>BSBN01000859.1:0-1422500 GCA_027924645.1 Cunninghamia lanceolata | reverse complement strand
ATCTTGCTTCTACAAATTTTAGAGTTGCTTCACAGAAGGCTTCCACAAAATCTTCAAAGTAGAACATCACATTGGATTTGAATTGTAGCCATATGGCATGCAATCAACATTCCACACATTGATCTTGTAAATATTGCAAGACTATGACTTTTAGTTGTATTGTGTCAAGTGCACTTCCATTGAGTCAGGTCTAGTACACTTTCTTTGTTTCTCTCTTTTGGATGAAAGTTTTTTTCCTAGAGGGTTTTCTTTCTTTCTCTACTTTATGAGAGATGCTTTTGTACATGGGTACCTAATCAGGCCTAGTTGTTAGGACCCATCTTTATTGTACCCACCTAAGTTGTTCTTAAGGGGGAGAGTTAGTGTAGGAATATTAACACTATTACTTATTATTTAAATAAGTAATTACGTGTATATTCCCCACATGGCTTTAAGCCACCTTAGGTGGTTAGGTGTCTACTTGGAGAGTCCATTAGAACTCTCCAAACCACTTGTCGACACTCTTTCTTCCACCTCTAGTTAGGGTTACAATTAGAGCTATCTTTAAGGTTAGAATAAGCTTTAGGGTTATGGTTAGGGTTAGAATTAGAGTTAGAGTTAGGATTACAATTAGGGTTAGGGTTATGGTTAGGGTTATAACTAGGGTTAGGGTTAGGGTTAGGTTACAACTATAATTAGAGGTAATGTTAGAATTAGGGTAAGGTTGGAATTGTAGTTAGAATTAGGGTTAGGATAGGGGTTAGAATTACAATCAGAATTAGGGTTATAATAAAAAATAAAGGTGAGAATTAGAATGAGAATTAGGTTCAAAAGTAGGGTTAGGGTTATATTAAGGGTTAGGGTTAGGGTAAGAATCAAGGTTAGGGTAAGAACTAAGTTTAGGGTTAGGGTTTGGATAAGAGTTAGGGTGAAGGTTAGAATTAGTGTTAGAGTTAGGGTTAGAGTTAGAATTAGGGTTAAGGTTTGAATTATGGTTATGCTGAGGATTAGGGTTATTGAACATAGGGTTAGGATTAGGGTTACAACTATAATTAGAGTTAATTTCAGAATTATAGTTATGGTTATGGATATAGTTAGAATTAGGGTTAGGGTTATAATAAGGGTTAGGGTTAGGTTTAAAATTAAGGTTAGGGTTAGACAAAGAATTAGGGTTAGGACAAAATTAGAGTTAGAAATAATGTTAAGGGTAATGTTAGGATTAGGGTTAGGGCTAGGGTTACAATTAAAATTAGGGTTAAGGTTTGGGTTAGAGTTAGAATTAGAGTTACTATTAGAATTAGAGTTATTTTTATGGTTATAGTTATAATTAGGGTTAGGGTTATAATAAGGGTTAGGGTTAGGTTTAAAATTAAGGTTAGGGTTAGACAAAAAATTATGGTTAGGAATAAAATTAGAGTTAGAAATAAGGTTAGGGTTAATGTTAGAATTAGGGTTAGGGATAGGGTTACAATTAGAATTAGGATTAAGGTTTGGGTTAGAGTTAGAATTAGGGTTACTATTAGAATTAGAGTTATGGTTATGGTTATAGTTAGAATTAGGGTTAGGTTTCTAATAAGGGTTAGGGTTAGGTTTAAAATTAAGATTAAGATTAGACAAAGAATTAGGGTTAGGACTAAAATTAGAGTTAGAAATAAGGTTAGGGATAATGTTAGAATTAGGGTTAGGGAAAGGGTTACAATAAGAATTAGGGCTAAGGTTTGGGTTAGAGTTAGAAAAAGAGTTATAATTAGAATTAGGATAAGGATTAGACTTACAATTAGGGTTAGGGATAGAATTCAGGTTATTTATAGACTTAGGGTTAGGGATATAATTAGAGTAATAGTTAGGGTTAAATATGGGCTTACAGTTAGGGTAAGAATTAGGGTTATGACTATAAGTAGGGTTGATGTTAGAATTAGGGTTGAGGTACAATTAAAAATATCCTAACTCTAAATCTAATTCTAATAAGTTGTGCTAACATTACACTTAGCATATTGTATCTTTACAGATAAATTAGGGTTAGGCTACAATTAAAAATATCCTTAAGGTTAGTATTAAGATTACTATTAAGGTTAGGGTTAGGGTTTGAATTACGGCCATGGTTAGGATTAGAGATAGGGTTAGGATTAAACTTAGAGGTATTTATAGAGTTACAATTAAAAATAATGCAATAATTAGAATGAGAGTTAGGGTTAAAAGTAGGGTCAGCGTTATAATAAGGATTAGGGTTAGGGTTATAACTAAGGTTAGGGTTAAGGTTAGGGTTCGAATTAGTGTTAGAATTAAATTTATTGTTATAATAAAGTTTATGGTTAGGGTTACAATTTGGATTAGTGTTACGGTTAGAATTAGTTTTAGGGGTAGGGTCGGGGTTAAGGTGAGAATTAGGGTTAGGCTTTGATTTATAAGCCTACTTGTAACCCTATCCCTAAACAAAATCATAATTCTAAATCTAACTGTGATTCTAACCCTAACCTAAACCCTAATTATCACCCTAACTCTAATCATAAATATAATATATAATTTTACTTATTATATATTATATTAATATTATAAATATTATATAATAATAAATAGTTCATTACTGAAGGAGAGTGAAATAATCCCAAAAGGTGCACAAGGGTGAAGGAGTAAAGGTCATGGATTTTGTTTGATTGCTTTCCTTTGTATCACAAGTTGTCATCTTTTTTCTTTTTCCTGTCTTGGTTTATTTTTCATATTAGGCGACCCCACTTTCCTTGCCCTTCCAGTGCTCTCATCACTTTGGCATCACCCGAGTACTTTGGTGTGCTTTTCCTGATGAAGGTTGTACTTGGAAGTGCTTCATAGTTAATCTCAACATTGAGGGCACAATGGAAAATAAGGTTGGGTAGATGATAGTTTTCAACCTGATCAAATGAAATCCTATAGAGAAGTTCTGAGAGAAAAAAATGCTGAAACTCTACCTGAAAATGTGGGCTTTGAGATCAACTATGTACTCGGAGGCATCAGTAGACTCACCACAGAAAGGAGTGAAAGAGGCGAGGCTGACGAGAAACTTCAAGGTGAGTTCTATGCCCAGCCTAGGAAAATCTCCTTGTGTCCTAATGGTGATATGCTCAATGCAGTTAAAAATGAAGAATCTAGATAAAAGAATATAGCTGTATTCTTTACATGCATTAACATTGAAAAAATTACTTCAAGAAGATTTTTTGATAATTAGTTAATAGATGCTTGGGCAAAGTAATTAGGCATCCATTTTTCATTCTGTAGAATGGTTCTATTGATGTATAAATTTGTGGGTCTAATCCAACAACAACATGGGAAACTCTGAAAACGTGGGATGGCTTCTCAGAATAACCTCTAGATTTTATGGAAGCTAGTTCTTCCTTTTTTAAATGGGGTTTTGGGAAAGGGAAGAAGAAACAAGATTACAAATATAATGAATTAAAACCTAATCCTATGGTGATATGCCAGATTTCAAACCAACCCCAGTTGCACAGTGTCAAACCCTAATAGATTTAACTAAGAAATCAAGGAGCTTACAACATGATCAATTACTAGTTAAATAAACAAATTCAACAGAGGCAAAGAAACAAAAAATAAGAGGCAAGAGAAAGAGACGCATTCATATCTGCACATAACACCACTTCTTTATTTGAGGAAGAATAAATCTACAGAGGCAAAGGTTTGCACAAAATAAACTATTACACCCTCATGTCTATCCCAAAATATATCCTTGTCTACTGGTAAAATCTCTAATTTGTTGAACTGTAGAACTCCTTATGTCTATCCCAGATATATCCTTTTATAACCCAGAAATAAAGAAAATATCTTGCAACTGCTCATTAAATCTCTAACTAAAAATCCCATCAATCCTGAATCTGATAACTGTGATTAGCTATTCTATTTCTCCATTTTGTCCTCCATGGCTAGAAAAAATACCTTTGCCTCCATAGCTGGACCTGTGTGTGAAAAACCTTCTCACTCATCTCCTCTTGTGGTTGCCATAAAAATGAGAGGCTTGGAAATTTTATGTCTGCATATTTATTATCTCTCATGAGTCATAAAAGAGAGAGTCACTTTATATTTAATAAATCTTAGCTTAAAGTTGGAGGAACCTACCATATAATAAAAGACTCTTTACTTATCTTTTTCACTCACCCGTGACTCTTCAAAACTAAAAAGAGATTCTTTATGATCTTTTAAAACATACTTTATTGATGGGAGGGGGCCCACCATATAATGACTCCATATAAAAATAAAAATGACTCAGGCTTGGAGATTCACATGACTCTTAACTTATTTATGAGTTTTATGGAAAATAACGCTAGGATTTATCTTTGCTCTGCAGCTACCATCTAGTTCATTCTTGCTCATTTGGGAAGAAACATTTCCTCCTCTACCCCCAAAGACCTGCGGTACTGACATCTGGTATCCTCCACATTCTCCTTTCTTCATTATTCTCCAGAGTTGTTGATGTGTGTATTCAACATCCAACGGTGGCTGTGAATCGTTGCATCTTGAAAACCTAGTGCCTTTGATTTGTTTTGTTGTATCTTATATTCCCCAATATGTAGAGTTGCGCCATCTTTGCTTATTCATGCTTTCATTTAGGACTTAACACTCTCCACTACGATTGAATCCTCTTGATATCGTTGAGCATTTTGATTGAAACTACCACCATTCTTCCATCACTTGCCTCATCATTATTTGTACTTTGGACTATGGCATCTTTCAATATGCTAATCTATTAATGAATGGCTGCCATTATTTGATACTTGACTGTATCTTCTTTCTCAAATGGTGTCTTCAAATTATATCAGACTCCTCTAAATGCCTGCACCAATATATGAGCTGAGTTCTTACATATATATTTGCTTTATAAGCTTCATTTTGATGCTTGAGTTCCATATATGAAATGTTATGTTGATATTGATGATCGAAGCTGCACCATATATCTTCATAGGAAATATCTTAGAATTCATATACTTGCCTTCTCATCAGAAGAGATTGCTCTTGATTTAGTTGTATATGGTATGGTTAATATCAGGATAGGCTTCTACTAAATAGAATATCCATGCCACTTTGTATTACTGTGTGAGCCTTCTTATGGAGCCGCTCATCCAATCCTTATGCTGGTGAACTTTGTAGATGTTTGATGCACTCATTTGAAGGCATGAATATTTGTTCTTTGATGGCCACCTTCATTTCTATGTTGTCTAGTGGCTTTGTATCATGAAACCCTATATGGCAGCATGCTTCTTTGCAAGAAATCATTTGCACCATCATTTTGAGAGACCATGCTTTCCTTAAAAGGTCACGTTATATTTGATGGTAGTGTGCCTTTGTTTTGATATAAGAGGTTGAAATTGCCTTTTATGGTGCTACTGTAGATTGTTGTGTTTTGACATTCCTGGCACTACTGAAATGCTTGCATTTTATTTATATGCTGGTTATGAGCTATTCACCATTGGTGATGATAATTAGAGTAGTCATGTGATAAGAAACCACACCTAAATTCATAGTGGATGTGCCTCTTTCAAAACCTACACATCATTCTCCTTGTGCGCCAGACTTATCTCATGTCTGCAATGATCTCAAAGTCCGCTCCTATTTCCTTTTACAGTTTGCACTATGAATCTTTGATGAATGTTGATAGGGTTGTGCTAATGCTATTTGGCTAGGTGTTATTCCTTACATTTTATCAACATAAATCATACCTTTTGAAGCTATGGCTATGTATCATCATTAAAATAAAACCTCACTGCCATTAGTAGCACTTTCATTCACAAATGGCTTCTTGTTATATCAAAGGTGGCATCTTTTATTTCTATTGCTTTTAGCCTGTGTTATCAACTTAGGCCATGCCTTCTTTATGCTGGGGCTACCAAGATGCTAATTATACCTTGACCAATTCCTCTACTCACAACACCAAGTAACAGAGATCTTGATGCAACTAAAATTGAGATTGAATAATATGATCCAACTGAATCCATTGATGCAATTATGGATACCACACACATTACAATTCTTGTTCTCCAATGAAAGTTTTGAGTTCCCCACTAAAATGAATATGGAATCTAGAATATGAATGTAGTATGACTCTTTGAGAGCTATTGTGAATATCCCTATACACTATGCTACATCCTTTGAGTGTTGATCACTGAATAGTCATTGAACCACCATGTCCATTGGGACATAGAAGATTGCTTAAACCCACAAACTAACCAATATGATACTGAAAAAGTTTCAAAATGGTGTGTAAGATTACACAATGGGTTCAAGCCAAATTTTTTGTTATTTTCTTCAAGAGCCACAACATCCAAAAGAGAGTGGTAGAAAAATATTATTGGAATATATCGGTCCTACACTTTTCAAAGCATTTCCTTGGCCACCAGAAACCACACATAATAAGATTTAGTTTTGTTCTATACCAAGATGGGTGTTTATCAGAAATCCTCCCATTCAATTTTGGTGCTTCTTACCATAGATTATAAAACCCTTTGGGAAAATTATAAAAGTAGATGAAACTAGTTCTATGTTACCACATCTAGATGCAAGATTACTTGTTACATTTAATACTGGAATTCAAATCCCAAAAATTCTAGAGATAAACTAGGAAGAAAAATTTGTGCAATGCGATTTTGTTGGGCTAGGCAAGCTCAATTCTTGTTTATTATGTAAGATGGATGGCCATCAAAGGAAGGATTGTCCTACTATAAACAGGAGATTCAAAAAAGATAATTTAACATTTGACAGTAAAGAAAAATACTCTAATGACCTTCCAAAAAATGTGGCTTCGGTCTTTGGGAACCACGCCATGTAGAATTCTAGGGCACACATAGTACATGACCCTAGCCCCAAACAAGTTGAGGAGAAATCAAGAGTAAAAATTGATGAATTCAATTTGTATAGTTGTGGAGGGTTTCCCTTCATAGTTTTTGACAATGAGCACCAAGTTGTTGGTGAATCTGATAGCACCCATGATGAAAACCTAAGCCTCTTTTCTGAGGATGAGTTGGGAGTGATGGACTCGATGGATGAAGATCCTTCTCTAATTGCCCAAATCGAAGAGACTCAACCAACAACAAAATTTATTAATTTAGAAAAAGATGATGAGCTTGAACTACCCAAGAATGATCAGGATTAGCCCTCAAAGGTTAATAAACTAGATATCCTTTCTGAAGATGGATTCATCACATTTAGAAAAAATAAAAATGCTCAGTAGCTATCCCTACACAAAATTAGGGAGGTGGTTGACCAAAGAAAGAAGTTGGACTTTCTTAAGAATGAATTCATCAAGACTAAAGAGGCAGATCCCTTAGGGTCAGCAGTTGACCTTCAAAAATAGGGCAGTAGGGCTGATTTGTCTATGAGAGATGTAATCCATAAAAAAGCTTTGGCTGAAGGGAATAAAGTCACCCTTGACATTGAATCATCAAAAGAGGAAAACAAGAAAAGAAAGAATATGAGTAGAAAAAATAGCTCAGTTAAATCAAGTAAGAAAGGAAAAGATGAAAAGCCTTAATCTATGGCTTTTTGAGTCAAGGATAAAGATAGCATTTGTTTATAATCCTCTATGAATTTTTTACAATGTTTTAGCTGGAATGTTAGAGGACTAGAATCTTCTGAAAGGGAATATGTAGTGAGAGACTTCTATAATAAAAACAAAAATATGGACATCTTATTCCTCTAGGAAATCAAAGCAATAGGTTTTATGATGGAAAATACTCTACATTTCACTTGGAGAGATGATGTGTCTTTCACTACTAACCATGCAAGGGCCAGGGGTGGTAATACTATTTTGCTCAATAAAAAATGGGAAAATCTTATCGAAAGCTTAGGATACTCTCAATGCAATAGATGTATCTAGATCACTTTAGATTTGAAAGGGATGACTATTGGTCTTTGTTCAATCTATCCCCCTAATGAATATTATAATAGACAAGAATTATGGAAATGGTTGACCTTTAAGTTACCAAGGGTCCCCTGGGTGTTTGGGGGAGATTTTAATATGATTGAACATCCAGAAGATAAACAGGGAGGTAACCCCATGGGGTGGAAAGGTAATGAAAAAATTTTCTGGCAGAGGCTAAAGAAATCCATGAACCTATTTAACCCACTAGATGGTGAAAAGAGGAATAACAGTGGAATCTAGTTCTCTTCGTCCAATTGCCAAAAATCAAGCAAAAGAATTCACTGTAGACTAGATAGATTTTACTTAGACAAAAATACTTTCTTGATCCAGCCTATAACAGATGCAAACAAAGTGCAAGTCATTCCAAACCCTCTCTCATATCACCATCCTATCAAAATTGTGATACAAATAAAGAACCAGGAAGAAAATATGAAAAAAAAAGAAGATTACTTCAAACTAAACTATGAGCTTCTTAGTGATCAAGACAGTCTGAATGGTATCAAAACACTTAGAAACATTTGTAAATCAAAGTATAAGAATAAAAAAGCCTTTTTTATATTGGAATAGGTTGGTTGATGCTTGTAAGGCTTTTTTTCAAATTGTTGGGAAAAAGTATGTGGTAGACAGGAAAAAATAGGAGATTTTCTTACAAGAAGAATACCTTAGAATTGAAGAACTAGTCCAAGATAATCCCAACAAGGAAAATCTAGTTGAAATTTTGGGGGAAATCAAACACAAACTAAGAAGGGTGCAAATTACAAAGGCACAAAGTGCAAAGATTAGGGCCAAACTAAACTAGTTAGAAGATGGGGACAAAGGTTCAAAATATTTTTTTAATCTCCTTAAATCTAAAAACATGAAAGAGAACATAGGAGTAATTGTTGAGAATGGAGTCACCTTGAACAACCAAAAATATATTCTTAATGCCTTTAAAAATTTCTATGTCAATTTATTTAAAGCATAAGATTCCAAAGATGGTTGCAAAGAGGCTCAAGAGATTTGTGAAATAATTTGCAAGGAAAAGGTAAATGATGAGATGAAAAGCCAACTTAAAAAGAAATCTCAAAAGATGAAATTGAGATAGTAATTAAATCTATGAAGAATGGGAAATCCATTGGTGCAGATGGCCTCTTGATGGAATTCTATAAGGCTAACTTGGAATGGATGGTCGATGATCTATTTGAGCTGTGTAATGAATCTATTAATAGAGGCTCCTTGGGGGGAGATATAAAGGCATTATCAAGCTCCTTCCCAAGGAAGGAGACAAGACACTTATTAAAAATTGGAGGCCCATAACCTTACTGAATGTCTCCTACAAAATTATATCTAAGTTGCTTGCATTAAGAGTTAGAGATATTCTTCTAGAGATAATAAGCTCCACTCAAACAAGTTTTATTAAAAGTAGATACATTCTTGAGAACTTGATTACAAGTTGGGAAACACTACAATGGGCTAAGGATTCCAATCAAAATGCTAGAATTCTTCTTTTGGATTTTGAAAAAGAAAATAATCAAGTTGAATGGTCTTTTATATTTAAAATTCTTAAGTCTATAGGATTTCCTAGTAAATTTTGTAATATGGTCATGATTTCTTTAGAAATGCCTAAGCCCAAGTGGAATTTAATGGGGAATTGTCTGCTCCTTTTGGTATGGGGAGATTAATCTATCAAGGATCTCCCCTTGCTCCCTCATTATTTATAATTGCATTAGAATCTTTGCATTTTCTTCTAAGAATAGAATGCATTCAAGGAAATTTACAAGGTATCTTCTTACCAAATGGTCAAAAACTGCTTAATGTTTAGTTTATAGATGATACTAGCTTTTTTCCCAAGATAAATAAACTAGAATTTGAAAGGCTGGAACATAGACTTGATATCTTCTATTTGTCTTCTAGGGCAAAGACCTCCCCCTCAAAATCCTTTCTCTTGTCATGGGACCTTGTTGCACCTGACTGGCTTGATCTTGAGAAATGGTAATGGGGGGTCATGAAGTGATGGTTAGATTTCTTGGAATCCCATTCGGTATTAACCCTTCATTGAGACTCATGTGGGATTAGATGTTTACAAAAATTGAAAAGAAACTCAAAAATTGGAATAGATTGCATCTATCATTGGCTGGCAGAGTTCAGGTGTGTTAGAAAATCCTGTCAGCCTATTCAATCTACTACTCTTCCATTTGACATTTTTCTAATTATCATTTTGATTTAATTCATAAGTTAACAAGAAGATTTTTGTGGTTAGATGGAAAGGGTAAAATAAAAAAACACTTAGTTAAGTGGAGATGGTGCCACATGAACAAAGATTTGGGGGGGTTTGGGGCTTAAAGATTTGAGGCTCCATGGTCTTTCCCTAATAGCCAAATGGATTATCAATTCTATGGTACGTGAAGAGCCTTCGAAGCTGTTAATAAGATCAAATATTGTAAATGTTGTCCCAGCAAAAAAGAAATCTTGGAGCAAATTTTATCTCCACGATACTCTATTTGGGGATTTCAATGTTAAACCTAGGGGATCTGTTATTTTCAAAAGAATTTGGAAAGCATGGGAGAAAGTCAAGTTGTTTATCCTAGATAGGATAGCTATTGATTTCAATAACCACTACTTATGGGGTCAAAGATCAATTTGGTGGAACATCAAGCACAAAAATAAACCTCTAGCCTTAGTACAAGGTTGCTCTACCTAGGAGTTCAACTCAATCAAGATTTTAAAACTCATAGATCTATTTAAAGATGGATATCCAAAAAAGTGGAGCCAAATTAAAAAGGAGTTTCAGATAAGTGATAAACAATTTAGAACCTTCTCAACCTTGTTCAAAACCATGATTTGTAAGTTTCAATCAGGGGTGGTCATCAAAGAGGAAGAAAATGTAGACATGATGCATTGGACACATGGAAACAAACTACTGTTAACAAAGCCCAGATTTATATATAATATGCTTTCTAGCTCACAAGAAATTCTCCCGCACATCGTTGTGACCTGGGGTGACACTCTAAGCGTAGGTTCCTTATCAAATAACCTCAATTGGAACTAGTCTTATATTCTTGAACCAAAAAAACCTGGGTTTAAATGGTTTCTCTTCCTGAATAAACTTTGTCTTGGTGTTGGTGATGTCTGGTGCCCAATGTGTAATGTCAAGGCGTCTGTAGACCACAGTTTTTTGATTGTTTGTTTGCTAAAAGAGTTTGGCTTTTCTTATGGGCAATATTTCTCAATGGACTCCCTCTATACATGCAAATAAGAAAGAAATTATTTGTTGTCATGTAGATGCCTTGAAGAAAAATCATAACTCATTTTGGCTTATTTTGTCTACTAAGATTTTATGGTTTAATTGGAAAAAAAGTAATGAAGAATGTTTCTAGGGAAGGAAAAGGCAACTCACTAGGATTTTCTTTAATCTCACAAATTATAACTTTTTTGAGTAGGTGGTTGTAATAATGGAAATATTAATTAACAAATTCAAAGAACTAATGAAGACTGGAGCTGTGTTTCACAAAGAAGATATCAAAGAATCAGATTTCTGTGTAGGCAAAATGAAAAGATTTGATCCAAAATTTTATAACTTGTACACTGATTTTCAGGAACTATACTATAAGAAGTTACAAAAGGACCTGACAAAGAGTGAACTAGATAAACTATGGAAGATTGTGTCTTAAAACTTTAGCACTAGTACTTATCAAGGGGGCAACTCACCTAATAAGGATTATGACAACTTAAGAAACAAGATGATACAAGATTGGGCAAAGCTTAGAGAAAGGGGAGAGGACCTTTGAAATGAAATGAAAAGACCAAGAGCAAAAGACTCAGAATTGGATGACAACCAAGGTTTTTATAATCAGTTTGAAGACCAAGAGGAAGCTTCCATGGTTCAGTGGCAAAAAGTTGCTGCTGCTGGATGACATGGAAATAGACGCAACCAATGGTAACTAGGGCATATCCCCAGCAGAGGAAAGGAAATAGAGTGTTTGAATCAAAATTTTATTGAACATCATAGTAATACAGTGTTAGCATCATAGATTTCAAGGTCCTTCTGATGAATTTTGTATCTCTCTAATATATACTTATGTTTTAAGTCTTAAAATTATCTGTATATATTAGTGAAACTATAAGTTTTTTGGATTGCTGTAAGCTGCAAGTATTTTGATATGGTCTGCTTGATCACAAGTTTGTAACTCTTGCTTTATTTTGAATATAATTGGTGCACGATTCTCAAACCAAAAAATATTATATAATATTATATTATATAATTATTATATAAATCATTATAATAAATATCTAATATATTAACTCATAAAAATTTTTAATATATTATAAAAACATATATCAAATATAATATTTTTTAATATATTATAATAATATAGTTAGAATTAGACTTACCTCTCTGAATGCCACTAGCATATTTATATTTTAAAAAATATATCTAAAGTAAACCGAGAGATATCCTTCTCAAGGCGCCTATTATTTAATCACTAATCCTTACATTAGGTGCCTCATGAAGGATATCTCTTAGTGGATACTAGTTTGGCAAAAGGGTTATATGCCAGCTTTAGGTGTAAGTAATATAGCAGATTTTTATGTGTGTGTTTTTTTAGTTTAGTGGGTTTTGTTTGTCATTCTTGTATCTTTTTTGTATTGTAGCTTTATTGAGATGCAACTAAAATTGGGATATGGGCGCTGAATCGAGCATGGCTAGTGTAAAAAGTGGACTGGAGGCTTCTACAGGAAGTGAAAATGAGCTTGTGAGAATCAAAGAAGCTTATCTATGTTTGATTGATAGAAAAGAGAGTGTCATATTATAGAGTGGGGACTTTGCTTTACATGTCATAAAGAAGAATCAATCTTCCCTCTCTGTTGTTGTGGGCTTGGTTGGCAATCTTCAATGGCCAGTGGGGGGATTCCCTTTCTATCATTGTGGGAAGCAAGAAATATTCTTTTGCACTGCCAGGGCTTCTGTATGGACTGATTTTGCCTGGTAATACACCTATGAAAGCTAAGCAGATCTTGGAAGGTTTGTTGCATCACTACTCCAATTTTAAAACCTATTTAGAGGTTTTAGATGGTATGATAGCACATCTCTCTACTACACTCTATTTCTTTCATTTCACTATCTCTAACAACACAACATGCACCAGTTGGATAAAATTAGAGCCTACAAGATTCATTCTGAAGCCCAACTATTTACAAATGCAAAGAAATAGTAGGGGACTTGCATATTTTATCTCTAATTTAGCTGGGTGTAGGATCTAATTTTATCTAGCCTGTGCATGTTGTTGATAGCATTTAATATATTAAAACTAAATTTTTATATTCTTATATTTTCCTAATATATTTATTTTATTATTTTATATATCACAAATGATAAGTCTTTTATATTCCTGTTGTGATGTTCACAACACGCCCCATTTTGCTCCTTAGCAAAACGAGGACCCCTGCTGATGTCTTGCTTTTTTTTTTTTGCTTGTGTTTTTTCTGCTTCCTGGCGGTCTGGTAAAAATGAAGATCAGGTGCATCATCATCATGATATTGCATGGGGTAGGTCATCATCATGAGGTCTGTTTGTTGAAGTTCATATTTTGTTTCTGTGACCTCATATTTTAAAAGAGCTTGAAATTTCATGCAGGTTTGCCTTTTACTTCACTTGAAAATTCGACCATATGTGAAAGTTATGCACGGTCAAAGTCTTGGTCAAACCTGATATTCGCAGGAGGATCATCATTTTTTATCCTAAGTCATGTTGACAGGATCATCATGATCTTCGCATTATGCAGCATCATGATATCTTTTAGGAGGGTCATATTATAAACTCAGTTTTGGTTGCATAATGATCATCATCATCATCATATTTTGAACCCCCCCCCCCCCGATAATATCCTGAGGTTCGAATTATCATGATGACGTTAACTTTAAGTCACGATAAGTTCCCCCCGTCGAGCGGCCTTTTTTATCGCGAGCATCATCATGATATCCTTGCTTCGCCTGATCTTAAAATATCATGCTGATGGTGTAAGATCACCCGGACTTAACAAAATCACCTTCGGCATATTTGCATGTGCATGCTATAAACCTATCGCAGGGTCATCATGATATTTGCTGGACTTCAAAATATGATGATGACGGCTTCTTGATCATCATCCTGATCTTTCACAGAACATTCGCTGAAATTCGCTAAGTAATGAAGACATCATCATGATAATTTCAAAGGAGGATCATCATCTTCATATCCTCCTGATATCCATTTGCTGAAACATCATGATGATCAGCCTATCTATTAAGAAGGGTTCGATATTGCATTTCTTAAACAGCATCATCATATTTTGTAATATCACCCTAGCCGAAATATCATGATGACCAACTTATCCTTGTGCTTCGAAGACAAAATATCATGATGACGTCATCATGATAAATCGATGAGAAGTAAATATCCTGATGATCAGCATCATCATATTTTACAATATCACCCTAGCGCGAATATGATGATGACGTCATCATCATTCTTTATCCTGTCCTGATTGTCAAGATCATCATGATCTTGTTTGTTCGCCCGATATTTCGCCAAGTCCTCCTGCCGAAAATGCAACCTTTTGAGAACATCCTGATCATCATCATCATCATATTTTTATCCTGATCATGATCATGATCATAACATTTTTCCCTTCGGCAGGATTTTTTCTCAAACATGATCTAGTTGGCGAAATATCATGATGACGTCATGTTTCAAGTTTAACGAAGGCTCCGGATATCATGATGACGTCATCCCGATCTGAATAACGAGGAAACAAATATCCTCCTGATGATTATCCCTCATCATCATCTTCTTTTCTTTCAGCAGGATATTTTCCAAAACCCCCGATCCGGTTCCCGATTATCATGATGACGTTCTATTCCAAGTTCGACATACGCCCCAAATATGATGATGATCTTCATCATGCTGATTTTTATCGAGAGGGTTGCCTTGGCCGCAAAAGGGTCATATTATGCTCATCATCCTGATCATGCTCCTTAGGTGACCCGATATTGCAATTATCCCCCTGATCTTAGCCGAACATGACGATGACGTCATCCTTAGCATTTCAGTGAAGCCCGAATATCATGATGACGTCACCATCATCTTCCTTTCCTCGGCAGCATGATTATAGTCGCATCCTCCTATTCTCCTTCAAATATGATGATGATGTTGTTGTTCGTTTCTCCATATGCAGAAGTCAAATATCATGATGACGTTCATCTGAACCTTCAGGAGGGAAAGCATCATATTTTCCGAAATATCATGATGATGAGGTATATCGACTAACCTATTTTTTTTACGCACCGACTGCGAATATCATGCCGATGGGCGGGAAATGAAGCGGTAGAGTTTTAAAGTGCTTTTTTTGGCGCCTCTGGCATTTTCCCGGTCAGCGATGGTTGACCCATCAATTTTGAGCAGCTTGGGCGCATTTTTGACGCGTTTTGAGCGATTTTCTGATCCGATTTTCTCCATTTTTGCGCTGTCACCTGGATTTAAACGCTTATTCTATTTTCATGCTATTTTTTGTGATAAATGTGAAACTTAATGCTTGTCTTGTCTTGCAGGCTTGCAGTTGAGGAAGCAGCTGGAAAGTCAATACAGTGACCTCATGGAGGCAGAAGATCAGATCTCAGGAGCAAGAAGATAGAGATGAAATGCAAAAAGTCAAAGCCATTCAAGTGAAGAGGAAGGTCGCAGCTGGAGGTATTTCTACAAAAGACAAACAGAAGTTATTGCTCAGTTGCTGGAACTTCTCAGAAGGGGCAATATTTCGCCCAGATTTAACCATGGCTCTGAGATATTTTTAAGAACTGGTTCACCTGCATTTATTGCTGTAACTAGAGGTTTGAACCAGGGGGTCAGTTAGGTTTTTTTGCTGTAGTGAGGACAATCAGGATGTTATATATTGTGCCTCTCTACACTGTAATACTTTACAACAGGGGCTACACACAGAGATTTTAGGAAAATACAGCAGGATAGCTTAGCATAGTTTAGAGTAGAAGAAGGAGGTTGCCTGTTTGTCTGCAGTAAGGTGCGCGTGGAATGTCTGGCTGCCTTATTGTATCTGTAAAGCTTGTAAGTTCTCTGTAGTATGATCAATGAAACTAAGAGTCATTCTTACATTGTAAATCATGTATGGCTATTCGTTTCTAATGCAATAGAATCTGGAGTTCTGCATCTATCTTCTGAGTGTTCTCCTGCTCTTCTTTGTGTTTTGAAATATCTTCTTTAAGAGCTTGCAATTTTAAATGTATGTTTGTGAAAATGCTCAGGACTTACATTTAAGGTTTCTACTGTGGATTTGATCAGATTACTGTGGTATTTACATAGTGGATAACAGAAACACTTAGATCCTTCGGTAGATTAGATGAAGTATAGATTAGATCTCTCTAACTTTTCCCAACCCATCTGAATTATCTAGCTAAAAACGCAGAAATCTAAAGGAAATTGTCTCAAATCTGAAGAAGCATGCATAACAGAGTCTAAGTAGACAGTTTTCATAAGTACATGAAGAAGGAAGCTGCATAAATCAAAGAAAAACATCTGAAACTTGCAGCACAGTAGCACCTTTATGCAAAGGAATGAAGAGCATTGACCTATCTCATGACCTCTTTGCATATTCTTAGGCCAGTAAACCACAGAACAAACCTAAACTACGTAAGGCCCCTTGAACATTACAGCTTCACATTGACCAACTGAACTTGACCAACCGAACCATTGTAGACTTGGGATAAGTTGAATCACCAAATGATTCCTTCTTGTCTTTCAAGTATAGTTTCAGTTCATGTCATGTGAATTTTAACTTATTGTTATGATTGCATCAAAACAGTCATCAACAGTTTTCTGGCGCTAGAAGGAGGGCCTGCCTGAGTTAGGTTTCATTTCAAACTGGCTAACGACAGTAACAGAGTGACTAGGTCTAGGTCCAGTTCAGGAGATATATTTGTGCAACTACCTGATACAAGGCGAAGTAAAAGCCCTTTAATCTGGAATCCAAAGATATCGCAAGCAGGAAGTTCATCTGGAACACCTCCTGGGTCACCTTTTAACATCCGTAGTATTATAAGTCCTGATAGATCACTGTTCAGATCTTTAAATCTTGGTTCAGGCACTTCTGGAGGTCTCAATCCTCCTCTAAATCCTAATCCACCAATCAATCCAGGTATTTCTGCAAGTTCAAGTCAAGCTCAAACACCTGCAATGGCTTATTTCGATGTCAATTCTCCCATATTCTTCAATGATTATCATGACATGCCCAAAAATCCGTAAAAGATATGTCCCAAATACCAGTTGCATCAAGACCCAGAAGATTATATTAGAATATTTAAGGAAGCATGTTTTAGGGCTATGTTAGAGCACGAGGATGTTGTGTGTAGGTTGTTTCCTTACACCTTTAATGAGCAGGCCTCTAGCTGGTACGTAAACTTACCCAATGGTTACATTTCTTCCTGGGCACTTATGGAAGAAGCATTTCTGTCAAGATTTAGAGGACCCATTGACCCTTGTGCTTTGTATCATAAGTTGGCTGCTATAAAACGAGGTGAGGGAGAGCTAATTGATAATTTCAATGACAGATTCCAAAAGGCCTATTCTAGGCTAGCAGCCCCTTATACCATAGATGATTCTCCCTTGTTGGCTATGTACTATGCTGCCTTGGATCCTTTAACTGCCATGTTTGTCAAAAGGAAACCTGACATAGATTCAATATCCAAAGCCTATAAAGAGGCAGCCTCAGTGAACCAAGAAATGAGACATACAACTTACAGTCCATTTGGAGGAAATTTTGGGGTGCAGAATCAGGCACACCCATGGAATGGAGTCCCTGTGCAGCATGCTCCACTAATAAATCCGGTTCCTTCTTACACACCTGTGTATAACCCTACTCCAATCCAGGCTATAACTCCTTACACGGCTAGTACTTCCAATAACAGTCAAAATAATGGTCAGCCTTTCTTCCAACTTCCTAGGGATGTAACTGTGGCAAAAGCACAAGAGGATAGGGAAGACATCAAAGAAATTACTGCACATTTGAAGAGATTAACAACCGAAGTGACACAGCTAAGAAATGAGAATCTCTATGGCAGAAGCAACCAAAACTACAATCCACCTCAAGGTCACAACCAAGGCCAAAATCAGAATTATAGTCTCAACCAGAACCAGCAGTACAATCAGAACCAAAACTACAATCAGCATCAAGGCCCCAGTCAGGGGCAACCAATGCAAAATAGGGGGCCGGTGATAGATAATAGGACCTGGGGCAATAATAACAAGAACCAGAATCAACCTAGGCCACCCAAGACATGGAACACTGGGCCCAACAACGGTACTCTGGCTTCTCCTTTCGAGAATACGGATAATCATGGTGCAAAACAAATAACTAACATACAAATGGCCAATACAGCACCCAAAAATTGGTGCAGATTTCACAATACTAATGCCCATGCTGAGCATGACTGTCCACAGTTCCACTTGGCAGCTAGTATCTTCAACGTAGATGTACAGCCTCCTACCTCAGAATTTCTCATTCCTAAGGGTAATGAGGTAGTACCCTCAGAATATGACACAGCATTAGTCTTAGAAACGTTTACCTTTGCAACTGCAGAAGAGAGGGAGGATGAATTGCTAGAGGATGAACCATACTATTGTGAAAGTCTTTATCCTGAATCAGCCTTTGTGTTAAATGCTTTTCAGTTTCCTTTTGAATCTGAAAACGAGATATTAAATGAAACAGAGGAGGTGCAGGCCTTTCAACAGACAAATAAAAGCCACACCTACAATTTGAGGAACAACCCTAGGCCGGGAGGACCTTTCACCACTTCCACTCCTCCGAATAACATCAATACACCCCCAGATCAGAATGCGAGCAACAATCCTGCCATACTTAAAGCTAGTCAGCACACAAATAACGGAACAGCAGTGCAAAAGGATCAAACAAGTAAGACAGAAGTAGTAGAGACAACAAGACTAATGAATTACTTGTCAGAGGAAATAAAGAAAATGAAGGTCAGCATACCTCTAAATGAATTATTGAAGACCCCAGGGATCAGAAATGCTTTTTTAAAATCCCTGGATACATCCATAACAAACATGGTGTCTACTGATATAACTGTTCCTAGTAGTGATTCACCACCTAAGGAGAAAGGTAAGAAAGTTGAGCAGCCTTCCAACACAAATGTGGTAATACATGCGGATAAGAGGGATACTCAACCTTTCTTGTTAACTGTTAGGTTGTGTGGGAAGAATATACACAATTGCATGGTAGATTCTGGTGCTTCAGCCAACGTAATGCCCTTAGGAATATGTAAAACTCTCGGGCTGACTCCCACCAAATCTGCCAAGGTTGTCACACAATTAGATAAGACCGAGGTTAGTGTGATAGGAGAACTCATGAACATACAGGTGCAGTTAGCTTCAGACCCTAGGGTGAGCCAAATCATTGACATCCAAGTAGTGGATATACCCGTAAATTATGGAATGTTGCTGAGTAGGGATTGGTCCAAGACATTAAACGGGTATATGGCTACTGACTTTTCACACATGTGGTTACCATGGAGAGGCATCCCAAACCAGATCAGAATAGGGGCAGAGCCCAGAATGAAGCATATGATAACAGAGTATAATCGAACTAATGAAATATTATATGCTGCTGTTGAACCAGGTGTCTATAGAGTTACCAACAATGGGATGCAGATTGAAGAGATCATGATGTTAAACATTAGGAAGAAGTATGTCAGCAATAGAACAGCACTATTCATTGAGTCTGACGGAAATTCTTCAGATGAGGAAAACAATGCAATAGATAGATTTGGTCATGACATTAGACAAGAGGTGGAAGAGTGCGTTACATATAATTTCCCAGTCCAATATGTGTATAATGCTGAAAGTTGGCAGGGAAGTGAGGAGATTATTGGGCGACAGGAGGATGCAGCATCAACGGTCGTTAAATGTGTAGAGGATACAACGATGGAACCAATGCTAGGAATAAAGGATAATAAGATCTCTCTCCAGGAATCATGTGATGATTGTTGCAGGTTAATAGAAGCAGACTCCACACTGGACGATAAATGTGAGTCAGTTGACGAACAATTTTTGAAAATTGAAAATACAGAAGATCATGGAGCTGCTGTGCATAATCAGACATCACCCTCATGCTATGTTGAAAATAAAACAGGGGAGTACTTCTGTCAATCAAAAGATGTCATCCCACTTTTACTCTCAAGTGATTTAAAAATGATTAATTTCTGTATATCAGATGATGATGAAGATACTTACTTAAGTGCTGATGTGCAGGAAACTAATGAGAACATTGAGAGGTTTGCTAAATTTGAGGATAAACTGAACAGCCAGAATGAAGGAATAAAGGTAGATGAAGATGAAGATATGATACATCTAGAGTCATTCATCTTTCAACTTGAAAAAGGACTAGACATAGAGCTGGGCAATGAAAATACAGAGCTAAATAAAGAGCCAGCTATCAATAAACAAGTGTGTTCCACAGAGCTAAAGGCACATCAGGTTGTCTCTTTCCTTTCCTTAGTAAACAATGATAAATGCTATTTTGATTATGGAAATTCAAGAGATAAGACATGCATATGGATTAATCATAAACCTGATGAGCAGCCTCAGTTACGAGTTAAGAGCTATTCTGATAAACACAATGAATCTAGAATATCAGAATTTTTTTCAGAATTCAAAGATAAATCTGCTAGGATGAGAACCATCACCAGTACCCTGTTACTCCTGCACAACCTAAAGAAATATGCAAGTAGGGGTGTTCTTGGGTCTTTTTCCTGGGTTTCAGTTTGCCTTGGAGAGGCTGATATATAGTCTGATGGGGTAGTTGTTAGTTGTTTTTTTGTGTGTTCTTCTTTTGTTGTTTTCTTTTTTTTGGTTAGTTGTTTGTATAGCTTGCCTTTTGTTTCTGTCTGTTTGTACAGTTTTGTACAGTTTTGTTGTTGTGCTGTTTGTACAGCCTATTTGTTTGGTTTGTTTGTTGTCTCCTCAGCAGGGATCTTTATTTTACTGTAGAGTATTAAGGAGCAGAACTAGCAACCATTCAAAATAGTATATAATTTAGGATATTCAGGTTAACCATTTACAATTTACACATAACTTGTCACTGTCATGAATGTAGAGAGTTGTTCATCTTCTGAAGTTTCGTATTCAATAAATGTGATTGAGAATTCGAAGCAGGTTTCTCACGATGACACACCTAAAATCCTTGGGTTTGTTGAACCTACCAGTGTAGATATTAGGTGAAAAATCAGAGGTCACCCTTGCTACCATTACAATTCTCAGCTTAATTTCAGCAAGTGTCCACTCCTTGCATCATCATGAAGTTACAAATTGCTATACCTTATGAAATCTTTCAAAATTAGAAAACAAAAAAATAAATAAATAAATGAATAAAGCGGATTATACTGAAAATCCAGATTAAGCCATCTAAGTAACTCTACCGGGGCTATGGACGCTCGCTGGCAGTGGGGCTCTACTTAGGAGAATTGTAACGATAACCTTGCCGGGGCTATAGACGCTCGCTGGCAGCAAGGCTCTATCCGGTCGGCTATAAGGGAATATCCTCACCTACGTAGGCTAATGTCAGTCACTGGTTTGTTCAACCGATCTTCAAGATGAGGATAATTAATCACATGCACACAACTAAACTGAAAATGGAAATTCATGCATCTTTATTGAACACTTTGAGTCTCAAGCTGAATAGTAATTTGCAGGAAAAGATAGTTGGAAGTTATGAGTTCATTACATCTAGTTTCCTTGAACACTCTGAATTTAATTGTTTTGTTTTGGTTGCTAGTTGTTGTGATGTTCACAACACGCCCCATTTTGCTCCTTAGCAAAACGAGGACCCCTGCTGATGTCTTGCTTTTTTTTTTTTGCTTGTGTTTTTTCTGCTTCCTGGCGGTCTGGTAAAAATGAAGATCAGGTGCATCATCATCATGATATTGCATGGGGTAGGTCATCATCATGAGGTCTGTTTGTCGAAGTTCATATTTTGTTTCTATGACCTCATATTTTAAAAGAGCTTGAAATTTCATGCAGGTTTGCCTTTTACTTCACTTGAAAATTCGACCATATGTGAAAGTTATGCACGGTCAAAGTCTTGGTCAAACCTGATATTCGCAGGAGGATCATCATTTTTTATCCTAAGTCATGTTGACAGGATCATCATGATCTTCGCATTATGCAGCATCATGATATCTTTTAGGAGGGTCATATTATAAACTAAGTTTTGGTTGCATAATGATCATCATCATCATCATATTTTGAACCCCCCCCCCCCCCCCCCCCCCCCGATAATATCCTGAGGTTCGAATTATCATGATGACGTTAACTTTAACTCATGATAAGTTCCCCCCGTCGAGCAGCCTTTTTTATCACGAGCATCATCATGATATCCTTGCTTCGCCTGATCTTAAAATATCATGCTGATGGTGTAAGATCACCCGGACTTAACAAAATCACCTTCGGCATATTTGCATGTGCATGCTATAAACCTATCGCAGGGTCATCATGATATTTGCTGGACTTCAAAATATGATGATGACGGCTTCTTGATCATCATCCTAATCTTTCACAGAACATTCGCTGAAATTCGCTAAGTAATGAAGACATCATCATGATAATTTCAAAGGAGGATCATCATCTTCATATCCTCCTGATATCCGTTTGCCGAAACATCATGATGATCAGCCTATCTATTAAGAAGGGTTCGATATTGCATTTCTTAAACAGCATCATCATATTTTGTAATATCACCCTAGCCGAAATATCATGATGACCAACTTATCCTTGTGCTTCGAAGACAAAATATCATGATGACGTCATCATGATAAATCGATGAGAAGTAAATATCCTGATGATCAGCATCATCATATTTTACAATATCACCCTAGCGTGAATATGATGATGACGTCATCATCATTCTTTATCCTGTCCTGATTGTCAAGATCATCATGATCTTGTTTGTTCGCCCAATATTTCGCCAAGTCCTCCTGCCGAAAATGCAACCTTTTGAGAACATCCTGATCATCATCATCATCATATTTTTATCCTGATCATGATCATGATCATAACATTTTTCCCTTCGGCAGGATTTTTTCTCAAACATGATCCGGTTGGCGAAATATCATGATGACGTCATGTTTCAAGTTTAACGAAGGCTCCGGATTTCATGATGACGTCATCCCGATCTGAATAACGAGGAAACAAATATCCTCCTGATGATTATCCCTCATCATCATCTTCTTTTCTTTCAGCAGGATATTTTCCAAAACCCCCGATCCGGTTCCCGATTATCATGATGACGTTCTATTCCAAGTTCGACATACGCCCCAAATATGATGATGATCTTCATCATGCTGATTTTTATCGAGAGGGTTGCCTTGGCTGCAAAAGGGTCATATTATGCTCATCATCCTGATCATGCTCCTTAGGTGACCCGATATTGCAATTATCCCCCTGATCTTAGCCGAACATGACGATGACGTCATCCTTAGCATTTCAGTGAAGCCCGAATATCATGATGACGTCACCATCATCTTCCTTTCCTCGGCAGCATGATTATAGTCGCATCCTCCTATTCTCCTTCAAATATGATGATGATGTTGTTGTTCGTTTCTCCATATGCAGAAGTCAAATATCATGATGACGTTCATCTGAACCTTCAGGAGGGAAAGCATCATATTTTCTGAAATATCATGATGATGAGGTATATCGACTAACCTATTTTTTTTTACGCACCGACTGCGAATATCATGCCGATGGGCGGGAAATGAAGCGGTGGAGTTTTAAAGTGCTTTTTTTGGCGCCTCTGGCATTTTCCCGGTCAGCGATGGTTGACCCATCAATTTTGAGCAGCTTGGGCGCATTTTTGACGCGTTTTGAGCGATTTTCTGATCCGATTTTCTCCATTTTTGCGCTGTCACCTGGATTTAAACGCTTATTCTATTTTCATGTTGTTTTTTGTGATAAATGTGAAACTTAATGCTTGTCTTGTCTTGCAGGCTTGCAGTTGAGGAAGCAGCTGGAAAGTCAATACAGTGACCTCATGGAGGCAGAAGATCAGATCTCAGGAGCAAGAAGATAGAGATGAAATGCAAAAAGTCAAAGCCATTCAAGTAAAGAGGAAGGTCGCAGCTGGAGGTATTTCTGCAAAAGACAAACAGAAGTTATTGCTCAGCTGCTGGAACTTCTCAGAAGGGGCAATATTTCACCCAGATTTGACCATGGCTCTGAGATATTTTTAAGAACTGGTTCACCTGCATTTATTGCTGTAACTAGAGGTTTGAACCAGGGGGTCAGTTAGGTTTTTTTGCTGTAGTGAGGACAATCAGGATGTTATATATTGTGCCTCTCTACACTGTAATACTTTGCAACAGGGGCTACACACAGAGATTTTAGGAAAATACAGCAGGATAGCTTAGCATAGTTTAGAGTAGAAGAAGGAGGTCGCCTGTTTGTCTGCAGTAAGGTGCGCGTGGAATGTCTGGCTGCCTTACTGTATCTGTAAAGCTTGTAAGTTCTCTGTAGTATGATCAATGAAACTAAGAGTCATTCTTACATTGTAAATCATGTATGGCTATTCGTTTCTAATGCAATAGAATCTGGAGTTCTGCATCTATCTTCTGAGTGTTCTCCTGCTCTTCTTTGTGTTTTGAAATATCTTCTTTGAGAGCTTGCAATTTTAAATGTATGTTTGTGAAAATGCTCAAGACTTACATTTAAGGTTTCTACTGTGGATTTGATCAGATTACTGTGGTATTTACATAGTGGATAACAGAAACACTTAGATCCTTCGGTAGATTAGATGAAGTATAGATTAGATCTCTCTAACTTTTCCCAACCCATCTGAATTATCTAGCTAAAAACGCAGAAATATAAAGGAAATTGTCTCAAATCTGAAGAAGCATGCATAACAGAGTCTAAGTAGACAGTTTTCATAAGTACATGAAGAAGGAAGCTGCATAAATCAAAGAAAAACATCTGAAACTTGCAGCACAGTAGCACCTTTATGCAAAGGAATGAAGAGCATTGACCTATCTCATGACCTCTTTGCATATTCTTAGGCCAGTAAACCACAGAACAAACCTAAACTACGTAAGGCCCCTTGAACATTACAGCTTCACATTGACCAACTGAACTTGACCAACCGAACCATTGTAGACTTGGGATAAGTTGAATCACCAAATGATTCCTTCTTGTCTTTCAAGTATAGTTTCAGTTCATGTCATGTGAATTTTAACTTATTGTTATGATTGCATCAAAACAGTCATCAACAATTCCTTTAAGTTATTTTAATATTTAGAATATTGTTTTAGAACATAGAGAAGATTAAAAATAGTTTTTCTTTCAAGGAGTCAATTTCTTGGTATTTATTATTATCATAGGCAATGAAAAAATGGATGTTTCAACAAGAATTTTAGTTTCCCATGTTTATTGTTGAAGGAGAAAAAATCAATCTATGTTTGAGTTTGCAACATCTAATGGTGTTTATATTTGGATGTATGTTTATGAGTGTGATGTATAAGAATAGTTGATTCTCAGTCATTTATTGGAGCATTAATCTAAACAACCATAATAACTTCTATTCATTGTTCATCTAGCATTGCAGTAGATAGGACATTGCATCTCATTAAATGTTGAAGACTTTTGTAAACAAAATACTGACCCCTCCAATGTTTGATCTATCCTCTCTATTCTATATCCTATTTTATTAATGTTTTCTTTAGGGAATGGTTTTGTAGGTATGGTCTAGCATCCTCTGTATGGCTCAACTTCTTTAATGGAGGACTCAACTTGTAAGACCTTATCCATAATTTAATTATCGTCAAGTCATTTAGATATATGTGTGTTGTTTTGTTATCCTGCACAAGGCATTGCAAAAAGAAAAAATGCTCTATTTTATGGTTTTATTCATGTATGAAGAGTAGGAACTAGATTTTCAATAAAAGGAACTCTATTTTTCTTTGTTTAAAAAATTAGACTACAACTCTAATATATATATATAATCTTTGTTTCCTTTTGTTTTTGGTGTCAAAAATTTATGTTTATGAGGAAGAGCTGAAGCTCTAGTTTTACTCAATAGGGTGTTGTTATTTTCATCTGCCATTCTTCTTCACCTGGTATCAAATCCATGGCATTATCACAAATGGTTATCAAGATAAACATTATAATAGTGATCAATGGCAGCAAGCACAAGCTTAACAAATCCTTAGATTGCACATTTTAATGGGAGGAACTGTGATTATTGGGAAATTAGTGTGAAGGCATTATTTTATTCTCAGGATATATGGGATCTTGTTGAAAATGGATTTCCAGAACCAACAAATGCAACAACATACAATGCATTGACACAAGTAGAGAAAGACTTGTTGAGGGATAATAGGAAGAAGGATTCAAAACCTTTATTCTACATGTCTCAAGCAGTGCATCAGAGCATTTTTCCAAGGATTGCAGCAGCAACTAATTTTAAACAAGCATGAGATATACTCAAAACAACCTATCAAGGAATGGCAAAAGTGAAGACAACTAAGTTGCAAATGTTGAGAAGAGATTTTGAAACAATCTACATGGATGACAATGAATTAGTAGATTCATTCTTTACTCAAATTATTGTATTGGTAAATCAAATCAGATCTCATGGGGATAATCTTGAAGATAGTGTTGATGGTGGTTTTAGTACGCAATAACGTAGGTGTGACTACTAGTTTCACACCTCTCTTGAAAAGTATCTTACCCTAGGTAAGACTACTCCAAGGATAATACAGCTAGGTCTTAGCTTGCTTGGAATTTCTCAGTTGGTATGTTCTAGCTATTCCTACAAGGGGTCTTACGTGTAATCTGCAAATCTTCAGGTTTTGCGGGTAGCAAATACACATAAACCCTACTATGATCTTCAGTTGATAAACATGATAAGATGCTACTGGAATTCTTAATCTAGCAACTAATAATGATTTTAAAAGAAAGTGCAAAAAGTGTAGGGTTTAGAAGGATCCTAAGTGACATTCACAATGTTGAGGTTATTTTTAGTAGACAAACATTCTAAACTTTGAACCAGCTTCCTGAATTACCAAACTTAAATGAGTGTTACAGTGCTGTAGAAAATGGTGCTGTCTTCAATGGAGGTCAACAGATTTTTAGATCGTATTCACTTGTTAAATACCCAATGAGCGGTGCAACTTAACTTGTGAAATACAATTGAACTTTAGCACAAATAATCAGCCCAGGCTAACTTTACACATCTATTTACCATCAGCAAACAACTAAAAGTATGGACTTAGAATGTTCATCAAATACTTCAGCAAGCCATGAATATTACGAAAGCACAACTAATCTAACTATGGGAGAGCAAGATGCGAACCATGAAAACCAAAAGATGAATCAACAAAAGACACAAATTCTTAGATTTACTGCAGAAACTTGCTTTCTATTAGCTCAAATGGCATAGAGTCAACAATTCGGTATCAAAATCTCTCTTACAAAAGTGGAAATGGAAGCCCTTTATATAGAAAGCAACATACCCTAGCTTTCAAATGAACGGTCAAGATTAACTCAACATCGACGGTCCAGATTACATCAATCATAGCCCACATCAATTCCCAAATTACATTTTGTCTTTTAAGAAAAAGATGAAAAAATAGCCTCAGATACATTAAATCTAGTCATTTTGACTAGCCAACTCAGTATATTACCAGAAAAGCCCATTTTAGAAGCAAGAAGACAAAATTGAGTCACATGTTGCCCGAATATAGCAAATTTTCAATTGTGACGAGATTGTATTATTAGAATATTTAAAATAACATCAAGATTCCTTATCCAAGTCAATCTTGTCCTCACTAGCCAGCTTGGTACAATAAGTCAACCAAGCATCGAGTGCAGGGTTAATGTCGGATGGGTCTGGATTCTTTAAATGATGTATCCTATAATCAAACACTTCCAGCTCCTGATTGAATCTTCCATATATTCTTTCTATCTCTACCCCTGCCTTTTGAAATGCCCTTGAACTCGACCCTAAGGTCATTTGCCTTACCCAACTCTTCTTCCATGCTGAGTGTATCATTAAACGTTACCTTATGTAACTTATCCTTGCATTTCATGACATCAAATGGGGCATAATCATCATAAGATGATTCCCTGCAGTCCCTCAAGGAATCATTGATGTCATATATAACCGATCTCAGCTCTTCATCAACTGGTTTGTATGCTTCCTTTATGTTCTCAAAGGTTTCTTTTCTCAAAAGTAGCTGTTGATACCATTCAATAGCATTTGGGAGCCTATCCCTAGTCAAAATATTCTCCGTAACTAAGGTTTGAGCTGGCAGTTCTCTAATACATTTGATTCAGGGATACATATGTGAATAATACTCATCAAAAGTATCACATTCCTCATGTAAGTCTTTCCACTTAGTATGCAATTCCACCATTCTTTTATGCGTTTGAGTAGAGGCACTTATAGCTTCACATCCCATCTCAAAAACTTTTATCAACCAATTTTTCATGCCCTGGGATTTTGATATTACCTCACCCAATTTAGCCATCTCATCGGTGGACAAGAAAGTAGGTATTGTCCTTATGTCTCCTCTTGTGTCTACTGGCTTTATAAAAAATTGAAGACACGCCTGCAGTTCTTCATTTTGTTGCTTTAAGTCTTTCTTAGACATTTCATCTTTATCCAGCTATTCCAAAATGGATGTGATAGAGCTTTTGAAATTATCCACTCTTTGAGCATGAGTGGTTGGACCTAGGTCAACAGTTGATATGACATAATCTTCTGCCCAGACCTGTTCTCTTATTGTATTAGGAGGCGGGACTGCTATTTCTGCTATCCTTGACCCTAATTCATTTTTGTAAATCCTTGATTGAATCTTAGCCTTTTTCTACTTCTAAGACTCTGAGCTTGTGACAGGATGGCACTTAGGTCAAGTTGCATTACTTCTACCTTGCAGCCACTCAGGAACAGAAGATTTGTTTAATTCTGAAGCTCCATCTTTATCAAATATAGCCAATTCCTTGGACTGTTCCTATTCTTGCTCTTCATTCTTCTCAAGACTTCTTTCTTCTTTCTTTTCTTCCTCTTGTGCCAAGTCCTTCAGATTTATTTCCACATTCTCCTGTGTAATCCTTAAAATTTCCTCCATTGGATCCTTGCCCAGGGGACTATCAGATATGTCAATAATTTCCATATCAGCTGAAGGTTTCTGGGAGTCATCATTATTTACCTTGGTCAATATCTCCTTCTCCTCCACAACTGTTGCTTCAAGTTCCTATAATCCTAACTCCGCGCATACTTTATCAATCCCGAGCAATAGAGGCACTGCCAATGAATTAGCTGGCATTTGTGAAATGGGGACAGCAGAAGAGATGGTTAGGGGAGGTAAACTGACCTATGTGAGGTTAGTTAAGGCTAGTGATAAAGAAGAAGAAATGGTAAGGGGTGAAGAAAAGGATAGTGGAGGTAAGGAAAGAGAGGGGGAAAGGATGGTAGAAATAGGAGGTAATGGTATAGGAGAAGAGGATGTAGATGTAGTAGAAGGGCATGAAATGGGAAGAATGGAGGAAATAGGACTACTAGAGTCACTAGAGGAAATTGTTAGTGTATAAGAAGTGATGGATATAGTAGAGGCAGGAGAGGTAGCAGAAGATATCTCTTGAATTATAACGTCTGAGGTCATGGGTGAGGTGGATGTAGCAAGAGGGATGGAAGGAGAAGTGATAGTAGAAGCAGCAGGAGTTGAGGTAGCAGTGCTAGTGTCCTGTGCGAGAAGTTGAGCATTTGGAAGATTAGAATCATTTTTAGCTCTAGTAGCCTCTTTGTTAACTTCTTTTACTTTTATTTTCTTAGCCTTGGAGCTTTCCCCTGCACCACTTGGCATATCTTTTCTCTTGCAAGTTCTGGTCGTGGCGGAAAGAGGTTGGTCTTTCTTCGAAGGAGACTTTGTGGATGGCTTCTTCATCTTCTTAGCCTTCTCCACCAGAGATGTGTGCTCTTCACTATTTGATTTCTATTTTTCAGCTAGTTCTGGCTCATCTGAGACCTGAATGGGTTCATCTTCTTCTCCCCCAGAGTATTTGTCTGATTCTACTATTGCGTAAGTGAGTTGGACTCCTTGTTCATTCATAACAGCTACTTGTGCCTAATCCATCCCTTGCTTATTCTGATTGGTTCCTTCATAACAACATCCAGGGAGCTCTATTCTGCATTAGCCCAGTTTGGCAATGGAATGGGTTGATGGTATTGCACCTCCCATGGTCCTCCGAGCATGACATTTTCATCATGTTGCAATTGATTAGGGACTGCCATTATGTGAAATCTTTTGGATAGAGGCAGCCTTGCATGCGCCTTCTTCATAACCTCATAATCATCAGGGAAATTGGCCCAAAAGTCTTCAATGTGAACCTTATGAAAGAATTTCTTTCTTACAAACCTCTCCATTACTTTGTTTGGATCAAAATGACTTCTTGCATTGTAGTAGTGCAGGTTCAAGAGTTGGACCTCTTTATCTGAGTGATCTGCTGATGCTAGAAAAGGACATGCATAGAGTCCTTTGCCAAATTTGATGGGAAATTGAACACTTGAGCTATGCAGGTGCTTGAGTTTCTCTGCACATGGCATCAGTTGCCTTGACAACTCTAGAAGCACTGTCTTATGATCTGGATAGTGGGGAAGTCTATAGGTCATTCCAGTGAAGCCTTGTTTTCTTATGTATGTAAATTTCTTGAATTGGATATACCACCTACCATATCTGGCTATTTCATTCATGGCCTTGGTGGAAATCCTCAATGTCGTGCTACCCTGCAACTTCCTAGCTATGTACATCGTGAATGCATCATTAACCTTCTTGAAGTGAATCAATGATTGAGATGAGGTTAGTTGTGGATAGCATTCATATACTTTGATCTGCGTCTTTTCATTGTTCCCAATTTCACCAACCTTGGACAGTCCATCGTAATGGTTCATTCTTGCCAATGCATAGACAACATAGGATGTCCACCTGAAGTATTTGTTTTCATTGAATTTGTTGAAAGCCTCATGGATGTTGTCACTGAGGATTTGAGCCCAATGGAAATTGGTTCCCTTCAATATCTCCTTAATTATGGCGAACATCCAATCCTCAAAGGTAGAGACAGTTGGTAACCCATAGATTCTGCTCAGAAAGGTTACTATGTCCCCGATCTCATCATGAAAATCACTTCTATAAAGTACTTTGGGGAGCTTGATGAGGGCAGACTTCTTACTTTTGACCCAATGGTCATTTATATACTTCATGCACCCTTCTACATCCTTATTGTAGGCTACCTTTGATCCTTGTCTTTCTGGCATAGTCACAACTTTGTGCCAAGGGATGTCCAACATTTCTGCCAGAGCAGGTGGGGTCAAGTTAGCTAAGACATCCCCATTTGCCATCTGAATTTGCCTAGACATAATGTTGTATCTATCTACACAGGTGGCAATTAACTCTACACACTGAACTGATGTAGAAAATGTGGCAGCCTGTCCAAATCCACTATCTCTTATTGTTCTAGCCCTGGGAGTTGGAGCTGGACCAAAGACTTTGAGTCTAAAGTCATCTAGGTCTATGTGACCTAGGTCTGTGTCCCTGACATTACTCCATCTGGAGTGGACCTTGGTTTCTGGAGGGACTCCTTTGAACTCATACTTCATAGCTTGAGCCTGAGCAGTCATTTAGTCTGCATGACCGGACCTTATAAGTTTGATACTGAGAAAAATCTTAACATACTTCTAAATTCAGATAAATCAACACAAATCTGCCTTTTACTAATATCATGCATTTGAAGGAAATCTAAGTCTAATTGAAAGAATACTGCATGCAGTCAAATACTTAATGTTGCAAGAAAAATTCATGAAAACACCATTAATACTGCATCACAACATTAATTTCATCATTTTGAACAACCTTCCCTTTGGAAATTTCAAGATATTTGGTCATTTGCTAGGTTTTGTGCTGATTTGAGGGTTGTCTAACCCTTAGAAGGAAAAGCACTGAAATTGAGGTCATCTGACCTCAGCGGGGAAATTAGGCAGGTCAGACATCATATTTTAATTCCTTTCATTTTTGAGATCTGTGCGATTTTTGGGGAGGTTCGACTGGAGCAAAATTTGGAGGTCTCCGACCTCTAAGGGTTTGCAAGTTGGTCAGATGAGTTTGTAGCGTAGAGTCTTATGTATTTGACTATTCATAACACTTGTGCAAGAATCGCCTTGGTCTAACTTGCATGGTTTTAGGTGATGTCCAACTAGGTCGGAAGGAGGATATTATAGCGCAGGTCTGACAAGGCAATTTTTAGCGCAAACACTTTTGTGTGTTTTCAGTGGGGTTTCAAGATTCTACCGACCTTGCAGGGAATTAGAGTCATTTGACCAAGTCGGTGACATAGTCTTTTAGTGCAAGGTCAGATAGGTCACTTTCTAGTAAAAAAAGAGGTTTTCAGATTCTGCAGGTTTTTTAGGCCTTCCAACCAAATCAGGGAAAAGCATTTGGTCGGACAAGGCCGACTTTAGTGTAAAGGAGTGCTAGGTGCTTGGCATGGATTTTGGAGGTATCTGACTAACCAAATGATAATTCGTCACGTAGGTTGGTCAGACCTCGTTTTAGCGCCAATTTGATGTGTGGGTTCCATAGGGCGAACTCCCTAAAATTTCTAAGTTGTTTAAGGTCATGACAGTTCTGCTTCTCCTCCCAGGGTTTAGACTAGGGTTTTAAATTGAAAGACTTGAAATTTACCAAACCCTAGCCCCGAAATCCACATTCAATCAATCAACCTCTTAAAGCCCTAATGTCTAATACTAAAATTTCAACCGTTCATAAGCAAAAACTTGAAATAACAAGGTTTAAACCCTACCTGGTGAAAATGGTGGCGCAAATTTGAATTACAGGAGAGGTAGCAGGTTCGAGCTTAGGCAAAGCCGACAAGGAAGAATGGAGCTCCAAAATTTTCTATTGAAAATGTGATTAAATGAGTTAAAACTCATTAATTTCTTTATTTAAACCCTGGCTAATCCGCCATTAATGTTGCAGGTGTACGGACTGTCAGTCTAGGATTTTGCATGGATTGTCAAGGTGTCCAACCTGTGGAGAATTTTGATATGTCAGACTAGGTCAGATGGGAAAACACTCAGCGTAAAGCTCAGAAGTTCAGTTTGCCCAAGTTAGAGGAGGAATCGAGCTTGTCTGACCTGTGAACCTTTAGGGGTTGTTCAACTAGGTCGGAGGTCACTGTTTTTAGCGCAGGTCAGATGAAGCCAATTTTAGCGTAGAAGTTTGACAGCGAGGAAATTAGTGCAAAGTCAAACAAGGCAACTTTCAACGCAAAACACAGTTTCAATGGTTTTAATGTTAGGTCAGTCAAACAGAGTTTTAACGCCAAGGCCAGAGTGATTTTGAAGTGATTTTGAAAAGGGAAAGTAACAACTTACCCTAGCAGATTTTGAAGTGATTTTTTGAATATCATATTTCCATCAAGGTCAAAATGCTCTTTTGACCATACAATCACTTAGGAGATTAGTAGATCAGATGACTCTCCAGTTAAACTAAAAGAGGGGGGTCTCCATTCCTAAATGGGACATGTGTGCAAAGCACAACAAATGGTAACTTTGCTGGGAAATGCTCCTGAGCATTTTGATGATAAACGTTTAGTTTGAAGCCAGAATCTTTGTGTTCCCCACATATTAAAATGAAAAGGCAAGCTATCATACCAAAGAACCCAAGATCACCAACCAATGCAACCATCCACATCCTGAAAACCTGAGTGTGTGTAGTTGTATTCATTCCATTCCTTCGGGAACTAAGTTCACCTGGGATTCCCTGAGACAAGCTAAAAGGCTGAGATCATTCTACCACCAGAAAATGCTCAAATTTTGAAGTATTGCTGAGCCTTGGACTAGATTGATGATCAGTCAAGTTTGCTAGTTCAATGAGATTTAATGCCAATCTTTTTTGGTAGTGTTCTTTGTAAGAATTTTGCAATTTTAGTAGTTTCTTTATTTGCACTGTGTTGGGTCTAGTGTTGAAAAACACCTTTTATTTTTACCTGATTTAGGCTAGTAACACTTAGTGTCACCTACCTTTGTCTTGATTGATAGTGCGGGTGGTAGGAGAGGAAATCAACCCATTTCACTTGACGCAAGATCACATAGACGTGCCTAGCTGCTTCAGGATTATTTAAAGTGTAGAAGATATATGGTTAGAAAATACTTCAGGTGCACCAACTAATAACTCATTTTCAATGAACAGACACCATACCCATTGGCCTAACAACGGAAAGCACAGCAAAGACTTGGTGGAAACCTTAGCTTCTCGAAGAAAGACTCACAATTATTTACCCACCAGAGAAGAATTTGTAGGTCTGCATGACTGCCACCACACCAAAAACAAAGATCTCACGGCAAAGCAAGCATAGTGAACAAAAGCAAAAGGACAACTAAACTAAGAAAAGCACCTAACACCTAAGGAAAGCAAAAAAGTAGGAAAGCAAACTAAACTAACGACAACCTAAACTAACTAAAGAAAACAAACCTCTAACTATGTACACTAAAACAAGGCATGACTGCCTCTCAGACCTAAAAGTAGTGCTTTAGGAACTGGCCATTGACAGGCAATGGCAGCTCCTCACCAGTAAGGCTCTTGAGTTGATATGTACTATCTCCAAGGATCTCATAGATCTGATAGGGACCCAACCAAAGTTTGTCAAACTAACCGTGTTCTCCCTTCTTCTCATCTGCTTTGTCCCAATATAGGAACAAATTAGAAATGTGGAAGGCTTTGACCTTCGCTCTTTTGTCGAACCACCGTTTTATGACTCCCTGATGTTTGGCAAAGTTTTCTATGGCAGCATCGCGTTTCTCTTCAAGGTGCAGTAATTGACCCAACCTAGAGGACACATGGTCATCAGTTCAAGGTACTCTTGCATGAATTGAAGTACTGGGATTATCAAATGGATGGGAAAGATAGGTTCAATCCCATAGGCTAGGTGATAAGGAGATGTATTCAAGGCTACTTTGTGTCAGATTCTATCAGCCCATAAAGTGAACCTAAGCTGAGTATGCCAGTCTCTAGGGTTTTTGTCCAATAGTTTCTTAATGACCTCAAGAAGGTTTTTGACTGTTGATTTAGCTACCCCATTCCCTTGTGGATAGTAATTGGACGAGAACTTGAGAGTAAGCCCATAATTGAATGCCTTGTTAGAAAAACGTAATGATGAAAAGGCAGAGCCATTATCACAAACTAAAGCAAATGGACAACCAAATCTAGTGATAATATACTTTTCAACAAATTCAATAACTACCTCTGTGGTGCATTGTTTACAAGCTATTGCCTTAGACCATCGAGTGCAGTAATCAGTAGCGGTCAGAATATACCTGTGGCCTGCAGAGGAGGGCGGATTGATCATATCGATAAAGTCGAGGCCCTATTGAGCAAATGGTCGTACGTCCACTACTGGTTGCAAGGGCATGGCTGTGTGGCATTCTCTATGTGCAGCGGTCTGGCATATGTGATAGGTTCTTACATGTGACTGTGCATCTTTGAACAAGGTTGGCTAGTAATATCCAGCACGAAGAACCTGATTTGCTGTTGAGTGCACTGATCCATGACCTGTCCTAAACCTCTCGTGAAAACTGGTCAGCAACTGATCAACTTCTAATTTGTCTAAACACTGGAGATAGACACTCTTGTTATTCTTCTTGTAAAGGACTGATCCTTTTATCATGTAACTACTGCTTTTTAGTTTGAGAGCTCTCCTTTGCACTGAGTTCAGCTGTGGTGGATAGTGTTGATTTAGTAAATAGAATATGATATCCCCGTACCACTCATCTTTTGAAACATCTTATAACAAGTATTGTTGAGAAACTAGGTCTGGCCCCACTTCAGCCATTATTTTAGTCAAGGCCTGGCCTCTTACTAATTTCATGGGTTGAATATCTATATCAAACTCTTGCAGTATGGTGACCCATTTCCCTCTTCTTTCTCCTAATTCACTCTGCATCAATAATGCTTTTACTGCTGCATCTACGACTATAGCAATCACTTGACTTCTTAGGATGTAATGACAGAATTTCTTAACTACTTTTACCAGAGCGTATGCTTGTTTTTCCACATTTGGATACCTTAGCTCTGCATCCTTCAATGGAGTGCTCATAAAAGCAATGGGCCTTTCATCGTCAACTGATCTCTTCTCTGTCAACATTGCAGTTCAAGTATTCTTCAAAGTGAATGAATATATATGAAATGGCAAAGTGTAATTAGGACTTACCAAAATAGGTGCATTGGATATGGCTTGTTTAATTTCTACAATGGCAGCCTTAGCTTCCGGAGTCCAGTCCATTTTAGTGTCTTTCTTCAACATGACATTGAGAGGTTGAACAATCTTGGCAAACTCCATAATGAATTTACGTACAAAGTTGATCTTACCAAAATATGACTTGAGTTCCTTCTTGCTAGCTAGGGGAGGTATTTTGAGTATCGCTTGGATCCAGTTTAGATCAATAGATATTCCCTTTTTAGATATTACATGTCCCAGCAGCTTTCCTTCAGTTACCCCAAAAATGCACTTCTTGGGGTTAAGTGATATACCATAATCCTTGCATCGCTGCAACACCTTTCTCAGATCTGCCACATGATCCTCTCACCTTTTTGAGAACACCATCAGGTCATCCATGTAGATGATTATACATTTTCCAACCAACCCTTTGAAAGCAACATCCATCACACGCTGAAAGGTTGTGCCAGCGTTTATTAAACCAAATGGCATCCGTCGGTAGGCGTAGATGCCCCATTTATAGGTGAAGGATGTTTTCAATCTGTCTTCATATTCCTCCATCACTTGGTTATAACTAGAATATCCATCTAGAAATGACATCATCTGGGACCCATTAACAATCTGTAATACTTCATCCAGTGAGGGCAGCAGGTAATTGTCCTTTTCAGATGCTCTGTTTAGATTATGAAAATCAACACAAAGTCTGATTTCTCCATTTTTCTTTTGGACTGGAACTAAGTTTTTTACCCACACAGAATGTCTAACGGAGAATATTATCCTAGTTGACAGTAGCTTATGAACTTCTTTAAAAATTAGTGGTTCCAGCAAAGCATTCACTGATCGCTGCCTTTGTCTGAAAGGCTTCGCTCCTGGCTTCAGTGGGATGGTGTGGGTGATAATCAAAGTGTCGTAGGTCTTTAGATCTTCATAACTCCATGCTATAACTTTATGATAATCCCTTAATGCATGTATGATTCCTGTCCTTTCTTTTTCAGTACTGGCTTTCCCAATGAACACGTTCTTCACGTTTTCTTCTATTCCCAAGTTGAACGGGTCACACTTTCCCCCTGGGGACTCTCCTTTTCTTTGAGTCCCTAAATTATCTGCATCAAACAGTCTTTCCAATTCTACCATTCCTCATGGGATCGTATTTGTTTTCAGGTTTAGTACTCCTTCTAGATCCATTTCAGCGGGCTCCATCTCTTCTTCATCTATTATCTAAGCAGTGAACACATCTGATGAAGTAAGGAAATTAATTATGTGGTGATCATCCTCAAAAACCTAGAAATTGGTAACATTATCAGGTACGGATGGAGTAGCCCTAAACTCAACAGAAAATTTCTTCAACCCTGCCATGGATGTTGGTTCTAATGTACTTGTTGTCTGAGCTAGAGCATTTGCAACATTATTCTGTCTTCTAGGGATAACTTGGATGTTAAAACTGACAAAGCACTCAATCAAAACCTAGACTCTGTTCCTATACCTATTCAATCTCTTATCATTACACGAGTACTATTTTCTCACTTGTTTCACTAATAACTCAGAATCACCAAACACCTGGACAATTCTAACCTTTTTCTGTAGAGCTAGCAACAATCCTTGCACCAATGCTTCATATTAAGTGACGTTTGTGCATGGAAACTGTAGTCTTTGTGATGCTCAAAATGAGCTCCCTATGGGACTGATTAATTCAACCCCTACACTAGACCCTTGTCTGCATCTTGAACCATCAAATCTTAAGGTCCATAAGCGAAAGTCCTTTCTGTCATCTTTCTATTTCCTAGACTTCTCCTAATCAAGTAGAGGTTCAGATTCTTCCTTCTTTTCAACAGTTGGTTCCTTCTTCAGGATTATGGGTTCCTCCTTCAGGATTATGGGGATCTTTAATTATCTCTATACTTATTTAACAACCTCTTGACACAGTTGGTAGGTAAATTCAGAATGAGATGTATCATGTATATGACACCAGTTGGGCAATAATAGTTCTTCCATTTGAACCTGCTTTCCAACAGCAGTCTGATCTTGCAAAAGTCTGGCCACAAAATCGTGAAATCCCTCAAATACCCCAGGTTCATCCTCTTCTGCAGAGTCCTCCACATCTAATTGGACATATGTTGCTGTACTTTTTGGTCTTTCTACAAGCATCTTGGAGGGTCTTAAGCAGCTCAGCGTGAGAACTTCCTCTGACCAACTACTGTGTGGAAGATAGACTCCTAAATCAACTTCTAAAAATAGAATCTCATTGGGTTGATTGTATTCTGTGATCATATGCTTCATCTTGGGTTCTCTTTCAATACATATCTGATTGGCCAACCCTTTCCATGGTAACCACATATGAGAAAAGTCAGTTGCCATATAACCGTTCAAAGTTCTAGACCAGTCTCTGCTCAGAAGCATGCCATACTAGTCAGGAATGTCCACTACTTGAATATCAATATATTGCTATATCCTAGGGTCGGAAACCAGCTACATGTGTATTATGTTCAATTCTCCCACTACATTGACTTCAATTTTATCCAGCTATGTCACTTTCTGAGATGATTTGGCTGGAGTGAGCCCAAGTGCCTTACAAACTGATAGTGGCATCACATTCGTGGAAGCACTAGAATCTACCAAGCAGTTATGAAGGTTCTTGTTGAAAATTCTAAGTGTTAAGTGGAAAGGGGGGCTTTCCCTCTTACCTTTATATAGTGTCATCTTTTGCTCTACATCAGTCACATGTATTCTTTCCTTCCCCTTATCAGTACTATCTTTGAGGCTATTTCTCTTTGGTATATAATCATTCTTGGTCCCAGTACCTAGGTCTTGAAAGAAAGACGTCCTAACCTCAGGTATCTTAAGCAATTCATACACAGAAAGACTGACCTTCATTTTCTTAAGTTCTTTAGCCACATATTGTCCCATTTTTGCTATGTCAGATCGTTGTGAATTTTTTGCAGTAGTACTCTGGTGTACTGATTGATGGGGAACTTTTGGTGGTTCAGGATTATTGGTAGCTTTCAGGTTAGGTGGAATCTGATAGCTATTTGGAGGGATGGAATTGGTAAAAGGACCCTTAGGCTTGCTACTTCTCAAGTTGTAAGGAGTCTTATTGTATTGCTGATATGTATTAACTTCTTCAGACTCTTCTTCCTTAGGCTGATTGTCATCTTGGAATGGAAATGTATAACTATCAAGAAATAAGGCAGTATCATACCTTTGTGATTGAACAATTTCATACCCGGTTGGCAGAGTCTCCTGATTTTCAGCATTTTGGATCTCCATCTGCAAGATGTTAGATGTAATCTAGAATTCTAAATAGTCCAGTTTAGAGTGAGCATTCATGTTATGCAGTCTACACCAGGTAGATAAAGTAGATTCAGCTAGCATCACCCGTCCTGGGGGCCTGGTATCACTACTTTGACTCTCCAAGGGAGAAGGTACTCCTCCATTGTTTGGCCTGGTGTTCTAGGATCAATTTGACTGCTGCTGAAAGTTCTAATTTTGGTACTAATTCTGATTTGAGAACTGGTTCTAACCTTGGTTCTAGGAGTACTATTGGTTCTGGGAATGTTGCTGATTATGTCCCCTCTGCTGTAGGTAAGCTTTCTAATTCTTGAGGTGAGTAACTTTAGTAGTAAGCTTCTTCATCTGCTCAACCAGTTCTTTGACGTCATCCCTGTCTTCTTTGGTCTTGGCTGCTTCTGAAGATTGTAGGAAAGGCATTTGTGCTGGAGGCATTTCAGCTACTGGGTTGCCTGGGTGGATTATTAAGGCCTGTGTTGCAGCTGGGTTTGGATTTGGATTCATCACAGGGGTATGATTGGCCAATGCATGATTTATCATGGGTATTTGATTTGACATGGCAGTACGTCCCATATGATTCAGTGGGCTAGAGGTTGTCTAGCCCAGCTGGGTTACGTCGACAGCAGTAGAATATGTTTGAGCTAAAGTAGTAGGGATGGGATTAGCTCTCCTTGCAAACATGGAGGTAAGCTTATCTAGAGAAGCATAGTAGATGGGTAGGGCAGTAGCTTGATCTACAGCATAAGGAGCTTGCAAACGACTGTAAGCCTTTTGGAATTTGTTGTTAAAGGAACTAATCATCTCACCTTCCTCTCGACGAATCTTCACAAAAGACCGATAGAGATCGGCTGGGGTAGTAGACATACGAAACCTATCCAAAAACGTAGTCTTTAAAATCACCCATGAATTTATAGATCCCACAGGGAGGTTGGCAAACCAATAATAAGCTTCTTCCTATAGAGAGTAAGGGAACAGTCTACATACCACATCCTCGTATTGTACTTGCAACATGAACATATCAGCTTCAAAGATCTTAATGTGCTCATCTATGGTCCTATCAGGATCATGTACTCTGAACTTCAAGCAGAACTTATCCAGGTTCTTTGGCATGTCATGGTAATCATTGAATAGAAAAGGTCACTAGTTATTTCCTGCAAAGAAAGCCATGGCGGGAGGATTGATAGGAGCTGCAGTGGTGTTCCTAGGGGCTGACTAAGCTCGAGGGGCTCTGGGTATTCTTTGATACCTTCTTGTTCTTCTGAATTCTGCAAGGGACAGCAGCTCTTCTCCAACTAAGCTGGATCTAGTGTGTCTCTGTCTAGTCCCCAAACTTGCTACTTTTTAACAGAGGGAAAATAGTTTCCCTCCTTCTAGCGCCAATTCTGTTGATGGTGGTTTTAGCATGCAACAACACAGGTGTGACTGCTGGTTTCACACCTCTCTTAAAAAGTATCTTACCCTAGGTAAGACTACTCCAAGGACAATACAGCTAGGTCTTAGCTTGCTTGAAATTTCTCAGTTGGTATGTTCTAGCTGTTCCTACAAGGGGTCTTATGTGTAATATGCAAATCTTCAGGTTTGGGGGGTAGCAAATACAGATAAACCCTACTATGATCTTCAGCTGATAAATAGGATAATATGTTGTTAGAATTCTTAATCTAGCAACTAACAATGATTTTAAAAGAAAGTGCAAAAAGTGTAGGGTTTAGAAGGATCCTAAGTGACATTCACAATGTTGAGGTTATCTTTAGTAGACAAACATTCCAAACTTTGAACCAAATTCCTGAGTTACCAAACTTAAATGAGTGTTACAGTGCTGTAGAAAACAGTGCTATCTTCAATGGAGGTCAATAGATTTTCAGATCACATTCACTTGTTAAATACCCAACAGGCGATGTAACTTAACTTGTGAAATACAATTGAACTTTAGCACAAATAATCAGCCTAGGCTAACTTTACACAGCTATTTACCATCAACAAACAACTAAAAGTATGGACTTAGAATGTTCATCAAATACTTCAGCAAGCCATGAATATTATGAAAGCACAACTAATCTAACTATGGGAGAGCAAGATGTGAACCATGAAAACTAAAAGATGAATCAACACAAGACACAAATTCTCAGATTTACTGCAGAAAATTGCTTTGTATTAGCTCAAATGGCATAGAGTCAACAATTCAGTATCAAAATCTCTCTTACAAAAGTGGAAATGGCAGCCCTTTATATAGAAAGCAGCATACCCTAGCTTTCAAATGAATGGTGGAGATTAACTCAACACCGACGGTCCAGATTACATCAATAATAGCCCACATCAATTCCCAGATTACATTTTGTCTTTTAAGAAAAAGATGAAAAAATAGCCTCAGATACATTGAATCTAGTCATTTTGACTAGCCAACTCAGTATATTAGTAGAAAAGCCCATTTTAGAAGCAAGAAGAAGACAAAATTGAGTCACATGTTGCCCAAATATAGTAAATTTTCAATTGTGACGAGATTGTATTATTAGAATATTCAAAATAATATCAAGGTTCCTTATCCAAGTCAATCTTGTCCTCACTGGCCAGCTTGTTGCAATAAGTCAGCCAAGCATCGAGTGCAAGGTTAATGTCAGATGGGTTTGGACTCTTTAAATGATGTATCCTATAATCAAACACTTCTAGCTCCCAATTGAATCTTCCATATATTCTTTCTATCTCTACCCCTGCCTTTTGAAATGCCTTGAACTTGGCCCTGAGCTCACTTGCCTTATCCAACTGTTCTTCCATGCTGAGTGTGTCATTAAACATTACCTTATGTAACTTATCCTTACATTTCTCGACATCAAATGGGGCATAATCATCATAAGATGATTCCCTGCAGTCCCTCAAGGAATCATTGATGTCATATATAATCGATCTCAGCTCTTTGTTAGCTGGTTTGTATGCTTCCTTTATGTTCTCGAAGGTTTCTTTTCTCAAAAGTAGCTATTGATACCATTCAACAGCCTTTGGGAGCCTATCCCTGGGAAAAATGTTCTCCGTAACTGAGGTCTGAGCTGGCAGTTCTTTAATACCTTTGATTCGAGGATACATATGTGGATAATACTCATCAAAAGTATCGCATTCCTCATTTAAGTCTTTCCACTTAGTATGCAATTCCACCATTCTTTTATGCATTTGAGCAGAGGCACTTATAGCTTCACATCCCATCTCAAAAACTTTTATCAACCAATTTTTCATACCCTGGGATTTTGAACTTACCTTGCCCAATTTAGCCATCTCATCAATGGACAAGAAAGTAGGTATTATCCTTACATCTCCTCCTGCGTCTACTAGCTTTATCAAAAATTGAAGACACGCTCGTAGTTCTTCATTTTGCTACTTTAAGTCTTTCTTAGACATTTCATCTTTATCCAGCCATTGCAAAATTGATGTGACAGAGCTTTTGAAATCATCCACTCTTTGAGCATGATTGGTTGGACCTAGGTCAACAGTTGATATGACATAATCTTCTGCCCGGACCTGTTCTCTTGTTGTATCAGTAGGCGGGACTGATATTTCTGCTATCCTTGACCCTGATTCATTTTTGTAGATCCTTGATTGAATCTTAGCCTTTTTCTACTTCTCAGGCTTCTAAGCTTGTGATAGAATAGCACTTAGGTCAAGTTGCATTACTTCTACCTAAGGCTCTCAATATGCCATTCTACCTTGCATCTACTCAGGAGTAGAAGATTTGTTTAATTCCAAAGCTCCATCTTTATCAGATATAGCCAATTCCTTGGACTGTTCCTATTCTTGCTCTTCATTCTTCTTAGGACTTCTTTCTTCTTTCTTTTCTTCCTCTTGTGCCAAGTCCTTCAGATTTATTTCCACATTGTCCTATGCAATCCTTAAAATTTCTACCATTAGATCCTTGCCCATGGGACTATCAGATATGTCAATAATTTCCATATCGGCTGAAGGTTTCTGAGAGTCATCATTATTTACCTCGGTCAATATCTCCTTCTCCTCCACAACTACTACTTCAACTTCTTGTAATCCTAACTTCATGCATACTTTATCAATCCTGGGCAATAGAGGCACTGCCAATGAATTAGGTGGCATTTGTGAAATGGGGACAATAGAAGAGATGGTTATGGGAGGTAAACTAACCTGTGTGAGGTTAGTTAAGGCTGGTGATAAAGAAGAAGAAATGGTAAGGGGTGAAGAAAAGAATAATGGAGGTAAGGAAAGACAGGGGGAAAGGATGGTGCAAATAAGAGGTAATGGTATAGGAGAAGAGGATGTAGATGTAGTAGAAGGGAATGAAATGGGAAGAACAGAGGAAATATGACTACTAGAGTGACTATAGGAAATTGTCAGTGGACAAGAAGTGATGGATATAGTAGGGGCAGGAGAGGTAGCAGAAGATATCTCTTGAATTATAATGACTAAGGTCATGGGTGAGGTGGATGTAGCAGAAGAACGAGGGATGGAAGGAGAAGTGATAGTAGAAGTAGCAGGAGTTGAGGTAGTAGTGCTAGTGTCCTATGTGGGAGGTTGAGCAATCAGAAGATTGGAATCATTTTTAGTTGTGGTAGCCTCCTTGTTAACTTCTTTTATTTTTATTTTCTTAGCCTTGGAGCTTTCCCCTACACCACTTGGCATATCTTTTCTCTTGGAAGTTCTGGTCATGGTGGAAGGAGGTTGGTCTTTCTTCGAAGGAGACTTTGTGGATGGCTTCTTCATCTTCTTAGCCTTCTCTACAAGAGATGTGTGCTCTTCCCTATCTAATTTCTATTTTTCAGCTAGCTCTAGCTTGTCTGGGACCTGAATGGGTTCATCTTCTTCTCCCCTAGAGTCTTTGTCTAATTCTACTGTTACATAAGTGAGCTGGACTCCTTGTTCATTCAGAATAGCTACTTGTGATTTGACCAATGCCTTGCTTATTCTGATTGGTTCCTTCATAACAACATCCAGGGAGCTCTCTTCTGCATTAGCCTAGTTTGGTAATGGAATGGGTTGATGGTATTGCACCTCCCATGGTCCTCTAAGCATGACATTTTCATCATCTTGCAATTGATCAGGGAATGCCATTATGTGGAATCTTTTGATAAAATCCAAAGGCATCCTTACATGCGCCTTCTTCATAACCTCATAATCATCAGGGCAATTAGCCCAAAAGTCTTCAATGTGAACCTTATGAAAGAATTTCTTGCTTACAAACCTCTCTATTACTTTGTTTGGATCAAAATGACTTCTTGCATTGTAGTAGTGCAGGTTCAAGAGTTGGATCTCTTTATCTGAGTGATTTTCTGATGCTAGAGAAGGTCATGCATAGAGTCCTTTGCCAAATTTGATGGAAATTGAACACTTGGCCTATGCAGGTGCTTGAGTTTCTCTGCGCACATTATTAGTTACCTTGACAGCTCTGGAAGCACTGTCTTATCATCCAGATAGCGGGGAAGTCTATAGGCCATTCCAGTGAAGCCTTGTATTCTTATGTATGTAAATTTCTTGAATTGGATATACCACCTGCCATATCTAGCTATTTCATTCATGGCCTCGGTGGAAATCCTCAATGCCATGCTACCCTGCAACTTCCTAGCTATGTACATCATGAATGCATCATTAACCCCCTTGAAGTGAATCAATGATTGAGATGAGGTTAGTTGTGGATAGCATTCATATACTTTGATCTGTGTCGTCTCATCATTCCCAATTTCACCAACCTTGGATAGTCCATCGTAATGGTTCATTCTTGCCAATGCATAGATAACATAGGACATCCACCTGAAGTATTTGTTTTCATTGAATTTGTTGAAAGCCTCATGGATGTTGTCACTAAGGATTTGAGCCTAGTGGAACTTGGTTCCCTTGAATATCTTAGTAATTATTGCAAACATCCAATCCTCAAAGGTAGAGGCAGTTGGTAACTGATAGATTCTGCTCAGAAAGGTTACTATGTCCCCGATCTCATCATGGAAATCACTTCTATAAAGTATTCTAGGGAGCTTGATGACAGCAGACTTCTTACTCTTGACCCAATGGTCATTTATATACTTCCTATACCCTTCTACATCCTTATTATAGGCTGCCTTTGATCCTTGTCTATCTGGCATAGTCACAACTTTGTGCCAAGGGATGTCCAACATTTTTGCCAGAGCAGGTGGGGTCAAGTCAACTAAGACATCCCCATTTGCCATCTGAATTTGCCTAGACATAATGTCGTATCTATCTGCACAGGTGCTAATTAACTTTGCACATTGAACTGAAGTAGGAAAGCCAGCAGCCTGTCTAAGTCCACTATCTCTTAGTGTTCTGGCCCTGGGAGTTGGAACTGGACCAAAGACTCTGAGTCTAAAGTCATCTAGGTCTATGTGACCTAGGTCTGTGTCCCCAACATTACTCCATCTAGAGTGGACCTTGGTTTCTAGAGGGACTCCTCTAAACTCGTACTTCATAGCTTGGACCTTATAAGTTTGATATCGAGAAAACTCCTAACATACTTCTAAATTTAGATAAATCAACACAAATCTGCCTTTGACTAATATTGTGCATTTGAAGGAAATCTAAGTCTAATTGAAAGAATACTGCATGCAGTCAAATACTTAATGTTGTAGGAAAAATTCATGAAAACACCATTAGTACTGCATCACAACATTAATTTCATCATTTTGAACAACCTTCCCTTTGGAAATTTCAAGAAATTCGGTCATTTGCTGGGTTTTGCGCTATTTTGAGGGTTGTCCGACCCTTAGAAGGAAAAGCACTAAAATTGAGGTCATCTAACCTCGGCGGAGAAATTGGGTTCATCTGACCTTGGCGGGGAAATAAGGCAAGTCAGACTTCGCATTTTAATTCCTTTCATTTTTTAGATCTGCGCGGTTTTCAGGGAGGTCTGACCGATGTAAAATTTGGAGGTCTCTGACCTCTGAGGGTTTGCAAATTGGTCGGATGAGTTTGCAGTATAGAGTCTTATCTATTTGACTATTCATGACACTTGTGTGAGAATCACCTTGGTCTAACTTGCGCTGTTTTAGGTGATGTCCGACTAGGTCAGAAGGAGGATATTATAGCGCAGGTCTGACAAGGCGATTTTTAGCGCAAACACTATTGTGGGTTTTCAGTGGGATTTCAGGATACTACCAACCTTGCGGGGAATTAGAGTCATCCAACCAAGTCAGTGACATAGTCTTTTAGCGCAAGGCCAGATGGGTCACTTTCTAGCATAAAAAGAGGTTTTCAGATTCTGTGGGTTTTTTTAGGCCTTCCATCCAAGTCAGAGAAAAGAATTTGGTCGGACAAGGCTGACTTTAGTGCAAAGGAGCATGAGGTGCTTGGCATGGATTTTGGAGGTCTCTGATCGACCAAATGATAATTCATCGTGCAGGTCGGTTGGACCTCATTTTAGCGCCGATTCGATGTGCAAGTTCCACAGGGCGAAATCTCTAAAATTTCTAAGTTGTTTAAGGTCATGACGGTTCCACTTCTCCTCCCAGGGTTTAGACTAGGGTTTTAAACTGAAAGGGTCAAAATTACCAAACCCTAGCCCTAAAATTCACATTCAATCAATCAACCTCTTAAAGCCCTAATGGCTAATACTAAAATTTCAACCGTTCATAAGACAAAACTTGAAATAACAAGGTTTAAACCCTACCTGGTGAAAATGGTGGTGCAAATTTGAATTGCAGGAGAGGTCGTGGGTTCGAGCTTGGGCAAAGTCAACAGGGAAGAATGGAGGTCAAAAATTTTCTGTTGAAAATGTGATTAAATGAGTTAGAACTCGTTAATTTCTTTATTTAAACCCTAGCTAATCCACCATTAATGTTGTAGGTGTACGGACTATCAGTCTAGGATTTTGCGCGGATTGTCAAGGTGTCTGACTTGCGGAGAATTTTGATATGTCAGACTAGGTCAAATGGGACAACATTCAGTGCAAAGCTTAGAAGTTTAGTTTGCCCAAGTTAGTGGAGGAATCAGGCTTGTCTAACCTACAGACCTTTAGGCGTTGTCCGACTAGGTCGGAGGTCATTGTTTTTAGCGTAGGTCAGATGAAGCCAATTTTAGAACAAATGTTCGACAGTGAGGAAATTAGCACAAAGTTAGACAACTTTCAACACAAAAGGTAGTTTCAATGGTTTTAACGTTAGTTCAGTCAGATAGAGTTTTAACGCCAAGGTCAAAGCGATGGATTTTTAGCGCTAAGGTCAGACATGCAGGAAATTAGCGCAAAGGTTAGATGAGGTCCATTTTAGCACAAAATGCCAATTCAAGGTCCTAAAAGGGAAAGTAACAACTTACCCTAGAAGATTTTGAAGTGATTTTTTGAATATCATCTTTCCATCAAGGTCAAAATGCTCTTTTGACCATACAATCACCTAGGAGGTCAGAAGATCAGATGACTCTCTAGTCAAACTAAAAGAGGGGGGTCTCCATTCTTGAATGGGGTGTCTGTGCAAAGCACAATAGATAGGAGAGTGGTTGAAAAGATTCTAAGGAGTTTACCCACTAAGTTTGAATCAATTGTTGTAGCCATGGAGGAAACAAAGAACCTCTCAATTTTTAGTTGATGAGCTCCATGTATCTCTCATTTTACATGAACATAGGCTAAGTAGGTAAGCAAACACCTCATTAGAGCATGCATTCAAGTCACAAGTTTCAATTAGCCATGGTAGAGGTAGAGGAAGGAATTCATATAGAGGTGGAAGAAGCAACCCATCAAGCTCAAGTGGAAGAGGTAGCAGCCAAAACTCAAGCCCAAACCCATCTCAAAATAAACCACAAGGTCAAAGGTATGACAAATCTCAAATCCAATCTCATTATTGTAAGAAGTATGGGCATTATTCAAATGAGTGTAGAAAGAAGCAATATGATTCTAGCAAACCAAATGCAAACTTTAGAAAAGAAAATCAAAATCAGAGTAATACGTTCATAACATACAATGTAGCACAAGAGAATCAAAAGGATGTATGGTTCTTAGATTCAGGTTGCAGTAATCACATGACCAAGAACCTAGAAATGTTCTCAAGTTTAGATGAAAGTGTAAAATCAGATGTGACATTGGGTAATGACAACAAAGTGTCAGTTATCGATAAAGCAAACATCAATATTCTAACTAAACAAGGGGAGAAGAAGTATATTTTAGACTTGTATTTTCTGCTTGATCTAAAAAATAATCTAATGAGCATTGGGCGGCTTGTTCAAAAGGGGTATAGAGTCTTCTTCAAAATCAAAGAATGCACTACTCTAGATAAATTTCTAAGTAACCAGCTCATTTCTAAAGTGTAAATGACAAACAATAGAATGTTTCCCCTAAAGATTAATTCAAATTTGAATGTGGAATATGCTCAAGCACAAACCATAATGAACCCACAACAGCATAAAGAAGAACTTGCAGTAGTCACACAAATAATCTTTCAAGCAGAAATCAAAGATGAAAATTGGTTATGGCACCTAAGATATGGGCATCTCAACTTTGGAGGTTTAAATCTACTAAATAGGAAGAGCATGGTAAATGGTTTGTCTTTAATAGAGAAACTGGAAAGAATATGTGAAGGATGCATCTTGGGAAAGAAACATAGAGAGACATTTCCAATAGGTAAGTCAATTAGAGCAAAGGCACCCCTTGAAATTATGTATTCAAATTTGTGTGGACCTATGCAAGCATCCTCAATTAGTGGAAGCTACTACTTTTTGACTTTCATTGATGACTATTCAAGGAAAACATGGGTCTACATCCTAAGGAAAAAGAATCAAGTGTTTGATTTCTTCTATCAATTCAAGGTTCTTATTGAGAAGCAAAGTGCGCACTACGTCAAAGCATTGAGAATAGATACAGGTGGTGAATACATCTCAAATGAGTTTCTACATTTTTGTAAAGACCATGGCATTCACAAGAAACTTACAACTAGATACATGCTTCAAGAAAATGGGGTAGCTGAAAGAAAGAATAGAACAATCATGGAAATGGCAAGAAGCATATTGAAATCAAAGCATTTGTCAAATGAATATTGGGCTGAAGCTGTAGCTTGTGAAACATACATATGAATAGATGTGCAACCAAGACTGTGAAGAATATGATTCCCGAAGAAGCATGGACTAGAAGAAAACATAGTGTTGCTCACATGAGAGTATTTGGATGTGTGGCATATGCACATGTGCTGGATGAGTTGAGAAGAAAATTGGACAAGGGAGAAAAGTGTATATTTGTTGGTTAAAGTGATGAATCAAAGGAATACAAACTATACAATTTAATAAGCAAGAAAGTTATAATCAGTAGAGATGTGCAATTCATAGAAGATGAAGCATGGATGGAAGTTTAGAGAAAACAATCAATATTGCAGCCAACTTACCACAAGAAGATAGAGAAGTTTTTATACCAGCAGGTACTCCGTCAGATGTGACTCATTCCACACCCATTCATGCTCAACAAAGTGGTCATCAAATGACACCATCATTAAGTGTAAGGACAGCCCCACACATTCAAGCATCCACTCCTTCAAATTTACAATAAACACCATCTACAAGTGGCAATCAGGGTGCAGGACCATCAAGTCCACATTCCACAAGTCCAAGTTTAATCAATATGTCAAATCACATTGGCAAGCTTAAGGAGACAAAAAATCAGAAGTTTGAGAGACATTTATTATCAAAATGAAGGTGAGAACAATGCTGGTTTGATTTCTCTTTTTGCATTTTATTCACAAGTAGAAGATTCAATTCATTACATGAAGATGGTATTAAGGATGAAAAATGGGTAAATGCAATGGATGATGAAATTGACGCAATTGAAAAGAATCAAACATGGGAGTTAGTGAGTCTTCCAAAAGACAAGGATGTCATAGGAGTGAAGTGGGTTTATAAGACTAAGTTGAATGCAAATGGTGATGTACAAAAACCTAAAGCAAGGCTATTGGCAAAAGGATATTCAACATAGCCTAGGGTTGACTACAATGAGACATTTGCTCCAGTAGCATGATTAGACACTATGAGAACAATACTTGCAAAAGCAACTCAAAACGAATGGCCAGTTTACCAAATGGATGTAAAATTAGCTTTTTTGAATGGTTATTTTGAACAAGAATTTTATGTCGAGAAGCCTATGAGATTTTGGATCAAGAAGACAAAGTTTACAAATTGAAAAAGGCACTCTATGGACTCAAGCAAGCCCCAAGAGCTTTGTATAGCAGAATTGACTGTTATCTTTTGCAAAATAGCTTCAATAGGTACAGTAGTGAGCCTACATTGTATAACAAGATGAATGAGCAAGGTTAAATCAAAATTCTTTTCTTGTATGTTGATGATTTGATATTCACGAGAGATTTGGCAATTGATTTGTTCAAGGGAGCTATGGAAAAGGAGGTTGAAATGAGTAATTTAGGCCTCATGAAGTATTTTCTTAACATTGAGGTAAATCAAAATGGTAATGGTATATTCATCTCCAAATCTAAGTATGCAAACGACATTTGAAAAGGTTTAACATGGCAAATTGTAAATCAACTCCAACACCAATTGTCACAAGACTAAAATTAAGCAAGGATGATGATGGAGCCAAAACTGATCCAACTTTGTATAAAAGGCTTGTTGGAAACCTCATGTATTTAGTAGCCACAAGGCTAGATATTATGTATGCAATTAGTCTCATTTCAAGGTTCATCAAATTTCCAAAATTTTCTCATTGGAAAGAAAGAAAAAGAACTCTTAGATCTGTGAGTGGAACTAGGAACTATGGTATTCAGTTCTCAATATCAAATGAATTCAAGTTGATAGGATACACTTATAGTGATTGTGCAGGTAGCATAGATGATACGAAAAGTACTTCTAGTTATGTTTTTTATTTGGAACAGGTGTAGTATCATGGACTTCAAAGAAACAACCAATAGTCACTCTCTCATCTACTAAAGTAGAGTATGTAGCAGCCACAGGTGCATCATGTCAAACAGATTGGATGAGAAGAATGTTGAAACATCTCAACCAAGAACAAGAAGAGGCAACAAAGATCTATTGTGACAATAACTCTGCTATAGCATTGTCAAAGAATCCACTTTTTCACAAGATAAGTAAACATGTAGATACACGGCATCACTTCATTATAGAACAAATTAACAATGGAGAAATCTTTTTAGTTTTTTGTAGGTCTCAATATCACTATGTAGATATCTTCATCAAGACATTAGGAAAAGAAAGCTTTGAGTATCTAAGAGATTGTTTGGGAGTTCTAGATGGTGATAGTTGTGATTAAGGGGGAGTGTTGGAGCACTAATCTCAACCACTATAATAAATTATATTCACTGTTCATCCAGCATTGCAGTAGACAGGACATTGCATCTCATTGAATGTTGAAGACTTTTGTAAACAAAATGCCGACCTCTCCAATATTTGATCTGTCCTCTCTATTCTTTATTATATTTTATTAATGTTTTCTACAAGGAATGGTCTTGGAGGTATGTTCTAGCATCCTTTATCTGGCTCAGCTTCTCCAACGTAGGACTCAACTTGCAAGACCTTATCCATAATTTAATTGTAGTCAAGTCATTTAGAGATATGTGTGCTATTTTATTATTATGTGCAGGGCATTGTAAAAAAAAAGAATGCTTTGTTTTATGGTTTTATGCATGTATGAAGAGCAGCAACTCTTTTTAGTAAAAAGGAGTTCTCTACTTTTTCTTTGTTAAAAAATCAGACTACAACTCTAATATATATAATCTTTGTTTCTGTTTGTTTTTGGTGTCAAAAATTTATGTTTATGAGGAAGAGCTAAAGATCTTGTTTTACTTAATACGGTGTTTTTATTTTCCTATGCCATTTTTCTTCATCATTTGATATTCGTGGGGGATCTAACATATATCTATCACTTGTTGTCTTTGTCATATTGTGCTGACAATCCCTAGCAGGAGAATGAATTCTAGTTAATATTAATACTCAAGTGTTCACTTTAAAGTTGCCTTGACATCCAAAAACATTAGGGTTACTAATATTCTAGTCTCTATCATATATTTTATTAAGAGATTGTGGCCACATCCATCTCTTTCATCGTAATACAAGATTAAAATCCTACAACAACCAAGCTAAATGATCCATTTAGGTTTTAGCAAAGGTTTCATCTACAATTCTATGGTCCTAAGTAAAATATGAATCACAATTTTTAATGTGTTTTGGAGTCTTTCAACAGATGAAGTTGTTGTGCATCCAACATGAAAAAGAATAAGAACTTAGTAACTCAATTTGAAAAAAACAAAGTAACAAGCTCCCAACTATGGTTGCATCAATTATAGTAGATTCATAAGTCATATCTTTTTAAATAAATTCTTATATTTTTATGGACCTAGTAATCAACAAAGTCAATGGGTCTGCAAGATGTAAGTAGTCCTTTGTCCTTGATAGATTATTTCAGGTTAGGTATTTATTGCTTAAATATCAATACACTAGGATTTATTTTTCCCTTCTGTGAGTTATATCTTTTTCTTGGGAAGTTTGTTTTCAAAATATTGATGTTTCAAGTCCTAGAAATAGACTATTAAGCATGGTTTTGATGGAAAATTAGAAGGATTAAAGAAACTTGAAGAAAGTTTCAAGGTACAAACTTGCATCTAAGAAACTATTCTAACGCAGATGGTGTTTACATCCAAAATATACATTAGGTTTAGGTTTATGTTTTGAAATAAGAAGGGAAGACTCTCAGAAGCTATGCATCTCTCTAAACAATGAAGGATTTTCAAAAAGATTGTCCTTCTTACAGGAAACAACTCTAATTGGTAAGATATTATCACCCCATTTCTTCATTCATGACTTCATTGCTTGGTTTCTTGAAAAATGGCCAAAGGTCAAGGAGTTCAGTGTTTTGGGTAATGAATTCTTCTTCTTTTCCTTCCTTGATAAGTACAGTAGAGACATTGTGTTGGAAAAAAAGTTATGGAAGTTTGACATAAGTGTTATTTTTTGTCAACCTTGGAAACAACACTTTGATGTTACAAAGGAACAGATCCCTATTTTACCCTTTTGGATACAAATCCCATTCTTACCTATGGAATATAGAAACCCAGAGTCCCTGACAACTATAGTGAATGCTTTAGGCATCATTCAGTAGATTGAGATTCCAGAAGATGCTCTCCGGTCTTCCACTATAAGGCTGAGTATTATCTGTTAAAAAAAGGAACTTTTGCCTCAAAGCATAACTCTCGAGACAAGTTCAAGGTAGTGGACTCAAGAAATATTCTTTGAAGATAGCCTTCAACTAGAGGATCTCATTTGAATGAACAAAATGCTGGGAAATGTTCCCCCAATAGACTCCATAGCTATAGCAAGGAATGGCTCACCTTGGGACCTTTGTGAAGAACTGGAACAACTTTTAGAAGTTCAAGGAGGTAAAGTAAGAGGTACTCCTTCACCCTCATTCTCATTGGATGGTGATATAACCATCAGTTTAGAGATTCTTGCTTCTCCTTTGTCAAATCTTTGATGAAGCAGATGGTCTAGGTTATGAAGTCACAATCAACTTACAAGTGGTTTCTTCTCCTCATGTGGAGGATACACCCAGGAATAAGGAGAAATATTAGGTAAATGGGGACTTCGTTCCAAAATCTAAATCATTAGATGTCAGTGATCATTTGGATGCACAAAACCAGAAAGAAACTCAAACTTTGTGTAAATGGGATAATGGATTTAAGCCTTTAGAGACTAGCACAATCCCACTATCTAGGGAGGGTGTCGAAGGAGGGGAACTCCCAGATGACTTAGTTTGGGACATGGCTTTTCGGGAGCAGATGTTTGAGGATGAATAGATATTCTTCGAGTCAACCGTAAATGTTGACTCTGAGGATAACAAAGAGGTCACTATCTCTAATTCCTTAAAAGAAAAATTCAAGGATAATGAGACTCTAAAAGCTTTATTGGATGAAGTGTTAATTAAAGTGACAACCAATATATGTGATGAAATAGTTACAAAGGTGCTTCCAGAGGATGATGGATTAATTGGGAGGGGACTTTTAGGTATTTCCTAGATAGAAATGAAGGTAGCTCCATCTCAAGGTTCACCTATCTACCTGAGAAAGAGTGCTCATCAGAGGAAACCCAAGAAGCTTAAGGAAGTATTGGATGAATGTCCAAAGACTCTAGATATAAATATCTTAAAGAGAAAAGCAGGTTGCTCTCCACAAGAGGCATGAGGATCCTTACGTGGAATGTTAGGGGCACTAATGCCCCTAACAAGAGATGCCTCATTAAGCAACAAATTGATGAGGAAAATAGTGATATTATCTTTTTGTAAGAAACCAAGTTATCTTCTGAGGTAAGTGGTTTTGTTCTCAAGAGCTGGTGGGGATGGCATTTTTCTTCATTTGTTGCATGTGGGGCTTCAGGGGGTATAATTTTTTATGGAGATCTTATCTCCCAAAGACAGAGGTGCTGGAAAAGTGTAACCACTTCATGATAGGCAGATTTTCAAACCTGATAAGGGATGTTGACCTTTGGATCATTTATGTGTATGGTCCTATGAATGCCAGCCAAAGATAGCAAGTATGGTCCCAAATCTCTTCCTGGATAAGTTTCCTAGAGAAGGAAAGGATCCTTGTAGGAAGTGATTTCAATGTAGTATTGGATGCCTTAGAAAAATAGGGGGAATTTCTCATCCGGTCAGATCTATGCTAGACTTTAAAGCTTTCATTTATCAAAACAACTTAGTTGACTGTATCCCAACAAATGAAAAATTTACATGGAAAAATAGGTGAAGGGACTTTTGCAATATTGTTGAGTGTTTAGATAGATTCTTTATCTCTGTAGAGTGCCTTAAGGTTGATGACATCTCCTGGGAGTTGGACATTCTACCACTGGCAGGCCCAGACCATTTGCCAATTCAGATCAAATTTTGCTTGGATAAACCCCATGGTAGGAGAAAATTTAGATTACAATCAATACATGGTGTAGAGATGCTTCTTTCCTCTAGAAGATTGATGCATGGTGGAAAGAGGCTCTTTTCGTGAGGGGCTCCAAGGTATTTCAACTCTCAAGGAAGCTCAAATTCCTTCATAGGAAAATAGTCAATTGGAATGAATCTCATTTCAAAAATATCTTCAGGGAGAGATTCAGACAGTAGCAAGAGTTAAGATAGTTAGGGGACAAGGTAATTCAGGTAGGCATGGATACTGAGTCTTTTCAATAGGAAAACTCCTTGAGAAAGGATTTAGAGGAGATCTTAAAATGGGAAGAAGTCTTCTAGCACCAAAGGTCTAGAGAATCGTGGTTAAGACAGGGAGATAAGAATACATCCTTGTTTCATATAGCCTCTAAGGTCATAAAAGCTACCAATTCAACAAGATCCATCGAAGGATCAGATGGGACACTACTTATAGATTAGGAAGGCATTTTGAGGGAAGCAAAGAGCTTCTTCAAATTGCTTCTCTTGAGGGAGGTCACTGCAGGGGTTGATTTTATGGCAAATTTAACTTGTGTTCCAAAGTTGGTTATAGATATTCATAACAATCAATTGATGAAAGAATATTCTCCATGCCTGGTGAGAGAGCAGTTGGTCTAGATGGTTAGAGTCATCTCTTTATTTAGAAATGATGGCATATTATAGGTAGAGATGTTCTTCTAGCTATGGAGGAATCAAGAAAGTCTAAGAATGTTCTAAAGGAGTTGAAAGCTACTATCATTATGCTTATTCCTAAATCTAAATTTCCACAAATGTTTGATGATTACATGCCCATTTCTTTATGCAACTATGTCTACAAAATCACTTCTAAAGTTGTTGCACTAAGACTAGCTCCTTTCTTGTTTACATTAATCTTAGAGGAACAAGGGGGTTTTGTTCCTAGAAAGGAAGAAAATGAAGGGGCAATTTTGACCCATGAAATTATGCACTTGGTTAATAGATATAAAGAACCTGCCATGATTATCAAGTTGGATATGGCTAAAGTTGATGATAGAGTTGATTTGAAATTCCTTTTGGTAGTTTTATCTAGATTGGGCTTCTCCAAAGATGTATGTAAGTGGATCTCCTCTTTTATCTCGGGATAAAAGGTCTCAGTTTTAATTAATGGTAGAGAATCAAACTTCTTTGAGCCCTCAAGAGGTTTGAGATAGGGGGATCCAATATCTCCTTACCTCTTTATTGTGATGATGCAAGTTTTCACATGGGTTGTAAGAATGGAGAATAGAGGAGCCATTTGGCAAGGGATAAATCTACGGGGACTGTAAGACTATTTCACACATGTACTTTTCATAGATGACACCATTCTGTTTTGTCAAGCCATAAAGGGAGAAGCTAAGGTGATCAAGGAGACTGTGGGTAGATACTACAAGGCTTCTGGCCAAATGGTCAATGACCATAAATCCGTGATCTATTTATTCCATGTGGAACTAGGTGTCCAAGATGACATAGAGAACCTTTTCAATTTTAAGATTGAGAGTCTCCCAAGGAGGTATCTAGGAATTCCTTTCTTCAATGGGAGACATAAGAACAGTCTTCAGAAGAATGTTGTTAACATTTTAAAAGCTAAGATAGCATCATGGAAGGGGAGATGGTTATCACTCATAGGCAGGTTAGCAATGATCAAGGAGGTTTTATCATCAGTCCTAGTCTATATGATGTCAATCCTTCAAATTCCCAAAGGTGTGAGTAAGGAGATAGAGATCTAATTTGCAAAATATTCTTGTGGCAAGCATCCTTTGGGGGTAATTGAGTACATCTTCTGGCATGAAATAATGTTTGTAAGCCAAAGGAGGAAGGGGGAGTAGGTGTCATGGATTTAGGTGTCCATAATCAAGCTTTGGGAGCCAAACTTGTTGGGGTTTATATACTAGACTAGATTCTAAATGGGCACACTTGATGACAAGAAAATATTTGGATTCATTTGAAAGAGATCATATTTTCACTAGCAAAAATCCTCCCCATGGTTCAGCTATCTGGGATTTTATCCTCAATTGTAGAAAAATCATTCTCCCCTCATTGTCATGGATTATCCACAATGGTGAGAAGACCAAATTTTGGGATGATTCATGGAGTGGGGAGCCCAAGCTCTCTTCATGGGTATAGATTAGGGAAGCCAAGACTTATTTAAAAAGACAATAGGGAAGTAAATTTAAAGACTACTGGTGCATTGACGTGAGTCATGGCTCCTTGAATACTTCGTGGAGAAGCACACGTGACTGTGATTTTCCTCTTGATTAGAAACTACTTCTTGAAAGATTATTGGCTCGTCGAATGGTTCTCTTCTCCAACTTAGTTGATGAGTGGATTTCGATAGGTGTAAATTCAGGAGTGTATTACGTAAAAGAAGGATATCAAAGTGTCTCACACAAAGTCAAGATAGATTGGTCTATCAACCTTTGTTGGAATGATGCTATCCTACCTAAAGCAAGGGCTTTCTCCTGGTTAGCTCTCCACAATAAAATTCTATCAGGGGATTGAATTAAGAGGCTTAGATTAGGGACCAATTTCACTTGCATCCTATGTGGTGAAATGGAAGAATCCGTTGATCATCATTTTTGTCATTTTCCCATTTAGCAGAAGTTGTTGGCTATGGATCTTGAGCAAATTGAATTGGGTTATGCCTCTATTTGAATCTCTTCTGTCCATGGTTAGGAATTGGCCGGTCCTTTTCACAGAGTCCTTTTTTGCTTGCATTTGGGTAGTTGGTCCTTCCCTGCTTATTTGGCATGTTTGGCAGGAGACAAATTATAGGATTTTTAGGAATGAAGCCTGCTCTTGGAGCATGGTCTATCTCAAATTAGAGGAGGCTATATATGAAGTGGTTGAGGCAAAAATTTATAGAAATGGGTTCAAGATCTCAGGTTGGTCTAACTGGGATGATTTTCAATTGGGGAATTGGCCTCTGTTTAGATCCTCATGTGTTAAAGTGAAAGGCATAACTCTTGCTAATACTCCCTCAAGAGATAAAGTTTCATGGCTTCCACCTAACTGTCAATACTACAAGTTGAACTTTGATGGTGCCTTTAGACAAAATCAAGGCCTATCTAGAATAGGTTGTGTCATCAGAAGGAGTGATGAATGTCTAGTAGCAGCAAAATTAACTAAAATACCTCAAGAAACAAATAATGTAGCTGAAGCTTGGGCTCTAGTACATGGGCTTCAATTGGAAATGATCTTTGGTGTCAAGAACATCATGATTGAGGGTGACTTATAATCATTAATGCTTTGAAAGAGAAGGCTTTAGATAATTGGAGAATTAACTACATTCTTCAATAGGTAGTATCCTTGCTAGATGCTTTTGATAATTTTAGTATTTCTAATGCCTTCAAAGAAACTAATAGAATAGCTGACAACCTAGCCAACTTGGCGTTTGATCAACATAAGGAGATTGAAGTCTTTCACCCTAAGCTACCTAATCTACCCCATCAGCTGATGACATGGCTCACATATGACATGAAATGAGGAGTTTTTTTTGGGACTTTCCCCAATAGTTCTGGGGTGGCAGATGCAACATATACATGTTCTTCTAAATTTGCTTATCGGGATTGGTGCTGAAGTATGAGAGGAGCAGCTATCCTTTATAATTCTTGGAAGCTACGTAGAAATGTTCTTCTCTTGTCAAATTTGAGTTGGTTGATTTTTCCTATCATGGCACCTTTCATTTATGAAGATGTTACTTCTTTGATCTGCACGGTGTATTTCAAGCCAGTTAACGACCCTTTATTTTTTCTTTTTGCCATTAACTTTCATGGCTTTGATCTATAAACTTATTTATTTTCTCTAATCTATGGGTGGCCTCCAGCTTTCTTATTAAACAAATATCACTATTGAACTTTGACATGCTATCCGACTTCCTTTCCTAAAGGATATAAACATCCACCTTTTTGGAAAAAATAAAAACAAAACAAGAGCTTTGTCAAAGCCAAAAAATTATTATAAATAACTATTTTATAATATTTGTTAATCTAATTTTATCTCACAGGAAAATAAAGTTATAGCTTTATTTGTCCTAATATTTTTGAAGAGCTCACATGAAAGAACACCCCACAGAGAATATTACATCTTTATTTGGACCTATTTACTGTTATGTCAGAAAAAGTTACCTTGGGGGCTTTTTCCTCTTAAGATTTAGCTCCCAAGTCCTTTAGAATACATTTAGAGCATCTTGGATTATTTTTATGACTCCCAATGAGAAAACCCTGAAGTTTCAAGGCTAATAGGACTCAGGGTATGCACCTAACATAAATCATACCTAAAATAGGGAGAGGACTTGGGTGCCCATGCCCTAGTCCTACTCTATTTTAGGTCAAGACTGATTTCAAAGTGTCTGTTTATGACTGTTATTTAGGTCCTATGTCGACATGGTAAGTTTGAAGTATGAAATTCTTAGCAAGAATGCTTGTAGTTGCATATATAAGCATGGTTAGGTTATCATTTTCAAAGTAGATGGATATTGTGAACTTGTGGCTTGTTTGAAAGTGATTAAAGGCATTCATTGTGTGGCAGAGAAGACTTTTGTGTTGTTCTTGTGTTTGTATTTGTAGGTTTAGCATCTGTCTCCTCATGGCATGAAGAGCATCTTCTTTCCATCATTTATCATTTAGATTTTGCCTCTATCCCACAGGGATACACACTCTTTATCTAACAACAGTGTTTGGAAGACTTGAATGTCTCTTTGGGGCTTGACTGAGGCAATCCTATAAACACCACAACCACCAACCAATTTTCCCATGATTGCAGATTACATGTTATGAAAGAAGAAGTGGAGTTTTAAGAGAGTAGTGGAGACTATTGGAATTGTAGATCCGAGAAGAAAATAGGGACCTAGACTTGGGCGCGTACTTGTTACTCCTTTGAATCTTGCAATAGGAAAATCTCTGGAATAACAAGAACAGGTTACAGACAAGATTTGCAGATCCTAACAAAAACAATGGCACCAGACTAGGGCACCTACTCAATAGTCCCCAACTTTTCCATTTTCTCAAGTTTAAAATCTGGTACACATTTGATTGTCATTTAATATCTCTATGTGCAATCATTTTCTATAATTTATCCATTTATTTGTACGATTTTATGAAATTAGGGTTTTGAGCATAATTGGACTTAATTGAACAACAAAATCATACAATTTCAATCTTCCCCTATGTTCCAAGTGAAAAGAGATTTGTATTAAACTTTCTACTTGATTGAATGCCCCTAAATGTTTAGTGCTGAAAGGAGGATCAACACAAACCATTAAAACCAAACCCTAAACATCCTTACCTTCCTTTTTCATCCTAAACATTCTAGTGAACCCATGTTCTATTGAATTTTTCCCCTTTATGAGTGTTGTGCTTCATATTTACATTTATTTCATAGTTCATCTTATTGCATTCGAAAAAGTACAAAAAATTGAAAAATTTGAAAAAATTGGCATTGTTAGCTTGCATTTTCAAATAATTTGAATCAGTTGGAATTTAATGTCAATAAATTTCTGTCATTACCATAATATCTGATTTAAAATACAGAAATGTTTCATTCATCATTCATTTAGATTGCATTTTTGTGCTTAATTTGATAAAAATTGCTTGAAATAGTACATTTTTCCATATAACCTAGTATTGCATTAGCTAGGGTTTGTAGTCAAAATCTTGTTTCAAATTTTAATACCCTTTTAAAACACTCATTGGGACTGATTTCTAACTGTATTTTTGTATCATAGTGGTTTTTGTGTAAAATTTCATGCCTAAGGTTTGAAAACCTTGATTTTTCACTAGATTTTGGCCTTATCGTCTCTCTAGATTTGCACCATAGGCATGTTGTAAAGTGTTTTCTGCATTAATTGGCTTCTATCATGGTTATTATCTGATTCCCTCATCAAATACTTTACTACACCTTTTTTAATGGGCCTTTACATTGAAAATTTGTGAAAAATTACATATTTTGACTATATTTTCCCTAGGGTTTGACTTAGATTTACACTCCAACCATGTTGTGATGGATTTTATGGCTTTAAGTGACTTATATTACTTCTATGATCTACTACACCTTCTAAAATTATTTACAACACCGTTTTTATTAGGTCTTTGCATTGAAAATTTGTGAAAAATTACATATTTTAGTGTACTTTCACTAGGTTTTGACATGTCATCATTCTAGATTTGCATCAAAAGCATGTTGTGAAGGATATTATTTCTTTATTTGACTGATATTAGACATATTATTTTATTCCCCTAATCAATTTCCTTACAACACCTTTTCTTTCACTTATTTGCATTGAAAAAAGTTAAGAAATCAAGCATTTTGGTCATTTCCACACATAGTTTTTGTAATGTCCCCTCTAGCAAGTCAAAAAATTTTCAATCTTGCACACACTTTCAACTTGTAAAAGAGAAAACTAATAACCAATTCATCTTTATAATATCAACATATTGCAATTAGGGTTAACAACCACATATAAATATCAATACCAAGTTCATATACTTTTCACATTTCCTCTTACGGTTAGTAACCTTATAATCATGCATTTCACATTTCCTCATATCTATTATATATTTTCCATGGTTTACCTCAGGAGAGACACCCATGAGCCTGAACATCAATCTAACCTTGGATTGATTTAATTCCAAGTATATCACTCTTGCCTTTGTATCTTGAAAACTCTTAATGATTGTACTCCCTTCTTTTAATGTTGATTATAGTCCCATGTTAATGTTAATGGAGGGCATTATTCCTAGGCCTCAGAGGGGCTATACCATCCCTCCCTAGTCCCCATCTAGTGCATTCCATTCATATGGAGTGTTGTTGTCCTTTTGTGGTGCATGCCATTCATATAAGGTATCCTCAATCTAATGTGGCATATGTCAATCATAATAGATCACCTTAGCCTCATGTGGCACATGCCATTCATATGAGGGTGTCCTGGACACATATGGCACATGCGATTCACATAAAGTCTATTATTATCCTTATGTGGCACATGCCATTCATATAAGGACCCTCAATCTAATGTGGTGCATGTCATTCATAATAGATCGCCTCAGCCTCATGTGGCGCATGCCATTCATATGAGGTCATCCCGGACTCATGTGGCACATGCCATTCATATGAAGTCTGTTATTGTCCTTATGTGGTGCATGTCATTCATATAAGGACCCTCGATCTAATGTGGTGCATGACATTCATAATAGATTGCCTCGGCCTCATGTGGCGCATGCCATTCATATGAGGTCACCTTGGACTCATGTGGTGCATGCCATTCATATGAAGTCTGTTATTGTCCTTATGTGGTGCATGCCATTCATATAAGGTACCCTCGATCTAATGTGGCACATGCCATTCATAATAGATCGCCTTAGCCTCATGTGGCACATGCCATTCATATGAGGTCACCCTAGACTCATGTGGCGCATGCCATTCATATGAAGTCCGTTATTTTCCTTATGTGGCACATGCCATTCATATAAGGACCCTTGATCAAATGTGGAGCATGCCATTCATATTAGATCGCCTCTTTCTTGCTTGCTATTATGCTTCACTCAATACATCATCAATATATATTTCCCTTTAGAGTAATTGGTCCTAGAATGAATTCTCTTTCCTTCTTTTACTTGAAGTTACTTCATTTTCCTACCATGTGTCTTTGTTGGATATGACTTCTATAATCTATGCTTGAGCTCTTTTTCCACATTTGTGCCCTAGTTCCCATACTTCTTTGCATTTGTAACACATCCTTTCCTCTTTTCCACATATGTGTCCTTTCCTCCATTCTTTCTTAGATGAAATTCTCTTCCCTTTTTCACCTCAAGATCGAATGGTGTTGAGTGATCTCCTCGGGATGTTAAATATAGAAGCAATTACACCAATGTGTAGGCTACATGCATTGCCATTTAGTTACATACTAAAATTGAAGTAGACAACCATGTAGCTCAAGAATGCAAGTAACTAGCTCAAGCGAGTAGGAAAGTAGCTCAAGAACGCAAGTAACTAGCTCAAGCAAGTAGGCAAGTAGCTCAAGTAGACAAGCAAGTAGCTCAAGTAAGTAGGTAAGTAGCTCAAGTAGACAAGCAAGTAGCTCAAGCAAGTATACAAGTAGCTCAAGTAAGAAGGCAAGTAGCTCAAGTAGACAAGCAAGTAGCAAAAGCAAATAGGCAAGTAGATCAAGTAGACAAGCAAGTAACCAAGTAGCTCAAGTAGTCATGCAAGTAGCACAAACAAGTAGGCAAGTAGCTCAAGCAAGTAACCAAGTAGCTCAAGTAGTCAAGCAAGTAGCTCAAGCAAGTAGGCAAGTTGTAACGCCCCGCTAAGAAACCCCAGAGAATAGCTCAACTATGCTAAACAAAAAGGACAAATTTTTTTTGGAAAGAAATAAAAAGAAATGTAAATCATATTTATTCATAACATCAAGTTAAGCTTATCCTCTAGGGTTCCACGCATTACTAACAAACTATTAACAAGATCTAACTAACATTATGAATTAAATAGAAATTATAGTTCATTCTAAATCTAATTGCATCAATTGAATAGACACATACATTTCTATATTATAACATCAGATAAGTAATCAATAAGGTCTTGTATAATGGATTACAAGTACATATACAATTCCCTTTATATGAGGGTCCACCATTACATTTATTACAATAGCCCTTTCGTGATTATATTGGAGTACATACAATAAGATAAAAGTACATGATTCTACTAATATAAAAAACTAGAACATGAACATAAGTTTCTGTCTCCTCAAGCTAGAACAAGATCTGAAATCTACCACATAAGGTACATCCTTCTCACACAAGAACAACAACAAGGGCAACCAATGGAGATAAAAGCACAACCACTCAGCCATATGGAACCCTAAGGTCCACCCCTTATGATAGGAGATAACATAAGGTCCCACAACAACCACCAATCAGGTAGGCAGTAGACTATAAGGAACAAGAACTACACATGACTACGACAACACATGTCAATATCACAAGTAACTCAAACATCACTTCCAGAGGCAATCACACATTGAAAGGGGAAAACACAATTAGGGAATGCTAGGCTATAGTAGGGAAGAGTGTCATCGCATGGTCCTAGCATGGGTTATCCTGACAGTCTCTCACTAGATGCCATCCCCATAGGGTGACACATGTAGAACCAACATTCCTTTCATGAGGACAAGGAAGTTGATTTCCCAACCATGGCCTTCTCATCCCATCCTTAGCCTCATCAAGCACTACAAGCATGGGTGAGGCATCCAATTATCTTATTTAGTGTGGAAACTACCCAACCCTCTAAATTTATTAAGTTATCACTGGATTAACAACTTCCAATCGGTTATCTTGGCAAGCCACTTTGGGCACTGGCCCCACATTGAAAGCCATTCCCCTACTTGCATTTAGAAAACCCTATCCATCAAGCAAGACAATTACCATCATAACGACCATTATACATAAACAATGCAAGGCATTTACCTTCTTGCATACAAAACATAATCACAAGGAGGAACTCTTAAATCATTGTCCCAAAACTTCCAGTTGAAGCAATCACAACAAAACATAAAAACACACATATCTAGAGCAAGGCATGGGCCATCTTGCTCCCAAATCTCAACCATAAACAAAATACTTCCTCTTTACGATTACCGAGATCTCCCCATTATCAAACACAATACTTAACACAAGTTTGATATCAACACATCGTTAAAGGAGATTATTACCTCATCATGATGCATTTACAACACCGTATGTACATCATTTCACATTATCATTTACCAAAACCCACATACATAAACAAGGGACATCATTATCTCAAGACACCTAACAACATAGTTGCACATGAACTCAAAACATAACATCTTAGGCCTCTAGAATCAACTTCCCAAATGACACAAACACTTCACACCACTAAAACACAATGGTCTCACATCACATCCACTCTCAAATGCACATCATAAACTAAGATCCTTCAACAATATTTCAATTATATTACCACAAATGCAACATATGATACGATTCCCTAAATTTGGATTTTTAATAATGTAACATTAATCATAAGCTTACGTGGACGAAGGGTTGAGGGCTCGAGGGACTCAAACCGATGACCTATGCTCTAATACCATGTAGATTTTTACCGTCACACCAAAAGCACATACTAGTGGTGGAGAGGGATCTCATCATTGATATAGTCACTACGCCAACACTAGCCTTAATCCTATCCTTACCCTAACCCTAATTCTAACCATCAATGTAACCTTAATTATATTCCTATCCCTATTTCTAACCCTAACTCTAATTCTAACCTTAACCCTTATTATATATGTAACCCTAATTCTAACCCTAATCATAATTATATCCCTAACTCCAACCATAATTCTTATTCTAGCCCTAATTGTAACTATAGCCCTAATATTAATCCTAATTTTTTTTGTTATATATATTTTCCCTAATTATCTTTCTTGCCTCTATCTATCTATCTATATCTCCATCATTTTCTCCCTCTATATCTCTCATGCATTGTCACTCCCTCCCTCTCTCTATCTCTTTATCTATGCCTTTGTCTATGTGTTCACAAGACTCTATCCCTAACCCTAATTTTAACCCTTATATTATCCCTAACTCTAACCCTAATATTTTTTTGTTATATATATTTTTTCTCTAATTATCTATCTCTTGTCTCTTTCTCTCTCTATATCTCTTGCACTATCCCGTAACCTTTTAGGTATTAAAAATAGGACAACTATTTATCACTTTTTAATGTGAATGAGATATAAAATTGCTACTAACTATTTGATAATTAAATTGGATGATGTTTGTGTTCCCTAATATAATTATAACTAGTAAAAGCACCAAAGGTGCTATCAAATGGCTGATAGGCACAAATATTTATAGGCCTACTACCAAGTAGTATATATTTATATTTTGATATGCACACCGTAAATGTTCTTTGTATGTTTTGGCCATTTTGATATGCATAGTGTAACTATTCTTTGTAATGTATTATCATGAGTTAATTAGTTGATCATTTTAATTCTAAATCATAATTTTAAAAGGATGGAAGAAAATACTTGCAATTCAACTCTCTTATTAAAATAATACATTTTCATGTATGCCTTAGAAACATGTGTTTGATGAATATTGTATATTATTATACATCAACTCTACAATGTAGATTTATGATACCATTCTTACCTCCTACATAATTTGAGATATCCTTATTCTGTTAACCCCAACCATAATTCTATGTGCATGCACATGTGTGTGTGTGTGTGTGTGTGTGTGTGTGTGTGTGTGTGTGTGTGTGTGTGTGTGTGTGTGTGTGTGTGTGTGTGTGTGTGTGTGTGTGTGTGTGTGTGTGTGTGATGCACAAGATTTGAGTGGAAATAACTTCCCTGCACAATATGATTAAATCTATGTGACAATGGGATTTCTTAAGCATTGAGTACATTTGGCTTCATATTTAGTTTTCATGAAACTTGATAAATCAACATTCCTGCAACTAAGGTATGCCATGAAATCAGACAAACAAAACCTATATATGCCACATAATTATCAATCATAAATAAATTCACTACCATCTGGTACATGAGTCTAGTAGGCACATGGACAATTGATTAACAAAACCAATTGTCTGTGACAAATATTAGTAATTCTATAAAATGTGGCTCAAAGAGTGTACAATTATAATTCATTGAAAGATGATTTTGCACAGCTAGTTGTGGGTATCAAACCCTATTGTGCCAAGTTGAAAAGGGCTTAATGTCTGATATCAATATTCAACTAACAATGGGAGTGCCTATTTTGTAAATGGTGTAGACTATTCTTTTATGAACAAAGATGCACTAATATCCAAATTTTAATTGAGAGAACCAGTTGTAGAAATCTAATACAAATTGTGATTGATATGGCTAGCTGAAAAGGCTATTCTTAAATATCATCAACATTGAGAGTCAAATGTTAATTTTGGATAATAAAAATAAGATAAATATTTACCACTCTTATTGTGAATGATGTGTAAAATTTCTATTGAGTTTTTGATCATGGAAGTGGATGATATTTAAGTAGAGTGAGCCGAAGACACCCACATAACCTTGATAGATTAAGAGTAATCTTTCTAAGACCATCGTTGAAATGAAGTCCTCAACAGAACATCAAAAATTATTTTGTACACCACAAAAAGAATCAAAAAGCATTTTACAAACTTTAAGTATAGATCCATGGAAAGATAGTGAGATATGGATTTCAGTGTCATGCTATTGTCATGAATACCCTGATAGATGTCTATGTAAAATGTGGAAGGATGTAGAAGGCACGTGAAAGACATGTGAATTGTTTGACAAAATACATAATGAAGACATGGTTTCATGGAATGAAATGATAAAAGGCTAGAGGAAAAGAGCCAATAGGTGAGATAGTTCAAATGGTTGAGATAGTATTTGTGCATTTAAGGCCCAATATTTTTTAAAGTTTAGTACTAGTAGTTGTGACTTTGAGTTTACTTGTGTAACTACAAGTACTAATAGTTGAATGAAATGTACCCTTTAGATTTAAAAAGAAACCAATCATGTGATGCCATCAAAAAATCATGACTTAATGCACACCTATTGGTCCACCATTTTTTTGGGTGAACTATTTGACACCTCAACAAAAGGCATGCTGATGTGGCATCATATTTGATGATGTGGCCCTGAAACCTTAGTTATAAGTAGGGGCCTTGCCAACTAAGCTACTTTAAAAATTTTGGAGTGATTCAAAATTGCCACGTATGATTTTGAAAGGCATGAAGTTAGGGTGCATAACTATTGGGTCCTCTCCCCTATGCACAATTTAGGTTTGTTGAAAAAGCGTTGGAGATTTTTAAGCAAATGCAGTTAAGAGATGTAAAGACAAATACAACCACCTTTTCCTATATCCTTGTAGTTGTGTTGAAGTGGGAGCTTTGGGACAGGGCATGGAATTCCATCAAGATATAATTGAAAGAGGATTGTTATTAGATATTGTGGTTGTAACTGCCCTGATAGACATGTACACAAAATGTGGGAGTGTAGAGAAGGTACATGAATTGTTTATCAATATGACTAAATGAAATGTTGTCTCATGGAATGCAATGATTACAGGGTATGTAGAGAATGGGATTGTTAATGAAGCCTTCAAACTTTTTAATCAAATGCAGTTGGCTGGTCTAAAGGAAAACTCAGCAACCTTTGCCATCGTGCTCCTTCCATGTGCCAAAATGAGATCTTTAGAGCATGGTACTCAGATTCATCAAAAAAGAATGAAAAGTCACTTTTTGTCAGTGGTGGTTCTGAATGCTCTTTTAAACATGTACTCAAAATATGGAATAACTCAGACAGCGTGCAAATTGTTTGACAAAATGCCTCAATGAAATGTGGTCTCATGGAATGCTATGGTTACAAGATATGCACAAAATGGTAATCTTAAGGAGACTTCAAGCCTTTTCAAAGAAATGCCTCAACGAAATGTAGTCACATGGAATGCTATGTTTACAAGACATGCAAAAAATGGGTTCACTAAAAAAGCCTTTTTTCAAGTAGATGTAGTTGGCAGGTGTAAAGCCAAACTTGGCAATGTTTGCCAGCATCCTCCTAGCATGTACCCAAATGGGAGCTTTCCAACAGGGTGTGGAGATACACCAAAAAATAATTGAAAGCAGGTAGATGTTGTTGCAAATGCTCTAATAGACATGTATGCAAAACGTGGGAGTATACAGAAGGCACATCAATTTTTTAACAAAAGATGTCAACCATGTATAATCTCATGTAATATGCTGATTGCAAGATATGATGTAAATTCTTTATTGTGTGAGTGACTCTTATGATATCATGCCCACGATGGTGTCCACTGTAGCCTATTCTTACCTGACATACACCAAAAACCTTAACCCATAAAATTTCCTAAAAATTCTAAGGTTTTCCATAGCTCATGTAGGGGAAATCAACATGAAATCCTAATCCACAATGGATCATAAATTGCAATAAACTTTACAAATAAAATTTTAGCCAACAAATCCACTCAAATTCCATGAAAATAAAGGAAAAAACACGTGAATTCACCATATGTCATCTAGAAACCACAAAAAACTATAAAAAATACAGAAACAATGTCTTTGTGATAGACATCAGATTTCCACAGTCCATAATGAAATGTAGATCAATGCTTCAAGATTTAACTGTGTGTGAATTTTTTCCTCAATGTTTCAGATCATACTCCATGATCCATCATCAGGAGAATAAAGAACAATAGAAGAGAAAAGTCACTTCTCTTCTCTTGCTCTTTATTCTCCTCATGATGGATTATGGAGTATGATCCAAAACATTGAGTAAAAAACTCGTACACAGTTAAATCTTGAAGCATTGCTCTACATAACAATGTCTTTAATTATTGTTCAAGTTCACAATTGCATTTACAGAAAATTCATGAGGCATGTGGCTATTTCGGCTACCAAATCCAAAAATTACAGAAGGTGGAAGTGCATTTTCCATATATATAGCAGGAGGTTCTTGGATCAAAACTAGGTGATTGCTTACTCTAGTAAATGTTCTTGCAATGGTTAAAAACCTACCTCTATCCTTCTATGCATGTCATAATGAGAAACCCCACTTGTTCAAATAATAAGGTGTTACCTAAGTTGTTTTCTTTAGTGAGAGAATGAATGGCTATAATCTGATTACTGTCATCATGATTAAGATAGTATAACATGTTTGAGTGGAGGGATTAGTTTTCATATGTAAGAAATAAGTGTGAAAATAGAATACTAGTATAGCTATATTTAAAAAATATATCTAAAGTACTTTTAATCAATTTATTCTAAATTATAATTTGAATTATTGTATACTTTAACCCTAGGTCTACTTAACCCTAATTCTATTCCTAATTCTAAACCTTACCCTAATTGTAACCCTAACTCTAATTATCTATCTAATTCTATTCCTAATTCTAACTCTAACCGTAATTCTATACCTAATTATAACCCTAACCATAACCCTAATTCTAACCCTAACCCTAACCTAACTCCAATTCTAATAGTAAACATAATTGTAACCATAAACATAATTCTAACCCTATTTTAATTGTAACCCTAACCCTAATTTTAATTTTAAGACAAATTATATCCTTAACCACAATTCTGATTTGAAATCTAATTCTTACCCTAATACTAACCCTTACTCTATCCCTAATTCTTATCCTAATCCTAATACTAACATTAACAATGCTAATTCTAACCATAATCATAATCCTAATAATTATAACCATAACCTTAGGTTTAACGATAACCCTAATTTTAACCATAATTTTAAGTCTTAACTCTATTCCTAAATGTAATCATAATCCTAAATGTAATTCTATTCATAACTCTAATTCTAACCCTAACCCTATTTTTAACCTAAACCCTAACCCTAATTATTTTAAATCATGGTTATTTTATAATAATGTAAAAATAATTAGGGTTATAATAATTATTATGATAAGAAGTTATTAATACTAATTAATACTAAATACCCCATTATCTTTATTAATTTTAACTCTTATTTTATGTTTTCTTAGTGTTGTTATCTTAGCTAATATATGTAAAGTTAGATGTTTTTGATTATATAAGATAGCTAAACAAGGGGCTGAACCCTTAACAAAAACAGAAAGGCCTGAAGACAAAACAGAGCCTTACACTAGAAACAACATATATCACCAGTACATAATGCCAGCAGAACCAGTAAAACAAGCCACTAAAACTAAAGCCAAAAAATAGAGTAACAGAGTATCAGCTATAAAATAACAAAGACAGAGGAGACCACAGCTCTCCTTACTAAACCATAGAGTTAATAATAGCATCCACTTTTTCAGCCGAATCATCACTATCAGTATTGACAGTAACCCCCAAATTCTTCAGCACAGAGAGGTTGAGGAGAATAGAGGTCCTGAGCACAATGGAGAGAACTTGTTCTAACTTCGCAATGCGGACCCGCAGATCAGCAAGATCAGCCCCCAGACCATCATCAGTCTCCATAGCATCCTCAGATTCTTCTACAAACATATCACCTGCTTTGTCAGCATGGCTAGTAGAGTCAGCAGTTTCCTCCCCTGTATCACGCGTTTCCTGCTTGTCTTCATCATCACCCGAAATATCCTGAATCTCCACATCCCTGTTGTCCTCCCCCCTGGTGGATTCATCTGAGCTGCTCTCAGAATAGTCAATGAACTTGGCAGAGGGAACCGGCCTACCAGCAATACGCCCAGACTACCAAACTATAGAAGAAAATCCCTCCCCACACGCCTTCTTCATAGAGGAATCCCTTCGCTGTCCCACCAGGGTCCTACCAAGGGTTTTAGGGGTCCCAACCACTGTCTTCCCAGTACCCATTTCACCAGCAATCTTCCGCTTTTTACCCTTCTTAGAAACAGTCGAGCCCGGGGAATCGACAGGATTAGCCACAGGAGTGCAATCTGCAGTAGTTTTGATAGGAACAGGGGAGGGCCCGGGTTCATCAACATCAGGAATATCCTTAAGATTAGAGGAGGGCTCGCCATCCCCACTAGTGGCAGGAATGGATTTAGAGGGCTCGAGGGCAAGATGATGATTATGCAAATAGAGAATAAGGCCCTGGTGGAGAGGGATAGGCTTCAGAGCAGGGTTTTTAGCCAGTTTCGCTCAAACCCTAAGGACAGAAAACTCTAGGGAAGAAAGCAAATCAAACAGAAAACTAATTTTAGCATTGCGACAGAAATGATTTAATAGGGGGAGATGGTAATTATAAAACCTGGTAAAGCAGCCCTTGAGGGTAAAGTATTTCATGAGGATGAAACAAATACCATCCCATGGCTCTAGCAGCTTGGCTCTGTCAAAACTGCCCTGGTAAGGGACCAATTCTTCACCATCTCCAAGGAACAGTTGCTAGTTGGAGAGGTCTGCAATTTTAGTTTTGTGTTGCAGCTTCAAGCCCTGGGTAGACATACCGATAGCCATAGCTATTACGCTTTCAGAAACTTCAAATCTGATGCCACCCACCGAAACCCATCGATTCTACCAAGACCGCGCAAACTGTTCAGAAAGAGCTTCATTATAACCATTAATCCTCTCCAAATAGGGGCTAATCCCACCCTCCTTGCAGTAATGCCAAGCAACCAAATTGTCCCTAAATTCATAGCACGAGATAGGTTCAGTTCTAATTCTGTCACCCCCCATAGTGGTATGACAGCGCATTCCACAGAAACCCCCAGACTCCTCAGTAGTCTTAACAGGAGAATTACAATCATTAACAAGGCAGATAATGTGGGTAATAACATCACACACAATCTCATAATAATGGGAGGCCTTACAGACACCAATCCCATGCTTAACCATAATTCCGTGGCACAAGCCATGATGATCCAGCCATCCGCTCACCTTATGAGAAAGAGGAGCAGATTTGACAGTAGGAAAAGTACAAAAGGACGCGTACTTCAAGGGACATGTCAGCCCCTTCCCAAGGAACTGATAGTATGAGCTATCTTTCGAACACATCAGCCTCCTCAAGACCTGGCCACGTCTTTAAGAATAATATTCTTAATATTCAAAGGAAGGTAATCAAATTGGCGCCAAACCCTCCAATTTGAATAAGGTTGTCCGAGTTCAGCACAAGCGTCTGCCATGCCATTGCCCTCACAGTAAATATGTGAGATATTCACATGAATAAACCTCTGCAAGAGAAACTAAATATCTCTGATAATGTCATTCAACTGAATACCAACATTTGATTTATTAGTTATGGCATCAATGACCATTTTAGAATCTCCCTGAATCTCCAAACTCCTAATACGAAGGGATATGGCCAATTTAAGCCCCCAAAGAAGAGCCATAGCCTCAGCATAGTTATTGTTGTGACAACCTAGACCTCCAGCATAGACAGCAAACATCCACCCTCTATCATCACGGATGATCCCTCCCCCACTAGCTGTACCATTAAGCTTAGAGGCCCCATCAAAATTGAGCTTCATCCAGTTAGAAATCGGAGGCTGCCATTTAGTGTGAAGTCTCTGCAACAGTTTAGTATTGTTATAAGTCAGAATATGGTTGAGAACCTTCTAGTTTACTGCAATTTGTTCTTCCTCCGGAGTCAGAGGTTTCTCCATAGTGCAGATATGGGCTGAAGTAACACTCTCCACAAGAGTCTTAATAAAAGTATGAGAGACCTGAGAGACCTCTCGCGCAGTATCCCTAAAGATCCGATGGTTGTGCTCTTTCCACAAAGTCCAACTCAAACATGGCAGAGTCTGATTCCATCACTCAATGAGCCAGGGATGGGAGAAAGGAGGATACCAATTGTTAATAACTTCTAGGATATCAGAGTTGCAAGCCCACTAAATACCAAAATTGCTAAGGATAAGGCTCCAAATATCCTTAGCAAAGTTACAATGAAAAAACAATTGAGAAACCGTTTCCTCCTTTTCACAGCATAGACAGCATCTGTTGACCAAGGTGAAACCTCTCTTCTGCAAATTATCTTGGGTCAGAATTTTGTTATGAACAGAGGCCCACCAGAATATGTTAATTTTCAGGATCAGTTTGTGATTCCAGACTTTTCTCCATATCTCCTTTCGATGAAGCTCAGGGACCAATAAGTGATAGGCAAACTTAATAGAGAATCGGCCATTCTTATCTAGCCACCAAAATTGCTCATCTTCACGAGGGAAGAGGGGAATTCTAACTTCATGAATCAACTTTATGAATTCTAAGTTAGATGTTGTTTAATTATGGTTTGATTAATTTACCCTAGATATTTATATAAGGTGCTTTAATTTCCTTGCAATTAGTAATGATTATGATTCAAAAGAATTCAAGACACACAAACATCTTTTAAATATTTTTTAATAAGATGGATCAAGACACACAAACATCTTTTAAATATTTTCTAATAAGATGGATGAATGGTGAGAAAAATGGTAATAAATTGTTATATTTTTTGTAATGCCAATCAATTTTGGCTTGTGTCAGTTGATAGTCTTCCATTGCTTTTAGATAGTTTTGGGATAGTTGGTGGTTAGACTTATGGTTTACGCTCATGTCAGATTATGTTTGACTGAGGTGATTTTTTACTAGTGATGACATTATTGATATATTCTAGTTGTGACGAGATTGGTATGTTCAGTAATGATTAGAATCATGCCTATGTGATTTGTTGGTATCTAACTTATAGTTATAGGTGTTTATGTTATTGTAATGCTTTCTGAGAGGGGATAGCGTAGTATTGCTCATCCTGAGCACCCTACTATGTTGTGAATCCCTAACTCTGTGTGTGTGCTATATATGTATATACTCAAATGCAATGTATTGTTTGGATGCAGGTTGCAGGTTTTGGGCCTCGACTCTACTTGACTTAGCAAGTTTGACCAGGCCCTTGCACCAATGGATAATGTTAATGGGAGATAACTTGAGGTTTGCCCTAGGTCAGTTCTATTTTAAGTCGGTGGTTGTGATTTTTGTTGTCACTTTATGGTCTTGCCTCGAATTTGGTCGTCATATGGTATGCAAAGTGGTTGTCGAGTTTTACTCATAAGCCAATGTGTGCCTTGGAAATGCTTTGATAAATTTATTATAAAAATAATGTTATTAATAAGTCATATATAATAGTATTTTCTTGTCAAAGAGATTTGGAATATGATTTCAGTAAAATTCAATAAGAGGGAATTAATGATTCTGATTAGATATTGTTTTAAGTCATTAATATTATATTATCTATTGGATTGTATTTTGTCTAACAGGAAGGATCTTATTAGTTAGTTATAATTATTGTTCGGTGAGTTGTGGTATTAAAATTCTTATTTGAGAATCTTTCTAAGGAGGAAAAATTTATTACTTTTAGTTTTTGGTGGGTAATGGGATTCTCTATAACGGAATTTTTGGGGGTCATGGAAATTAATGAGTCTCAGCTTTTTGATTCTGGAGCTATATTTTGTGTCAGTGGGCATTTAAGCTCCTAGCTATTTTTGCTTCTGGGGGAAGAATCACATCTTCCATTAGGGAATAGGGAGAAAAGAGATGTATTACAGAAGCCCAATCAAGGCATTCCTCTTGAAAGATATCAATGTCGGGAAGACTGTACAAGAGTAGCAATGTCGCAAGTTCGAATGCCATTCCGAATTCAAGCCATTTGAGGTTGTACCCACAAGAAGGCGTTCCTCATCCAAGCTTATGAGATCCGCCATTGTTTTGTTATTCAAGGTAGATCATCATACACAGTCTAGTTTTATTTGAATGATGCATATAATTTTTTTATTTGGGCATCTGAGATTTTTATTCCAACATAGCAGTTTAGATGAGATTGACGGTTTTGTTATGGAAAAGATTCTTATACCCATATGGTCTAAGACTTTACCTAGTTTGTCACATATCTGATTAAGATCACCATCCTCTTTTTATTTTATATATATGCCCCTCTAGATGTCTTTGATTGGAGTGGAGATGAGATTCATGGTTTGGTTATGAAAAATTCTCCGTTTCATTTATTTTCTTACTAGTTGCAAAGTACATTTATATTCCACTATGAATGTCAAAAAAAATTTAGAGTAAACCCTACACCTTCTGATAGAATCTAAACAAGTATCCTGAAAACCCATATTCTAGGGGAACATCACTAACATGTTACACTAGTGGTAAAGATGGATCAGATTTTATCTATATCTTCATCTTCAAATTCAATATAGTCATCACTAGCACCTTCGTCATCTTCATCCATACCAACAATACCTTCATTGAGCTTGACATTATCAAGAAGCTCATCTTAGGCCTTCAGAAACCTGGCCTCATCAGGCATGTATTTCAGGATAAAATATTTATTCCTTCTATAGCCTGAAAGTGTTGTAAGAAGTTAGTAGCAATCTAAGAATTTTATTTGTATTTCTTTTTTTGCTTTATCTACTTGGCCAACCCTACTTATGCATTTCTCCCTTATGCTATAGTCGCTTAGGCTTGCGGAGGAGGGAAACACCATCGGTTGATGCATTTAGTGGTCCCCTTGGCACACTTCCTATATCAGGTCATTATTCAGTTTCCCATTGCTAGGATCTTGTAAACTGTGACTCCCAATCGTTGCTAACTTCCTCTTGTTTCTAATGTTAGATCCAGCAGTAGGGAGTGACATTTTGTATTTGGTTTTGATCTGCAATTTACTAAATTCTTGATCTCTTTTCCTGGTAAGTTGTTTACCATCTAGCCTCATTGATCTTTTGTTATCTCTGCCCTTTGCATTACCATTTTGTTGGGAAGACTTCAGCGGTTGATTGATTATGTACCTCTAGTTTGTTGCCTCAGCTCTTGTGCTGCCTCTTATGCTCTTGCTCTGTAATCATATGCTCTTGTCTCATTATCTAATAAGTCATACCCCTCTATTACCTCTTATCCATTTTCTTAAACAATGAACTCTAATGAATCCTTCCTCCCAATCGTCCAGCCTTGTTTTCTTGAATTTCTGAGAATGATTAGAGTGATTCATCTATTTTGGGAGCATAAGACTCAAGGGAATTAGTAAGTTTTAGCAAATAGAAAGGTTGGTTGGTAGAATGTTAGATTTGAAACAATGTGGCTAGTTCCTTTTACTTTCATTTCTTAACAGTAGCTTATATTAAATAGAATTGTAGGGAACATTCCTCATTTAATTAATTACTAGTATTAGTTTCACCTTGGCAATAGTATAAACTCAAGTTCAGTTTGAGTAAGTTGTCCTTTTTAAAAGTGTAGATTATTGGATAACCATATTATATTTTGTGCAAGATAGTTGAGTATTTGTAGGTTGTAGGAAAAGAGTAATGGATTATAACCATAAAATAGAATGGTTAGAAATTTATTCTTAATTTCAATTATAATTATGTAACTATCTTTTGTAAGGAAAGATTGTAGTGGTAGGGTATTATGATATAGATATTAGGGTTATTAATCGTAATGATCATCCTTATCTAAACAAGAGTATTAGTTGAAAGACATTGATATTAAGCTTATGATATCTTAAATTTATAATAGGTCTAAATAGAGTATTAATTAGAGAGATAGATCTTGTGAGGCATAATTGTTATAGATGGTCTTATAATTCTGTGTTTTTTTTTCCTTTGTCGAATAGTATCTTATTGTCTTACATAGATTAGGATATTCTTACTTAAGATTTTCACTTTGGAATTGTGTTAATTAACATAAGGTTATCTCTCTTACCTAATTGTGAGGGTTCATTCCCTTAATGTAAGTATGTTGTCCATTTAGTTTCAAATCAGAATTATACAACAAAATGTCTTCCCATGGAGATAGCCATTAGAAAAAAACTTGCTCATGGAATATAGAGTGTGTAGTGTTGAAGAGTAGGTTTAGACTCTTTAATCTATTTAGTTTAATAATAGAAAACATTGTTAAATCTTTTACAATTTTTTTTCTATGAAATGCTTTAAGGGATTTAACTATTCGTTACGGTAATTTATTTTTCTGATGTGTGTAACTGAGTTGATTTTAATAATAGGGCAGATCCTACGTATGTCTCTTATTCTATGTGCAACTAATGCATTTGTTTATTTGAATAAACCAATTCAAGTTGGCAGGAAGCATATATGTTACATTAAATTGATGTTTTGCTAGGAAAATATTGGTGTAGGGATATATGATTCTAGTGTTTCAAAATTGTCTTAGGGTAAGAAATGCAATAACTTCCTTGCATAGTTAGTTAACTAGGTTTCATTGGAATGGAATAAATTTGTTGTAGACTATTAATACGATCATCTTATATGTTAACTTAGTTTTGTTTAGTTGCATTATTTATTTATTAGTTGATTAGTCATAGTTGAGAAATGTCTCACTTTCATATCTTCATTTGATAATCAGGTTCAAGCTTTAATAGTTATATTACCTAAGGCTTTATATATATAGCCGCTTGATCATTAGATTAGTAGAAGGATAGGCAATGAGTCAAATATTATTACGATGTGTAGTTGGTAGTTCTTTATCGTGCTTGATTGAGTTAGCTTATATTCTTTGTTGGTATGTGATGATAACTCTAGCCTTCCTATTGTTGCTTTAGTGATGAATTAAAGGTCTCTTAAATATAAGTGTTTGATCTTGAGGAATAATATTTAATCAAGTAAGGTTTGATATAAATTGAACTAGGTTTAAATCCGAATATGTTTCCTCTTGCAAATTGTCTAGATTATTTACAATGTTGTTGAATTTAGCAATAGGTAGACATCAGCTTTATTATTCTTATGGTATGGTTATTATTATAATTATGGTGACAGTCCCTTATTGAGGTAAGGTATTACAAAGTTAAGTTTAGATCCATGATGCGAATCCTTTCCTAACAGATGTTGAATACTTCTTTCTATAAAGTTATAGATCTTGAATTTTGGAATAGAACATTGTTGTCTCAGGAAAGTTTATGGTTAATTAGATAGAAGTCTTTTATTGAATCCATGTCAATAGTTTGAAAAGTGTTGTGGTACTAGTTATATATATACTCTTGTAGTTTATTGCTGATTTTGAACCAATGTATATCAGTGATGCGTTTGGGTCATTTTGTTTATTCTGGTGTTGAGTTTTGCTGATAATTGGTGACCATGTTAGTTTCATGGGAGTTAAGGTTGTTAAGCGTCATGCTTTGGATAGTTGCCTTTTGATATTTGTGTTGAAATCTTTAGCTCCAGAGGCTTGTTACCTTGGAATTCAGTATGATTTTTGTGGCAAGGGTGTATTGGTGATGTGTTTTGGGAAAGATTGTCACTTTAAATTTGAAAATTGATGATTAAATGTTTTATTTGATTGGGATTTTTGAAATGGACAGGGGAAAGTTTCGTGGTTGAGAGTTGGATTTAAAATGGTCTATATTGGTTTGTAAAAGATAGATGCCTCGTAGTCCCTTGTCCATGCATGTTGTTGGGTTTCAAATGTTGGTTGTACATAGGAGAGTGGCTTTCATGGTGGGGCCAGTGCCCAAAGTGGCTGCCTGGATAACCCCATGGAAGTTGTAATCAAGTGATAACTTAACAATTTATCTAGGTGGGTTGGGTAGTAATTCATATAACAAAATAAGTATGATGCCTCACCCATGCCTTGAGTGTTCTCATAGGCTAAGGATGGGATGAGAAGGCCTGGTTGGCAAGGTTGACCTCCTTGTCTCAATGAGAGGATGTGTCAGTTTCGCATGTGTCACCCTATGGGGCCGGTGCCTAGTGAGAGGTCACCAGGCTAACCATAGATGGGGGCTGGTTTCTAGTGAGAGATACCCTGGATAACCCATGCTAGGACCATGCGATGACACTCTCCTTATTGCAGCATAGTTACTCCCTCTTTATCTTTTGTTGTTACCTCTCGATTGTAGACTTATCTTAAATATTGACTTGATGATTTGACTTATCTTGATTATTGACTCGATGATTTGACTTATCTGGAGTATTGTTTTGATGATTTGACTTATCTTGAGGATTGACTTATCTTGATGATTGACGTGTTTTGATGATTTGACTTGTCTTGATGTTGAGTAGTCTGGATGATTTGTGATGATCTGAGTGGTCTGTGTCAAACCTGTATCTGTCTTTTTGTATCCCTTGACCTGGTGGAACCTCATTATTATCTCCTAGTTCGGAGGAGTTGACCTCAGGGTTCCACATGGTTGGGTGGAAGAGCTTAATCCATTGTTTTTTCTTGGTTGACTTTATTCGTGATCACTGCAGATGATTCTCCAGTTTCAGACTTGTACATGTATCCTCAAGAGTTATATTATAATTTCAATATTGTATTATATTGTTGTATATTGTAAACTGACGTGATCGGTCATGTAATCTTGTATTTGAACCTTTGTAATTGTTCATCTCTATAAATGAATGATGTAAATCCTCTTATGTTGTATTATAATGTATATCACTTGTATTATTATAATTTTATGTTTATCTGATGCAGTTATGTTCCCTAGAGGTGTTAGCTATTCATTTTATTTAATGTTGTTAATAGTGTAATTGTATTTATGGATTAATGCATCTTCTTACTTAAAAATATATATATATATATATATATATATATATATATATATATATATATATATATATGTTTCTGTTACTTTTGCTCTTGTTAGACTAACACTCTAGGGTTGCATGATGGGGCATCACACTTTTTAAAACACATACACATTGTTTGTTACATTGTTTATTATAACATTCCTCCTTACCTTTATAATTATAAAGGTTTGTGTTTTATTTAAATATCAAACACTTCAACATTCAAATATTCATCATCTATACATAAAAGTGGTATATAATCATTGTTCTATTTTTATTGGCAACTTTTAACTATTAAACCATTTAATATTTAAAAATAGCACATAGTACTACAAAAACCAAACATATAAAATTATGTTGATATCAATCTTTCTTCACAATTTTACATTATTTTTAAAAATTATTTTTTAATATTTATTTTTAATTATTATAATACATTTATATTATTTTGTTTTGTAATAATTTTTTATTTATATTTATTGTTAACCTAATAAAATATTCTATATTCAAATTGTCACTTTTTTTTTGACCTATAATTTCAAAAACTTTATTATTTTACTTATAAACATATTTATCAATATTATTTTAATAAGTTAAAATCACTACATACTATATGTTTAATCTTTTGTTATTAATTAATATTAGTTATGTCAGTATTTATATTCCAAAAAGATCAACATAAAAATTAAATTTCTATAATAATACATGAAATTTGTATAATCTATTTGTTATTAATTTCTAATAATTATGTGAATATTTATAATCTAAAAAAATCAACATAAAATTGAATTGATCTAACATTTGAAAAAATTCATCCTCTTTTGAAGAGGTTAGGGTTTGTCTTTGTTTTTCTTCATAGGATATTGTTCATAATATTTGCAAAAATTAGAATTGAGACAAATTAAAAAAATTTAAAAACATAGTTTATGAACTACTAAATCAATCACTTTGTGGATGCAACTATATATAGAAGATATTCAAGAGAGGGTTTTTCTCTTTAGTCATTTAAGATTTGTAAATGTATGATATATTTTTAAAAAAAATTATTAACTATTTAACTATTAAAATGCACCATATTTAATTAGAGTGATCAAGAATCATTAATCTTAATTGACAATATTGATAAACAAGATGTATATAGTTAATCTGCATTTCTATTTATCTAGTTTGCCTTAACAAGATCTTACTTGAAGAATGTTGTAGTGCCCCTCATCTCGTCGTCCATTAAATTGATGTTTGATTAGACTTTATGACAGTATCTTAGACCGTAGATGATGGATCTCTTGTTATCTTGTTAATTTATTATGGACCTAATTGTGATGATAACATATATTGATGTTGGATTATGTTATTTTATGCTTTAGAATTTGATAAATAAACTAGATGTTACAGATGTTTTGATGTTAATTGTGATATTGGATTGAATGTTTTATGTTGTTGATTAATATCGGATACCTTGTTCAACATAGTTGATCATTTATTCATAAACGTGAATGGAACAGTGTTGTATTACTCGCTCTCGAGTACCCTACACCACTACGATTTCCATTCACTATAGGACTGTATGTGGATATATATCTTGTTATGTTTAATCGTGCGTTGTTGCAGGAATGCAGGTACTAGGCACCGACTCCACCTGATTACCAGGTCTGAGCGTGCCTTCGCCAATGGCTTGGTTGTTGGAGTTAACATGAGGTCCCTAGTCCGTGTTGTCTAGTTGTCAGGTTATCCTTGTGGTCGTTGTCTGTCATTTGATCATGATTTGCGGACAAGTAATATTGCACCTTGGAGTCTAACTAGGTTAGAAAGTGTCTGAATGTGTTAGGTATCATTGTGCATTAGATAGAATCATATTACGGAAATTATAATGTTGATAATTAAATGTATTGATAAAAGATATTAGTGAGCATCATGTTAAATAAATTATTATTTTATTAGAAGTATAGTTGTTAAATAAAGATTGTAAGAAATTTTGTATTATTTAATATAATATTATTTGCAATAAATATTTAAATAAATAAAATAATTGTAAGTTATGTTGTAATTAGTGATTTACAACTAAATTAATAAAATAAATTAATATATAGTTGTACAATTATAGATTGTTGTAATGTTATAACTTTATTAAATACAATATGGTTGGTCGGCTATAAAGTAATTAAATGTTGTTGGAATTGTGTGTTAATATTTAAAAAGAGTAACCTCTTGGGATTATTAAATTAAATAAAAAAATATTTTTAGAAGGGAGATGCACGGGATCGCGTGCTGAGTTCCTTGGAAGAGGAAAGGGACTGTTTTATAAAAGGAAAGGTTGTAGAGGCAAAGAGGGGGGAATTGTAGGTAGAAGAGCAGGAAAGAAGATAAGGAAAAGCTTGGACTGCAGCAGTTGGAACGGTATTGTCGAATCGACATCGCAGCCAGGTTCCACCGAATGCCTAATCTCTGAATCTATAAATGTTGTTGTTTATTTCATTCCAGACGGTTTGTTGGTTGAATATCTACTTTACGATATACCCTAACCTACAATCAGTTTGTATTCTGAGTTTTCCCCACCAAATCTTGAACCCGGTTGCTCATTTCTGTAAGCTGCTTTGTCTACGTTTAAACAGTGCAACTCATAGGGTTTACAAATCATTTTCGGCTCAAAGAATTTCGTCGTTTGGCTCCCTTCCACTCCGTTTGATTGAACATTCTATCGCTTTTGCAATTGTTCACCTCCAATGGACGGAATTGATTTGTGGGTCATTGGTTTGTAGCAGATACATAGAACCCTTGTAGTCTTCTCACCTCCTATCAGAATCTTAAACTAAAAAGTGTTTTCTTCAAGGTGAGATCGCCACAGATCCATATAGTAATTGGTCCTCCTTCAAAGGTATAACAACGAATTCTTGGTAATTAACATATACTCTTAGTTGTAATTACCTGCAGTAGATTTTTACATGGCATCAGGTGTATGTAATCGCAATTCTCTTTCTCCCTTAGCCACTAAACATTCATCTGACAATAGGTTTATCTCCACACTGCAATCTTCTTATTGTTTTAGTGCCAGCAACTGGATATGTAATATCTTTCCCATGCTGTGTGGAAAGAACGGTTTCAGTTTTGTATTATAGTTAGAAATGTTCTGGTAGACGGAGTTTTTTAATGAGTTGACTCTGTGGAATGGGCTCTGCTTGCCTGCTAGGTAATTAGAAAAAAAAAAAAGAAATCGTGTACCGGATAAGTGCGGCCATTATACTGATCAAAGTTTAAAATTGGGCGAATGAAAAATTCAACTTTTGAATACAGACCAGATACCCTCTACCTTTATTTAATTTAACGGAGAAATGGTATATGAGTAATTAGAGAAGAGAAATGGTATAATGTCCTTCATACTTCATACACTAGGCGAGAAGCTCACCAATTTATGTTCAGGTAGGTGCAATTTCCTTTATCTTTGCACTTGAATTTCTTTGAAGTTTGAATGTTCAAAACAAAATCGCTTGATTTGCAATGGCAGTTAATAAAATTACCATACAATCCTTGCAAAATGGGCCTCCATCTTAAGCAAATTTACTCTTCTATTTCTAACTCAACCGTACTTAGAAAAGAACTTGTATCCAAGAATTGGGCTCATGTCCCCGTCAAGAAATGCTTTGGCATGAGTCAACATACTTATTTTGATCTCCTACATGCATCTAATAATGTCAAAGAATTGAAGAAAATCCATGCCCACATAATTGTTAACGGGCTTGAGCTAGATATCTTATTGGAAACCAAATTAGTTCAAATGTATAGCTTGTATGGCAGTTTGGGAAGTGCAAGATTAGTTTTCAATAGAGTTTATGTACGAAATGTTGTTATTTGGAATGTTTTGATTAGAGGGTATGTGAGGAATGGATTCTGTGAGGTTGCCATAGCTCTGTATTTAGAAATGCTGCTTGATGGCATTCATCCTAACAAGTTTACTTTCCCGTGTGTTCTCAATGCATGCACTGGTTTGTTGGCCCTGCAAAAGGGGAAGGAGGTGCATGAGGACCTCTTAAGAAGTGGGCTTGAATCTGATGTCTATGTAGTTAGTGCCCTTGTAGCCATGTATGCCAAATGTGGTAGTTTGCAGGATGCGTGCCAAGTGTTTGACAAAATGCCTCTAAGAGATGTGGCTCTGTGGAATGCAATAATTGGAGCTTATGTGCATAATGGATTCTGTGAGGAGGCTCTGAGAATGTTTTGTGAAATAGAACTGGCTGGAGAGAAACCTGATTGAGGCACGGTCGCTAGTGTTCTCCCTGCATGCTCCCGCTTGGGAGCTTTGTGTGAAGGCAGACAAATCCATGGTTTTATTGTTAGAAATGGATTCCAAGGTGATGTCTTTGTGGGGAGTGCACTTGTAGACATATATGCAAAATGTGGAAGTATGGAGAAAGGCATGAGCTATGTTACAGCCACCTGAATGAAATGAAGTCTCATGGGCCTGCTAAGCTTGCATAATTTCCAAATTGGGTTCATTGGCAAGGGACTTTATAAAAAATGCAGTCTATAGGTTTAAGACTAATCTACAACCATCTTGATAGGTAGCATGTACTTTGTCAGATTGCATAATAACTACGCAGAATCTGATGCTCTTCACTGAGAAGAAGTCACATTTTGGAGGCAGAAACAGAGTTTTCTTATTTACTTTCCATGCATTAAGGTTTATCGTTTCAATTCTAGTCTGCAGAAACCCGTCATTGTTAATCTAGGTTAGTTGTGCTTTCTTGTATGCATTTCATTTGATTGGCTTAGATTAACCCTAAGGAATGTTTATTTTCTTTACAATGTGTTTCAATGCATGTGTGTATTAATAGTAGTACTATTGATATCCATGTTATTATTAGTATCATTATTATAATTATAATTATTATTATTATCATTATTATTATTATTACAATAATAATAATTATTATTATTTTTACTATTCTTATTATTAAGTCAAAACGGAAAGATGATGGCCAAATACCTAATTTTATAATAATGTTTTTTTTGCAATTCCATTGTAGGAACGATTAGGTTTTATGGTAGGATAATTTGTTGTAAATAAACATTTTGTATTATTGCTTTCTAGAGCCAACTCAACGGAAAGGGTTTATCGAGGATTTAGTGAGCAACATGCTTTGGGAGTTATGAATAATTAATTCATAATGCTCTTGATTAGTGCAATAATACTTTTAATGCTTCAGCCGTATAATTGATCCATAATCCTTTTAAGTCTAGCTATTAGTATAGCATTCACCATAAGTTCAATTTCTTATAACCTAGAAACTTTAGAAATCATTGGAGGATAAGATAACTGAGTGCATGAGTACTAGGGAACTATGGAGAAATGATATAGGGTACTTCAATTATTTTTGTGTTTTGAGTTTTTATACTATAGAAGGATTTGTATAATCTAATGAGCTGTTTTAATAGATGGACTTGTTTAATTTAAATATTTATTGGTGATGAATCAATTGATGAATGTTTTTGAAGTTATTTTAAAGAATTGATTTGATCATTATTGCTTGGATTCTGGTTTAGGATCTTGATACAGAAGGAACTTACTATTGGTTGCGAAAAATAGTTATAAACTGGGATGGTAATTGTTCAGATCATTGATATATTTATATTTTGAAGAGGAATTGTATTAGATAATTAGTTGATATATTATTATTATTATCATCATTATTAATATTATTATTATTATTTCAAAAGTATAGTTGATTGTTTTAAAAGCCAAATAAATTAGGGATTTCGAATAATGTTGTCATTATTTATTTGATTAAAAGAAAATTGTTGTGATTATATATTATGGTTAACGAAATTTAGTTTAGATTGTCATTGGTTTTAATATGGTTTCTTCATTTTGTTAAGATAATGGTTTAAGGATTAGGTATATAATTATTGTACTGGAAATTTGATTTAAAGGTATTAGATAATTAGTTAGTGTGAATTGAAATTGTATGAAATGGTCAAAGTGTAAGTTGTCAAGGGTTCATTTCCAGAGGCTAAGGTTGTCTGACGTCATGTAACATGTTGATAAGTGTCTTGAGTTAATAAAGCTAAGTTGTCATAGTTAAGTATTTGCAACTTGTGTACAGTTGTTTTTGTATTTACGATGTAATAACGATTATGTGGATCAAACATAGTATGAAGTATATTGAGATAATATCAAGTTGTTTATGTATATTGAAAGTAATATTTTCAAGTGGGGATATTAAACCACTTGTGATCTTATTGTACCGTTTGTCGTATGGAGAGACCTGGAATCGGTAAATGAGTAAAGTATTGTAATGTTAAAAGCATTGGATAACAATTGGTGTTATGATTCTATTGTGATGCAAGAGGGTTTATGCCTTGCAGTGAACATGTACGTGTATTGTTATGAAGTCTTGTATGATGTTTAAGGTTACTAGGTGTTAGGAAGGAGAGTGGCTTTCAACGTGGGGCCGGCGCCCAAAGTGGCAGTCAGGATAACCCGTTGGAAGTAGATTAATCAAGTGATAACCTAAAATGAACTAGGGGGTTAAGGGTAGTTTTCACATTAAACAAGATTAATGGATTCCTCTCCCATGGCCTGTAGTGCTTGTATAGACTAAGGATGGGTAGAGAAGGCCTGGTTGGCATGATTGACTTCCTTGTCCTCATAAAAGGAAGGTCAATTCCGCATGTGTCACCCTATGGGGCTGGCACCTAGTGAGAGGCTATCAGGATAACCATAGATGGGGGCCGGTGCTTAGTGAGAGGCTGTTAGGGTAACCCATGCTAGGACCGTGCGATGACACTCTCCCTACTACAACCTAGCATTCCTTGTTTGGTCTCTCCACTTACGTTATGTTTCACCTCTGGAAGTTAAGTTGTGTTGTATTGTTATTGCCATGTGTTGTATTGGCGTTTGGTCGTCCCTTGTTCTTGTTTGTCTTTGGTCAACCTGACTGTCATTGTTTGGGACCTCATGTTAACTCCTAGCTCGGGGGGTGGACCTTAGGGTTCCACATGGTCGGGTGGAAGAGCTTTATTATCCATTGGTTATTCCTTGTCAAGTTCATATGTAGAAAAGATTTATTCCAAATGATTGTACTTGTACCAGTTGATGAAGATGTATGTGTATAATCTTGTACCAGATTTGTGCAACAGAACATTCATTGTGTAAGTCATTCTGATGTAGTCTGAAAATGGCAATGTAATGATGTACTTATGAGTAAGGAAAGCATTTCAGTTATGTATTTAATTATGTAGATTGTATTACATTATTTGACAATATGTAATGAATATAAATCAGTTATTCAATTATGCATTGGATTTAGATCAGTTACCGATGAATGTTAAATTATGTTAGTTGAATTGTTAAGTAATGCAGCCTTGAATCCTTAGAGAATATGCCGTAGTTAGTTATGTTAACATTATTTGTTATCTTAAACATTTTTTTTTTTAAAAATGTTCCTGTTTCATGTAGCATAAATGTGTATTTCTTTAAGGTGTTCAAGGTAGGCGTTACAAATGTATAATGGTTTTAGATATTGATTGAGCATAAATGAGATCTACTTCCTCAAATTGCATGATTTGAAAACTTAACTATCTATTATTTACATTCTTGCAAAACCAAAACCACCTCTTGCTCCATCTCCCTCACAACTTTCTTGAATATCTCCATCTACAACACAAACACAGTTCATTAATATATCCATCTACAACACAAACACAGTTTATTATTCTCCTCCAAACTAAATTACTCTAGTGGGACAAATGCAAAGAAATCACAAATTAATATGTCCTAAATTATATATGAATAAGTTTATTTTTCAATGGTATTGTAAGTTCTAATGGGAGGATAGGATACTTTAAAAGCTTGATAAACATCCCCCTTCCATTTCCTAGAGGCATGGTCCATAGTTGTTTACATATGATGCTTTCATTAGATTTCAGATTCAAAGGATCTTTGGTAAGAAAAAATGTTTGGGCTGAAGAGTCACAACCTTTGTTTAGTCCACTGTGTAGATCCTCCATAGGATCTAAAGACTGTGTATGAACTAATCCCACTTCTTTTGCCTCCTTTACATTGAAGTGTCGATTATAAAAAAGTACAAACTTTTCGTTACAGTGCCATACATAATCTTAAACCAGACATATGCTATCTGATATTTATAATGTACAAGAAAACATGGACAATGGTATGTTTAGGTTGAATTTACATTGTTAGAAGGGCTTCATGGTAAACTATAGGAGGGAGCTTAGAGCGCAGTAATTCTGAGTTTCTAGGTGTGAGAGACATGCCAATGTCCACCTGTACTTACAGTCATGTCATAAAATAAATTTAATCAAAATAAATCAGGTTAGTAAAGAGCACAAAGCTGAGAATGGTTTATCAATTAAATTATTTTTTTTTTAAATTTTGAGTTTGTGGAGTAAACCCTTCACCACTTTTTAGCATTGACTGCATAAGCTGCTAACCAATTTCTATTTACAAATTTGCAAATTTATTAACTATTAAGAGTAGATCTATAAATGGAAATATAAGTAGAAGGAATTATAGAAGATGTATGATGGAGGAAGATTGCATTTTATTTAAATATCATCCATTTCAATGGTGAAATAATCAATATCAAATTTTCACCTCATTCATAATAAAAAGTAGTAAATATATCCTATTTTTACTGGTCAAAATTGACCTTTGACTGTTGAAATGGATGATAATTAAGAATAGCCAAAAAATTGCATACTTCATTCATAAAAATAATACCATGAAATGCAAACATACACCCTACCACTACTGCATGTCCCCTGCTCCATTCGTTGATTAACACAAGCTACAATTAATCTATTGTTTACCAATGCATAGGTGATCTTCTTTGATAAATTAATTTCCTCTAGCTCTAACCTTATAACAACTATTGTTTGAATGGTAAAGCATAGTAGTCTATAGTCTAAGGTATGAAAAGATTGTAGATAGGCATGCTTATGATGCCACCAATCACTCAAGTGTAAGTTAAAACACACTTAGTTATCTCTTTCTAAGAAATCAAATCTTCTATCCCTGAATTCTTTTAAACTGATAACTATTTTGAGAAATCATGTGTCACCTTAGCTATCTTTAGATCAATTTGTAGTATTTTGCATCCATCCCATTGGAAAAGAACTTTCCCTGCAGTAAAAATAAGTCCTCTAATGCATTAATATTAGTATGATAGTATTTTTGTCTCATTAAAGCCTTTTTGAAAAACCTAATTTATCAGAGATAAACATTTTTAACAAGGATAAACTAAAACAACTTATATAATGGGTATGCAGTGGTCAACCATAGCCTACAACAATGCACTCCACTTAAATATCATCCATTTCAATGATCAAATAGTTAATAGAACATTTACATTTCATCCACAACAAGAAGTGGTAAATATTTGTTCTAATTCTATTGGCCAAAATTGACTTTTGACTGGTAAAGTAGATATTGTTTAAAAATAACCGCAATAATGGTCCAAATTACCTCATTGATTGTAAGAAGAATAGTTGTACCTTTATCTCCCTCCACCTGCCAAGCTATCCATAAAATGATTCATTGACTGAAATACTATGACTGAACAAAGATACTGTTAAAAGTATATATCTACAGGCATATGGTTTCATAGAGAGGAAAGTATTGGATTCTATTGTCAATTGCATACAGTTCCTCTTCTTGGCCAATAATCTTGTCATTAGCCTTTACAAGGAGAAAAAAAAGAAAGTATTGATGTGCAACTAAATCTGTATAAGAAACAGCATAGAAAAGGAAAGGGTTTTCCCTTAGAAAATGTTGTTGCAAAATAGAAACTTGTCTACGTTTGACATTACTTTCTCACCCACTTGAACTATGCTATGGGAACTGTGCTTACTTTTTATCATTTCCATAGTGTTCATAATTTATATTATTTTGAATTCGGTATGTAGTTGATACAGGAGCATCCAGTGGTGTAAGGGAAATCTTGCATCACCCAAAAAAGGATGTGTTTCAAAATTGTTGATGTTCTTTCCATTTCTTTTCAAAATTTGTGGTTCTGGTTTCATAATCACTTGAATAATAATGTAGAACTTTCAGTTTTTCTAAACTGCTAAAAATAGCAACCTGCTATTTTTAGAATGTTTGCATTTGGGCATGGAATGAAGTGAAAATTTACAGGAATCTTTGTAATTGAAAAATATGACCTTTGGTGAAGGAATCATGCAAAGATCATTTGTGATCTGAAAGATACTAAAGTTTCTGTTTCCTGAAAAAATGCCTAAAAATTATTCAAACTCAAGTTTGAGGCACTAAATGGCCCTGTATGGGCTAAAAATGGCCAGAACTAGAAAAGCAGGTTCTTAGTGCATAGAGCACTCCACGAGATTTTTGACGCATAAAACAGTTCATCAATTAGACACCCAGATCAAAAGTTACGGTACCTAGAAGTTGACCTATTTTTGGAGGGAGATGCAAATTTCAAAATTAAGTTGTTGGCTGCCAAAAAGGTTATTAATAAACATTTTTGGGAACCTTAGGTAGTAGTAGAGTTAAGGGGGAAGTGTAGAGTCAAGAATAGGTGGAAAAATAGAAACCCTATCTAATTTGGGGTTATAGAAGGTAGATGATTCTAGAGTCTTGCGGATAGGAAGCTATAATGTGTTGCAGCCAGTGGAGGGTTGATTCCACTGATTGTATTTGAGCTTCTACAATGTAATAAGTTGTCCAAATCAATAAAGAAAGTTCTATTTTCTGTGTGCAATTTCTATTGTTGTGTGTTTTATGATTTACCCCCTTCATCAGTAATGGTCAACCATAGCCTACAACAATGCACTCCACTTAAATATCATCCATTTCAATGATCAAATAGTCAATAGAAATTTTACATTTCATTCACAACAAAAAGTGGTAAATATTTGTTCTAATTTTATTGGCCAAAATTGACTTTTGACTATTAAAGTAGATGATGTTTAGAAATAATTGCAACAATGGTACAAATTACCTCATTGGTTGTAAAAAGAATAGTTTATCTTTATCTCCCTCCCACCTACCAAGCTATCCATAAAAAAATTCAATGACTGAAATACTATGACTGAACAAAGATACTGTCAAAAGTATCTATCTACAGGCATATGGTTTCATAGAGAGGAAAGTATTGGATTCTATTGCCAATTGCATACAGTTCCTTTTCTTGGCCTATAATCTTGTCATTGGCCTTTATAAGGAGAAAGAAAAGAAAGTATTGATGTGGAATTAAATCTATATAGGAAACATCATAAAAAAGGAAAGGGTTTTCCCTTAGAAAATGTTGTTGCAGAATAGCAACTTGTCTACGTTTGACATTACTTTCTCACCCACTTGAACTATGCTATGGTAACTGTGCTTACTTTTTATCATTTCCATAGTGTTGTTCATAATTTATGTTGTTTTGAATGGTAGAAAGAGTAGTAATAGAAAAATAAAGGCCAAACAAGGCCACACATTTTAGAGTTTGGTGGGTAAGGTGAAACAATGGCTACCGAGGAAGTGCTGTTTAGTTTTTTGAGTAAGGTTATGTCTTTAGATATTCATTTAAGTGAGGCAAAATAGGGTGTAGGTGAAACAACTTGTGTACTTATCATTTTATGAATATTCTTCAATGTAAAAAAAGTTACTTCCTTTAACTGTCAAAGAAGTTACTTCAGGATTTTGGAATGGTATTTTGGAAAGAACTCAAAAGAAGTTGATTGGTTGGAATGCTAAACTTCTTAGTAGTGCTGGAAAGTTGCAGCTTCTATGGGCCTCCCTTAAAAGTATTCCAACTTACTTCCTATCTATTTTTCAAATGCCCAAGTATATAGCTGACAAATTGGAACAAATACAGAGAAATTTCTTATGGACAGGTGTGGAAGAAAAGAAGAGAATACCTTTGGTCAAATGGGAGAAGGTTTGCCTTCCTAAAACTCATGGTGGTCTTAATATTAGATCTATAAGAAGTATGAACAAAGCCCTTCTTTCCAAAATCAACTGGAATCTTATTAACAATAATAAAGAATGGGAAACTATTATGCAGGCTAATTACTTACAGGATGCTGACAACCTAAGTTTCCTTTATTAGAAGGGGCTCCCTTAGGGTTAGGCAATTTGGAACAAAATGCTCAAATCTAGAAGCTTAATTAAATAGGGGCTTAGGTGGAAACTGGGCAATGGTAATATTATAAATTTTTGGGAGGACCTTTGGGTTGCTGACAAAGCCCTTGCTGCTCAGAAGGAAAACAAGGTTATTCTTGATATAGCCAAATGGTTTTTTGGGTCAAATGTCTATTTTTACATTCAGCATGAGAATGGTATTAGACGTTGGAAAAATCTTCTTGAGTGTAGTAATAATCATCTTGAGATTATCCAGAGCATGAGATTTATACAACAGCTCTTGGTGGATACCAAAATTCCTCTCTTTCTTAGAGAAGATGAATTGCATTGGTCACCTGACAAAAGAGGTCACTTCTCTGTTAACTCTACTTACCATCTACTGATTCCTAATGTTCATAGATATGAGATTTGGAAGAAAGTTTGGAACCATAAACTTATTCCTAAAGTTAATATGTTTTGGTGGGCTGTGGTTCATAACAAGATCTTAACCCAAGACATTTTGTAAAGAAGGTGTTTCTCTCTGGTTAATAGGCGTGTCATGTTCCTTAAGGATGAGGAAACTGTTCCTCATCTAATTCTTCTTTGTGACTTTACCATGGATGTTTGGAGTATAATTTTGTAGAACTTTGGCATATAGTGGGTTTGCAATAAAGATATTAGAGAAGTTATTTCTAATTGGTTTCCTACTTTTTCTCATCCCTGGCTTGTGGAGCTCTGGAACCAAACTCTTCCATTCATTGGTTGAACATTGTGGAAAGAACAGAATAATAGAATCTTTAGGGAAGCTGTCAAGGACTCTTCTTAGGTTTATCAGTCTTTCTCTAAGTTCCTCATTGAAAGTGTTGCTAGTTCTCATATCAAAATTGTTGATAAACCCCTCACTCAAGAAGAGGAAAGAATTTCTATCAATTGGAGAATTCTTAACCAAATTCCTGCTCATGACAATTCAAAGCTGACTTTGAGATTAAATGCTAGATGGACTCCTCCAAGGTCTGATTAGCTCAAACTTAATTTTTGATGGGGATTCAAAATCTAATGGAAAGGCTAGTGATGGTGGGGTTATCTAGGATGATAGAGGGGAGCTTGTTACTGCCTATGCTGGTGGTTTAGGTATCTAAAGTAATAACTATGCTAAGGCCTCTTCTCTCTTATGGGGAGTTAAATTTGCTATTTCTTTTTGTATTTCTCATTTCCATATATAGGGAGACTCTAAACTTGTCCTTGATGCTGTTACCAATGCTTCGGTCTGTGGGTGGAGGCTTAAGGATATCATTGTGGATATCCAAATTCTTATTTAGCGAATTTCTAGAGTGGAATTTTCTCATATATACAGAGAGGGGAGGGGAGCTACTAATGCTCTTGCAGATCATGGTTAGCAATTTATGAATTGGCAATGTTGGTGCCAATTTAACAATATTTCCATTAACATAAGGGAACTAATTCAAAAAGAGATGACTTGTCAATGATGACTCATCACATTCTGAGTGCCATCCTGGAGGGATGGTTTTTTTGGGCAAAGGTGATGAGGATGCTCAAGTACGTTGTCATTATGACATATTGTACCTTTCAGACTAATCCCATTTTGGCATCTTTAATCACTCGCATTAAGATGAGATGGATTTGTGATGACAGTAAATTTAAAAATATCATTTTGGAGCATGGGAGAAATTTGCAATGATTGGAGATTGTGAAGGTGGTTCAGGATATTGATGGCTCGCACATGTTGGTTTATTGTCTGATTTATTATTTCATTGTTCCCTTCAAAGAATTTAGAATTAACTTGCGAAGACATTTTGTGGTAAGGTATCTTCAGCTCTGTGTTCTCTATGTTTTTTAGGGTAAGACAATCATGGGTGGAGACATAATTCATACTAAGCCAATATTTTTCTACGAATTTAAGGATAACACTATTGTATGGCATTATTGCAAGGAGGGTGGCATAAGTCCTTTTCTAGAATGGTTATGATGAAAACTTGTCTATGTAGTGTGCCCTATCGTGGCAGAATGGCAAAGTTACCATTGGCAGAATTAGGTTTGAAAACTCTGAAGAGGTCATAGACATGGTGACTGGCCTTTGCACCAAGGGTACTAAGCTGCAAAGGAAGGCTAAGGTGGCCGACCATCAGAACTAGAAGCTTTTTCTGGGGGAGCGAGAGGAATTAGTCCCATACCAGGGAGGGTTTGAACATGCTAAGCTGCCAGAGCAGTGGGATGAGATGTGCTTTCTATTAATGAAATATTTCACCCTAGAAGGTTGGTTTACTAGGTTTTACAATTATCACCTCCCCCTGCTCAATCATTTTAGGTGTAATGCTTTGATAAGTTTTCCTTTTTATCTATTATCTTCCCTTGAACACTTTGTTTTTTGTGTTAAAACCAAATTTGATAAGAAACCCTCTAAATGCCCCATTCCTCTGCATTAAGGTCTCATTCTTCGTCTGTATAATTTTCACTTTGCCTTGGACCCACCTAAACCAATCCAGTCCTCCATTGTTGACATCCCTACTGATACTTCCCCCATTGATGCCACTATTTTTGAGGAACCCTACCCTACTCCTAATTCCCCAAAAATGAAAGGGGTTTCCTTTTTTGAGACCCTTGAGGAGACTGTAGTGAAAGATATGCATACTCTTGTTTATAAAGGGAGTGTGAAAAGTAGGAAGAGAAAATTCAAGGAGATGGCTTATACTGGGGATATAGTAGGGACCTAGAAGAATTTGAATAGTGACTATGTGGGCCCTGGAAAAAATTTCAAAACCAAAACGGAGGCTAAATGTAAGAATGAGGGTTTCTCTTCTGGGGTGAGAAGGTTAGGGAGAATCGCTGGTAAACCAGCCTTGTAGGCCAAGTTAATTGATTATTCTAAAAGTGATTTAGAGGCTTCCACTCAGGAGGATGATTAGTTAAAAGTTGGAGACATTGAGTTTCAAGAGATATTTGAAGAGGATGCAGATGAGGGAGAAGAGAAGCAGACAGAGGACTCTAGTGGTGGTCCTATGGATAATGTTGGTGAAGGGGAGAAGATGATTGTGGAGGAGGTTGAACAAGAGACTAAGGAGGAAGGATTTGGCTAGGGGAAAGATATTGTTGTCATTAGGGATCAGGTGGATGATATGGAATAGAAATTTTGATCTATGGGAGGCTTGATAAGAAGTATACTCTATCGCTCGACAGTTCTCAACCTAACTCTGCTGCAGGAACATGGGACTCAGGCTAATGATGAGGATGAGGAGAAATTCAATAAACTTGATGAAATTGTGGAATTTCTGGTTAAAGGCTGGGAGGATGTATCTCCTTAGTCTTGTTTCTCTTTATGTTTTTGATGTTTATCTGCTACTATATACTTTCTGCTATTAATCGGCTCTATTTGCTATTAATGTTGTAGTTGGTTTTGGTGGCTCTTTTTGTCCATGAGCCTTTGCTATCTCTTTTTGTAATGTTATTGTAAGGGTTTGGCCCCTAGTTTTTTTCACCTTATATAATAAAAAATAATCAAGATGGCATAGAAATGTCTATCACTAATTGATACATATCTCTGAATTCACAAACTGGGTAATGCTAATTTTTGGATATGATTTTCATAGGTAAGATGAATCTTATATAAAAATTTCAGAGAAACCTAGTTCAAAAATATAGATTTATTGGTGATGCAACTAACTGTTTTAACATAGATGAAATGGGTGAGAGGTAGACAATCACAAAACATTCATATCTGCAAAATAACAAACTAGGTAAGGCTAATTTTTTAATATGATTTAGATAGCTAGGTTGTGCACCATGTGTAAAAATACTAGAGGAACCTAGTTTGTAAAAATAAAGTTATGGATAACGCAAAAGACTATTAAAACATAGACAAAATGGGTGAGAGATAGATAGTCACAAAATATTCATATCTCCAAAACGACAAACTGGGTAAGGCTAATTTTTGGATACAATTTAGATAACTAGGTCGTGCTGGCTAACGTAACAAACTAGGTTCAGAATATATAGAAGTGAATTCACAGAATAATATAAAGCTTGCATATACAAATTCATTTCACTAAACCTAATGCAACAATAAATGAGTTTCATATCTCAGTCCATACCTGGAATATAACTTCTATCACATCTTCACAAAATTTCCTAGCTCGCATCCATTTTCCCCTAAGTCTTTTCTTCTAGAAGCTATGGTTTATGGTGCTAAAAGAAAAATGAAAACTTCCTGAGAAAGAGAGAGATCATGAAAACATAAAACATATTCTCCTCTTTTAAATGCACGCTTCTTCCCCAAATTATATCTTCATATTTGAAAATAAAGTTGAGCATGCATAACCACCCCCATAATCTCTTCTAGACTTATTAAAGGCAATAAATTCCATCTTTATTACTTCCTCTCAAAAAGCAATTTCTTTCTACTTACTAAAATTAGTCTCTTACTTAAAAGAAGTAATAATTTCCAAGATTCCCTCTATAATGGCAATAAAATCTTCCTTTAATACTTTCTTACAACATGCTATTTTAACCAGACAATAATCTCTCTCTGATTTTATTTATTTTAGAATTTTCTATATATATAAGTTTTTTATGACAACTCATAAATATTATAAATTTATGTTTATTGCCACTAACAAAACATTTACTTGTTTATAAAATATTTTTATTTTAATTTTATCAATTATATTCCTATTTTAAAAGAACTTTATTTTTCCTCATTATAATTATTATTATTTATTGAATGTAAAATACAATATAATATAATTTCTTAGAAACTTAAATTTACATAAAAGCATCTATATTTATTTATTTATCAAAAGTGCCTTCTTAACTTACTACTTTTATTTTAATACAACAATTAACCAAAGCATTAATCAAACAATTCCAAACAAAATAACCCAAATGCCAACCAATACCTGACACTATGCACGATCTAAAAGCATGACCACAATGACAGGGACTGACTATCATGATCATATAGACAACACTGACTAGGTGCAAAACTAGATACTCATCATTTTCAAGGATGATGGCTAACTAGGGGACCATATGTTATCTCCATTCAACAGTTCCATTCATTTTAAGGCATGCTCAGGCTTGTCAATTTAGGTGGAGTCGATGCCTGATACCTGTAACTTGCAGCACACAACACGATCTATGCACAAGTATAATAAATATCAAACGGTCACGGAATGAAAGAGAATCACAATGTCACTAGATGCTCACAAATGAGTGGTATGACATTATCTCTTTTCACACCACACAATAATCAGATCATCCAATAATACAAAATTAGTCACATAAAAATCAATTCTAACTTATGACAATCATAGTAAGATCAACATCATAAGCACCTAAATGTAAAACAATGTCAAAGCATATGAATTATTAGTGTCACAAAAAGGATTATCTATAAAACATGCTAACTATCATATGAAACCACACATGAGAATAATCAAGAATGTCACCAACATGAATGTAGCATCTACTAACCTCATATAATGTACAACATCAACTGTCTAAGATACCCTAAATATTCCTATTATTTTACCTTCATCTTCATGCTCCTTAGGTAGACTATCTACACATCCAAGACAAGAATGGAGGGGCACTACACAAGTAGCGCAAGTAGACAAGTAAGTAGCTCAAGCAAGTAGCTCAAGCCACAAAACATACATGTAAGTTGTAAAGTATACACTTAAATACATAAGTCGCATGAATACACGTATACACATAAGCCACAAGGTAAACCTTTGAATACACATAAATCACAAAGTATACATAGGATCGCAGGATGACTGCTCCTATACCACTTGTAATGTCCCCTTCTAGCAAGTAAATTTTTTCTCAATCTTGCACACAATTTCAACTTGTAAAAGAGAACATTAATAACTAATTCATCTTTATAATATCAGCATATTACAATTAGGGTTAACAACCACATATAAATATCAATACCAAGTTCATATACTTTTCACATTTCCTCTTAGGGTTAGTAACCTTATAATCATGCATTTCACATTTCCTCATATCTATTATATATGTTCCATGGTTTGCCTTGGGAGAGACATCCATGAGCCTGAATGTTAATCCAACCTTGGCTTGATTTAATTCCAAGTATATCACTCTTGCCTTTGTATCTTGAAAACTCTTAATGATTGTACTCACTTCTTTTAATGTTAATTGCAGTCCCATGTCAAATCTTCTGCTATATGTAAGATATATCCTTTTATTTCATTATTTTTTTTCACTTCTATATCTACATGAAGTTATATCTTTATGATCTTCTCTTCTTTATCCCTATTAATCTCTCTTATACTTGGAATACCAATTTATATCAGAAAATATATATGTTTCTATTCTAATTTATATCCTTCTTTTGCACTTAGCAAATATATGTATATACTTTATTGCTTCTTAATCCCCCCATCCCTTCCTATTAATTCTATTTCTTTCCTTTATATCCTTATGCCATTGTGAAGGGAGGCATCCCTTTGAAGGGTGATGGCCCTTCTAGAATACTAATTATTGTTATATAATAATCATTGTCTTAAATAATAGATTGTCTTATTTATAAGACAACCATCCTTAAATCCTAATCGCTCATTATCTACCATTTAATTCAGCGATGCATCTTAGAGGATATTATCGTTCTTTTAATGCATTTGCTGCCTTTATCTATTGCTGCTAACATATATACCTTTGATTAAATAAATAAATGATTCCTAGAATCTATTCGTTGCTTAAACTTGTCTCTTTTTTATGAGATACCAATATGTATATTCAAATATTTATGATTATATTAATAATATTTATTATTGATTATTTATTCTTATATAATATAATAATATATATTATAATAATATTAAAATCATTAATATCTATATTTATATTAATAATTATATTTATTACTTATATTTAATAATATAATTTAAATTATATTTTATATATTATTATAATCATCTATAATATATTTATTATTATATTTATTATATTATTATAATAAATGATTATAATAATATTTTGTATTTATATTTATATTTATTTATATATTTACAATAACAGTTATATTATTATTTAAATATATAAATATATTTATTAATATGTTATATTGTAATTATAATAATAATATCAATATTGATAATATCATTTATAAATACCATAAATATAAAATATTTATTAAATAATATTAGTTAATATTATTCTTTATATACACGATTGATGATGACAAACACTATATTTGATGGAAACTATTTATCCTCCTTTATCATGGTGTTTATATATTTAATTTAAATAATGCCTTAATATGGGACATGACAGTTTTGCACTGGTCTCTTGCATAACTTTTGAAAAGCTTTTAAAATCTTATCTTACATTGATGTTACAAGATATTTCACCATGGCATCTTCATCCCATTACTCTTTGGTATCTTTACATGCATATATCAAAAACTTTGAGAAATTCTACAAATTTCTTATATAAACCCTCATGTTCTCACTTATATACAAGCTATGTATCACAAGGATATATTTAAATGCTCTTCATTCGAAATCTTTGACTATGTATATGATTATTGTTGGGAATTAAGGTGTCTCAACCTTGGTAATTCCTTGTATTATTTCATTGTATTTATGTATTTATTGCCTATTGTGTAATTAGGATGCAAATCATGTTTTGTCATCTTGTGTGAGTTAGCATGGTAATGTGTCATCCTACATGGAAGATGACCACATGTAATTTTGTCCTCACATGAGGAGATAGGCATCCCACTTAGTGGTAGGAATATTTTGCCATGTGTCAGAATCTTGGATAGTGTGTAAGGGAATATTGACCAAAATGGTTATGACAGATTCCTATGACAAATCTATGACACATAAGAGTCGTAAATGAAATATTTTGTGACAGGTGAAAACATGTGTCACAAGGCATCTTGGAAGAAGGCATCTTTGGGTGCCCCAAGGAGGGTTATGACAACTTGTAAGAGAATATGCTATTTTTATCATATGTATGATAGATTCTCTTATAGTTGTAAGATATGACAGCTATGTAGTGATAACTTTAAGGAACCCTCCCTAAAAAAACCTATAAAATCCTCGTGAATCTTTCTTTTAAAGAAAAAACAATATTAATTTTCTTAACGAATCTATGCACATTTTAGAAATTGTTATAAAATCCTCGCAAATCCTAATGAATAATTAGTAAAAATAATAATTACAATGGTGAATCCTAGTGAATAATCACTAAAAAAATTAATTGGAATTTTGAATCTTTCCTTTAAAAATTTACATAGTTGGTTGGCGTAGTCCCCCTATATATATTTTTGTTTTTTGTATTATTGAAATAGGGGCCTCACGGTGGTAGCCACTGGCAGGATCAAGTGATAGCACCCCTTGCGGAGGTCAAGGATCATATCTAACCATAAAAATTTAAATATTTAAAACTCTATATTTAACCCATCTCTCTAAGGCAATTTAAAATGCTAAACTAATTCAATAGAATAATAATAAAAAAATTTCATTGCACTAACCCTTAAAAGAATTAAGGGAATAAAATATAAGTCCCTTCATATTTGAAAATAATAAATATTTAAAACTACATGGAATAATAAATTCCAAGTATAAAAACTAAGAATAAATAATTATTTATTTCTAAACCTTAGTCAAATATTATCATGATTACATGCACTAATAAAATATTAAAAATGTATAAAGCACAATTTAAAAGTACATTTTAAAACAATAATAAAGCACAATACCCCACTCAAAACTCAAGTTAAATACATTTTAGGAGATAAATATGCAACTTTTATTATATTTAAAACTTACTAAAACAATAAAATATTGCACAAATATTTTTCTTTCTACCTAATTCTTTCATTTTTTCCTAATTGTTTTGTTAGAGAATGATTTTTTAAAAGCTTTCCTTTTTTTCTAATTGTTTTGCTATAGAATAATTTTTTAAATGCTTTCATGTTTGTTGTAGATTTATTTTTTAAATATGAATCTAAGAAACCCATTTCTCACCTCCTTCATTTTGATGGGCTTCTCTGTTTCTTTTGTTTATCTATGTTATTGATTTTATTTTTTGTAAATGGTTAACATTATTTTTAAATAGTTTCTTTATTTGAATTGATATTGGTATTATTACATATTGCAGATAAAATATGAGGGGGGAGATTTAAAAGTTTCACATTATTTGTATGGCTATGCATGATTGCAGATGAAGGATTTTATTTTTATTTTTATTCTACTAAAGAATGTAAATTAAAGAATAAATGTTTCTGCATTTTCCCTTAAAAAATTTAAAAGATAAAAACAAGCATAGATGTTCATGTTTTAAAAAAGATAAAACATATATATTTTTTTTAAATATAATGATAAGAGGGAATAGGGCCAACAAAAAATGCTACAATTTTTTTTAATTTATTAAATTTTGTTCTCTATTTTTTTCTTTATTTTAGGTTTTTTATCATAAATTTAATTTCAATCTAAAATGGTAATGAAATCTGTAATTCTATACATCAATAACAATATGTTTATCAAACTAAACTAAACAATAAATCAAATTAAAAAAAGACTAATTTTGCACCTTATATTTTGTCTTGTAGGGGCCTTTGTGAGATCTGGATCAACAAATTGTTAGTGGATTTGGATCTGTGCCTGGAATTGAACTATAGGTATCTACAAGCAGACTCTGGATCAATTGTTGGCAATGAATCTGCAACTAGAAGGAAATGATGCTATAGGCTATGCTACCTCTCCTCTACTGGTGATTGTGCTGCTACTTTGACTAAATTTTTCTTTCCAGTGATAGGATGGATCCATGCATGGGACCTTAGTTTAGGGTTTCTTATGGCTTTGATTTTAATTTGATGGGAAATAAATTCTAGGCGTCAAGTAAGCCTTTCAAAAGGCATGTGCTTATGGCCCCGAAATCAAATAAGAGCCATGAGATCAAATTCATAAGTAACTGTAATAAACAAATCCATATTAAAAGAGAAAATAATCCTAAAACTACATAATAATTTATTAGTAAAGGTGAATATTATCCCAAAATTAATGGCAGGAATATAATATTACTGGCGAATACCATTAAGATGTATAATTATATTATAAACTATTAGCGAATCACATTTAATAACGCATCATGTACTTGGAGAAATAATTCAACTTATTAGTTTAAAATAATAATGTTTTGGTGAATTAATTAATACTGAATTATTTTTTATAAAAATGGGGTGATTTAGTCCCCTTTGTAGCTTGATATATTCACCAGTTTTACAGGCCTCTATTTCAACTATTCGCCAATTGGTGAAGATTCACCACTAAAAAAATCCCTAAAGCTATGACGGATTCTATGACAGTTGTAAGAGTCCTAAGAGTATCATTCATTGCCCAACTTGGGAATAGGTGACCTCTTTGGGATGGGGTGATATGACAAGTGTCATGGACAAGTGTCCCTAGGTGTGGATTTTTGGCCAGAGGCCATGTTGGACGCCCATCCTAAGATAGAGCTATTTTTGCCTTGTAGCTTCTTTATAAATAGGTGCTTTGGAGAGGAGATGTATTATGTGATTGATAGGTACTATTATGATGTTAGTTTGTCTCTAGATACAAGTGTCAAAGACTCCTGAGAGCTTGCATTGCAAGTGTATTGTAAACCATTTCAGTTTTGATAATACATTGTGCAGGTTTTGGAGTGTGGGATTTTTCACCCAATAAGGGTTTTCCCTACATATATCTTGTGTCTCTCTCTTCTGTCTCATTTTTGTGTGTATGTGTATTGTTGTAATATCTCCATTGTTGTGATTAACATTCTATAATTGTAAGGATTAAAATAAATTTGCACTCTTCTCCCCTCTTTAGATTAGTGTAGGAAGTGATTTTCGCACACCTAGCTTCCTTTCATTTGGTATCAGAGCCTGGCCAGTTTTGGTTCTAGCTACAAGGTAGGGGTTTTTTGAGCTAATCTTAGGTTGAGTGGGAGTTTGTGTAGAGTATTATGCATCTTGTTGCATGAATGAGATGGTAGGTACATCTAGAAGAGTAGAGGTGGAAAAGTTTAATGGTACAAATTTTGAGTTGTGGAAACTCAAGATGGAAGATCTACTTGTTGATCGTGACCTATGGGAAACTGTTGATGGAACAAAACCTACAACAATGTCACAAGATGATTGGGACCTCAAAGATTGGAAGGATAAGGGTCTCATAAGATTCTGTCCTATTGAATGTCCATGAGGAGAAGACCGCAAAAAATTTTGGAAGAAGTTGGGAGATGTTTATTAGGCCAAGTCCTTGGTGAACAAGCTTTTTCTTAAAAATAAGTCATTTTCTCTAATGATGGAAGACAGAGGATCTATTGTGGACCATATGAATTTTTTCAACATGATTATTGCACAGTTGACATCTGTGGGTGTGAAAATGGACGAGGATTGATGTATGACCTTGCTTTGTTCTTTGCCAGATTCATGGGATCATCTTGTCATGTCCATCTGAAGCACTACAACCACCTTCAAGATGGAATATGTGGTGTTTTCATTGTTCTAAATAAATGTGGAGAAAGACAACCGAGTTGGCCAAAGAAGCTCTTGCGGTTCATGGAAGACCCAAAGAGAGAGGGACGAAGAAGGACAAGAAAGGTCAAAAGGGCAGATCCAAATCCCGTGGGAGATCCAAATCTCCTAGAAAGTCCAAGGCTCTCTATTGGAACTATGGCAAAACTAAGCATTTCTGAAAGGAATGCAAAAAGGAAAAGAAAAAGAAGAAGAAAAATGCCCTAGATTCAGATTCTGACTAGTCACAAATTGATGGTGATGCCTTCATCGCAGCCCTAGCCACCCATGCATCTAATGATGTGTGGTTGATTGCTTCTAGTGCATCATTCCACATGACCTCACATCGAAGCTAGTTCATGAAGTATGAAGAGTACAATGGTGGAAGAGTGTACCTGGGTGATGTTTATCATCTAAAGATTTTTGGTCATGGAAGAGTCTTAATCTGATTCTCTGATGGATGAGTGAAGCAGATCACTAGGGTTATGCACATCCCAGGCTTGGCAAGGAATCTGCTATCTATAAGTAAGCTAAATGATGCAGGTGTACAGGTTGTCTTTTCAAAGTATGGATTCAAGATGACTAGAGGATCTATGGTGCTTGCAAAGGGTACTCTCAGAGGTACTCCGTTTCAACTAGAGGCATACACTTGACAGTACAATAGTTCTTCTTACTCGAAGAAAAGAGATGCAGTCACTTCATCCCCACCATCAAAACAAGTAGTGAAGAAATCTGTTGTAACAAATTCTTATGGTAGTGCATCTTATCTACCCAAGGGTGCTCATGCTTTGGAAGTTAAGGTTCCTACTGAGAAGACTATGTTATGGCATATGAGATTTTGCCACATTGGTGAGAAGGGTTTTAGAACCCTGAAAAATAAAAACCTTGTTGAGGGGTTAAATGATTGTAATCTCAAGATTGACTTTTGTAAACATTGCATATATGGAAAGTAAAATAGTGTTCATTTTTACTCTATTTCTCACAAATCTTCTGGTGTATTGGATCTTATTCATTCTGATGTGTTTGGTCCTATTAGTGTTCCTTTGATTTCCAAATTTGTATATTGTGTATCTTTTATAGATGATTACAGTAGAAGGACATGGATTTATTTTCTCAGAAGCAAGACTGAAGTCTTTAGTCGGTTCAAAGAGTTTAAAGCTTTTGTTGAGAATTAGACTAATTAAAAGATTAAGTTTTTGAGAACTGATAATGGTGGTGAGTTTTGTTTGACAGAGTTCGATAAGTTCTATAAAGAGAAATGGATTGAAACATATAAGACAACTCCATACACCCCGTAGCAAAATGGAGTTGTAGAGAGGATGAACAAGACACTGATGGAGAAGGCTAGGAGTATGCTTAGTGAAGTAAGCCTTGACCAAAAGATTTAGACTGAAGCTGTAGCCACTGCTTGGTACCTGGTAAACAGGTCTCCTACATTAGCTCTTGTTGGTAAGACATCTATGGAGGTGTGGTCTGGTAGGAAGCCTTCAGTTAGACATCTTCATGTTTTTGGTTGTGAGGCATATGCACATGTGCCTAGGGAAAAATGGTCTGAATTGGAGAACAAGGTTGTTAAGTGTATCTTCATTGGCTATGGTGTCGGTGTGAAAGGATACAAGCTTTGGGATCATGTGGCTAAAAAAGTGTTGTATAGCAGAAGTGTGATCTTCAAAGAGCTAACACCTTCTGTTGTTTTACAACCAAAATAGATAGAAAAGAAAGAGGATGTGGTTCAGTTTCCTTCTACCCCTGAGAAGACTAAACCGATAGACCCTGTGAGACCTGATGATGAGGAGATCTCTAGCAACTCTGAAAGTTTAGAAGAAAAAGTAACACATCAACCTCAGCCATTGAGAAGGTCTACATGAACAAGGAAGCAGCCTGATAGGTTTGGTTATTCATTACTTGATTCTAGTTGTGCTTTTACTTTGCTTACTAACATTGATGAGCCTAGAACTATGACAGAGGCTAGGGCATGAAAGATGCATGTTCTTGGAAGGAGGCCATGGAAGATGAGATGGCTTCTTTGGAAAAGAATAAAACATGGGACTTGGTGCCTTTTCCTAAAGGGCAGAAACCTATTGGATGCAAATGGGTGTTCAAGAAGAAATTCGGTATAGATGGCAGTGTTGAAAAGTATAAGGCTAGACCAGTTGTGAAGGGGTATTCACAAGTGGAGGGAATTGATTATGGTGAAATTTTCTCTTCTGTTGCAAAGATGACATCTATTTGGTTCCTGTTATCTCTTACAACAACTTATAACTCAGAGGTGGAGTAGATGGATGTGAAGACAACATTCCTTCATGGTGATTTGGAGGAAGAAGTTTACATGTCACAGCTAGAGCATTACATAGAGAAAGGTAAAGAAAATTTGGTTTGCAAGTTGAAAAAGTCTTTGTATGGTTTGAAGCAGTCTCCTAGGATGTGGTACTTGAAGTTTGATGCCTTTGCATTGTCAATTAGATTTTTGAGATTGAAATCAGATCATTGTTTGTATTATAAATTTAACAATGATTGTATTCTCATTATTGCATTGTATGTTGATGATATGTTGTTAATTGGGAATGGTAAGAATATGATTTCTAATTCAAAGTCTTAGTTGTTAGCATAATTTGTGATGAAAAATCTAGGGACAGCCAAGTACATTCTGGGAATGGAAATTGGAAGAGACAAAGCTAACCCAAAACTTTGGTTATGCCAGAGTAAGTATGTCAAGACCATGTTGGATAGGTTCAGCATGGCAGATTGTAGACCATTGTGTGTTCCTATTTCTTTTGGGACAAAGTTGTCTATTAATGATTGTCCAAAATCTCCTATTGAGGTGGAGGACATGAGAAGAGTACCTTATGCTAGTGTTGTTGGCAGTTTAATGTATGCTATGGTCTACACAAGACCAGAAATTGGCCAAGCAGTGGAAGTCCTTAGTCGATTTATGGCTAATCCTGGATGGGTACATTAGGATGTAGTTAAGAGAGTGTTTAGATATTTGAGGGGTACTTCTAACTATTCCATATGCTATCATGGTAATCCTGCAGGACCTCCACATCCTATTTGTATTCATGGATTTGTGGATTTTAATTGGGCAGGTGACAATGATAGTAGGAGATCAACCGGTGCTTATGTGTTTACTATGTTTGGTGGTGTAATTAGTTGGATGAGTAAGCAACAACATGTGGTTGCTTTGTCCATGATAGAATCTAAGTATATGGCAGCAACTCATGCTTGCAAGGAAGCCATTTGGCTTAAGAGATTGTGTTCAGATATTAGTGTTGATGTAGGATAGATTACTATTTGTTGTGACAGTCAGAGTGTGATTTGCCTAGCAAAGAATCTAACTTTCCATGCCAGAACAAAGCATATTGATGTACAGTTTCACTCTGTATGAGACATGGTAGAGGATAGGAAGGTGAATTTGGAGAAGGTAGACACTTTGAAGAATTTTGCAGATGCATTAATGAAACCTGTGGGCACAAAGAAGTTTAGATGGTGTTTGGAGTCTATGGGCCTCTCAGAGTATAGCAGTTAAATCTTGTTATTTCCATTGGCTCTTATAAGGTGTTTGACAAGTGGGAGAATGTTGGGAATTAAGGTGTCTCAACCTTTGTAATTCCTTGTATTATTTCATTGGATTTATTTATTTATTGCCTATTGTGTAATTAGGATGCAAACCCTATTTTGTCATCTTGTGGGAGTTGGCAAGGTGATGTGTCATCCTACATGGAAGATGACCACCTGTAATTTTGTCCTCACATGAGGAGATAACCTCCCACTTAGTGGTAGGATTATTTTTCCATGTGTCGGCACCTTTGATAGTGTGTAAGAGAAAATTCACCAAGATGGTTATGATGGATTCCTATGACAAATCTATGATGCGTAAGAGTCATAAATGGAAGATTCTGTGATAGGTGAAGACATGTGTCACAAGGCATCTTGGAAGAAGGTATCTTTAGGCACCCCAAGGAGGGTTATGACAAGTTGTAAGAGAATATGCTTTTTTTAGCCTATGTATGACATATTCTCTTATAGATGTAAGATATGACAGCTATGACAAATTCTGATAGTCGTAAGGGTATATGTCATTGCCAAACTTGGGAATAGGCAAACTCTTTGGGATGGGGTGATATGACAAGTGTCATGGATATGCTACAGTGTTGGACAAGTGTCCCTACGTGTGGATTTTGGGCCAGAGGCCATGTTGGATGCCCATTTCAAGATAGAGCCATTTTTTCCTTGTAGCTTCTTTATAAATAGGTGCTTTGGAGAGGAGATGTATTATGTGATTGACAGACCTTACTATTATGCTACCAGTTTGTCTCTAGATATGAGTGTTAAAGACTCCTAAGAGCTTGCATTGCAAGTGTATTGTAAACCATTTTAGTATTGATAATACATTGTGCAGGTTTTGGAGTGTGTGGTTTTTCACCCGATAAGGGTTTTCCCCACATATTTCGTGTCTCTCTCTTCTGTCTCATTTTTGTGTGTATGTGTATTGCTACAATATCTCCATTGTTGAGATTAACATTCTGTAATTGTAAGGATTAAAATGAATTTGCACTCTTCTCTCATCTTTAGATTAGTGTAGGAAGCAATTTCCGCACACCTAGCTTCCTTTAAATTATTACAACTTCATATCTCTCATGAGCACATACCCTTGGGTAGTAGAAGATTTAACAAAACACATTGAGAATTATGAGAGTGAAAGTTCTCTTAATGCTTTGGATTTAATAGATAAAACATATGGTGATGAAGATGATGATGATTCCATAGATTATCCTACTTCTCCTAAAGTTGAATGTTTGAGAACCTTAGTTTAGAAGACTATGGATAGTTCTATTAATGGTACAACACCTTGCTTTCTTCACAACACAGTACCTTCCTCTCATTTCAATGCTTTCCCTAGCCAAGATGTAGCATTAGTGGATGCAAAAAGGTCTCTCACATTAAATCCTTTAGGGATAGATAATGGGTATAATCAAGAGGAAAACAATATTAATTCAATCTTCATTAATAAACATTGTAGCAATATTCCGAAGATGATTGTTTGAGGGGCACCTAGTGCACCCTCTTGCTTAAACCAATCATTATAATTCAAGGTAGACACCCCAATGGAGCTTTCCAATATGCATAACAAATTACTCAAACAATTCAAGGTGTTCAAAATGTGTCGCAACATCCCATAATTGCTCACATATACAACACCCATAATAACAAGCAAAGTAAACAATCACTGCATGTGCCTATTTCTCTTCCATGTTCTCAACCTATGCTCCCTCCACCACCTCATCTTACTCATACAAGTGGTCAAGAATATGATCTTGTCGAATAGCTTCACACTACCCCAACTAAGATCTCTCTTTGGGATTTAATGCAAACTTCACCTACATACCATGGAATGCTCCAAGAAGCTTTACAAAAGGTTATTGTCCCACCTACTGCTAAGCCTAATGATGTAGCATCTAGATTGGATAGTATGCATGTGACAAATACAGATATTTTCTTTCAACCACATGAATTACTGTCAATTAAAGTTCAAAACCAATATGATCCAATTACGATCTTTGTCACAATAAATAAAAACTTGATAAAACAAGTTATGATTGACAATGGATCAACTCTTAATGTTTGTAGCATTGACCTACTACATAAAATCAAGGCTGACACATCAAAAATCAAACTAGATAAACTTAGCATTTGTGGCTTTGATAATCATAGTAGTCAATCAGTCGATACTATAACCTTACCTATGAAGGTGGGCCCTGCGATTATATCTACCCTGATTCATGTCATGCCTAGCTCTTTATCTTACAATATGATTCCTGGTATACCTTGGATTCATGCATTGGGGTGGTTCCTTCAACCCTACATTGTTCAATCAAATTTATATTCAAAGATAAACTTCATACCATTCATGTTGATCCTAAACTGGACAACTGTTTACATATTGAAATGCAAAAGCAAGTTTACAATCATATGAGCTTAAACAATTTACGAGTTGATTCATCAATGCCTCTTTCCACGATGGATGTTGTGCAAAATTCTACACCATCAAATGCACTTTTTGGTGATGATTGGGGTTCATTAGATTTTACTCCTTCCTTTAATGGAGAATATAAACTTAATAACCCTGACACATCAAAAGTAGCATCAATCTCATCTAAACAATTTTTTGAAACATCTAAGAAATGTAAAGTCTCCTTGGTAGAAAACAAAGACAATAATCTCACTTATACTACAAATTATGAGACCTATGAGGCTTCACTATCTTCTAAAGAGATGGACTCTCTTTATGGTCATGGATTTCAAATATTGTACAAAAATAACGACTATGTAGGTAACGATTGCAGTCTAAATCAACAAAGAATTAGAGTACCTTTATAAGTTGTTGCAATTAATTACACAACTGGTATAGGATACCGCTCTTTGAAATCAACCAAAGCCTCTTGTCATCCTAAACTCAATGTTAATGCAATTTTAACAAGACCAAATCAACATGTGAGATATCCTCGGTTGATAGACCAGAATGGTCTGCCAAGAAGCATCCATTTGAATTAGGTAAATATGTCTCAATCTTTAAGCCACACTCATTGTAGCCAATATTATAATTTCTCTCAAGGGTGGCCTCTTCCTAAATATGTAAGTTCTTAGCATTGGGATGAAATAGGTAAGTATTTCTAAACCTTTACCTCTCATGTTGTCTTTCCCCTATGATGTGTTATGTGTTGTTTAGGCCCCCTGGGATGACCCTTGACTCTCTTGTAAGGTCTAGGAAATTGGGAGATCACTTCTATTGTGACATTCTTCTATTTGTATCATCATTCTTCTATATTACTTCTCCTCTATTTTCACTATTGTGTGTTGTGTCTTATGGACATAGCGTTGCATTTGGTGACTTGGGGGAACCCTCCTATGTGACTATCCCTAAGACACTTGTTTCTCCTCTCTCAATTTATGGTTGCCCTTCCTCTAGTGTTTCTATCTAGCGAGCGGATGATGAAAAACATATTATACTGAAATGGACCTAGTGTCCCTTCATTGAGAAATCAATAAATGGACCAAGTCCATACACGATGATGGGGTTGATATTTATTATCTGATGCCTGGCTAGTAGAATCACTCCATGTGATCTTGATGTTGTCTTATTGCACTTACAAACCATAACAATACTGCTACTTGTAACATCCCACTACATAACCCGTGAAGGGAAAGAGCCAAAAGAGAAACAGAATTTTTTTTGACATAAGTGGACAACATACATAGATTTGGTTCCCAATTCGATAGATCGACAACATTCATGACCAATTATGGCCGAATGTGCAACTCGAAAGAGAGAACTAATTCACTCTCCAAAGGAAACATTAAAACAACTAAGTTCATTTTAAACACCAAAGCAAATGTTCCTAATCCCATATCTGATATAAACATGAATCCATAAGTGCATCATAGCACAAGTAGATCTGATAACCACACCAGAATCCATAAACCAAATAGGAAACATCTCATTTCTTCTTATTAAATTCAATGATTACAACTTCTCTCTTAAGGGAGTATAATTACATAACTACATATACAATTACAATGATATATTCAGAATAAGATACAAGTACAATAACATAGTCTTACATATAATACAAGGACTGAATGGGTACAATAACTAAATGAAGTAACAAAAAGAGAGAACATCACCATTGGTGCTCCAAAACTTGTTCGTCGGTCCCCAATAGTGGTGGCAACACCTCCAAACCATGTGGACTCATAAGAGACAACCCCACCGTGCTCAGTGATAGTCACAAGGCCCAAACAGAAGAACAACAAGGGGGATACAAGATGGCCAACACTCACATCAATCATAGAGTAGACATGGAGAACAACGCATAGAGCTAAGGTCATAACATAGGTGTACTCATCCAAGTCATAGGTCAGGTACTACTCATGACTACTAAGGTGCTAGATACTAGAGTTAAATCAGATGGATTGTCATCATGTGGTCTCGAAGGGATGGCACCACATGGAACTAAGTACTCCTTGCATGCAGATGAGGAGACTCAATCATGCTCAAATCCACACCCTGCAAACAGATGACTCGATGCTCGGGAGAAGGATAGGCCTTCTCGTTGCATCCTTAGCCTTTACAAGCGCTTAAGGCCATGGACGAGGTCTAATTATCTTATTAGTGTATTTTACCCCAATGTTTTAATTTAGTTATCACTTGTTACTATAACTCTACTACTAGTTCCCCTGGCAGTCACTTACAAGCCTCGGGCTCATAGAGAGCCTCTCCATATGACCACTCTAATGCCTAGACCCTATTCATCTCATTTGACTAAACGATGCATCCAAAAAGACTAAAAACACTGAGTTATAAATTTAAAATAGTAAAGGTGAAAAATATGATCTACAAGGCCCAAACTCTCATGGACAGTGTAATTTGTTGAAAACAACCTTTTGCTAGTTAGATCAGTTTTGTAATACTCTTTGTAGATTTATAGTGTGACTCAAGTCTTACTAACTCTTACTAAGAAAGAACAAATTTCCAAAGTTAGGTCTTTGATAGGGAGTGAGAGCATAGTAATGTGTCCTACATTTCATAGATTGTGCATGCTATGAAAACTACACAACTATAAAAGAATCTGTAAAATACCCATATGACATGCTTGTACATCCAATGTTGAAAATAGATCGCATTCATTAAGTTATACCAAGATTAAATATAACCAATCGCATACACATAGGCTGGTACAAATAAATTAAATGATGGTGGAGATAAGCATAAGAAACTACCAACAAATGGCCCCGAAGAGTTCCACTCCCAAAACAATAAATTGCCATAGGATTTGGAATATTTGGCACATTCCTCAAACTCATATCAACACAACAAACAATAGGGACCATACAAACTTTATGTTCTGTATTTCCATCACAAACCCTATTGGGGTTGATGGGGAAAATCTCATAGGGAGTAGATTATGTTAATTGGGAGAGAGAGATTTTAACAGAAAAGATAGAGTAAATGGGCACTGTAATCTAAAGCTTAACCATTCCCCTAAAATAACCATTTATAGAAATAATTAACCTAGATACTCATATTCATATGGAGAAGTGCTACATAGTAATATTGAATTTTATATTGGAAATCTAAACCTTGTGTTCTACACAAGAGGCCTGGTACTCAGATGAGGGGGGATGGCACCAAGATAGGGCAGCAGAAACAAAGAAAGAGAGTTGTTTGACCAAAGACTCAAGGCAATGATTGTAGGATGTACACAAAATGGATTTACAGAAAAGGATTTAGAAACCTTCAAGAAAAGCAACTGGTGGCTATATAGCCAGACTCCACGACCTTAGCCAGCATCCTCACTACTCATGCCAAAGTGGGAGTGATGGAATAGGGTATGGATATCCAATAAGGCATAATAGAAAGGATATTTTTGGTAGATGTTGTAGCTACAAGTGCCCAATATACATTTGTGCAAAGAGTGAAAGCATAGACAATAAATTCAGAGAGAGACAACGAAAATACCTTGCATTGAAATAAATTTCAGCATACTACTTTCAAAAGATAGTGATGGGGTTTTAGTTTTCTGTGCTTAATGAAGTAGAAAAAAACATAATTTAGTTTATGTGTCAGAAGAAAAAACAAAGGATAGAGGTAAATACCTCTTACCCAGATGTACTCCCTTCAGCGCACCTCAGATCTGCAATTTGATATGCTCACCTTCTCTCAAATCATCCCCTATTTTCTACCTTTTTTTGTTTTTCTTTTAGTGTCTCCAGATATGCGTTGACCCCTTCTCTCTTATCCTCCTCCATCCTCTAGACATCGTATCTCTAGCCAGAGGGCAACCTCTTCCCAAAAAACATAAATCCTTCACCTACAACCAAGATATTTCTCTCTACAATTTCATTCTCTAGCATTAACTGTCTCTCTGTAGTCATTCCCAGTAAGGCCTTAAATTCTCCACCAAAACAGATATTTTATGCACTTAATACTCCACCACCTCACCATGCCATGGTCCACTCTTTGTCATTCATAGGTCAACATGGGTTGTTACATCCTACCCCACTTGGACTAGGCTAACTCCTGGAAGCCTGCAAATGCTAAGATGTAGCCAAAGCACACACTAGTCCATGAAAGTCAATATAATCAAAGGAAACCAAGGAGAAAAGGCTCAACCATCACACTATAAAACTACACATGACCATAAGGTAATCCAGACGGTAAGACCACAACACGGGAATAGTGCACTAACCAGGTGCAGTGGGCTAGGGTAGGGTATAGGGCCAATGACTTTCTCCAGTAACCACCATCGAGGATAATAAGAGTATGCTTAGGCCTGTCAATTTAGGTGGAGTTGATACTTAGTACTTGTAACACTCCAAGCACACATCAAGGTACCTGTGTATATACATACATCATATAGCTGAAGCAACATCAATTATGTAAGCATGAAATCTGTCATAAGTAATAATAATGTCCACATCATAAAAGTATCAAAATTGCACATCACTAGTGCCAATACAAAATAATAACAAGATGCTTAATCCAAAACAAAGTATACAGTCATCCAAGTCCATCAAGATAATCAAAAACATAATATGAACACGTGGGTCATTACATCTCCTAGAAGCCTACAAAAAGAAATAAATAAATTTCTCTCATCCTCACCGCATCTTCCCAAGATACTGAGGACTCACCATTAGGATTCCATAGACCCTTACCTACTCTATGTCCTGACCCCTGAGGCTCAACCTTCAGTGCTAAAGGATGCATACAGGTTCCAAAGAAAGTTGTCTGTCTGCCTTAACCTGAATACTCAACCACGATACCCCGATGCTCAACCTGACGGTTATCAATTGTTGCCAAAACTCTATGTGATCTACCAGCATCACCTACTATAGGCTCTGAAGTAGCCTATCTCTAACTACCTCCAATCACTGATCTATGAGGACAATGAGTAGCTATATGACCATGTTGTCCACAAGCATAACAACCATCCCTACCAAAACCTTGGCCTGGAAACGGTCCACGTGACTGTTGGGATCTACATGCCCTAGGACTCTGTTGTTCACTTTGAAAACTCTGTGTTGGACCACTCTATTGAGATTGAGTAGACCTATGCCTCTATCTCTAACCAGATCTAGATGGTGCTGACTGAGATCTAGATGGTCCAACTCCCTGAGACTGGGTACCCTGAGCAACAGATCCTGTAGGAGAGGCATTGCCAATCTAAACACCTACCTAACCACCAAAGCCTCTAGTCAAATTCTCCTCTATCAACCTTGCCTTCTCCATGGTGACCTCTAAGGTCTTCAGCTCAAACACACAGACACCACCACTGATATGGACATTCAAGCCCCTGATGAAATGCTACACTAAAATCAGCTCATCATAAAAAATGCTAGCATATTTATGAAGCTCAAAGAAGCAGTGCTCATACTGATCTACCATCATAGTCAACTGACAAAGTTCATGGAACTCATCAACACATCTCTACCGATAGTAGTTTGAAAGAAATTGTGCACGGAACCTCTCTAAGAATAGTCCCCATGATACAGAAGCAATGTCTAGGTAAAGCTTCTGTTCCTCTACTCTCCACCATGTAGATACAAAACCTCTGAGATCCATAATGGCACATCAAGCTCTAGTATTGCTACTATAAGGATGCATAGAAAAGCATCAATCGAGGTTGATCAACCAAGTTTCTTCCTCAGTACTTGTACCAGAACCATCAAAAGTAAGGGGATGGGCTCTAAGAAGATCCCTCATGTGACCTGTAGCAACACTATCTCCATCCACCCTATCCCTCACAACAACTACTCTCAACTGATCCAGACAATGGGAACGCTCATGCTCAGCTCTAGGACCCTGACCATCCTGACGAGAAGGGTGTGACTCCACCTCATGAGATACCTCTTGACAAGGTCCTAATCAGTCCATAATCTATTGTAAAAGAGTTAAAACTTGAACACCCCTGAGCCCTTCAGCTTGATTCTCAACACGCAGTTCCTCCAAATGCTCACCCTGATTAGCCTAACTATCCTGATTACCCTAATTGGCATTATGATGGGTGCTACATCAAAGAACAGTGGCTATACCTCTAATTCTGCCTCTGGCTCTTCCCCTAGGAGGCATCCTAAAGGAAGTAAATAACACATCAAAATACACCATACTAAGGCATGAAGTATAACAACAAGACTATAAAACAATATAACAAGCTCACGCCACACACCAAACACAACAAAACATAGAAGGCTCAAGTACACCAGAGCTCCCATTGTGTGAACATGGGCTCTGATACCAGATGTAACATCTTGCTATGTAACCCCTAAAGGGAAAGAACCAAAAGAGAAAAATAATCTTTTTTTTGACATAAGTGGGCAACATACATAGGTTTGGTTGCCGATTCGATAGATCAACAACATTCATGGCCAAGTATGGCCGAATGTGCAACCCAAAAGAGAGGACTAATTCACTCTCTAGAGGAAACATAAAACAACTACATTCATTTTAAACACCAAAGAAAATGTTCCTAATCCCATATCTGATATAAACATGAATCCATAAGCATCATAACACAAGTGGATCTAATACCCACACCGGAATCCATAAACCAAATAGGAAACATCTTATTTCTTCTCATAAAATTCAATGATTACAACTTCTCTCTTAAGAGAGTACAATTACATAACTGCATACACAATTACAATGATATATTCTAGAATAAGATATAAGTACAATAACATAGTCCTGAATATGATACAAGGACTGAATGGGTACAATAACTGAATGAAGTAACAAAGAGAGAACATCTCTACTGGTGCTCCAAATCCTACTTGTTAGGCCCCAATGGTGGTGGAAATGCCTCCCAACCATGTGGACTCATAAGAGACCACCCCACCGTGCTCAGAGATAGTCACAAGGCCCAAATGGAAGAACAACAACAAGGGGATACAAGATGGCCAACACTCACATCAATCATAGAGTAGACATGAAGAACAATGCATACAACTAAGGTCATAACACAGGTGTACTCATCCAAGTCATAGGTCAGGTACTACTGACGATTGCTAAGGTGCTAGATACTAGAGTAAAATCAGATGGAGTGTCATCATATGGGCTCAAAGGGATGGCACCACATGGAACCAAGTACTCCTTTCATACAGATGTGGAGACTCAATCATGCCTAAATCCACACTCTGTAGATAGATGACTTGACACCTCACAGATAGATAGGCTTTCTCGTTGCATCCTTAGCCTTTACGAGCACTCAAGGCCATGCCCGAGGTCTAATTATCTTATTAGTTTTTTTTACCCCAATGTTTTAATTTAGTTATCACTTGTTACTATAACTCTACTACTAGTTCCCCTGGAAGCCACTTACGGGCCCCAGTCCCATAGAGAGCCACTCCAGACGACCACTCTAATACCTAGACCATGTTCATATCATTTGACTAAATGAGGCATCCAAAAGGACTAAAAACAATGAGTTATAAATTTAAAATAGTAAAGGTGAAAAATATGATCTACAAAACCCAAACTCTCGTGGATAGTGTAATTTGTTGAAAATGGCCTTTTGCCAATTAGATCAGTTTTGTAATACTCTTTGTAGATATACAGTGTGACCCAAGTCTTACTAACTCTTACTAAGCAAGAACAAATTTCCCAAGTTAGGTCCTTGATAGGGAGTGAGAGCATAGTAATGTGTCCTGTATTTCATAGATGGTGAATGCTATGAAAACTACATAACTATAAAAGGATCTGTAAACTACCCATATGACATGCTTGTGGATCCAATGTTAAAAATAGATCTCATTGATTAAGTTATACCAAGATTAAATATACCTAATCGCATACACATAGGTTGGTATAAATAAAATTAAATGATGGTGGAGATAAGCATAAGAAAATACCAACAAACGGCCCCAAAGAGTTCCACTCCCAAAATAGTAAATTACCTTAGGATTTGGAATATTTGTCTCATTCCTCAAACCCATATCAACACAACAAACAATTGGGACCATACAAATATTATGTTCTCTATTTCCATCAAAAACCCAAGTGGGGTTGATGGATAAAATCTCATAGGGAGTAGATTATGTTAATTGGGAGAGAGAGAGATTTTAACAGAAAAGATAGAGTAAATGGGCACTGTAATCTAAAGCCTAACCATTCCCCTAAAATAACTAGTTACAGAAATAATTAACTTAGATACTCATATTCATATGTAGAAGTGGTACCCAGTAATATTAAATTTTAGCTTGGAAATCTAAACATTGTGTTTTACATAGGAGGCCTGGTACTCAGATGAGGTGGGGGGGTGCCAAGACGGGGCAATAGAAACAAAGAAAGAGAGTTGTTTGACCAAAGACTCAAGGAAATGATTGCAAGATGTACACAAGATGTACACAAAATGGATTTACAGAAAAGGCTTTAGAAACCTTCAAGCAAAGCAACTGGCAGCTGTATAGCCAGACTCCATGACTTTAGCCAGCATCCTTTACATTCGTGCCAAAGTGGGAGAGATGGATTATGGTATGGATATACAGTAAGGCATAATGGAAGGAATATTTTTGGTAGATCTTGTAGCTACAATTGCCCAATATACATGTGTGTAAAGTGTGCAAGCATAGACAATAGATTCACAAAGAGAAAGTGAAAATACCTTGCATTGAAATAAATTTCAGCATACTACTTTCAAAATGCAGCGATGGGGTTTCAGTTTTATGTGCTTAATGAAGTAGCAACAAACATAATTTAGTTTTTGTACTGGAAGAAAAACTAAAGGATAGAGGTAAATACCTCTTACCCAGGCGCACTCCCTTCAGTGCACCTCAGATCTGCAATTTGATATGCTTGTCTTCTCTCAAATTGTCCCTTATTCTTTGCCTTTTTTTTGTTTTTCTTTTACTACCTCCAGATATGCATTGACCCCTTCTCTCTTATCCTTCCCCGTCCTTTAGACATCACGTCTCCATCTAGAGGGAAACCTCTTCCCAAAAAAATAAATCCTGCAGCTACAACCAAGATATTTCTCTCTGTAATTTCATTCTCTCGCATTAACTGTCTCTCCATAGTCGTTCCCTGCAAGGCCTTCAATTCTCCACCAAAACATATAATTTATGTACTTAATACTCTTTCACCTCACTGTGCCATAGTCCACTCTTTGTCATTCATAGGTCAACAGGGGTTGTTACACTACTCCATGCACTTTGTTTATCTTTCAATCTCACCTCGGTTACACTTGGTTTTGAGATTTCTATGGTGTAGCCCCATAGTTATACTTAGTCTCCAAATCCATAGTATAACCTTGTCTCTCTATGTGAATGATCATATACATTGTTGTTTATCAGGATTATATGGATGCTAACACTTTTCTTGCAGGAATGTGTTTGTGGGAACATTTGGTGATCGTAAAGTACATGTCACCTCTGGGGGGCATGGGTACTGCGAGAGCTCCTATTCCATTGTGTGTTTTCTTCCTAACTTAACATGGTTGATATCGATACCTAATATCAGCCACCTTAAGGTGGGGGCATATATAAGGTAAGTTGTCTATTCTCGCTTCTAGAAAAGTGTGTTTTTTTCTCAAGTGCAGTTTAAAGACTTGTAGTGATGAGTCCCTCCTGCACTCTAAGATTTTTTTGAAATCTATTGCAATCATTTAAGCCCTCTGCGGAGGTGGGATATCATGTATATCTTTTTTATCTTAAGCCCTCTATGGAGGTGGGGATGGTGTATTTCTTGTGGATAGTGCACATCCTATCATTTTCAAAAAGTCCTTTGTCGAGGCAAGGAGTGGTTTTGTGACTAACTCAACCCTTAAGCATGTCTTCAGTGATTGTTGTGGCGAAGTGCAATCGCTGATGTGTGCCTATAATGTGCCTGAGATAGTGATGAACCTAGAAATAGGAACACTCCATTGCTTGTCTACCATGTTTTCTCTGTGTCTTTCAAGTGTGTGTGTATTGCGTGTTTATTCCCAAGCATAGTCTAAAGACCAGTGGCGATGAGTCCCTCCTATGCTTTGGGATTTGTATTGTGTTTTTTATTTGTATTGCATGTTTGTTGCCCCATATGCAATTTAAAGATCGGTGGTGATGAGTCCCTCCTACATTATGGGTGCTGTGTTTACTTTCCTTGTACTTACATCTACATTTTATATATGAAAAAAAAAAAAAATTCATCATTGTATTCACTGCACTCATTTTATCCACTATATTTTGCATGTCTTCAATATTGTCTTCTCCATGTTTTGTGTGATTGTAACTATCTTCTTCATTTTTTGTGTGCCTGTTACTATCCTCTATTTGATTGGCGTGTCTTCTCTATGCTTGGCGTGTTTGTTGTATTTGTTCACCATACTTTAATGCATGTATTAGCCTTGTGTTTATACATACATTAAAGTGGGGGCTAAATGTTATCTCATAAAAATTAACCTTGGGGATTTTTTCCTCTTAAGGTTTAGCTCCCACATCCTTTAGAATGCATTTAGAGCATCTTGCATGATTTTGATGACCCTCAATGAGAAAACCCTAAAGTTTAATGGAAAATAGGACTCAGGGGATGCAACTAACATAAATCTTGCCTAAAATAGGGGGAAGGACTTGGGTGCTCATACCCTTGTCCTGCCATATTTTAAGATAGGACCAATTTCAAAGTGTTGGTTTATGACCATTATTTAGGTCCTATGCTGACACAAGTTTGAATTAAAAAATTCTTAGCGGGAATGTTTGTAGTTGCATATATAAGCATGATTAGGTTATAATTTGTAAACTATATGGATATTACAAACTTGTGGCTTGTGTGAAAGTGATTCAAAGGCATTCATTATGTGGCAGAGTAGACTTTTGTGTTGTTCTTGTGTTTGTATTAGCATATTTGGCATCCATCTCCTCATGGCATGAACAACATCTTCTTTCGATTAGATCTTCACTACAAGGTGATATCAATTGTGTTTTCTATCATTTATCATTTGGATTCTGCCTCTATCGCACATGGATATGCACTCTTTATCTGACAATGGTGTTTAGAAGAATTGAATGTCTCTCTAGGGTTTGATTGAGGCAAGCCTCTAAACACCACAACCCCCAACCCATGTTTCCATGATTGCAAGTTATAGGCTGTGAAAATAGAAGTGGAGTTACACAAGAGTAGTGCAGACTGTCAAAATTACAGATCAGAGAAGAAAATAGGGACCTGGACTTGGGTGCCCACTCATTAGTCCTCCAAATCCCGCAACAGGAAAATCTCTGGAAGAACAAGAATAGGTTATAGACAAGATTCCCAGATCCTGACAAAAACTATGGCACTAGACTATGGCACCTGCTCATTAGTCCCTGACTTTTCTATTTTCTAAACTTTGAAATCTAGTATGCATTTGATTGTCATTTGATATCTTTGTATGCGATCTTTTTCCATAATTTGTTTGTTTGTTTATGATTTTATTAAATTAGGGTTTTGAGCATAATTGGACTTAATTGAACCACAAAATCATAGAATTCCAATCTTCCCCTATGTTCAAAGTGAAAGGAGATCTGTAGTAGACTTTCTACTCGATTGAATGTCCTTGAATGTTTAGTGGTGAAACGAGGATCAACACAAACCATTAAAACCAAACCCTAAACATCCTTACCTTCTTTTTCATGGGCTACACATTTACCATATGTTGTTTTCTTTTATCCTCCCCTATGTTGCTTTACTATCTTATTCTTATTATTAATTTTATTTAACATGAAAAAATGCATATGGTAAGCTGGCAATGTCTATGGAACATTTTAGATGCACTCTTTACCAAAACAATCATTAATTAAAATTTAAAACTTTAAGAAGATATATTTAGTAAAAAACCTAAAATTTGATTTTTCTTATTTCTATATCTATTAATTTATTTATTTTTCACATGTAGAGTTATTCCTTTACTTCTATAAAGGAGAACCTTTTCACATGCAGAGTTATTCCTTTAATTCTATAAAGTAGAAACTGAATATGAATTGACAGGATCAGTAGAATGACGACATGAATATAAATGGATATAAATGGACATCAGAACCAGAATATACAGCTGAACTAAAATATAAATGGACATCAGAACTGAAAATAAAAAGGCATGATCTGGTAGCAACAATAGTTGAAACCACATTAAGAGACCAATGAATGGACATTAAGAGCTAATAATATTGTCCATTGACATTCTAGTTCTATCCATTTATATTCACATTCAGCTATATATTTTGGTTCTGATGCCCACTAGGGGAATATAAATGGGCATTAAAACTAGGCTGGTTCAGCTGAATGAGAACGTGAATATAAATGGGCATCACAAAGCTGGCCATGAATATAAATTGGTAGAACTAGAATGTGAATGGATAGTATTGTTAGTTCTTAATGTCCATTCATTGGTCTCTTAATGTGATTTCAACTATTTGTTTATTTTTTAAAACTACTTGCATCAAAAGATTATGAAGACTATAAATGCTTTAATTTTAAAACTATTTGCATCAATTCTTTAATTTAAATATGTTTTCTATAATTTCATTAACTAGAATATATTATGTTCACACTGTTATTTAAAATTTCACCCTATACAAATTTTTTTCAACTACTAGTAAATATGTATTTCAGAACTTTCTAGAGTCGTCTTATGTCCACTGACACACCATTGGAAACATCATTTTTAAGAATCTAGGGATGTTGGAGAAGTCTTTGTAGATACATATGTTGAGAAGAATCTTTCACCAATATTTGTCAAATGAGTCTTTTGCTGCTGTAGAAACTATTGGTGTTGGAGGAAACTTTGAATCAACTCTGGCAATCCATCATAAGTATCAGAGTGTTTCTTTGCTACAAATGGGGAATACGATAGAGGAACTCATAACACAAAATTCCTAAGCTCCTAATATGGTATGCCTTTTATTAAAAGCATGCACACAAAGCTCAATGTCCGCAATCTTCAATTTATCTTAAGCATGCACCTGTACTTTCTTGAGGATTCTTAATGCCTTTAAACTTCAATTTATCTTAAGCATGCACCTGTACTTGCTTGAGGATTAGTAATGCCTTTAAAGTCAAATAGTTTTGTGTGTAATCCTACAATTGAATTTGTCTTTATACCTTCCAGTTGTATTTGCTTGAAAGTTTATAAAGCCTTCTCAACAAATCTAATTTGCTCCTATTCTATAATCATTATGAGCCATGAGACGACATCTCTTTGAGGCATTCTATTAAAATATCCCATGGCCTCTACAAGTACATCTAACTAAAATCTTGTATCCTTTATGATTTGATAGATATTGATAACCTATTCTAAAGCTCCCATATTTGCATAGGTATGTTGGTCAAAGGTCATGGTAGGTTGGCTTCATGATCAGACATTATAATAGAAGGCCAAACTGAGTAAGAGCATTGATAAAGAGTATTTCAGTGAATTGGAAAGCTTGTAAGCTTTCAAATCTACCTCCAATCATGTATCTTAACATTTTTGGAAGTTGACTAACCTAGGAAATCACCAACAAAGGGCATTTCAATTGTTCAGAGGTTTTAAGAACCATAAAAATGTTGATAAGAATATATTTTGCTGATTTGAAATGGATGATAAAGAACATTTCAACATTTTTAAAGGTTGGCAAACCATTTAAAATGCTAGAGAAGAATGTTTATTCTTAAATATCATCCATGTGAATAGTTAAAAGGTTAATTCTGGCCAGTAAAAATAGGACAAATACTTATTTTTTTGTTATGAATGAGGTGTAATATTTAAATAGAGTGGAGAATAATATGTTATATAACTTTTATCTATATAGAGAAACATTGTTTTAACAATTTTGGCTTCTTGCATAAGCATTAAAAAATATTTAATTTTGTTAAAAGTACAAAACCAAATCCAGCGCAATAAACAAAGTACTGCAAAAAGGGAGTGAAAAATAGCTCTTTAGTGCTGTAAATAAAACTAGTATATTTATATTTTAAAAAGTATATCTATAGTACGCTGAGAGATATCTTCCAATTTGTTGGCATTTATAAATTACTTGCAGTTAGAATATTTGATATGCTCTGAGAGATATCTTCCAATTTGTTAGCATTTATAAATTACTTGCAGTTAGAATATTTGATATGCTCACATGAGTTAATTTAAAAGAGACTATGTTGCAAGACTTTTCATATTCTTCAAACATAATAAAGATTTCACTCCACAACTATCCAAGTTTTTCTATTTTTCTATCCATTTGGCTTCCATGAATTCAGTTATTTTTTGTTTAACATGACAAAGATTTCACTCCAAAACTGCCCAAGTTTTTCTATTTTTCTATCCATTTGGCTTCCGCGAATTTATTTTTTTACAGATTTTATGAATTTCATTTACTTGGGAATCTGAATCTTTTGTTGTGAGTCTAGAATGCCTCTCGGCATAATAAAATGTTTTACATGTTAATTATAAATTATTTTAGATTAAATTATAAAGGTTGATATTCTTAATAGATATTAAGAAATTAAATGTAAGTGTTTGAAGTATTTAGTTATAAAATTGATTACTGAATAATGTTTTTGATGTCATATAAATTGATTTGTTTCTATCTTGAAATTTGTATTCTTTGATATGATGACTTGTTTTAGAATTAAAACTAATATAGAAAATTTCTAAGTTCAATCTCAACCATTGTAGGTTGAATCCTAACTACCATGGATTTGAATTCTGATATGTGGATCTAAACTGGCAAAATATAAATTTTTGAAACTTGTTTAACCTAATCTTTGATGTCTAGTAAGCTTGTAAGGGTGACATTGTTTATAAACACCTTAGGGGAATCTGACAGATTGCTAGGGTTAAGTTCATAAGATAGACCCTTGGATGGATTGGCTTTATGACTTAAAGTGAATATTCAAAGACAACATTCACCAACACAGAAGTGTTCTTTATACAGATGTGGTTCTCATGTCCTTTAGAAAATCAAAATGTGCTCTAGATATCCTTTTTATTCACATTCTAACATGTCCATTAATGGTACATTGAATTTCTTTAATACCATGGCATAGCAACATGTCACATAAACATGTGTTAAGTTCATCCATAATAACTAACCTAGATAGGGGTAGGAAAGTTGAAATTTGAATTTGAATGTTTAAAACTTCGGTTCATTCTCGTGAGACTTAGGATTGAACTAGTCAAGTCTTGTGTCATGTGGAAATGAACCTTAGGAATAAAACAGTAACTTGAAGTATTGAGAAAATGGACAAACAAATGCAAATGGAGGTGCAATAATGGTGAGTAAATGGCCAGTGTATGGGGATAAGTGTAAATGAGAATAGAATGGGTATAGATAGGGATTGGGTTATGGACCAAACTTAGCACAAGAGTGAGCCACTTGTTGATATTTTATTGCATTTTAGACATTCAACCTAGGTGGGTACATAAATAAATGGGAAACAGTATGGGTATGCACATTTCACCATTGTATTTTATCCTCCCCCATTTCATGTGTGTGAATCTATCATGAGCATGCATATCAAATTATATGGACATTCTCAATCAACTTGAAAGGTAAATATCATGGCATTCATTAAAAAAAAGGGAACTTTTGCTCCCCAAAAATTTGTCATGTTCCCTGCCTACTTTTCCATGTTGTTCCTATGTTAAAAAAACAAAAAAACATCTTTCCTTTGTTCCGTGCATTTAAACATAATTTTTATTTTTTTCAAATAAATGTTGCCAGGGGGATGTAACCAAAATGAATAACTCATTTCATATTTTAAGATATACAACCATTAATTTTTTACTAATCCATTAGAATTTTTTTCCCTTGTGTAAAAAAAAACAAATAGTGTCTTCCCCTCATTCAATTTATTTAATCAAAAGTTATCTTCCACAAAAGTTTTAAATGTTTAGAGGGTGGTTCCCTTGAGTAAATTAATGGTTTATATTTATTGATTTTTCCCCACTACAAAATGTACCCCTTCTTCATCCATCTTTCTGACTCTCCAAGTAATTTTTTCCCTGTTTACTTGTAAAATTTTACATGCTTACGTTTTACAGTATTCACCCTACATTATGGGAAATATAGTTTTGTGATAGCTTAAGCATATGCAAATACTAAACTTATTTGCACGTTATAGTTGTTACTTGTTAAGTATTATGTTTGTTTAATTACATAATGGTAAGCCCAAAAATCTATCTATATCAATCTCTCTAATTCTTCTCAGATTCAAATCCTTCATCACATGGTAGAACACGGACAATATTCTATTTTTTTTCGCAACCATACATGGTGAATGTGTCACAACTAAGTTTCTGAGGCTCTTGGGGATATTGCATTTGCATATCCATATTCTTTCGTTGTCATAGAAATTGAGCCTTATTGGTTGATTGACTTTGCCAATGTAGCTAAATCAATTTTGGTTGTTCTTCTGCAAGTATGTTCTTGCTTTTGTTGCTGCAACTATGTCCCATGAAAACCCCTATTTTCTAAATCTATCCTGCCAACATTTGGCTGGAACTTCGCTACAGCTCAACCATGTTTTGTTGAAATGTTTGTTACTATATATTTGAGTTTTGTTGGTAGTTTGAATATATTTTAATTATGTGAATGTATTTGTTGATTAAAATATTATAATAAAAATAATGTGGATATTTTTTTAAAGAGAAGTGACAGTTGGAAACTAGTTATTGCTGCTTACCACCTATAATTTCATTTATTTTTTTAAGTTGGAAACTTTTTTTCAATAAATTCATCAAGCACGATTTGACGGTCTTGATTTGAGATTTTACAGATGCGATGGTCTTGATTTAAGATTTTATAAATCTGATGATGTTCATTTCTGATTATGTTTCTCTAACCTCTCTCTTTTTGCAAATTAACAGGCATCAATTCAATCACACATGCAACCTAAGTCTACATGGAATTATGTGGTGTGTGTTTACATCCCTTAACTTTAATTTGCCTCCAGTTAGCTAAACACCCTCTACCTCGATGATACTCTCTCTCCATTGAGAGAGGGAGAGAGCATCCCTGTCACACACCCACACAAGTCAAAGTTAGTGGACAATTAATTAAAGAATATATTTCGATTCATAATATATTATTTAAAATAAGGGGTTGTGACACAAGAAGGGTCAATTATATAATAACAAGGAGAATCATATATATGCCCATAACAAGGATAAAACATCTTCAAAACCCTGGATTTGTAAGGACATGGACATATTAAATGATATATTAAGTAGTTCATAAGAATATTAAAGCCTCCAATATGTATGGACATGTTAAGATATTGCTAGACATACATGTGATGTCCCTAACATTATGCTCATCCTCATTATCATATTTTGTAGCCATAGAATCATGAGTTTCAGCATTATTAGCTTTGCTTGAAAATGAATTAGTATAGATTTACAAGTTTTGGATAAGTGGGGTTGTTGAATGATTTTGTTGTCATTAATAGGTGCCTTAATGTGAATCATGTTAGTATCAATGAGATTTTATATTTTATATTTTGGGTTCATACATAATTGCACATAATGTCCTTTATCTCCATGACAATGATAAAAATCTTGTTTATTATAATTCTTCAAATAGCCTTAGTATGATCCAATGGATGTATGGAATGATAAGTAATCAAATTTGAGGTCAATAAACTTTGAATAACATTATCCAATGGTTCTTGCAACTTAGTGAACTTTATAAAAGAATTTTATTTGAAAGATGGGACATTATAAGTATTAGCCACTTGATGTACAACATTCTCTTTAGTTTCTCTAGTTTCATTACCCTTTAAAAAATTATTTGGAATTTAAAACTTAAAATGATAATATGATGAAGATAATGATGATGATCCACATTTAAGTATTGGATGCTAATAATTTTGCCTTAATATTTTCCAAATGAGTATATATTATGTTATATGGATATTTAGTAATGTACATTACATAGAATATAATATGTAATAACAAATCTAACTATAATGTAGATTTTATATATAAAGTAATATAGATTAAATAACAAATATATATAAATAGTCATCTTTGCATTGTTGGCATGAAACAATTGATCAAAAGATAGTCTCTCTTCTCTCTATCTCTCTTCACCCCCTCTCTCTGTATCTTCATCTTTCTCTCTTTCTCCCCCCTCTCCCCCTTCCCTCTCTCTTTATTTTATTAATCTCTCTACCTCTCTATCTCCATCTTTTTCTATATCTCTCTTTCTCTCTATTAATATCCCTCTATTCTTCTATCTACCTTTATCACTCTATATATATGTGGTGTGTTTCTCTATTGTTCCTATCTCTCTATGTCACTTATCTCTCCCCCTTCTTTGTACACTTCTTTGTCCCCCCCTCTCTCTCTAACTTTCTAATTGTCTCCTTTGGCATCATGATGTCCATCCCTTTTGCATGGCCTCGCTCAACACATTATCTAAAACCATGTCTTCCAAATTGTTCTCATCTCTTTTCCTCTATATCTCTCTATCACTATATATCTCTTTGTCTCCCTCTCTATCTTTCTATTTCCTCATGCAAATGACATGTTTCCTTGAGTATAGTTCCCCATGGACACATGTCTAGTTGTATTATTATCATGAAATGATTGATCAAAAGTTGATCTCAAATTTTTAATGACAATTACCTATTCAAATTTGAGGATTAACATAGAGGCTAAAATAATCATGGTAAACACAAGCAAGTAAATGATACCATGAAATTTATATAATTCTATTAATAATATATATAAATAATAACAAATGCCAACACTTAGAAATAAGAAATTCTTTCATTTATTCTTTTGATCACTTCCACTTTGAGCAATTTCATCCAATCAACCTATAGAATGACAATATTCTTCTCCTATTATTCTTCTAGGTGATAATATTCTTCTCAACCTCATTAATAAACATCTTAGTGTGTAATAGGTACACAAAAGAGGTCTTTAAGGTCAATAATGAGGTTGTAAAGTGAATGACATGAATCAGTCAATGAAATATCCCATGGAAATGTGACATGTTTGGATTCTTGGTGTGCAATTGCATTGTTATGTATTGGAAGGAGTTTGACAGTCAAGCTTTCATTTGGCATTCCCATGCTTGTATTGCACAAAGCAACATGAAATACTACTTGTCACTTGTTAAAACCTATTTTGTAAGGTTTTCCTTGTACTAGTGGTACATTTTCTTGTGATTCCATTATTGTAGTATATGCATAAAATGGGTCTTGTTTATTTGAAATGAGTGAGAATAGGTTGGTGACAAAGTATTGAGAAGGAATAATTTGTATATATTCTACATTTATAGTTTCAACTTTTTTGTGTGTTGCAACATGGTTTATTCTTGAGTTATTTGAAAAATATTTTCACAACTATTTAAGTGGATAAGTTTGATTTTGTATTATATGTCAAAGAAAAAACTTCAACTATAAAGTCTACATATCATTTGTCCTTAAAAATATCTTGCCTAGGATTATATGGTGTTTTTTGTCACTAGAAATCTTTATGTTGCATCCAACTAGGTCAATGGTTGCTAATTCTAAGGAAGATAAAATAGATCTATCAAACTAAATGTGACCTTAACTATATCTCTATGTCCACTACTAACTATTATATTATTGTGTGTCCAACTTCTCATCAAAAAAGTATTGGAGAACTTAAACAAACAAGTCTACAACATCTATAAGTGGACATTTGCTAGCATAGTCTATTTGCACACTTGGTAAGTATTGATTCATTGTACGAGTGAGATTGAGACTTAGGAAACATAATTTCTATTGAAACATTACCTTTTGGTGTAAATTTGGCAACATAACTCTTCCAAATGATGGCCTAGAATGCCTTATGAATGTTAAAACAATGAGCACAAAGCATACCTCTATTTATATCTATCAATCCCCAAGGGTTCAATAAGTTGTGGACCATTAAAATTGGTCAATGGGTCATATATTTAAGGCTATTATCTATTGAGAGATAATCTACAACAATGAAAAGAAAGTGGGAAAATTAACTATGGGACAATTAATATGGTTAGTGATATTAAACATTCATTTATGCATATGCTGCAATTATTTCAATCTATGAGATTAGTTCTCTTTAGCATGCAATGGGTGTGTTGAAGAGATCTTAAAGGTGAATTATCAGGTCCATAAGAAAATGGAGTGCCACCCTAAGAGTAGCTCGACATAGACACTTGTCATCTTTGAATTGTTGGCATAAAATGACTAATTAAAAGTCAATCTCTGTCTCTATGTTCTACTTTCTAGTTACGTATATCTTATTCATTTGACATCTCTCTCTCTCTCTCTCTCTCTCTCTCTCTCTCTCTCTCTCTCTCTCTCTCTCTCTCTCTCTCTCTCTCTCTCTCTCTCTCTCTGTGTGTGTGTGTGTTCCATTTTCTGGTTATGTAAAACACATTCATTTGACATAGATATACAAGGAAATCAAAGATGGAAGGGTTTCACAAGGAGTTTTGGGAGCCATTTCTCAAGTGGTGTTTGTGGTGAAGAAGACATTCAAGTAGTTAAACACCCTAAAGTTCAAACATGATTCAAATTTGGAATATTCATTTGTAAAGTTTGTTTAAATGCATGAGTTCGATAGAATATATTGACACCCTTTAATTTGTCAAGTGCCATATAATTATTATATTATACCTTATATGTAAAATAAATATAATTGAGTTATATATATATATATATATATATATATATATATATATATATATATATATGTCAGTATTAAATATTATTTCCATATTTAATAATATATAAATTGTTTATATTACTTAGTTTTAAGGATCGTGAACCTTTCAAAAATGGGCCTAGCCCAAAGCCCAAAGTTTACTGTAATAACTGAAAACTTGCAACAACTATACACCCATCCCATAACCTACCAACAATAGGTTGAAGCCACCAAAAAGGGAAATGCCTATATGACTATTTAACCTAATGAGGGTTTAACCACCCCTAACTAGAATCCTAAATGTAATCAATAAAGTCTATAGTGATGCTACATGTTATTCTATTACTAACCCTAGATATCTATCCCTAACCCTAACCCTAACCCTAATTCTTATTGTAACCATCATGTTAACCCTAATGTATTTTTCTTCTATAAATTTACCCTAATTCTAACAACCATCATATTTTTGTTATATATATTTTTCAATTTCTAACCCTAATCCTAATTTTGACCTTGACCCTAATTATATTCCTAGCCCAAATTCTATCCCTAACCCAACTCTAATTCTAACTCTAACCATAACATTTTTTTGTTTATAATATTTACCCTAATCGTAAGCCTAACTCTCACTCTATTGCTAACATTAATTATATTCCTAACCCTAGTTTTACCCTAACTCTAATTCAAACCTTAACTCTAAATATATCTGTAACGCTAATTCTAACCCTAATCATAATTCTATCCTTATATCCAACTGTAATTACAACTATAACCCTAATGTTTTTTTATATAAATATTTTACCTATTTCTTAATAAGAAGTAAAATGCTTGATTGATATTATTCGATGAACTATAGAAGCATTTATACAAGGAGAAATGCCAAGGAGTAATGTAGTTAAGAAGTTGTAATAGACATAACTACATAACCGGCAGCATAACTAGTAACCATTGTCTATAAGCATATATTAAACAATGTAATTTACTATGCTAACATTCCCCCCTTATTACATTATTCCTGCAATAGTACCAAGGGACCCCCCCTGAATGCTAATATACTCAACAAAGATGATTACATAATATGAATACATATTTCATAGAAGATCTTCTCCTAGAAGAACAAATCCTGAACCAAGTGGGGCTCCGTCAAGTTGTCTCTTGACCCTCGGAAAGGTGTATCTTCGAGATGTGTTCTTAAGCTCTTAGCCCCAAACTCTCAAATCACAAAGTCTTGAATTATTTGACAACAATCCCTAAGAGATATGATAGATCTCTATCATTGTCTAGTGACCATGAAAGGGTATAAATCTCAATCATATACTCTGAAGCTCACTTGACAACAATCCATATTGGGCTCAACACCAAATCCCAAACCTGTCTCCAGAACATAATCTTCACAAAATATGTATTCTTCAAATCTGTCAGCAATAAAAAGGAAAAGTACAAAACTAAAGCCAAAAATGCTTCTCATGCAAAGCATCATCTCAAAGTGAGAAGCTAACTTGAGATGATGAAAATTCCTCCATCCTCCGATGATGCTTGCCTCCAATTTGAAGTTTTATAGTACTAATGCACTATTGACACCAAGAGAAGAGTCATCTTTAAAACATTCATTATCTGTTGAATCCTCATCCTCAATGCAAGCAAGATTTCCTTTATTTATGAACTTTCCTTTAAGAACATCACTAGCTCAAGTTCTACAATCCCAAGCCATGTGACCCTTTTTCTTACAATAAAAACATTTAATTTTCTCTGATCATTTGTAATTACTTCTTGAGAATAATCCTGAGGATCATCTTCTAAATCTTCCATTGTTCTCTTCTCTTCTGCTAGAAGGGTAGAAATCATACCTTCTAGAGTTTGTGAAGGTATTTGACTGAGTGTAAAAATAAAATTGTTGTATTTTGAAGGCAATCTATTTAATAATATGGCCTTAGCATCATCATCATCTACCGTAGCCTTAACCTCTGCTAGCTATCTAATGAGAGACTGCAAGTTACTTATAGGATTTGACATTATAATTCTAGGTTCCATCTTGAACCTCAATAACTAAAGCTTTAGGGAGAACTTTGCATTGACTACTTTTGATCCAAAAAATTTATTCAAGTTATCCCAAATTTGATTTGATGATTTATCCAAATCAATGTGGTGCAATTCAGTGTCAGAAAGAGCAAGATCAATTATAGCCTTGGCTTTATCATCTCTACTACTCCAATCTAATAACTTATTTGAATCTGTAGGTGCTTTGTCATTTCCACTTACTATTCCCCGTAAATTTTTATTCATTATTTGCATCTAAATTTTCATTCTCCAAGTATGAAAATTGAATCCAGAATACTTGTCTAGGGGAAACTCCATTTTAAAATGATACCAGCCTTAACTCCTTAATAGATTTATAAATGTCTACAAGTTTCAATAGTAAAATGATTTCAAAGTTTGAAAAACATACCAAGCTTTGTAGATTGAACGCCTTCTTTTACAACTTATCATAGGAGCATCTTGTGAAGCCTTCTATCCTCTTACATGATTAGCAAATAATACTTCTATGCAACCGTCAGAGGATAATAATATTGATGTTGTCTTATTCCTTCATAATAGGGCTAGATATTTTACTCTATATTTGTTACTTTATTCACACTATTCTTCTCTGCACTAGTACTATGCTAGCACTATTCTTCTCTACTCTTCCTCTATGCAATCTCCTTCAAACTGATCATAACCACTCATAACTACTTGTGTGATATGGTCATACAATATCAGTGGAATGAGACTGTTACTTACACATCTTCACTAAATCCAGTATAAATTCAATGGCCTTCAAACAGCTTCAAACTATCTTCTATTCTCCACAGTGCCTTGTCCATGTCTCCAAGGATTCAACTATTGTCTTCCAGCACCTTTTGGGCCTGAGATAGATTAGTCTTCTTCCACAAGGTATATGCAAGGCACAAGGAGAGACTGGCTTAGTACACTACCCACAACTATCTTCAGGCTCATGCATTACACTTCAACAGACTTCTAGACACCTCAAATCACACTTCCTATAAATTTTACATGCTCTAATACCATTTAATAAGAAGTAAAATGCTTGATTGATATTATTCGATGAACTACATCTAATCATTTATACAAGGAGAAATGCCAAGGAGCAATATAGTTAAGAAGTTGTAACAGACATAACTGCATAACTATCGGCATAACTAGTAACCAATGTCTATAAGCAAATATTAAACAATGTAATACTATGCTAACATTTCTAACCCTAACTCTAATTCTATCAATAACCATTATTTAGTTGTTAACCCTAATTTTATTCCTAATCCTAACCCTAATTGTAACTATAACCCTAATGTATTATTGGGTAGGGCTTTGGTTCAGGACCAAGCAAGGGATGGGCCAACCATAGAATCCCTCGATATGCAAGAATGGAATCCCCTACTCCTAGACAAGGAGGAGATCTCATCAGCTATTTTCAATGGTCTCGAACCCTAACGAACCATGTCCAACATTTATTTCATTTCCACACCCGGATCCGGCACTTATAGGGCATAGGGATTACTCGACCTCCTGAGTTATATGGGTTCGACCAAATCAAAATACTAATTTTCAATACAAATGACTGATAGATTAAATCTTATGAACTAATCCTTCCTCATAGAAGAAAAATAAATTTTGTAATTAATTAAAAGTAAAAAGGCTTCACGGAATTCATCTTTAAAGCCAATGCCATCTTTCTCTGAAGTTCTAACTAATGATGTAAATCTCTTGCCAATAAAGTACAAAGCATGATGGTAATTCTGAAATGGGAAATATGCTAGCAACCACCATACCTAACATCTAAAAAAATAATACTTTCCAATGATAATAATGCACAAACCTAACTCAAGGAAATGTTTGAAGAAGTTAATGTTTTTTGTAAATATCAAAGATAATTTTTTATTTAATATCAACCGAAATGTTCAACATTCAAAACATTTATATTAAATTACAAAGATAGAGTAAAATGATTGTATCAAGATCTGCAATGATAAAGATAACCTCTCATTTGAGCCCATTGAGGCGCCTAAGTAATGTTATACTTAACCATTCTCATATATACAACAAAAAGCAGCAAAATCAAATCAACTTTTCACCTTTTATAACCCAGCCACCATGCACTTACTATGTAAAGCATTCATTTTCTAATGGTAATTTTCTAAAGACTCTTCAACTCAATCTATAATTTTTTTTTGTGTAGTGGTACACTAATTTATGCACTTTGGAATGCCATTGGCAGGAAGTGAATTTGTTCTGACACCAAGCCTCATAAACGTAATGGAAAAAAGGATGGGCGAAATCAAAACACATTCTACCCATCTTCAGCAAACTCTTTCACAGGTATCCTATTTTATGTCTGTTTATTTACTCTTCATTTTTATTGGGAACATGCAATAAATGTTTGCATAGGTTATCATTACTTCTCATTTCCTAGAGCATTTAATGCCCTTGATTCTCTATCATATCTTGGAAGCCCTAATGAAGATACACGTTGTAGTCGAATACTTCTTTCATCTCTTGCATGTTACTTGTAGTTACAATTTTTATGATTTATTATCCATACTATCTAAACCCTAAACCTTGCATAAGCTATAAGCCCTAAAATCCTGCATACACCCTAAATCCTAATAGGAGTTTTTTGTCGAATTGCTGCCCTCCCCTTGAATGGATGAAGCTAGAATAGAGTTACAGAAATCAGAAATCAGCATGGGAATAGAAAAAGGTTAAAAATAGATCAGATTTCAATAGACCTTAAAATAATTACCTGCATGCAATCTATAATGGCCTTCTTTTCTCGCGTCGCCATTTCTTGATGTTGTGCAATGGCTTTACTGGAAAGGATTGCACAGGAGCTCTGCTATTTGATTCGACATGTCTTACCCCTCACGTAGGTAAATAATGCCTGATTGTCTAACTATCCATGATGCCACTATTCTCCCCATATTCTGTCCTCTCCCAAAATATGGGAGGTGATGGGATCGTTCAAATTATTTTTAATATTTTATATAGTTTGAAACAATTTGAGTAATTCTTTTTATTGTAACGTAATTTTTAATATACTATCTCTACATGATTCACATAAGATTTAACATATTTTATTATATAATAAATAGTCAAGTCTAATTCATCTTCAACATTCATCTTTAACATAAAATCTTCTATAAAATCCAAGAAATGAAGTCCAGCTATGTGAACCTCCTCATTCCATTCCTCCAATAGCAATAAATAAAAGCTTCCAAAAAAGCTTGCAATAGAGTTATTACATGCAACACATTAATAAATAATTATTTATTGCAAGAAATAAAAATAATAATATGTAAGTGGAGATCAACATAGAATAATTTTCCAATAAAATAGGGAATGATGAAATAGGGAATGATGGAGAGAATATATGGCGGAGTGGAGGAGACATTTAAGGAAGATAAGAGAGAATAAGGAAACAATCCTAAATTTAACAATTGTATAGCTGTATTTAAAGATTTTAGTTGTAAAATATAATAAAAATAAATATTTGACTGTATTGATATGCTTGTAATTTATTTTAAAAACTGTAAAAAAAATAATTAATATAAAAATCTCATTGTATATATATATATATACTTTTTATTTTTAAATTTTTTCAATAGGAAGTATTATTTAAGAAAAAATTTCCCAAATTTTTTAATTTGTTTTTTAATAGAATATATTCATTCTAAATTTCTAGTTTTTTTCTAGTTTTTTCCTTTTATTTTTAAATTTTTTTAATAGCAACTTCTATTATTTAAGAAAAAAATTCTCAAATTTTTAGATTTTATTCTAAATTTTTAGGCTTTTTCATACAACTCTCTAAGCTTTATATATATATATATATATATATATATATATATATATATATATATATATATATATATTCTTTTATTTTTTAATAGGAACTTCTATTATTTTAAAAAAAAATCTTTAGATTTGTTTTTTTTAAATAAAATATTTTATTTATTGTTCTAAGCTTTTGTAAATTATCTCAAGGGTGTTGTTGAAATTGTTTAGGAGCATTTTAAAACAAGGAGTCCCACGAATTTTGTAGTTGCATGTAGAGAAAATTTATGGAAGCTAGTGGTGTCAAGCAAATTTTTTATGATTGTTATCCATTCAAAGGTGCCCTTAAAATACTATGGCATACCTTAGTATAAGTAAAATTATATATAAACCAAATATACATATCATCATAATTTTTTTTATTTATGACGGTTATCCATTCAAAGGTGCCCTTAAAATACTATGACATACCTTAGTATAAGTAAAATCATATATAAACCAAATATACATATCATCATAATCCTTTTTAAATTTTGACAATCTCTTCAAAATGTCTATTTTCATGGGATACAATCTCTTTAAAATTTTAATTATATTTTAAGGCAAAAACGCCTAAATACAGCTCTCAAATTAGGCCTTGAGTGGTGTGATTAGGTTTTTAGTTTAATGCTAATTGATTTAGCAAAAAAAAATTTAAGACCTATAAATAAAAAGATTAAAAATCTTCAAATAAAAAACTTTCCCTCCAAAACATTTCCTAAATTAAATAGAAAGAATTAGAAAAATCATCACCTTGAGAATTAAGAATTAAGAATTAACCCAAAAAAAAAAGAAAAAAAAAAGCGGGGGATAATTATGGAGTGAAAATAATATAGAACAGAATCAAAGGAAGAAAAATGTTACCCAAAGCGATTAAAGCTTCTCTGAACATAACGTAGTATTATGAGAAATAACGTCTCATAATGTGCAGTATTATGAGGACTATTTTTAGCGCATAACGTCTTCTATCAAGGGAAATAAAGAAACGCCTCTCTGCATAACTAGTGAATCATGAATCATGGGCGCCTGTTCATTAAAAAATATACGATTTTTTTCTTCTATATATAGTTACCTATCTTCAATTCAAGGATAACTGAGCTTCTGGAATCGAAAAAATATTACAGTCGCCCCCAACATGGAAGATAATCCAGAGCAGAATGTGAATCAGCAGCAACGGAGGAAGAATCGGCATCGGCATGGGAATGCGAATGTTAATGTGGTTTCACAGTCAATGACGGGTATCGTGGGTTCTGTAACAGCAACTCAGAGCCTTCAATATGGTACATTTTCTGAAAGGCCCTTTGCTGTTGCTGCATCATTTTTTTTTTATGGGATTGTGCCTCTTCTGTTTCTAATTTCTTTTTGAGTATTTATTTATATATTCATTTTTATTTTTTAAAACATAACTAAACTGCAACCCTGTTTTCTCAAACCATTGCTGCATGAAGCACATTTGCAATACATTGCATAGGCCTAAAAAAATCAGTAAGATCTGTATAAAATTCAACCAAATGAGAACAAATTGAAATTGCTTTTGCATGTGAAAACAGCAAATCCAATCACATATTGTTCAGGGTGCAGCACCTTGGTCAAATCCCTTTGGCCGTTGGAAGTGATGCGTCTTCCACCAATTCCAATTTTTTCCAATTGCTGGAATATATGTCGAGCAGTAGATCCACTGCTTTTACAAAAATGTGGGGGAGCAACACCATTCCTTCTTTCTGAAAGCCCCAACTTCAATTCCCTGGTTTAAATAGATTTTCCTTGCCATCGATGCTGCTCTTACATAGTACAAATTCAGATGCTGCAGAAGCAGCATATGGAGCAGAGCATGAATGTGAATGTGGTATATGTGAGCAGAAGCATATGGAGCAAAGTAAGAATGTGAATGTGGAGCAGGACAATGGGCCTTCCACACCGTACTTAGTAATCATGTATGGCTTGATAGGCAAATTGTTATTATAGGGCAAACCTATTTTTGCATCAATTAATTCTGCTTGCCATCAGAAAACATAAGCACTTACTCAGATAAACTTATTGTCAAAAAAGTTATTAATATCCCTACCTATAAAAGCAGGAGCTTGTATTATTACTTGAGAAAATTCACAAATACAAGAGATGCGGAAGACTCGATGACCAGATTGCACTGTTGAAGCACAAGCTCAACTTGATTCATCAGGGTTTGGCATTCAATGGAAAAAAAACCAAGACTGCCAGATCTCAGGGGAAGAAATTTCAAGTTTTTATAGAACAAGAGGCCACAAGATTACTTGGGAACTTGGTTTGGGCGTATATAAAACAGTCCAATTATATCGCTGCAGAGGCTGTATACAGGAAAGCATTATCAATTGAACTAGACAACAACAAGATGTGTAATCTTGGTATATGTTTAATGTATCAAGGAAGCGTTGTTGAGGCTAAATCAATGCTACAAAATGTAAAGCCTGCATCTGCAAATGGTCCATTGGGACTTGATTCCCACTTCAAATCCTATGAAAGAGCCCAGGAGATGGTAAGAGAGCTTGAAGGAAAACCAACCAACTATAATCCCCTTAAGGAAAACTCTGCGGTTGAAAGCCTCAAATCCTCTGTGTGGCAATCCCTGCCATGTCCATGGAAGCATACTGAAAATCATCAGAATGTAAATGAGAAACCAAATCCTGTTTCTGTGGATTGGGATGCTGCTGCACTCCATGCAACGTCTGGATTTGGACCATCACAGCAGAACTCCATTGTCTCCTCAGACAAAGATTCACAATTCTCAATGTTTAGAAATGGATTCATAGATGAAGATGGTTTCGGGAATGAAAATGTGAATATAAACAACAGCGTTAATATCTTAGCTCCCTCTCAAAGCAGGACTCCATTTGGGTTTCCTCAGAAAACAGAGTTCTTGAGTCAGAGGCTTGATAAAATTTGCTTGAAAGAAAACGGCAATGCGAAAGGTTCAGATTTTCTTTCTCTGCAATCTTCCCGTAGAGATCAATCAGGTCTGAATAGTGCAGCTCCTCCTTTTATCTCTAAACATGCCAGCCAAGGAGATCAGCAGTCCTTATTTTCAAATGGGTTGGGACCAAACTTTGAGTAAAAGGGCACTTATTCCATCTATAGGAACAAATGATCACCCTAGGATGCCTTTTGAAGAAAAGAGAGTCAATGGAGCTACTACAAATGCAAAGAGACCTTTGTTTCCAGATCAGAGCTTGGAGATTGAAACACGTTCTTCATACGGACACCAGAGCATGGAGAATGAAACAATGCCTTATTTTCTAGGCCAGAGCTTGGAGAATGAAACGAGGCCTTATTTTCTAGGCCAGAACTTGCAGAATGAAGCAAGGCCTTATTTTCTAGGCCAGAGCTCGGACATTGAGTCAATGCCTTCATTTCTAGGCCAAAGTTTGGAGAAAACGAGGCCTTCATTCGTAGGCCATAGAAAGAATGAAACAAAGCCTGCAACTAGGAGGTCACTGTCATTGAGTCCATTGGTGTTGATCTTCCACCTTTGCCAAAGAAGGTCATGAAAATGACAAACAGCAGCAACACAGTGCCCTTCCTGACAACAATATTGCTGATCAATGGGATACTTTGGGATTCATTGAAGCTCCAGATAGCAAAGACTTTGAACAAGTCACCATACCTGCCTTCTCTGAGGCACCCAATTCAATTCAGGTCTCTCCTGCTCCGCAAAGAAAGTGTAATGGCCGCCTTAGAGTCTTCCAAGAGATGACACTTGCTCCAAGCCCCAAGGCATGAACAGTTGGTCCCTTTCTTTATGTTTTCTAGCACAATCTGAGGTGCAGAGAATCAAATAGTACTATAGGTAGCATGCACACCCTGCATATTGCAATGCCCAAACTACATTTTTTATATTTTTCCATTTCAATCATATCTTATATGGGATCAATAGCTATATTGGCTCTAGTATAGTATGATGAGCCCTCTGGACATTTCCAGAGGGCATGAATTTTCTCCTATCAGGAGAACAAAGGAAGTAGACCGAATGGAATCAGCAGCAAAGTTGCGAAGAATGTTTGGCAGCACAAAAGTGTTGCATCTTCCTGCTGCAAACAAATATTTATTCATTTATTCATTGAAATGAGCATTACTGCTCGTACGACATGTATGCATATAAATATGTGATTTATTATATTAAAAAAAATATTTCCAAATAGTATAAAATATGGCATGATAACCCTTCAATGAGATATTTTTAATTTATTTATAGTGTCTTGGCACATATTCTGTTACTCAATGTATTTGGTGATGTATGTTTTGGTTCCATTTAATTCGTAGTGTTCATGTACATAATTTTTTTTTTTTAAAAGAAAAGTGTCGATGTACATAATTAGTAATGAAGTTCCGTTACAGAGAGCGGGGAAGTGAGACTCTTTCAACTCATTGTCAATGCACCAGGGGAGGTAAGAACTCTAGCTGGTTCACAATTATTTTTTCGTTGGTCTCTTTTACTCAGAAAATAAAATTTTGGTGTCATGGTTTTATTTCAAGGATGAGCAACCATTTATGATCATGGTGTAGATACGTGGAAATTAGACTGTTTATATTTCTGATACAAGCCTTCTATTGAAAAACTTTCAATTAGGATATGTTTTGAATGAAAAGCTCTCACACTTTGTGGTGGTTTTATTCATTGTGAGCAACTGATAGATTGAACTTATTTTTTCTTAAGCAACTGCCTTTTAGAAACTTGTGTATGCTTTGGTGGAACATATAATTTTTATTGGAAAATGAATTCTTTGAAACACAATCTTTTAAAGCAAGCAATGCATCTTTTTGATGTAAATGGTAAGCAGGTCAAGTGAACAATGGGTTAGCGGTTTCCGAGACAACAAAAGAACATAGAATAATAACAAAGAATTTCGAAAATACATGTTTAATATTTGTAGAAGAATTGTACATTCTATGGGCCACTCCAAAATTATATCAGACCCGAATAGCATACATCGCCTAACCCAATAAATATTCCCCCAACTTGCAAAGACTTTGCCTTACAATCTAACTCTTTTACAAGTTCATTTGATTCCTGTAAAGACTTTAGTTCCACTTTATCAGTTTAATGCTGATGTGGTACGATTGGCCTTCCCACAGATGTGGGATTTAGAAGTTCGTTGTCGCAACAAACATATGTGACCTAAGATTAAAGAAACCTGATGCTTCAGGTTCCACATAGCATTTTTGTAGATTCTATGCTGCTCTTGTATGCCTCTAAATCCCACTCAAACACTTTAGACTATTCAGAATAGTCTGACATAACTTACAAAAGGGTGTTCGTCATTTTCAACTTGTCAGCCAGAGAATGGATCCTTAACATATCTATCCTCTGATGTGTCGACTGGATCCTATGTGGCTTACCTAAGCTTGCATGACAATATGCAACACTTTGTTGACACTTTCTAGTTCTGCGAGGAGTAACTTTGTCTTAACGCAGGCAAGAGCCTGCTTTAGGTCGTGTGCCTCATATGGCACCAATATCACAACCAATGGACTTTGTGGTAGATTACCTAGGATTCCAAACCTGCAAAAAAACACACAACACAGACTCCATATCAAAACACAATGAATGGAATTCTTTTGGCTGATGTGCAAGAGAGCTCAACCCCTAGCATGCTCCTGTATCACTTATTCCATATTTAAATCTTAATGATGTTGCCATCTCCTGAATGTGTTTATATATTTCTTGCAGGAATTAAATTATTTTTTATGAACTTATGAGTTTAGATCACATTTGTTTCTGCAATGTGAGTTTGAGGTCTAAAATTTATATAGGTTGTCATAGCTCAAGGATCTTTGTATAAGTTTCTGTAAAATAAATTTTTGGGTAATAATTTATAATCATTGTTGAAGTAGTTACACCCTCTACAAGTTGACCTAATTTTGTTATTTTTGTCTGAATTTTTTGTGTCAAATAAGGGCCTCTCCTTTAAAAGGGATGACTTCCTTTGCATCAATTTCATAGACCAAAGCTAGAAGTTTCCTTTATCTAATTCTGCCCCAACCATTTTGCCTTGTGGATGACTTGATCCTCTTTAACAACCTGATAGCATGGTATTATTTGGTTTCGAGGGCTCCTAGTCTATTTCTCACCATTTGACTTGTCTACTCAAGGTTTAACTCTGGAAATTGTAATTATTTTTCTGCATTTGATGTGTCAAAATAATGGTGGGAAATGTGATGGAAGAAGCTCCACAATGAAGATATGGTGCAATCTTATTTATGGTGGAAGGTTGAGATTGAAAGCGTTATCTTGAACTTTCTTAGTGGTGTAAGGAACATAGTTGAGTAGTTTGGATGTATTAGATGCCCCTTCAGTATCTCCTTTGGAATGTAGCCACACCATTTTGCCAATTTGATACTGAGGAATGACCTTGTGCTGGACCTGGCAGTGCTCACAGTTGGCACTAGTATTCTCTAGATTATCGTATGTCTATTGTTGAATAGGGAATCCATCAATCTCCAGTAGAAGCCAAAGGCAAGGCTCACATCAATTGTGACCAATTGCTGGAAACCAAAACACGTCTGAAAGGGCACATCCAATTGAGTTTTGAAGGTCTTTGTTGTAGCTATGTTGAATGTGTGGAAGACTCTTGTCCCATATATGTGGATTGTTTAAGTGGCGCATCCCAAGGAGGTATACAATCATGTGGTGGGCTACCTTCGTTTGTCCATTTGTTTAATAGGAGGAAGTTGACTTGGATAGTTTGGTAGTCATCATGGACTAGAGAGTGAACTAGAAGATACTCAAGAAAGCTATATATTATTGACACAATGGTCTTTTGGAAACTTAAAGTGAACCCACATGTTACTGGAAATGATCTCAGCAGTGGATTCTAAAGATGTTTTTCTTACAGGGTGTTATAATTTCCATCTTGGAGAACTTGCCAACCACTACATAGACATAATTATAATTTCAATTTATAACTATCTTTTTGGTTGTAAGTCTTGAAATGAAAACCTTTAAAAGTGAATCTCAAGGTTTGGTAGGCGTTGCCAGTTGGTACTGGATTCATGACTTGATTTACTTGCTGATGTTCTTCCACATCTTTGACCAATGGAAATAACTTTCCTATAGTTTTCTCCATGTCAAAATGAATTGTCATCTATACGGACCTTGTAACACCCGATCGCTCTGTAACAATAGATGATAACCTTTCACGACTTGTATGAACCTTTGGTGAGAATAGTCGCTTGAGCTACATCCACTCGCGACTTGAAACTGTGTCTACTTGTTGCCTCTACCAGTCACGGGCCAAATAAATCTTCAGTAGTTATAGTCGTCCTGTAAAGAGCAGATCATTGATACAATACTCACCAAGTCCTACACGAATGGTTTCACAATGAACACAATTACCGGGAAGGGGGTTCATCTTATGGGCCATGCCAAAATCAATGGATCCCAAACAACCTACACTACATAGCCTAATAAGAATAATAGGTTTAATAAGAATAATAGGTTTAATAAGAATAATAGGTTTAGTTGTAGAGTATCTGCAATACAATCTAACCCCTTTTTACAAGCACGACTATACTTAACCCCATGTCCCCATGCTGCTGCTTATTTTTCTGCTTAAATTTAAGCAAATTTAAGTAGTTGGAGTGGCCCCATGGAAATTTACAATTATGTGAAAAGGATAATATAGAGCAGCTATGTTTAGGAATTGCAAATAAGCTGTGGAAAAAAAGGGGGGCTGGAAATAAGTAGCCACTCCATAATGAAAAATATGCCATGTGGCTGCATATATTTCCTCCCCCCCCTCCCTTTTTTTAATTTTCTTCTAAATTAAGATAATTAAAATATTTTATTTTTATTTTTTAATATAATAAAAACTACAAATTAAGATAACTGCTTAAGATAAGCAGAAAAAAATATTCATGGGGTCACTAGCTCCACAAATATCTCCTAGAAAAATTGAGCAGTGGCTGCTAGCCAAAATAAGCTAAGTAGTAGCATGGGGACATGCCCTAAGAATCACCTTTTTCTCACCATCAAAACCAAATCTCATTGTTTGTATGCTCCCTCTTTTCTTTGGCCATTAAAACTAGTCGCAGGCAACTCTTGCTCTTCCAATGATGTGTAGATAACAAAAGAGTCAATCTTGCAATGTCACTTATTTATAATTAAAGCTTCAAGAAACCTGATGCTTCATCCTCTAGTCAAATGTAAGCTTCATTTTATCCAACTAATTATATGCTTCACTTTCTCACTAGTTGACCATGCACTTCTCTTTTTGCTTCCACAAAGGTTGTCTTTGTCAACACTTATGCAAGTGTCTACTTCAGCTTGTGTGCCTGTATATGGCACAAATGTCACAACTAATAGCCTTGGCAGGGACATTGTAGGTTACTCAAACTTGCAAATGCACACAACTAGAACCACACACCAAAACTCACAATTCACACTTCCAACCAAAACACAGCAAAATAAAAAGAAACTCTTTTTGGGTGATGGAAGATTGCTCAAACCCTATGATGCTCTTGCATCAATTATTCCTCAAATTATTTGGAAAATATAGATAACTAGCATTATCTCCAATATTGATTCTTGACCTTTTGTGATTTGAATCTCTTGAAATGGTTTAATATCTCCTTTTTTTATGAGTTGAGTGAGGGACTTCTTGAGGCATAGCTAGGGTCTATAGGGTTTAAAACAAAAAGAAAAGCATGTTAGTCAAGATTTATGCATGCAAGCTTGTGAATGTTCAATTTGGATTTAGTTAGTAAAATGGTGGACAACACACTAAACTACAAATAACTTAAAGTATTTCAAACACAATGTAAAAAAATCAAGATGCTTGAATCCAATAAATACATATGATATATGATGAAATGTAAATGGAAGATTAATTTAAAATGGGTCTTATCTACATAAATGTGACATCTTTGTAGTTAGAAGTTTTTCCATGAAATCATTTTACTCTCTTTTTAGATGAAGTACCTTGATAGCTACAGACAAGTGCATATAGAAATGAAGTGTTCAGCCTTGGCAATTTAATAAGTCATTCTTTATGCATGGACTAAAAAGACCTAGGTTAGTAAATAAGTAAAATAAATTTGGCAATTATACTTGAATTTTGGTCCTTTTGGGGTGGTTTTTGGGGGGTCAAAATTTGTCAAACTGAGTTTGACACCCTTACATCACTATCTACATGGGCTAAGATTTAAACTAAAAGAGGGGTAAAAATTTATTCAAACTAAAACAAAAGAAGTACAAAGCAAGGGCATTACACAACTGTGTCAATCTCCACTAGGTGGTCCAACTTTTGAGACATATCTAGCGGTAATTGACCCCTATCCACAATGTTCCAATTTTTCATTGATTCGAGGCACATTTGGCCAAACAATCCTCTACTCCATTCCATTCTCTAGGAATGTGACTGAAAGTAATAGATTCCAAAGAAGCACACAGATTAAGAATATGTTTAATAATCAAAGCTAAATGCCAGCTGACATCTTCTAATTGCTGCCTATTCAACAAAGTCACCACCACCTAAGAATTAGATTCACAAATTATCCTTCCCCACCCAAGATCACAACCATGCTCCACTGCATATAAAATTGCAAGAGCCTCCATCAAATTGTTAGTATGCATACCCTTATAAAAAGAAAAGATAAATTGAATAGTCCCTGAACTATCCAGCATGACCACGATTTCTCTGATAAGAACCGTCCGTATTTATTTTAAACACTCCTTGTGGAGGAGGACACCAATGCCCCTCCCTATTTATCTTCTGAAGAGGATGTCTACATCTATTTCTCATGACCTGACCAACACCCTTCGAAGCACCACTCTGAAGAGGAAGATTGAGACGATTGCAATAGACAACATCTCCTTGATGCACATTGTCTAAGATTTCAAATGCATTAGAAATTTTCAAATTTCAATCATTGATGAAGTAGTTACACCCTCTACAAGTTGACCTAATCTTTTGTTATTTTTGCCTAATTTTTTCTAAAATTGCCACTCAAATAATTTGCCTCTCCTTTAAAAGGGATGAATTCCTTTGCATCAATTTCATAGACCAAAGGTAGAAGTTTCCTCTATATAATTCTTCTCCAACCATTTTTCCTTGTGGATGAGTTGATCCTCTTTCACAACATGATAGCATGATATTATTTGGTTTCGAGGGCACCTAGTCTATTTCCCAACATTTGACTTGTCTAGTAAAGGTTTGACTCTATAAATTGTAATTATTTTGCTGCATTTGATGTGTCAAAATAATATTGGGAAATATGATAGAAGAAGGTCCACAATGATGATGGGGTGCAATCTTATTTATGGTGGAAGGTTGAGATTGAAAGCATTATCTTAGACTTTCTTAGTGGTGTAAGGAACATATTTGAGTAGTTTGGATGTATTTGATGCCCCTTTAGTATCTCCTTCTGGAATGTAGCCACACCATTTCACTAATTTGATACTAAGGAATGACCTTGTGTTGGACCTAGCAATGCTCACAATTGGCACTAGTATTCTCTAGATTATCATATGTTTATTGTTGAATATGGAATCCATCAATCTTTAGTAGAAGCCAAAGGCAAGGCTAACATTGATTGTGGCCAATTGTTGGAAACCAAGACAAATTTGAAAGGGTGCATCCAATTGTGTTTTGAAGGTCTTTGTTGTAGATATGTTTAATGTATGGAAGACGCTTGTCCCATATATGTTGATTGTTTAAGTGGTGCATCCCAAGGAGGTATACAATCAGTGTGGTCGGCTACCTTTATTTCTCCATTTGTTTAATAGGAGGAAGTTGACTTGGATAGTTTTTTATTCATCATGGACTAAAGAGTGAACTAGAAGATACTCAACAAAGTTGTTGTATCTTATTGACATAATGGTCTTTTAGAAACTTGAAGTGAACCCACATGTTACTAGAGATGATCTTAGCAGTGGATTCTGAAGATATTTTTCTTGTACAGTGTGTTATAATTTCCATCTTGGATAACTTGCCAACCACTACATAGACATAATTATAATTTCAACTTTTTACAATCTTTTTGGTAGTAAGCCCTGAAATGACAACCTTTAAAACTGAATCTCAAGGATTAGTAGGGATTGTTACTGGATTCATGAATTTATTTACTTGCTTATGTTCTTCCACATCTTTGACCAATGGAAATAACTTTCCCATAGTTTTCTCCATTTCAAAATGAATTGTGTTTTCTAGACCATCTTTTGATGTTGCCTTGATGAATTTAAAAAATGTCTGAAATGACACATAAGTTTGTCTTGTAGATAAAAATCATAAACCAATTTTCTGGCAACCAATTCCTAATGAGTGTTACTAAATCAATGTCACTACTATTTTGTTGACAATTTTGTGATTGGAGGTCAGCTAAGAGAGTCGACAACCCAATTGCAAATCTCATTCTTGTACCTTATATTGAGATGGAATTGCCAAAAGTAGGTGGACAATTTTTTATTGTAGTCATTACATGTAATTTTCTCTTTAGGATTGCAATAAATGCTCTTGGTTAATTGTTGGATGTACCTAATTGCTTAATATTCATTTTGGTGATGATTTCTATCTAGTGAAGATGAAAAAGATTGCAAGGAGAAGAAAACATGAAAGGAAACTCAAAATACAAGCATTATACCTTCAAATTCCTCCAATCTCTATCACTCCTTGATAAGGTTGAGGAGAGATGAACCCAAGGCTCTCCTAGCTTTAGCCAAGTAGAAATCAATTATCTAGATTGCTCTCAAATTCAACACAATATGAAATGGATGGAGGATTTGGCTAAGGATTTGGGAGATAATTTGGCATATGATGTTGCATAAAACTTATGTTTGAAAATGGCTTGGATGGGCCTATATTTATAAGCATTTAGGAGGGGTTCTGGATCAAGGGTGGAGATTGAAAGTTGAGATCCAAAGGTGGCGATGAATAGATGAGATGGAGGGCTAGATCTTCATCAACAAAAATGAAGGATTGTGATTATTTTGTAATTTTAAATTCACCTTGGGAAGGCTTTGCATTAATTAGAATTAATACTTGTGAGAAAACAAAAATAAGAATTTCCTTGGGAGAAGGTGGAATAAAAAAATTAGTTTTATTGGTGAATGGGATGGCATGTAATAGATGTGTTCATTTGGAAAACACATATGTGAGCTTTTTGCATAAAAGAGAGCTCTAACATTAAAGGTGAAAGGTGAGGTGGAAGGGTCATGTGACTCCTTTGAATAAAATATTTCTTTTCATCCAAAAAGTGTGGGGGAGGTGTTAATCAAGGTTTGACCCTCATAATTAAGTGTTTAAATTAAGTAATGTGGCTGTAGAAAATTAGTAAGTGAGTTAATGAGAGGTTAAAATTAATTAAATAAGGATTTATTTAATTAATTTAGGTCTAGGGGTTAGGCAGGCTAGGGTAGATAAATAAATAATTGGTATTTATTCTTGATTAGGCTAAGTTTAGGTCATAGGCTAGGGGAGATTAATTAAATAAACATGTTTTATTTAATTAATCTTGGTTAGTAAATAGAGAAATTAATCAAATAAATATTTAGAATATTTATTTAATTAATGATGAATGATGTTGTAAGGTTTAGTAATGAATTAATTCATTAGTAGGGAATGATTAGTGATGAATGACTAGGATAAGTGGTTTGGGATGACTTAGGATAAATTAATTAAATAATTTTGATTTTATTTAATTAATTGGTGAAAGGAGTAATTAGTAGTGTAAGGATGTAGGAAAATGGCTTACGAGGTCAAGATATTCTTAGGTGTGTACATTTTGCCCCTCTTTGATGTGATGTGGTGACCGAGTAGGGAATCACAATGTGAGGTCAAAGAATTTTGCCTCAACTAACAGGAAAGGGTGGAAATGGATGAGGGATGCCCCCTCAAGAGGTAGGTTGAGAAAAATACTTTTCTCCAGCAAACTCTCGAAAAAGGAGGGAATGGTGGTTAAAAAGGGATTCAAGATGGAAAATGGGGTTGATAGAGGAAGAAACAAAGGAAAATCGGTAAGATTTATGGCCTGATGAGAAGAAATGGTAAATTAGGGATGACATGGAAACTATAGATAGGCAAAAGTGGGCCCAACATGCCACATTTGCACACCCAAGCTGACTAGACTAGAGAGAGAAGAGAAAGAACAATGGCGCAACCAAGCTTCCCACGACACTAGATCATTGATCAGAGCGAGTGTGAGAGTATTAGAGGATGGAGGAGGCTGGCACATAGACCAGAGGATGGAGGAGGCTAGTGCATGGGTATGTCGTCTAACCCTGCTTTATCATTTTTGGGATTTGGGTTATGTATGGGGTTGGAAAAGGGTAGGTTAGGGGTTTAGTGCTAGTGCACAACCACACAACACAATAGATTGGTGCATTAGCACCTTAGGCTAGATTACTGTGTAAGGGCCAGGTGGGGAAATGTTAGTTTTAGCACCAAATGTTAGTGGATTAGTGCTATTGGGTGGCTTAGCACCGGGGTATCTGGATGGTTTAGCACAATCATCTCGATTAGCACATACATTTCGTTTAGTGCCATTATTTGGATTAGCGCATAGGGTTGGGAGACTAGCACAAATGGATAGATTAGTGCTGAGCCATAGGGTTGTGGGGTTGTTCAGGTGGATTAGCGCTTGGAGATGGAGGAATAGCACTATCAACTAGATTAGCACCAAGGGGCTAAGTATTAGTGCAACTAACTAGATCAGTGAACACCATTGTCTAGATTATGCATTGGATACAGGGATTAGTGCATTTATCTAGTTTAGTGCCATAAGTTAATGGTTTAGCACCAAGGTGTAGTTTTATAGAAAAAAACATTAATTTGTGTTGTTTTTTGCATGTATGTTAGCTTGCTAGATTCAGTCTCGAGAGAGGTGACCATGAGTGGTGGAGTGTAGGGATACTTGATTTTGCTAGTAGTGTACTTTTTCTTGTGAGTAGTTAGTCTTAGGTTTGTGTTAGATATACCTTGGTTGAGGGCTCACTGATCAATGATGATAGCATTGGTGGAGAGGTGGTAGAGTGAGACGTACACCTTTTTACTTCCTATGGGTGACATGAGCATCACCATGGAGGATGGGTGGTAGATCCTATGGATCCTCATTCATAGTGAGTGGGTTGTCTATGATACTATGATGGGTTTGGTAGTGCTAGATTGAGTATTCACCCTAGTACAGGTGGTGATGAGACAAGATTAGTAAGAGATGATATGGGATGATGCTCATGCTAGAGGTTTTAGTGATTATGCCTTGTATGTACGTGGGTTGGTTGGGGGGATTCTGATGCCAAATCAGTGCTTGTGAGGGTTTCTAGATGGATGGGGGGACTGCATCGAGAAGATGGTGACATAGTGCATTATATTCTTGGGAGCCATGCCGTTGGCCCAACTTTACCACGAGATGCATATGGTGGTCTACAGAGGTGGAGCAATTCTTTGTTGCGGTGTGACATTGTTACATGTATGGGCATGGAAGCATATAGCTATCACGAGGCCCATATGTCTTCATGTGAGGTGACAATTTGAGCCTTGGGTGATGGCATAGACCGGTGCTCTCTAACATTAGCAATTAGGGAGTATGTGGTATTAGAGGTGAAAGTTTCATGAGGTGGCCTTGGTACCTCATTGGGAGGATCAAGCATATTATAGATTGATACATGCCCTCTCAGGTTCTATGAGAGTTTGGTGTGCGGCAAGACTTGCTGAAGATTACTATTACTTTTACTTGGGTGCGAGAGGATCATCCCTTATGGCCATCAAAGATGGATTCTCAGTTGGCACTTTTGGATTTTACAGGCTTACATGTAGTTGTCTTGTCACATCCCTAATTTTGACTATGTTTTACTTTAATTTACAAGTAATTAGTAGATAATTTTTGGTTGATTTAATGATTTGACGTTAACTGAAAATGTCAAGATAAATCTATGATTTCATGAGTTTGAGAATATTCATAGAATTTAGACATATGATTATATGTTTTCATAATTGTTTATTCATGATGAATATGTTTTAACTAATGATCCACTAATCCCAGTTTGGTGATTGCAAGTTGTATTCAAGAAATAGGTTTTCCACCCTCCAAGAAAGAGAGGGAGAGCATCATGGGAGAGAGGTGAATAGACATATGGAAAGAATAGGTAGTTGCCATCTAAGTCTTGATTTGCATAGTTTAGTGAGCCATGTTAAGTTTGGTAAGTTGATTCTAAGTTTTGGCCTTAGTTGTTTCTTGATTTAACAAAAGTCGATTTGATGTCATTAATCCTTTATCTTAGATTTTGTTGAAAAACCTATAAGGGTTAGTCATCCATCAATAAGATGTATACGATAGTCGACATTTTTCTTGATATAGTTATATTCAAGAGTGATTATATGTGTTTGGTTAATTATCTCTTCTTTGTTAATTTTCTATTAAGATTCTTTTATAGTGTCCTATCAAGTTATTTATGCTTATCTATTTTTTCTATAGTGCAAGACAAAGGGGGAGAATATCTCAACCCTGTTCTTGTATCTCGTTAATGGTAGGAAACAATGTAGGGTATACATTATGTATACTTTCTTTATGATTTATATGTACACACACACACACACACATATGAGATAGGTCAAAGACTTGTTAATGAAAGAGTTATGAGTTATTGTGTTGTTACTATTGTGTAGTATGTGGTATTTTTATCTCCTGCATACGTAGTGTGTCTTATTGACCGAGTCATGAGAGTTTATTTATTATCATTCATTCCCATAATGCAAGCCATTATGAGGAATCATGATGAGGCTTTAAATCAGATGATGGAATGTGGCTAAGGGAGTGTGCTCTATTTTTCTACCATAGAAGCTCTCTACATGTAACAAAGAAGTTATTGTAGGAAAGAGAGAATAGAGTAGAATTAAGACAAATGAAGGTCGATAGAATTGGAGCCTAGTGGATCATCATTTACATAGGTTCTTCATTTCTTTGTATTAAGTTTATCAAGTAAATAATACTTTTTTTGATGTTAGCCTCATAGAGGTGTAATTCTTTCTTTTTGTGTTATGAGCATCAACGATATGTTATTCCTCTAAGTATATGTTGAGAAGTCATTCTCTTATTGCTGTATAGTCAATGACGACTTGGGTATTGTTGTGTTTTCCTTAGAATGATGAGAGTGTAGAATAGATTCATATTTGGGAAGCCAAAGGCTCTCTATATTTCTATGTTCCAATATTATTTATGTATTATTTATACTTTCTAGTATTGAAACTCATTATCGAAGACTTACTCATCTTTGTGTCTTTCATTCGAGGACTTACCAACTCTATGTTAGAAGACTTAGTAATCTTTTCGTTAGAGGAAACTGAAACTATAAATGTCTTAGTGCCTTGTTTCAATAGTTGGTTTAATTCTATCTTAGCATTTATAGATAACCATAGGTCATAGCTATCAAGTGCCTCGATAGTATTTGTCCAATGCAGAGTTAGGATTATCTATTGATATAGCTTACTATTAGTCTCATATTCTATTATTAGAAGAGCTTTATTATTTGTTTTTGGATAAATGTAAATATATTCCTTATAGGCCAAATGCTAATAAGACAGTATAGTCTATGTATGTCGAATGGCAATTAGTAAATATATCATGTGTACGTCAAATGTCATATAGACAAATTGGGTTGTGTTAAGCTGAAAGACTAATAGCTTAGTAGGTTAACTTACAGTTTTAGATAACAAACTTTTCTCAGTGGTCTATGGACTCTAAGCATTAGAGTGTTATGCAAAAGATTATTTAATCCAAATTTGCCCAAACTATTGACAAAAGTCTAGTTAACTATGTTAGAAATCCAAGAGTAAATTTTACTAAGGACAACAGTTAATTATAAAGTTGTCTTTATTTATCTTAACTTATTGGAATCTTTCCTTAGACAACATGATGAGCCTCTTAAGATTGTTGCTATACATCCTATAGATGATACTAAAAGATTTGATATAAATATACTTTATATCTTAACTTATTTGAGTTTGTTGTTTTTTAAATGAAAACTTTGGGAAAGATTGTTCCTTACTCTAAAGATTATTAGATGATTGAGATATCATTAGAAACATTTAAACTATTATTATTTTTATGTATCAACCAATATGTTTATTCATCTAAATTGGTGTATTATTATGATGTTCTATCATTCTTAATTTTACCTATATTGGTGAACAAAACATGACCATTAGGTCAAAGACATCATTTCATAGTTATCCTTTATTGGATTAAACTTATTCAGTGATTTATATGTTTATTCTATTGCCTTTTATGACTTTGAGAACTATGTGGAAGGTGGAATCGATCAAATGACTAGGTAATCAAGATTCGATGAGTGGACACCTTATTCTTGCAATATTATTGTTATAACCTTTATTAAATTTTAAGGGTATTTGTTATTGTAAAATATTGGATTAGAGAAGTTGAGAACCCTAGATTTTATCTAAAGGGATTAGAATGCTTCAACTCTCAAGTCATTTATAATTTGTATAGTCTAGTATGTTCTTTGGTCAACACTCAAAAGATTCAAGAAACCATAGATATTGACATTATTAAATGACTAAGAAAGCACTATGTTGTTAGAATGTCAACATTTTCTATATGTATACCAAGTATGGTTATTATTGAGTAGAGATTAAAAGATAGGAGGTCAAATGCCTTTATAAATTGAAAAAATGCAATAAGTGACTGTTGAGAAAGATAAAGATATCTAAGTTTTCATACTGTGAATATAACCCAGATAAGGAATATTTCTAAGTCATATGGTCTAGAAATTGAGTATAGATCAGACAAGTATGTCTAGTGTTATTACCTAAAAGAAATTAAACTATAGGATGAGATAGTCTTCAAGTTGAGTTAGAGGTGTGTGAACACGACTATGCTTATTGCAAACATCTATTTATATAGAAACATTAGCCAAAGTGATGCATTTGTCTCTGCATCCATTAGTCGGTTCATAGTATCTAGATGGCATAACTAGTTAGTAAGATTATACTTAGCTAGAAGGTTGTCTAGAGTCATATGGTCGATTTAGTTACATAGGACACAACACTAGGACTTAGATGGCAATTTGTTAGATCCACATGTCTATTCTCTTTGTGAAGGGAAGGGCCACTTCTAGGAAGGAAGGTGTGCAGGGGACTATTGGTATATGACCGTTGGAGGTAATGCACTTAGATGATGCTCTTCCTCTATAGAGGAAGACTCACCAAGATTTGAATGATAGTTATTAACATTCCAGAGATAGTACTTTTTATATAAAGTTTTATGATATGATTATGATGTAAAATTATTCTTTTGCCTAGAGCAATGTATGTGTAAATGTAAAGTGAAATCTTATCACTACAAGTTATCTTTGAATATAAGGAATTTCAAGTTTGAAATATATTAAAACAGATGTACTTCTATTTATTGATGATTATCAAATGATTAAAAAAATTTCCATTCTTATATTTCATGTTCATTTTCCTAGTAAATTGTGTGTATAAAATATTGGTGTTCGGTGGTGGTAGATGATGGGAATATTGTTCCTTATGATTCTTGGTGGGTGCAGGAAAGACCTATACAGTTGACCATTCCTGATGGTGAGCCAGATACAACTGAGGTAAAGGTGGAGGATGAGCTGATTGTGGAGGAGGTAGAGGAGGACAAAGATAGAGATAGGAGGGATAGAGGGGATGGACGTAGAGTACGACAGAGGACAAGGGATGAGGAGTATGATAGAGAGACCTTGAGGGCTCAGGTGGCGAGCTTGGAGGACCAAGTTAGCCAGTTACAGGCAGAGGTAGATATAGTGCGTGCTGAGCGGGACCATGCCCTAGAGCAGCTAGGGGGTGATAGAGGAGTTGCATGAGGAGGGGATGGAGGTGATACGGATCTGCTTACACATGATTAATGGATACTTTTATTATTTTTATGGATGCACTTATGTTTTGATTATAATATGGATATATATGGATGCATTTATGATGTAGATGTTTATTATGGTTATGGATGTGATGGATATGCTTATGTATGGATATACATAATGTTTTGATGATAATTTTATTATGGATGCACTATGTTGTTTTATGATGCTATATTCTTATGCATACAAAAGTTTTATGGATGTATGATTTAGATTTATATGTATGTTGCTATTTTTTTGATTGATTATGCATGGATTATGATGTGGATTATATGGAATATGATGTGGATTATGTGGATAATGATGTGGATTATATATAGATGGAAAAATGATGTGATGCTTTGATGTTATATATGATATAAGTGATGGGATTATGATGGTTATTTGGTTATGTAATGGTTATGGATTTATGCATTATGGGATATATTGTGCTAATATGTATGATATTATGGTATGATGATGATATGATTTATGTTCTAATGATGATACTATGTATGTAGGATGGACAATGTTGGTCATGATACATATGTTGTTAGAGTCATTTTGAGGGGTGGGGGATGTTAGATGGATGGGGGAATTGGAAATGGTGAATCCTCAGCCACTTGATGCTACTTTTATGATATAAATCAACTGTTGGGCTGGGTAGGTTGGATTGAATAGGGATGGGGATGATATGGGATGGTTTGGATGGGTAGGATTACATTGGGAGGGTTAGAATTGGATAGTTCAGTTAGATGGTTAGGATTGGATTGGATTTGATGGTTAGGTCTTGTTTGTCATTAATGCAAAGATAAGGTGATATTAACCTCATAGTTTGGTGGATGGAGATTGGGATAGGATATTGTGTTGATATTAATTTAGAGAAATCCTAGGTTTATTATAGCAAAAAGGATATTTTCACCAAGGTGTGAAAGACCAAGGTGATGATGTCTATCCATCTTTTGCATGGACTAGACCTACAAAAATAGGATGATCCCATGCATGCCCAAGATAGTACAACCTTGTCTAGAGAATGAGGTGAATCAATAGCATAAGCCCTTAGTAGACAAAAGATATGATGAACCATAGATGTAAAAGGAGATCAATATTCTAGAACCGACCCTATGTTTCACAAGAAATGAATGTGAAATTGGAATAATGAGAACAACTCACAAGCACAACATACACAAGGAATGACCATGCCCCCTTCTAGGTATTTTAAACATATACCATGATATAGTAAGATCAAGGTAGTTTTGAAATTATCCTTTGAATGGGACAATAGATAAAATCAATAACCGAAAAGATCAACTGACCAAACAAAGAGCCATTGTATCTCTTGTCAAGATAGGTGTGGATTGTTGGATTATACCTATTGTAGGAATGATATATCCACTAGCATATTTATATTAAATATAATATATCTAAAGTACGCCGAGAGATATCCTTCTCGAGGTGCCTATTTTTTTAATCACTACTCCTAACATTAGGTGCCTCGAGAAGGATATCTCTCAGCATACTTTAGATATATTATATTTAATATAAATATGCTAGTAGCAACTGGAGCCGCAAGTCTAATTCTAACACTAATTATAATATATTAAAAAATATTATATTAGATATATCTTTTATAATATATATATAATATTATATAATATAATAATATATTATGTTTATAATAATAATAATTATAATATATAATAATTAACCGAAAAGATCAACTGACCAAACAAAGAGCCATTGTATCTCTTGTCAAGATAGGTGTGGATTGTTGGATTATACCTATTGTAGGAATGATATATCCATTAAGGCAATGATCGATTGGATGAGTCAGATAAAGTTGAAAGATGAGCAAAAAGATATAGATCATAAGTTGTGGTTAAAGTGGATTTGATGATTGATGATTTTACATGAAGGATGATGCTTTCCTAGTATACCTAGCGAGTGTATTGCATTTGGCTCAATTGTAAGCTCAAGGGATAGGGACCATCCAAGTGGGGTTGGATGGGTGCATCTTATTACATGCGTACTAGATACTTCCTTCATTCTCTAGACCGCCTACGTACCCTGTATGCATGAGACCAAGGCACATTATGATGTAGGTCATGATGATATGTAGTTCTAATTTTGGATGACGATGTGGGATGGGTTTGGGATGTTGGGATGTTTTCTTTTTTTTGGATTTTCTAATATTTTTGGGATTTTGTGTATATTTTGATATTTTGGGGTTTTCTAGATTTTCTAATTTTTTGGATTTTTTAGATTTTCTAATTTTTTTAGATTTTCTAGATATTCTGTTGTACAAGGCATGCAAGGATCTACTTATCTAGGGATATGCCTTGGGTGGGTGATGAAGGATGGGATGTTTGATGTTGAATGCTTGCAATACCAAGCCATGGGATGGAAGTGGTATGGAGTGAAATTTACCTAGGTGAGGAGTTATTAGAGGGTAGAAGTGGCCACTACACATGGCAAATGAAACAATTTTTCACCGTGGTACTTATCCAAGGCACCACCAAAGTGGTTTTCACCATTGGAGGAATTTATTGAACTCAATTTTTCTTTTGGATATTTTTGGATAGTTTTGCTTTTTTGATTGGGATATCTGATGGGTTAAGTATAGAACTTCATGAGATGCATGAAGTTCATTGTGTCATCTAGAGGCTACCCCTTAGGTGTTTCTAGCTAGTAAGCTCCTGATATGTAGCTAGTTTTTATTACAAAGGGTCCCTAGCAATTGAATTCAAACTTGCCTTTCTTATGTCACTCCTGTAAATTTCTTTGATTTCCATGAGGACAAGGTCACCTATTTCAAATCACTGGGTCTTGATTTTATTTTTATATCTTCTTTAAAGGTGATTCTGATAGGCTTGCAAATGGTTAAGAGCATTGAGGCACTTTTCATCTAGGAGTTCTAGCTCATTCAGATGTGCAACCTAATACTCCTCCTCATTAGTGAGATTATGCAATGAAATTATAAGAGAGGGGATCTTGAGTTCAACCTCGATGGGTAGGATGGCTTTGGAACCTAGTACAAGGGAGTATCATGTGGCTCTTGTGGGAGTACGAATGTAGTGCGTTAAGCCTAAAGCGCAGGGATAAGCTGTAGGTGCTAGTCATGACTAGCTTCATTCACTATTTTTTTCAAAATTCTCAGGATAGTTTTGTTTGAAGCTTCAACTTGACTATTACCTTAAGGGTAATATGGAGTGGAAAAGTGATTTTAGATATGGAATTTTTGACAAGGGTGTGGACTTCTTGATTTTTAAAATTTTTCCCATTGTCAGTGATGATGGTGAGGGGGATGCCATAATGACATATGATATAGTGGAAGATGAATTTTTCTATTTGGAAACCAATGATGTAGGTGAGTGGAATGGCTTCCACTCATTTAGTGAAGTATTGGGTAGCGGTGATAAAGAACTTATGCCCTTTTAATGATGGTGGATGGATTTTTCTGATGAGATTGAGCCCCCATTCTGAAAAGGGCCACAAAGTTGTAATGGGTTACAATTCTTGTGACAAAGCATGAATGAGATCTCTGTGTTGCCGCAAGGAAGCAATTTCTTCACAAATTGGAGTGCACCATTATCCAATGTCAGCCAATAATATCCTTTTTTTAGAATCTTCTTTGTATGGTTAGGTCTACAAGAGTGTGGCCCATAGATACCTTCATGTACCTCTTGTAAGGCAGTTTGAGCATTTCGAGAATCAAGACACCTTAGAAGGGTACCACCAAGACTCTTTCAATATAATGCATCACCAATTAGGGTGAAACAAGAGGTTTGGTGGATGAATGTTCAATGTTGGGTGGATGATAGATCAGGTGGAAGGATGTTGTCATGGAGGTATTGATAGATATATTGATACCATGGGGATAAAGGACAAACAATGTCGCATACCAATTCAGATTGTGGAACATCATAAATTGGTATTTGCAATTCTTTAATGAGAAACTCACATCACTGATTGTTGTTCTGCATGTCTACCAAACCTCTTATGGTGGCCATGGCATCTACTTCTTTTCTATTCAACCTCGAGTCTTGGTCAAAGTGGATTTCATGGAAATATTCTTTGAAGTCATCGACCATACTATTTATAGGGTAGAAGCTTGTCATCCTTTGTCTTGTACTCATTTTTGACCTATTTGATAACCAATTGGGAATCACCATATACTACGAGATTCTTGATTTTCTATTCGATGGCCATGCAAAGCCCTATGATGAGTGCCTCATATTTTTCTATGTTGTTTGTACAAGGAAATGTGATTTTGTAGGATTTCAGGATGTAATCTCCTTGAGGGGTGACAAATAAGATTCCAACCCCCAAGCCATGATGTGTGTATGATCCATCAAAATACATTTTCCATTCTATTATAGGTGGCACTGTGAGGATTGAATCATCTAGAAATTTAGTGAGAAGTGGATGCTCTATTGGGATTGGTGTGTCTGCTAGCTGATCTACTATTACTTGTCCTTTGATGGCCTTTCCTTCTATGTACTCAATATCAAACTCACTAAGGATCATCACCCACTTAGCCATGCATGTTGTAAGAGCTTCTTGGGATAATAAGTACTTTAGTGGATCGATCTTTGCTATGAGCTTTGTCTTATGATTGAACATGTAGTGTCTTAATTTCTAGGAAGTGAAGATGACTGTGAGACATGCCTTTTCAATACTTGTGTAATTAATCTCATTTTCCACTACTTGGTATGACTAATATAGGAGATAACTCTTTTCTTTGATCATTGTGTTGTGCTAACAATGCCCCTATTACTGTTTCTATTGTCAAAATATAGAGTGATAGGGATTTTCCTTACTTTGGTGGTATGGGAAATGGTGGTGTAGTGGGATGTTCCTTCAATTGTTCAAAGGTCTTTTTGTAATTATCATCCCATATAATTCTACATTTTTACAGAGGAGATGTTTGAATGGTTGTCATTTATTGACTAGCTATGCTATGAAGTGTTTGATAGACTGGAGTTTCCCTTGAAGGCAACATAGTTGCTTCAGGTTCTTAGGTGGAGGCATTTCAACTATTACTTTTACCTGTGCTAGATCCACTTTGGTACCTCATCATGATAGAATATAGGCAAGGAGTTTTCCTGAGGTGACTTCCAAAACATATTTCATTGGATTCAGATGCACTTTGTATTCTTCTAGCTGATAAAGCACTTGTAGGTGTTCATCTCTCTTTTTTTTTAAATTTTCCAATAGGTCATTGACATAGTCTTCCATGATGCTGTGGAGTAGGTCACTGAATATCACTCTCATAGCTCTTTGATAGGTAGCTCTGACTTTTTTAAGGTCAAAGGGCATAACAACCTAGTAGCATGTTCCCCATGGACAAATGAATGTCATCTTATTTCGGTCTTCCTTAGTGATCCTAATTTAATTATACCCTAAAAATCCATCCATAAGTAACAAAATTTTATGCCCAACTGTTAAATCAACTATGATGTCAATGTTCAGTAGATGAAAGTCATCCTTAGGGTATGTTTTGTTAAGGTGTCTAAAAGTCATACTCATGCAGATGCCCCAGTGACTTTGGCTACATGCATAATGTTTGATACCCATTCTAGATAATCAATAGGGTAGATGAATCCCACGCCTAAAATCTTTTTGAGATTATCTTTGACAAGAAATTCTACTTGTTGATTCATTTTTTCTCAATTTTTTCTTTACTGGCTTCACATTAGGATGTATTGCAAGGTGATGGAGAAAAAAAATTGGATCTAATCCTGGCATGTCAGCATATGTCCATGTAAAGTTATGGATTCATGCTTTGAAGAATGCTAAGAAGGCCTCTTGTTCTATTGGTGTGAGGGAAGCCACCCAAAAGGTGATGTTTGGTGATTCTTTGGTACCAAGGTTGATCTCTTGTGATTCTTCCACAAGGATTGGTGATCTTTATTGATAACACTCTAGGATTTTTGAGAGATTCATTCTCTCATCTCCTGGTGCCTTGTGGAGGTTTTCACTAGGAGATACGTCCTTTATTTTTACTTTTTATCATCCAAAAGTGCCACGAAGTAGTTTTCACTAGGGGATGTCATTTTATGTTTTTATGACTAAGAGATGTAGAGGTCTCCTCGAAGTAGGAAGATGTGTTAAGTTCCATGATATAACTAGTTTTGTGATCTCCCAAGGGTATATGGTGTCTAACCCTAATCAATTTAGCTATTGCTTCACCAGTTTGTGTGACATCTAGGACTAGGGGTCCTTGTTGGTCCCAATTGATAAGTTGGGGGTAGACAAGTGGAAGTTCATTAGATGATGATAGCATGGTTGAGAGGCTATAAATGGTGCAAATGGAGGATTCAAATAGTTTAGTGAATTTGGCAAAAGAGTCTTAATAATCCTCTTCATTCTTGTTCTTAATTATAGGAAAGGCTCTTGCAACATCACTTAAGATATATTCAGGTTCACTGGGGGTAGAATCTTGTTTTCTGTACCCTATACTTCATGATAGGGATTCTTTGTATCTTGGATTGGTTCAAGGATCCCTTGTTCGTGAAGGCCCATACCGCCTTGTCCTCTGTAGCTTATTTGTTTGATAATATTTGGACCCTTTTAGTACTTCTTAGTAGGTAGGACATGAGCTTTTTATTTTTCTTCATCTCTATATAGCCATGATGAAGCATCTTCAAGGACATATGGTTCCATGAGGTGTATTTTCTTGAAGATTGGAGATGGTTTGCACTTGATGATCACCATGGAGATTTCCTTTGTCTTAAATGCACCAAATGTTTTAGGAGATGGTAGAAGTTGTCCTTCTTGGCAAGAGACACTGCTTAGAGTTGATAGTTATTGTTGTTGATGGCAACTAAGATCATCCCAAACATCTGCATAACACAAGTTGTGTTGCAAGTATGGGCCTAACCGGTGTTGTCATTGATGTCAACATACTCTTGTTGCATTGATGATAAGGATTGGATGAGCTGTATGCTGAGGATATTGAGAAAATTAGCCCTATCAGGAACAAAGAAGAACAATGAAGACAATGAGGTAAAGATCCTAGCTAAGATGTAGATTAGAGGATGCGCATCAAAGGGTTTATAGATATGTGTCTTAAGTTATACTGAGGATATTGAGAAAGTTAGCCCTATCAGGAACAGAGAAGAACAGTGACGACAGTGAGGTAAAGATCCTAGCTAAGATGAAGATCAGTGGATACACATCAAAGGGTTTGTAGATATGTGTCTTAAGATGATCCATTAAAGATTTCAAAGCTCCGTATAAAGATCTAAAGAGGTTATGGCCACTTAAGTAAAACTGGTTCTGGCAGATGTTCAAAGATGATAGAGTGACACAGATAGGTCCTGTAAGATCCAGAAATGAAATATCTCTTTCTATGGATTTGGTGGAGTGTTTAGGAAGTTAATGTGAATTGACAACTCAATTGGTTCATGGTTTAGAGGTCTGTAAGCATCTATTTCAATATGACAATGATGTCAGATTGTGTTCTTGAGGTTCCGGATGTAGGAGAGAATGATTTTAGTAAGCAGAAGTAGTGTGGATGTTTCTGGTGATTCAGAAAAGCTTGTGGAGGTCTTTGGATTGTGTCCAATTTGTGTTGGTGGTCTACATTGAAGATTGAGCTCGTAATTGAAGAATTACTTCCGGATGATGATGTTCTTCCTAAGTCTAGCCGACCAAATGAGTTACACATCCTGTGGATGGATCTTGGAGATGTTCTGTGGGGAATGGTGTGTTCCTAAAGATTGAAGTCTTAGATCTGTGTGGTTGACAATTTGTTGATCTGTGTGAAGTCTTTTTGTAATTAGTTATGTTGTATTTATGTATTTTCTCTGTAATGTATGATGACTTGGATTATTATCGCTAAGTTGATGTCTTGTATAAATAAGGAGTTGTAAAGTCATTTCAAAGGTATTGTGTGGAGATTAGAATGTGGTAGAGATGAGTAGAGTGAAAGATAGAGCAAAAGTATTGAGCGTAAATGGAACTGACTCAAGCATGGTGAAGATGCTATTCTTCAGTTCAAGTATGTAATACTTATTATTCTATAGACAGTGTGTCTCCTGTAGGCAGTGGGCCTCTTGTGAGAAGTGTGCTCGGGTAGTGAGCCCTAATTGGCATGTGTGATTTTGTTCTTCCTATTCTTTTAACACAGAATACAATCTTGGGTTAGTCAACCTGTAGTTTTTCCCTTAGCCGGGTTTTCCACAAAAAATTTGGTGTCATATGTGTTAATGTGTTTCTACTCTTGAATTATTGCATTATGTTTCCATGATTGATTTATTATTATGCTACTGAATTAAGAAAAGGATTTAAGTGATTAATTGGAAGAAAGTTTTGGACAACTAATTCACCCCTCTCTTAGTTGTCTGTCCTAAATCCAACAAGTTGTTGATACCAGAAGTTAGAATCAGAATTTGTCTAAGTCCAGGCAATAAAGAACAGAGCAATAATAGAGTCTGGTATCTTGATCTGGATCTCTCTGGTGGAAAGGCATGGTTTACTGTGGACCTAAGATAGTTGACAACATTTCAAAGACACTCTAAATCTAGAGTTTTGTCCTCTGGTGATAAAGGATTCAAAAGATCTTAGCATCTGAGTACTGACTCCCAGTATGATAGAGCATACAGAAAAAGAACAGGTAGACCTTGCAAAACATCTTGATTCTGGATGTATGGAAGTTGCTTGTTGGACAAATGGTTCTGATCAGTGATTGTAGCAAACATGAGTAATGATTTCCAAGAGCAATTTTTGGTCCGCACCTCAAGTTATGCATAAATCTAGCTGACAGAATAGAGCATTCATAAAGGTTCTAAGTGTTGTTAAAGCTGACTGACAGAATGATTGTGGATCATGTTGCGGATATATATAGGTGATGAAATTGGATGATTAAGTGCATGTGTGTGGTGAAGAAGGTGTATATGTGAAAGGAGCAGAAATCCAAAGTGCAAATGAAGGCAGATCAGTAAGAAGAGAAGAAGCAAGATGAAATGTGTAAGATCAATTTTTATACTTAACTAGAATTGAAATTCATGCATAGGTAGATGCAATTAATCAGTTTAAACCTCTATCTTTCTCTTGTAATATTTCATAGGCAATGAGCCTCCATTTACGTAGTGAGATCTAGGTAGTGAGCCCAAATGCATGTGCATTCCTATTTGTAAAATACTTTTAACAAGGTATTGATTCTTGTGGGTTAACCCCCACCATGGTTTTTCCCTTAATCGGGTTTCCATATCAAAAATCTTGGTGTCAAGTGTGTTATTTATGTTTCTGCTTATGTGATGTTGAAATGTTTATTTCATTAATTTGATTATAAGCTGTAAAGAAAGTTTAAAGGAATAAAAAGTTGTAAATGTGTGATAATTGATTCAACCTTCCCCCCTCTCATTTGTCTGAACCTAATCCAACAATTGGTATCAGAGGAAGGTTTCATTGAAAAGCCTAACATCTTGAGGAAAAGATCTTGAAAGAAGTTTTCAAATGAGTTCATTTAAAGATCAACTTTAGGTGGTCCTGGAAAAACTTGTTTAGTCTAAAGCAGAAATTAGTAATCTAAAAGTTAAACTCAAAGATGTCAATGACACCATTGAAATGCTAAAAGATAAATTGAAGAAATCTCTACAAAGGAAAAAGGAACTACTTCTGTAGCTATCTAGCTTCCCTGAAGAAAATGGCATGAATGAAGCTTTGGAATAAAAGACAAAGGAATGTGAGAAGTTGTCAAAAGAAGCTGCTATTCTAAAAATTGAAATGGAATCTGGGGTGATGAGGCAAACCAAAGAAAATGAAGACAGGAAGAAAACTGAAGAAGAGCTAAATCAAAAACTAAAAGAGAGAACTGAAGAATATTGCAAATTAGACAGAATAGCTAGACATCTAGAGTCTAATTTATAAGAAAGTAGAGATAATGAGAGAGAACTTGAAAGGCAAATTGTCATACTCAGACATGACCTAGAAGTTGCAAATGAATATAAGGAGAAGTTCAAGATAAGCTTAGCAAAACTAGAAGCACTACTCAAAGGACAAAAAAAGGTTAATGGCAAGCATGGTCTTGGACATGAGAAAGGTGAAAGCTCCAGATCCAGACAAAAAAAATTTCAACTAAGAAATAGGAGAGACAGAACTAGAAAACCAACAGTAAGACAAACTAATGCTCAAAGATATCCATCATTCAATGGAAATTGTTTCAATTACAATAAATTTGGTCATAAAACTACTTAGTGCATAAGTAGAGCAAAATAAAATGGTCCATCCTTCTCTGGTCAATGCTTCAAATGCAAGAGGTATGGTCATAAATCCAATAAATGTAGAAGTATGATAATAAACAACTATAATAGCAATTCCTTCCAGAGCTACTGCTTTGCTTGCAATGGATGTGGACACATGGCTAATCAGTGTAGATCAAGAGGAAATCAAGGTTATAAGAAAGAAAATGTTTTGTACTTTAATTGCAAAAAATATGTTCATATTGCAAGATTCTGTAGAAATAAGAACAATGGAAGAAGAGGTCCGGTAAACAGAAAACTAGATGAGTAGAGAAAAGACAAAGGCAAAATAAAAATTGATGCAAATGAGACTCATAATGAAATAAACAAGATATGGGTCAAGAAAACAAATATGAATGATAGTAACGGATCCACACTGGAAACCGATGCTGAAAATTCCTCCGAGAATTGATTTGGGAGCCATGGCTCAGGGGAATAACATTGCAAATCAAATTCCCCTAGCCAGTAAGTGAGTACCTGGATCTGGCACAATAAGAAAAGGTACCTTGAATTGAATTAGAATAGTGGGAAGGATTTATAGTAGAAAAATGTGGAGATGGCAAATTATGGAGTAATTAATTTAAAACTCTACAACAAACAGAGTAACCAGATGTATTAGGGAAACACATTTATTACAATAGCAAATTAGGTTTTGTGAAGGCATAAAAGGCTTCTCATTCATCATGTGAAACACCTTGCATTCTGGAACAAAGAAGAAGAGTGAACTAAGAGAAAGAATTTGCAGAAAACCAAAAGGTGAAGATCAAATTCAAAGAATCCCATCTGACTACTCAAAGTGAAACCCTGAACCAAAAAAGACGTATTTTTCACAAAGCTTTTTGAATTCCATTATTGAAGATGGATAATCCACTGGTTGTAAATGTTACTAAGAGGCCATGTCCAAAATTCAAGAAACATCCATACAAATCTATAGAAGTTGATTAGTGAGGAGCCTTTTCTGATGTTCCATATGGAGTTCTACATGCGGAAGATATTAGGGTTGACATACATGTAAACATTGAGGAATTTGGGAACTCAAAACTGTTGGATATTTTTTATAACCGTATAAGGGATGAGAGTTATGACATCAAACTTGAGTTCAAAACACTGGAAAATAAACATCTTGCACACATTATCCATTTTCCAACCTTTGAAGAGGATGAATGGGTCCGGTATGTACTGAGAAGAATACATGATAACTTTATATGGATGATGAAACCCTTCAAGATCACCAAGGATGCCATTAGGGTTGTCACTGGATTGCACTCAAGTGGTGGACTACCTCTATTAAAGGCAATGAAGAATCAAACTGTGTCTAAAGTCACTAGATCAAAGTTTGACAAGAGAGCTATGATTGTCAATGACATCACTGATCCATATGTCAAGTTTGCCTCAATGGTAATTGGTTATAAGATCTACCACTCTAGCAGGGAGACTTCAGTCTTCGAAAGAACCATTTATGTTGCATATCAAATGATAAAGGAAAATGCGGATTATGATTTGTGTGAGCTATTACTAAACCAACTGATGGAGAATCTGCAAAAGGTTAGGAAAGATAAGAAGAACTCCTTCAAATATGGTGTGTTAGTCATATGCTTATTCTTCTATTTCATGAATGAATTACCAGATTCAAGAGGCTTAGTGTGGACAAATGATAAACCTGTAGCAATACAAATTAGAGATTATTGGTATAACCTTGGTGATGGAAAAGCCCAAAGAACTACACTCTGGGGCTACTTTAAGAACTTTTAGAACATGATGCATTCTAGGGAATGGATCCCCAAAACAATAGTTGAGAAATATAAGGATATAATTTGTTTCATGGTAGACACAGATCAGTGTTTGATGGAGGTAGTGGAACCAAGGACTGTGTGGCTCATGCCCATGGGATATGAGGTTGAGGAAGATGTATTAGAGTTGTATGCTCAACATTTGTTGAAACAACCTAAGGATAATAAGGTAGAAAGGTTTGACACTTTTGAAGAACTAAATATTAAGATCCATATTGAACTCAGGGAACCAGAAATAAAAAGAAAAATGAACAAGCAAGTTGAAGCATATGCGGAGAGCATAGGTATAACCAAAGAAGTAGTAAAGGAAAATAAAGAAAGATTAGAGAAAATTAAGAAATAAAAGAAAGAAAAGAATCAAGGAGGTGCTCCGGTAGAGACCTCTACCAAAACTAGAACAACTAGGAGCTATGTTGCAGCCCCTATTCCACCTAAGACTAAAGCAGAATCATTCAGTGAAGGAGTGAAAAGAAAGAAAACCAAGCCAAAAAGAACCCACAAGAGCACACAAGATGATGAGGAAACAAAGACAGATGAAAAAGTAAAAGAAATAAGATCTAAGAAGGTCAAAACTTCAAAGACCTCTAAAGATCAGCCTTCTGGAAGTAGTAAGGCTAGTAAAAATTAAGTAACCGGTAAGGTCGCCATGAGTATTGATGAAATTGTAAAAACAATTACTCTTCATGTAAATTTAAAACCTATCAGAGTTTACTAAGATAATCTTGATCAAGCAAATAAGAAAAATTTAGAAGATGCTTATATCATATATTTGAATAAATTCAATAGAGCCCTGTTGGAAATCTTACAAGAACTTCCTAAAAGTTTAAGGAAGGTAATGGAAATGAGGAAAGAAGCAGCCAAGGATAAAGACATAGAACTCAAAGAGTATGTTCTCTCCTCTTTGTGCCATGTATTAACCAGAAAAGAAGCAGATAGAATCCTTAGAGAAGTTAAAGATAAATTCAGAAGCAAGGTCCAAATGAACAAGCTAATTCTTGGTGAGACTGAGGAAATTGCAAAGGAAACAGAGGAAATTCTGAGAAAGGCTTTAGACAAAAATAAATACTATATTTCTTAAGAAAAACAAGTGGAAGAAGACAATCCTCCTACTCGGGAACAACAAGCTCCTGAATAAGAAACCAACAAGAGAATTGATGACCAAAGAACTACTCTAGATCCTCTGGAACTAATCCATGAGGAGACCAATAATGGACTTGATTCATCAAATCCAACTATTCGAGAAGGTTAGGAAGAGGAACAAGTCAATCAGGAGGACATAGATATGGTAGGCAAAATGGCTAATGCAGGGGTTACTCTACCACCTAATCACTTTGGAAAAGAAAAGAATATTGCTACCACTCAGAACCCTCTAGGTCAAGTAGCAAGTGGTGAACCAACAAGAAAGAGTCCCTCTGGTCAAAACACAAAGAAGAGTAAAATAGATAAAGAGGAAGAAAAAGGAAAGAAAGATAAAGCAGAAGAAGATGGTGCAAATGTTGAAGCACCTAAAGAAAATATTGAGAAATCAGATAAGCAAAAGGATGGTTCTCTAATGGGTGCAAGAGACACTGCAAATGCAGTGAAAGGTCTTCTTGAAAAAGAAGTGATTGGGTTTGATGAACCTAAACTACTTCAAGGTTTACCCAATCTAGATGCCCTCTCTCCAATTCAACTGATGAAAATAGCATCATTCACCCAAGTAAAGGCTAGAGAAAAGATATTAAAGTTCGACATGGAGGACAATGAGCTACTGGGGCATGCAACCAAAATTTTAGAAAAATTAATGCTAACCTATGAGAAGAATCAAAATGATTCCCCCTCCAGCCATTTGAAAAATCTTGTAAGTTTAGTAAACTCACATTTTGAGTCTTTTGAAAAATCTACGGAGGCAAAGGTTCAGAAAGAAATTTTGAATAAGAAATTTAGTCAAGTTAAGAATCTAATAAGGAGTGATAGATTGATACTAGGCATTAGCATAAAAAGCATTCAGAATGCTCTAAGTGATGGAGGAGATATATATAAGTTTTGCCTGTCATGGACTAAAGTCAATGAGGATGTTGAGAAGAAGATAAAGGAACAAGAACATAAAATATCAGTTCTATCTCAAAATTTTGATCCTCTAAATACCTCTCCTATAAGCTAGGAATGTTAGGTCATTAGCTTGACAAATGAAATAAAGGGACTTGAAAAAGAAAAAATCAATATTATGAAGAGGATGTGTGAACTCCAGGGATTGATTGCCCCCAAGTTGGAAGCCATGCATAGTGCCTTATCTGAAGCCCATAATGCACTTCAGACAAGTGATCCTCTAGATCAGGCAAAGGTAGAAGTATATGCATTTTTGTTGAGTGGGCACATCTCACTTTTGGATGGAATGAAGAATACTTGGGCTTCTAAACTTGTGCAATTAAAAACTAGTTTTGCAGACATTCTCAAGTTCATGTAAATAGGATTTGATGATTTGTTGTACATATGCAGTAGTATAGACAAAATTTTTTGGAGAATTTTGACTTACGGATCCCACCCTTTGCCATTGATGTCAAAGGGGGAGTGAAGGACAATGAAAAATGAGGTATTTAGCATAGGGGGAGCACCGGATTAATTGAAGGGCACAAATGTACAGACAAAGGGGGAGTCACTCTAACACAGTCATTTTTCACTAAGTGTTGCCATCAATGCTAAAGGGGGAGATTGTTGGCAAGAGACACTACTTAGAGTTGATAGGTGTTGTCATTGATGGTAACTAAGATCATCCCAAACATCCACATAACACAAGTTGTTCATCCCGGAAGTCAGAATCAGAATTTGTCTAAGTCCGGGTAGTAAAGAAAAGAGAAGTAATAGAGTCTGGTATCTTGATCCATATCTCTCCAGTGGAAAGGCATGGTTTGCTGTGGACCTAAGATAGTAGATAGCATTGCAAAGACACTCTAAATCCATATTTTTATCCTCTGGTGATAAAGGATTCAAAAGATATTAGCATCTAAGTACTGGCTCCCATTATGATAGAGCAGACAGAAGAAGAATAGGTAGACCTTGTAGAAGATCTTGATTCCAGATGTATGGAAGTTTCTTGTTAGACAAATGGTGGTGATCAGTGATTGTCACCAACATGAGTAATAATTTTGAAGAGCAAGTTTTGGTCTGCACCTCAAGTTATGCATAAATCTAGCCAACATAATAGAGCATTCATAAAGGTTCTAAGTGTTGTTAAAGCTGATTGACATAATGATTGTGGATCATGCTGTGGATATATATAAGCAATGAAATTGGATGATTAAGTGTGTGTGTGTGGTGAAGAAGGTGTATATGTGAAAGGAGTAGAAATCCAAAGTGTGAATGAAGGTAGATTGGTAAGAAGAGTAGAAGCAGGATGAAATGTGTAAGATCAATTTTTGTACTTAATCGGAACTAAAATTCATGCATAGGCAGATGCTATTAATCAGTTTAAACCTTTGTCATTCTCTTGTAATATTTCATAGGTAGTGAGACTCCATTTGAGTAGTGAGCTCTAGGCAGTGAGCCTAAATGCATGTGCATTCCCATTTGTAAAATACTTTTAACAAGGTATTAATTCTTGTGGGTTAATCCCCACCATGGTTTTTCCCTTAACTAGGTTTCCATGTCAAAAATCTTGGTGTCATGTGTGTTATTTATGTTTATGCTTATGTGATACTGAAATATTTATTTCATTAATTTGATTATAAGTTGTAAAGAAAGTTTAAAGGAAGAAAAAGTTGTAAATGTGTGACAACTAATTCACCCCCCCTCTCAATTGTGCAGACCTAATCCAATAGTCCTACACAAAATGTTCCATGTAGGTTGTATTCTCCACATCCTATGTCACTAGCTTTGATCTTGATCTCTCGGATAGGTGATGGTGAGGAGGTGGCTACAATGTTGGAGGGATTGATTTATGATATGGATGGTTTTTTATGAGAGATAGATGGTTTGATAGCATTATTATATGGCCAAAAGGGTTTTTCATGCCCTTTCAAGAAACTACAATATTTGAAAGGATGAGGATCGGTGAAGATGGTAATCTCAGCGCCATTATATGGTAATTTAAGATATTGGTGAAAGGTGGATGGTACGGCCTGCATGGCATGGATCCATGGGCGGCCTAGGATGATGTTGTAGGGGAGATCATGATCAAGCACTTGATATTTGGTCTCCAAAATCTTATGTTCAACTTGAATTGGACACTTGATAGTCCCTTTAGATAGTCTTTCGGTGTCATCAGACCCTTTGATGGTTATGATTTCACTTGAGTCTACAACCACATCAAAATATCCTAGTTATTTTATTAGTTTGAGAGTGCAAAGATTTAGGCGAGAGCCACCATCTATTAAGACTCATTTTATGGTATGTTTATATATGTGGACTTCAATGTGGAGGGTTTTGTTGTGAGATATGTTAGTGGTGGGAAGATCTTGTTCAGAGAAGGTGAGATGATGGGGTGATGAAAGGTGTCCCACCATAGCTTGGAATTGATTGACATTAAATTCATTGTGAATATGAGTCTCCATCAAATCTTTCTCAAGGACTTCTTTGTGGAGGGGTGATGTATGAAGCACTTCCAGGATGGAGATTTGGTGTTTTTCCAAGCTATTTGAGAAGGTTGTTTTATTTTGGGTGGGTGAATTATGGGTGTGGAGATAGAAGGTTGATCATTGGTACGGGCTCCTCGAATAGATATGTGGCCACAATGAGTAGTGACGATGTAGTTAGGATTTTTGTCTCAAATGGTGATGGTAGAAACTTGGTTATTACATTCTTCTATATGCTCCATGACAGAATCATGTCCCAACAACTGGAGAGTGCAAAGAAGAGCATATGTAATAGTCTTCTTCTGCAACATCTATACAATACTTTTGTCTAAAGGAAATACGTCTTCTTGTACATGACATCCATACAATAAACATAGTTGATATGAATGACAACCAAATGCATTTTCCAACCATTGTTGACATCAATGAAAATCAAATACCAACATCGAAAAGGGAAAATATTAACATAAAGTAATCTCAATAACAAAATATTTTTTACACAAACATGATATCTTACCTTCATGCTTCATAATATAAATAGAATTACATTGCATGATAAACTAAACAAAGTATAACACCACATAGGAAATTCATATATACGAATCACAATTCTTAATTACTCGCCACAGGAAAGTTAGATCCATAATCATCATAAAGAAAACTCATGCTATCAAAAATCATTCCTAACACAAAATCACCAAAGATTTTATTGTCCAATCGGTGCATAAAGAAAGTACACAAAACTAATCTTACAACCCACTTGCATCATCATTAATTTTGTAGCCACTACTAGGCTTGTTATTCACACTCATGTGTACATGTGTCATCATGGCATCATACCAAAGTCATCAAGACTTAGCTAAAATTGATGCATGGAATCATAAAAGAGAGTCATTAAATAAAATCATTATCTAGAAAGACAACTAGACACCCCATAGGGTGGTTCTCAAAATAGAATCACATGGAGTCCCATCCATATTTCATACAAAGAATAACACACAATAATTCATCAATCAAGCAAGGACCAAATTTTTCCTTTCTACCTTAGATTTAATTAATGTTATCCATTCATTAAATTTTACACACAAGTTCCAACTAGGTCTAACAAATATTTTGAAGTTCCCAATGAATCATCAATTCATTCTTGAATTGTAATGTCCCTCATTGACATTGAAAGATAGATAACAAATCTTGTATTAATCAACTTCTTTCTTCTCACCAAAGTTATTAAACTTCTTCCAAGAAAAAAAAAATCACTAAAACTTTCCCCCTTAGGGAAACACTTATACCACCACATATTCCAACTATTTTCTACTTGTACGTCACCAAAGACAAAATTTTTATCTATAACTTCTTCCCACAAGATTATAAAAATGGTCAGGTTCTCTTCTGTGACCACTCTCAACCATTTATCGCATGAGATTATCTTTATTAATTTCTTCTGAATTAGTTATGCCTTAAGGAAAATATTCTCCAATCACAATAGCTAAACATAGCTTGAAACATCCATCCTTAAATCCAAGTGGTTATACCTTCTCAAGGTTCTATGATGAGGCTTTTACCTTTTAAGTGATTTTAAAAAAATACAATGAGTAATTTTAGTTCACAAATATATCTCAATAATTTCACACAATTATGTATGGTTTAATTGAGATTGATTAAAAATAACATGCATCTTTTTAAAATAATCTATCTTGAATAATATTAATAAATAATTTATTTTCATCAAAAGTTTAGATTAGTATCTATTTTTCCTTTTACTGAGTAGGTTTCTCTATTTTCTAGCCAAATTAATCCAAGATTTCTAAGTGATGGGACACTTTAGGAGGTACCTTTGCAAAAACATAGCATATACCTATGCACTACAAGTCCTGGCTAGGACCATCCTGAGTGTACTTTGTACCCTGAGTTAGACATACTCTATATTCCCTCTCCTATGCCCACTTCTTAATCTTGATCAAAATAGCCTTGAAAATTTTCTCTTTCTCCCAGCTCAACTAATAGTACTTTTTATAATTTTTTATGGGTAGTTATCCAACCAGCAATATACTCATTCAAAGAAAAAAGATATTATTACACTTTTAATCAAATGTTTTATAGATGACATTTAATTTTATGTTTCTACTTACAAAAAATAGAAAATAACTTATTTATTTCTTCACTCTTAGGATTTACAAATATTTACATCATTTTCCATTTCACCTCTTTACCCAATATAATAATATTTTAGAAATTGATTTCACTCTTAAATACATTTTACCCATATAATAATTATTTTCACTTCAATTTTTTTTTTTGCTAAATAGTTCTATAATATTAATCTCCCTATAAATTAGTTGCTACCCTTAGGAGCATCAGATTTATCTACATCATAATTGAAATCAAGAGTGTTTAGTCAAATAAATATGGATATTGATGCTTGATATAATCAACCTTTTCCTAGGTAGCACTATTAATATTATAGCGAGTCCATTTATTTTAACTTCATCTATAGTTCTATTTATTAAATTTCTAGATCTTATTTCAATAATACTTTTATTTGCAATTTTAAATTCACAATTAGGTTCAAAAAAATATTTTGCCAATCAATAGAATGATTAGAACTATAGATATACATTTTAAGTGAAGTCCCATGAAATACATTATGGATTTGTACTTGTGGTGGTAACACAAGTCTATAAGCTACATGACCTTTTTTTACAATTTCAAAAGGTCCACGGAAATGAGGAGCTATTTTAGCATATTTACCAAGTTTTAAGGATCTCCTTTTAGGTTTTACTCTAGAAGAAAAACTTGACCACTAACATCAAACCATCAAATAGAGCTTTTTGTATCATCCCAACTTTGATACCTATCCTAGGCAACCTACATGTTTTGTATAATTTTAGTAATAATTTCTTCCATTTCTAACAAATTTTCTTTTTCATACCAGATTTTATGTATGGGATCAGACCAAGAAATAGGTGTACTACAATTTTGATCATACATGGCTTCAAATGGTGACATTTTGATAGTTGAATGGTATCCTTGTTGGAATACAATACCACTGAGAGGGGAGGGGTGAATCATTGGTATAGAAAACTTGTTTTACCAATTCTTTAAGTACTCACAAAAAGCCACTATTTCAAAATAACAATGCAATTAGAAGATCATGGAAAATAAACCATAAGACAAGACACCATGACAAAAGATTTAAGTGGAAAACCCTAATCAGGGAAAAACCACTATCCATCCTCACAAAAGAACTTTATTACAGTGTCTCACTGAGAGATAATCTCACTAATTACACTGCTTAATCTCACTGATTACAATGATGAATCTTACTAATTATAATGCTTACAATAACACTAATTCCTTACAAAAAGGGAGCTACAACTCCACACAAAAGGGAGTACCAACTCCACACAGAAGGGAGCGAAAACTCCACACAAAACAAGTAAAAATATAGAGTTCTACGCTGTTTACAATATCATCAAAGGTTAAAGGTGGATTCTGTAACTCTCACTCAATCACCTTCTCTATGTGAAGATATTCAAAATAGTAACTCACTATTCCTTTACTAACTTTTCAAAGGATAACTCTTCAAAACCATCATAGACCCAACAGAAAAGTACACTACTTTATTTACAAAGAAAAACAAAGATCTATCTATACTCGATAATCATTTTCTTCTTTTACCAACTATACAAAGAATGATTCTTCAAAATTTTATCAAGCTCATCATAGATCAAATATGAAGCACCTGCATCACACACTTCTTTATAAAACCCTCACAGACACCTCTACAATCATTGCTCTACCAATTACAAGCTCTCAATACATTTGAACATATCAGTATGTCTCCAAACATATACTATTACCTTTCACAAATGTTTCTGTAGAGGACTTTTCAACACTCATGCAAATATTCATTTCCTCAAAGCTCCATTAACACATCACTACTTTGTTGTATTGGATCACTTCATCCTAGCTACAGTACATCACAAACTTTCTCTACTTTGATTTATAAAAGATTCTATAAAATTCATCAGCAAAAACTTTGTACACAAGAAGATTCACCATTTATATTCCCAACTAACTTCTAAAAAAAAGGCTTTTTCTCACTTTTTTATATTGGTTTTTAAGCTGCTCAGTATTCACTGCCAAAGCAGTTATTAGAACTAACCAAACTACTTTATAATGGAAGAAACATGCATCTTCCTATCAAATGTGGTACTCATAAGATGTCCATTAGAGGTTTGAATAGCTACCACTGATTTTAAGATTCATGCCCTAGATAAATTAAATTTGCACCATTGATTTTTCTATTGGCACCCTAATACAAATACTTCATCAGACCAATAGCTCACCACTAGAGTGAGGGGTTTGTTGCCTCATGGCCTCGACCCCCTTAAGTGATCACTTAGGTGATCTATTACCAACTACATCAAGTCACCTTAAAATTAAAACAAAAAGAATTCATCATAACTTAAGTTATTTTTAACTTGTATTCTAGGTTTAGGTGACCATTAGGCTTTTCGTAATGTAGATTTTAGGTCTTCAAATATTTATCAAAACCCTAACTTTTCATCACACAATGCTGACTTGAAATACCACTGAACCCTAAACTCTACCAATCACTTCTATTGTAGAGAAATAGTGAAATGATGAAGACCTTTTGAGTTTGAAAGAAACACTTTTCTTTAGAGAGATTTAGGGTTTTAGGACTTAGAGATTAGGTCTCCATATATTGACAAACCCTAATATGCTAACAAGAAAACTTGATCTTGATCACCTATAAACTATCTCTATAAATTCATAATGGTGACAAGATAAAGAAACTCTTTTAAATATGAAACAAACAAACCTTTGCAACAAATGCATTTTGTAATCTCCCCTGACATTGTCAACAAACTACACCTTTGCAACAAATGTAACAAACTTATAATATCACTTGCTTCTATTGATGAGTCCTTAATGATGAGTCCTTGATGAGTCCTTGATGATTACTTTGACTAATGAGTGCAAACAACCTTTTACATTCATACTATGTTGCATCTACACTACTAGACATGTATACAACCAATCATTTAGTGAGTAATCCATTGACAAAATCCAACTGAGTTCACTCCATCACTAACATACGTATATAAACTGAGATCTGAGATCACTATAGCATTCAGAGACCCTGTGACAATAAATGTAACGTCATGAAACCCTAATCATTCAAACCTCAATAATCCACATTACATAAATGATGTTGACATCAATGCCAACACAAATTCAATCTTGCCAACAAACTCCACCTTTGGCATTTATGGAAACATTTCACTTTGGCAACATTTGTATTTCATAATTGAAAACCACCACCACCATTCAAACCTTACAAACTTGCCACACCACCATACAAACTTGCCACCAAGAAAATATAGTTGCAAGGTCATTACCCCCCCTTTGACATCAATTTATCACTTTAACAATCATGCTCATAGTAGTTCAATATATATGGATGCCTTACATTCCCCCCAAGATTAGCAATGATTGCAAGATATGCAAAAAATGGATTTGTTGAAAAGGCTTTAGAAACTTTCAAACAAATGCAATTGGCATGTGTATTGCTAGTTATTCTCATCTTAACATGAGCGCGTTATAATGCTCTCGTGTTATTGTCAGCTTCGTTTGACATGTTTTTATTAGTTTTTAACAAAATCTAGAGATAGTCTAGAGTGTGCTCCCCATTAGGATGGCACTTTTTTCAATGAAAACTCAAAAAATACCACCATAATATTAATCTCTTTGTTAGCTATCTACCCATATAATTTTTTCACATTTTGAGTACGTTTAGTGTTTCATCTTGAATTTCTTTTGTAATTGTGTCTATTTTTTGTCAAAAACTAGTGTCTAGTATTTTTGACTTTTTTTTAATCATTCATAAAAAATTGAAATAAGTTATATTTTTAGAAACTAGACTCCATTCTACACGAATTCAAAACAAAATTCAATTTTTGATTAGTTTTCAAACATTTTAGGGGTAGCATGCTCAAATTTCTATTTTTTAGGATGTGTCCACTTTAAAATTACTAGAAAATCAATTATGCATTAAAAATTTATCTAAAAGATCAAGGATAAGCTACATGGTGTTACCTAATTTCTCATTGGAATGATTATTGAAATACTAAAAAAAATGAACATTTTAGGGGGAGCACACCAAATGCTATGTTATGTTTTTTTGAGAAAACGGGACCAATTTTTGTGCTCCCCCTGTTTGAACCCCTTAATCTCAACCATTTTTAGAAAATAATTGTAGTTTAGAAACTAGATTTGGAGCACTACAACTCTTGTTTTCATCCCATCTTCAGAATTTGAGTGTAGCTATCTTCAACTTCTCATCCAACATTAATGTTTCCTGATTTTAGAAAAAAAGGTGGCAACTTAAGACCCCATTTTGGTACCTCATCTTTGTGCACTTACCCTTTGCATAATTAGGGTTTTGGTGTATAATTGAGCATAATTAAGCATAATTGACAATCAAATCACATAAAATCCAAGTTTCCTTGCATTCCTAAGTGACCAAGGGCCTGATAGTACATTACCACTTGACTCAAGGTCCTTGAGTGTGTAATGGTGAAAGGAGGATAGGCATAAACTAAACAAACCATCTAATCAACCCTATCCAAATTTCCACATTACATATGTTATACTATGTATAGTGGTAAAGATTCAAATATTTGTGAATGGGAAACAATGAATCATGAATTTATTGTCGATGCACATGTAAGAAGGTACTTATCTTATTGAAGTAGATGTCTTTTAATGTGTTTAAATAAGCATGGTGCATGAACAAAAGTTTGAATTAATTTTAATGCAGAAGAGCCAATAATTTGTCATAGTTTGTTAATATGGAAGCAGCTTATTGAATCCAAGTATGTATAATAAGAACATTGTTTATAAAGAGCAAATTATTAGACTGAATGAAATAGTTGAATAAAATATCCTCGAACTTATGAAATACATAGACAATATAGTAGGTCAATTTAATATAAGTAGCTCAAAATTGACTTTACAAAAGCTAATTATTTTACATGGACTCTAACCACATGTTCAATGAGGGCAAAGGAAAGCAAGGTCCATCTCCAATGGAAACCTTTTGTCAAAACTCAAGTTTTATGGTTAGAACCCTCCATTAGTAACAATGATAACTGTAGAGTTTAAAACATTTTTGTAGCATCAATTTACAATGGCAAAATACTTGTATACTATTGGCCTAGTAATCTATTTTGTGTTGCAAGTAATAGCCCACATTAAATGTGCCAAGTGTCAGCACAGTGCGATTTTAAAGAAGGGAAAAGGATAAAGGTTCTTAAAAGCTGCGTGGATGCGCCAGGTGGCATGGTGATGAAAGGGTGACTGGCAAAGTGTCTAGTAGTGGAGGAGAGTGCCAAATCTCTCTATTTGAGTCTGCAGGCTTCAGGATTCATAGAAGATGCCTCATGTTTGTGTCGCATTCTTTTCCACTTTTTTTTGTAAAGATTCTAAGTTGTGCGGAGAGTGCCAGGTGTCGTAATGATAGGGATTCAAGAAGACACTTTTGGTAAAAGCAACAAGGATGAGTGCCAGCTTGCCACATGGCCCAGTTTTGAGGCTGGTGGGTGTTGCCACATGTCTTGAGCATCAGGTAAGTTAAAAGCAAATGAAAGAAGAAGCCAAAGGTGTGAAGTGTCAATATGGCACACATTTGAAGAGAGTTTTGAAGGGAACCAAACCTGATAAGTGCAAGGCACCACATAGAAACTTTGAGCCATTTAGAAGCCTGCAGAAGAGGCCATCTGTCTCAATGGTATTGATAGTTATAGAGCCATGTATTGAGCACTAGTCAACCAATCGGAATGCAAGGATGATGCAGAAGTAGATTCAAAAAGATTTCCTATGCGTGACCAACTTCAGTTTAGTTTTGTAGGTGGTTAAGAATCTTAATGGCTATAAGTGTCTCCAGCCCCATTTTTCTGCTATAAATAGGGGAATTTTGTAATTGATATAGGGATACTGAAATATGAGAAGATATATGAGAAGGGATTTTTGTGGTGTGACTAGAATATATCATTTTGCCTCTGTAGTTGTTACAAAAAGAAAATCATCGTAGATCTATGCATATTCTATACCTTATGTATTCTACTGAATCGGTTAATGAAAGAAGCCTCTACTTTGTGCCATTTGGTTATATTTTCTATGTCTTTATTGCAATTTCTTTAAGTTTAGCCTCTAAGGTTAGATCTATTTCATAACCTATTATATTAATCATGCTCATTGCTCTTTAATACAACATAAATTATAAAGATTTAATCAATGTGCTTGTTATAAAATCAAAATATAAGCCTGGTGCATCACCTTAGAAATTACTTTACATAGTATATCTAATCTTGTTTTTTCTTCCCTTTCCTTGAAATCCATTTGGAAATAGAAGAGGCAGTTTTTTTAAAATCTAGAGTTTACTTCAAAGGTTAATCCCACATCTTTGAAGTTTCCCATGTTGGTGATGGATTAAGCCTAAAAAATTATACATCAATAATTTTTGGCACGCCTAGTGGGACCCTTTCTTGATTCTCGATCAAGATTACATGAGCTAGGGATCAAAGAGAAGTTAAAGCTGTGGACTAGCTACTAAAGCCTAGTTAGTAGCTAATTTGGGAGTCTTGTTACCACCTTTATTAGCCACCCCAAGAAGAAGGGAAAATCAATCAACTAGAATACTAGGAATAGCCATGGCAGTCGCTATTCCTCCATATCCACCATGGAACTTTGCAAATTGAAACAACAACAGCCCTCTTGTTCTCCCAACACCACTAGATACTTGGGACCTAATTCCAACTAATGCTTTGAAAGCATTACACAAGTTCACAGGGGAAGAATCCAAGACTCTAACTGAACATCTCCAAGATGTGGCAGATGTTTGTGCTATACATTTCATCATAGAGCAAAATGTGGCTATGAGGCTACTAGCAGCCTCTTTCAAGGGAAAGGCTCTAGATTGGTATAGGTCACTAGCCTCAAATTCCATCTCTACCTGGGATCAGTTCGGAGATGCCTTATTTGCAAGATTCAGTGAAAAGGGTGACCGATCATCTTTGCTACAATGTTTAATCACCGTAAAGTGAGTGCCCCAAGAAGCCATAACGGATTTCAACACTATGTTTTAGAAAACTTGGCATAGAATCCCTGCCACAACTAGGCCATCAACATGTATGACAATTGTATTTTATCTCAAGGCTCTTAATTCTGATATCTTAGTGATGATTCAGTTCTTAGGAGGGCAAACCCTACTGGAAGTATATGAATTAGCTGTAAGAGCTTAAAATAGCCTGATAGATACTGGGAAATTGCCTCCAAGTCCTCCAATGCCTATGTTCCCAGATATTTCTATCCTGCTGCCACAAGAAGTGCCTAATACTCCATTAGTCCTTGTGTTTATGTACACTTTTTCGATGCCTCAACAACCCATTACATCAATACCCTCTGCTCCTCCATCTGAAATGGATGATGTCAAGAATATTCTTAGAACATTTTCAAATAAAATAATTAATCTCAAGTGACAGTAGACTACTTATCCAAAACCTCCTTACCAAGGATTCCAAGGGAATAGGCCCCCATATCAGCCAAACCAATACAATGGATCACAAGGCCAAACCATCCTCAACCATCAAACCAACTAGTTCCAATACCCATACCATGTTACAAGTTGTCCCAGCTAACCCAGGTAGGGAAATGGTTCCTGGGAAAAATAATTTGGTAGAAGAATCAAATGCATGGTGTTTCCCTTGCAACAATGCACACATGCCTAGAGATTGTCTTAGAGGCAACTTACAATAGAGAGTAGTAGAGCAAAGAAGAGCAAAAGGTCAAGCTATTGTTCCTTTAGGGTCTTTTCCTTATCAATCACCCGGTGTTCAAAATGCAGCAATGATAGTGTAGATGCAAGGAATGTCATTAGAACAAGAAGGGGAAATTGCCCCAGAGCATGCCCTATTTTCATGGATTGAAGATGAATATTTAGTATTAATCAATGAGGCATCTACTTCAAAGAAACCCCTAGTACAGTCTAATTATTTCACTAGGTCAAAGAGAAGGATGGTGAACAACCTGAAACTAACTCCAATAAAGAAACTAAGGGCCCTCCATTCAAAGGCCAACACACTCAAATTTCCAGACAAGAAGTATCCATGGAAGCTCTGAATTAGGGAACCTCCAACCCGGTGATGGAGAGAGCAAGATATCCCTGCTATCCTAAGACACAAATGTTGGGACCTATAAATGTGGTGGAACAGTTAAAGAAAACCCCTATAAATGTGTCGATATGGGATATGCTGGCTATCCTAGAATAGAAGTCACTATTACAAGAAGCATTGTAGTCTCAAATGGATCCCAAAGTTATTAGCCCAAAAGAAGGAGGCATAGATAAGGGAAGAGCTCAAAACAAAGATGCTCCACCTTGGTAGACAACTGCTCTGGTAAATGTTGCACCAGAGGTAAGTAAGTCTAACACAGACCCCTTTTACTTAACTCTAATAGTGGGAAAGAAACTATTACATAACTCCATGATAGACTCAGGGGCTAGCACCACAATCATGCCTAAACAAGTAGCTGATGCTTTAAAAATAGAGTATGAACCATTAGCTAGAGGGGTTATGCAATTAGATGGAAAGTTTGTCCAAACCATAGGAATCATCAAACAACTCCCATTATAGCTATATACATGTTGAAATATAACTGTCTTGCGACATGTAGTGATCATTGATATTCCCCCTATCTTTGGATTATGCCTATCGAGAGATTTTACTGCTAAAATAGGAGGGTATATGTCACTGGATTTGTCACACTTGATCTTGAGAACTAAGTATGGGACAAAGATGAATGTACTATCTGAATCCCTATCTAAAGAACATATCACTGAGGAACCATCACCAAGGATTGAAGCATCTCATGCTATGATGAATAGGGAGGAAAGAGCATTTACTAAAGATATAGGGGAATGGACTGAACGTGATCAAAATGAAGAAGGGAACAATCAGCTGATGTCTATGATGTAGAGTGACCCCTATGGCAACTATGGCTACTGGTTTAGGAATATATGTAATCTTTAAGGAAGATCAAGAAATACCAAACATAATGAGTCAATACATAGCTGAGAAAAATGATCCTAATGAAGACTCTAAAATTTAGACTTTAAATTTTGATGGAGCTAGGAGAAAAAATAGTGCAGGAGCAGGCATCTATCTTATTTCACCAAAGGGATAAAAGATCCTCAGAGCCATACACCTCTAGTTTGCTTGCACAAACAATGATGCCGAATATGAATCTTTGGTACATGGCCTGATTTCAGCCAAGAAGAAAGGAATACATAATCTAACAGTCAAAGGTGATTCAAAGCTACCTATGAAATAGATTAGAGAAAAAGTTGTGGAAAACATGTGAGAATGAGGTCTTATCGCCACAAGATATTAGACTTGATCGATTACTTTGATGCTTTCAATATAAAGGTCCTACCTAGAACTTAGAATGCTGGAGTAGACAGAATGGCATAAATTGGTTCTCAGTTTGACCCAACAAGTGATCTAGTCATCAATAATGAGGTAGTGAAAGTTATTATCCGACCATCAATCCCTGACAATGTTCAAAAATGGCAAGTTTTTTTATTGTGACCTACAAGTCCTTTTATTTTTACAATAGTCTAGAGAATTCGTTGATCAATTGTAGCCAAATATTTAGGAAACATACGGTGGTCAGATCATCCAGTCGAAGTCATATAAACTTCCAAGAGGGTTTATGACCTTAGAAAACATATTTGACCTAGATGATGCAAGTCTAGAGAAGAGAAAGTTCATGGAAAGTAAAGAAGATTATTCTAAAATTAAGGTCGGCGAAGGAAGGAAGTTGAAAGTAGGTAATGCCACCACTCAAGAGGAAAAGGATAATTTAATTTCTTTATGCAACCAATATGATAGGGTGATTGCATGGACATATGATGAACTCCATAGTTATAATAGAGACATCATTCAACATACTATAGAGCTTATTGGAGGATCAAAGCCTGTTTGCCAAAAATAGAGTCCTGAAAATCCTACAATTGAACCTTTGATGGTGGATGAGTTACAAAAGCTTCTTGAGTCTAAGATTATTTTCCCAATCAAGAATTCAACCTAGGTATCTAATCTAGTGCTAGTGCGAAAGAAAAATAGAGACATTAAGCTCTGTGTGGAATTCAGAGACTTAAATAAAACTTCACTAAAAGATCATTATCCTCTGTCATCCATGGAATAGATCTTACAAATAGTAGTTGGATCAGAAAGATTTTCTCTACTTGACAATTTTATAGTATATAATCAAATTTGGCTAGTAGATGAAGACCAACACAAAACAATGTTCACAACCAAGTGGGGAACTTTTGCATATGCCAATATGCCCTTTTTTCTCTCAAATGCTAGTGCCAATTTTCAACGGGCTATGGATATAGCATTTAAGGGGCTCATAAATAAGATCATTCTAATTTATTTGGATGATTTCACTGGTGCAGGAGCACCAAGAGGATCATGAAGATTATTGTTTTTGTTTTGATGTTGTTTCATGTTTTGTGATGTAATAAGGTCCATTGGACCATTTCAAGTTGATTCCATGTTGATTGCAAATGGTGTATGGCCATGGTACCAATAGTTTCAAGAAGGCAATCAAGTCATAGTTGGTCTAGGACAGTCAAATCCTCCATAAGTCTCCAATAGAGTGACAATTTGTCATAGGTGTTTGGTGTGCATCTCATTTTCATGTTAAAAGCCATGTTAACATTATTCTAGAGGGGTTTGTACTAGTGATTTTATTCATATTGTAATCAACCTCTAATGCCCATTATATACAGTAAAAACAATGGACAGTTCAGACAATTTTGAGAGGTTGGTGGGTAGTCTTTGTAGACACCTAAAATTGGCTCAGGTTGAATTAAGTAAATATTCTAATATTTATCTTAATTCATATTTTCTTCTATCAATTAAATAAATATTATAAGTTTATTTGATTGGTTCGTTATCCTACAAATAAATAAAATTATTTTATTTAATTAAATTCCCCAAATTCTTCTAATGTCTCAAATCCTAAATCCACCTCACAAAATCCACTTCATCAATCCACCTCATCAATCCACCTCATCTTTCCACCTCATCCCTTCCACCTCACCATGTTGCACATATAATTAAAAATTCTTAATATTTAATTAGCTAATATCCTCCAAAATCAAAAAGTAAATCTTTAATTTAATTATTCCCCATTATCCTCCACTATTGAGTTCTTAATTCAATTATTCCCGATTATTCTCCACTCATTGAATTCTTAATTCAACTATTCCCCACTATACTCCACTATTGAATTCTTAATTCAATTGTTCCCCACTATCCTCCACTATTGAATTCTTAATTCTATTGTCATAACTCACTATCCTCCACTATTGAATTCTTAATTCAATTGTCATAACCCACTCTTCTCAAAAAAAGAATTTTTAATTCATCTATTATGAATTAAAGATTCACAAAAAATGAGAGCCATTGATCTCATCTGTTGATCCTCACCCTCCATTGCCTTTTCAGAAAATCTATAAATGAGACCCTTCTCTAGGCAATTAGGGAGACTTCTTCTGGCATCCTTATCATGCCCAATTTTCTCTAGGGAAACTTCATTCTTCTGGCATCAAATCTATGCCTAATTTCTCTTCTTCTCTTTATTTCTAGTATCCTCCATTATCATGTGTTGGAAGCTCACATTCAACACAAATAGGTATCAAAGCCATTCTTCCTTTGTCATCTTCAACAAGCAAGCAAGCAAGGAAAGCTTCTGAGGGCTTCACAATCAAGATCAAAGAAAGATAGGTAAACAATAGAAAATGACAGGTAAAGGAGTTTGTAAGTATTCTTACTTGTTTTAGTTTATCCTTAACTACCTCATTTGTCAGTATGGTATCCCCCAGGCCACTGTCACTAATAATGGGAGACCATTCAAGAATCAAGATATCCGTGCCTTATGCACACAATACAATATCCAACATCATTTCTCAACTCCCTACTATCCACAGAATAATGGCCAAGCTGAGGCTTCCAATAAAACCATTCTCAAAATCCTCAAAAAAATAGTCAATGAAGCTGGTCGTGATTGGCACATGCAACTCAACCCCGCCCTATGGGCCTACCACACTAGTATCCGAACACCCACTAGTGCCACACCATATGCCTTGGTCTATGGCTCTGAAGCCATCCTACCTATAGAGGTCAAGATCCCATCTCTTAGAGTATCCATGCAGGACCTAATAAATGAAGAGGAGTATCGCACTTCCAGATTAGCAGAGCTAGAATTACTAGATGAAAGACACCTTGCCACACTCAATCATCTCCATGTCTATCAAAACCGCCTATGGCATAATTACAAGAAAAAAGTCAAAGAATGATAGTTTCAAGTTGGTGATCTTGTACTCAAAGAGAATCAGAGAAATCAAGCAGACCACGAGAAGAAGGGCAAGTTTGAGCCTAACTGGTTAGGTCCCTTTATTGTGACAACAACATATGGATCAGGAGCTTATACTTTAGCTACACCTGACGGCATTCCTCTAGATGAGCCACTTAACAGTGTTCATCTCAAAAAGTTCTATGCCTGATCCTCAGAATATTCCAAAAAAAACAAAGAAGAAGAGGAAAAAAGCAAAAAAAAAAGCAAAAAATAAAAAAAGCAACAAAAAAATCCATCCTCTGGTGAAAACCTGGCAAACAGGCGCTATGTGTAGAGTCAACATCCTTGGTTTCTTCTACCTACCTGTTCCATTCACCCATTCATCTACCTATCCGAGGTGCTTCCTTGTCATTAGTATTATCTATTCCATACCTGAGTCCAACTCCACTTTCCCATCTATCCCATATCTAGTCCTTCTATCAATTTGAGTCCACACCACTGCCATCACCTAGGTCTTAGGTCCGCTAGGGTTTACCCTGAACTACGCTACCTCTGTGCCGTCATGTAGGAAAGGCCATTTAGCAATGAGGCCTTGAGGCACTAGGTCAGTCCCTTAGGGTTCATCCCACCAATAAGGATTGTGATACCTTCTGCTAGACAAATAAGATCAACAAAAGCACACTTCCGAAAACAACAAAAATCATAACGCAAAACATCAACCTGTCCAAGGCAAAAGAAAGCACCATACCAAAACACTCAAGCTAATTTTATACCAGTTATGGCAAAAAGACACATCTAATGCAAGAACATTTTGTGATTGGTTAGATTAACTTACAAAGTCTTGATTTATGCTATCATGCCTTTCTATGCTACTCAAGGATGCCAAAAGCTAGAGATGCTATGATGGGGGCATGATTATTTTCTTTGTTTGCTACTTGTGGATTAAACTTTAGTAATGTGATGACTTCTGTCTACCGACATGATCGATAAAAGATCATCGAGGACTCCGAGATTTAAACATGAAAAGGGGCAATCCTTGTCTGTTGAAAAATACAAGAAGTACTCAGGTCATCTAGATTCAATTTTGACTAGATGCTTGTATTAAATTGCTATATCAAAATCTATGTAAGTAATACTCAGGTCATCTCAGTTTAATTATACCTAGATGCTTGTATTTTCTTACAACATAATAAAAGCCCAATAATGAAAGTGCTTCAAAATACTTGCTATATCAAGGTGACAATTATCCATATCCATATCCATACCATATCCAACTATAGTTCATATCTATTTCCATATCTATACCATATCCAATTGCGTCTCATATCCATATCCATATCCATACCAAGTCTATCCTTAATCCATGTCAATCAAGTCAAGTCAATCTTGTCAAATGATCCAATCACAATCAGTGGTCTTGATCCTTGTCTGGTCGTAAACCAACTCAATCAATCAATCAATCAATTGTCTTAGACAGGATGTGGCATTGTCGAAATGAAACCAACACACGAGTCTTATACGACATGCTTCATTTCCTGAAACCAGACACTATCCTTCGTGTTGCTCTAGGGATCCATCATTCCCTCCCATGACAACACGCCTGCTATGTTGGTCTAGGGATATATCATTCCCCGCCATGACAACACTATCATATCAAATGTCTTAGACAGGATGTTATATTGTCGAAACCAGACCCAGAGTCTTATATGACTTATCTCATTCTTGAAACCAGACATCATCGATCCATATCATTGGTTTACCGCTTGACAGGGGCAATACCTTGTTTGTGCTTGTGTCATTTGTGCATACTTGCTTACTTGCTTATGTGTGTTATCATTTTTATCTTGCATTTCATATCATCCATCCCTTTCTTCTGCATTCAACCATTTCATCTCCTATCAACATACCTTATCGTGAGATTGTTCATCTCATGCATGCCGCCCTCTCCCCATCCAATCTCCCGAGGGGGCATCCTATCATCATAACCTGTACCAGGGGCAAACTGGGGCATGTATCATTATCAGACTATTTATTCTTTGAAACAACGTGATAAAACACATTGCTTCAAAGAGGGGCAAAATGTAGACACCTAAAATTGGCTCAGGTTGAATTAAGTAAATATTCTAATATTTATCTTAATTCATATTTTCTTCTGTCAATTAAATAAATATTATAAGTTTATTTGATTGGTTCATTATCTTACAATTAAATAAAATCATTTTATTTAATTAAATTCCCCAAATTCTTCTAATGTCTCAAATCCTAAATCCACCTCACAAAATCCACTTCATCAATCCACCTCATCCCTTCCACCTCACCATCTTGCATATAATTAAATATTCTTAATATTTAATTAGATAATATCCTCCAAAATCCAAAAATAAATCTTTAATTCAATTATTCCCCATTATCCTCCACTATTGAGTTCTTAATTCAATTATTCCCCACTATCATCCACTATTGAATTCTTAATTCAATTGTTCCCCACTATACTCCAGTATTGAATTCTTAATTCAATTGTTCGCCACTATCCTCCACTATTGAATTCTTAATTCAATTGTCATAACTCACTATCCTCCACTATTGAATTCTTAATTCAATTGTCATAACCCACTCTTCTCAAAAAAAGAATTTTTAATTCATCTATTATGAATTAAAGATTCACAAAAAATGAGAGTCATTGACCTCATCTATTGATCCTCACCCTCCATTGCCTTTTCAGAAAATCTATAAATGAGACCCTTCTCTAAGCAATTAGGGAGACTTCTTCTAGCATCCTTATCATGCCCAATTTTTTCTAGGGAAACTTCATTCTTCTGGCGTCAAATTTATGCCCAATTTCTCTTCTTCTCTCTATTTCTAGTATCCTCCATTATCATGTGTTGGAAGCTCACATTCAACACAAACAGGTATCAAAGCCATTCTTCCTTTGTCATCTTCAACAAACAAGCAAGCAAGGAAAACTTCTGAGGGCTTCACAATCAAGATCAAAGAAAGATAGGCAAACAATGGAAAATGACAGGTAAAAGAGTTTGTAAGTATTCTTACTTGTTTTAGTTTCAATCTTCTTTGCTTTCAACTTCCATTGATGTTTTGGGTTCTTATTTATCATTATTGATATTTTCCTAATTTTCTCATTCACAGTTTTCAGTTGCTCAATTGATTCAAACTGATTGGGAGGCTTGTAAATGTGCATATAAGACTCCTCAGGGCCATGGAGGAGATGTATGTGAAGATTTGGAGGAGAAATAAGAAAAACAAACTCTGTTTTCTGTCATTTTCTTGGTTATTTCCCTGTTTCTGCCTGTATTTTGTTCTTGTACGAATTCAGTATAGATTCTCTTCATGCTGGTATGAAGATAGGATGAATTACCTTTGATTTGAGAGGGGTTTGAGTTCTTGACACCAATCGAGAAGGGAGTTATAAGTAGTTTTCTCTGAACTAGTTGTCAAACCCTGATTTAGGGTTTTGTGCTCAAACGATGGACTTTTCATCCATTCCACTGATCTCCTCATCCAAGAATTGGTGGAATGGATTGTTGTTGTTGTATATTTATGGTTTATGACTGTTTCAAGTGTAGAGAACTGAGTTGGAGAGAGTTTGTTATGTGAAAGCCCAACAAGACCATGTGTTGTGGCTTCATGAAGGACACAACATTGTAGAATGTGCACACAGTCAACTATGGAGACTTGATACCTACAAAAATTGTTGTTTTGGTATCCATTAGACATGTCTCAATAGATTAGAAGTCTCTATGAGGGGTTTGAAGGGTAGTTTTTTTGGAAAAGAGACCTAATTAGGGGCTCTAGGCTAGTAGAATAGTCATAGTTGAAGCGCACTTTCCAAAACACTTTAGACCCATTTTGGGATATGTAGAAGGTAGTCTAAATGGGTGTCTAAAAGTGGTCCAAGTTTTTGCATATCAGGCCTTTAGAGAAAGTTATTCCTGATTGTTCCTTTTCCAAGGGCTACAAAGAATCTAAGTGGTTGTGAAGGAAGTACTAAACCCAAGCTTGTCAAGCCTTAGCCAATGGTTTGGATGGGTCCTCTGAAATTCCAAACAAGCCTTTACATGATGGTTTCAAGAAAACTAACTGTTGTTCCCACTTTTTCATGTTAATCCATGAGTTAGGTTCTTGAATGTTTGGGAGAAGGTCTTGTAAAATTGTGGGATCCACAAATTGTTCTAGGTCCTCTATATCACTCACTATATTTACAAAGAATGCCAAAGATCACTTTGAGCATTTAGAGGCTATCTTTCAGAGGTGTCAAGAGTTTGGGATTTGTTTAAATCCTGAGAAATGTGTGTTTGGTGTACCTCAAGGGAAACTTCTAGGGCATATTGTTTCAAAAGATAGAATCTCCATTGATCTAGAGAGAGTCAAGGCCATACTGGACTTATCCTTATCTATCAATAAAAAGGTAGTCTAGTCTTTCCTGGGGAAGATCAATTTTGTCAGTAGATTCATATCTGATATTGTAGGGTTAGTTAGGCCTATTACTCTGATGTTGAAGAAAGACTTAACCTTTAAATGGACAACTGAAGGAAGGTAGGCCTTTGAAGAAATTAAGAAGTCTATCTCCACTGCCCCAGTACCATGGAATCTTGACTTCTCTAAGCACTTCATAATGTATGTGTATGGAGGTGAGTATAGTATTGTAGCCATCCTAACTCAGAAAGATGACAAAGAGGAGGTAGAACATCCAATTGCATTCTTCTCCAAGACATTAAGAGAGTACAAATCTAGGTAGAATTTTGTCCAAAAGCAATCTTATGCCATAGTTAAAGAACTTAAGAAATTCAGACACCTGGTAATAGGAAACAAAATCTTGATATTAGTAGCTCATTCGAGTGTTAGAGAATACATTATGGAGGGCGAGATTACAGAAAAAAGAGCTAACTAAATAATCAATATTTTTTAGTACGATGTATAAGTGAGGCCTACCAAATTGGTCAGAGGAAGAGGACTCTGCCAATATATTGTCCAAGACACAGAGGCATCAATGTTAAAAGAGATAGAGGATGAAACCGTGCTAAAATGGCAAGAGCCTGACCAAGACTCTTAGGTTAGTGATAGAATACAATTCATGAGAACTGGTATCTTCCCTAGTATGCCCTCCCTTGATAAAAGGTATTATAGACAACAAGGAATTAATTTTGTATTGATTGATCATGTTCTATTTAAAAGAAATTTTGATGGAATCCTATTGAGGTGTGTTGAAAAGGATGACGCTCAAAGGATACTACATGAATTCCATCATGGAGCCTTAGGAGGATACTTCTCAACAAAAACTACCTCCATCAAGATTATGCAAGCTAGCTACTACTAGCCCACATTGTTTACAGATTGTCATCAAATGGTTAAGAAGTGTCAATCTTGTCAATTCTATGTTGGAAAGAGAAGAAATGCAACTTTACCTCTGAGTCCTATAGTTGTAGATGAACCTTTTACATAGTGGGGTTTAGATTTCATAGGAATGATCAACCCAGTCTCAAGTATGCAGTACAAATGGATCCTCATTACAACAAATTATTTTACAAGATGGAGTGAGGCAGTCCTACTTAAAGAAGCCATTGAGAAGGTAATTCTAGATTTTTTGGAAGGAATAACTACTCGCTTTGGTCCACCTTGCACTATTATATCTAATAATGCTAAGGAATTTTTTGGTACCAAACTGTTAGAGTTTGCTTTGAAAAATGATATATATTCGAAGACTTCATCCAACTATTACCCACAAGGTAATGGTTTGGTAGAGTCTACAAATAAGAATTTGATTAAACTAATCAAATGAATAGGAGCTGATCATCATAAAGATTGGCATAAGTATCTCAATTCAGTACTATGGGCAGACAAGTCTACACCAAAGAAAGTGACTAAGATGTCTCCTTATGAACTTGTTTATGGAAAGAATGTAGTTATGCCATTGAATATAGATATCCCTACTTTACAATTGATAAAACAATTGGAGATAGAAGAGAATGGCCCAATGCATGTGAGGCTTGCTAAACTACTAGAAGTGCAAGAGAAAAGAGAGTCAGCACACAAATCCTTGGTGAACTATTAGCATACCATAAAGAGTTGGTTTGATCGAAAGACTTCCAAACCAAATTTTGAAGTAGGGTCTTTGGTTTTGAAATGGGATGAAAGAGCTGCTAAGCCAGCGTTCCATAGCAAGTTTGATTCATTGTGGACTAGCCCTTTTAAGATTCATGCCCACAAGCAATAGAATGCATTTGAGTTGGAAAATATGGAAGGACAACTCAAAGAGATTCCTATCAATGAGATCTTCTTGAAACACTTCACATAAATTCAAATTCTACCCTTGTATCATAGTTAGTTAGGTCTCTTTAAGTTTTGTTTCCTTTCTTGTTTTAATTTTCCTGCTTTCTTTTTGAATAAGTGTTTCAGGAACACTTGTCCACAGCACATTGGCCTCTATATCTAGTAGTTGCACACTCCTCAAGGTCATTAGGTAGTACTCATACTTCAAGGAAGATAACCAATCATTTTAAAATATTGTTGCCTTTAATGCTAACTCGGCACATAATATTTTGCAGATTTGGAATGATGCACTAATAGTCACTTTGGTGCATCTTTTGGCGTCATTAATTAGAAATTATGGGTCATTTGATACATTATTAATGCCTCTATTGTCCCAAGTAGTTAAGTATCTCAAGAGTTTGCATTGCCATTCTTGCTTCAAAATCTCTCAAATTTCCTCTTCTTGCATCGAGAGTTTCAACACCAATTGAAAGTTGTAGCTGTAGATTGAGTCCAGTGTAGTTTCTAGACCCTCTTGAGAAGAGATATAGAAATGGAGGGGTAGTCACCACAGGAGGGTCTATTTGATTTACTAGAGAAGTGGAAGAATAGTAAGTCCTACACATCTACTAAAGTGTAGCCAAGAATCAATAATCCAAAGACTAGAGCCTTGGAGAAAGGGAGAAGTGTCGATCGTACATAGATAGGTGATTATGTAGATGACATCTTTAACTCCTGAATGACCAAAAATTCAAATAATTTGAGAGAAGGGGCACATATAAGATGTCCCGATGAGTAGAGAAGGGAGAATCTGAAACTTTTGGCATGAGGATTTGGACCTCCTAGTTGTCTCAACTCTTGGTCCCTATCGTTCACCCTTATCTCGAATTGGTTCAGATGTGTACAGATCTTTTCGACTGATAGACCTCAACAATTTAGAATAATAATTTTGTACTACAGATAAGCCCTAAAGCAATTCAAGACATGTTGGACCTGCATCATGACCGAAATGCTACTTTCGCCACTATACCCAAGTTGCAAAATATATGGAGCCATGTCAATAATAAACTCAAGTTTGTAAATACTAAATTACACCTAGATAACAACAACACCCAATTACCCACATTGCCTATGGCCTAAGGATGGTTTCACGCTGATGTTCAGGATGCCCTCTCCATGCTAGCTTTCATTTTTGGTCAGGATGAAGATGCAAATGTATATGACAAGCAAAATGGTAGATAAGTCTACTGAGTATAGATTTGACTTCTCAGAGCATATCTCCCAGGCCATCATCGAGCAGTTATCCAATTTCTCTAAGGTGCAAACTTTTAGGTACTCAGCCTATCTTTTCCATTTAATCTTTTATCAAAATTATCAGCTCTTCCAATGGCATATGCATCTAGATATGTATGACTTTGAAGTAGGTTGTAGAACAACCATTCTGATGTCAGTATGGACTCATGTCCTTTTAGAAACTTCAAACCCCTATGAATTTATTGAGTGTTTTGTGGCTCCTATTTTTGAACAATTAGAATCTAAAGTTATTGTGAATAGAATGACAAATAGCTTGAGGGGCCTCTTAGTTAATTCCAAGGTTCCTTGTGACTATTTCTTTGGTGCCCATTTTACAATTCTTAGGCTTCATGGTTTTTCTGGTGAGCCTGTCTTGCTCCCAAAAGTTTTAACCCATAGAGTCATAACCTTGGAACTTGGGTCACTAATTATCCATTATTGATAATAATTTTGGCAACAAGAAGAAGAAAAAGAAATTTTATGATATCCCTTGGAGTAAGGGAAAGATTACAATTAGGAAAAAGGAAACTGAAAATATCCTACTAAGAAAGTTGGCACTCTATGGTTTTTTGGTAATTCAAGATAAATGGAACAATGATCTGGATAGTTTCTTGGCATCCTGGATAGTGAGTAACAAGGTCTCCATTGGTTTCATTCATGACAATCGACCTTTCTGGGAGTAGAGGAGGTCACCACAACAAGATACTCTAGAGTTCTATTTAGAGTTCAAGGATTTACCTAACGAAGGCCCCAAGCCATGGGAAACTTTCTACACTTACCAATAGGAGTATGATCCCAAAAGGCTCATGACACATGGTTTAAGGCTAACTCTCAAGAATAAAAATTGGAGCAGTGAAAAGATAGTGGGATATTGGAAGTATAGGTAAGAAATTGTTTAGTTCACCCACACTTTCAAGGGAGTTCCAACAAATGAGAAATGGGAGACTATGGGATGATTATCATATGACTCCCATATCAAGCCCAGACATAACCAATATCCCAAGTCACTCAGAAGAGATGGAAGAGATAGAAGAAGTAGAGGAAACATAGAAAGCAACTGAACAAGCTCCTAAGGCTCATGATCCCCAATCTCTCAGTGCTATTGAAAAGAAAAAAGCCATACAACCGCCATCTCATGAGACCAATATAGCTTCGACATCGAGGGGTCTTGGAGCAACAATTTCTCAACAAACACTCGTGTTAATGAAAGAGGCATTGTAGGAAGAAGACCCTGAAGATATAGCTAGAAGGCCCTTGAAATGAAGGTGCAAGCTAGTGCTATAGAAAGAAACTAAGGGGATGTCTTGGTGGCCCCACAACAATAGACTCTCACAACTATGGTGGTGATCCAAGTATCCCTCCTCCTATTTCTCTTTCTTCATCTTCTTCTTTAATGGGGGTGGCAACCCAATTAACCTACTCTTCCACACCTCTTGCCACCTCTGTTGTGCCTTTACAATCTTTTGCTCCTACTACTAGTTCATTGGCCATAACCTCATCACATGCCATTTCATTGCCTTTGTTTTCCTTATCCATGCCCAGGAGGGCTTTTCCTTAGATTGATCCCATCCCGCAGTCCCTAACCATCATTCACTTGGGCCCCAATGTACTCAAGCATGTTGAGCAAATGAAGCAAGAGGACTATACCAATGTAGTGGCTATGGACTTAGACCACTTTAGGCCATAGGATAAAGTTGAATTAATGAATGAGATTAATGCATCAGTCATGACTGATTATCTCAAAGCAACAAGGAAGCTACAAAAGTTGGAAGTAGATCTAGCAAAAACAAAAGCCACTATTAATGGCCTTTCTACAGAAATAAAGGCCATGGACAAAGAGATTGACACTCTTAACAAGGATCTGTAGTCTACTATGTCTTTAGAGGTATACTAGGTGATGCAAACTCAAGTTGCAAAGCTTCAAACTAAATTGACATAGGCAGAGGCCACCACAAATGCATTAAAGTAGGAAAAGGCCCTTGTAGAGAAGAAATACCAAGATAAGATACAAGACATGTCTCAGCTATAGCAGAGCCTACTAAAAGAGAAGGATCAAAATAGTGTCCACCAAGCTCAATTCATGGCTAAGTAAGAGAAGACTAAGCAATTGACCATTGAGCTAAGTTAGAGGCCTTAGAATGCTGGAGTGCTAGAGATGGTCAAAGAGTTGTATGTGTCTGCATGGCAAAGGATCTTTGAGGAGGTCTCATAGCTTAAGTCTGCCTTTAGTTTCCTCCTCAAGGCTCAACAACTATGTGAAAGGGTAGAGTCTTCAGTCGAGGCTACTTTATCCACTATTTCTTTGAGAGTCTCAGACACTCAACTTTTGTTACATAAGTTCTATGATGAGACTAATGAAGCTTTGCTAGCGGTAGGGGTGAATGACAGAATGATTGTAGCTAAAAACGTGAATGAGGTTTAAAGCTTCAATGAAGTCGTGACAAGATGCAAGACACTTCTAGATATTTTGAAGGAGTCAAAGGCATGAAAGGACACATTGAGAATCTGGTACAAATGGGACTTCCATCTCCTTTCATGAATGATAGCACAATCTTAATGACTGACCAGATCACGACCCTCCTATTGTTGAAAAAAATGATCAGACTATTTTTCAAAGTCTGAGTGATTCATCAAGTGTACGGGAGGTGGAATTAGTTCTCATTCCCATGGCCAATCTTGAATTTCAGTTGCATTCAGTGGTGCAAATCCTCCAGTCCTTCTGTCATAAGGATATTATCAATTTAGATCTTGCTTCCCAGGCTTTATAGAAGAGGCAAAGCTTGTAGGGCTCACAGTGGTCTGGGTATCATGCTGCCTTGCAGAAGTTGTAATTTGCTTGGTTGTGGCAGTACAATTTTAAATTTTTGATCTTTTTGTATACTTTCTAGGTTCTTTCTATGTAGGCATAGAGTCCCGAAGTGAGTCACCAAGAACTATAGAGTTAAAACTCTACACATTTGTAGCATCAATTTATAATGGAAAAATTCCTATATACTATTGGCCTGGTAATCTATTTTGTGTTGAAAGTAATAGCTTGCACGGAATGTACCAAGTGTCAACATGACGGGATTTTGAAGAAGGGAAAAAGATAAAGGTTCTTAAAAGTTGCACGGATGTGGTACATAGCGTGGTGATAAAAGGGTGATTGCTATAGTGTCTAGTAGTGGCAGAGAGTACCAAATGTCTCCATCCAAGTCTATGGACTTTAGGAGTCATAGAAGATGCCATGCGTTTGTGTTGTGTTCTTTCCCCCTTTTTGTTTTGTAAAGATTCTAAGCTGTGCAGAGAGTGCCATGAGTTGCAACGGTGGGAATTCAAGAACACACTTTTGGTAAAAGAAACTAGGATGAGGACCAGTTTGCCGTGTGTCCCAGTTTTGAAGCTGACGGGTGTTGCCACATGTCTCAAGCATTGGGTAAGTTAAAAGCAAATGAAAGAAGAAGCTAAAGGTGCCAAGTGTCAAAATGACATGCATTTGAAGAGAGTTTCAAAGGGAACTGAACCTAATAAGTGTACGGCGCCACATAGCAACTTTGAGCCATTTAGAAGCCTATGGAAGAGGCCATATGTCCCAATCATAATGTTAGTTATAGAGTTGTGTCTGGAGCACCAATTGACCAATCAAAACCTGAGGATGATGTAGAAGTAGATTTAGAAAGATTTTCTACGTGTGACCAACTTTAGTTTAGTTTTGTAGATGGTTAAGAATCTTAATGGCCATAAGTGTCTCCAACCCCATCTTTCTGCTATAAATAGGGGAATTTTGTAACTGATATAGGGATACTGAAATAGGAGAAGATATATGAGAAGGGATTTTTGTGGTGTGCCTGGAATATATCATTTTCCCTCTGTAGTTGTTTTGAAAAGAAAAGCATCATAGATCTGTGCATATTCTATGCCTTATGTATTCTGATGAATCAATTAATGAAAGAAGCTTTTGTTATGTGATTTGGTGATATTTTCTATGTCTTTATTGCAAATTATCTGAGTTTTGATCTATTTCATTACTTGTTATGTTAATCATGTTCATTTCTCTTTAATACAATAAAAATTATAAAGATTTGATCATTGTGCTTGTTATAGAATAAAAAATTTAAGCCTAGCTCATCGCCTTAGAAGTTACTTTACATTGTATCCGTAATCTTGTTTTTCTTCCCTTTCCCCGAAACACATTTGAAAATAGAAGAGCCAGCTTCTATAAAATCTGGAGGTTGCATCAAAGGTCAATCCCACATATTTGAAGTTTCCCATGTTGGTGATGTATTAATCCTAAAAATTTATACATCAACAATAACAAAGGTAAAACTCAATGTGTGAATAGTAAATACACATATTTGATTGGCACATTCAAAACTCTCAATGAGTGACAATGGTGATGGAGTTTCATCAGGAATTGGGAGCAACAAAAGAGACAAGTCTCCTGCAAGTCATAGAGTTTGTTGCCTTTGGGGGAGATTTTGTAGCGGCCCTTTCTCTGATGAGGAGGCAATTTGTTATTACAAAATGTGTGCCCACATAGGTTTTTGATGCTTGTGTCTGTTACCATGACTTCGTAGTTTGATGGTATCCAAACAAAAGAGAAAATTGATTGCAAATAATGAAGAATTATTTTTCTACATATAAATTTAAATCATAAGAAGTGCTTCAACTAAAGTCACATGCACTAATGCATGCCACTTGGACCGAATTGACAGCGGCGAGTTGTGGAAGAGGAGAAGTTTGTCTCATTCATGTCATAGTGTACAGGAATCATTGGACCACTATGACCTACATCCAAAGCTTATGCTAGTTGAATTTTTGTATATCTTTTTTATCTCTTTAAAGTTTAATGTTAGTAGTTGGACTGCTATGCCTACTAGGTCTTACAGTGGCTTTAGAAAAGTTAGGGAAACTTAATCTAAAGTAATCAACTGAGTATGGTCAGTTAGATCCTACTCAACACACAAGGTGTGATTTACTTGACCCAAATGGTAGAATACGAATAGTCTCTATAAATGATCACTTATAATAGTTGGGTAAGTAGAACATATAAATAACAACAGTTAGTGGTAATACTTCAAATGTTTCTTATCAAGATTTTTAGGCATCTTCCAACTGATTTAAATCTTTCACTTGGAAGAATACTAAACAAAAGACACCACAGATCTCAAAACCATTAATCAGTACCTCAGATAAACATTATCATAGATATCCAAGCTTAAAAAGAATTTGATAAAAAAGACTAACATAATTAAAACTGGTACATGATAGTGCACACTTTATCTATAACTTACAATGAACATTAGTCTATTCACAACAATTGGCAATCATACTAGAAAGGTTATTATTATCGATAAGATTTCATAAGATTTGATAAGATTGTGTATAGGAAATATTTTTTTACATTGAATTTAATATTAACTTTTACAACAATAATGTCTATCTGATTGGATTTAAAGTATGGGCCATACTCATTTCATTTAATTTTAGTATGGCTGAGATTGATTGGAGTATTTAATGTAAACTATAGTCATGATCAAAATAGAATAAAATGATTGGTTCAAACTTGAAAAGACTAATGCAAAATTTTGCATATTTAATGCAAAAGTACCATGCCATGGTAAGTACTAAAAATATATATAACAATTAAATATATTAAGATTATATTAAATTAAATAAATAAATAGATGAAAATAAATAAATATATAGAAAATAAATAAATATGTAAATACTAAATTATATTAAATATTATATTTTGTTTTCCATGGGTAAAAGGCCAAAGTTAATGATGGGAAATAAACAGTATGCCTGAAAGTGTGCCCATTCACTTCCAATTCGTTTTCCATTTTATTATTTCAGAATTTTTTAAAGCTTCGAGGGGATCCGAACCTACCAGCGGACAAACGATGAATCAGACAGAATGGTAACGGTTATGATTTTGCATGGCGTTATGACTATTATTCCTTTCCCCTCCGTCTCTCCACATAGACGTAACGGTAGGGTATGAAACGCCTCATTAAGTGCAGTTGCAGACATATCTAGTTTGGGCACTGAATTTGTATAATTTGCTTCTAGGTGTGTAAAATTTTGAGTTTTTCTGTTTTAGCTATACAGTCAAAAAATAATTGCACTGGACAAGAGTTTTTATAATATTTCTAAGCCTCTGAATTCTGTTTTTACTTCCATTTCCATTCATTTTGTGACTAGATTTTGTAGATTGGAGGCTTTTTTTTTTCCACCGAAGACAAAGACTGCATTGTTTTGTGGAAACTGTAAGAGTATTGCATTCACTGAATTCAGAAGTAGAGGGGCAGCGTGTGACTGGGTGTTTAAAGGCAGCACTAGAAAGAAGAGGTACTTGAATGCTCTTTCTAGTTGATAATTTCAGGAAAGTTACTCTTTCCTGTTGTTTTGAAGACTAATATGATTTTGGTGTTCAACAATTTCAAGAAAACTGTGCATCTAGCAACAATTCTCCTGGAGCAGGGCAGAGCCCTCCGACTCTGATTTTTTTCATATATATATATATATATATATATATATATATATATATATATATATTCATGGGGCGGCTGTTGATAAAAAAATATATGATATTTTTCTTTTATATATAGTTACCTATCTTCAATTAGCTGCACCATCTCAACCCTCAATTACATTCAAGGATAAACTCCAGTAAGCTTGAGGAGAGAATATTAAAGTAGCCGCAACATGGAAGATAATCCACATCAGCAGAATGTGAATATGCATGGGCATCTGAAAGAGCTGCAGAATGTGAATGTGACTCTGAATATGAATATGAAACAAATAAAAAATTTGAATGTGAATATGAAACACATCAAGAATGTGAATGTGAATATGAAGATGAAACACATCAAGAATCTGAAGATGCTGCAGCAGATGGAACAAAGCGAGAATGTGAATGTTAAGCTGGTTTCAGAGTCAATGGAGACTGTCGTGGCTTCTGTAGCAACAACTTCATCAAATGGAGAGAAAAGACAGCGTGGAAGACCAATAAATTCATCTAAGAATCCGGACAATGGGCCTTCCACACTGCCTTCGACTTCTGCCAAGACGCCTTACAGCCTTCAATCTGTTACATTTTCTGCTAAATTATTTCAATCTTTTAGTTTTCTGAAAGGCTCTTTGTTGTTGCTACAACATTTGTTTTGAGATTGTGCCTGTTCTGTTTCTAATTTCTTTTTGAGTACTTATTTATTTATTTAGTTTAAAACATAACTAAACTGCAACCCAGTTTTCTCAAACCAATGCTGCATGAAGCACATCTGCAATACATTCTATAGGCCTAAAAAAAACTAGTAAGATCTGTTTAAAATTCAACCAAATGAGAACAAATTGAAATTGCTTTTCCATGTGAAAACAACAAATCCAATCACATATTGTTCAGGGTGTAGCAACTTGGTCAAGATCCCTTTGGCCGTTGGAAGTGATGCGTCTTCCACCATTAGTATCAATCTCAACAATGCCAATTTTTTCCAATTGCTGGAGTATATGTCGAGCAATAGACCCACTGCTTTTACAAAGATGTGGGGGAGCAACACCATTCCTTGTACCGACTTTCCCGTCTTGAACTGAACATCCATGTGCCCATTAGGGATAGGGTATGTATGGATGTGTTTTTGAAATTGTTGGGATAGGTATGTATGCTTTGTATTTCAAGTACATTAGTATACTAGGAGTATAAGGTAATCTCACATATTATTAGGTTGCCCATAAATTATTAGAGTTAAAAATTTAAGAAAACCAAATAAATATCCATTAAAGTCATGGTAAAGATTTGAAACTAGGTCATACTCATACTCATACTCTTACTCTTACTTACAATTTTACTTTTACAATTGTTTATTTTTGTTTTCGCCTTCTTATTACAAACCTGAAACTTGAATTGTTTATTTATGCAAGTTCAAATTCAAGTTCAAGTTCAAGTTCACAAGAACATAATTTTTAAAAATTAGAATGCTGAAGGGAATCATTAATAGCTATTTGGCTTCTGAGATTGTTAGTACTTAGTAATCTTGTATGGCTTGATAGACAAATTGTTATTATAGGGTTAACCTATTTTTGCATCAATTAATTCTCCTTGCCATCATAAAATATAAGCACTTACACATATATAACTTATTGTCAAAAACGTTATTAATGTCCTTGTCTATAAAAGTAGGAGCTTGTATTATTACTTGAGAAAATTCACTAATTTGTATGCATCTTATCATTAGCAGTAATGTGCAATCAATAATTATAAGAAATCACTAATCATGTCCATATATAATTACACTGATAGGCCTTCACTTACAACGCAAGTTGAGGTCCGTACCATGGTAGGGGATTCATTGATGGTCTGCATGCTGGTGTGGGTATAGGGATGACTATCAGAGAAATCTTCACCGCTCATGTCAATCCCAGGAATAGAGTACTTTACTTCCTTTTGGTGCACTCATTATAGGATGGTTCACAGAATGAACTATTTGGACCATGTAGTAAGAGTAAACAAAACGGAAACTAGTCAAAGAAATGAAGCAAATGTAGATTCAATCATTCAGTATATCATAGAATTCAAATAGAGATCGACTGGGAACATGCGGGCTTACAATTTGGGCTCACAGGCCTGATTATATACATGCGCAAGATAAGGCTTTGAAGCTCCTTTGCACAAAACTAAACTATCAATCTTCTAAATCATGAGAACTACTTTCCTAAGGATCTATTACATCAATATATATCCTTTCCAGACTAACAGATTCCTCCGCGTCAGCTAAAAAAGGTCACAAACTCCAATGAAGAGCTGTAATGTGCAACACGGATAAGTCAGACCTAAATGCATAGGACACTTCCAGAAAATGATTGAAGTGAAGTGTGGATCTCCAAGGAAAGTCGGCTATGAACTAAAGATCATTGAAGGATGTGACATTAGACTCCAAAGATCGAGAAATGCTTTTGTAGGTTTCTCCTTAGCTGATTATTAGGAACTGTTAGAATGCTCTGCTCTGAGAAACAGTCAATCTTATGATAGCGATATATTTCTAATAAAGATATGCAGACCTCTGAATTCTTGATATGATGTTGATGAATGAATGTAGATGCTAAGTCCAGCTCCACAAGGTCTGAAATATATTTGTGATAGAATGTCAGATCAAAATGTAGAAGCTGCTTCTGACTAAACTACCTAAACTAAACTGGGAAATGAAAAGAAATAAACTAAACTACAAACAAACTAAAATGCAAATGTTTTTGGTTGATGTAAGATTTCTCTTGAATCAGGGATGCTCCTGCATCAAACATCCAGGGTTATTGAAAAAGTGAGTCACTCACTTTGCGGGGACTAGGGGTGAACCAAGACAGTCCACCTTAGCTTGAGAAATCCATGATGAATCTTCTTCCGGTCTGCCTTTCCACTTCACAAGATATTCTTTGTATTGTCTTCCTCTAGTGTTGCGTCTAACTTTGCTGTCCAAAATGTCTTCAGTTTGCTCCATTGTTTGTTGTGGTAACTACTTCAAATCTTCTTCCATACTGTCACTGAACTCTACTTCATGTTACTGATAAAGATCTACAATGTTAAAAATAGGTGATATACCCAAGGTCTCTGGTAACTCCATTACATATGCATTTCTTGAATCAAATTTTCTGAGTATCTTGGAAGGTCCAAACTTCTTCATCTTTAATTTGTTATATGTCCAAACTAGAAATCTTTCTTTTCTCAAGTACACCATTACTTCATCTCCAACTTCAAATTCCTTATGTCTTCTCTTCTCATCTATCTTTTTCTTGTATTTATTGTTCATGTCCTTTAAATGCTTCTTCACCTGATTTTGCACTGTCTTCATATAATCTGTAAATTCCTCTACTTCTGCACTCCTCTTTTCTTCCATGCTGATATCTCTTAATTCTACTATTCCTCTAGGATTCACTCCAGTCACAATCTCAAAAGGTGTTCTTCCAGTACTCCTATTTACTGAATTATTGTATGCAAATTCTACTTGTGAAAGAATCAAATCCCAACTTCCGGCTTTCTCTCCAACCAAACATCTCAACAAGTTTTCCAAACTCCTATTCACTACCTCTATTTGTCCATTGGTCTGAGGATGAAAAGTTAAACTAAACTTCAAATCTGTCTTCATCTTCTTCCAAAGTGTCTTCCAAAAGTATCCAACAAATTTTGTATCTCTGTCTGAAACTATACTCTTAGGTAATCCATGCAATCTCACAATATCCTTGAAAAATAGGTCAGCTACATGCACTGCATTAGTTGTCTTCTTGCAAGGTATGAAATGAGCCATCTTTGAAAATCTATCAACCACTACAAATATTGAATCATGTCCTCTCTATGTCTTAGGTAATCTCATTACAAAATCCATGCTTATGTCTTCCCAAGGTCTCTCCGGTATTGTCAAAGGTTTATACAATCCAGTGTTCTGACTACTCCCTTTTGCAACTTGATAAACTCTGCAACTCTGTACAAATCTCTGAACATCCTTATGTATTTGAGGCCAAAAATAGTTTTCACTTACCAAAGCCACTATCTTGTCAATACCAAAATGTCCTACCAATCCACCAACCACTACAAATATTGAATCATGTCCTCTCTATGTCTTAGGTAATCTCATTACAAAATCCATGCTTATGTCTTCCCAAGGTCTCTCCGGTACTGTCAAAGGTTTATACAATCTAGTGTTCTAACTACTCCCTTTTGCAACTTGACAAACTCTGCAACTTTGCACAAATCTTTGAACATCCTTATGTATCTGAGGCCAAAAATAGTTTTCACTTACCAAAGCCACTATCTTGTCAATGCCAAAATGTCTTGCCAATCAACCACTATGCTTCTCCTTGATCAAATTATGTCTCATTGAACTTCTAGGTATGCACAACTGATTTCCTCTAAACAACATATCTTCTTGAATGAAATAATCCAACCCCTTACTCCTATCTATCACAACAGGTTCCTTACATGCTTTCCAAGGTTCTGCAAAATCAATGTCTCTCTCATACGTGTTCTTCAATTCATCAAAACCCAACACTTCAACTCTCATCTCTGTCAACAAGTTTCTTCTCCTACTCAATGCATCAGCAAGTTTATTTGATTTTCCACCCCTATGCTTCAACACAAATATATAATTATGCATGAACTCTACCCATCTCATATGTCTTTGATTCAACTTACCTTGACTATTCAAATATTGCAAAGCTTGATGATTTGTATACAACACAAACTCCTTAGGCAACAAATAATGTCTCCACTTCTTCCAGGCTTGAATTATGGCATAGAACTCTTGATCATAAACTGAATATCCTCTCCTTGCATCATTTAACTTCTTACTAAAATATGCTACAAGTCTACCTTCTTGACTTAATACTGCTCCAATTGCATGTCCACTTATATTACAATCTACTTGAAGAATCACCCATATAAATCTTTTCACTCATCTTTAGATTTATTTGAAATTTGAAGATTAGGTTATCAATTTTTCAAAGCGGATGAAAATAAGTTAAATTTATGTGGAAGTCTGTATGATTTTTCTAAATAGGTTATGGTTTTCAGTATTGATTGGTTTATACCAGCTCGGAGTAGTAATTAATGGCGTGTATGTTCCTGTGTGGGTTGTAAAGAGTGTGCTGGGGTTAGTTAGGGCTTTGTTATGCAGTTTTATGTTTGAAGGTTAGACGTGGTGTGTTATGTTGTTTGAATTTATCTTCATGTTGTTTAGTTGCAGTGGAGTGAAGGAATTCACTTGCTTGCCTCGCCTCGCTAACGATTTTTTCTTATATAGTTTTGTGCAGAATTGGTTTTCTATTGAGTTGTTTCATTTGGGGCTTTCGATGAAGGATAGGAGCTTTGCTCATTGTTTGCCTTGCACTTTTTGAAAGATCCTTTTCAAATCCAATTCAATTTGAACAAGTGGAAATACTTAATCTTAATGCTTGGTGGTCAATTCCTCATCCTGCTGATGGCTCAAAGATAGTAGTGGCAGGGAACTTGATTTGGTTCTTGTTTCTATGCAATTTTCCTGAAGTATTTCTTATTAACTTGTTTTTCATTACAGCATTACTCTTTTTTCTTTCTATCCTACTCTCCCCACATATATTATGATTGTGTTAGGCCCTTTTATAAACGAACAATCTCACGTGGATAACAATTATGAGGCAAAGGTGGTTTATGGAAGCTTTGTATGCAACACAGGCAGTGGGGCAGCTTTTCCCTCGGGCTGATGTGCAAATAACTTTTCCAGATCTGTCCCTAGTCTGATGTGTAATTAACTTTGCCAGCAGCTTGTGGTTGGTAGCCATTGCCGTGTTCAGGAACATCCTATTCTCCTCTCTACTACTAACATTGCCAGAGACTTCTTGTTGTTATCTATTTTATGTTCTTTAATTTCTAGATTATTTAATACATTGGAATATTTCTATGATGGGAGTTAATCCACATAATCCAGCTATAAACCTATCTGATATCTCACAATTTGTTTAATTCTGTCCTCTCATTTCTATGTTTGTTTTATTATTTGGTATGTGTAGTATTATATTTATAGTTACATCGTAAGAAAAGCTTGCATATGGTCTCTTTTTATTGAGAAGTTCAGGTTATTCATGTTTGTCTCTTGAAGTTTATGTGTAGTCATGTGATTCGCGTTTGGCTATTTGTACCTACCTATACTTCCTCGATGGTGCTTATTTTCCCAGTGAAAGCATCCATACCACAACAATGAAGATGCCATTTTGGAAGACCCGCTACCTTTATTTGTGTAAAGAAATTAAAGTTTTGGACTTTCATTAATGTTGTGATGAATTCATAAGACCTTTTGGTTTTTATTTTTATTTTTATTTTTTTTGGCTTTTAATTGGAATAAGCGGTAATTTTATTTTTTAACACAAATAGCATCTGCAAAACAGCTACAGAAGCATTTAGAGGGGGATATTACAAATTACAGCAGTATAGTGGTGAGAAAGTGTAAACAGAACTGCAACGGCAAGGAGGAGAAAGGAGACAAGAAGTAGGTGAATAAGTCCATCGGTGCATGGAAAGAATTTTTACTGTTAAAACTATTTCATTGTTTGCTAGAGATCATCTAATCACTCTTGATTAAATCAAGGATTTTTGAGGAGCATCCTCAGCAGAGGCAGCAAATGAGGAATACGGCTTGGAGTAGTCACTTTCGAGAGGCCTAGCATAACTTGCAATAGGAGTGCTCCTCCTGGGAAACTTGCTAGTCACATGAGATGTAGAGAATCAGAAAAAAACTTATAGGCAGAGAGTATTATGAGTCAGTAAATACAGCCCAACCAATTAGGAATTATGAAATGCCCATTTATAGTTCAGAAGCTCATCTCTAAGCAAACAAAATAGGGCAATGTCTATTTTATTAAGAAAGCATACAGAAGAATTCATTTCTGTGGCTGACCAATCCCTTCTCACTTAATACTTGGAAAGATAATTGTCATAAGGTATGCAATCTGAGGTTAAAACCCAAACTCACTTGTATGGAAAAGAAATGGCTTACTAATTAAGTATAGCCATTAAACTACTATTTCAAATCAAATCCCATCAAAGGAAACAATGGCCTGGCCGCTTGTGAATCTGAGCATTACCAAGGTGAACTTTGTACTTTGTCAGCAGATAAAGAATCCATCCAATGATTGTCTTTTCATAATGATAGAGAATTCATCCAAAGTTTTCTTTTTCATTTGACTCCGCATGCAACATGCTACTGAGAAATTTATAAAGCATCCATCAAAAGGCCTATCAAATCAATCTCCTTTAAGTCTCCCAGTGACAGAAAAATTGCCTCCCTAGCTACTCACATGCTCCAAAACCACCCCTCCTATAATTTAAGAAACCAACATGTCTGATTCCTCAAGTTTCAAAGGTCCTCAATAACTAGTTACGACACCTACACTAGTGCACCAAAGATGTATATCATGCCAATAATTCTCTTATTTTAGCCAAAACATTAATAGAAGCCCCAGTCAATAAGAGGTAAAAGGAATAAGCGATCATTCATCTTCATGTAATTAAAAGTTTGATATAAGGTAAGATAGAGTATATGGGAACAAAATTCAAGGTCATCCTAGCTACACTAGGAGCTGCACCAAATTCACTTGTTATAAAATCAAAGAGAACACAACCAGGCAAACCCTCTCTCCCCTCAGCCACTCCCCAAAAATGTTGAGAAAACTGAAGCAAATTTATTTTCTCTCAAATCTATTTCTACAGACACTTGTGAAATGTCTAAAACACAGAAGAAAAACTTAATTGACAGTTAACACCAACTATATAATTATGACCTGGTCAACAAAAAATAGGGTTTTAGCAGTTCCTTGTTTTTTCGAATCCCACCAAATCATTAAGTTTTCTTCTTGAAAACTTTATCAATTTATTGCTACATCTGAGATACACCAATACTTCTCAATTTTAATCATAGTTGCTAGGAAATTCCATTATAGGAATGTGGACGTGTACCCATCCCCAAATTTCTAGGAATTACATTTACATAAAATATAGCCATCTCCTTGTTCATTTACTCACATCCCCATCCCCATCCCCATCCCCATCCCCATCCCCATCCCCATAGCCAAGTGACTAAATTTACATAAAATACAACCATCTCCTTGTTAATTTACTTGCATATAGTTATTTTACCAGAATGCCTGTCCCCATCCCCATACTAGTACCATCTCTTGGTAACTATGATTTTAATTAATTAGAATTTTTAATTGCATCCCCATCCAATCATCATATAGAACAATAAATCTTGTATAGAAATAAATGTCTTTTTGTATGTATTAAACAAACAAACCTATTACAAATATTTACATTTTACACATATACCAACATGAACAATAGTAAAATGTAAATATTTGTATGTGTGATCCTCTAAAATTAGTGTATGTAAGTAAACTTGGTTAGTATATGTGTATAGGAATATAAAAAAAATATTATTGTTTATGTTTAATTTATTTTAGATTTACAAGAATGTTATATTATTAATGGAGATGATGGTGCTAATTTATGTTAGTTTATAGATGTGTTCATTTTATTTAAAAAGATGGGTTTAGAATAAGTTTATTTGTTAACACATTTAATAATTGGTGTCTATACATTTTATATTAACATATTTTAATTGATTGAAATTGGATTTTAAAGGAACAACATGTAGCCACAATGTAGTGGTTGTGGAGTTTGATACTAGAAAATTAGTGCCAAAGATGACCTTGATGATAATCTTGTTGGAATAAATTTTGATTCGATATAGCCTGTTGGTTAGGCTCTGTCAACAATAGCAACATTGTGCTCAAGAATGTCTCTAATACTTTGTGAAATCTATCAAATCCTCTACTTTGTGTTGCCATTAATTTGTCAAGAATTTTGCAAACTCTTTTGTTTACTCATGGTAGTCATCCCCAACTCCCACTCATAATGATGTGGACTTTGACAATCCATAAATCCCATGGTCTAACACTTGAGAGAACATCAATTGACATCAAATATATTGATCATTAGGGTGTCACATTTGCTACAATGTTGTAGGTGTTGTGTTATGTGGTTCTACAAACCTCCCTAAGCTTGATCTACAAGTGATATATGCCTATATACAAGATAGTACATATCTCTTCCTAGGAGGAAGGGGGAGGATCATCTACACACAATATCAATGTTACATTATTAGGGAGTTTAATTAACAATGTATTTACTATTTTCCCCCTACACTATGTTCAATGGCTTCTATCGCCAAAAAAACTAATATCTAAATTTTATTGTGATTTTCCATTAATTAAAAATTACTCATGTCCATATATAATCATATTCAAAATTATTTTAATAAGAGTACTTACAAATGCTAAAAAAGTCTTCATCCATATGATATCTTTATTTCAATTTTATTCATCAGATGTCATAGTATTGAATATTTAAAAATGCATTTTAATATTTCCAAATAGTGCCTTGGCACATATTCTATTATTCTGTGTATTTGGTGGTGTATTTTTTGGTTCCATTTAATTTGTAATGCTACAGTATGTAATTACTAATGAAGTTTTGTCACAGAGAGTAGGGGAGTGAGACTCTTTCAACTCATTGTCAATGCACTAGGGGAGGTAAGAACTCTCACTGGTTCACAATCATTTTCTTGTTGGTGTCTTTTGCTCAGAAAATAAAATTTTGGTGTGATGGTTTTATTTCGAGGATGAGCAACTGTTTCTAATCAGGGTGTAGATAATTGGAAAATAGATTGTTTATATTTCTGATACAAGCCTTCTATTGAAAAAATTTCAATTAGGTGATGTTTTGAATGAAAGACTCACACTTTGTGGTGGTTTTAATCATTGTGAGCTAGTGATAGATTGAACTTATTTTTTCTTAAGCAACTACCTTTTCGAAACATCTTTATGCTTTGGTGGAACATATAATTTTTACCAGAAAATGAATTCTTCGAAACACAATCCTTTAAAGCAAGCAATGCATCCTTTTGATGTAAATGGTAAGTAGGTCAAGTGAACAATGGGCTAGCAGTTGCCCAGACGACAAAAGAACACAGAATAATAACAAAGAATTTTGAAAATACATGTTCTTTAATATTTGTAGAAGAATTGTACATTCTATGGGCCACTCCAAAATTATATCAAGCCCAATTAGCATACACTGCCCAACCCAATAAATATTCTACCAACATGCAAAGACTCTGTCTTATAGTCTAACTCTTTTACAAGTTCATTTGACTCCTGTATAGACTTCAGCTCCACTTAAGCTCTAACTCCAACAAATTCTAGAAAAGAAAGATATCACTTTAATGTTGATGTGGTGACTATTGGCCTTCCCATAGATATGGGATTTAGAAGGTCCTTATCGCAACACACATATGTAACCTAAGCTTAAAGAAACCTGATGCTTCAGCTTCCACCCAACAGTTTTGTAGGTTCTATGCTACTCTTGTATGCCTCTAAACCCCTGATGCAGGAGCATCCAATGGTGTAAGGGCAATCTTGCATCACCCAAAAAGATGTTGCTTCAAAACCATTACAGTTGTTTTCATTTCTTTCCATAATTAGTATTTCTAGTTACATAATCTTTCAAATAATGATGTAGGACTTTTAGTTTTTCCAAAACTGCTAAAAATAGCAAACTGCTAATTTTGGAAAGTTTACCTGTCAAGTTAGGAAAGTTTGCATTTGGGCACAAATTGAAGAGAAAACTTAATGAAAGAATCATAATATAAATATAAGACCTTTGGCGAAGGAATTAGACAAAGATAATTTGTGAGCTGAAATATATTAAAGTTTGTGTTTTCTAAAAAGCCCTTGAAATTTTTTGAAACAAGATATGAGGCACTAAACATCCCATAACATCCCAAAAAGTTGATGGAAATCTTTTTACACATTTCTAGCATGATACTTCACATCGCAATCTTTCTAGCGCTTAAAACGGTTCGTCAATCAGACACTCGGATCAAAAGTTATGCTTCCCAGAACTTGACCTACTTTTGGAGGGAGTTACAAATTTTGAAATTTAGCTGGAGGCCACCAAAAAGTGTTGTTTATGACTATTTTGGGAACACTAGGAATTAGTGGAGTTAAGGGGGCAAGTGTGGATTCAAGAATAGGTGGGAAAATAGAAACCTTAGTTGATTTGGTGTTATAGAAGGTAGATGATTCTAAAGTCTTGTGATAGGAAGTTGTAATGTGTTGCAGCCTATGGAGGATTGATTCCTCTAATTGTATTTGAGCTTCTGTAATGTAATAAGTTGTCTAGATCCATAAAAAAAAGTTCTATTTTCTGTGTGCAATTTCTATTGTTGTGTGTTTTATGATTTACCCCCTTCATCAAGTGGTATCAAAGCAAGGGTTTCCTGAGTCTGTAGACAAATCGCTGACCATGACACAGTTTGCACCAGGACCTGAGGTTGTGGGTTTGCTGCAGAGATCAAGATGCCTCCACAAAGAAATCATATTGGGAGGAATGCTTTGACAGAAGAGGGTTTTAGAGCACTACAAAGGCAAATTGATGCATTGCAAGATGAGCTACGAAGAGGGTTTGAGCTGAGAACAAGAGAAGAAAGTGAAGATGAAGCTAAAGAAGAGCTATCTGAGGAAGAACAAGAACTTGTAGGAGATCCTACAGAAGTTAGGTTGTTGAGGGACTACCATGATGAGGTGTTGTGTGATATCATACCGATGGATGCATGTCATATGCTATTGCGGAGGCCAGGGCTGTATGATAGGAGTGCTATCCATGATGGTCGTGCAAACACACATTCCCTAACAAAGGATGGAATTTGTAGTACTACTAGAATTTGCTTGGTAGATGGTAGAATTTTTTTGGAGGGAATGAAGCATGAGCGTCATTGCTTTGCATTGATTCCTAAGATTAGTCAAGAGAAATGTGAAGATGTACAAGCAGAAGTCTCCAAAATGTTGGAAGAATTTTAGGATATTATCTCTGATAATGTACCAGAAGGTTTACCACTAGTAAGGAAGATAAGTCATCAAATGGATTTCATACCAAGAGCCAGCTTGGCGAATACGGCAGCCCATAGAATGACTCTAGCTGAGAGTGAAGAGTTGAACCGACAATTTCAAGAGTTGTTGAGGAAGAGATTGATAAGAGAGAGCCTAAGTCCCTATGTGGCACTTGCAGTACTAGAACCAAAGAAAGATGGAGAGTGGAGAATGTGTATAGACTCTCGGGCCATCAATAAGATCACGATCAAATACAAATTTCTATTACCCAGAATGGATGACATAATGGACTATTTGAGTGGAGCCAAGTACTTCACGAAGATTGACCTGAAGAATGGATATCACCAAATCCATATCAGAGAAGGAGATGAGTGGAAGACAGCCTTCAAAACCAAAGAAGGTTTGTATGAGTGGTTAGTCATGCCATTTGGGCTAACCAATGCACCGAGCACATTAATGCAGCTCATGAACGAGGTATTGAAAGAAGTTTTGTTATTGTTTATTTGGATGATATTTTGATTTTCAATAAGACTTGGGCTGAGCATCTGATGCATATTAGAAGAGTTTTAGAGAAGCTAAGAGAAGAGAAGTTGCTGATTAATCTGAAGAAATGCAGTTTTGCAAAGAAAGAGTTGGTATACCTAGGATTTGTTGTCTCAGAAGGTCTTAAGATGGACCCAGAGAAGGTGAGGGCTATCATTGAATGGCCTACACTAAGGAGTGCTTCCAAGGTAAGATCTTTTCATGGTTTGGCAAGTTTTTACAGAAAGTTTATTAGGAATTTTAGTAGCAATTGTGCACCCCTAACTGAGACAATGAGAAGGGATAGAAAAGAGCTTAGATGGACTAAAGGAGAAAATAAAAGATTTGATACAATGAAGTAGAAAGTCATAGAGCAACCTATTTTGGCACTTCCATATTTCAATAAGGTATTTTAGGTAGATTGTGATGCTAGTGGTAGTGCTATAGGAGTTGTTTTGAGCAAAGAAGGTAATCCCATTGCCTATTTTAGTGAGAAGCTTAATGATGCCAAGAAAAAGGTATTTTGTTTATGATCAGGAGTTTTATGCAATAGTTCAGGCTTTGAAGAAATGGAGACATTATTTGTTACCAAAGGAGTTTGTTTTATATACTGATCATCAGGCTTTATAGTATCTTAATACTCAAGGAAAGTTAAATCAAAGGCACTTAAAAGGGGTTGAGTTTTTGCAATGCTATATTTTTATTTTGAAGCATAGGAGTCGGAAGTCTGACAGAGTTGCAGATGCCTTGAGCAGAAGGCAAAATTTATTGATAGAAATGAAGATAGAGGTTGTTGGGTTTGATGAGCTCAAAAGTTTATATCTTGAAGATCTAGATTTTGTAGAGGCCTGGAAAGCTTGTTTGGAACCTATTACTTTGAACATGACAAAATGGTTAGATTTCATAATTCAAGATGGCATGTTATTTAAAGGAAGCCAGTTGTGCATTCCGAGGAGTTCCATGAGAGAGAACCTAATTAAGGAGAAGCATAGTGGAGGATTGGTTGGACACTTTGGTCGAGATAAGATCATTGCTATTGTTGGTGAAAATTATTATTGGCGACAGTTGCAGTAGGATGTGAGGAAATTTGTAGAGTTGCAGAGTATGTTAGATGGTGAAAGGAGCAAATCAGAATATAGGTCTATATCAGCCATTACCAGTACCAGAGAAGCCATGGGATGATATCAGTATGGATTTTGTTCTTGGTTTACCAAGGACATAGAGAGGACATGATTCCATTTTTGTGGTGGTGGATAGATTCTCAACGATGGCACATTTCATTCCTTGAACGAAGACTAATGATGTTGTTCATATTGCTGAGTTATTTTTTAGGGAGGTGGTGAGATTACATGGTCTACCAAAGAGCATAGTTTCAGATCAAGATACCAAGTTTGTTGGTTATTTCTGGAGGACATTGTGGAAGAAGTTTAAGATAGATTTAAAGTTTAGTTCTACACACCATCCACAAATTGATGGACATATGGAAGTGGTGAAAAGGAGTTTGGGTAACTTGCTACGATGCTTAGTAGGAGATAAGCCCAAGGGATGGGATTTGATTTTACCATAGACAGAATTTGCTTACAACAATTCTATCAATAGGAGTGCTAGTAAATCACCTTTCCAAATTCTATATGGCAATAGTCCAAGAAATTCTTCAAAGTTCAGGAAGCTGGATAAAGGAGAAAACACAAGTGCTGAGGCCGAAGACTTTGCAGAACACCTAAAGAATTTGCATGAAGAGGTGAGAAAGCATATTAATAAGATGAATATTCAATATAAGGCTAAGTCAGATTAGAAGAGGAGACATAAGGAGTTCCAGGTGGGAGATGAAACCATGGTTCACTAGAGAAAAGAAAGGTTCCCAATTGGAACATACAATAAGCTAAAAATGAAGAAATTTGGACCGTGCAGAATCCTAAAGAAGCATGATTCAGGAAATGCATATGAGGTAGAGCTGTCGAGTTGGATCAATATTTCCCCTGTGTTCAACATTGCTAATTTAATAGAATATCATGAGGGTGGCATAGAGGATGGACCAACAGAAGAACAGTGGAGTATTCTGGTATCTACTTCAATGGAGGAGATAGAAGAGATCTTAGATAGCCATGTGGGAAGAAGTACTCAGAACAGGGAATATGAAGAATATCTGGTGAAATGGAAAGGAAGGCTTGTTGAAGATTCTTCTTGGTTGTCTAAGGCAGAGGTTGACTATTTGGGTTTTCCTCAAACAAACACCTAAGATGTGACAGGGTCACTTCTCAAATTACCTTGGGTGTCTGATGTAGGAGAATCCAATGGTGGAAGGGCAATCTTGCATCACCCAAAAAGATGTTGCTTCAAAATTATTACAGTTGTTTTCATTTATTTCCATAATTAGTCTTTCTATTTCCATATTCTCTTGAATAATGATGTCGGACTTTCAGTTTTTCTAAAAGTGCTAAAAATAACAAACTACCAGTTTTAGAAAGTTTACCTGCCATTTAAGGAAAATTTGGATTTAGGCATAGATTGAAGTGAAAACTTATAGAAAGCTACATAATGGAAATATAAGACCTTTGGTGAAGGAATCAGGCAAAGATCATTTGTAAGCTAAAAGATATTAAAGTTTTTGTTTTTCTAAAAGCCCCTAAAAATTTCTAAAACAAGATATGAGACACTAAAACATCCCATAACATCCTGAAAAGTTGACGAAAATCCATTTACACATTTTTGGCATGATATTTCACATCGTAATCTTTCTGGTGCTTAAAATTGTTCGTCAATTGGACACCTGGATCAAAAGTTATGCTTCTCGGAAGTTGACCTACTTTTGGATGGAGTTACAAATTTCAAAATTTAGCTAGAGGCCGCAAAAAAGTACTATTTATGACTATTTTAGGAACCCTAGGTAGTAGTGGTGTTAAGGGGGCAAGTGTGGAGTTAAGAATAGGTGGGAAAATAGAAACCCTAGTTGATTTGGGGTTACTGAAGGCAAATGATTCCAGAGTCTTGTGATAGGAAGCTGTAATGCATTGCAACCTATGGAGGGTTGATTTCTTTGATTATATTTGAGCTTCTGTAATGTAATAAGTTGTCCAAATCAATAAAATAAAGTTCTATTTTTTGTGTGTAATTTTTGTTGTTGCCTGTTTTATGATTTACCCCCTTCATCAACCCCACTCAAACAATATAGACTATTCAGAATAGTCTAACATAACTTACAAAAGGGATTTTGTCATTTTCAACTTGTTGGACAAAGAATGGATCCTTAACATAACTATCCTTTGATGTGTGAACTGGATCCTATGTGGCTTCCCTATGCTTGCATGGAAATGTGCAACACTTTGGTGACACACTTTTCCTTATGTAGTTCTGTCAGGAATAACTCTGTCTTAACAAAGCCAAGAGCCTCCTTTAGGTTGTGTGCCTCATATGGCACCTATATCACAACCAATGGACTTTGTGGTAGATTACTTAGGATTACAAACTTGCAAAAAAACACACAATACACACTCCATATCAAAACATGATGAATGAAATTCTTTTCACTGCTATGCAAGAGAGGTCAACCCCTAGTATGCTCTTGTATCACTTATTCCATATTTAAATTTTAATGATGTTGCCATCTCCTAAATGTGTTTATATATTTCTTGCAGGAATTAAATTAGTTTTTATGAACTTATGAGTTTAGATCACATTTGTTTCTGGCGTACGACTTTGAGGTCTAATTATATAGGTTGTTATAGCTCAAGAATCTTTATATACTTTTCTTAAAAATAAATTTTTGGGTAATAATTTTATGATTGTATTTTTTCAGTGGTAATGACATGAGATACTATAACTTCTTACATATAAGCATTGTTCCAATACACAGAATTGATTTGTATTCGGCATACCAAAAACTTTTGACTTGGCAACTAAAAAAATATTTCAATTTCTTTAAAAAACACAAATATTATGCAAAATTGAATATCCCTCAACATATATTCTCCTATTCCACTCAGATATACAATGGTTAGTTTACAAAATTTACATTCAAGTATCAGATCAATATAGACAAAACCATAGACACACAAAATTAACATAGTCAACTGATAACAATTCTAATGAACTAATCATTAGCACTACATTTAGTGAAGTCAAAAATACATAAAAAATTAGATACGTTTCAAGTGTGAATCCTCCTTCCTCTATACTTGTTTGTTGATGGGCATGTACAGAAGGTCAATTTTAAAGATTGAACATGAGTTATTGCCAAACAATTTCAAAATGGAGTCAACCTCAAATAAAGTGACAGATTTAAAATATTTGCATTTTAGTTTAAAATAGCAAAAGCATATTTGAGAGTGGTGTCAGGTTTAGTGGTGTATTTATTGTGGCATTTCATTATGATCCACTACTACCATGCATTGAATTTTATTTTATTTGATTATTTTTATTTTCTATTTTTTTATTTTTATGGATTTTTGTCTACTGGTAACAAGAATCTAAACCTTTTGGCCCTTCTTGTGATTGTAGAACACCTCTAGGCATAATAATTAATATTATTATTATTTATAATATTATATTATTATTTCCTATAATATATTGTTTAAAACACTCTTAGTTAATTAAAATAATATTTATCTCATCCCAGTGGAGGGGACATGACAGTCCTCCCACCCTAAATATTTCCTTTCCTCAAGCAATGTCCACTCTAGAATCCTTGTCCACTCCATGTCAAGGTAGTGTACCATGTGGTGATGCTTGTCAATCCTCAACACTTTACATTTTTTGATCCATGCTCCAATCTTCCAAATGACCAAGCTAGGGTGATAATTCCCCATCGAACTTTCCTTTTCCATCGATACTCCATATGAAGGCTATTTTTGGCATGCTCCCATGATCATATTCGACATGGGCCAAACATTATCATAGTAGAGTATCTTAAACCTTGAAGGGCTTCCTTGATTATTTTCTTGCTTTGAGTAAAGTGGTTCACCCAAATGCACACTTCCATTCTTCTCATTTCAATCATTGCTAAGGTTCCATTCATAATGCCTTGAAGTGTCATACCCTTCCCATCTGCTTTGAGTTGGAACTCCATTGTGTGGTAGTTTTTCCAAAATCTCCTAAGTGAGTACAACCATTGTACACCCAATACTATGTCCATTTTGCCCAATCCCATAATGTATAAATCATTCTTAACTTGGTACCCTCCCAAGGATAGGTGGGATGATGTATGCATCCTCTACAAGGCATAATAGCATGTCTTTCTGCAAGGATAACATTGAACCCATCAAACCTTTCTACATCCAAATCTTTCTTTGAAGCGAAATCTGCATCAATGAACTTATGAGTAGGTCCACAATCAATTAGCACTGTGTCCCTACAAAACTCCTTGAATATTAAAAGCATGGTATTTGGGTACTTTTGAAAGGAGGGCAATAGTGTCCCTTGGAAAACTCTCAAACTCATCGATCATTTCCTTATGTATGGTTTCCTCCATCTCTAAATCTTCTTTCGGAGTACCTGCTATGTAATGTATCTTGTCTCTTCTTGAGCATCTATGTCCGGGCTCCCATGGCTCTCTATAAGAGAAACACAACTTCTTCTTCCAAAGCTCATTTTAGTCTCTTCATACTTGTTTGTTTAGGAGAGAGTTCCATTAGTGAAGGGATATCTTTCCTAGGCTACTTTATAGGGACATTCTTAGGGTTGAACTTGTTCCTAGTTGTAGAAACCTCTAACCTAAATGGCCTTTGAATCACATCTTGTAGAGATGTACGATCAAAAGTGCTCACTAAGCCATGGAGTGACTCCATCAATCCCTCAATAAACAAGTACATGAGTCTTTCTTCAGTAATATATGGAACCATGACTAAATTTCTCTAAAATTCTACCATTGTTATCTCTAAAATACATCTCCAGGTTCTTTTGATCAAATTTGTCTATAGTCCTCTATGTAAAACCAACATATTCCACAGTATGTTGATGCCCTTGAGTGATAATTCCATGATGCCACCATTCATGTGCAATCCCATCCAAATGAAGAATATAAAACTTGATAGCTTCATCCTCTTCCATAGGACTGAGTGAGAGGTACATGTCCAATATTTGAACCCAAGCTCTTGTAGTGACCTTCCTCGAACCATCAAAAGTTGGAAGCTTCATATTACTCACTTTATGTTGTATGTCTCTGCTACCTTTCTGCATAGGTTGCTTCCCCTCGGTCCACTCTTAGCTTCATAGAATTGTGTGAATGGGATAGTGAGTCTAATCTCTGGATCAACCCTCGAATATTCTTCTATACAAGCATTGAGGTCATCATCTATTAGAGTTTGTTCCTCTTCTTCTTGGGATCGCTTGACTCTAATAAAAAATGTGTTGTGCGAAATGGGGTATTGTTCCAATCATAGCCTTGCTATGATTTATGTAGATCATAGCTCCATTCTAATTTGTATTACTACCTTTTGTGCCATTATTTGGTGCTCATCTACTAAGATTATTCAATATTGGCCACATTTGTAGGGGTATTTGTGTTTCTTATTCTTGTTGTTTTTCCATTTGATCCTACCTCTTTGCAACCTATTGTTGTAACTACATAAAAGCTCTCTAATCATCTCAATCTTCCACCTTCTCCTTACCTCTACCTCCAATTCCAACTTTAATCTATTTTGTCTTTGCCTCTAGTTTCTTCCTCTCTCTTTCTAGGCCTTGTTGGTCCCGTTGGCTTAGTTGCATAAACTAATGTCTCCCTCTAGCTAGCAGGACAAGCTACTTTGATACCATCGACATATCACTCAACAAATATTCTCCTATTCCACTAAGAATTGTAATGGTTATTTTACAATATTTAAAATCAGCTATCAGATCAGCATAGACAAAACCATAGACATTGACAATTCACATAGTCAATTGATCATTAGCATATAGGTTCTCACTGTTACATAGATTTTTATGGCTGATCACTCCAAAAATGTTATCACTACTTGCACATAAAGCACACTACATGATCGGTGCTTCAACTCTATATATACATGTAATAATATTCAAAATTTGATAATTTAGGTGCTTCAACACTATGTAATAATTTAGGTGCTTACAAAATGCATGTATGAAAAAGTCATGAACTATGGATCCTACACATATTGACTAGTGTACAATGATTGTGACCAGATGATTATAATGATCTAGGAAACCTCAGAAAATAGTAGTCTATCAATCAATTAGGATATATGATTCATGTAGAACTCATTCATAGATCTTTGATCAGAGCAGTATGAGTACTTCAGACAAGATATTATTCTCAATAAGTCATTAATAAATAGCAGTTTACAAGTAATGATTTTTATTCGTACACCCAATGTTCTTTTTAAGATAAAAGGGGTAGAGCCCCAAACCATATATATTATAATAAAATTAGAGTAGTTACAGAGAGTATTGTAGAGGGGGGATCAATATTTCCTCACCCCTCATAGTGAAAAAACAATAAACCGCCAAGAAAGACATATAGATAAAATGATTTTAAACAGAACAAAAAACCAACAAAAAACACCATTTGCCACCAAAACGCCACCACCACCAAACACTTAAGACATCACCTAGTCATCAACTCTGGCCATAGCTTCCAGAATGCCGCTCTCAATAGTAGCCATCTCATCATCTTCCATCTAGTCCTAGGGATTCTCTGCCTTTGCTTCAGAAGCATCTTCCACCTCTTTAGAATACCTATGGTGATGTGGAGGTAGGTCAACTACATGGAACCTTAGTAACCTTATGGCAATGAATAAATCTTTGCACTTTTGTCTGACCTCCTTAGGAACTGAGTGAGCATGCCCTTTGAGGGCTCTTTCTAGTACGTAGATACAACCGCAACTGAGGCCATGCTACATTTTCTTATAGATGCATTCGTAGGACCTCCTAGTGCACAAATTCTTAGAGGGAAGAAAGCCACCAACCCAAGCATCACCAACCATAATATCATAATTTCCCACTGCTGCATTCCATCTTTCGATGCTAAATAAGCAATGGTTAATAACTTCCATCGCTATGGGAAGGATAAAATGGGCATCCTGCACAATGTCCATGAGATTGGAGAGGAAAATTGATACCACGTTAGAACATTTAATCTCCCTCTCTAGGGTTCCTTACAGCCATTTCTGGTTGCAGATTATCTAAACAGTGAATTGGGTGAGAGTGCAATCAAGCTAGAATATATTGTTGAGGTCCACAGTGCCCACGCTACCTTTTATAGTTGGCTCCCACTGAAAGGAAGGGAAGGAGACTCTGAAGTTCACTACCTCACCCTCCATAGAAACAAAACTTGCAACACCAAAATGAACACAGAAGCCCACAAAAAGACATAAAAAAGCTCTGAGACAAATATAAAATAGAGGTGAGAGGAAAGTGAGGTTGATGGGTTATAAAGAAGAAGTGTAACTTGTGGATTAAATGCAAAATGAGAGCTATGTTTAAAGAAGTACATGAGGGTGATGCCATTCACCCCCTGCAAGCTAAGCTACCCCCTCAACCTCTTCAAGAGATGTACTAAACAATGACGACACACCTTGAAACTTAGGAGAAGAAAAGACCTCTAATGCTAGGAGAAGGAATGTCCAGGATGCCACGTGGGAGTAGAAATGAGTTGTCACAACATGTTTTGATCAAATCCAGGACGAGAGGCATTTTGAGCTAAAGAGATCTCAAAGAGATCCACATAAGGGAGAAATAAATGCTCCCAACAATGCGAGATAATTGTTTGAGTGGTAGATTAAAGAGAGGATAGCTGCCATCAACTGGAAGAAAGCTTTGGGTGGTGAGCCAAATCACCATTCCCAAAGCACACTCAAGAAGGAAGGTGATACATGTTGGCATGTATCCATGTGGATTTGTAGGACCCACTGACACTTGTTAAAGCGTCTCTGCTAGAATTATGAGGTATTGTGCCCTACCCTAAGCTGGCCACCTACCCCAACCCTAGCTAGCCAAGGCCTGCAAGGATCTTAGTGATAGTGTTTTATCTCCTCCTAAATCTTGGAGCCTGAGGGGAGACAGAGATCCAACATCCTATAGTAATAGAGATTTGAAAGATTCTGGAACCTCATGGAGACTAGAATTAAAAAAAAACTTCTTCCTCATTGTTATCAAGAGCATAGTTTGCCAGCCAGTCCGCCACCCTGTTTCCTTCTCTATAGTAGTGAGAGATTTCAAAAGACTTGAAGACCTTCAAAATCTCTCTGGCTTGATCTATTAAATATTTAGATGACCAATTCTCTACCTTTCCTGATTGCAGAGCAAAGATGATTAAAAGGGAGTCACCCTCTCTAGAGACCTTCTTGAAACCTTTTAATTGTGCTAAGTGTAAAGCATTTAGAAAGGCCAAGGCTTCTGCTTTTTTTTTTTTCCTGCTAGGAGTTTGGCAACTTTTGCTGATAAGAGATTCCCATCACTATCTCTTATAATACAACCCAGAGCTGGAGGCCCCAGATTACCTCTATTTGCTCCATCAAAGTTAACTTTTACATATGGAGTTGAAGGAGGAATCCATTTGACTAAGGCTCTCTCTATCTTTGTAGTAGATGTTTCAGAGGGAGCAATTTGTGGGAGTTTTTGTAAACCTTTCCAATTTCTGAGCATAAGAGCGTCCCAACTAGTCCACTTTGTCTCGTTGGAATTCAACCACCTTATTTTGGCTAGAATTGTATCCACCACCAAGGATTCCATCTTGCTATTGATTTCTAATAAAGGATTTGATGAATCCCTAAAGATCCGATGATTTCTTTCCTTCCATAAGATCCAGACAATTACAGAAGGACAAATCACCCATAAATCATGAAAATAGTCATGCTTATTTAAAATTGGCCAACTTTCAACCAATCCTTCAATGTGCCTGATAGATGGGAAGACCAGTTTAGAAGCTACACGAAGTGTTTCCAGCATTGTTGGCTGAAGTGGCAATGAACAAGAAGGTGGTCTACTGACTCGTTCTCTTCCTGGTAGAAGACACATTTAAAATTTCTTCCTAGAGAAAGACTTTCAATTCTATCACCTGTGAGGATCCTATTATTCAAAGCCAGCCATGTAAAGGTGCCTGCTCTTGGAAGAATCAGATCTACCCAACAGAGATTAGTGGGCCAATCCAAATTCCCTCTTGGAGATAGAAATTGATAACCTGAATGCACCTTGTATCTTCCTGAGCCATCTCCTGTCCATATAAGTTCATCTTCTTGAGGGGAAAAGAAGATGAAGCAATCCTCTAAAGTTTTTGTAAGTGCCAATTTTTGCTCAATAGGGAAGTTACAATTTTTGAAGATTTTAAATTTCACTCTTGGTGGCACTAATCCAGTATCCACCGTAAAATAAGAGCATACTTTCTCACCCCAAAATCTTTTGAGATAAGCATAAGCCTCCCTTAAATTTCCCAGAGAAGAGATTTTTGGAAAGCCATTCCATTAATCATTCCAAAAGGATGCCTTTTTCCCATTATGGACAACCCAGGAGAGTTTGGGGAGGATAACCTGATGGCATTTTACTATGAAATTCCAAATCATTGAACCCCTCGGAGGATTTGCCACCATAAGGATTCATTCTAGAGCTCTGCTATCTAAGTACTTATTTTGCAGCAACTTTACCCATTTCCTCTGAGGATGTTTATACATTTTCCAAGCCAATTTTGCTCCCAATGCTATGTTTTACAGTTCCAAATTGATAACACCTGCTCCCCTTGAGACTTCGGAGAGTACAACCTATCCCAAGCTATTAGGTGAATCTTCCTTGAGTCTAAGGTACCTTTCCATAGAAACCTCTTGCAAAATTTGTCAATATCAGCTAAAATTCCTTTTGGAGCTTGTAAAGAAGACATCATATAAATTGGAACTACTGATAAGACTGCTTTGAGTAGTGTGAATGTCCCAGCCAATGAGGGCCAACTACTTTTCCAAGCTTGCATTTTGTGGAGCAGGTTATCCATTACTCCTTTCCATAAGCTTTTTGTATGGCGTCCATTAAATAGAGGTACTCCTAGATATTTGTTTGGCAAAGATTCTAGTTTGAAATTAAAAAGATTTGAGATACCTAGAAGTTGATCCTGTGGAGAATTGAACACATAGATTTTGGATTTTGAGGGGTTTATCAATTGACTAGAGATTTCACAATACATGTTCAACATTCTTTTGATGGCTAGCGCTTCTTGTTTACTAGCATTACCCAAAATAATGGTATCATCTGCAAAAAGAGAACATGTGAATGGGTCCTTAGAAGCTTTTACCCTTATAGCCCTCCAGATCCCGTTACATCTTGCTTGTCTTATTAACTAGGTAAGTGCTTCAGTCATCAGAATAAAGAGGTACAGGGATATGGGATCTCCCTGTTGCAATCCCCTTGAGGTTTGAAAGTTGGGTGATTCGCTACCATTTATCAAGATGGAATAGTTCAGCCCTTTGAGCCCAAAGAAAATCCACCTAATCCAACACGCTAAGAAGCCAAGCTAGGATAGGATATGGAACAGAAAGTCCCATTCCACTCTATCATAGGCCTTGGACATGTCCAATCTCAGCACCATATAAGGTGATCTTTCTTTATTGACTAAATGAAGTATTTCATGAGCAAGAATTGCTCCTTCTGTTGTCTCTTTCCCAGGCACAAACCCTCTATGTTCATCTAAAATAATTTGACGAAGAAGATAGGCCAATCTGGAAGCTGCCGCCTTAGAGATAACCTTGTAGAAGAAATTACAAATCGATATGGGTCTAAACTCCTCAAAGGAAGATGGAGAGCTAACCTTTGGAATCAAAACTAGCCATCTGCGATTGAATTTCTTAAGCACATTACTAAACTTCCTGGATTCCTCAACAACTAAGAAGACATCTCGACCAACAAAGTCCCAGGATTTTTGAAAAAATATACCTGACCAACCATCTGGGCCTAGAGCTTTATCTCCATTAAGGGAGAAAACCACTACTTTGACTTCTTCTAGCATGAATTCCTTTAAAAGCTCCTAATTATTCTCTTCTAATATTTTTTTGGGAATATTGAAGCTGCTAAAATCAGTCATAGAGCGAGGATTAATTGAGGAGAAGAGATGACTGAAATAGAACCTCTCTTCTTCCTTTATTTCTTCCATGTTTTGGAGAAAAGAACCATCTTCCTTCTTAATGCATTATATCATAGAGCTCTGTCTACGAGCTTTTGTCAAGAAATGGAAATAAGAGGCATTTATGTCACCTTCTTTTAGCCAGGTTTCTCTCAATTTTTGCCTCCAGAAAACTTCTTCTCTCAAGAGGACCTCTTCAAGCTGGGAACGAAGGAGTTTTTCTCTAGTAAAAGTATCTTGGTTCATGCCTCCCTTGAAAATTTCTTCTTCGATAAAGGACAGGTCTCTTAAAATTCTTTTCTTTTTAGAGAAGATATTTTTGAAATGGAGATTGTTCCATTCTAAGATTTTCTTCTTAACAAAATCTAGTTTTTTGGCCAGTTGAAACATTTTAGAACCCTTAACAAAGGGTGTTGATTGTCATCATGTTTTGAGGTTAGGGATAAAATCAGGATCTCTAAACCACATCTCTTGAAATTTGAAAAAAATGCACATACCTTTCCGAGCTCCTCCATAGAAAAGGCTTACTGGGAAGTGGTCTGAACCTGTGAATGGAAGGATGGATGAGAAAAAACTAAAGTTTCCCATGATAGTCTGAGAGGATAAAAGAAACTTGTCCAATCTTTCTGCAATTCTCATCCCATCATTCCTTCTGTTAGACCGTTTGAAAATGCCATTGGAAGGTCTACAGTCTTGAAGGTAGTTTGCATTCACAAACACTTTGAAATCTATCATCGATTGGGAGAGCTCCAAGGAACCACCTTTCTTTTCAGACGTATCCATAATCGCGTTGAAATCGCCCCCAAAATGACCACCTCATTTCGTAGCATATTTAAGAGCTTAGACAAGTAGGACAAAAGTTGCATTTTCTGAGAAGCTCCCGAAGGGCCATATATATTCATAATCCATAAATCTTTTCCAAAGAAGACTCTAGGGAATTTCTCATGAATCCAATGATCTCTGTTATCCACTACTTCTAGCTTTGGTAAATTTTTACTCCATAAGATTGCTAAGCCACCCGAGGAGTGGATAGAAGAATGAAACTCCAAATTCCAATCTTTACACTTACTAAAAAAAAAGTGCATGCATCTTGGTTAAGTTCAGTTTCTTGAAGCATCAGGATATCTGCTCTCACCCCATCAAGTTGAGACTTGATGAGACACCTTTTGTTAGGGGCATTTAAGCCCCTAACATTCCACGTAAGGAATTTCATTGCTTATGAGGAGAGCATTCTGCTCCCCTCTTTTTGGATGATTTGGGAAAACCTTTCTCTATACTCTCTAAAATTTCCGAAAGCTCCTTTCCTTTCTTATGTCTCGAGCTCCTCCTGGAAGGTGTGTTCTTCTTATAGATCAAAGGAGTCTGATGAATACCTGGTGAAGACGCCTCAAGAAGCAAGTCATCTTCTTGCAGAACTTCATCTACGATCTCTTCGAACAAGGGGTTTGTAGCCTGTGTGATAACTCTCTCATAAAGGACCTGTAGTTTAATGTCTGAGCTTTAAGACGTTTCACCATTCGCTTCTAGGTTCACAGAATCACCAACAATCGGGTCTTCAATAAACTTGATAGAGCTGCCATCTTCATCTGAGACCTTTTCAAAGTCTTTCTAAGGGGGTTCCTGAGTCTTCTGGAAGTCTCATGTAGAGGTGGCATAGGGTTCTGTGACATCTGAGAGTCTTTGAAGCTTCAAAGGATCATTATTTTGTAGAGTCGAGCCCTCCAAGGCTATTTTCGGAATTTGTAGGAAGAAATCCTCCCCCTGAAGAACATATGTGACTGATTTCTCTATTCCAGAGGTTTCCTTCCCTTGAGGGTTATTCATACGTTGGCTTAAGGCTTGAATGTCCTCATTATTCTTCAGAGCACTACTTGAAAAGTTTTCATAAGCTTGCTCCAAGTCTACTGGCACCTCAAAAAACACCTCTTGTTCCCAAAGACCTTGTGCACTAGAAATGCTCACCTTCTTGGGCAGTTCTTTATCCATCCTTAAAAGAACCCTTATCCTTACATACGAAGTCCAAGAAGGCTCTTTGTTAATAACAATGTCTTGGCAATCGCCCAAAGAATCGCCTATTGTTCTCACGATTTCTGACGTTCTGTATTTTGCTGGTAGATTTGAAATCTGAGCTCACAAAGGTAAAAGAGGGATCTTCTCGGAAACTGAGGAAAAATTGGCTTTCCATGGTTGACAATAGACAAAAATGTCCCCAAACTTCCATAGAGTTTTGTCTCTACATTTGATCATTGCAAATAAAAGCAAAGAACCCATTTCCCGAATAATCAATCTCGTCCATTTGGCCCCAAGTACTTTTAGCCCACTCTAAGAAATCATCTGAACCGTAATGGGTGTTAGCTGCCTTGCCAATAAAAACCCTTTCCTTAAGAATGGCTTGTCTCTCCTTAAAAGCTTCATGTGAGATTGAGACCTGGACCACAACTAACTTTTTCCTTGTGACCTCTGGGATTTTAGGCCTGAAGACAGGGTTTCTTTGTCTATCTGCTCTGGAAGATTTCTGTTTTGGAACGCAAAACCTCCATTGTTAGTCTTCTGAGCATAGTGCCTCCTCCCTTTCTGAGGAAATCTCCATCTACCGAGACCCCTCTGGGATTCCTTTTGTGGCACTTTATGTTGTGGTTCTCTAGACCATCCGTTTCTGGCCTCCTTGAAAGCAATGCCTTGTTGGGGGAGAGGAGTTCTCCTGTTCACATAGGTTTCCTCTGAAAAGCTAACTCTTTTCTCTGAACGATCCCTAGCTGTTTGAGATTTTTCAGCAGGTCGAACAAAAGTTTGATTACTTGCTCCCCTATCATGCCCCGGGCCAGGATCATGGCCCCCAGAGAGCCGATTTGATCTTCTTCCACTCTGCTGAATGCTACAGGCCATGGATTTACAGTATTCCTAGTCTTTTATCTGAGAGTATTAATGTATCTTATTATTACACCCAATGTTAATCTAGTGAACAACTGTTTTACAATAGTTTCCATAATATAATAGATGATAAGATCTTAATTAGTTTCCCACTCAGGAGCAATGTCGATGATATCCACCTGTTGACTTACAATTCCTTGGAGATTCATGGGTCTACTCCCAATTCGCTGAAAGTATATTGCTGACCAATGGATTTTCATATAACACTGCTGGTAAGTGATTCTCAGTAGTTATAGCCGCCCTACGAATGGTTTCACAATGAACACAATTACCAGGAAGGGGTTTCGTCCTACCTGAACATCCACAAACTGAGGTTTGCGGCTTAGCTGAAAGTAGAATTGCAATTATTGAATTCAAGAATACATAAAAAATCGGATACGTTGATGGGCGTGTAGACCGGGTCAGCGTTAAATATTGAACATGAGTTAGCGCCAAACAATTTCAAAATGGAGTCGGCCTCAAAAAAATATATATTTATTAATATGATCAATATTATTATTATTTATAATATTATATTATTATTTCTTATAATATAGTGTTAAAAACACTCTTAATTAAAATAATATTTATCTCATCCCAACAGAGGGTACATGATAAAAATCCAGTTACAAAATTTATCAAATCAGCCCTGTAAAACGTTCGGGGAGTGGTTTCTATTAGATTTGAATAAAATTAAAGTACAAAATCACATCACTACTTAACATTTGCCCAAAGTTACCTCTTGATTTTAACCACAAGTGGGTCAAACGAACAACTAGTTAACATTTGCTCAAAGTTACGCAACTAAAACACAAGAAGAAAGGAATAACAATGAAGAATTAGTAAAACACACTTAATATATTATTGCATAAGAAATGTTTGAATCCTATGGGCCACTTCAAAATCGATGGATCCCAAAAAACCTACACTACCTAGACTAATAAGAATAATCGACTTACTTGTAGAGTATCTGCAGTACAATCTAACCCCTTTTTACAAGCACAACTTTACCTAAAATTCACTTTTTATGACCATTAGATCCAAATCTCATTCTTTGTATGCTCCCTCCTTTCTTTGGCCATTAAAACTAGTCGTAGGCAACTCTTGCTCTTCCAATGATGTGTAGAAAACAAAAGAGCAATCTTGCAATGTCACTTATTTATAATTGAAGCTTCAAGAAACTTGATGCTTCATCCTCTAGTCAAATGTAAGCTTCATTTTATCCAACTAATTATATTCTTCACTCTCTCACTAGTTGACCATGCACTTCTCTTTTTTCTTCCACAAAGGCTGTCTTTGTCAACACTTATACAAGTGTCTACTTCAACTTGTGTGCCTGTTTATGGCACAAATGTCACAATGAATAGCCTTGGCGGGTACATTGTGTGTTACTCAAACTTCCAAACACACATAACTAGAACCACATACCAAAACTCACAATGCACGCTTCGAACCAAAACAGAACAAAATAAAAAGAAACTCTTTTTGGGTGATGCAAGATTGCTCAAACCCTATGATGCTCTTGTGCCAATTATTCCTCAAATTATTGGGAAAACATAGATAACTAGCATTATCTCCAGTATTGATTCTTGACCTTTTGTGATTTGAATCTCTTGAAATGGATTACTATCTCCTTTTTCTAGGAGTTGAGTGAGGGACTTCTTGAGGCATAGCTACGATTTAAAACAAAAAGCAAAGCACGTTAGTAGATATTTATGCATGTAATCTTGTGAATATTCAATTTGGATCTAATTAGCAAAATGGTGGACAACACACTAAACTACAAATAACTTAAAGTATTACAAACATAATGAAGCAAAAGCAAGATGCTTGAATCGAATCAATACAAATGATATACGATGCAATGTAAAGGAAGATTAATTTAAAATGGGTCTTATCTACATAAATGTGACATCTTTACAGTTAGATGTTTTTCCATGAAATTGCATTACTCTCTTTGTAGATGAATCACCTTGATAGCTATAGACAAGTGCATATGGAAATGAAGTGTTCAGCCTTGACAATTAAATAAGTCATTCATTATGCATGGATTAAAAAAATATGGGTTAGTAAATAAATAAATTAAAATATGACAGTTATAGTTGAATTTTGGTCCTTTCCGGGTGGTTTTTGGGGGGTCAAAATTTGTCATGCTGAGTTTGACACCCTTACATCACGATCTACATGGTCTAAGATTTCAAATGCATTAGAAATTTTCAAATTTCAATCATTGTTCAAGTAGTTACACCCTCTACAACTTGACCTAATCTTTTGTTATTTTTGCCTAAACTTTTTCTAAAATTGCCACTCAAATAAGTTGCCTCTCCTTTAAAAGGGATGACTTCCTCTGCATCAATTTTGTAGACAAAAGCTAGAAGTTCCCTGTATCTAATTCTTCCTGAATCATTTTGCCTTGTGGATGAGTTGATCCTCTTTAACAACCTGATAGCATGGTATTGTTTGGTTTCGAAGGCTCCTAGTCTATTTCCCACCATTTGACTTGTCTAGTCAAGGTTTGACTCTAAAAATTGTAATTATTTTGCTGCATTCGATGTGTTAGAATAATGGTGGGAAATATGACAGAAGAAGCTCCACAATGAACATGGGGTGCAATCTTATTTATGGTGGAAGGTTGAGATTGAAAGTGTTATCTTGAACTTGCTTAGTGGTGTAAGGAACATATTTGAGTAGTTTGGATGTATTAGATGCCCCTTTAGTATCTCCTTTTGGAATGTAGCCACACCATTTAGTCAATTTGATACTGAGGAATGATCTTGTGTTGGACCTGCTAGTACTCACAATTGGCACTAGTATTCTCTAGATTATCATATGTCTATTGTTGAATATGGAATCCATCAATCTTCAATAGAAGCCAAAAGCAAGGCTAACATCAATTGTGGCCAATTGCTGGAAACCAAGACACATCTGAAAGGATACATCGAATTGAGTTTTGAAGGTCTTTGTTGTAGCTATGTTGAATGTATGGAGGACTCTTGTCCCATATATGTGGATTGTTTAAGTGGTGCATTCCAAGGAAGTATACAATCATGTGGTCAGCTACCTTTGTTTGTCCATTTGTTTAATAGGAGGAAGTTCACTTGGATAGCTTGGTATTCATCATGCACTAGAGAGTGAACTAAAAGATACTCAAGAAAGCTATTGTATCTTATTGACACAATGGTCTTTTGGAAAATTGAAATGAACACACATGTTACTGGAGATGATCTTAGCAAAGGATTCTAAAGATGTTTTTCTTATAGGCTATTATGATTTCCATCTTGGAGAACCTGCCAACCACTACATAGACATAATTATAATTTCAATTTGTAACTATCTTTTCGATAGTAAGTCCTAAAATGAAAACCTTTAAAATTGAATCTCAAGGTTTGGTAGGCGTTGGCCCTGGATTCATGAATTGATTTACTTGTTGATGTTCTTCCACATCTTTGACCAATGGAAATAAATTTCCCATAGTTTTCTCCATGTCAAAATGAATTGTGTCTTATAGACCATCTTTTGATATTGGCATGATGAATTTAAAAAATGTCTCAAATGACACATAAGTTTGTCTTGCAGATGAAAATCAGAAACCACTTTTCTTGTAAGCAATTCCTAATGAGTGTTAACAAATCAATGTCACTACTATCATGTTGACAATGTTGTGATTGGAGGTTAGCTAAGACAATCAACAACCCAGTTGGAAATCTCATTCTTGTACGTTATATTGAGATGGAACTGTCAAAAGTAGGTGGACAACTTCTAATTGTAGTCATTATGTAGTTTTCTCTTTAGGATTGCAAGAAATGCTCTTGGTCATTTGTTGGATGTACCTAATTGCTTAATATTCATTTTGGTGATGATTTGTATCTAGTGAAGATGAAAAAGATTGCAAGGACAAGAAAACATGAAAGGAAACTCAAAATACAAGAATTATACCTTCAAATTCCTCCAATCTCCTTCACTCCTTGATGACATGGAGGAGAGATGCACCCAAGGCTCTCCTAGCTTTAGCTAAGTAGAAATCAAGTATGTGGATTTCTCTCAAATTCAACAAAATATGAGATGGATGAAGGATTTTGCTAAGGATTTGGGAGAGATTTTGGCATATGATGTTGCATAAAACTTATGTTTGAAAATTGCTTGGATTGGCTTGTATTTATAAGCATTTTGGAGGGATTTTGGATCAAGGGTGGAGATTAAAAGTTGAGATCCAAGGGTCTAGATGAAGAGATGAGATGGAGGGCTAGATCTTCATCAACAAAAATGAAGGGTTATGATTATTTTATAATTTTAAATTCACCTTGGGAAGGCTTTGCATTAATTAGAATTAAGACTTGTGAGGAAATAAAAAATAAATTTCCTGGGGAGAAGGTGGAATAAAAAATTTAGTTTTATTGGTGAATGAGATGACATGCACTAGATGTGTTCATTTGGCAAACACATGTGTGAGATTTTTGCAAAAAAAAAAAGAGCTCTACCATTAAAGGGGAAAGGTGAGGTGGAAAGGTCATGTAACTCCTTTGAATAAAAAAAATATTTTTTATTCAAAAGGTGTTGGGGGAAGTGCTAATCAAGATTTGACCCAATTAATTAAGTGTTTAAATTAATTAATGTGGCTGTTAAAAAATATTGAGTGGGTTAATGAGAGGTTAAAATTAATTGAATAAGGATTATTTAATTAATTTGGATCTAGGGGCTAGGTAGGCTAGAGTAGGTAATTGAATAATTGGTATTTATTCTTGATTAGTCTAGGTTTAGGCCATGGGCTAGGGGAGATTAATTAAATAAACATGTTTTATTTAATTAATATTGGTTAGTAAATAGAGAAATTAATCAAATTAATATTTAGAATATTTATTGAATTAATGATGAATGATGTTCTAAGGTTTAGTAATGAATTAAATGAATTAATTCATTACTAGGGAATTGTTGATGTAGTTGTTATACACACACAACAAGAGATAAAATTCACTATGAACTTAATCTATCTTGAAAGATATGAAGAATTATCAAATAATAATTCACAATCCCTAGTCTCTGTTAGTCAGGTCATGACTATGTCAGATTACTCATGGTCCAATGTGAAGCTATTGTTTAAGGGGCCTATATTTATTACTCACTTTGCTCAATGGTTCTAAATTATCAAATATCACATACTTTGCTATCAATCTTTGCATGAATTTTAAGGAAACATGCTATGCCGATCTCAAATTCTATGAAAACTATCAAAGATCATTATCATTTGTAGGTATTACCAAAATCTTTAATAATTTCCTTTAGATTACTATGTGTTAGCTATATATTTAAACTACTGGTAAAAGAAAGATAAAAGATAGGGTTAGAAACATGACCAATACAAAATATGATGCTCTTTTACTCATGTGGATAAGTTTGATGATCCTGGACAATTCAAAAGCAAGTAAATTCACATATCCTAATCAAGATCATTTCACAAATTCACATACAAAATCGTAATGTTTAAAGGAAATATATCAGAAACACCTAAATCAAATAACACTCTGGAATAGATACAAAAATTTGATGTTTCCATTTACTGATATATTCTAGCCATTTCAAATTTAAAATGTTTCATGACTTCAAACCTTTTGAATGTATCAATAGTATTGATTAAAACTTATAGACAGTTTTACAGATGTAGAAAGGAAACATGATGTTCCACATACTCCTTCCTATAGACACGGGTGAATTTCTCCTCAACCAATTATGCTGAAAGTACTCTCCTAGTCACTTCTCTTGCAAAAATGCTCGAGTGTATTTTTCTATGCAGGCCATGTGTATTCCATGTGTCACATATCAAAATAAGTGTAGCAAGAATCCTTATATAGATCTAGATCCCTTTCTACGGCTACAAAAATCCCATCAAGGGTTCAAATTCACAATACAGTATCAACGGTGGAAAAATACTTGCCCACCATGCACCAGCTAGTACATAGGAATATCCTTGGAATATACTCTTTGCCAGTTGTCACTTCAAAATATCATGAAAGAATATTCTCCTGGTCAAAAAGATGCCTTTAGAATCCCCTTTGAAATGTCACAATGTCTTCTATGGTTGACCTTCTCTTTAGGTGGCATCCTGCCAAGAAACATATGCATTAAATTCTATAGACAATATATACAAATTTGATTTTTCTCTTTAGTTTACTATTCAATGCATATTTTGAATTTTGTATACTTTGGCTCTTTTTCACTTTTGCATTTTGTATATCTTATACCTACACTTTTTACTAATATCCAATAAAGGAATGATGATGTCATTAAAGGCATTTCCACTTAGTGACCATTTTGATATTAAATTTGCCTTTCTATTCCAAAAAATGCACGATATGTCTTTATACACTTTTGTATTTTCTCTCTTGTTTATTCTTTGTATATTTGCTTTTGTATATGCTTATGTATATTTTATACAATCGTCAAAACATACAAACTCAGACTCCATTGATTTATGAAACGGATTAGAATTACCCTCAGGTCCAGTTGTGTACATATTTTGTTTGTGTTACCTTTTTGTATATCATATGGATACACCTTTCAACCCCGTCAATGTTTACCTTTATATCTTTCACTACTTATATATGTACTTTATTTGGTAATTTAATCTGATTTCACATCTATAATTGCATATTGCTCTTTTGTATATTGAATAAATACATCTCAAACATACATACAAAGACTTCACCTAAAGTTAGCATAGTTAAACTTCCTAGATGCATCCAGATTTGTATCTGTATATTAGATACAAATGTTTATACATACAAAGACACATACAAGACATACCCAAGTTTAATTCCCCTTATGAACCTAATTGAGCTTTCTTTTGGGGTCCGCTCATGCATTTGTATAAGAGTGTATATTACTAGCGATGTATCATCTATACAAGTGATATGATTGTGACATTATATACTTGATTTAAATATCTTTTGACATCCACTAATGCACATTTTGTATTTGTATAAGAGATACATTGTTATAACATACAAATACAAACGTAGATTTCTATCATTTATAAAGCAATTCATAAACGCCATTGGGTTTGGATATGTATATATTTTGTTTTGACCGCTCAAGATACAAACACAAAATGAGACTTAAACGCAATATATACCACAACCTGACATACCATAAAAGCAATGTCTACATGATACATGCAAATGACAATGTATATGAGATACATGTTGATGAAAATAACCAGGCATTGACTTTTCACAAAAACTGGCATAACTATCAAAATATGCAGAATTTTCAAACCATTCAAAAGGCAACCCTAGCTCAATTTTAATGTAGATCCCATTGATAAAAACTATTTTCACCAAGCATTGTGTAACTTGGATTTAAAGCATTAGAGACATTTTACCCAAATCGCCAAGTAACCAACACAAAAGCGAAAGCCACAATAGAGGTCCTCATTTTGCTAAAGGGTAAAATGGGGCATGTTGTGAGAAATTAAATTTAAATGACTCAAGAAATAGAACAAAATAAAACAAAGATTTGTAACTTTCCTATATGTAAGCATGCTACTTAATCACATAAAGAATGTATTCAGTAACCCAAAAGAAAACTTTCAAAGGAAATTAAGTGTGTGCGATTGCTTTATTCCCATTCTTCGAAATAGATTCATAAAATAGCAACTATTTACATTAAACTACATAAGTTGATTTAACCTTCTAAGCCAACTGGGATAGAGCATTACTGCTAGTCAGGCGTTCATAGCCCTGGCAAGGTTATTGCTATAATCACCCTAAATAGAGCCCAACTACCAGTTAGGCATCCATAGCCTCGATGGAGTTATGTAGCAGTCCTCATATGTTTCAAATGATCTCTTTGATCATTCCTCTATATTCATTTTTTTTTTACTTTTGATACTACAATAAAGCTCATGTTCAATAGGTAATAAAATCTTGTTCCTGATATGCAAGGTGGAGATTATAGTGGTAGCAAAGGCAAATCTTTTGATTTTTCACTTAATGCAAGTGTCCACTATCTCTTAGACCTACTCCTAGAATCTTAAAGATGTGTATTCATATGATTCCTTGAATGTTCCAATTTGTTGTTGGTGAATAAAATCTTTCAAAGATTAAACAGACAAACTATATCTATAAAAGTTACAACTTGTGCATAAATTTCAAATGGTTCCTTCAAATTTTCTAGAAATTCCACTATTTTCTAAAGTTGTAGCCTGCTCCTGTATATCCAAAATCAAAATGAGGACATCCACCAAAAAAAAAACAAAAGGGAATAAAAGCAAACGAAGCAAGACAGAAAGAAAAAACAAAATTACAAACAAACATAAAATAAACAAAGGCAGCAACTACTCTACCACACTATGTACAAGACACTACAAGGCAAATGAAACCCAAGATAACACCCACAGACACCTACACTTACATGCCTTCTAAGAGTATGCATTAGCATCAAGGCATTAGTTATGGTTCTAATCCTAGCAAATTTATCCTTATATTCTAAAAAATATTCTTTTATTATGAATTTTCCATATTTGACAGAGTAATCTTTAATGATCAGCAATTGAGGAAGTTCATTATGTTCATGACTGATCCATTTACATGTTTTATCCCCTAAATTTTCATAATCAAAATAATAATCAACATTATTAATTGGGAAAAGGAGAAATACAACTTGGTGCATTTCTTGTTCGACTGGACATGCTTATCCATTGCCAGCTAGTCCTCCATTTGACTTTGCATTTTTGCTACTTGGCTCAATGTCCTGTATCACTTCAACTTGAAGGATATATGACTCCTGATTGATTACTTCTTCATCTTTATCCAACTCCACCTCTTCATTCTTTAAGCTTATCTAATGTTTAACCTTAGGAAACACCTCAATGCTCTCTTTAATTCCTTGCACATCCACACTCAGGTGAGTATCAAGTCATCATCATAACCTGATATACATGAATCTATCATTTCTAAATAATTTGACTATAAAGGTGAACCAACATTTGATTGATAGGAATACTTCCCTTTTTCATTTTCGAAATGGCACTGGATTGACATCTGATCCTGTACAATGATAACAAAACTTTCTATATCTTCAATTTTCATGAATGGTTCATCAAATAACTCATTTCTATCATCTAGTGGAATGTTTGGTTCCATTGTCATGCAATAATCTTGTAATTGATAATTCAATTTAAAGAAATCTTAAATAATAAATCTGTATTTACTCTATTCTCTATGACTCCTTTAGTTCTTGTCATAGAAACTTCTTTAGTAGTAGGGCATTTTAATTCTTTCACCACCTATTTACATTTTTTTTGTAAAATCATCTTCATCAAAACTATTTAAATTAGATCTGGAGACATTATCCTGACAAGTATTTCTTAATAATTCAATATATTTATGAAATATATCAAGATTAATTTCACATTTATTTTCCCTCTCATTAAATCTTCTTTGCTGATTATCTGATGACTAAAAATAAGGTGTGATTTATTCTCTATAATTTTCAAAAGATTCATAACTACCATCTGCTTTATTCATATTTGAACTTTGACATGGAAGTGAACTCTCACATTTACCATATAATGATTCAATGAAAGATATCTCTTTATCCTTATCTTCTAGAATTGGCTCAACTATTGCATTTTCTGGACAACTCATGACCTCTGGTGCTGTATCTTCTTGTTTCTCAAGAATTCTTTCATTTTTCTACCAAACCTCAATATTGTACACATCTAAGAAAGGAATTAGTTCTTTCAAAAATAAATCTAACCTTGTGAGGAAAGTCAGACAACTAACTTCACTGTGCTTCATAAAATCATGTATCCTGCATCTTCTGGACAAAGCAAGGTTAGATAAATTTTGAGGATAAAGTTTGTTATTTAAAGTTCCCTGCAAGAAAGGAATATTAACTTGGAAATTGTCTTCATATAACCATCTAAAATGAGATTCTATTTTAATATTTTAAGAATTTTGAAATTTAATGAGATCTAACATATATCAAAATAAATCTTAATAGCTTAGAAAATTTGACTAGTCTTTAAAGTTTTGAGTTGGATCTTTGCAAAGATACAATCAAATCTTCTCAGACAAGAGATATTTGTAGTCATTAAACTGAAATGATGAAATATTTTATGTAATATTTGCAGAAATGCAAAACTTTCAATCACATGCCCTCCTTGTAGCACCAAAAACTGTTGATGCAATTGTTATACACACACAACAAGAGTTAAAATTCACTATGAACTTAATCTATCTTGAAATATATGGAGAATTATCAAATAATAATTCACAATCCCAAGTCTTCATTAGTCAGGTCATGACTATGTTAGATTACTCATGGTTCAATGTGAAGCTATTTGTTCAAGGGGCCTGGATTTATTACTCACTTTGCTCAATGGTTCCAAATTATAAAATATCACATACTTTGCTATCAATCTTTGCATGAATTTGAAGGAAACATGTTTTACATCTTGAGAAAATTCTATGAAAACTATCAAAGATCTTTATCATTTGTAGGTATTTACAAAAATGTTTAATAATTTCCTTTGGATTATTGTGTGTTAGCTATCTATTTAAACTACTGGTAAAATAAAGATAAAATATAGGGTTAGAAACATGATCAATACAAAATATGATGTTCTACTCATGTGGATAAGTTTGATGATCCTAGACAATTCAAAAGCAAGTAAATTCACATATGCTAATCTAGATCATTTCACAAATTCACATAAAGACTTACAATCTTTAAAGGAAATATATCATAAAAACCTGAATCAAATAACACTCTGGAATAGACGTAGAAATTTGATGTTTGCATTTACTGATATATACTAGCCATTTCAAATTTATAATGCTTCATTTTTTCAAACCTTTTAAATGTATCAATAGTATTCATTAAAACTTATAGTTGTTTTTACAGATGTAGAAATGAAATAGGATGTTCCACATACTCCTTTCTACAGACACAGGTAGATTTCTCCTCAACCAATTATGCTCAAATTACTCTCCTAGTCACTTACATTGCAAAAATGTTTGGGTGTTTCTATGTAGGCCATGTGTATACCATGTGTCACACATCAAAATAAGTGTAGCAAGGATCCTTATATAGATCTAGATCCCCTACTATAGCTACAAAAATCCCATCAAGGGTTTAGATTCATAATATAGTATCAATGGCGGAAAAAGACTTTCCCACCATGCACCAACTAACACATAGGAATATCCTTGGAATATACTCTTTGCCAGTTGTCACTCCAAAATATCTTGAAATAATATTCTCCTAGTCACAAAGATGCCTTTAGAATCCCCTTTGAAATGTCACAATGTCTTCTACGATTGACCTTCTCTTTAGGTGGCATCCTGTCAAGAAACATATGCATTAAATGTTGTAGACAATATATACAAATTTGATTTTTCTCTTTAATTTACTGTTCAATGCATATTTTGAATTTTGTTTACTTTGGCTCTTTTGCACTTTTGCATTTTGTATATCTTATGCCTGCACTTTTCACTAATATGCAAACAAGGAATGATGACATCGTCAAATGAATTTCTACTTAATGACCATTTCGATATTAAGTTTGCCTTTGTATTCCAAAGCATGTACGATATGTCTTTATACACTTTTGTATTTTCTCTCTTGTTTATTCTTTATATATTTGATTTTGTATATGCTTATGTATATTTTATGCAATCGTCAAAACATACAAACTCAGACTCTAGTGGTTTATGAAATGAATTAGAATTACCCTCAGGTCCAATTTTGTACCTATTTTGTTTGTGTTACCTTTTTGTATATCATGTGGATACACCTTTCAACCCTGGTGATGTTGACCTTTATATCTTTCACTACTTATAGATGTACTTTATTTGGAAATTTAATCTGATTTCACATCCATAATTGCTTATTGCTCTTTTGCATATTGAATACATACATCTCAAACATACATACATGGACTTCACCTAAAGTTAACACAGTTAAACTTCCTAGATGCATCCAGATTTGTATCTGTATATTAGATAAAAATATTTACACATACAAAGACACATACAAGACATACCCGCTTACTTCCCGTTCTAAACCCAATTGAACTTTCTTTTTGGGTCAGCTCATGCATTTGTATAAGAGTGTATATTACTAGCGATGTATCAACTATACAAGTGATATGATTGTGACATTATATACTTGATTTAAATATCTTTTGACATCTATGAATGCACATTTTTTATTTGTATAAAATATACATCGTTATAATATACAAATACAAACACATATTTCTATCATTTATAAAGCAATTCATAAATTCCATTAGGTTTAGATATGTATATATTTTGTTTTGACCGCTCAAGATACAAACACAAAATGGGACATAAACCCAATGTATACCACAACCTGACATACCATAAAAATAATATATACATGACACATGCAAACAACAATGTATACGAGATACATGTTGACAAAAATAACCTGGCATTGACTTTTCACAAAAACTGGCATAACTCTCAAAATATGCAGAATTTTCAAACTATTCAAAAGGAAACCCTAGCTCAATTTTAATGTAGATCCCATTGTTAACAAATATTTTTCACCAAGCACTGTGCAACTTGAATTTCAAGCATCAAAGACATTTTACCCAAACTGCCAAGCAACAAGAACCAAACCAACATAAAAGTGAAAGCCACAACAGGGGTCCTCATTTTACTAAAGGGTAAAATGGGGCATGTTGTGAGCATCACAACATGAATGATTAGTGATGAATGACTAGGATGAGTGGTTAGGGATAGCTTTAAAGGATAAATTAATTAAATAATTTTGATTTTATTTAATTCATTGGTGAAAGGGGTAATTAGTAGTGTAAGGATGCAGGAAAATGGCTTACAAGGTCAAGATATTTTTAGGTGTCTACATTTTTCCCCTCTTTGATGCGGCATTGTGACCAAGTAGGGAATAGTGTCAGGTTAAAGAATTTTTCGTCAATTGATGGGAAGGAGTGGAAATGGATGATTGATTCCCCCTCAAGAGGTAGGGTGAAAAATTTAATTTCTTTAGGTGAACTCTTGAACAAGAGGAAATGGTGGTTAAAAAGGGATTTAGGATGGAAAACATGGTTGATAGAAGAAGAAATGAAGGAAAATGGTTAAGATCTATGGCCTGGGAAGAAGAATTAGTAAATTAGGGCTAACATGGCAACTATAGATATGCAAAAGTGGGCCCAACATGTCACATTTGCACACCTAAGCTAACTGGACTAGAGAGAGATGAGCAAGAATAATGGCGCAACCAAGCTTCCCACGACACCAACATTGATTGGAGTGGGTTTGAGAGTACTAAAGGATGGAGGAGGATGGTGCAAGAACTAGAGGATAGAGGAGGCTAGCGCACAGGTATGTCATCTAACCCTTCTTTATCATTTTTGGGATTCAGGTTAGTTATGGGGTCAAAAAAGGGTAAGTTAGGGGTTTAGTGCTAGTGCATAGCCACACAACATAATAGGTTAGTGCATTAGCAACTTATTCTAGATTAACGTGTAAGGGATAGGTGGGGAAATGTTAGTTTTAGCACCAAATGTTGGTGGTTTAGTGTTATTAGGTGGATTAGCACTGGGGTATCTGGATGGTTTAGTGCAATCATATCGATTAGTACATATATTTTGTTTAGTGCCTTTATCTTGATTAACCCATAGGGTTGGTAGATTAGCACAAATGGCTAGATTAGCATTGAGCCATAGGGTTGTGGGGTTGTCCAAGTGGATTAGCTCTTGGAGATGGGGGAATAGTGCTACCATCTAGATTAGCACTAAGGGGCTAAGTATTAGCACAATTGGCTTGATTAGTGCCATCAGTATGTGGTTTAGTGCTATTGTCTAGATTGTGCATTAGATAAAGGGATTAGCACATTCATCTAGTTTAGTGCCATAGGTTAATGGTTTAGCACCATGGCACTATTTTTTAGAAAAAAAGGATTAATTTGTGTTGTTTTTTAATGTAGGTTAAATTGCTAGATATCCTGTCTCTAGAGGCGGCCACCAGTGATGGAGTGTAGGGACAAGATTTTATTGGCGGAGCACCTCTGCTTATGAGTAGTTGGTCTTAGGTTTGTGTTAGATATTCCTTGGTTGAGGGCTCATCAATCGATGATGATAGTGTTGGTGGAGAGGTGGCAGAGTGAGACTTGCACCTTCTTACTTCCTATGGGTGAGATGAGCATCACCCTTAGGATGTGTGGTCTATTCCATGAATCCCCATTAATGGTGAGTGGGTTTTCTATGATACTATGATGGGTTGGCAGCATTGGATTGAGTATTCACCCCAACACATGTGGTGACAGGCGAAGATTATGAGAGATGATATGGGATGTTGTTCTTGCTGGAGGTTTGAGTGATTATGCTTATGTGGGTTGGTTGGGGGGATTCTGATGCTAGATCGATGCTTGTGAGTGTTTCTAGTTGGATGGGGGGACTGCATCAAGCAGATGGTGACATGCAACACATTATATGCCTAAGGGCCATGCCTATTAGCCCAACTTTACCATGAGATACATATGGTGGTTTACAGAAGCGGAGCAAGTCTTGGTTGCGATGTGACATTGTTACATGTATGGATGTGGGAGCATATTGTTAGGAAAAGTGTCTCAATCTTGTAACTATGAAAGGTTTCTATTCTTCCCAATTTTGGTCTTTTCAAATACACTTTATCTTGAAGAATGGTCTAGAACTTTCAAAGTTTCCAAAAGGGCTAAAAATGGCAGGACTTACTATTTTTAGTAACTTGACATTGGACCATGGATGGACCTAAAATTTTATGAAAATGGGTGGAATGGCTAAATAAACATCTCCGGTGAGTTTCGACTTAAGATCGCACGAGGATTATGAGATATTAAAGTTTTTATTTTTTGAAACTACCAAAAAAAGTTTCAAACTCAATTTTGAGGCACTTAGAGGTCCTTAAACATCCTGAAATTTGTCATAACTAGTGAAGTAGGTTACATCTTGATAGATCTCTTCACGAGCTTTCTGTTGCATTAAATGGTTCATCAATCAGACACCAGGATCAAAAGTTATGACCTCTAGAAGTTGGACCTCCTATTTTTAGGAAATGTAAAAACGTGTTAGACACTTAAAAGAGTTGTAAAGGGGAGAGTTACACATATTGGTGTGTAATTTAGTAGATCACAAGGCATCATTGATTGGAGATAATTTGGGTGCCACTTTTGGGTGGTTTTAGCTCATGGTTTTGTAATTACCATTGACAATTTACTATATTGTATCTCCTATATATTAGGAGCTTGAGATGGAGATTGTGTGTAAGAGTCTCATAGATGTTGAGATACCTTCTGGATCTCTGGTTGGTTATACTCCTGTGAAATCTTTCTCTACAAGTATATTGTAATCTTCTTGGTTCTTGAATAATATATTGGGCTTCTTTGGAGTGTGGGGTTTTTTACTTGAAAGTATTTTCCCCACATATATCTTGTGTTGTGAGTTTTGTATTTGCATTTGATGTTTTTATTACCTTTATGTTAATGTGCATCTAATAACCTGTAACTATAAAAGTTAAAATTTGCATAAATCTTTCCATAGTAGATCGGTGTAGGAAGTGTTTCTATGTACCTTTCTTCCTTTTAGTTGGTATCAGAGCCTTATCACCTTTGGTTCTAGTTGTTGGGTAGAGGGTTTCTTGAGATGATCTTTGTTTCAGTGGGAGCTTGTGTAGACAATTTTGAAATCTTTGTTGCAGGAAAGAGATCTTGAGCACATCTCAGAGGTTTAATATAGAGAATTTTAATGGAAGCAAGTTTGAGTTGTGGAAACTCAAGATGGAGGACTTATTGGTGGATAGAGATCTATGGCTCGTAGTATCCAGAACCATACCATCGGGCATGAAACAAGAAGATTAGGATCTAATGGATTGGAAGGCTAATGGTCTGATAAGACTCTATTTGGTTGATTTAGTGCTCCTGAATATCCATGAAGAGAAGAATGCTAAGGATTTTTGGAAGAAGCTTGGAGACGTTTATTAGGATAAATCCCTGGTGAACAAGTTATTCTTGCAAAATAAATTATATTCTCTAAGGATGGAAGATGGAGGATTTTTCACTGATCACCTTAATACATTCAATATGCTTGTTGCCCAATTGACCTCTATTGGTTCGAAGATGGAGGAGGAGGATTGATGTATTACATTACTATGTTCCTTACCAGATTTGTAGGATCACCTTGTTATGGACATTGAGAGTACCACTACCACCTTGAAGATCAATAAAGTGGTTTCTTTTCTATTGTTTGAAGAGATGTGGAGAATGTCTTCTAAATCAGCTAAGGAGGCTTTTGTGGATCCTGGTAGATCTAAAGAGAAGGGAAAGAAAAAGGAAGATCCAAATCTCGTGGGAGATCTAAGTCTCTCGAAAAGTCCAAGGCCCTGTGTTGGAACTGTGGCAAACCTGGTCATTTCCGCAAGGAGTGCAAGAAGGAGAAAAAGAAAAAGGAGAACTATGATTCAGATTCTGACAAGTCTTCTCAGGATGAAGGAGAAGCATTTGTCGTTGCCTTGGCAATGCATGCATCTAAGGATGTGTGGCTTATTGACTCTGGTGCATCTTTTCACATGACCTTGCATCAAGGCTGGAATTCAAAGTATGGAGAATACGATGGTGGAAAGGTGTACTTGGGTGATGACTCTCACATGAAGATTATTGGTCATAGAAGAGTCTTGATTCGATTACCTAATGGACGAGTGAAGGGGATCAATGGTGTTTTGTATATCCTTGGTTTGATACAAACCTCCTTTCTATAAGTAAGTTGAATGATGTGGGTGTGTAGGTTGTTTTCTCAAATGGAGAATGTAAGATGACTAAAGGATCTATGGTGTTGGCTAAGGGTGTTCGTATTGGCACTCTATTTAATCTTGATGCATGCATGATTCAGTGCAATAGTGCCTCTATTTTAAAGAAGAGAGCTTTAAGGTCTTCATCCTCACCATTGGAACTAGCAATGAAGAGGACTATTACATCTCGAAGAGGACTGTTGTATCTACTTCTGATGGTCGTGCTTTTTGGGTACCTAAGGGTTTTCATTCTATAGAGATGAAACTTCCAGCTGAGAAGATAATGTTATGGCACCAAAGGCTTGGTCACATTGGTGAAAAGGGTTTGAGGACCCTAAAAAATAGAAATATTGTTGAGGGCATGAATGACTGTAATCTTTAGTTTGGTTTCTATGAATATTGCATTTATGGAAAGCAAAACCATGTTCATTTTTATTCTAGTTCTCACAAATCTTCTGATGTGTTTTGTCCTATTAATGTTCCCCCTATTTCAAAATTTGTTTGCTTTGTTTCATTCATTGATGATTATGTAAGTATAAAGACATGGGTGTATTTCCTTAGAAGCAAATTTGAAGTCTTTAGTAGATTCAAAGAGTTCAAATCTCTTGTAGAGAATCAGAAGGATAAAAATATTAAGTGTTTGAGGACTGGGAATGGTGGTGAGTTTTGTTCAACATATTTCGATAAGTTTTGTAAAGAACAGGGGATTGAGAGGCACAAGACAACTCCATATACCCCTCAACAAAATAGAGTTGTAGAGAAGATGAATAGAATGTTGATGGAGAGGGCAAGGAGTATGGCAAGTGGATATGACCTTGAACAAAAGTTTTGGGCTAAAGCTATTGCTACAACTTGTTACTTGGTTAACATGTCTCCTACATTAACACTCATTAATAAGACACCTACGGAGGTGTCATCTGGTAAAAATCCTTCATTGAGACACGTTTGAGTATTTCGTTGTGAGGCATATGCACATGTTCCTAAGGAGAAGAGGTCTAAGTTGGAGAACAAGGCTGTGAAGTGTATCTTAATTGGTTATGGCATTGGTGTGAAAGGGTACAAGCTTTGGGATCTAATGGCTAAGAGAGTTCTGTATAGTAGAAGTGTGATCTTCAGAGAGTGCAATCCTTCTACTGTTGTCTTCCACCCCTGAGAAAATTAAACCATAAACACCTATTGGACTTGATAATGAGGAGAGGTCTAGTAGCTCTAAAAATTCAAAAGAATATGATGAACCTCAACCTCAATCTTCGAGGAGGTCCACGCAGATAAGGCGGCAACCCAATAGGCTTGTTTATTCATTGCATGATTCCAATTGTGTTTTTGCTTTGATTTCTAACACTGATGAGCCTAGAACTGTGAAAGAGGCTATGGGTATGAAAGACGTAGGTTCTTGGAAGGAGGCCATGGAAGAGGAGATGGCTTCTTTGGAAAAAAAATACTTGGGACTTGGTGCCTTTGCCTGAAGGATGAAAACTTGTTGGATGCAAATAGGTGTTCAAAAAGAAATTTGGTGTAGATGGTAGTGTTGAGAAATATAAGGCTATATTGGTTTCAAAGAGGTATTCCCAGGGGGAGGGAATTAACTATTTGAAGTCTTGACAGGGTAAAAGCACAAACCTGTGTCACACTTTATAAAGGAATCAGCTAACAGCAAATTTTTTTTTGAACTTTGACCTCATAGAAGTGGCATTTATGTTTTGAATTTCAAAAATATGTAAACTAATGAAATGTAGATCTCTTGATGAATTTTATGCTTGTAATTTTTCAAAAAATTTAAAAAATTATTTTGACAATTTTTTTATAAATTTAAGAGCAAATTTTGAATTGCTAAAAATCTCAGAAAAAGTGACTTTGAGTCCACGTCACAAAAAAAAGAACAAACAATCTTAGTTTTCCCTATTTTTTTTCCCTAAATAGAGGAGTTCAATATCTAGTGCATGGATAAAAAAAAATTAGTTTTAAGTGCATATTTTCTTTGTATTATCATTTTAAAGTTAGACTTTACAGAATCTAATAGTTTTCATTCCACGTCAACTTTTTATATAATTTTTTTACCATTTTCACAAAACCAATTATACCCTTTTGGAGAGGACTCTTTCCTCTAGTGCACCATATAATTTTGAAAAAATTTGGATGTGTTTTGATATATTTTTTAAAATTTCTAATTAGTGTCATCTTTGATTTTAACAACCTACTTGTAATAATTTAAAATATATATATATATATATTAAAACTAATCAAAATATTAAAAATAAATCATATTTGGATTCTAGACTTAGAGCTCTACTAAACGATATTTTTTTATTTTTGAAATAATCCATTCTGATTGAAGAAATATTCAGTTTAAGTTGAGAATTTCAGAAAACCATAGAAAATGAGGAGGTGGCTACCAAGTAAGATGCCACATAGATAGTTGTGGGCTAAAGTATTTGGGGGAAAAATCATTTTTTTTTTGTTTTTAACTATATGATTTCATTTCTTGTTTTGTTTTTAACTAGATGATTTTGGGTGAAACCATCTTGCCCCCAAATAGACTCGCCTAAAAATAACTTGCCACATATGCCCCACACAATGGCTATGTGTATTCAGGAAAAACTATCTCACCCCCAAATAGACTCTTCTAAAAATGACTCGCTCTAAATTATTTTGTTGGCCCAAAGTGTAACACAACTTCGTGCTTTTACCTAGTGGTTAGTATAGTTTGAGATGAAAAATCTAGGGGTAGCTTGGTACATTCTAAGGATGATGATCAGAAGAGTCAAAGAAAATAGAAAACTTTTGTTAGGCTAGAGTAAGTATGTCAACACTGTGTTGGAGAGATTCAGTATGGTAGATTGCAGACCTTTGATTGTTACTATTATCATGGGGACAAAGTTATCTATTGCGGATTGTCCAAAGTCTCCTAAGATGGAGGATATGAGAAGAGTTCCTTATTATAGTATGCTTGGAAGTTTGATGTATGTGATGGTTTGTACTAGACTAGACATTACCCAAGCAGTGGGAGTCCTTAGTCGATTTATGGCTAATCCTGGATGGGTACATTAGGATGCAGTGAACAGATTGTTTAGATATTTACACGGTACTTCTAAGTATTCCTTATGTTATCATGGTTATCATATAGGACCTCAACATTCACTTTGTATTTGTGGATTTGTGGATTCTGATTGGGCAGGTGATATTGACAGCAGGAGATCCACCAGTGCTTATGTGTTCACTATGTTTGGTGGTGTTGTTAGTTGGATGAGTAAGTGAAAAACTGTGGTCATTTTGTCCACTACTAAAGCTAAGTACATGGCAACAACTCATGCTTGTAAAGAAGCCATTTGGCTTAAGAGATTGTGTTCTGATGTTGGGTTTGATGCAGGGAAGACTACTATTTGTTGTGACAGTCAAAGTGCCATATGCTTGGTGAAGAATCCTACTTTTGACGCAAAGACTAAGCATATTGATGTCTAGTACCATTTTGTTCATGACATGGTAGAGGATGGGAAGGTAAACTTGGAGAAAGTTGACACTTTGACGAATGTTGCAGATTCCTTGACAAAACCTATGAGCATAGAGAAGTTCAGATGGTGTTCAGAGTCTATGGGCCTCTCGGTGCCTAGCAATTAAATCATGGTGTTTATAATCCCTTTGCTCTTGCAAGGTGTTTGACAAGTGGGATAATGTTAGGAAAGGTGTCTCAACCTTGCAACTATGAAAGGTTTCTATTCTTCCTAGTTTTAGTCTTTTTGAATAGCCTTTATTTTGAAGAATGGTCTAGAACCTTCAAAGTTTCCAAAAGGGCTAAAAAAGGTAGTACTTACTATTTTTAGTAACTCAACATTTTACCTCAAGTGGACCCAAAATTTTCTCAAAAGGTGTAGAATGACTAAGTAAACATCTTGAGTGAGTTTTGACTCAAGATCATACCTAGATTGTGAGATATTAAAGTTTTTGTTGTTTGAAACTACCGAAAAAAGTTTTAAACTCAATTTTGAGGCACTTAGAGGTCCCTAAATGTCCCAAAGGTTATCGTAACTAGTGAAGCGGGTTATAGCTTGATAGATCTTTTCATGAGCTTTTTGATGCATTAAACAGTTCATCAATTAGACACTCGGATCAAAAATTATGACCTCCTGAAGTTGGATCTCTTATTTTTGGGAAATGTAAAAGTTGTTGGACACTTAAAGAGATGTAAACGGGAGAGTGACATGTGTTGGTGTGTGATTTGGCACATCACAAGGAATCTTTGATTGGAGATAATTTGGGTGCCACTTTTTCAGTGGTTTTGGCTCATGGTTTTGTAATTACCATTGACAGTTTGATGTATTGTATCTCCTATATATTAAGATCTTGAGATGGAGGTTGTGTGTAAGAGTCTCATAGATGTTGAGTTACCTCCTGGATCTCTGGTTGGTTATACTCATGTAAAATCTTTTTTCTACAAAAATATTGTAATCTTCTTGATTCCTAAATAATATATTGGTCTACCAGTCCAAAAAAAAGTGCATTTAGTTGGTCTACCATGTCATTCTTCTTAACAACCTTGTTCAAGAACTAGGGTTTCTAGCATATAAGAAAAATGTATATCTTTTTATTCCATTGTCAAAAATCTATAAAAATTGGTGAAAGGTTCTATTGTGAGGGTATCTAAAAACCCTTTAGAGGATATTTCATAGTTTTGTATTTTGGTGGAGTTGCTAATGAAAGTTTGCTTACAGTTATGTGTAGACAGACCAAGAAGCCCTAATGATTTGGGGAAAATTGTTGTAAGCCATTGAAGAAATGATCCCTAATGTAAAAATTGATGATTTAGGCCATGTATGACATGTTGAAGGTATTGGAACAAGTGTTGAGACAATTTTATGCCCTAAACCCATTTGGAGCATGCCTAGTTGCCAATTAGGCCTAGTCAAGGAATATGACAATCAAAATTTGAGGCATTCTGTACAAAGAACCTTACCCTAGTTTTGAGATATGTTAAATAATGGCCAAATGGGTATCTAAAACAAGTTTTCTTTCTTGGAGATCTATTCTGGGTGGAAATTTATGTCTAAAATTACCCTTTTGAAAGACTGCAAGGAAGAACAAGGGTATATGAAACAAAACCCATCATTTGATGTTTGAGGGTTTGTATGAGTAATTCTTTCTAAGTCTTTTGAGATTGTTAACCCCTACTCTACATCAAATTGGTATCAGATCCCATAGATCTAGGAAAAGAAGTTCTGGGAGTTTTGTGTATTGTCTTTTTTGCAGGTTGAAGGAAGAACATGGATACCAAAAGACTAGGCCAAGGGAAAAGAAGGGGGCCTAAGGTGAGGTATCACAAACAAAAGAAGCATTGAGAAGAAGCAAGGTGAAAGATAATTGATTGAGAAAGAAGAATGTAAATGCTGAGAAGATTAGTCCATGGAGACTTGAAGAGTATGAAGTTGCCATGCAAGCAACAAGAGAGAAAAAGAGAGGAAAGGAGATAAAGAAGAAGAATGAGAAGGTAAAACAAATTAATATTGAGAAAGAGATAGAATAGTTAAGACAAGACTTGGAGCAAATGGAAAAAGTTCAAGAAAGAATGAATCTTGAGATGCAGCAGTGTCTTGAGAAATCAAACTAGGAAAATGGTTGGCATTTACCAATAAGAAAGAGGATAAAGTGGCCTATCAAGAAGATCATTCAACAAAAAAGAAGGCAAGAGAGGCTAACAAAACTAGACATTGGAAAGTCTTTGTTGATGATGGAAGAGCCTAAGCCATCTGAGGAAGAGGAAAAATGTAAATAAAATGGCTCCATTAAGACTCAAGATTTTATTTCTAACAATATTTGTGAGTATGTGTTCATAGGTGCAGCGGATGAAAATAAAGATGGAAAAGAGTCTAAAGAAAGAGGAGAAGTGCACACAATGTATGAAGATGGTTATACAAATGTAGCACACTATGGGGATGAAGATGTTGCCAAAACAACCGAGGTAATGTTTGTATTTTCTGATTTTATGGATGATGAATTTGCTGACAAATTATATTCCAATGCTGAAGATGAAGACATAGACGGTGGTACTGAGGCATATGAATGAGAACTAGAATTTTGGAACTTGGAAGTTGAGAAGTTGCTAAGTAAGAGACAGTGCATGAAGAAGAAGAAAGATCTAGGGAATGTCAGGACTATAGAACATAAATTGAAGGATAAGTTGTAGAAGAATTAGATGACCAAGAAGAGAGAGAAGCCATACACTCAAGTGGACTTTAGTTTTTCTTTCCCTTGGGAGTATGGTGTAGGGGCACTTTCATGCATATGAAATCAATTTTTGAGTTTTTGTCTTGTTTTGTTGTAGTTGATGTAAATAAGGTCATTTGAGACCATTAGATGTCATATAGGACCATTTTTTTGGTGTTTTGGTATAATTTAGGCAAAAGATGTAAAAGTTGCAAAAATATTGCCAAAATGCACAAAACAATGTTGTCAAAGGTTGCAAAAAGTTGTCATCTTTGTAAACCAAGTTGTTAATGGGTGGTTGGGATAGTTGATATGGTCTAAAATACATATATCTGTAATGCCAACTTGAATTCAGAGGTTGGAGAAGATTGGAATGCAATAAAACTTCATTTTTCCATGTTTTACTTATATTTTTCTATGTGAAACAACCTGTTATTCACGTTATATGACCTTGTATAGTTGAGTACAGACCTGAAAATTAAATGGATGGAAAGAGGATTTAATTTCATATATTTTTTGTTTTTACCATTCCAAAAGAAAAGTTCGGTTAGTTAGTCTACCATGTCAATATTCTTAACAGCCCTGTTTAGAAACTAGGGTTTCCAGCAGATAAGAAAAATGTATATCTTTTTATTCCACCATAAAAAATCTATAAAAATTGGTGAAAGGTTCTGTTGTGAGGGTATCTAAAAACCCTTTAGATAATATTTCATAGTTTTCCATTTTGGTGGAGTTACTAATAAAAGTTTGCTTGCATTTGTGTGTAGACAGACCAAGAAGCCCTAGTGATTTGGGGAAAATTGTTGTAAGCCATTGATGCAATGATCCTTGATGTAACAATTGATACTTTAGACCATGTATGACATGTTGAAGGTATTGGAATAAGTTTTGAGGTAATTTGATGCCCTAAACCCATTTGGAGCATGCCTAGTTGCCAATTAGGCCCAGTCAATGAATAGGACAGTCAAAATTTAAGGCATTCCGTACAAAGAACCTTACCCTAGTTTTGAGATATATTAAATAATGGCCAAATGGATAGGTGAAACACATCTTCTTTCTTGGAGATCAGTTCCGGTTGGAAATTTATGTCTAAAATTGCCCTTTTGAAAGGCTACAAGGAAGAACAAGGGTATGTGAAACAAAAGCCATCATTTGATGTTTGAGGGTTTGGATGAGTGATTGTTTGTGACTCTTTTGAGATTGTTAACCCCTGCTCTACATCATACACTAATCACATTTTGGTGATTGCAAGTTGTATTTAGGAAATACATATTTTCCACCCTCCAAGAAAGAGAGGGAGAGCATCATTAGAGACAGGTGAATAGACATATGGGAAGAACAAGTAGTTTCCATCTAAGTCTTGAGTTTCACAGTTTAGTGAGCCTTGTTAATTTTGGTAAGTTGATTCTAAATTTTGGCCTTAGTTATTTCTTGATTCAGCAATAGTTGATTTGATGTTGTTAATCTTTTATCTTAGATTCTATCAAAAAACCTAAAAGGGTTAGTCATCCATTGATAAGATGTAGTTGATAGTCGACATGTTTTTTGATATAGTTCTATTCAAGAGTGTGTATATGTGTTTGGTTAATTATCTCTTCTTTGGTAATTTTTGATTGAGATTCTTTTATAGTGACTTATCGGGTTATTTATGCTTATCTATTTTTTCTATATTGTGATACAAGGAGGGGTAGAATATCTCAACCCCATCATCATATCTCGTTAATGTTAGGAATCAATGTAGGGTATACATTATGTATGCTTTCTTTATGATGTAATATTAAGATCTATTGAGATAGGTCAAGGACTTCTTAATGAAAGAGTTACGAGTTATTGTGTTGTTACTATTGTGTAGTACATGGTATTTTGATCTCCTACATACACTCAATTGTTTAAGGCTCAGAGTGGTGTGTCTTATTGACCGAGTCATGAGAGTTTGTTTATTATCCATCATTTCCATAATGCAAGCCACCATGAGGAATCATGATGAGGCTTTAATATCAAATGATGAAATACGGTTGAGGGAGTGTGCTCCATTTTGCTACCGCGAAAGCTCTCTGCATGCAAGAAAGAAGTTACTAAGGGAAAGAGAGAATAAAGTAGAATTAAGACCAAGGAAGGTTGAGAGTATTGGAGCCTAGTGGATCATCATTTATATAGGTTCTTCATTTCTTTTTGCGTTAGGTTTATCAAGGAAATAATACTTTGTTTTGATGTCAAACTCGCAGAGGTGCCTGCCTATATAAAAGATTAGATGTTAGTAATTATTTCTTTCTATGTTATGAGCATCAAAGATATGTTATTCCTTTGATTATAAGTCGAGAAGTTATTCTCTCATTGTTGTATAGTCCATGATGACTTTGGTAGTACTGTGTTTTCCTTAGAATGATGAGAGCGTAGAATAACTTCATATTTGGGAAGCCAAAGGGTCTCTATATTTCTATGTTTTGATATGATTTATGTATTATTTATACTTTCTACTATTGAATCTCATTGTTAAAGACTTACTCATCTTTGTTTCCTTCATTCAAATACTTAGTAATCTTTTGGTTAGATGAAATTGAAACTATAAATGTCTCAGTGCCTTGTTTCAACAGTTGGTTTAATTTTTATCTCAAGATTTAGAGATAACTGCCAGCATTAGCTATCAAGTGCCTTGACAGTGTTTGTGCAATGTAGTTAGGATTATATGTTCATATAACTTACTATTAGTCATATATTCTATTATTAGTAGATATTTATTATATGTTTTTGGATAAATGTAACTATAGTCTATATAGGCCAAATGCCAATCAAACAGTATAGTCGATGTAGGCTGAATGGAAATTAGTCAATATATCCTATGTAGGTTGAATGTCATATAGATAAATTAAGATGTGTTAAGCCAAAAGACTAATAGCTTAGTAGGTTAACTTACAATTTTAAATATCAAACATTTCTCAGGGGTCTGTGGACTTTAAGCATTAGAGTGTTATGCAGAAGATTAGTTAATCCAGATGTGCCTAAACTATTTATAGAAGTCTAGTTAACTATGTTGGACATCTTAGAGTATCTTTTAACAAGAACAATAGTTAATTATAAATTTGTCTTTATTTATCTTAACTTATTGGAATCTTTCCTTAGACAACAAGATGTGGATCTTAAGATTGTTGTTATACATCTTATAAATGATACTAGAAGATTTGATATAAATATACTTTATCTCTTAACTCATTTGAGTTTGTTGTTTCTTAAATGAAAAATTTGGGAAGGATTGTTCCTTGCTCTAAAGAGTATTAGATGATTGAGATATCATTAGAAATATATAAACTATCATTATTTTTATGTATTGACCAATATGTTTATTCATCTGAATTGGTGTATTATTATGATGTTCTATCATTCTTAATTTTACCTATATTGGTGAATGAAAGATGACCATTAGGTCAAAGACATCATTTCTTAGTTATCCTTTATTGGATTAAACTTATTCAATGATTTATATGTTTATTCTATTATCTTTTATGGCTTTGAGAACTATGTGAAAGGTGGAATCGATCAAATGACTAGGTAGTCAAGATTCGATAAGTGGTCACCTTATTCTTGCAATATTATTTTTATAACCTTTATTAGTTTTTAAGGGTATTTGTTATTACAAAATATTGGATTAGAAAAGTTGAGAACCCTAGATTTTATCTAAAGGGATTAGAATGCTTCAACTCTCAAGTCCTTTATAATTTTGTATAGTCTAGTATGTTCTTTTGTCGACAATCGAAAGATTCAAGAAACCATAGATATTGACATTATTACATGACTAAGAAAGAAATATGTTGTTAGAAAGTCAATATTTAATATATGTGTACTAAGTATGGTTATTATTGAGTAGAGAGTAAATGATAGAAGGTCATAGTCCTTAACTAATTGTAGATATGCAAAAAGGTACTGTTGAGAAAGATAAAGATATATAAATCTGCATATTGTGAATATAACCCAGATAAGGAATATTTTGAAGTCAGATGGACTAGAAATTGAGTAAAGATCAAACACGTATGTCTAGAGTTATTAGCTAAAAGGAATTAAATTGTATGATAAGATAGTCTTCAAGTTGAGTTAGAGGTGTGTGAACACACGACTACATTTATTGCAAATGTCTATTTATAAAGAAACATTGGCCAATGTGATGCATTTGTCCATGCATGTATTAGTTAGTTCACATTGTCTAGATGGTGTAACTAGCTAGTAAGATCATACTTTTCTAGAATGTTGTCTAGAGTCATATGGTCAATTGAGTTATGTAGGACACAACACTACTTTTGCCTAGAGCAATGTATGTGTAAATGTAAAGTGAAATGTTATCATTGTAAGTTATCTTTGAATATAAGGAGTTTTAAGGTTGAAAAATATTTACAAAAGATGTCCTTTTATTTATTGATGATTATCAATGATTAAAAAATCCATTCTTTTATTTGATGTTCTTAACTTTCCTAGTAAATTATGTGTGTAAAATATTGGGGTTCGATAGTGGTAGATGCTAGGACTATTGTAGCTTATGACACTTGGTGGGTGCATGTGAGACTTGTACAACTGACCATTCCTGATGGTGAACCGAATGCAGCTGAGGTAGAGGTGGAGGAGGAGTTGATTATGGAGGAGGATGTAGAGGAGGATAGAGATGGAGATGGGAGGGATAGAGTGGATGGAGATAGGAGATCCATTAGGGTGTTGGAAGTAGTGGTGGTAGGTGTTGCAGGTGCAGGTACGTTTAGTTCAGTTCCCTTTACTTCTAGGTGTAGAGTATGACACAGGATGAGGGATGAGAAGGAGGCCAGAGAGACCCTAAGGGCTCAGGTGGCAAGCTTGGGGGACCAAGTTCACCAGCTATAGGCAGAGCTAGATATAGTGTACACTAAGTGGGATAGTACCCTAGAGTAGCTGGGGGTGATGGAGGAGCTACAGGAGGAGGGAATGGAGGTGATGGGACTCTACTTACATATGCGACTGTAGAGTGTGATGCAGAGAGGACCGCACAGAAGCAGGCAATTACAAGTACAACTACATCCATAGATGTTGTAGTGGTAAGGATAGGCACATTGCTATCAGTGCAAGAGGGATGAGGGCAAGTAGGCTATGGGTGTAGCACTAGGAGATGTCCTGGGTTGAGTTTAGTACTAGGCCTATGAATCTTGGAGAGAGGCTAAGCACTATTGTACCTTCTATGAGAATTTGGTTCTTGTGGGCTAGCATGAGAGTTTTAGGTGCTAATTTGGGGAATTAATGTCTTAGAGATCAGGGTAGTCCTAGTGCTCAGTTCAACATCCATAGTCACAGTAGCCATCGCATCAGCCATCTTAGTAGACACCTCAGTAGCCACTAATGGGGCCACATCCCTCAGGACTAGTAGGGACTATAGGGGAAGGAACTTCTATGGCACTACATGGGTCTCCTCCTAGTTCTCATACACCATCTATTTAGGAGAGTTCAGCTCATGGCTCTTGATTTTGTATATGCCTTTGGGCTTCATATATTTATTTTGGCCATATGGGCATATTTTTGAATCATGACCATTTATAGATGTACATAGATATTTGATATTTATATGAGATGGTGATTTTTTACAGTGATATATATGGATGCATTTATGATGTAGATGTTTATTATAGTTATGGATGTGATGGATATGCTTATGTATGGATATGCATAATGCTTTGATGATGATGTTATTATGGATGCATTATGTTGTTTCATGATGCTATATTTTTATGGATATGGATTTTTTTATTGATGTATGATGTAGATTTATATGTATTCTGATGTTGTTTTGATGGATTATGCAGATTATGATGTGGATTATATGGAATATGATGTGGATTATGTGGATTATGATGTGGATTATGTATAGATAGATAAATGATGTAATTCTATGATGTTATTTATGATATATGTGATGGGATTATGATGGTTATTTGATTATGTAATGGTTATAGATTTATCAATTATGGGATGGATGGTGCTAATACTTATGATATTATGGTATGATGATGATGATGATGATGATATGATTTATGTTCTAATGATGATACTATGTATGAAATATGGACTATGCTGGTCATGATACATATGTTGTTAGAGTCATTTTGAGGGGTGGAGGATGTTAGATGCATGGGGAATTGGAAATGGTGAATCCTCGGTCACTTGACACTACTTTTATGATATAAATCCACTTTTGGGTTGGGTAGGTTGGATTGGATAGGGATGGGATGATATGAGATGGTTAGGATGGGTAGGATTAGATTGGGAGGGTTAGAATTGGATGTTTAGGTTATATGGTTAGGATTGGATTGGATTGGATTGGCTGGTTAGGTCTTGCTTTTCAATAATGCAAAGCCAAGGTGATATTAACCACATGGTTTGGTGTGTGGAGATTGGGATAGGATATTGTGTTTATATTAATTTAGAGCAATCCTAGGTTTATTATAGAAAAAAGGATATTTTCACCAAGGTATGAAAGACCAAGGTGATGATGTATATCCTTCTTTTGCATGGACTAGACCTAAAAACAATAGGATGATCTCATCCATGCCCAAGATAGTACAACCTTGTCTAGAGAATAAGGTGAATCCATAGAATAATCCCTTAGTACACAAAAGGTATGATGAACTATATATGTAAAAGGAGATCAATATGCTTGAACCAACCCTACATTTCACAATATCTGAATACCAAATTGGAGTAATGAGAACAACCCACAATCACAACATACAAAAGTAATGGCCATGCCCCATTCTAGGTATTTTCGCCACATACCATGATATAGAAAGATCAAGGTAGTTTTGAAATTATCCTTTGAATGGGACAATAGATAAAATTAATAACCAAAAAGATTGACTGACCAAAAAAATAGCTGTTGTATCTCTTGCCAAGATTAGTGTGGATTGATGGATTCTACCTATTGTAGGAATGATATATCCATTAAGGTAGGGAACAATTGGATTATTAGGATAAAGTCAAAAGATGGGAAAAAAGATATAGGCCATAAGTTGTGGCTAAAGAAGATTTGATGATTGATGATTTTTATGTGAAGGATGATGATTTCCTAGTATACCTAGCGAGTGTATTGCATTTGGGTCAAGTATAAGATCAAGGGATAGGAACCATCCAAGTAGGGTTGGATGGATGTATCTTATGTACCTATGTACTGGATACTTCCTTCATATTCCAAACTACCTACATACCCTATATCCATGAGACTGAGGCATATTGAGATGCGGGTAGTGATGATATGTAGTTCTAATTTGTGATGATGATGTGGGATGGGTTCAGGGTGTTGGGATGGTTATTTTTGGATTTTCTAATATTTTTGGGATTTCGTAGATATTTCAATTTTTTGGGGTTTTCTAGATTTTCTAAATTTTTGGATTTTCTATATTTTCTGATATTTTTGGATTTTGTATATATTCTACTATACAAGTAAGGCATACAAGGATCCACTTATCTAGGGATATGCTTTGGGTGGGTGATGAAGGGTGGGATGTTTGGTGTTGAATGTTTGTAGTACTAAGCCATGGGATGGAAGTGGTATGGAGTGATTTATGTAGGCAATGACTTATTAGATGGCAGAAGTGGCCACTACACATGGTGCCTAAAATAGGTTTTCACTAGGGTAAATGCACAAAGTTGTGTCCACTTAAGGTGGAAGTTTCGACCTTAGAAAAAAACATGAAATCGAGCAAACCAAAATGGGATCCCATTTTGCTTCGGGATCCCAAGACAAAAGCAGGATCCTGTTTTGTAGAAATGGGGTCCCATTTCATAAAAGGTTTATATTTTAACCTTTTATGAAACAGGATCCCATTTTGAAATGCGATCCCATTTCTAGAACGGGATCCCATTTCTTAAAATTTGAATTTCTGACCCATTTTTTTCTATGGGTTTTGGGTTAGAAAAAAAGATTGGGAACTTGACCCTTAGCTTTGGACCTGGTTTGACCTGCAAGTTGAAGGTCCTTCCAATGTCACAAGAAAATAATGACTTTGGGCATGTGTCTAAAGATTTTTTTTGTAGAATTTTTTGACAAAATTAAAACCCATTATAGATGAGACAATGTAGATTCCAAATATGTAATTTTTATACAATTGAATTATTTGTTCTATTTCTTAATTAATTTATGATGAAACGGGTCCATAAACTTGAATTATCAAGGTTTCTTAGTATTTTCATAACTTTTTATTAAAATATTTTTTTGAAAAACAAATTGTACAAAAATGTACTTCAATCAATTCTTTTCAATTTGAAAAAAAATATTCAAAAAATGATAAGTTTAGGTCATCTTATTTGTGACATACACGATTTTTTAAAACATCAAATATGGCCAATAAAAAATTAACAAAAAAAAATTACAAAAAAATATGCAAAACGTGATTCATTGAGTTACAAATCTTTTCCCAAAAGTATTTAGAAAAATATGATTATTTAGTCAAAATATGGATGATGTACATGTGCATGGTATAGTAAAAAAAAGTGACATTTAAACAATGGTTTTTAGAAAGGCGTATCGAAAATCAATTTGTATCATCTGGGTATTCAAATAAATTGCATATTTAGAAACTAGACTCTGAGCACTACATTTTATGATTAGTGATTTTTTTCAAGATTCCATCTCTAAGTGCTTCAAATTTTAAGGTCAAATGTGACAAATTATGAAAATCAAGGAAAACACTTCCACTTTTTGGCCAAAAAGTGGACTCAACTTCTTGTACACACCCACCATGGCACTTATCCAAGGAGTCACCGAAGTGGTTTTCACCATTGGATTACTTTATTGCACTCAATTTTTTTATTTTTGGATTTTTTTTTGACTTTTTTGATTGGGATATATGATGGGTTAAGCATAGAACTTCTTGAGATGCATGATGTTCATTTTCTCATGTAGAGGTTGCTGTAGGAGTCAAGGACAACACTGAGAGGGGGGGTGAATCAGTGTTGTATGAATTTTCAAATCTTTTTCAAACTTTAACTTGCAGAGCATAAAGGTGAGAAAGTTATCATTGAATTGTCAAACACATATGCACATGACTTTGTCAAATACATAAACAAAACTCATGAGTAAAACATACAATCATAGAGAGATGATCAATATGAATCAAGACACAAGAATTGCACAAGTGGAAAACCCTCCAGGGGTAGAAAAACCATTCTAAACTGCCTCACTGGCTACAAAGAAGCCTCACTGGCTACAATATGTGTCTCACTGACAAATGTTAAGGTCTCACTGACCTACAAGCCTCACTGGCATAGATAATTTTCAATCATAAAATTCTGTGTGCAAGAATTGATTGCTATTCAATCTGATTTGCACCATTATGCAACCTGTGTTTCATCATACACCCTTATACCTCCTATTTGATTTTCAAATCAAGACCATACAAAACAATTCCTTTTACAAATCTTTACAACACTCTTATCTCCACAAATTTCATTCCCCTACATTTTATCTTCATGATTCAATCTTTATTTGTAAGATTATTGCATGATGTCCTCATACTGTATTTGATCCATTCTTGCACAAACATAATCTCACATACAATAAAATGATTCATCTGTAAAATATCTTCAATACTCCATATTGATCCACATCACCACACACTGTATATTCAACCTCTAAAACTCATCATCTGTGTATTTCATCTCTATCTCCCCAAAAACTTGTATACAATACACCTGAAAAACAATTTTATATAAATTGGAAGTCCTTCCACCTTCATCTTCTTAAAAAAAACTTTAGGGAGTTCAAACACCAAACCATCTGCAAAAAGAAAATCTAATTTACAATGTTATGAAAATATTTTTCATATTCCTCTTCAAAAAAAATCTCCTTTAAACTGAATATCCAATCTTCTCATTTAATCAATCTTACTGCATGATCTTGCATGATCCTTCATATTCCTGTATATAAAAAAAACTTCATCTTCTCCTTCACAAGACTCTTTAATCTGCAAACATCTTCACTAAATTCCAATAAAATCATCTAATATTTTTTCAAGATCTCATAAAAATATAATCATTCTGCATTATATTTTTTCATATTCTCTCAAAACAATCTTTCAAAAACAATCTCCAATCTTCATACAAAAAAAAAAATCTCCTCAAAAAATTAGTCTCCAAAATCTTCATCCTCTTAAAAAAAATGTCTTAAAAAAATAATCTCCTGCAATAAAAATCTTTTTAGAAATGTTTTCTTCAAAATCTTTGTCCTCATCCTTTTCACAAAAAAAAAACTTTCCTCTTAACAATTTTATGAGGATAGAATAAAAACTTGTTTTTAGAAATCTTCTAAAAAAAATTTCTTTTAAAATCATCCCCCATCTCCTATAAAGGCTCCTTGATTTTATGCCTTTTAAAATGCAAATAAAAAAGAAATTTAAAAAAAAAAACTTTAAAGAAAAACTTCTAAAAATAATGCACAGCTCGTGCCCCATTCTTTGTAATGCTTGTTAGATGCTTTTTCCATCGAATAACATATTCGGTGGTCCTTTTTAATAGTCTTAAAACTGCTCAACATTTAATTAAACATATCAATTGATATGCTTTGCCGCCCACTTCATCTTTCAAACATAGCCTTTAATAAGCTTTTTCCCGCTTACAACATATACCTTTAACTTGAAAGACCGGTTTTCTTAGCCATGGGGCCGGTGGACAGATGTGATGAAGCCCTTTAGTAGGTCCACTTAAGTGGAATGACCTCTGATAGGAAGTCAACTTTAAATTATAAAATAAAGTCCTTTAAAGAATGACAATTAGGAAAGTGTGAAATGGATAACATCAAATGTAAGATAGATATCAAACCTTCACCTTCACTGATGCAAAACTGAGTCCCAAAAATACCTCTTCTTTGTCTCATGATACAAAAAGTGTCAAAGTGCCACTAAATGATACAGAGGATGTCTTCACTGTTCATTCTGCAGAATACTCATCACTGAGATCAAATGTCAAGAATACAAACCAAGCCACTACCACTGCATATCATACTTTATACAACTCTGGATGAAGCAAGAGCAAAACAACTGACAGAGATGAACACATGTTATCAAGATAAGGAACTCCATCACCTATACAATTAGTGACAATACATATGAACTAGTATAACTCCTCATAACTCTTGACGATCTTGATGACCAACATCCATGACAACCTGATATGAAGATCAACTTCTCAATCCATCATTACACTAAACCAATTCCATATCTCTGTAAACTATCTCCTCTTGATGTGAACATACTTTTGACATCAAATGACAACCTATCACCATCAATCTCCCCCTTTGTCATTGATGGCAAAACCATCTGATTGCAATTTTTCTTTCTCCCCCTTTTTGACATCTGATGACAAAGACAAAACTATTTACTCCCCCTGTGCTGAATACCACTGGCAATTACTGGCAAGAATAATCAACACAAACCATTGTAGTTTCCAACTCAAAATGACATAATGATCACTATTGATAAGTCCTTTTCAAATCTCCCAAGATAGTAACAACTCAATCCTTTGATTAACTCCCCCTAAGAAAATAACTTCACTGAAGTATATTAAATCTTGATTATAGCATTTACAAACACATTGCATTATGAGCACTTTGAAGACATAAACTCCTGTTATCTTGTTATCTTCAAAAATTAGAACCATTTACCAAAATCTTTGATACCACTTGTCTTTCAAAGTATTGAAGGTAAAACTGAATGCAAATTTGCTAAACTTATCCTGAACATCAACATTTCAAATTTGAGAGGAAAAATTGCCATGAAAATTACATCTAAAGCACAATACCACTGTCAATCATTTACAAGGACAAACATCACAGTTACACCATTTGCACAAGGAAGCACTATTACTCACCTTATCATCCTTCATACCAAAATATCACTTAAGGCACTGATTATTTTTGCAATTTGCTGTCCAAAACTTTTCTTGAGAACTCTAAGTTCTTTCCATGTTCATCTACATATTGAACAACCATAAAAACCTGAGAGCAACAAGACATCAAACAATCATGTAAGGCATATCAAACCAAGCACCAAACCACTGTTACAAGCTACCCGTAGACTACACTATACCACTTCTAATCACAACACAAATTTGTAGATGAAGATGAAACACTGACATCAATAAGATCCTCTGATTACTTCCTTTAACAAACTCCTGAAACAACACTTTTTAACCTGAAATAACAAATCTTTAAGATTTCCCATGTGATAAAGTTCATAAACAATCACTGCTCAGAAATACCACTGGTGAATACTGACAAGAATAAACAACATAACTCAGCTCAACACTGAACCACTTCCTGAAATAATCCTAAAGCAACATATCACACATGAAGACTCCTTATCACATAGTTTTCAACAAAAGATGCCAAGATGACCATTTTTATAAGACCTTTACTTGCCTCTAATACAAGATTCATCATCAATGTCATAGGAAACTCTTGATTATCATAACTTGAAGCTCATACCAGAAACCACCACACAATTTTCACATACTTTTCTAAACCATATTAATGAGGAAGAACATGTCAAATTAATATACTAATGATCACTTCTCAATGAACATTCATTTTGCAACCAAGAATAGAGATCATCCTTCTACACAAGATACCTTTTACAACACACTGTCAAACCTGGTATAACCACATCTACAATCAACAAGAATGAACTCCTTCCTCTTGACTCTATCATTCAAATCAGCCCATCAAGATTGAACAACCTTGACCATCAAACTCTTCCTGTAACACCACTTTGCAAAACCAAATCCAGGTGAGAGTTCCTTGACAATCATCTTAACAGAAGCATCATGACAACTTAATCATGTAAGTATCAAACAATATACAAATAGGATCAATGTCACAACATCATCATACTCTTTGTGCAGATAGCTTTTGAACACTTTATGATCCACTAAACATGTTACTGATCATGAACACTCAAACTCAAAAACATCAGAAACTTCATTTCAAACATTTCAGACAAGCATGACAAACAAAACAAGATCAACTGATCTCCTCCTGTAACTTCTTGAGGATAAAAAATAGAACAAGAACAACTCCCCCTCACATTATGCTATCTGTTATGCAACAGATGAAATAACTTGTGCAAGATGCACAAGCTTAGTATTTGACTTCTCTTGACTATGTTTCTGCTTCCAAATTTTAATAGGCTCTTTCTTCCTCCAAACCTTTTCTGTCTTTTTCTTTTCCCAACCTTTCAAATTAGGTGGAGCTCTCCTGCAACTGTGTGCTTTATGACCAAGAGAGTTGCAATTATAACAAACTATGTCAAAATCATAATCAAATGAATGATAGTACCTTTGAGTACTCATATTAAACTTCCATGAAGAATCATAAATTCTATGCACTTTGCAATTACTTTGTATGTGTCCAAAATTATTGCACTTGTAACAAATAATGTTAGTATTCCTTCTGCAAACAATTGCTTTGTGTCCAAATTGATTACAAGTATAACAATAACCATTAAAAGAATAGTTATACCTATACATGTATGCTAGTTTAACAGGAGCACTTTTTCTAAAATTTCTTCTGCTTTGATTATGTATTTTGTTTTCAGTGGTAGCATTCAAATCAATCTTCTTTCTGGGAGTCTCTCTAGCTTTTGAACATTCTCCTTCTTCAAAACCAAGTCCAGTAGTGTCTCCATATAGTTTTTGTTTACCAAGCATCTTATGTAGCTTGCTTGTGCTTTCCTCAAACTCCTTATACTTCTTAGATAAAGCTTTGAGACCATCATACTCTTTTCTCAGATTGATAATATCACTCTCTAGTTTTAGATTCTCAATCCTTGCAACTTCAAGGTTAGATATTGAGACATCAGCTATCCTCTTAGCTTCTTCAATTTCTGCTTTCAAACTGACAATCAATTTGTTTGATTCACTTGCTTGATTCTTCAAGTCTACAATCAGGTTTCTAGCATCTTCAAGATCTGTAAGAGCTTTGTCTTTTAAAACTCTTTCTTGCTGCAATTGCAACATTAATTTCTTGTTCTCCTTATAGTTCTTGAGTTCAGTTAGAGCATATATGAGCTCTCCTTCCAGATCAATCTCACAGTCTTATTCATCATAATCCTGATCATCATCATCTTCTAAATTTGATTGGGTCTAAACTTCTTCATGTGATTGCCTTTCATTGCCACTTTCTTGACACACCAGAGTGTCCTCTTCTTTATCATTACCTTGGTAAATTCTTCTCAATCTCCTCCACATATCCTGAGCTGTAACACAATCCATAACTTTACAAATAACATCATTAGACAGAGCAGATAATATAGCCTTTTTTGCAATATCATTACATTCAGGAGTTTCTTTGTTATTTGCATAATTAAAATTCTCAACTGACATTAAAACATCATATCCTAGGGAGGATAAATACACTTGCATTCTAACATACCAAACTAAAAAATTTGAACCATCAAACTGAGGAACATCTGAAAAATTTTCTTCTAAGACAATATTAGATTCAACTTGGAGAACAACTTTATCAACTAATTTTTTATCAAAATCTAGATTTGATATGGATGATTTCTTTTGTATCTTTTGACCAGAAATAATCTTAACATTTCTCATGTTCTTATTTCTTCTACACTTACCCATTGAACTCCACACACAAGACCTACCCAAGTTGATTAAGTTGCAGAAGGGAAACTGGCTCTAATACCAATTGTAGGAGTCAAGGACAACACTGAGAGGGGGGGTGAATTAGTGTTGTATGAATTTTCAAATCTTTTTCAAACTTTAACTTGCAGAGCATAAAGGTGAGAAAGTTATCATTGAATTGTCAAACACATATGCACATGACTTTGTCAAATACATAAAAAAAACTCATGAGTAAAAAATACAATCATAGAGAGATGATCAATATGAATCAAGACACAAGAATTGCATGAGTGGAAAACCCTCCAGGGGTAGAAAAACCACTCTAAATTGCCTCACTAGCTTATCTGATCAAACATGCCTCACTGGCTACAAAGAAGCCTCACTGGCTACAATATGTGTCTCACTGACAAATGTTAAGGTCTCACTGACCTACAAGCCTCACTGGCATACTGTGCCTCACTGGCATAGACAATTTTCAATCATAAAATTTTGTGTGCAAGAATTGATTGCTATTCAATCTGATTTGCACCATTATGCAACCTGTGTTTCATCATACACCCTTATACCTCCTATTTGATTTTCAAATCAAGACCATACAAAACAATTCCTTTTACAAATATTTACAACACTCTTATCTCTGCAAATTTCATTCACCTGATACATATTCACCTGCATTTTATCTTCATGATTCAATCTTTATTTGTAAGATTATAGCATGATGTCCTCATATTGTATTTGATCCATTCCTGCACAAACATAATCTCACATACAATAAAATGATTCATCTGTAAAATATCTTCAATACTCCATATTGATCCACATCACCACACACTGTATATTCAACCTCTAAAACTCATCATCTGTGTATTTCATCTCTATCTCCCCAAAAACTTGTATACAATACACCTGAAAAACAATTTTATATAAATTGGAAGTCCTTCCACCTTCATCTTCTTAAAAAAAACTTCAGGGAGTTCAAACACCAAACCATCTGCAAAAGGAAAATCTAATTTACAATGTTATGAAAATATTTTTCTTATTCCTCTTCAAACAAAATGTCCTTTAAACTGAATATCCAATCTTCTCATTTAATCAATCTTCATGCATGATCTTGCATGATCCTTCATATTCATGTATATAAAAAAAACTTCATCTTCTCCTTCACAAGACTCTTCAATCTGCAAACATCTTCACTAAATTCCAATAAAATCATCTGATATTTTTTCAAGATCTCATAAAAATATAATCATTCTGCATTATATTTTTTCATATTCTCTCAAAACAATCTTTAAAAAAATAATCTCCAATCTTCATACAAAAAAAAAAATCTCCTCAAAAAATTAGTCTTCAAAATCTTCATCCTCTTGAAAAAAAATATCTTAAAAAAACAATCTCCTCCAATAAAAATCTTTTTAGAAATGTTTTCTTCAAAATCTTTGTCCTCATCCTTTTCACAAAAAAAACTTTCCTCTTAACAATTTTATGAGGATAGAATAAAAACTTGTTTTTAGAAATCTTCTAAAAAGAATTTCTTTTAAAATCATCCCCCATCTCCTATAAAGGCTCCTTGATTTTATGCCCTTTAAAATGCAAATAAAAAAGAAATTTAAAAAAAAAACTTTAAAGAAAAACTTCTAAAAATAATGCACAGCCTGTGCCCCATTCTTTGTAATGCTTGTTAGATGTTTTTTCCGTCGAATAACATATTCAGTGGTCCTTTTTAATAGTCTTAAAACCGCTCAACATTTAATTAAACATATCAATTGATATGCTTTGCCGCCCACTTCATCTTTCAAACATAGCCTTTAATAAGCTTTTTCCCGCTTACAACATATACGTTTAACTTGAAAGACCAGTTTTCTTAGCCATGGGGCCGGTGGACAGATGTGATGAAGCCCTTTAGCAGGTCCACTTAAGTGGAATGACCTCTGATAGGAAGTCAACTTTAAATTATAAAATAAAGTCCTTTAGAGAATGACAATTAGGAAAGTGTGAAATGGATAACATCAAATGTAAGATAGATATCAAACCTTCACCTTCACTGATGCAAAACTGAGTCCCAAAAATACCTCTTCTTTGTCTCATGATACAAAAAGTGTTAAAGTGCCACTAAATGATACAGAGGATGTCTTCACTATTCATTCTGCAGAATACTCATCACTGAGATCAAATGTCAAGAATACAAACCAAGCCACTACCACTGCATACATACTTTATACAACTCTGGATGAAGCAAGAGCAAAACAACTGACAGAGATCAACACTTGTTATCAAGACAAAGAACTCCATCACCTGTACAATCGGTGATAATACATATGAACTAGTATAACTCCTCATAACTCTTGACGATCTTGATGACCAACATCCATGACAACCTGATATGAAGATCAACTTCTCAATCCATCATTACACTAAACCAATTCCATATCTTTGTAAACTATCTCCTCCTGATGTGAACATACTTTTGACATCAAATGACAACCTATCACCATCAGTTGCCCCTGAGGTGTGATAAGCCCAAAGGGTGGGGTTAAGCTGTAGGTGCCAGTCATGACTAGCTCCATTCATTGTTTTCTTCAAAATTCTGAGGATACTTTTGTTTGAAGCTTTGGCCTGATCGTTAGCTTGAGGGTAATATGAAGTGGAAAAGTGATGTTGGATATGGAATTTTTGACAAAGGGTGTGGACTTCTTGATTTTTAAATGGTTTCCCATTCTTAGTGATGATGATGGGGGGGATACTGTAATGACATACGATATAGTGGAGGATATATTTGGCTATTTAGATACCGATGGTGTAGGTTAGTGGAATGCCTTCCACCCATTTAGTGAAGTATTCAGTGGTAGTGATAATGAACTTACATCCATTGGATGATGGTGGATAGATTTTTCTAATGAAGTCGAGCCCCCATTGTGAAAAGGGCCACAAAGTTGTGATGGGTTACAATTCTTGTGACAGAGCATGAATGAGATCTTCGTGTTCTAGAAAAAGAAGGCATTTGTTCAAAAACTAGTGTGCATCATTATTCATTGTCATCCAATAATATCTTATTAGATTAGAATATTTTTTTGCAAGGGAAGGTCCACTAGAGTGTGCTCCACATATACCTTCATGTACCTATTATAAGAAGGTTTGAGCATCTCAAGAATCGAGACACCATAGAAGGGTACCATCAAGACTCTTTCTATATAATGTGTCACCAATGAGAGTGAAATGGGTGTTTCGGTGAATGTTCAATGTTGAGTGGATGATAGACTAGGTGGAAGGATGTTTTCATGGAGGTATTGATAGATATCTTGATACCACGGGGATAAGGGACCAACAATGTCGCATACCAATTCGGATTGTGGAACATCATAAGATGGCATTTGCAATTATCTGATGAGGAACTCACATCATTGACTATTCTTTTGCATTTCTACCAAATCTCTTATAGTGTCCATGGCATTTTCTTCTTTGCTATTTAACCTCGGGACTTGCTCAAACTGGATTTCATGGAAATATTCTTTGAATTCATCTACCATCCGTTTATAGGGTAGGAGCTTGTCATCCTTTCTCTTGTACTCATTATTGACCTATTTGATAAACAATTGGGAATCACCATATACCATGAGCTTCATGATTTTCCATTGGATGGCTATGCAAATCCCTATGATGAGTGCCTCACATTCTTCTTCGTTGTTTATACAAGAAAATGTGATTTTGTAGGATTTCAGGATGCAATCTCTTTGAGGGGTGACAAATAAGATTCCTATCCTCAAGCCACAATGTGTGTATGATCCATCAAAATACATTTTCCATTCTATTGTAGGTGCCACTGTGAGGATTGACTCATCTAGAAATTTCGAGAGAAGCAGATGCTCTGTTGGGATTAATGTGTCTACTAGCTAATCTGCTATTACCTATCCCTTGATGGCCTTTCTTTCTCTGTACTCAATATAAAACTCACTAAGGTTCATCACCCACTTAGCCATGCATCCTATAAGGGATTCTTGGGACAATACATACTTTAGTTGATCAATCTTTGTCTTATGATTGAACATGTAGTCTCTTAAATTCTGGAAAGTGAAGACAGCTATGGGGCATGCCCTTTCAATAGGTGTATAATTAAGCTCATATGCCACTAAGGTACTATTGATATAGTAGATAACTCTTTTCCTTGCTCATCATGTTGTGCTAACAATGCCCCTATTGATGTTTCTATTGTCTACATATAGAGTAACAGGGATTAGAAATGGTGGCGTAGCAAGATATTCCTTCAATTGGTCAAAGGCCTTCTAGCAATTATCATATCATATAATGCTACATACTTACAAAGGATATGTTGAAATGGTTGGCACTTATTGGCTAGCTATGCTATGAAGTGTCTGATAGACTAGAATTTCCCTTAAAGGCTACATAGCTACTTTAGGTTCATAGGTGGAGGCATTTCAACTATTACTTTTACCTGTGTTGGATCCACTTTGATACCTTGTCATGAAAGAATGTAGCCAAGGAGTTTTTCTGAGGTGTCTTGAAAAACATATTTCTTTGGATTGAGATGCACTTTGTATTCTTCTATTCGCTCGAAGATTTTATCTAGCACTTGTATGTGTTCATCTCTTGTTTTTTATTTTCCCAATAGGTCATCGACGTAGTCTTTCATGATGCTATGGAATAGGTCATGGAATATCACTGTCATAGCTCTCTAATAGGTAGCTCCTACGTTTTTAAGGCCAAGGGGCATAACAACCTAGTAGTATGTTCCCCATGGACAAATGAATGCCATCTTATGTTGGTCTTCCTCAGTGATCCTAATTTGATTATACCTTGAAAATCCATCCATAAGTGACAACATTTCATACCCATCTATGATGTAGGAGCATCCCTGGTTCAAGCGCAATCTTGCATCAACTAAAAACATTTTGCATTTCAGTTCTTTCATTTTTCAGTTCAGTTCAAGCAGTTCAATCAGTAGCAGTTCTCAGTTTCTAGTTCGATTTTGGCAATTCACACCTTGCGGATTAGGAATTAGCATCTACATTCATTCATCTACATCATACTAGAATTCAGATCATTTGGGTCAGTTATCAGAAAGTTATCGCAATTAGAAGATCATCTATTTTCTCAAAGCGGAGCATCTAACAGTTCCTAATAACCAGCTGAAGGAGAAGGCTTATGAACCATCCCTTGACTTGTAGATCTCAATGACACATCATTCAATGTCTTATGGCTCATGGCTGACCTTTCCCAAGGGTCTGCACATTGTTCCTTTCATTTTAGGAGGTGTTTTATATATTTAGGTCTGACCTATTTGTGAACACATTACATCCCTTCATTGGAGTTTATGATGTTCCTTGGTCAATGTGGAGGAATCTATTGGTCCAAATATGATATATAGAGATGTAATAGATCCTTAGGAAAGTAGTTAGCAATTGAATTATATTCTATAGTTTAGATTTTGTGCGAAAGAGCTTCAAAACTTTATCTTGTGCATGTATGTAATCAGGCCTCTAAGCCCAAGTTGTAAGCCCGCATGTTGCTAGCCAGTTTGTATTTGAATTCTATGATCTATTAGATGACTGAATTTGCATTTGTTCCCTAATCTTGAGTTGTTTCCGTTGTGTTTACTCTCACTTTATGGTTTGGATAGTTCATTCTCTGAACCCTCCTATCATGACTGCACCAAGTGGTATCAGAGAAAAAGTTTGAATCCTTGGAGAGGGAAATCTTGATTCTTTGGAACAAATTGGCGAAGTGGATTCTGTAAGATCTTGTTGTAAGAAGATCGCCAATACAAGGTAGGTTACTTGTGCGTAACTGATCACCAATTGAGAGGCAGTTGTCGCTTGTAGTCTGATCATCGAACCTGAGGCAGTTTGCACTTGATCCTAGGAAGATGCTGCCGCACAGAGTTCCTCCTATTGGTACAATAGATAATGGAATGGATGAGATGATGGAATCGATGAGAACAATGTGAATTCATTTGGATGCTATTGAGGAAGATAGGCGAAGAGGATTGACACCGAGACCTAATGTTGAAAGTGATGAAAAAGAATTCCAATCTGCTGAACAAACTAGTGACACCCTAGAAGGTAATGAAGAAGAAGAATCAGATCACGTAAAGATGTCGTGAGCTATTTCAAAGATTGCACAAGAGACCTAGAGTTGATGTGCCAAATTATACTACTAACTTGAACCTTGAAGAGTTGATTGATTGGATAAAATATATGGAAGAATACTTTGAATATGAAGAGATAGAAGATCCAGAGAGAGTGAAATTTTAGAGGACAAAGTTGAAAGGACATACTATTATATGGTGGAAAGAACTTCAGTTGGAAAGAAATGGAAGGGGAAAAGAAAAGATTACAAAGTGGGACCAGATGGTGACAAAGTTGAAGAATCAATTTATACCTACTGACTATGAGTTGGAGTTGTTGAAAAGATTGCAGAACCTAAGACAAAAAGAAGAAATTTGTGAAGAAGTACACTGAAAAATTTCATAAGATGATCATAAGGATAGGACATAGTGAAGCAAGAAAGGAGAAAGTGGCAAGATACATTAATGGACTAAGATTGAACATTCAAGAAGAACTAAGTTTGGTAAGGATGACATCTTTGAAGAACCATATCAATTTGCCAAGAAAGTTGAAGAGAAGTTGAATAAGAGGCATGATCAGACACAGAGAGGTAGAGGAGGTAAATTTTAGAGAGGTAGAACATTTTCTGGATATGATAGATCATTTGTGGAGCAGAACAAATTTGACAACCCAGTGAAGAAGGATGACAAAGATAACAATGCTTACTGGAGAGATGACAGAAACTTTTACTAGAGAGGAAACCCTAGTGGATACCGAAATGAAGGATAAGAAGAGAAGGAAGAGGATTTGATAAGAAGACATTCAAAGGTACTTGTTTCAAGGTCAGAAATGAAGGACATAGAGCATTTGAATGTAATCAGGGTAATACAAGCAAGAAAGTAGAAAATAGTGGAAGAGTAGCCTATGTTGAGGAAGAACCTATTGAATCACCTAGTTCAGTTGGCAATCCAGAGAAAGGAGAATCATTGGTGATGAGAAGAGCACTATTTCAAGTAGAGACACATGAGGAACCATTATAGAGGAAGAGTCTCTTCAAAACAAGATGCAAATCCAGAGGTAAGTGTTGTGAAGTTGTAATTGATAGTGGTAGTTCAGATAACCTAGTTTCAGAGAAGATGGTGACTAAGATGAAGTTGGAAAGATTGAAACACCCTAAGCCCTATTAGATAGCATGGATTCAGGATGATCATAAGGTACTAGTGAGTGAGCAATGTTTGGTGAAATTTCATATTGGATCTTATCATGATGAAGTCTTGTGTGATATTATGCCTATGGATGTTTGTCATATCTTGTTGGGTAGACCTTGGTAGCATGGTAGAAAAGCTATGCATGATGGGAGAAAGAATACATATACCATAACAGAAAATGGAAAAAGAATTACCATGATTACTTTGGAAGATGATCCTAAGAGTGAAGTATATGGGAATGCTAAAATCTATTTGGTAGATGGAAGGAAATTTTTACATGGTTTGAAATAGGAAAGTCTATGTTATGCCTTGATTTCTAAGAAGCCTGAAGAGGTGAAGAAAGAGACTAAACTAGAAGAGATAAAAGAGTTACTGATAGAATATGAAGACGTCATAACAGATAATTTACCTGAAGGATTACCACCTATAAGGAGTATCAGTCATCACATGGATGTTATACCAAGAGCAAGTTGGCTTAACAAAGCAAGACATAGAATGACACCGATAGAGAATGAAGAATTGAATAGATAGATACAAGAGTTGATGAGGAAAGGTTTGATCAGAGAAAGTTTAATTCCTTGTACAGTACCTACAATGCTAGCACCAAAGAAGGATGGAGAATGGAGAATGTGTACTGATTTAAGAGAAATAAACAAGATCACAATTAAGTATAGATTTCCTTTACCTAGGATGGATGATATTATGGATTGTTTGAGTGGAGCAAGATATTTCACAAAGATAGACTTGAAAAGTAGATACCATCATATTAGAATCAGAGAAGGAGATGAATGGAAGACTACTTTTAACACAAATGAAGGGTTGTATGAGTGGTTAGTGATGTCTTTTGGATTGACAAATGTACTGTGTACTTTCATGAGATTAATGAATGAAGTCTTGAAGAAATTTTTGGGCAAGTTTGTGATTGTATACTGGATGATATTCTGATTTTCAGTAAGACAAAAGAAGAATATTTGTGGCATATTAGACAAGTTTTACAGAGGTTGAGAGAGGAGAAATTACTGACTAACATCAAGAAGTGTTATTTCCTGAAGGAGGAGTTAGTATATTTGGGATTTGTGATTTCTGCCAAAGGGTTGAAGATGGACCTTAAGAAAGTAAGAGAAATTGTTCAATGGCCTACACTGGAGAGCATTGGAGAAGTTAGATCATTTCATGGATTGGCTAGTTTATACTGGAAGTTTATTAGAAATTTTAGTTTAGTTTGTAACCCTATGACTGAGATAATGAGAGGTGACAGAAAAGATTTCAAGTAGACATCAGGAGCAAACAAAAGTTTTGAGTTGTTGAAGTAGAAAGTGATAGAGCAAACTATTTTGGCATTACCAAATTTCAATAAGGTATTTCAAGTTGATTGTGATGCTAGTGGAAATGTAATTGGAGTAGTGTTGAGTCAAGAAGGTAGACCTTTAGCTTATTTTAGTGAGAAGTTGAATGATGCAAGGAAAAGATATTCAATTTATGATTAGGAGTTCTATGCCATAATTCAAGCCTTGAAGAAGTGGAGACATTACTTGTTGCCTATGGAATTTGCATTGTATACAGATCATCAATCTTTGCAGTAATTGAATAGTCAAGGTAAGTTAAATTAGAGACATATGAGATGGGTAGAATTTATGCAGAGTTATACTTTTGTGTTGAAGCATAAGAGTGGTAAATCAAAAAAAGTTGTTGATGCCTTGAGTAGAAGAAGAAACTTGTTGACAGAGATGAAAGTTGAAGTGTTGGGTTTTGATAAAATGAAGAGCATGTATGAGGGAGACACTAATTTTGTAGAACCTTGGAAAGCATGTAAAGAACCTGTTGTGATAGATAGAAGTAAGTGGTTGGACTATTTCATTCAAGAAGATATGTTGTTCAAAGAAAGTTAGTTGTGCATACTTAGAAGTTCAATGAGGGATAGTTTGATCAAGGAGAACCACAATGGTGGATTAGCAGGACATTTTGGCATTGATAAGACAATAGCTTTGGTGAGTGAAAACTATTTTTGGCCTCAGATACATAAGGATGTTCAGAGATTTCTGCAAAGTTGTAGAGTTTGTCGACTAGAAAAAGGGAGTAGTCAGAACACTGGATTGTATAAACCTTTGATAGTACCAGAGAGACCTTGGGAAGACATAACCATGGATTTCATAATGGGATTACCTAAGAGACAGAGAGGACATGATTCAATATTTGTAGTGGTTGATAGATTTTCAAAGATGGCTCATTTCATACCTTGTAAGAAGACAACTAATGCAGTGCATGCAGCTGATCTATTTTTCAAGGAGATTGTGAGATTGCATGGATTACCTAAGAGTATAGTTTCAGACAAAGATACAAATTTTATTAAATACTTTTGGAAGACACTTTGGAAGAAGATGAAGATAGATTTGAAGATCAGTTCTACTTTTCATCCATAGATAGATGACCAAATAGAGGTAGTGAATAGGAGTTTGGGAAACTTGTTGAGATGTTTGGTTGGAGACAAAATGGGAAGTTGGGACTTGATTCTTTCACAAGCAAAATTTGCATACAATAATTTAGTCAACAGAAGTACCGGAAGAACACCTTTTGAGATTGTTATCGGAGTGAATCCTAGAGGAGTTACATAATTGAGATATATTAGTACAGATGAAAAGATGAGTGTAGAAGCAGAAGAATTTGCAGATCATATGAAGATAGTGCATAATTAGGTGAAGAAACATTTGGAAGATATAAACAGTAAGTACAAAGAGAAGGCTGATGAGAAGAGAGGACATAAGGAATTTGAAGTTGGAGCTGAAGTGATGGTGTACTTGAGAAAAGAAAGATTTCCAGTTGGGACATATAACAAGTTAAAGATGAAGAAGTTTAGACCTTGTAAGATACTCAGAAAATTTGATTCAAGAAATGCATATGAAGTGGAATTATCAGAGACATTGGGTATTTCACCTATTTTGAACATTGCAGTTCTTTATTAGTATCATGAAGCAGAGTTCAGTGACAACATGGAAGAAGACTTGAAGAAGTAGTTACCACAACAAGCACCAGGACAGATAGAAGACATTTTGGACAGTAGAGTTGGACGTAACACTCGAGGTAGACAATACAAAGAATATCTTGTGAAGTGGAAAGGTAGACTAGAAGAAGACTCATCTTGGATTTCTTAGGCTAAGGTGGACAGTCTTGGTTCTCTCCTAGCCCCAACAAACTGACGGACTCACTTTTTCATTAAACCCAGATGTCTGATGCAGGAGCATCCTTGGTTCAAGAGCAATCTCGCATGAACCAAAACATTTTGTATTTTAGTTCAGTTCAGGTAGTTCAGTCAGTAGCAGTTCTCAGTTTGTTGTCTAGTTTTAGCAATTCACACCTTGCGGATCTAGACTTAGCATCTACATTCATTCATCTACATCATTCCAAGAATTTAGAGCATTTGGATTAGTTACCAGAAAGTTATCGCTATCAAAAGATCATTTGTTTTCTCATAGTAGAGCATCTAACAGTTCTTGATAACTAGCTAAAGGAGAAGGCTTGCAGATTGTCCCCTGACTTGCAAATCTCAATGACACATCATTCAATGTCTTGTGGCTAGTGACTGACCTTTTCCAAGGGTCTGCACATTGTTCCTTTCATTTGAGGAGGTGTTCTATGCATTTAGGTCTGACAAATTTGTGAACACATTACATCCCTTCATTGGAGTTTGTGACCTTCCTTGGCTGATGCAGAGGAATCTATTGGTCCAGAGATGATATATAAAGATGTAATAGATCCTTAGGAAAGAAATTAGAAATTAAATTTTATTCTATAGTTTAGATTTTGTGTAAAATAGCTTCAAAGCTTTATCTTGCGCATGTATGTAATCAGGCCTCTAAGCCCAAGTTGTATGCTCACATGTTGTCAGCTAGTTTGTATTTGAATTCTATGATCTATTGAATGACTGAATCTACATTTATTCCTAATATTGAGTTGTTTCTGTTGTGTTTACTCTCACTGCATGGTCCAGATAGTTCATTTTGTGAACCCTCCTACCGTGATTGCACCCATCTATTAAATTGACTATGATGTCAATGTTCAATAGAAAAATGTCATCCTTAGGGTATGCTTTTTAAGGTCTCTAAAATTCATATGCACGTAGATACCCCCAGTGACTTTGGCTACATGCACAATGTTTGATACCCATTTTGGATAATGAATAGGGTAGATGAATCCCACATCTAAGAGCTTTTTGATCTCATCTTTCACAAGAAATGCTACTTGTAGGTTCATTTTTCTTATCTTTTTCTTTACTGGCTTCACATTTAGATGTATTGTGAGGTGATGGACCACTAATGCTGGATCTAATCCTAGCATATCACCATATGTCCATGTAAAGTTGTGGCTTTGTGCTTTGGAGACTACCAAGAAGGCCTCTTGTTTTGTTTGTGTGAGGGAAGTTGCCCAAAATGTGATGTTTGGTGATTCTTTGGTACCAAGGCTCATCTCTTGTGACTCTTCCACAACGATTGGTGATCTTTCTTGATATAGATTTGGGATTTCTAGGAGATTCATTCTTTCATGTCATTTTGCCTTGGGGAGGTTTTTACTAGGAAATACATCCTTTATTTTTACTTTTTATCATCTGAAAGTGCCATGGAGTGATTTTCACTATGGGATGTCATTTTATGTTTTTGTGACTAAGAGATGTGGAGGTCTCCCTGAAGCAAGCAAATGTGTTGAGTTCCATGATATAGCCAACTTTGTGATCTCTTAGGGGTATATGGTGTCTAACCCCCATCAATTTAGATATTACTTCATCAGTTTGTATGTCATCTAGGACTAGCCCGGTCCTTGTTGGTCCCAATCAGTAAGTTGGGAGTAGACAAGTAGAAGGTCATTGGATGATGATGGCATGATTGAGAGGCTATAAATGGTACAAATGGAGGATTCAAATAGTTTACCAAAATTGGCAAAAGAGCCTTGATAATCTACTTCATTGGTGTTCTTGATTATAGGAAAGGCTCTTGCAAACTCACTTAAGATATATTCAGTTTAGTGGGGGTAGACTCTTGTTTTCCATTACCCAATCCTTGATGATAAGGATTCTTTGTATCTTAGATTGGTTCAAGGATCCCTTATTCATGAGTGCCCATACTACCTTGTGCTTTGTAGCCAATTTGTTTGACAATATTTAAAACCTTTCTGTACTTCACAATAGGTAGGACAGGAGCTTGTTATTTTTCATCTTCATCTCTATATAGCCATGATGACACATCTTCAAGGATATCTTGTTCCATGAGGTGTATTCACTTGAATATTGGAGATGGTTTGTATTTGATGATCACTGTGGAGATTTCCATTGTCTTAGGTGCACCAAATGTTTTAGGTTGTCCTACACAAAATGTTTCATGTAGGTTGTATTCTCCACACCCTATGTCACTAGCTTTGATCTTGATCTCTAGGATAGGTGATGGTGAGGAGGTGGATACAATGTTGGAGGGATCGATGTATGATGGTGATGGTTTTGGATGAGAGATGGATGGTTTGATGGCATTATTATACGGGAAGAAGGTTTTGTCATGTCCTTCCAAGAAACTACAATATTGGAAGGGATGAGGATCAACATAGATCATAATCTTAGTGCCATTATATGGGAATTTTAGGCATTGGTGAAAGGTGGATGGAATGGCCTGCATGGCATGGATCCATGGGTAGACCAGGAAGATGTTGTAGGGGAGATTAAGATAAAGCACTTGATATTTAGTCTCCAACATCTTAAGTCAAACTTGAATTGGATGCTTGATAGGCCCTTTGCATATCCTTTCAGTGTCATCATACCCTTTGATGGTTATGATTTCACTTGAGTCTACAACCACATCAAAATATCCCAATTATTTTATTAGTTTGAGACTACAAAGATTTAGGCTAGAGTCACCATCTAATACAACTCATTTTATGGAATGCTTATATATGCAAACTTCAATGTGGAGGGCTTCATTGTGAGATGTACTAGTGGCAGGAAGATCTTGTTCGAAGAAGGTGAGATGATGATGTGATGAAAGGTGTCCCACCATGGCTTGGAATTGATTGACATTCAAGTCATTGTGAATGCAAGTCTCCATCAAAGCTTTGTCAAGGACTTCTTTGTGGAGGGGTGATGTGTGAAGCACTTTGAGGATGGAGATTTGGGAAGGTATTTTTCCAAGGTGTTTGAGGAGGTTGTATTTTTTTGTGGGTGGGTGACTTATGGGTGTGGAGGCAGTAGCTTGATAATAATTGTGGGCTCCTCACATAGATATGTGGCCACAACGAGTAGCGAGGACATAGTTAGGAGTTTTGGCTTGAATGGTAATGGTAGCAACTTGGTTATTATATTCTTCTATATGCCCCAAGATGGAATCATGTCCCAACAACTTGAGACTGCAAAGGAGAGAATATGTAATAGTATTCTTCTGCAACATATGTACAATACTTTTGTCTAAAGGTAATACTTCTTCTTGTGCATGACATCCATACAATAAACATAGTTGATATTAATCATAACCAAATGCATTCTCCAACCATTGTTGACATCAATGACAATCAAATGCCAACATGCAAAAGGGATCATATTAACAAAAAGTAATCTCAATAACAAAATATTTGCTACACAAACATGATAGCTTACCTTCAGGCTTCATAACATAAATAGAATTACATTATATGAGAAACTAAAAGAAGTATAACATCACATAGGAAATTCATATATATGAATCACAATTCTTAATTACTAACCACAAGAAAGTTAGATCCATAATAGTCATAAAGAAAACTCATGCTATCAAAAAGTATTCCTAACACAAAATCACAAAATATTTTATTCCCCAATCGGTGCATGAAATAAGTACACAAAACTAATCTTGCAACACACTTGCATCATCATTAATTTTCCATCCATTACTAGCCTTAACATTCACACTCATGTGTACATGTGTCATCATGGCATCATACCAAAGTCAACAAGTCTTAGCAAAATTTCATATATGGAATCATAATAGAGAGGAGCATTAAATAAAATTATTATCTAGCAAGACAAATAGACACCCCATAGGGTGGTTCTCAAAATAGAATCACATGGAGTCTCATCCATGATTCATACAAAGAATAACACACAATAATTCATAAATCAAGAAAGGACAAAAATTTTCCTTTCTAACTCAGATTTAATTAATGTTATTAATTCATTAAATTTTACACACAATTGCCAACTAGGTCCAACAAATATTTCCAAGTTCCCAATGAATCATCAATTCATTCCTGAATTGTAATGTCCCTCCTTCACATTGAAAGATGGACAAAAAATATCTTATTAAATAACTTGTTTCTTCTCACCAAAGTTATAAAACTTCTTCCAAGAACAAAATTTTCACTAAAACTTTCCCCCTAAGGGAAACATTTATACCACCACATATTCCAACTATTTTCTACTTGTATGTCACCAAAGACAAATTTTATCCAACACTTATTCTCACAAGATTAAAAAAATGGTTAGGTTCTCTTCTATGACCACTCTCAACCATTTATCACATGAACTTATCTTTACTAATTTCTTCTAAATTAGTTATGCCTTAAGAAACATATTCTCCAATCACAATAGCTAAACTTAGATTCAAACATACATCTTTAAATCCAAGTGGTTATATGTTCTCAAGTTTTTATGATGAGCCATTTACCTTTTATGTGATTTAAAAAAATACAATGAGTAATTTTAAGCTCACAAATATATCTCAATAATTTTCACACAATTATGTATAGTTTAATTAAGATTGATTAAAAGTAATATGCATCTTTTTAAAATAATCTGTCTTGAATAATATTAATAAAAAATTATTTTCTTTAAAAGTTTAGATTAATATCTATTTTTCCTTTTACTGAGTGAGTTTCTCTATTTTCTGGCTAAATTAATCCAAGATTTCTAAGTCATGGCACACTTTAGGAGGTACCTTTGTAAAAACATAACATATGCCTATGCACTACAAGTCCTAGCTAGGACTATCCAAGGTGTACTTTGTACCCTAAGTTAGATGTACTATGTATGCCATCTCCTATGCCCACTACCACTTCTTAATCTTGATCAAAATAGCCAAGAAAATTTTCTTCTTCTCCCATCTCAACTAAAAGTACATTTTTTATAATTTTTTTATGGGTATTTATCTAACCAACAATATACCCATTCATAAAAAAATAGATATTATTACACTTTTAATCAAATGCTTTATACATGACATTTGATTTTATGTTTCTACTTACAAAAAATAAAAAAATAACTTATTTCTTTCTTTAGCCTCAGGATTTACAAATATTTACATCATTTTCCATTTTACTTGTTTACCCAATATAATAATATTTCAGAAATCACTTTCACTCTTAAATACATTTTACCATATAATAATTATTTTAACTTCATTGTTTTTGGTGAATAGTTCTATAACATTTCTCCCCCTATAAATTAGTTACTACCCTTAGGAGTATGAGATTTATCTACATCATAATTGAAATCAAGAGTGTTTAGTCAAATAAATGGATATTGATGCTTAGTACAATTAACCTTTTCCAAGGTAGAAATAATAATATTATAGTGAGTCCATTTTATTTTAAGTTAATCTACAATTCTATTTCTTGACTTTCTAGATCTTCTTTCAATAATACTTTTTGGTGCAATTATAAATTCACAATTAGGTTCAAAATAATATTTTGCCTATCAATAACATGATTAGAACTATAGATATATTTTTTAAGTGAACTCACATGAAATACATTATGGATTTGTACTTGTGGTAGTAATGCAAGTCTATAAGCTAAATGACCTTTTTTTAAAATTTCAAAAGGTCCATAGAAACGTGGAGCTATTTTATCATATTTACCATGTTTTAAGGAAATCCTTTTCGGTTTTATTTTAGAAGAAAAACTTGACCACTAACATCAAACCATTGACTAGACCTTTTTGTATCATCCTGACTTCTATATCGATTATGGGTAACCTACATGTTTTGTTTTATTTTAGTAATAATTTCTTCCATCTCTAACATATTTTCATTTTCATACCAAATTTTATGGATGGAATCAAATGAAGAAATAGGTGTACCTCAATTTTGATCATACATGGCTTCAAATGGCGACATTTTGATAGTTGAATGGTATCCTTGATTATATGAAAAATACACTAAGTGTAAATAGTCTTCCCATAACTTAGGTTTATCTATAGTATACAATCTTATCATGTTTCTTAATTTTATTTTCCCATTTGACTTAGGATGGTGTGTTGTGTTAAAACTTATACTAGTACCAAGTTCAGAAAAAAAGAGATTCCAAAAGGAAGAGTGATGAGGGGGTCAATCTCATAACGCACAATAACACAAATTGCACACAAAAATAGGAATGTTATTTTATTAACTTGGACAATACATTACATTACAAAAACTAAAATCAAATCAAAGGATGAATCCTCAACATGTTGCAACATCCTACAACTTCTTTTCCCCTCACTCTAGAACCTTTTTCCTTCTATAGCTTCAAAACAACTAGGGTTTCTATTTTACCTCATTTTCTTGACTCTCCACTTTCCCTTTTTCTCCACTACTCCCAAGGATTCTAAAAAATGGTCATAAATAGCCCTTTTTGGCATCCTCTAGCCAAATTTTTGAAATTTATAACTCCCTCCAAAAAAAGGTCAACTTCGAGGAGCCATACCTTTTGATTTAGATGTCTAATTAACAAACTATTTGAAGCATTGGAACCATTGCAGAGTGCTCTATGCACTAAGAATTTTCTTTTCCAATTCCATCTAGTTTTTGCATCATATGGGGCCTCTAAGTGCCTCAATTATGACTTTACAAAATTTTTTGGGGTTTTCTAGAGAAATAAAAACTTTAATATCTTTCAGCCCCCAAGTGATCTTTATCTAATTCCTTCACCAAAGGTCATATTTTTCCATTACAAAGCCCTGTGTAAATTTTTTCTTCCATATGTGCTCAAATGCGAACTTTATAAAAATCTAGCAAATAGCTATTTTTAGCAGGTTGGGAAAATTGAAGGTTCTACATCATTATTCAAGCAAATGGGGTGTCCACAAATACAAAAATTGCAAAGAATAGAAAACAAAATCATCATTTTTTTGGGTGATGCAAGATTGTCCTTACACCACTAGATGCTCCTACATAAAACACCCAGGGTAATTTAAGAAGTGACCTTGTCACATCTTAGGTGTTTGAGGAAAACTCAAATGGTCAACCTCTACCTAAGACAATCAGGAAGAATCTTTTATAGGCCTTCCTTTCCACTTCAATAGATATTCTTCATATTACCTATTTTGAGTAATTCTTCCCACATGTCTCTCCAAGATCTCTTCTATATCCTTCTTTGTAATAGATGCTGAGATACTCGACTATTCCTATGTTGGTCCATCCTTCGTGCCACCTTCATGATATTTTGTTAAATCAGCAATGTTGAACATAGGGGAAATGTTGATTACACTCGACAACTCTACCTCATATGCATTTCCTAAATAAATCTTCTTCAGAATCCTACGTGGTCCAAATTTCTTCATCTTCAATTTATTATATGTCCAAACTAGAAATTTCCCTTTTCTCAAGTGAATGACATGAATCACTCAATGAAACTTCCCATAGACATGTGACTATAAGCACAAAAATCACGCATTGCCTCCACGAGGACCCCTATGATGAGTCAGATCCTTGTCACATACATGTAAGCTTGAAAATAAATCCATTGGATAGTAGGCCTCTTGACGATGTGTCCTCTCTTCTTGTTTTGTGTCATTTCTACTTTGTCGATTCTGCTTCTTCTCCTTCTTCCCCATTTTCGACGCTTATTGCAACACTTGTTGACTTGCATTTTCTAGATTTTGACCTTAATCCTAAGTGTTGTGAGTGTCTTGTACGTGAGCTCTCACCTCTCCCCATTGTTTTTCATCTAGTGTACCTCATAAAAGACTTCTAGAGATCCCTCGATCCCTCTCCCGCTTTCCGTTTCTAGTTTCGAGCATCCTATTTGTTGGTTACGAAATCTGCAGAGGGTTTGCCAGCTCCAATGCACAGGCAGATTTGGCCAACAGATATAGGAGGTTGTGTGAGCAGCCTCCCCTTCACTTCTGGTTCTGTCGCACCAAGGGGGGTATCCCTATAGCTAAATATGTAACCTTGACTAGCTCAATGATATGAAGATTTAGCTTGATAGCATCAGGCAAAATACTCTCATGTATGGACCAAGATCTGCATGATAGATCACAAGGTTGGCAACATTCTTAGACATATGTGTCTGGTTGGGTATGAGAGTATGCAGGGGGTTGCTAATCCTACTCCTACAACTAATAGGTTGAAGTGATGAAATGGGTGGACATAATGTCCTGGATGCAAGACAAGGGGTTTTGGCTCACAACTACTAACCCAGGAGCAGACTGGTGCCTATCCATTGGGCAAGGAGTCAACTAGACATATACAACAGATGGTTTGCAACTTTCACTCAAGTTTTAGGGGGTGGACTGATGCTTGCCTTACAAACATCACCCAAGAATGAGTGTCTAACTACCTCTACTTACAGATATCCCTACAGACATACAACCTTCTCCATACATTGACCTAAAATAGTTTAATGCACTCCTTGAATGGAAGTTAGAGATCAGGCATGTGATACAGAACCTTGTATCCTAGAATCTATGAAACCCTTAGCAACCAGATTCAAAAGAAGGAAAGGCATGCAACAAAGGAGACAGATAGATAAACACATGCAGTGAAGCATTTCTCATATAACATTAACACTGAAACTAAAAATATGTGTAAAATACACTCATGCTGCAACACATAAACTCCAAAATGGGATAGAACAGCCAGGATCATGCCTTGTTCTTCATTATTTACACAAAAAATGCCCAGCTCTTCAACAACCAACAAATGAGCAACACAGCCTGCTAAATACAGCAAGGAAGGTCCTCAACATAAATTTCATGGTCAAAATTTGCCAGATATAGTACATTGAGAAAATGGTGCTCAACGCATTCAATGCAGCAGGTGGGAGAGGAGACAGGAAGAGATCGCAAGCCCTGCGCCACCGCCCATGGATATACAACTTCAATCAGGTACTAGATCAGTCCACACCATCTCCCATACCCTGCAACAACTGCCATTAATGGCACACCAACTCACGGCCTTGGGAAATGCAGAATACTGTGCATCGTAAATCTTTCCCGCCAAAATGTATCATCCTGATAATTCAAATCATGTAGGATCAAATTATCCCACATGCACCCCGCGGAAACCTTCTTAACACTTTATATGCTAGGTCGGTTACATATATATTGTCAGCGATTTTGCTCCCGACGGCACCTAGTATAAGACCTTCATCATCATCATCCTCCAACATGATATCCAGATACTCAATATCACCTTGATGTCAATGAACCACCTACTGAGCTCACCCTGATAATTCACATCACCCTAATGATTGAACATCCTGATGATGTCACCATCATATCCTGCTGACATCATCAGCATATCTGCCTTGCACACCTCCTCATATCCGGATGACATCATCATCATATTTGCAAATATCAGGGGATCTCCACAAGATGACTAGTGTTAGAAATATGACCCCTCAGACCTTGATGATGTCACCATCATATCAGCATCAGGATGATATTCAGAAGATAATCAGATATTTGAAACATCACCATGATGCACAAAAATTATGTTGCACTATAGCTCCACTATAAGATCGGGGTGATATATGAATATGACGGATATTTGAAATGATCACCCCCCATTGGACAATGCATGAAGTTGACAGGCGGATATCTCCCTTCAAAAATATCATGATGCAGACATGCAGAAAAGTGGATATCACCCTGACAAAAGAATGGCGTCAACATCATCAGGGTGAGAAAACAATGAACATGAAGTGATAAAACAACATCAGGATGATCTTAACAAAGATCACCCGATGTTTAAATATGATGACCCTGATGACTATCGGGTCATAATTAGAACCTCACAACAACATCATCAGGATGATTTGAAGTAAGATCACCCGATGTTAAGATATCACCCCAGAGCGAAAGATGAGGCTGATAGAAAATATGATGATGACCCCCACGAGAAACAATAGGGTGATGATAGGAAACATGATGATGATGACCTCCTCCTTGAAGAAAATATGATGCTGATGTTAAAAAATGTTGAGGAGGCCCAGAGACTTAGAACCTTTTTTTGAATTTTTTTGGAAGGTGCCTGCATGCTACCCCAAACATAAATCATTACTAATATAGGCTCCGTCTTGAAACGCATGCCTCTTGCAGGCATGGTGAGAACCTCAGATCTCTGGGATGCAGACCAGTCCTTATCCATTGGGCAACAGAGTTAATCTTGCACCAACCTGCATCACCAAACACACTTGATGGCCTAACGCCACCAAGAAAAGAAATACCTGTATCTCCCCTTGTCAAACATCTTGTTTTCATCTGCATACATTGGATCAAGCCTGGAGATATTGTTAGGACCTACCCACAATCAAACCTTGTCATCTGCATATTCAACCCTTTGATTTAGCTTGTCACTATCATCCCTATGTAGACAACTTTCAGCATCCAGCAACAAGTGAATGTAGTGTTTATTAGGCAATGTATATTCAAATGGTATGTAACACTTATCATAATCTACATCAACAGTATGCATTGCAAAATGATCTCCTAGCTGGACTGAAAATAGAAAACACTCAGAGTTCAGCACACAGCTAGGAAGATCAGGGCTCATTTCATATGATGGCACATCAAAGGAAAAGATTTCAAAATCATAGTTGTGCACATCATGCACACAACCATCAGCAACACCAAACTGGAAAAGATCAGGCTTTGGCACCTCTTTACAATCAGGCACATTTTTACAATCACTTACCTGATGTATGTTGGTTTCTCCTTCATCAGGATGAAAAATAGAATCCAAGTCAAAAAAATGCTCAAACCTTCACCATACTCAAATAGATCCTCATCACCATATGTGTCAAAAATGGGTGATCCAGGTACATCAACCTGATCATAATATGCCATTTGTTCACAGGCAGTAGAGTATGCATCTTCATCACCAATGGATTCACTCTGTGGAGGAGTATCAGCTTGTGTGTCATAAGCAAAATAGTCATCAAACAAAGAACAATCATGCTCTGCAGTAGCACTTGTTTCAATCTCTTATTGCTCTTCATCATCTCCATGTGTCTGAAAAGAAGGCAATGGTTCACACATTGAATTGCTTCTCTGTTTGCTTACCTCTTCTCTGTCTTGAGTACAATACTCACAGTTATCTCCACAAATCCATTCAAAAAGATGCTCATTGCTGTCCATGACCACATCATTATTTTCATGGCCAGATGCCTCAACATTGCAATGGGATTCCTCACTGATCCTTTCACAGGCATCCTCAACATTTACTTTTTCATTTTCACATGATGCCATGATCACTTGGTCGTTTGCAGCCTTATAACCATTATTCACACCCAAGCCTAGGGATAGGGATTTCTGCGGGTGCTCATTTCTCATTTCTTCTACATTTTCTAAAAATTCGTATGCCATTTGCATACTTGTCACCTAGAATTCCCTTAGTAGTGCACTAGAGCCATCCTCAAAAGATTCAAAGAATATGCCAACACAGGCTAAAATATCAAGTCTGAAGCTTTCAGGGATTTGCGAAAGGGCTATTGCAAATCTGTGATTGAACTCAACACATGGCTCTTCATCTTGTCTTTTGATTTCCATTAACCTTTCAACAAGATTAGCCAGTTTTCTTGCAAATTCTTCTTTGAAACAGTTAGCAAGCTCATCCCAATAGGCAAAGGATCTCTTTGGAAAGCTCAAATACCAATCTTTGGCTTTTGCATCAAAGGATCTAACAAAAAACCTCATCCACATATCCTCATCCCTAAATGAATGTGTATCCATGAACTCATGGAAATTTTGGATATGTGCACTCCCATCACACACACTGTGACCACTAAATCTAGGCATCTGACTGTATATCCTAGCAGGCATAGTTTCTACTTTATAATCAACCCATGACAAATCCAGTTGGTCATACAAAGGATCAAAAGGGCTGACAGGAGGTTTAGCTTTCTGACTGGCAGACACAACAAGGTTATCACTATTCAACTGAGCCTGCCTAGCCTCTAAGAGTATCAACCTATTTCTTATCTCTTCTAATCTTTTATTCAACATTTCACCCCTCTTGACTGAGCATGGGATAATACATATTTCGATTCAAAAAAATCTCCATCTTAGACATCCTTTGTTTGCCTAAGACCTATAACTTCCCCTGGCATCTAACTTATGCAATAAAACAACAATTACAAGTGGGAAGGAGCAAGGTACCTTTTCTCATCTAGATGCAGAAATATGAACATCTTTCATCACATAACATACATCTACCTTTCATGTGCATTCAGATCTTTTTTGTAGAGTCACCACCTCTCCAGAGAGGACAAAATTTTCAATAGTTGAAAGCTACTTTTCCAGGGTCATTCCACCAGTAGAGCCAGGCAAAACTTCACCAAAGGCTGTAAGATAACACTTTCAAATCAATCCCCAGCGGAGTCACCATTTTGTTGGTGACTCGGATGGGCAATAATATATCACCAGGGATAACTAGATAGTACTTTTGATAAATCACATCCCCAGCAGAGTCACCAAATTTGTTGGTTACCAAATCTGTAAAGGGTTTGCCAGCTCCAATGCACAGGCAGATTCGACCAATAGATACAGGAGGTTGCGTGAGCTGCCTCCCCTTCACTTCTGGTTCTGCCGCACCAAGGGGGGTATCCCTATAGCTAAATATGTAACCTTGATTAGCTCAATGATATGAAGATTTAGCTTGACAGCATTAGGTAGAATACTCTCATGTATGGACCAAGATCTGCATGATAGATCACAAGGTTGGCAACATTCTTGGACATATGTGTCTGGTTGGGTATGAGAGTATGCAGGGGGTTCCTAATCCTACTCCTACAACTAACAGGTTGAAGTGATGAAATGGGTGGACATAATGTCCTAGATGTAAGAAAAGGGGTTTTGGCTCACAACTACTGACCCAAGAGAAGACTGATGCCTATCCGTTAGGCAAGGAGTCAACTAGACATATACAACAGATGGTTTACAACTTTCACTCAAGTTTTAGGGGGTTGGACTGATGCTTGCCTTACAAACATCACCCAAGAATGAGTGTCTAACTACCTCTACTTACAGATATCCCTACAGACATACAACCTTCTCCATACATTGACCTAAAATAGTTTAATCCACTCCTTCAATGGAAGTTAGAGATCAAGCATGTGATACAGAACCATGTATCCTAGAATCTATGAAACCCTTAGCAACTAAATTCAAAAGAAGGAAAGGCATGCAACAAAGGAGACAGATAGATAAACACATGCAGTGAAGCATTTCTCATATAACATTAACACTAAAACTGAAAATATGTGCAAAATACACTCATGCTGCAACACATAAACTCCAAAATGGGATAGAACAACCAGGATCATGCCCTGTTCTTCATTATTTACACAAAAAATGCCTAGGTCTTCAACAACCAACAAATGAGCAACACAGCCTACTAAATATAGCAAGGAAGGTCCTCAACATTAATTTCATGGTCAAAATTTGCCAGATACAGTACATTGAGAAAATGGTGCTCAACGCATTCAATGCAACAGGTGGGAGAGGAGATAGGAAGAGATCTCAAGCCCTGCGCTGCTGCCCATGGATGTACAACTTCAATCAGGTACCAGATCAGTCCACGCCATCGCCCATACCCTGCAACAACTGCCATTAATGGCGCACCAACTCGCAGCCTTGGGAAATGTAGAATACTGTGCATCGCAAATATTTCCTACCAAAATGTATCATCCTGATAATTCAACTCATGCAGGATCAAATTATCCCACATGTACCCCGCTGCAACCTTCTTAACACTTTATATGCTAGGCCGGTTACATATATATTATTGGTAAATTTGCTCCCAATGACACCTAGTATAAAACCTTCATCATCATCATCCTCCAGCATGATATCCAGATACTCAATATCACCCTGACGTCAGCAAACCCCCTGCTGAGCTCACCCTGATAATTCACATCACCCTGATGATTGAACATCCTGATGACGTTGCCGTCATATCCTGTTGACGTTATCAACATATCTGCCTTGCACACCTCCTCATATCTGGATGACGTCATCGTCATATTTGCAAATATCAGGGGATCTCCACAAGATGACTAGTGTTAGAAATATGACCCCCCAGACCTTGATTATGTCACCATCATATCGGCATCAGGATGATATTTAGAAGATAATCAGATATTTGAAACATCACCTTGATGCACAAAAATCATGCTGCACTATAGCTCCACTATAAGATTGGGGTGATATATGAATATGACTGATATTTGAAATGATCACCCCCCACTGGACAATGCATGAAGCTGACAGGCAGATATCTCCCTTCAGAAATATCATGATGCAGACAGGCAGAAAAGTGGATATCACCCTAACATAAGAATGGCGTCAGCATCATCAGGGTGAGAAAACAACGAGCATGAAGTGATAAAACAACATCAGGATGATCTTAACAAAGATCACCTGATGTTTAAATATGATGACCCCGATGACTATCGGGTCATACTTAGAACCTCACAACAACATCATCAGGATGATCTTAAGTAAGATCACCCGATGTTAAGATATCACCCCTGGAGCGAAAGATCAGGCTGATAGAAAATATGATGATGACCCCCTCAAGAAACAATAGAGTGATGACAGGAAACATGATGACGATGACTTCCTCCTCAAAGAAAATATGATGCTGATGTTGAAAAATGCTGAGGAGGCCCAGAGACTTAGAACCTTTTTTTGGATTTTTTGGGAAGGTGCCTGCATGCTACCCCAAACATAAATCATTACTAACACTATCCAAATCTCCCCCTATTATTTCTAAATATCCCTAGGAGATCCTCTAGATGAAAGTGAATATTTGGATTCTTCCACATGACTAACCTATTTCTTAATACAGAAATCATCCTTTTCCTCTGCTTTACATTCTACCACCCTGATTTCTACAATCTGCACCTTTTCACCCCAGATCTCCCTAGATGACCCATGGTCACCCCTGAAGTAACCCATGATCTCCTAGGGCAACCTTGTTTGATAAAAGTGGTGACCCTACTATCTTTTGCCTTATGGAAAGACTAAAATTTCTCTTGCATTTTTTCTCTATTTTCACTTGTTTTTCTTTCCGTTTACATGATTTTTGATCCTTGATATAGAGTTAACTATTTCATGAACCCACACATGCATAGTTAGTTCTATTTGATCTACAATTAACTCTCTAATCAATCTCATGCATTTCTTCTAACACCTTTTCTTCTTCATTGATAAGCTTTCATTGCTTCATCACTCCCCTTCTTACTGATTTCATTGGGCAATCAACCTTGTTAACTCTGCAATCTATTCTTGTTAACTCATCAATCAAATGAGTTAACTCTTTAATCAATTGCACCTGTCATCCCCTCTTCTAACCTATAAATACCTCACCTCTTCATTATTTTCCAAGTTGAGCAAGTTGGAGACTACTCTTCCCATCTTCACAAGCTTTCTCAAGCTTCTTCACAGGCCCCTGAGCCTCTTTCTTCATTTCTTTCTTTATTTCTTCAAATCTTAAAAGCTTTCATTGTTGCGTAGCTTCAAAGCTCTCCCATAGAGGAAAATTCATTGTGCACCAGCTCTTGCCAAGTTCGCTCTCTAACCTAGCATTCATATGCTCAATACAGGATGTAAGTGCCTTTTATTTTCTTTGTTTCAATCAAGCAACACCATAATGCTCAATTTTCAGCCATTGTGTTCAATTCAAAGCTTATACCAAGCTCATACAAGCTTCACAAAACTTTCTCTTTGCTTCTTCAGGTCATTTTCATCAAGAGGAACAACTGTTGTCACAAAAGGATTTGAGGTTGCCTATACAAGGGTCAGTAAGGGATAGTGTCCAGAGTCTTCAAACATTCATCTATTTAGGTTCTTTTCTTACTTTCATAGTAATTAGACAATCATTTTTCTCTTGGGAATAGTAACATACTTTCTTTTTCCTTGATAGATTAGATCTTGCATGCTAGATTAATCATTTTTACATTTCTAGATCTACTTTGTGAGAAAGAGCATTTTCCCTTTTCATTATATTAGATTGCATTAAAAACACCAAAAACCCACAAAAACATAGGTTACACATTGCATTTGAATAGACATATAGGGTTGCATACATATTTCTTTCATAGATTAAAAGCATTTTCCTTTCCAAAAATATTTTGAAAAATACCAAAAAGATGCATTGCATGTCATTTAGTTTGCATTCATATAACTCCCTTAGAAATAGACACCATCGAAAACCCTCGATTCCATCACGAGGTAAACACATTCCAAAATATCTCAAACAAACCCTTGATTCCATCACGAGGTAATCATAATTGAACAAAGACAAACCCTAAGTCAACAAAACCCTAGGTCAAAACCCTAGACCTGGTTAGAGTTAGCAATTACACGACTTCCTCTATCATGATTCATGAATGTGTTTAGGATTGAGAGGGGAGTGGGTGAATGCTATCCAAGATGAGATTGAGGATATCCATCTATGACCACAGAAATAGACACACATTCCACCACAAGAAGATCCATTTTTTCTCTTATTGATTGAGGAAATTAGGCAATTGCGACTACATAGAGAATTTCTTAGAGACATAGAAACAATAGAAGCCATTACTGAAAACAATTGTTTGCCCACACAAAGGTGGAATTCAAGGAATCCAAATAAAAGAAGATAGACTAGTGACCCTTCAGGTCATAGGGTTATCTCAACTACCAAAAAAATTAAACAAAACATACAACAAAATGCACAACAACAAAGGCCATAGAACTTGCTGACCCCCCTTCATGAAATCCAGCTCTCCAATGAGCTAGACCCTCACCGTGTCTCACCTCCTCTTGACTAGCTAATTCCACATGAATGAGAGTGATGTGGCAGATTGCCCCATGGCAAGGAGAGAAAGGCTCCGTCTGCATGCCGAGATCTGACCCGATAGCCCCAGGCAACTGAAGTCACAATTTTGAGCGTAGATATTTTGGTGAACCCAACATGAAGAACAAATCCTTTTGGGATGGATTCTTTCACATTTTTTTGCACTTCATAATTTTTCATGCAAAAAGTCAAAGGGAATGTCCCCTTGAGTAAAGTTACAAATTCAACATAGATCTAAAGAGATCTTCACAACGTTGACCAAATAAAAACACAACTCAACAATCAATCTCAGATCCATCAAGATGATCAACCCATAAGAAGCAATAAAAAAATGGCTAGCAAAATGGTCAATGAAGTATGTTATCAAGAAAAGAACTTACAAGAAGCTCAGGGGAATCACCCCTCTAATGAAAGTAGCACATGTTTAGATCCAATAGCTTCAATATCAAATCAATCAAAATCAAAAGACTCAAAGGGATCCAACAAGATCCCCACAACATTAACGAAATCAAAACATGCTTAGTGAGTGTTTGGTCTAAAATCCATCAACAAGACCAACCCATTACCAGTGATTTGAAAATGGCCAAAAAAATCAATAATTAAGTAAGCCATCAAAAGAAAAGATTACAAGAAGCTTGGGGGGCACAAAAACCCCTCCATATGGCACATCAAGATAAAAAGTCCACAACATGTGAAATGTCATTAGAAAAAACAAATAGGTCACTCAAACCCCAATGCAAAGAAATCCATTGCAAGGTGGAAAAACTCAAAGAATGGACAAAGCCTCACTCACAGACCTTATAGAAAGTTTGGTCCAATGAATCGAGACCCTTGAGACTAGGAGGGTTGAATAGGATTGCCAAAACAACATTACAAAAAAATCTAGGGCACATGAAAATCATTTCATTAACAAGATCAAATCAAACCAGGAGGCAAAACAAAATACCCCTCATCCAAACTTCCATGAAACATTCAGGCCTCCCTAGCCCTCACCATCCAACATGACAAGTCTCAATCAAATAGGTGGGATCCCTATAATACAAGATCAACCACAAATGATCCCACTCAATATTCAAAACATAAACATGACACCATCTAGTCATCAAATTTTTTTAGGATATCAACAATCTAGCATACCCTTTCAACAAACACAAAAAGCTCCACTTGAAGGGCTAATGTTTGGAGGAATAAAATCCTCTACACATAACTCCTTCCTAGGAACATACCCTAAGTATTTAAAGGAGCCTCTTGACTACAACATTCATCAATTTATACTACCATGGCCTCTCCCTGAGCTTCAAAAATTTAAAGGAGAGGGTGATCCCAACTCTCATATTAAGGCTTACATCATGGTAGTGCGACAACTCCTTCCTTGGGATGGGGTGGTAGCAAAGATTTTTCCAAAGACTTTGGAGGGTATCACTTTGGATTGGTACTATCAACTTCCCGAAGCATCAATCCACTCCTTTAGGCAACTCATTGATCAATTTGTGGCTGCATTTGACATAAACAAACTAGTTAAGATAGAAATACAAGAATTTTTAACAATCAAACAAGAAGCCAATGAGTCGGTTGCACATTTTATCACACAATGGAGGAAAGTTCTCTATTCTTCAACTAGTGCATCAAACATGGATCATAGAGAACTTTTTGATCTCTTCTTACACACTCTCAACAATGACATACGAGAACAAGTTCAAAAACTCCCTTACAAATCATATGAACAAGCACTCGAAAGTGCCCTTAGAATTGACCAAGCTACTATTGATAGTGGAAGAAGGGAGTATGATGCCAATGGAAGGTTGATAAACCATGATACAAATAACAAATCCTGGACAAATGATCAAGACATAGATGGATCAACAAACACTTAAATGACAATAATTGTGACTATGATAGTCATACAAATTTGGGGAATGAAAATGCCAACAACTATCCCCTGAGAATCAACAAAAAGTCTTACAACAATCGTCATAAACCGCAAGACCGTAGTCATAATAAATATTTCTCATTTCATAAGAGAAGGGGGCATGAGATCAAATCATGTTGGGGGTACCATCACTTCATATCAAACCTCCCAAAATGTCAGCAAAAAGCATTCATGGACAAATTATCATAGGATGAAGAACATAGTCCCAACTCCTTTGATCAAAACACCTTAGGCCTTGTGGAATTAGATAAAGATCATGAAATTTGTTTCAAACAAAGACTAGAGAAACAAGATGACACCTTTGATGATTCAAATTTTTCTCACATGCTAGTGCTTATCAAGAGTTCTCCTACACACAAGAATGCTCTCCTCAAAGCCCTAGATCCAGGCCATATAGTTCAAAATGCTCCAAATGAAAAGTGTTCTTCTTCAACATTTGATTTTGAAAAGTTACCCTCAGACAATGACATAGCCAAACAAGGTGAGCTCCATGTCCATCTAATAGTCCAAATCCAAGACTATTCCATTAAACATGTAATGATTGATGATGGGTCTGTAATCAACATAGTCTCCTTTTTTCTTCTTCAAAGAATGGGTTACAGTGAGACATAAATTAAAAAACAAACTTCCATCCTTAGAATTCATGATAACCCAAATATTTGAACCATGGATAAGGTCAATCTTCAAATCACTTTGGGTCCCAAAACCCTCACAATGGAATTTTATGTCATTAATGAAGAAACCACTTACAACATGATCCTAGGAAGACCTTGGATCCATAGAATGAGGGCCATTCCCTCCATATTATTTCAAGAAATCCATTTCTTGCACATGGGATAAACCCACATCATCAAAGGAGATCCTGATCCTTTTAGCCATTATAGAGTTGAACAAGTAAAAAATAAGGGAAAGATCATGGAAACCACTAGTGACCCAAAAATCAACACTTTTGAAAAAGGAGACATCAAAACAAATTGCAAACATAAACAAGACCTTAAAATGTATAGGAAAAGGGGTAACAAGAGAATTCCCCTTCGATCCAAACTCAACAAAGTGTTATGTTCCATTCAACTTAGTGTCCATTCCAATCAAACCAGACATAAACATTCCTATGATTGAAATCATGACTAAAGAAGAAGAACTAGAATTCACTCAAAAACTAGGAGAGTCAACATGAACTCCAATTGCCCCTCAAAATTTCAAAACAAATTTGAGAACTCAACAAGAACAAAAAATGATAAAGCTAGGGGACAAATCATCAAACAATGAAACATGTGAGTACACAAAATTCCTCACTAAATACCAAGACATTTTCACACCAAGTCTTTGAGTGTCCTTGCAAAGACTTCCAAGTGAAGTTTAGGCCAAATTTGATAGGTCCACACATAGTTAAGGAAGACATAAAAAATGACACTACCTCATGTGCATTATGGAAGGAGAAGATCTTAGCATCTCATAAAAAAGAGAAAACATAAAAAAACCAAAAAAAATATAAAACTCAAAAATGTTAAAAACAATTTGTTTGTTGCATTTTAGTTTCATTCTGTTCATTTTACATTACAGTTTAGGACTTGCTCTTATGATATTTTCCTTTTAGTAAGGAGTCTATGTTGCCCAAATATATGTCATCCTTTCAAGACCTAGAGATTCCTCATTTTTCACAATCATCGTTATCCCCCTTCACTAGCAATGATTCTAATCAAAACCTAGCTCTTAGCTTTACATTGATCTCAGTCTTAATGAGTAAAGATGTTAGGTCTAAACAAAGTCAGTATTCAAACCTACAGTGTTCAAAGGAAGCTTGCAAGTAGACCTTCCCAATTCTTCCCTAGTAGTAGAGAAGTCCAACTAGATTACAAAAACTTTAGGTGGCGCTTAGCCCCTTATCTTTCTTGGCCAAAAATGTCAAGAAGATCAAAACTCTGAAGGAAGCAATCTAAGATTCAAGTGAATAAAAAAATGAGTGATCAAAATAAGAGTGTAAAAAAAAAGAGAATTGAGAGATCAAAGCATTGCATAGATAAAATTCCAAAAAGTATTCATTTTTTGAAAAATCAAAATCCAAAAAAAAAAGAGAAAAAATCAAGTGAGGAAAATACAAAAAAAGTGAAAAAAGAAAAAAAAGAGAGATACAAAAAATGAACGAAAGCAAGAAGGTTGTTGAATGTCTATACTCTTGAGTGGAGATCAATCTAAGCTCAAAGCCTCAAGAGTGACATTCTAACAGAGAAGGAAAGGTACAAAGCATACACACACACTAGTTGAGTAAAACAGAAGAGTCTAGTTGTCTCTAGGATCATCATCTATCTAGGGACCTTTGTTCTTTCCCAGATATCCTTTACCTTAGTTTTATCTTGCTCACCATCTATGATCTAAGTCTAGCAAACACCTATAAAATTTGTTGCTTGGCTAAGTTGAAAACTTGTCGGATTGTCCTATCTACACAAGGATTAATGTTTAGCCTTTAGCAAAGCCTAGCAATCAGAACCACTCAATAATTCATTTCACTCCCCACTTGAGTTTTCCCTAAATCTTATCTCATAGCCTTGAATAGGTCTCTTATATCAAGACAACTCGCAATCCCCTAAATCAAAAATCATATTTAAGAACAATCACATTGTTTGTTCCACACTGCATTCATATCCAAATTAGAAAAAGAGCCTCAAAGCAATAAAGTAAATGTCATAACTTCTGACATTCCATAGAAGTAAAAGTTTCATTTTAGCATCACTTGTGTTATTGCATCTGCATATTGTCACCTGCATTCATATAGATATATATGCTCAAAAATACAAAAACAAATTGCATCATTCATATGTGATCATCTTAGCTATGCATTCTCATAAGAAAAATAAAAGTTCTAGTGAACCATATGCAAAAGAGGGAAAGTGATATATAAGATGTCGACTAAAGCTATGTATGGATCTCATTGAATCAAGTCTTGTATCAATAAAGTATAAAACAATGTTTGAGCACAAGTCACTCCTCTAAACAAGTCAAAAGAATGATATTGTGTAGTCAAGTACATGAGTCTCCTCATGCAAGGGGGAAAGAGTAGAAATGTCTTAAATATAGGTCTTCCAAAGACCTCAAGGAGTTTCAAATCAAACCTTTGCAAAATCTCCACAAAAACCATAAAAATTAAAAAAAATAGAAAAACCTAAAAAATTTGTAAAACATCCAAGATCCCTAAAAATCAAATATGTTCTTCAGAATCTACAATAAAAAGGAGAATCTATTCTCCTCCTCTCTAGCTTAGCATTTTAGTTTAATTTTTTGCTTTTATGCATTTGTTTCATGCATCATTTTGCATTCTCTCATGCCTACAGGTTCAAACCAACAAAAGTGACTAGTCAAACTCAAATGATCATGGTAAGTTTGTCATTTCAATTTTTATTATTTATTTTGATATATTTAGATGTCAGACTGATACTAGTTATTGTAGGTGCAAATTACAAAATATTAACAAGAGGTAAGGCTTAGTTTGAGAATGGTGTCTACCTTTCATGTAGACTATCGTCCTCGAAGGGGGCAAATATGTAAGCACAAAAATCATGCACTACCTCCACAAGGACCACTATGATGAGTCAGATCCTTGTCACATACATGTAAGTGTGAAAATAAATTCATTGGGCAGTAGGCCTCTTGACAACATGTCCTCTCTTCTTGTTTTGTGTCGTTTCTTCTTTGTCGATTCTCCTTCTTCTCCTTCTTCCCCGTTTTCAATGCTTGTTAGGACACTTGTCAACTTGCATTTTATATCTTTTGACCTTCATCCTAAGCCTTGTGAGTGTCTTGTAGGTGAGTTTTCACCACTCCCCTTTGTATTTCATCTAGTGCACCTTATAGAAGCCTTCTAGAGATCCCTTGATCCCTCTCCTACTTTTTGTTTCTAGTTTCGACCATCCTATCCAAATCTCTACCCATTATTTCTAGATCTCCCCAAGAGATCCTATAGATGCAAGTGGAGATTTGGATTCTTCCACATGACTAACTTGTTTCTTAATGCAGAAATCATCCTTTTCCTCCCCTTTACCTTCTACCACCCTGATTTTTGTATTCTACACCTTTTCACCCCAGATCTCCTCGAGTGACCTATGGTCACCCCTAGGGCGACCCATGATCTCCCTAGGCAACCCTGTCTAAGGAAAGTGGTGATCCTACTATCTTTTGTCTTGCAGAAAAACTAATGCTTCTCTCGTGTTTTTGCTTTGTTTTCACCTATTTTTCTTTCTGTTTGCATGATTTTTGATCCTTGATATAGAGTTAACTATATCATGCACCCACACATGCATAATTAGCTCTATTTGATCTACAATTAACTCTCTAATTAATCTCATGCATTTCTTCTAACTCCTTTTCTTCTTCAATGATAAGCTTTCATTACTTCATCACTCTCCTTTTTGTTGAGTTCACTAGGCAATCAACCTTGTTAACTCCCCAATCTATTCTTGTTAACTCATCAATCAAATGAGTTAATTCTTCAATCAATTGAACCTCTCATCCCCTCATCTAACCTATAAATACTTCTCACCTCTTCATTATTTTCCAAGTTGAACAAGTTGGAGAATACTCTTCTCATCTTCACAAGCTTTTTCAAGCTTCTTAACAGGCCCTTGAGCCACTTTCTTCATTTCTTTTTTTATTTCTTCAATGCTTCAAAGCTTTCATTGTTGCATAGCTTCAAGGCTCTCCCATGGAGGAAAATTCATTGTGCACCATCTCTTGCCAAGTTTTCTCTCCAACCTAGCATTCATATGCTCAATACAAGATGTAAGTGCCTTTTATTTTCTTTGTTTCAATCAAGTAACACCACGCTACTGAATTTTCATCCATTGTGCTCAATCCAAAGCTCATATTGAGCTCATACAAGCTTCATAGAAGATTCTCTTTGCTTCTTTGCGTTTTATCGTCAAGAGGAACAACTGCTATCACAAAAGGATTCAAGGTTGCCTATACAAGGATCATTGAGGGATAGTGGAGTCTTCAAATCTTCATCTATTCAGGTTCTTTTATTGCTTTCATAGTAACTAGACAATCATTTTGCTCTTGGGAATAGTAACATTCTTGCCTTTTCTTTGATAGATTAGATCTTGCATGCTAGATTAATCATTTTTACATTTCTAGATCTACTTTCTTAGAAAGAGTATTTTCCCTTTTCATTCAATTAGATTGTATTGAAAACACCAAAAACCTACAAAAACATAGGTTGCACATTGCATTTGAAAAGACATATAGGGTTGCATACATATTTCTTTCATACTTTAAAAGCATTTTCCTTTCCAAAAATACTTTAAAAAATACCAAAAAGATGCATTGCATGTCATTTAGTTTTCTGTTATCGACATGATATCTTACTTGCACATTCTTCTGACTATTATCTACAAGGAAATGGATTGGCAGAGTCCACGAACAAAAATCTCATCTCTATCATGTGAAATCTAGTAGAGGAAAAACAAAAGAATTAGCACAAGAGATTATTTGATGCATTATGGGCTGACAAAACCACATATAAAAGGATCATCGGCACAGCTCCCTTCCAACTAGTTTATGGAATTGATGCTCGATTATCAATCCCTCTAGAGCTTACTGCTCTATCTCTTTAGATAGTGATTGAAGGTAATGAATTTAAAGATTCTCTGGAGAAAAGAATCATGCATCTGACAAAACTTGAAGAACAAAGGAGTCAAGTATTTGACAGAATCACATAACATCAGGCAAAAGTCAAGAAACTATTTGATAAGAAGACCAGACAAAGGAAGTTTGTTGTAGGAGATCTTGTTCTACTCTGGGATAAGAGGAAAGAACCCAAAGGGATGCATGGAAAGTTTGATTCTCTGTGGAAAGGACCTTTCCAAAAGCATGTGGTGACAATTCATTTTACTTGGTGTATCTCGATGGCACTCATCTACCGTTACACTACAATGGGCAGCACCTGGAAATTTACAATCAGTAAAGAGGGATTTACTCCCAACTCTTTGTACATAGGATAGTTTTGTTGTGTCAGTGAGTTTCCTTGTTTTGTTTTGTTTTTGTCGTGTTGTACATCTCTTTTCTAATCTAACTCTATCTGTCCAATGATAAGATTACTAGTCTTGTCAAAGACACTGGGGTTTGTCTACGTCATTACAGTTCTTGTCCCCAAGTAGAGATAGTTGTTTACCCTATCTTTCTACCCAATTTTAAACCTTTTGCATATTAAACCTCTGTACCAAGTCATCTTTTTGGTTACAATTTTGTTGATGTCATGCTTCTTGTGTCAGTCATGTTGATAACTTGTTATTATTACATCATTCTTTGTCTTATCTCTCTCCATTGAAACTTTGAATAGCAATATTATGCCAAGACAAAATTTACAACTTAGTAATATTATATTTCGCGTCCACTTTCATTTTATACTAAGCTCACATCAGCTTTTGTTTTTTGCAAAGTCCACTATGCGTCAGCTTTTATTCTTCACAAACCTTGTGTCAATTTTTGTCTTTCACTAAGTTTGTGTTGACTTATGTGTTTGGCTAAGTTCATGCATTTTGGCTTTTTACTAATGGCATAATTTTCCAAGTTTGGAGAAATCCACATTCACTTTTTACATGTGGTAGCCAGGAGTTTAAAAGTGATTTTTATTGTTTAAAAATAACAAAAAACCACATTTCTCTCCTCCGATAAAGTGCAAAAGGAACCAAAAGGTATAAATTTACAATGACATCAAATGTTTCAAGTTCGTTATTCACTTGGGTAAAAGCTTGTTACACCCACGTTTAGCTCCCAAAATCCAAGAAATATCTTTTAACTTTGTGAGAACAGATACATTTAGATGGCCACACTCTTCTAAACTCGTGCCATAATGTCAACTATTAAACAAAGGCTAGTATTTATCATTGTTTTCAATCCATGCAGCGGTATTGAGCCTTGTTTCTAATAAACAAATTATATGCTAAATGTTGAGGAGCTACATGCCGAAGAAGGTGGCCTTGTAAAAACCATAACTCCAATTTCAATCTTCAAGTAGTCAATGTGTGGATAATAGCATGAAATGGAAATGCTAGTATAAAGGAATGCCTGTGTGCAGTTAGCAAATGATAAATAACAAGCCTTAAACAAATGTGGTATCGTGGCACAACATATGGACAAAATTTAGTTATTAACAAAAGTTTTCAGTGAACACTTGCCATTCCTCATGGCCTAAGATAAAGGTGAAAGAAATGCACAACAACTTTATGGAATCACTCAAAGAGATGTAATCTCATGAAATCAAATGACTGTAAAAAAATATGTGAATTAGTTTTGTTGAACTCCAAGCAAACCATTAAACCTACATGCAAAGTATTGAAGCACAATAAACGACATTGGATTGTTTGACATAATGCTTCAGAGAGATACAATTTTAGATATACAAATAGTTTGCCAGATATACGAATAGATTCCCAGATATGAACAAAGTGTGTTCATTGAAGAAGGTTGCAGAAACTTTTTGACAAAGGCAACTAGCTGGTGCAATACTAGACTCATGACCATTTCCAACATCCCACTGCCAGCACCCAAGAACGGGTCTTAAGAATAGGGTATGGACATCCATGAAAGTATAATAGAAACTAGTTTCTGTCAGATGTAAATACCTCAGAGGAATCTCATCTTAAAGGCTGCAACACATAAAATGACTCTGTTGAAAATACTTTAGAAACTTTCAAGCAAATACAGTTATCATGGAATGAGGATTCTTGTCAGATGTCATAGATGGAAAAGCGGCTTGGTCAAAAAATAAATAGAACATCAAAGTTTAGAAAATGAACTAGAACCATTTGCTATGACATTGCACTACAATGACGACTGGTGAAACTAAAATGCTCAACCTTTGCCAGCATCTTTTGAAGCATATACAATGGATAGAAGTCATTTGATAGCCATCAACGTCATCTGGTAGTAGTAGCCTCCTCACAAACTCTATTGGGATATGGTACACAAATGGTTTACTAAGATAACTTTCAAAAAGAATGCAAATTGGCTATTAACCTGTACCAAAAGCCACACACAAGATAAAAACCTTTCAAGCATAGAAAGATTGTAACATATGCATGTTTTGGATTCATTTTTCTGCAGATGAAATGCTAAAATCCATGATGTTTGCCAACATCCTCTTAGAGTAATGAATGAAAATTCTTGTCAATATAGTTGCAAGTAACCCGGTGGTATGAATGCAGAAATACAGAAGTGTAGACACTAAGTATATTGAATCCATGGTGCAATGTTAATATCCTGAACAAGCATATAGAAGGCCTGTGAACTATTTGATTAAATATTGTAGACAAATACAGTTTCATGAAAAATAGTGATGGCTATTTTGATGTAGCATGTATGCCAATTGTGGAAGGTAGAGACTAGACACATAAACTATTTATAAACAACCTCAAAGAAATTTCATGCTCCAAGGATACTTATCACATACAGATGCCCAAGTATGAATACCTGCTACCTTTTTGTTTGAATAAAGTGTTTTTCAAAATCCCCTCTCGGAATCCATTACATGCATATAAACAACAAATTGGAAATTGTCAAACAAACCTCATGAAACACTGTAGCAAACTCTAAAATAGAATAAAAAAAAGCAAATTCCAAAACCTTTTTGTGAATATTTAATCATGAAATATAGATATCAGGGGTTTGAGTTCCTCTTAGTTCTTGAATCCACTCTTCCAGAAATATCAAATACTTCTTTAGGACACGTCAGTTTGGCAGATTTCTGGAGAACCATGGAACAAGGGAAAAGATCACCAATGGCTTAGAAGTTATTTGATAGTGGATTAGCTCATGCAGCCAGTTTCCCAATAGTAGTCCAATGCACAAATCTGGTTTTAGAATGTATGAAGCATTACAATCCAGAAACCAGAGAGATCAGAACCGTTGATGACAAACTAATTGTTAGGTTAGACAGTGTTTCATTTGGGATTACTTTTAGGCTACCTATCAGAGATCAGTTTGTGAACATAGACAAAAGGGTTTCTCATCAATATTTCAATGAAAGGAAACATCAATGTCTCAACACTATAGCAAAACACTGGTTACATACACCAAAAGGAGGGAAATCCCAGTTGCCTAAAGTCCTTCACATATCATGTTTCATAGAGGATATTTCCAATATGATTGTTCTACTTCATAGAGTGATGGGAGATGAAAAAGTAGCTAATTTTGAAATGTGGATGTTCCTTTTTATAAATGTTATATGCATAGGAAATCAGTTTATCGATTGGGGGAGCATTATTAGTGACAATTTGCATTATCAGTTGACCAATTTTGAATTGAATGAACATTTCTACATGTCTTCTTACTTATTTTATGCAATTACATGCATGAAATAATGGCTAGGTCTTTCTACCAAAGGAACTTATGATAACATGACACAGATCTATGATTACTACCCTCAGTTATAGCTAGAACAAAGTTACAAGCACTACCGTAGGGTAAATGATGCTTTCACAATGTTGACAGTAAGAGAACTTCAAGGTAATACTGCACTCTAGATTTCACTAGAAGCTGCTAGTCTGATCAAAATATATGGGAGCTATTTCAACCAATATCCTAGATTTACCTATCTACGCATTGGCAGGTTTGATGGATACCCATATAAGTTGCCTAGATATGTAGATGACAAAATGGTATTGATAGAACTATGCAGGAAAATTGGTTCACTTAATAAGAAATCCAAAGATAAGAGAACACCTGGAGTTCCATTTCCCATTGGCCTTAGTCATTACAACTGCAAATCTTTTGCAGATGCTCAAAACATACAGAGATCTCTGATAAAAATCAACTTGTATGCCTATACTATGAGATTCAATTTTGATAGCAAAGGATATGTCAGGGACAATCTACGACTTGGTGTAGGTTATTGTCATTTTCTTGAACTTGAATACTTTTTGGAAGATTGTGAAAATGATTATGAGGTATGTAAATGAGACTAGATGAGGATGACCATTGGACAGATCAGAGAATGCAAGCTAAATTACAATACAGATGGAATTGAGGAAGATGGTTGAAAATTAATTGACCCTGTGTATTTTGATAAAATTGAAACACAGCCTTTACCACCCATCAATTGGGCTAAGGAGGAGATCAAAGATTTAGGTATAAGAACTACTCATATCATTCAAAAGACTAAAGATTGGGTAAAGAAAAAAAGCTATTGAGGTAACAACTACTAAACCAACAAGTAATAATGCTTTATCATCAAGTAGAAAAGACAAGCATTCAAATTTGTCTTCTTCTTCTTTCCGTTCTCATTCTCCATCTTTAAGCATTGGTTCACATAAGTGTACTCAAGGAGGAGATGACGGAGCAGATCCATCAAGAAGAAAGGGTCTTAAGAGCATTTGTGAAAATGATGAAAAATAGAAAAAGGGGAAAACACAAATAAAGGATAATGCATTACCTCCCATACAAGAAGTAGTTGAGGAAAACAAGTCTACAAGTCCTGAAATCCTCTATCAAAATGATGAACATTTAAATATCTCTCCTTTACTTCTTGTTGTTTCTCCTTCTCATGAAACACCTCATTTCGCTCATGCATTACAGTCTATACTCCCACCACCTATGAACATAATCAGTGAGCATGTTCTTCCCTCAAATATAGTACCTCTTTCCATAAATATTTCAAAATCTTCACATAATCCTTCCTCTTCCTGGTTGTAACAAAGTTTGTCAAGAAAAAGAAACAATGCTCAATTAATCATGCCTAATTTTGATAGTCTCCAATTTGCTACAAAGGTCTCCCAAATCTAAAAAGATCAAGATTACATCAAGGATGGCAATGGATTCTTCATCAGGCAATGTCTATGTTGAGGTTGTACAACCTATTTTAGAAAAGAATTTGAATAAGGCTACATAAAGTGATTTTAACATCACTAAGATAGATCTTTGTCCATCTACATATGAGGGTGACATGCAAAATTTTCAAGTATTAGCTACCAAGTTAATAAAAAGAACAGAGAAAGAAAGGCACATGAAAGATCAACTAAAGCAACAAGTACAAGTTTTGACATCCTATCTCAAAGTCGTCATAGATACATCTGCTTTGCCTCTTGATACATCCTCTACTCCCACTAATTTCTTTCTTGAAAATAATGTTGAAAAAGAGATTATTGAAAGTGTCAGCAAATATCAGTTGTATGGAAAAATGACTGAAAAATGGGTTGAACATATGAAATTAAAAGTACTCAGTTTCATCGAGCAAGCAAAGAGTCTATATGATGAAGCAGAAACAAAGAGGGAAGAAGATGATAAAGAAATAAGAAGCATCTGAAAGGAAGAATTATTGTGGTAGAGAATATCTAAGGACCTTAGTGAGATGATCAAAACTAATAATCGGATATTATTTTCTGAAAAAGTCTTTTCAAACATTGAAGAAAATCAATCTCACTCTTGTCTTTGTTCAGTTGAATGGAAATTGTCAAATATAAGACAGGTTTTGGCTGCTCAAGAAAAGCTCCTGGAAACTTGTGAACATGTGAAGATAAAGATTCACACTAATTTATTAGCAATCAATTTTGATGTGATGGATAAAGATAAATATCAAGTTTTGGAAGCTCAAGCTATTAAGAGAAACTTTGAAAATATGATTAATATAGAGTTGTTCAATAAACATGTTTTCAATGAAGGACTTATGGATAAATTGAATCTCATCTTTGTCGCTGTCAATTCTGGCATTGATCATATATCAAACTATCGTCATGATTGGAGTAATGTTCAAAAAGATCTATCAAAATGGAGGCTTCGTATGAAAGGAGTGTTTGTTCCCAAAAATAAACTTATAGCTTCAGCAGTCAGGGTGTTCAAAGCATACAAAACAAAGTCATCTCTTCCTTCACAGTAGTTTGTAGTAGCACAAACATTTTCAAATGGTACTAGAAGTGGCGAAGATAAAATCTGATGGTTTCTTGTGAGATCAATCATATTTGTCCACTTGTCAAAGTTTGCAAGAGTATAGGTTTTGGTTCTCTTTCTAGGAAAGTGACTTTACGTCACTCTTTTGTAATTAAGTTGTAAAGTGCACTTTATTTTGTGAGCTTTTAAAAAGACCATATAAAAATTAATTAAAGTGCACTTTTACTTTCATAAAATATTTTGGGTAGTTTGGAGAAGTAGTTAGGAGAAGTAGTTATGAGGTAGTTACAAAGTTGGTTACTAAAGACAAGTCTATATATACAAGACTTGGTGCTTGTAAAAAGGGGACTTTTTGGCTTTCACATTTCAAATGGTGTTATGAGAAATAGAGTTGTACAACTTAGTGTGAAGAAATAGGAGACATTTTGGATTGTGTGATCTCAAATATCTTTTTAACAGTATTCATTCTTCTTACGTTGATGGGTGATGTTTTCTTTACATTATCTTGCATCTACAATGTGGAATAACAACTAGTCTTGGAGGAATAGGTTACTAGATAATATTTCAACGTATGTTGGATATCTCTTGAATCATTTCTTTTTTTTAATACTACATACACTCACTTTAACAGTTTAAGAAGTGTTCTTATATTGTCTTGGTGGGATTGTCAAACTTTATACATGTGGGTTGAGTCAATGTTCGTAAGCCCATTGTCTTAAACTTCCAAACCTTTCTTTAATTTCATTTCTTTATTAAATATCATAAAAATGTTGATAAATGAGAGGGGGGGTGAATCAATTATCTTAATTATTTCAGTTTTCTAAACTTTCTTAACAATTAATGCATCATTAATTCAAATAAGCAAACATAGCCATGAAATGGAAATACAAATGACACAATATTTTTGAATTGGAAACCCTATTAAGGGAGAAAACCACGGGGTGATTAACCCAAGATTGTATTCTCTGTTAGAAGAATAGAAAAACAAAATGGCACTTGCCAATTAGGGCTCACTGCCTAAGCACACTGCTCACAAGAGGCTCACTACCTACAATAGTTTATACAAGAAAACTAGATACTTGAATTGATGATAAGCATCCACATATGCTAAGGTTTAGTTTTGATTAAGCTCAATATACTAATCTGCTGCACTTCATTCTTACTCTCTTAGGTGCAACTATCATGTTACATTCTAGACCTGTCTTACTATCTTCACACTGCTCTTCTGCTTTTCTTCACATTCAAATCCATCTGGTTTATATATCCGCACAAGTGATTTCAACATTTTTCTAGTCAGCATCTCGAATAGTCAATATTTTCCCAAACCCTAATCTGTCAGCTGAATCCTTGTATACCAAGTGATACAGATCAAGGAGATGCTTATAGAAGTCATCAATCATGTTGGCCAATCATGAATGATACCTCAAGAAACTTAATCACCATCAATATTTCATCCGGATTTAGGTCTGATGCTCTACCCGTCAGTTCTTTCTCTGTCTACTCTGTCAAATAGGAAACCAACACTCAAGTACTCATATCTTTAAACTCTTCTATCACTGAAGGCTAAATCCTTGGAATCTATCATTCAAGGTACTCCTCTTGACTTCCCCAAATCTGCACTTTACTGAGATACCTCCTCTGAGAGATCTAGACCTAACTGTCTGACCTTGCTGACTGCTTTGTTCTTGCTTACCAGATCACAACACTTCTTCAATCTAACTTCTGGTAAAGACACCATGTCCTGCAGATTTGTGAGATGGTCTTTGTTGCCATCAATGATAACACCAATGAAGCCACATAGTGTCTCTTGACAACAATCTCCCCCTTTGGCATTGATGGCAACACTTACTGAAAAATGACTAAGTGTTATACAACACTCCACCTTGGTTGATGCTTTGTTATATTGTACACTATACTGGAGCTCCCCCTTAGCTAGAGTCCACATTTTTCACTGATCCTCACTCCCGCTTTGACATCAATGGCAAAGGGTGGGGTCCGCACACCAAAATTTTCAAAACTTAATCTATACTTAGTCAAATAAGTATATTATCCGGTTATACTTTACATATACTATAGTATATCTGCAAAAGTATTCTTTAATTGTACAACTTCTATTGCCCAACTCTGCTTCATCCTATCCAAAATTAAGATGTGACCACTCAACAGGAATACAAAAGCTTCTGCCTTTTTGAGATTTGTTAGATCACATGTCCTGGCTGTGGCCTGTGCATCAGTTAGAGTCTCATGCATGACTTCTAATTTAGGGATAATGATCCCTCTAAGTTCACTCAACCTACTTATTCTATTTTTGTTCTCCTTCTCAAGCTTCTTAATTTCATTCAAGACTGCAATAGTCTGACATTCTTGATTTATTATGGAAGTGGTAAGAGGGTCAAAACTTTGAGACAAGCTTAGCAGTTTATCCTCTTGCTCTTTTACTTTCTTATCAATATCCTTGGTTACTATAGACCAAGATAAACAAAATTTATATATATCTCCCCCATCTTTGAGAGCATTTTCTAGGCTCTTTATTCTGATATCCATAACTCTCCTATCATTGGTTATTAACCCTTGTACCTCTGATAATCTTTTTACCAAAAACTCCTTCCAGACCTTATCTTCTGCTGACTTCTCTAATGAATCAAAATGTGTTCTAACACTATTAACTAGAGATTTGAGAATATTGGATGAAGAGGCTAAAAGATCCTTTTGGAAGGATGGCATTATCTTTTCCAACACACTGGATGTAGCTTCTATAAGATCACAGTCTTCCATGTGAGACTTTAGGAGTTTTTCTTTTGCCTTTGATGAAGTAAAGGATGCTAGCTTCGTGGTTTGAACTGGAGAGAGGGAATCAAAATTGAACGGTCCTTGAAGTAGTTTCGGTTCATCAAATTCCATCATTTCTTTGGTCAAGAAATCTTTTACTGCTTATGTTGTGTCTCTTACCGGAGATAGAGTTTTCTCCTCTTCTATAACCTTGCCACTGTCATCTGAGGCTTTCTCTATTTGACCTTTCTCCTTTTCTTGTTCTTCTTTTCCTTGACTGGTTTTCTCCTTTAATTGTTCTTCTCCTTTAGATCTGGAGTCTACAGGGGAAACCAGAGTAGTGATGTTTTCTTGTTCATGGACCTCCCCTTCCAGAGTAGAGGATTCAAAGTCCTTATCTTTCTCTTCCCTTGTCTCCTTAACTTCTTCTGCTATTGTCTCAGTAGATTCTTCTTCAATATCTATGGCCGAGGGATCATCACCTTAGTCCTCTATAATAGGAATGTTGAATCTTTTGTATGCATTCCAGAGGATCTCTCCTATCTCTTTTGCTACTTTGTCAGTTTCTCCAAGCATAAGCTGATTCATTCTAGCTTTTCTCTGGAACTCATCCTTGCAATCTTTGAAGATCATACTCTTCTGCTTATGAGTGATGGAGGGATAGAGCTGAATGGCTATATGTTCCCAGATCTCCATATCCTTCTCTTTGGCATTATTCTTTCTCATTTCAAGTTCCTTCTCAAGGCTTTTAGGAATTAAAGATATGATCTCAATGAAGGATTTATTGTAGATATTCATATACTTAACTATGGCATCCTGCAAGATCTTCTAGTCAGCTTCACTACATTCATCATAGAATTCTATTAATGTTTTCAAGTTTCCATCCATAGTAATTGCTTTGATGATATCATCTAGAGTAGGCTTCTCAACACTTTTATCTATCTTTTCTTCTTTCTTGTCTAGACTGGTGGAGGGTTCACGGAATGTTTTCTTGTTCTTCTTCATTTTCTTGACCTCTTCATCAGATTCAGTCTCTTCATCATCCTTTTGACTGGCATATGATCTTGTGGCCTTGGTCTTAGTTCTCTTCTCTCCTCTACCAAATGATTTTGCTTCCGGGTTTGATGCCTTTGAGCTCTTAGTAGTGGTAGGTGTAGAGGTCTTAGAGGATTTGTTCTGTGAGGGGACTTCCACCAGAGCATCTTCTTTCTCTACTTTTTCTTTCTCTTTCTCTGCCCTTTCTATCTTTTCTCTATTTGCATCAAGAGCCTCCTTTGAAATTCCATGCTTCTTGGCAAACTCTTCCACTTCCCTCCTCACTTTTCTTTTTATTTCTGGTTGTCTTAGCTCCACATGGATTTTCACACTCAACTCTTCAAAGGTTCCAAAACTTTCTGCCTTAGGATCCTTTGATTGACTTAGCATGTGTTGAACATGTAGCTCTACAATTTTCTCATCCACTTCATACCCCAGAGGCATGATCCACACTGTTCTTGGTTCCACTGCCTCCATTAGGCACTGATCAATGTCTACCATAAAGCATATTGTATCTTTATATTTTTCAACTAAAGATTTGGGGATTCTCTCTCTTGCTTGCATCATGTTCTAAAAATTCTTGAAATAGCCCCAGAGAGTTGTATTCTGTGCCTTGGCATCACCAAGCCCATGTATATAATCTCTTATTTGAATGGCTACTGGTCTATCATTTTGCCATACCCAGCCACTGGATCCAAGAAGCTCATTCATGAAGTAGAAGAACAAACACGATATCAACCCATCATACTTGAAGGAATTCTTCTTGTCCTTCTTCATCTTTTGTAGGTTTTCCATCAGTTGATTCAGAAGGAGTTCACAAAGATCATAATCTACATTCTTTCTCAACATTTCATAAGTAGTGTATATAGCAGTTCTGTATACTGAATTCTCCCTTCTGGAGTGATATATCTTATATCCAATTATCATTGATGCAAATTTGATATCCGAATTAGTAATATCTTCAATTGTCATTGCTCTTTTATCAAATTTTGATCCGATAGCTTCACTCACAGTTTGGTTCATGACAAATTTGAGAGTAGGTATCCCACTGGATGAGTGCAAGCTGGTAGCTACCTTAATGGCATCTTTTGTGATCTTTAATGGTCCATTCAACCGTGCATGAAGTTATCATACACCTTGCCCAAAACATATCAGACCCATTCATTTTTAGCAAAACAGGGGAAATGGATGCATTGTGCAAAATGCTTGTCCCAAATGGCCTTGTACTGAGGTTTGAGTTCAAAGGAATCATCTAACAACTGTTTGTGGTAAATATCCATCATCTTGAATTCCCCAAACTCTACAATGCTCACATGAATATATGCCCTAACATCTTCTACATGTAAAACCCCATGCGGAATACTAGAGAATGCTCCTAAGGGATCCACTTCTAAGGATTTCTAGGGATGCTTTTTAAATTTAGGGCGCGGTCTATCAGAAATCTTTACAACTTTGGTGTGGCCATCTTACAAAGGATTCAGAAATAGATTTCAAGAATTGAAAATACCTCTTACGCCTTTAGAGTTTACGGAGTGAGCTGAAAAGATCACCGATTGACTTGAATTATATGGTTGATCCTTGAAAGAGATGAAGCAAACTTGTTTGCAGAGCTCTTTTCTTCTTCTTCTTGAGTGTAAATGTGCAAATGAGGAGCAAATGAACCCTTTTATTTTTGAGAAAGAAAACCTAATTCTGCACTGCAATAAATGCGTAACTTAAGTCATTCTGGTTAACTTGTTCTTCTTATTATGAGACAAATCATTTTTGGATCACTGAGATACATTGAGAGTTATTCTTGGTGAAGAGTGACAATGTATCTTCATTTCCCTAATCATTTGATTTATTCACAGATCAAGATTCCATAATTTTGAATCAAGTCAGATCTAGTGGTGAGAATCCTATTTTTACCAGATGACTGTTGAAATGGATCAATCTTGCCAGATTAGACTCTTCAAATCTTCTTACGGATCTTCCAAAAGTTGACCAAGCCTTCTTATGATGTTTCTCTGAGAACCCTTTAATCCACAACCTTTCATGTGCCAATTTTAGGCACCTAATTACTGGCTTTTGAAATTTGTTTTTCTTAGTGACTCCCCCTGAGCCAGAGCTCATCTATTCAATTTCTAGAAGGATTATCAGCACCAAATTCTAGTGCAGATCCATCCCCAACATTCTCTATGCTTTTCTTTACCCAAATCTTATTCATTTCCCTTTGAATTTCATCCGCATTCATTTTACCTTTTCCTTTGTCTTGGTTATGATTATGCTGTACCCGATCCCTTTTGTCTTGATTCCTACTTCTACAGAATTTGGCAATATGACCGGATCTATTTCAATTGTAGCAAACAACATTTCTTTGCATATTTGACTGATATCCTCTTGATCTACATTGATTAGCCATATGTCCCATTCTATTGCACGCAAAGCATCTACCATTGAATGAATTATTTATTTGCATGTTTCTACACTCATGGGATTTGTTACCATACCTTTTGTAATTGAAGCACTGTCTAGAGAAGGATGTATTAGTCTGATTCATTCTTTTTCTACACCGATTTGCTTTATGACCAAAGTTGTTGCAGTTGTGGTATTATCCATTGAAGAATGGATATCTTTGAGCATTTGGTTGCCTTACCGAAGGTCTTCTAGGCATGTTTCTTAGATTTTTTGATCTGGAGTTCTTATGACTGAATCCAGAGCTTTCACCTTTTTCATACCCTAGGCCTTGCTTGTCATCTACCCTCTTTTGGCTTTGAAGAAGAACTTCAAGTTGAGCAGAGCTTATCTTGAATTTCTCTTTGTATTCATTTGTTGTTTAAAGATCCCTTTTAAGAGTGTCAATTTGATTCTCAAGTTTTTCTTCATTTTCTCTAACTTCTTCAAGATCAGATTCCAGATGCTTAATTATTCTATCCATTTTGTGGCAATCTTCTAACTTCTCCTTAAGAGATTATCTTAGATCATCTTCAGTTTTTCTTTTCTCTTCAATTTCTTGGGTGAATTTCATAACTCCTGATTCCATTTCATGTCTTACCATAATGACCTCTTTTGTCAACTTTTCACATATCTTGGTCTTCTCCTTCAGGTCTTCATTTGTATCATTTGCTTCACCTTGACTTGCCAATTGCTGAAGTAGATCCTTTCTCCTTTTTATAGAGATACTTAGTTTCCCTTTTAGTTCATTTATGAAGTCATCAGCCTGTTTAAGTCTTTCCTTCAATTCATTGACTTCAGAGTTAGATTGCTTAAGATCATCTAGGGTAGACTGAAGTTGTTCCTTCATACCATACACATTGATTTGAATTCCCAGATCTTCCTCAAGTTGTTAGGCTCTTTTTAGAGGAACTTGGCTCTGATACCAATGTTGATAACTGAGAGGGGGGGTGAATCAGTTATCTTAATTATTTCATCTTTCTAAATTTTCTTAACAATTAATGCATCATTAATTCAAATAAGCAAATATAGCCATGAAATGGAAATACATGTGACCCAATATTTTTGACATGGAAACCCTATTAAGGGAGAAAACCATAGGGTGATTAACCCAAGATTGTATTCTCTGTTAGAGGAATAGAAAAACAAAATGGCACTTGCCAATTAGGGCTCACTACCAGAGCACACTGCTCACAAAAGGCTCACTGCCTACAATAGTTTATACAAGAAAACTAGATACTTGAACTGATGAGAAGCATCCACATATGCTAAGGTTCAGTTTCGATTAAGCTCAATATACTGATCTGCTGCACTTCATTCTTACTCTCTTAGGTGTTGTTGTCCTATTACATTATGGACCTGTCTTACTATCTTCACACTGCTCTTCTACTTTTCTTCACACTTTTCTATCACACCACATACCTCTTCACATCCAAATCCATCTAGTATATATATCTGCACAAGTAATTTCAACATTTTTCTAGTTAGCATCTGGAATAGTCAATATTTTCCCAAATCCTGATCTGTCGGCTAAATCCTTGCATACCAAGTGATATGGATCAAGGAGATGCTTATAGAAGTCATCAATCATGTCGTCCAATCATGAATGATACCTCAAGAAACTTAATCACCATCAATATTTCATTCAGATTTAGGTCTGATGCTCTGCTGGTCAGTTCTTCCTCTGTCTACTTTGTCAAATAGGAACCCAACACTCAAGTGCTCATATCTTTAAACTCTTCTATCACTGAAGGCTAAATCCTTGGAATCTATCAGTCAAGGTACTCCTCTTGACTTCTGCAAATCTGTACTTTACTGAGATACCTCCTCTGAGAGATCCAGACCTGACTGTCTGACCTTGCTGCCTGCTCTATTCTTGCTTACCAGATCACAACACTTCTTTAATCTGACTTCTGATAAAGGCACACCATGTCCTATGGATGTGTGAGATGGTCTTTGTTGCCATCAATGACAATACCAATGAAGCCACATAGTGTCTCTTGCCAACAAAAAATCCATAATTTATCAAATGAGGGAGCTGCCCCTCTACACGTAGAGGTAGGTTGATAGAAAAACTACAACTTTACCAACTATTGGTACATTTTTCCACTATATGTTTTTTAGGCAAAGAGTCAATATAATAATTCATATATTATAGTGCAAATATGTTTATGAATAGGACCACACAACTATCTAGATGTATCCAAATATAGAATGAAGGCAGCAGGCCAACCAGAACATGCAAGCGGCAGAGCAGACCCAAATCTACACTTATTTAGCAAATAAGCATGTGTAAATGCAAGTATTGAAAGGAAAGCATGCAGGCGGTAGAGCTGACCCAAATCTACACCTCTTCGATGAACAATTGTTCTATTATGACCTAATCACACATCGCCCCATTGCAAATGGGGACCCACCTTTTTTTCTTTAGGTTTAAGTTTTCTCTAAGCTTGTAGGTTTGGTAGTGTTTTTTTACCCAAGTCTCAACATAATCTTGCTAAGGAGTCCATATCTTCTCATCCTAATTTACACCTTGAAGCCCTAAAATTGACTAAGTCTAGAATCCTAATGCATATCCTGAAATCCTTAAAACTAAGTCTGAAATCTGGTGGATCCTTAGAAATCTAGAATATGCATGTTAAATTTCATGGATATGAGACCTATCTCAAACATCCTGAAAGTATATTTCAAAAAGTATAGGAGATATTCTTAAATATATTTTGAAATATACTTGGATTTCAAGTATGAAAATTTGACTAAGTCTGGGAAAGCACACTTTCATGAAGACCTTGCATTGAACACTTAATACATAGATGCATAAAATTTGCGCTAATCCTCTTGGGTGTACATTTACCCCACTCTTGTATAAACTATGAATACACACTAGCATGAAATGTGCAATTTTATGCATGCACCTCTACAATTGGTGCCTAATCCTCTTGGGTGCACTTTTGACATGCCTTTGCAACTTGTATTTTATGCAAACATGCATGATTTGAGTGCTTTTGGTTGTTGGTGCACATCTTCAGGGTGCTTGCACATTGGAATTTTTAACACTCTGCATGCACACATAAAAATAGTGCTTTTGCCTTTTCTCCTCACTCATCCTTGCATTTGGTGCTCATCTTGTGGGTGTTTGCATTCTGAATTTTAAAGTTCACACATACCCCCTCATTCCTCAATTTTGGCACTGATTTGGCATATGATTGCATTATGAGCTTTGGATTTTTCACAACACATTCTCAATTTAGGCACTAAATTAGAGGGTCCTTGCACTATGCATATGTTATAACATCATACATAAAGGAATAAAAACCAACGCTCATCCTCATTTAGGTGCACATTTAGAGGTTATTTGCATTATGCATTCAATGCACTTACACACAAAATCAACACTTAATACATATACAGATAGAATCAACACCTAATTTGAGCACCTGATGGAGTCGGCCAAAAAGGGAGATGAGAAATCAGTTTTTAAACATTGAATAAAACCTTGAAAATATAAGAGAGCCGACCTAGAGATTTGTGAGGGAATGCATACATATAGAAGATCATTTGCAAAAGGAAAATCCAAAAAAAACAAGTTCTAAGGGCAGGTCTGGGTGCTGATTTGTAGGGTCTATTCATTTTCAACTTTATATCATTCAAGACTTCTCATAAGCCTAATGCTTTTAACGCTGATCTATCATATCCTAGACTACCTTGCAAGTTGCATAATTTCATATTTCATAAGTAAGGGAAGCTTTGCAAGGAAGGTGACGTAGATTCTACACACCCTTGCACTAGGCACTGTTAACATTCATGCAGACATACTCAGAATCACTTCTTTTAGGTGCTCATCTACCCCATGTTTGCATTCTGCACTCATTTACTCACATACATAAAATCATCGCCTTCCTAATGCTCTAAGATATGTGAAAGTATGCCAAATTTCATACAAGTTGTCTGAGTTGGTAAATAAGGGAGAAACGTTAGGAGATCAATAATGAAATGTTGTTAATAATCATCATCTTTGCAATTGATAATTGTTTCTCTTTTGTAGGTGATGGAGAATCTAGGAAAGAGATTGACAAAAGCTTGTATAAAGAAAGTCTAAGGGATGGAAGAATTGTTGTTCGAATTCAAAAGGAAATCACTTCAAGCAAGATTCAAGAACATAAAAAAAAGAAGATTTCAAGTTCACTAAAGACAACTTCACTTCCAGAGAAGGAGTACCATTCAACTTTGCATTCCAAGAATCCAAAGGTTCAAATTCCACGTCCTAGCACCAGAATTCTCTATTTCATGCACTGGGAAGAGATAGAGAACATCCATCATATGCAAGTCTACTCCAAGAAGTCATGAACAAAGACATCTTCTACTTCTTCAACCATCCAGAGTTAGAATCTTGCATGAAGACAAGAGGGTCACAAGAAGAGAAATGAGCATTTACCAGGACAACAAGAAGAGGTTTCAAAATTCCCAAGTTTGCAAGTGCAAGTAGCTAAGTTCCAAAGTTGAAAATCCAAGTTAAAAGACTACTCCAAATAATCCATAATTTGGGAAAGTATTCAAAGTGATGTGAACGTGATGAAAATCAAACCGGTTCACTCAATGCTAAGGTGTCATGTACATGTCATCGATCCTATCACATTTTTCCACATCACTTATATATATTCAATACACTCACACAAATAATAGGCTAAAGTTGGCGCTTACCTTGGAATGCTCCAAAGATGCCTTTTCAAGCTTATCTTCTTGGAAAGCATGCCTTCATTGCCTCTTGTTTCTAAAAATAGTTGGTTGTTGTATAAAACTCCTTATGTAGTGTAATCTTGGCCATTGATTTCCAAATCAATCCTGGCCCTTTGTTGTAATTGTGGAGTCTATAAAAGGATCACTTCTCTCATTTGTAAAAGGGAGGAATCAAGAAGTAGGAGTAGATGCTGTAGAAATAGGAGTAGATTAGAGTAGACTCTTTGAAATCATTGAAGAGATATGAAATTGTTGTAATCATACACTTCCAAAATCAATACAAGCTCATTGTTGTCCTCATGCTGATTTGTGTGATTGTGGAATGTTAGCATGGTTTCTAATTCTTGAATATGATAGAGATGTGTTTCCAAGTAGAGTAGAATTAGATTAGAAATTTCATTGATGTAATGTTAATATGTTAATATATTTGATGAATTCCTTCATGGTTCATACTTTTCGTGGATTGTCGAAGGCAACTCACTTTGTAAAGTTAGCCTAAACCATCATGTTCTTTAGTTTGATTGTGAAAATTGTTCAAGCGACACTAGTTGTGGGTGTTTGGAAGAATGTTTCACAATATGAAAATCCTTGAATTACCTTATAAGATTGCACTGACTTCGTGTAATTGTTGGTTCTCATGGTGAAGCGAAGTTTGGTTTCATGAGGAATTTGTCTATCTTAGCATGTTTCATTATCTCATTATCCTTAGAATAGCTTTCTCAACCCTTTCTCTTTTGCATTTTCTTTTTGTAGCCGGTTAGAAGTTTCATTTCATAAGGAAGAAGTAACATATATGAGTGGAGTAAGGAGTATCTTCAGCGTAAGTCCCTTTGTGAGTTTCAACATTATCACATCAACTACTAAGTCTATCCATTGCAAAACATGAATCAGGAACCTTGGAGTTGTCTCATTGGATCATAATGTTTACCCTTTGAGAGACGTTATTCAAAAGAGGATAGAATACTTGGTATTTTATTCTAAGTCTGCATGTGCATAAAAAACACATCAACAAAATTGGCGCTAGGAGGAGGGTAGAACAATGAATTGCTCCATTTGTTCCAAACATACAAAAGATATTATGGTGTGTTATCATTCATTACTCCATCATCCATCACTTTTATGCATGCCTCTCTTCATACTTCTCGACAATATTCAGCAAGGAGGAGGCCAAAATGAGGAATTTCCTACGTCTCAACTCAAGATAAAAGGGCATGAACAAGGAATTACATTGCTTCTTTCATTTCAAGCACGCGAATGAACTCTGAACTGTGGAATTAGAACCAAGTAAGATTTCAAAGCCAAATTCAAGATTTGTAAGATCTCTCTTATGCCAAAAAATACAACAGAGTAGAAAATTCAAAAAACCAAAAAAAAAGTAAAAAATTGAAAAATGCCAAAAATAAGGATGGATTTCTCACCACATGTGAAGTGATTTCAAGGATTTGGGTAGAAATATGATCCTCAAGTGGATGTCATCCAACTTTGGCAGAGTCTGAATGCATAACTTCATCTAAGAAATGCAGACTTGGCCGACTTTGCATCACAGGATGGATGTCAAATTCATGCCACCAATGATCACAAGGAGTTATATTGTTTAACATTTCTTTCAAGAATGGAACTAACATTGCAAGGAAGAATTTCTTTTTCACAAGTTTATGAGCCGGTTGTGAGTACAAGGATGGAACCTAAAATTTGAAGTGAAAGTAAAGCCTTCATAAGATTTAAGGAGACGATCAAAGAAAAAATAAGTATTGAGAAAGACTTGAGCATAAATTACCATTTGATTCCATGCAAGTGGTGTAGAATTCACAATGCCAATCATTTGAAATTCACATGTTCGACAATTTGGGAGGCTATTGATCAAGCTAAGGTGTAATTGAAGTTTGAGGAATCATCTAGAGAAGAAGGAACTTCCATTCCATCTACTAGTGAAGATAGCAGAAGTGAATTTGACAATCAATGCACAAGTAAGTTAGAAGATGAATTCACATGCCTTGTTCAGAAGATAGAAGGGCATATTGAAGAAATTCAAACGTAGATAAAAAATATTCAAGAAAGTACAAGTGAAGATCAAGGTGTGGATTTGTCAAGCAAAAAAAAAATGATTTAACTACATCGCAAGAAGAAGAATTCCCTGCCGAATATTCATTCATGTTACTAGGAGAAATTATTGAGAGTGAATTACAAGAGATTACAAGAATCCTTGAAAAGGGAGGTGATCAAGGAGATATTTTACACACCATCATCCACAAACCCAAAAATGAAGAACAATTTGAAGGGCCACTCAACATCTTCATGGATAAAATACAAAAGGAATACCTGTCGAATCTATGCCAAGATGAAAAAGATTAGAAAATGGAGGTCAAATACACAATGCAATTCGAGTTGGTGTTAGGCCCTTTATTGAAGATCCACAATGAACTTATAGGTGAAATGTTACATGCTCCTAAAATTTAATTTTTTCACATTTATATCTTGATATGCCCACTATCGAGTATGATGTTGATTTTCATGTTGCGGACGTGAGTGGGACGATTCATCACCAACTCTGACCTCCCGATGCATTGATAAGCGATGAACAAGAATTGCTACTTAAGGATGAAGACCACTAGGTTGTATCTCTCCTTGCTTTTAATGACAAAGGTCATGAATTTCCAAATTGTGAACTTGAAACATATGAATTTGATTATAGAAACCTAGGGAAAACAACTTGCATATGGATAAACCATGGTCCTTTTGAACTACCACAACTTATAATTTTAGACAAAAAAAAAATTGAATATGAGAAATGTCTGGTGAGAGAACATTTTTTTAAGTTCAAAGATAAGTTTGCCAAATTGAGGATCATTACTTGCCAACTATTGTTGCTTTGCATTCTGAGAAACCATGCCAGGTCTTGTATATATTTGGGTCTTTTGAGTCATGTCCGCTCTTTGTAAATAGCTTGCTTAGAGTAGGTTTCCATTTCTATTGCTTTAGATTGGGTTTTCTTTCTGTACTTTAGGTTGTTGCTTTAGTTTAGGTTTCTTTCATGGGTTTCTCGATTGGTGAAATGGGAGTTGTTATCCTTTAAGCACGTTTAGCCTGATTCATATCGAATGTTAGTTCATTTCATTGATAAATTTTCATGAATGTCTTTAGAATCTGAAGATGATTTTCTTTAGCTTTATAAATAAGTTATGATTTGTACTTGACTCAGAAATGAATCGTATATTGTGTCTTGACACTGACATCTTGTGATTATCATGTTTAGAATGCTAAATCTAAATCTAATTATTAACCTCTTAGTTTTCCTTTGAGAAACTTGTGTCAGATGGATAGATTCATTGTGAACTCCATTGTTAGTGTTTGAATAGCATGTTGCTTGCTCTTCGAAGACAAATCAACTGTTTAGAATGACTTGAAGTATTCTGGGATCTTATAACTTACACACTTAATAATTCTGAAGTACCTAAGTGAGTCTATGTGAGCTTACATTAAGTGAAAAATCTATGGTCCACCTTTGCCGCCATCAAAATTCCACACCCAACTAGCTAAGTTATGAACGTAACTTGTGTCATCAAAAAGCATGTGTTGCAAGGGTAGCGATACTGCATTGTACTCTACCAAACATAAGCTTAATTAGATATTATGAAATCAAGAAAAAGGAGAAAATAAAAGAAAATAAAATCACAATCACACACTATAACTCAGATGGATGATCAAGTAATCTCTATTGGGGCCATGGATGCCTAACTGGCAGTAGGGCTCTACTTGAGTGGAATTATGAGACAAAACCATCAGAGCTTTAGATGCTCACTAGTAGTGGGGCAATGTCTAGGTAGTTCATGAGGTGTGTACTAATCACGTAACTTAATCTAAAGGAACTTAGATGACCTTAGTTGCTGATAGATGGGAATGAATGTGAACGCACACAATTGGATCTTCGGGATATGAATGGTTATGCTAAACTTTTGACTTTTACTCCTTGATCACGTATTCATGTTTATTTGGCCTAATGTGTGGGTGTACATAGGAATTTTGAAGTTGTGATTCTTGTTTATCTTTGGAATGCTTAAGATTTTATATTAATCACTATTTTGGAAATGTTTAAATATTAAGTGTCTTGATCCAATCTAGTATTCTTCTTCCCTTTTCACTGTGTTTCCTAGTAAGTTGATGACTTTAAAGGAATCGTTTGAAGTTTCTGGGTCTGGATTGGTTCTTTAGTTTTGAAATGTTCAGGAAAATTTATTTGAATTCGTGCTGGATATTGTGACCTAATCACACATCACCCCATTGCAAATGGGGACCCACCTTTTTTTCTTTAGGTTTAAGTTTTCTTTGAGCTTGTAGGTTTGATAGTGTTGTTTTTCCCAAGTCTCGACATATTCTTGCTAAGGAGTTTGTATTTTTTCATCCTCATGTATGTCTTGAAGCCCTAAAATTGACTAAGTCTAGAATCCTAAATCATGTCTTGAAATCCTGAAAACTGACTAAGTCTAAAATCTGGTGGATCCTCATAAATCTAGAATTTGCATGTTAAATTTCATGGATCTGAGACCTATCTCAAACATCCTGAAAGTATATTTAAAAATATTTAGAGTATAGGAGATATTCTTAAATATATTTTGAAATATACTTGGATTTTAGGTATGAAAAATTGACTAAGTTTGGAAAAGTGCACTTTTGACCCTCCCTTGCAAAAAGTACACTTTCATGAAGACCTTGCATTGAACACTTAATACATAGATGCATAAAATTTGTGCTAATTATCTTGGGCGTGCATTTACACCACTCTTGCATAAACTATGAATACACACAAGCATGAAATGTGCACTTTTATGCATGCATCTCCACAATTGGTGCCTAATCCTCTTGGGTGCACTTTTAACATGCCTTTGCAACTTGCATTTTATGCAAACATACATGATTTGAGCACTTTTAGGTGTTGGCGCACATCTTCAGGGTGCTTGCACATTGCAATTTTGAGCACTCTACATGCACACATAAATATAGTGCTTTTGCCTTTTCTCCTCACTCATCCTTGCATTTGGCACTCATCTTGTGGGTGTTTGCATTATGAATTTTAAACTTCATACATACTCTCTCATTCCTTAGTTTTGGCATTGATTTGGCATATTGTTGCATTATGAGCTTTGGATTTTTCACAACACATCCTCAATTTAGGCACTGAATTAGACGGTCCTTGCACTATGCATATGTTATAACATCATACATGATGGCATAAACCCAGTGCTCATCCTCATTTAGGCACATATTTAAAGGTTTTTTGCATTATGCATTCAATGCACTTGCACACAAAATTAGTGCTTTATACATATACACATAGAATCAATGCCTAATTTGAGCAAGTGATGGAGTCAGCCAGGAAGGGAGATGAGAAATTAGTTTTTAAACATTGAATAAAACCTTGAAAACATAAGAGAGCCGACCTAGAAATTTGTGAGGGAATGAATACATATAAAAGATCATTTGCAAAAGGCAAATCCAAAAAAAACAAGTTTTAAGGGCAGATCTGGGTGCTGATTTGCAAGGTCTATGCATTTCCAACTTTATATCATTCAAGACTTCTCATAAGCCTAATGCTTTTAACACTGATATATCATATCATGGACTACCTTGCAAGTTGCATAATTTCACAATTCATAAGTAAGGGAAGCTTTGTAAGGAAGGTGGCACAGATTCTACACACCCTTGCACTGGGCACTATTAACATTCATGCAGACCTACTCAGAATCAGCACTTTTAGGCACTCATCTACCCCATGTTTGTATTCTGCACTCATTTACTCACATACATAAAATCAGTGGCTTCCTAATGCTCTAAGATATGTGAAAGCATTCCAGATGGCATATAAGTTGTCTGAGTTGGTAGATAAGGGAGTAATGTGAGGAGATCAATAATGAAATGTTGTTAATAATCATCATCTTTGCAATTGATAATTGTTTCTCTTTTGTAGGTGATGGAGAATTTGGGAATGAGATTGACAAAAACTTGCATAAAGAAAGTCTAAGCGATGGAAGAATTGTTGTCCAAGTTCAAAAGGAAATCACTTCAAGAAAGATTCAAGAACATAAAAAAAAAAGAAGATTTCAAGTTCACTAAAGACAACTTCACTTCCAGAGAAGGAGTACCATTCAACTTTGCACGTCCAAGAATCCAAAGGTTCAAATTCCACGTCCCAGCTCCAGAATTCTCTATTTCATGCACTGGACAGAGATAGAGAACATCCATCATATGCAAGTCTACTCCAAGAAGTCATGAACAAAGACATCGTCTACTTCTTCAACCATCCAGAGTTAGAATCTTGCATGAAGACAAGAGGGTCACAAGAAGAGAAATGAGAATTTACCAAGACAACAAGAAGAGGTTTCAAAATTCCCAAGTTTGCAAGTGCAAGCAGCTAAGTTCCAAAGTTGAAAATCCAAGTTAAAAGACTACTCCAAAAAATCCATAATTTGGGAAAGTATTCCAAGTGATGTGAATGTGATGCAAATCAAACTGGTTTGCTCAATGCTAAGGTGGCATGTACACGTCATCGATCCTATCGTATTTCACCACATCACTTATCTATATTCAATACACTCACACAAAAATAGGTTAAAGTTGGCACTTACCTTGGGATGCTCCAAAGATGCCTTTTTAAGATTATCTTCTTAGAAAGCATGCCTTCATTGCCTCTTGTTTTCTAAAAATAGTTGGATGTTGTAACAAACTCCTTATGTGGTGTAATCTTGGCCATTGATTTCCAAATCAATCCTAGCCCTTTGTTGTAATTGTGGAGTCTACAAAAGGCTCACTTCTCTCATTTGTAAAAGGGAGGAATCAAGAAGTAGGAGTAGATGCTGCCGAAATAAGAGTTGATTAGAGGAGACTCTTTGAAATCATTGAAGAGATATGAAATTGTTGTAATCATACACTTCCAAAATCAATACAAGCTCATTGGTGTCCTCATGGTGATTTGTGTGATTGTGGAATGTTAGCATGGTTTCTAATTCTTGAATATGATGGAGATGTGTTTCCAAGTGGAGTAGAATTAGATTAAAAAGTTCATTGATGTAATCTTAATGTGTTAAGATATTTGATGAGTTCCTTCATGGTTCATACTTTTCATGGATTGTCGAAGGCAACCCACTTTGTAAAGTTAGCCTGAACCATCATGGGCTTTAGTTTAATTGTGGAGATTGTTCAAGATGCACTAATTGTGAGTGTTTGGAAGAATGTTTCACAATATGAAAATCCTTGAATTACCTTAGAAGATTGCATTGAATTCATGTAATTGTTGGTTCTCATGGTGAAGCGAAGTTTGGTTTCGTGAGGAATTTGTCTATCCTAGCATGTTTCACTATCTCATTGTCCTTAGAATAGCTTTCTCAACCCTTTCTCTTTTGCATTTTCTTTTTGTAGTCGATTAGAAGTTCCATTTCATAAGGAAGAAGCAACACATTTGAGTGGAGTAGGGAGTATATTCAGCATATGTAATGTTCCCTTCTTAGTCCGTTCCAATTTACAGAGGGGTTAGCCTATCATTTTGACCTTCATAGGCTAATGGATTTGATTAGAGGGTCTTCTGAGGCTGTTTCTTGGTCATTTGGGACATTACTTCTCTTCAGTGCATTAATCAGTTTAGGTTTAGGTCTTTACGGAGGTTATTGGGCCCAGTTTCGTGTACTTACTATTTACAGTAAGTCATTTATCTAGTGTTGCTATTTTTAGCAGGGCACCTGGACATATGGCATCTTCAGTGTTGACCCCAATTATCAGTTGACTTGGTGAAATAAGGTTATTTGTGTAAGTTATAATATTTAATTATTAATAAAGGTGACTTTATTAATAATTAATCATTAAAGGCAAATTATATAGTATTTTTTTAATGAACGAGGCAATGACACATGAATTAAATGTATTTAAGTGATTAATTATTTAGGTGCCCATATCAAGGTGATAAATATTAGTCAACAAAAGATATTAAAAAGCATATCATTAATAATTGAAAAGCACAAAGGGGTCAACCCATTGGTTGAGAAGTAGAAATAGAGACACAAAAGCAAATCATCCTTGTAATTGATGATCATTTGACTTTAGTTTTTGTGTTCTTGGGAATTAAGCAGTTGAGACCAAGGGTTTTAGTTGTGTTGTCTTCTTTTAGCATTGGAGAACATTTATTCTTTAGTGTTCCAACAATCTGAGGTGGTGAAAGATCCATTGAAGGTTTGCATATTGATTTGGCTTCACTTAGGAGCCAAAATTGAGCAGATTGGAGAGATAATTGCAAGGGTTTTAGACCTGTTTTGGAGAACAATCATTGATTACCTTATGGCTGCCATTATATATATGATTGAACATCATATACATGCCATACTAGCAGTCTTATAGGCCACGTGTTCCTCATACAGCCTACACGTCCTTTCTCCAAGCTAAAATGCCTTCTTTCTTGAGCTTCTATCTACTCCATTGTGAGCAGCTAGCCTTTATAAGACATTTTGCTATTTATTTAGGTGGGGAAATCCTTCATTGCTACAGATCAATGTAATTACTAGCCATATTCATAGTTGCAGTCATTTCCAGAATTATTAATAATTAAAACTTTGGATTCTGGGTATGAAGAATTGGAAATAAAAGGTTAGTATATATTCTATAGTTAATAAATAACAATTATAGCTTTATATATGTACATTTCTATTTGTTTCCATTGTTAGTTTGTTTGTTGCATTGTTATTTCTTTCCTGGCACATCATCCAAAAAACACAAAAAAAGCAAAAATAAACAAAAACAAAAAAATACATCTTCATACATCAGTTTCAGCAGTTAGAACCAGCAAGGTTTTATCACAGTTATATCAGAGCAGTTTTCCTACCATCCTGAGATTGTAAAAAAATTACATGAGCAAAGGTGAAAAGATTTTTGTATATACCAGGGGAACAAGTCATTGGCAGCCACTGAAATTAGCTAAGCGTGATACTTCTTCCAGAGTGATTGGGGTTCATAAAAGTTTATCCAGTGAGAGTGACAGAGTTCCTGATCATCACTAGAGAACACCCAGTGATAGTTGTGAGTGTGATAGGTGTTATGGCAGATAGAGAAAAGGGAAGTTCAAGATCAGTTAGTCCAAATACTTGATCAGAACAGAAGTTTGACAATATGATGGACATGATGTCAAAGCTATTAGGGACTATGAGATAGTTTACAGTTTCACAGTAGGGTGGTTATGTAAGAAAGACCAGTGGTACTCAAGGTCATGGACAACCATCCATATTGACTGATTGTGCTACCATTTCATCAGGTTCAATCTACAGTCCTTCACAGCCTATTTTTTCTCCTAGGGAGGTGCCCCAAGCACCAAAGATTCTAGTTGTTCAAGAACCACATGTTGTTTCAGCTGCAGATATTGTTCAGTATCATGCTGAGTATATGACAATGCCACCAGATGTCAGATAGATGTTGACCTTTAATTATTTTTTGGATTAGAAGCGGCCTTGAGGCAGTGGTACAATTAGGATAGAGCACAGGGCACCCTAGGCTACACAGGGACACCGTGACTATCAGCAAGCTGTGAGCAAAGTTTCTATGCCACCATTTGATGGTAGTGGTAAATGTACTACAAGTTCATGGGTCCATAAATTGGACAACTATTTGGATTTGAAGCCAATGCCTGAGGATGAGGCTATCAATTTTGTCACAATGCATCTTGAGGGTGAGGCAAATGAATGGTGATATCATGGCTTGGTGATATTGGGTCACAATTTAATTATCACATTTGATGAGTTCACTAATAGGCCCATTGAACGGTTTGATCCTAAAGATCTAGAGTTATCCTTTAGGGAACTTGCACAGCTCAAACAAGTTGGCTCTTTGGAGTCATACGTTTTAGAGTTTTAACTATTAGCAATGATGGTTCCCAGCATCTCAGAGAAAAGACTAGTGATTCTATTTATTGAAGGACTAATGGATCCTTTATGTGGATGGATCATGGCATTTGAACCTCCTTCCTTACAAGAGGCTATGAAGAAATCTAGAAGCATGGAGTATGTTGTCCCAAAAAGTGAGTTTCCACAAAAGTCCTTCTCTTCAAGTAGATACAATAGATTCCATCCAAAAGCTTCTAATCAACAAAAGAAACAAGCAGAAAAATTAGACTTTAAAAACAAATCAGCAACTAAACTAGATCAAGAAATATTCAATGATTTAAGGAGAAAAAAGTTGCGTTTTTGGTGCAAGGGACCATACACTGAAGGGCATGAATGTCCTCTAAGACCTAAGGCTAAAAACAAGAAAATGGAATGGTATTATGAGGATGAAGAGCAAGCTGTTATGACAGACCAGCAAGCTGATCATGATGTTTTAGAGGTTGAAAAGTTAGAAAATGAAAGTGAAAATGAAGGGGAAATGAGGCTTCCAAAAGATCATATCTCTAGCATGAGACATGAGGGTTCTTTTAGAATGCGTGGGCTCTTAGCTGGTAAAAAATTCATTACGTTTCTTGATACTGGTGTCACGCACAACTTTATTGATGCTAGGTTGGTTACCATGCGTGGGATACAAACAGAAGAATTTGAAGGTATAAGAGTAAAGGTAGATGATGGATACACTCTTAAGTGTGATAAAATGATTTCAGACCTTCCTATGCACTTAAATAACTTTGATTTTAAGGAAAATTTTTATGTTGTGAACATGGGAGATATAGATGTGGTTCTAGGCATGAAGTGGCTTCATGCTATAGGGGAGTTTACTCTTAACCTTTTTGAGATGGAGATGAAATTTAAGGTAGAAGGGAAGACTCATGTACTGAAAGCAATCAGAAATAGTAGTTTGAGGATGATATCATTCAGGAGGATGGAGAGACTCATTTGTCGTGATATGGTTGAGTGGGTTGTTGAGCATATGTTAATGCCATCACAGGAGGGGTAGCAAAAGATAGTTTATCATCTAGATGTGTAGGTGGTGAGAACTAAACACTCTAAGGTGTTTAGTGAGATTCCACTAGGTAGACCTCCAGATAGGGGTGTTGAGCATATTATTGATTTGGAGGAGGGGCTAAACCCATCATGATTACTCCTTACAGGCACCCAAAGTAGCTTAAAGATGAAATTGAGAAGACAATTAATGAAATGCTTACTATGGGACATATCAGGCCAAGTAAGTCACCCTTTGCTTTATCAGTAGTTTTGGTGAAGAAAAAGGATGGTTTGCTTTAGATGTGCATCGATTACTGTGTGCTAAATAAGAGAACTATTAAGAACTGATATCCCATACCTCATATTGATGAATTAATAGATGAGCTAAATGGTGCATGTTTCTTCTCAAAGATAGATTTGAGATCTGGATATCACCAGATTAGGATTAGAGAGAAGGACATAGAGAAGATAGTGTTCAGGTGTCATTGTGGACATTTTAAGTTCCTAGTTATGCCATTTGGCTTAACTAATGCACCTGCCACTTTTCAATCCACTATGAATAGGGTCTTCTAGTCCCAGTTGAGGAGATATGTTTTAGTCTTCTTTGATGACATATTGGTATATAGCAGATCTTGGGAGGAACATTTGGCTCATTTGGATACAGTGTTGGGTATACTTGCTAGGGAGTCCTTGTACGCCAAGGAGTCCAAGTGTCCATTGGGCATGACAGAGTTACCATACTTAGGTAACATAATTAGTGTAGAGGGAGTTCGTATGGATCCAAACAAGGTCTGAGCTATCATGGATTGGCCTACTCCTAAGAGTCTTACTCAGCTTAGAGGTTTTATGGGTTTGTGTGGCTTCTACTGTTGATTTGTTAGTGGGTTTTCACGGCATGCAGCCCCACTTACAAATTTGATGAGCGTTTGTTTGGACTCCTCAGGCACAAGAGTGTTTTGAGAAGTTCAAGCACTTGATGACTTCATGTCCAGTCCTTGCATTCCCTAATTTTACTAGGCCCTTTGAGCTTCAGTGTGATGCCTCTAGTGAGGGCATTGGCACAGTTCTTATGTAGGATAAGCATCCTATTGCTTACAAGAGTAGTAAGCTAAGGGGACCTAAGAGGAACTATAGCATTTATGATAAGGAAATGTAAGCCATCATGCATGTGTTGGCTAACTTTAGGCAATACCTTGTTGGCAGCAAATTTTGTGTGAGAACTGATCATAACAGCCTAAGATATTTCCTTGGACAATGAGACTTGAATGATTGCCAGTAGAAATGGATCAGCAAGTTATACTCATATGACTTTGACATCTCCTATGTCAAGGGATCTCAAAATATTGTTGCTGATGCCTTGTCTCATTGACCTCATTTATGTTCTATAGTTGAGATTGCTAAGGATTGGAGGCATCTAATTGTTGCAGAGTATGCCAAGAACTTGTGGGATTCTGGCATCATTGATGGTACTGTGCAGGATAGCAGATACTCCATTGTAAATGAGCTCATCATTTACAAAGGGAGAATATTTTTATTACCAGGATCTGAGATAAAGAGCAAAGTGTTGAGAGCCTTACATGACTCACCCATGGTAGACATCCCGATTACTTTAAGACTTACAAGTAGATTCAAGAGCATTACTCATGGAAAGGCCTCAAGTCAGACGTTCTTTGATATTTTAGAGAGTGCCCTATTTGTTAGTAGAATAAATAGGAGCATACCTATCCTATGGGTCTTCTTCAGCCACTTCCAATTCTTGATAGGAAGTGGGAATGCTTGTCCATGGATTTCATTACGGCTTGCCGAAAGTCCAGAGCAGAGATTGCATCTATGTGGTTGTTGATTGGCTCACAAAATATGCTCACTTCTTCTCAATTACAACTACATTTATAGCTACATAGGTAGCAGAGTTGTTTTTCTGTGAGGTATTTAGGTTACATGGTTTACCTTGAAGTATTGTCAGTGATAGGGATAGTCAGTTCATCTAACACTTTTGGAAGGAGCTATTCAGACTCTATGGAACTAATCTTACTCCGAGTACTAGCTACCACCCATAGACAGATGGTCAGATAGAGATTGTGAATAAATGGGTGGAAGGATACCTTCGAAACAACAAAGCAGGGCAACAAAAGGCCTGGGTGAAGTGGATTCATCTTTGTGAGTACTATTATAACACCACTCACCATATGTCTACTCAAATGACACAATTTATGGCGTTGTATGGATATGATATGCCCAACTTCCTTGACTTACTGTTGAGTGACAGTAGAGTGCCTAGTGCTGGGGATCTTTTACAGAAGAACTAGGATATCATGAAAACTCTTCGAGAGAACATTTAAAAGGCACGAAATCAGCAAAAGCAATATGCATATCAGAGGAGAGTTGAGAGCTCTTTTGATGTAGGGGATATGGTGTATTTGATGTTGTAGCCCTATTGTCAGTCCACTCTTAGGAAGAGTGGTGTAGAGAAACTCAAGCCACGATACTATGGCCCTTTCAGGATTATTAGATGGATAGGTGAGGTGGCTTATGAGTTGGACCTATCGGTAGATAGCAGGGTGTATAATGTATTCCATGTATCACGTATCAAGAAGGTATTAGGACATCACATTGTTCCCTCGTCAGCTTTACCACCCCTAGATGATGAGGGGAAATTGATTTTAGTAATTGATGCCATCCTAGATGTCAGAGAGCATCGACTGTGGAAATGGGTCATCAGGGAATATTTGATTAAGTGGAGGGACTTTCCAGTAGAGGATGCTATATGGGAGAACAAGGATATTTTGCAACATCCAGAGTTGAGATTGCTTGGGGACAAGTAGTTTTAGGGAGGGTAGACTGTAATATCCCCTTCTTAGTCCATTCCAGTTTGCAGAGGGGTTAGCCTATCATTTTGACCCTAATAGGCTAATGGATTTGATTAGAGGGTCTTCTGAGGCTGTTGCTTGATCATTTGGGACATTACTTCTCTTCAGTGCATTAATTGGTTTAGGTTTAGGCCTTTGTGGAGGTTATTGGGCCCAATTTGGTGTACATACTATTTATAGTAAGTTATCTATCTAGTGTTACTATTTTAAGCAGGGCACCTAGACATATGGTATCTTTAGTGTTGACCCCGATTATTAGTTGACTTGGTGAAATAAGGTTATTTGTGTAAGTTATATTATTTGATTATTAATAAAGCTGACTATTAATAATTAATCATTAAAGGCAAATTATAAAGTACTTTTTTAATGAATGGGGCCATGACACATGAATTAAATGTGTTTAAGTGATTAATTATTTAGGCACCCATATCAAGGTGATAAATATAAGTCAACAAATGATATTAAAAAGCATATCATTAATGATTGAAAAGCACAAAGGGGTTGACCCATTGGTTGAGAAGTATAAATAAAGACACAAAAGCAAATTGACCTCATAATTGATGATCATTTGATTTTGCTTTTTGTGTTCTTGGGAATTGAGCAATTGAGACCAAGGGTTTCAGCTATGTTGTCTTCTACCAGCATTGGAGAACATTTATTGTTCAGTGTTCTAGCAATCTAAGGTGGTGAAAGATCCATTGAAGGTTTGCATATTGATTTGGCTTCACTCAGGAGCTAAAATTGAGCAGATTAGAGAGATAATTACAAGGGTTTTAGACCCATTTTGGAGAACAATCATTGATTACTTTGTGGCTGCCATTATATATCTAATTGGACATCATATACATGTTGTACTAGTAGTCTTATAGGCCACGTGTTCCTCATATAGCCTAGGCATCCTTTCTCCAGGCCAAAAGGCCTTCTTTCTTGAGCTTCTATCTCATCCATTATGAGCAGCCAACCTTTATAAGGCATTTTCCATATTTATTTGGCTGGAAAAATCCTTCATTGTTATAGATTGATCTGATTACTAGCCATATTCACAGCTGTAGTCATTTCCAGAATTATTAATAATTAAAGCTTTAGATTCTGGGTATGAAGAATTAGAAATAAAACTGAGGTTTGTATATATTATATAGTTAATAAATAACAATTGCAGCTTTATATATATATATATTTCTAGTTGTTTCCATTGTTAGTTTATTTATTGCATTGTTATTTCTTTCCTGGCATGTTATCCAAAAACACAAAAAAGAAAAAACAAACAAAAATTAAAAAAATACATCTTCATACATCAGTTTCAGCAGTTAGAACCAACAGGGTTTTATCACAGTGCAAGTCCCTTTGTGAGTTTCAGCATTATCAGATCAACTACTAAGTCTATCCATTGCAAAACATGAATCAGGAACCTTGGAGTTGTCTCATTGGATCACAATGTTTAGCCTTTGAGAGACTTTATTCAAGAGATGATAGAATACTTGGTATTTTATTCTAAGTTTGCATGTGCATAAAAAACACATCAACATGTTCATTATGTTAATCCACTAGCAAAACATCTAAGATTGATCAAACCAAAATGGTCGATAATAAGCAAGCTTGTTCAATGCCAAAACAGGCTAAAAGATATGCTATACTAATTGGTGGTAAACCATCCAGTTTTTACAATATGAAATTCATGATACGAAAGCCTCCACTGGTACTACCATTTGGGGTTACACATATAAGCATGACTACATTCCCAAAGACAAAATAACAAGTAAATGGCTACAATCAACATATATATGTATTCTGAAATCAATGAACAAACTTCTGCAATAACCATTTTAGACCATAAATTCATAGGTAATCATAAGGTAGAATGCTCACAATGAAGGCTAACACAAACCCATATAAGTTGCCACTCTAAAAAGTTGATGTAGACAACATACAAGACTGAAATCCCATAGAATTCACTAAAAATCACTGATATCTCAGAACTAATCAATATTGCAATGAATTGAGAAAAGTAAACTCAGATGGGTGGCCAACAAGAATCACAGACTGATGGAAAACTCATCCTAAAGTGTGCGGCCTGGTATGATTAGGCATGGGAACCACCAAAAACAAGGAAATTGGTTGAAGGGCAACGATTTCCTTCATAAACCCTCACACCCTTTGCTAGTAAAGTATGGCCTAAAACAATCTAGAAACTCTATGCTCCTTCAAACCTAGGAAAACAACTCCACACAGGAAAAGAAACAAGTCACCAAGAGCCTCCAAACAAACTCCACATTGGTGCGGCCCTTCCTAGAAAGAGTATGACATAATATTTTCAAGAAGTGGGACAGCTGCTATGGTCTTCAATTGGTACAACCCTTCAGTGTGCTTTAACAATCACTTCAAACTCTCCATATATTATGCTAAAAAAAATCAAACAATAACTTCAAAATCCTTGCACTCTGAAAAGCACTTCAAAGGTTTCCATTATCAATAGCAACTAGGAGAATCTATGCTTGTAGCACAAAGGTGATTTTAGGGTGAAATAACTCTATCCAACTAGGAGGGTTTTCATCCTCGAAATTGATATTCCAAGAGGGTTTTTGTCCTCAATAAATATGAAGAACTCAAGTTCTCACTCATAGAAAATAAAAAAAACAATATTTAGTCTAACCCTTTCTCTGAGCTCAACTCCTCCTTATATAACATTTTGAGAGAATAAAATATTAATTTCCTTTTCCCTTTATATTCTCCTCAAAATATAAAATAAAACATATTTATGTGTGCAGAAGACCACCATTTTGCCCCCTGTGCCTAACGCCACTTTATCTGCACAACTTAAAGTACCTTTTTTAAATAATTAAATAATCTCTCAAATAGAATTATAAATAAAGTAAATTTTTTGACAACTTAAATTAATTATTTAATTTATTTTCCCTTACCAAAACCAATTATCTTACGAGAAAATAGGCTAACAACTAAACAACTACTCGCATGCGAGAAGGGGACATTACACCCAAAGACTTGGGGACTTCAAAGGGATGTCCCATTTTTTCAAGACTAGACATTTTGGTCCATTTGGTGCAAAAAAATGGTAAAGGTAACTTTTTAAGGAAATAAATGCTAAAAACCCCTAAAAAGCTAAAAGGGAGAGGATTATTGTTGAAATTCAGCACATTGTATTGAATTTTTTACAATTCAACTGCTTTTAATTTGTTTTAAGTATTTTAATAGTTGTCCCCCCCATCGTCCCTAAAATTTGTCAAAATTTTTCCATCCCCAAAATCACATTTGTACATGCCTAAAACTTGAAGAAATATTGTAAATCATTGATTGGACCTTTAATGTACCTAAGTCACATGGTTTAAGGATCCCGCATGACCAGCTAAGGGTGTGCTCCTATAAGTTACAAGTTGGGATGGATCAGCATATCGTATGTAGTGGAAGGAAGTGTCTCTACTCCCTCCAAGAGGTGGAAACTAAGGAACACTTAATTTTCAAATGTCATATCTACTACAAGACCCAAGCAAGGTATAATTGTTTGTTTAGAGACTTAGGTGTTTCTCTATCACCTTCCTCCACTACCCTAATCCTACGTTGCTGAATTGGAATCAAGTATGAGTAGGTGGGTATGATATGCCAATACAATAGTTTTTGGGGGGGTTGGGTACGTTTTGGGTACGTTCGTAAAAAAAACATATAAAAAATTATATATATGTACTTGCAGCCTAAAAATAGAATTAACTTTAGAATACCACATATCATGCATATGCTAAACAAAACCACTAAAAATTTCAAATTTTGAAATATAATATACTAATTCGGTATCAAAAGGATCAAAGTTCAAACTTGAATGTCATGATAGATAATCATTATTCAATATTAAAATAATACAATTATTAATTAGCATCATATGGGTCATTGTTAATACCAAAATCATCATCATCATTAACATAATGTGATGATGCAAGTAGATTAGGAGAACCACATGGAACTCCACTGTCATTCACACTAAAATTATGCTAGCTACTGGACTCCTCAAAAGATAAAGATTGTGCAACAAAAGACAGATCCAAGTCAATCCACTTCAGTTCTACATCCCATAACTTTGTTGCCTCTTCCTTGTAGTCATCATCTTTGTGAGTAAGAAGCCGCAAGTTGGAATGCACATAAACTAGCTCCTCTATTTTACTTGATGCGAATCAGTTGTGCTTCATTGAGTGGATGAAGGTGTATGTACTCCAATTATGTTCAAATGAAGAAGAGCTAGTAACCAAAGGGAGCTCTCATTAGGGTTTTAAAATTAATAAATTGTGAATCAAACTTTAAATTTGAAAATAGTAATTTTTAAAATGAAAAAAATCAAATTTAGAGAGTGAGTAAAAATTGATAAACTTACTTGCAATAAAACTCTAATTGCAAGAACTTGAAGGTGTGGCAATTTATGGCCATGGAGGTACCACCAAGAGTGAGCATCCTTCCTATACTTACGAAAAGTAGAAACACTTTGCCCGTGGAGGTTACAAATCAACAAACTCAATTGTAACTACATCCTCTATATCTAGATCAAGGAAGAGTTCAGTAGGTGCCTTACTAAACCCTTCATTGACTTCTACATCATGGTATGGTGGCACCCTTATTAGCATAGCAAGGATCTCTTTGCTATAATATTTGGGAGTTAATGCAAAGGCAAGAAGATGGAGTGGGTGGTCATTTTGTTCCACCTCTCAACACAAATTGACTACACCTCTTTGAAGAAAGTTTCTTCAGGATCGTGCTCTTTTCATTTATGATGGATTTCATCTTCTCAATCATTGAGTCAATGCCATCATAAACCTCTCCCAAACATGGCTTATCCATGTCAGTAAAGCAGATCATACACATGATGGGCTCGATAAAACTAAGAAGATATTCAACGTAATCCCACCAAGTGTCATTTAGAATCATTTGCTTTACATTTTCTACCCTCGCAATGTTGGATTGCCTCCATATGGACCATGATTGGCCAATGACCATGCCGGAAAGCACCTCTCACACCTTCACAAGTCATCTCAAGACAATTGTGTTGGATGTAAATCTGGTCTTAGCAACCTATTTGAAAACAAAAAATTAAAAAATTAAAGACAAAGAAGAATGCAAACTTAAAATTTTAAAAATAAATTACTAAAGTTGAACATAAAATTAAAAAATTGCATTGTTTGAATTACCTTCAACAACTCTAATCATGAGAATGATCTCTTCGGCCTCAACATAGACTTGTTTGATCCAATCTATTTTCCTACTCAATTTTTGTAGCATGAGATTGAGTGAGTGGATAGCACAAGGTGTCTAAAACATATATGAGAACCGTGTCTCAACCAACATACCAGCAATTCTTTACATTGTCCATTATGACTTGGACAGCATTTTGAGGACCCACTTACTGAATGCACTGTATAAGGATATCAGCAATAAATTGTTCATCCTTCACCTGCCCCTCACAATCCATAGGTTTCAAAAACATTGCCCCTTTAGGGCACACTACAATCACATTGATTAACGGCCTATTTTTTTGTATCCTTCTATCCATCGGAAATGATGAACACCTATGTTTCTTTCTACGAGGCCGTAATGGGAGACAATGAAGTTTCTATATGTTTGACCTCCTTTGACAATAAGGTGCTAAGTGCATTCTCATAACATGGGCCTATGTACCCTTTTGGAGCTTCATTTACTTTTCTTATCATATCTTGCCAATACGGAGATCGAACAACATTGGAAAACAAACCATTTGCATAGAGGCATCTTGCACAATTTGGTCAATAATCTCTCTAGCATCATTTTTAAATGCCATCTCTAATGTTCCCTTTGTTCTTCACATTATTGGGCTCATCTTCATTCCTACCCAAAAATCGGTGGCTCTCTACTACAACATCAAGGGCAACACTATGAGTATGAGATGGAGAAGCAAGTGGCCTCCGCAAGTCCCCTCTTATCCTCCAAAAATGCCTTGTTCTATTCACAACTCTTGCATCTGCTTCCTCTTCCTGTTTGATATATTCTTTTATTTTATGAGGTGGGATAGGTTTATTATTCTTTGCTAGACAAGATTTGATTACCAATCTAGGAATTGCAAACAAATAGCTTTTGACCCAACTGTATGAAATTGTATACTATTTATTGCACCCGTTGCATTTCGAAGCATGTCCCACTACCTAGAATTTGTTGTAACATTTCTACATACCTTCACAAAGGTGAATTTGGATCAATATTGAAGGAGGGTTTGCTGACAAAGCAAGAACTAACTGCCATCATAGCAATCTCTACCTACAATAGGCCTACATTAACAAGTTTGAAAAACAAATATTAAAAATTTGAACAATATATTCTAAAATCTCATGAAGTAACCTATAAAATTTAAAAATTAACTTAAAAATTATAAATTAAAATTGAACTATTTATTTAATAATTAATAATTTAATAAAAATAATATACAAATAAATAAAAATAAAAATAATGCGTAAAGTCAGGGAGGCTATGGAAGGTTTTTTGTTGGACCCTGGATATACTAGGGGTTGATGGAGCACCTTTGATGGTGCGCAGTCGCTTGCCTGTGCATCAATCATGGCGACAGAGGCAACCTCCTTTCTTTTGTATGATGATTTTCTTGAGGTGGATAACCACATGGATATGTTTCATGACTGTCTGTTGGAGTATTTGCATGGTCTCAAGCACAAGATGCCTAGTCTTCATAATATAGTGGAGGCACTGGTGAAAGGTTTATAGGTGACTCTTCCGATGGGCTCCTCTCTTGCGGATGTTGAGTGTTGCCTGGGAGCAATAATGGATTCGAGTGGCGAGGAACCTAAGGTGGTAGTGTTGTCTAAAGGTTAGGATGGTAAATAATGTAAACTTAATGTGGTAGGGATGGAGCCTGTGTAATTTGCCCCTCCCCCTGTAGTTTTTATGATTCCTATTAAGACTCTGAAGATTGATACAATATAGATATAGTTTAGATATAGAATAGAAAAAGAATGGAAATAGTATATGAGGAAGGATGATAATGCCTTAGTATACACTATTTTTTGACATGAAATGGTTATGCAGAGCTCAACTCTAGTTTTTTCTCCGATCCTTGGTCTGTAACCAGGGTTATATTAACAAAAAATAATGAATGATATAGATTAACTATTAAGATATAATAATTATTAAATATTAATATATAAAAAAAAAATTAAGGTATAATTGTACGTTGTACAATATATTATATTATTAATATTAAGACCTACTAATTATTAATAATAATATATATTATAGATTAAGATTAAGATATACTAATAATTATTAATAATATATAAAATTTAAAAATTAAGGTATATAGTAAATTATTATTTAATATTTAGTCATTACCAATTAATATTATTATATTTATTAATTTATATATAAATATAGTATAATTGTATATACAGTTATACTTATATTAATATACTATTAGTATTATAGTATATTGTATATAAAAAAATGAACAAAGCTTTTTCTTTAATTTTAAACAATCAATATTAAAAAATAAAATGAAAATGAAAAACAATAAAGCTTACCTTAGTACCTATAGTAGTGGCATGAGTAAGACAAGAGCTACAGAGCAGTGAAGTTTTTGCCAAAATATTCATGAATAGTTATTTTTTAATTTGTTGTGTTTGCTTAGTTTTAGCAACAATGTCGATAACATAATAACTTTATAATAATCTTGAAATTTGTCAATTTTTTGGTTTAAGTTAGAGTTGACAAAACAAGGATTATCTATCATTAGTATTGTGTTATGTCACTCTTAATTCACAAAAGAAAGTAGTCTCACCAACAACATTTGTTTCATCATTTTTAAAATGCTTTTATCAATACTATTTTCAATGATTATTCCCAAAACACTCGTTGTTTTATCATTAGAATGGAAAAAATTAAACAAATTACAAACTTTGATCAAGTAAATAAATAGTAAAACCAAAGAAGATAATAAAACAAAATTACTAAAAATATATAACAATACTAGAAATCTAATATTAACAAAATAATGAAATAGTAAAATATTATTAAAATAATAATATTGTCATAATAATAAACTTATTGTTCAAAGTAAAATATTTATATGATAATAAAGGAAATAGGAAATCTATTGTAACAAAATTTAAAAATAATAACAATATTTACGTGATACTAATATTATTCTTACAAATAGATTTATTACTACATTATTTAATCTTTAATTAGAAGAACCCATTATATATGAAAATAATTTTACTTGCCTAATACAACATTTGTCATTCTACTTTGACCTTTGGATGGAATGAGGAAAATTGAAGATATATGTTCTAAGTATTTTTTAAATAGAAAAACTATTATAGTTCTCATTGGTTGCAAAAAGAATTATTAATTGTTCTCTACCAAAAGAAAGATATAAAAGAAAATTGTTAATGAATTTAAGTTTATAAGTAAAGTTGAATATGAAAATAAAATATAGATGGTTACAAATATACAGTTGCCACTCCCTTTCCATAAGCCAATATTACCGCCATTATTCTAATGGAGGTGCATTAATCACCCTTATCGGGTAAAAGTTTTCTACCAATTAGATTAAAGAAAAATGATTTTTCAAAAATGTTTTGTTATAATATTTGTATCTATACAATAGCAATAGCTAAATATTTTTTAAATAGAAAAATTATTTTAGTTCTCATTGGTTGCAAAAAGAATTATTAATAACTAGTTAAGAACAAGCCTTGCCTATAGTTTCCTTAGTAGAAACTAAAAAATCACAAAACATTAAAACCTTAATGAAATATGGAATCCCCAAATTGCATCTATATTTTGCCCTTTCTTGTTGTTTCTACAGCTCAAAATCAACAAAAACCATGTTGAAATGAGGTAAGAAGAAATTAAAAAGTGCTTTTTAGGTTTTTGCGAGTCAAAAAGTCAACAAAACTCTTTGAATTATCACCAAATAATGACAAAATTGTCACGTAAGGGTTGGAATTGTCTAAGTATGGGAGGGTTTTCCTAGAATCGTTTCAACATTCCATTTTGCATACCCTATACAACTCCGTGGGCGAATCTGTACAACTTCCAATGTCGGGATGATTTGTACCTAGAATCAACATACACACAAGCCAATTCGGCAACTTAGCCCTAACCCAAGATGCTTGGCCCTTTTCCTTTGAAGAGTTTTCCACTTACAAGCATATGACTTTACAAACAAGTCTTGGAGCTATTAGTATTATTACCTATGTTACCCCAAGTTTTCAGGATGGGGACAACAAGGAACGAGGGGATGAGTTTTGAGGATGACTTTTTTGGGACCATTTTTGGAGACAGAAAGGGATGACTATATAAAAAATAAGGAAAATTTTAAAAATATAGGGAAATTTCAAATATTTATATGATAACATTGATAAAACATTCATCATATACATTATAGATCCTTAATACATAACATTTGTGTTGAATTGAGAGTTCACATGAGAGTCGAACAAATTAGTAAATGTCAAAACTTAATTGCTTTCAGAATTCATTGTCAATATGCATGTGATATTAAAAAATAGTATACAAGTTACAACAAAATGCCCAAAGGCTACAAGTTTCACTTTCAACTACAATATGAAAATATAAAAACAAAGAAAGTATGCTGCTGCCCCTAATCTACATCTGCCAACGCTGCATCAAAATCGAAGTCCTCCTCTAAGTCACTGCTACTATGAGGGTCTACCTCATCCAATGGAATCCCAACCAATCCCTCCTGTGCCTCCTCATCAACCTGGGTGGCATCTTCAGAACCAACATCCCGTCATAAAGCTAGCGTCTATCGATACTCTGGAGTCTGATGATCCTAAAGTCACAAAGCACTATGCATGGCCACTAGCTCCTCCACTCATCTAGAGGGAAGCCTATTCCTCTTGAGGGAGTGAATAAAGTCATATGTGGACCAATTTCTCTCTAAAGTAGAGGAACTAGCAACTTGTGAAAGGAGGCGAATGGCAAGCATCCTCAACTCTGATGTATCCTTCCTATGCCATGTCCACCATCCAATAAGGTTAGTTTGAGCAAATGTAGCTCTATCTATCTTCACCTCTAGTTTGTTAAATGTTAGACCATGAAGATTTCTGAAGGCAATCCATTGTGAACAAAGTATTATAGACTCCTCAACTGAATACATCTTTCAAAAGGCCTTCATTAACCCTTCTTTCACCTCTTTGTTATCACAAAGAGGTAGCCTTCCAACCTTTGGTGCATAGCATTTGGGATTTAGAGCAAAGGCTGCCATATGAAGCAAGGTGTTCATGGTGTTCCACCTCCGCATCACAATGGGCTTAATATGTTGCTCATATAATCCCAAACTAGGATCCTTAGCCAAATTTATTTGTTCATCTTTCTAAGCATGTTGTCAAATGTCCCTTATATATCTCTCCAAGACTAGGAGACTCTGTATTAGCATATCTAATGACATCTACAATAGGTGAGATGGAGCAAACATATCTACAAAGTGTAAACAAAAGTTTTAAAAAAAGAATAAGATTATGACACTCAAAGTTAATTGACAAGTTAGAAACTTTGAAAGTTGAAACATTGAACAATAAAATTAAAATATTAAAATCAACAATTTAATATTGAATATTTAATAAAATCAGCAATTTATTAATAAAATCAGCAATGTCTTATCTCACAGTGGACCACCAATCATCATGAAGGATCTTTTGTTTGATGGATTTTCCTTCGGGAGAGCTTGAATTAGGCCATCTACTCCACTCCAAATTCACCATCATCAACTGCAGAGGCTCATGCACCTTAAGCATCTTCTCTAACAAAATGAAGTAACTGGCATATCTTGTCTCTGTAGGTTTGAATACCTCTAGCTTCTACCACCACTTGCTTCACCCAATCTACTTTGCCTATGTCTGTAATGCATTGTTTAATGCATGAACACAACATGGGGTCCAAAAGATGTGCTTGTAAGCACCCTCCACCATCATACCAACCAATTTGCACACATGTTAAGTCAGTGACCACCTGTACAACATTTGAGGTGCCAACCTCCTCTACGGCCTCTGTCAAAATGTTAAACTGGAAGTTTGCATCCTTGCATTTCCCTAAATAATCAATAACTAAGAAAATAAGAGTCAGTTGTGCATGTGACTATGATGTTGATGAGTGGCTGACATCTAATATCCATCCACCCATCTATGACAATAGAACAACACATCCTAATCCAAGTTTGCCTCATATCCTCCATCACCAAACTAACCTTAGAATATTCTTTGTCTAGGAGGGTAGTGCATAGTTTATGATCTCTACGGGGGACAAATGAGGGACCAATAGAAGCAACATCTTCGATCATTTGTTTGAAATAAGGAGAATGGGCCATATGAAATGGGATGGCATGGGCATAAAAAAATGGCAATGGAAGACTCTGTCACATCCTGTGCCTGCACATTGAACACACTTGCAACTGACCCTGGCCTTTCACTATTACTAATCTCTCTCTTTCCTCTTGTGGCAATATCACTACTACCACTACCAACCATGGATGGCATAGGCATAGATGATTATGTAGAAGAATGTACTAGCATTGGCACACCTTTAGAACTTGTTTCCACCTCCATATGCAATCTATGACCCTCGACCTTCTCATCCTCCATTATTTTAAAACAAACCTTAACTCCATGGCCTGTAACAACCAAGAAATGAGACCATACCCTTGTATAGCTCCCTCTAAAATCTTTATTGTAAATGTGACACAAACTATTAGGTAAATAATTGAAATAATATATTAACAGAGACCAAAGCTTTTATATACAAAGTTTACAAAGAATGTTTCTAAAAGAAACATAAGAGAAGTTTCTAAAATATAGAGAAAGGATGTTTCTAAAATAGACTACAGCTAATCTAAAATAGAGAATTAGAAACAACCTAAAATACAATATTGACCATTAGTAGAATTATCTAAATATTATTTTAATACCCTCCCTTAATGGTCAATCTATCAACTACACCAAGATGCCCCCTAAATCTAACAAACTTATCTAGCCTCAGAGACTTGGTGAGAATATCTATAGTCTAGTCCTCAATTGGAACATATTGCAACACCACTGATCCATCTTCGACAAGATGGCAGATGAAATGACAATGAAGTTCAACATGCTTTGTCCTTTCATGGAAGACTAGATTTTTGACAAGTTTCAACACCCCTTGATTGTCACAATACAAGGGTGAACGCCTTGCTTGAGACATTTGCATGTCAAAAAGCATACTTCAAAGCCAAATTGTCTCACATGCCTCTTTAACAACTCCCTGATATTTAGCTTCAATTGAGGAAAGAGCCACTGTCTGTTGCATCTTGCTAGTCCATGTGACTGCACCTATGCCCAAACTGAAAACATACCCAGAAGTAGACTTCCTATCATCAATAGAGCCTCCCCAATTTGAGTCTGTAAAACTAATCAACTTAGGATCTTTGCACCTTCCATATAGAATGCCAAATTTAGAAGTGCCTTTCACATATCATAGCACACACTTCGCTGCAACCCAATGTTTAGATTTAGGGGCTATCATGAAGCAAGAGATGTAGCTCACTGCAAAACTAAGATCAGGTCTAGTGGCAGTGAGATAGACGAGACTACCCACTAGTTCCCTAAATGTGGATTCATTCTCGACAAGGGAGTCTAAATTGGCTAAAAGTTTCAGCCCTTTCTCCATAAGTGTGGATGCAGGTTTGCAATCTGTCATCCGGAACTTGTCCAACAGACTTCTAGCATACTTGGACTAAGAGATGAAGATGCTATTAGTTGTCTGCCAAACCTCAACACCTAGGCAATAATGCAAAAGTCTTGAATTTGGCATGTCAAATGTTTGACTGAGATTATGTTTGATGTCCTCAATCACCTACTCTAAGCTACTAGTAATGATCAGATCATCAACATAGACAATGATGTAAAGACTATCATCAACATATTGTTTGACATACAAATTGGAATAAGGACTCTACTGAAAACCATGATCCATGAGATACTTATCAATCTTTATGTACCATGCCTGTGGAGCCTATTTTAGGCCATAGAGAGCATTCACCAGTTTACACACCTGGTGTTCTCTACCAGGAACCTTAAAGCTAGGAGGTTGTGTCATGTAAACTTCTTCCTGCAAATCTCCATTGAGGAAGGCACTCTTGACATCCATTTGATGGAATTTCCATCCAAACTAGGCTGCCATAGCGAGGACAAGCTAAATGGTACTCATTTTGGCTATGGGAGAAAAAGTCTCCTCATAGTCAATGCCCTCTTTCTCTGAGAACCCTTTGGCAACCAACTGAGCCATATACTTATCGAGGGTTCTGTCAACCTTGTGCTTAACTTTGTACACCTAGTTGCAGCCAATGGGCTTCTTCCTAGGTGGAAGATTAGAAAGGATGCAAGTGTTGTTTTTCAGAAGACTATGGTGATCAGCTTCCATAGCCTATTCCCACTCAGGTACACCTTTGGCCTCTGAATATGACTGAGGCTCTGAGATGCTGTGAAGGTTGGTCATAAGAGCAAAATTGACAGTATTCTACTGCTTGCTCTTCTTCTGAGAAGATCTGCCCTTAATCAATTCATTATCATGAAGATCATCAATGGTTTTGGCCCAGCATTTAGGCCAGAGAGTAGATGTATCAACATCTGAAATAGGTGCAACAACATCACTTGGTGTGGCTGGAACAACATTAGGAGGATCCAGAATATCCTGAGGGGCAAGTGGTGGAACAATAGGATGAGTTGCTTGGACAACTTCAGAATCCCTCTCATCACGTGGAGCTAGGGGAAGGCAAACACCCACATCTGAAGCCTTCAAAGGCTGATCCGCAGGGATAACAAAAGGAGTAGATAGAAGAAAGGGCCTAGTAGTCTCATCAACCACTACATCATGATTGAATATGAGATGATATGTGTATACCTTATGATTTTCACTGTAACCAATGAACATGAGTTTCTGGCTTTTGGAGCCTAGCTTGGTGTGTTTGGCATCTGGAATCCAAATATGAGTAGTAGAGCCAAAAACTTTTAGATGGTTGACCTAAGGCTTACATCCAGACTGGGCTTCTTCAGGAGTCATCTTCTTGACAACATAGGTAGGAAAATAGTTTAGAAGATAGACAACAGTGTAGACTGCTTTAGCCCAAAACTTCTAAGGAACACTTCAATGCTCCAACATAAAACATGCCATCTTAGTACTAGTACGATTTTGATGCTCAACGACACCATTCTATTAAGGGGTGTAAGGTGTGGTAAGCTGGCCTTTGATGCCATGTGTAGCACAGAAATGAGAGAAGTTAGAAGAACAAAACTCCCCCACATTATCAGACCTTAGAGTGACTATTAGATAGCCCGACTCTTTTTCAACTGGGGCCTTGAATTGCTGAAATATAGAAAACACATCTAAATTTTTTTCAAAAAATACACCCACATCTTTCTGCTAAAATCATCAACAAATAGAAAGAACTATCTACACCCAGTAACTGAAGGAGTGTTCATTGGTCCACATACATTAGCGTGAACCAACTGAAGTACCTTGGATGCTCTCCAAGAATCACCATTTGAAAAAGAAGTCTGATGCTGCTTTCCAGCTTGACATGCTTCGCAGACACCATGAATTTGAGTCTAAATCTCAGGAAGACCACCAACTAGACCCTCCCGAGCTAAATAACAGAGATAGTGCATATTTAGGTGCCCATAATGCTGATGCCAGAGTTTACTGATGGATGTACTCCTGGCTACCATGGCGTGCTCTTGAGAATCACCAGAATCAACAAGTCTATACAGACCATGATCCTCAAGCCCTTGGGTAACAGTGGTGCATGTCTCACAATCCACTATGTTGCATGTGTGCATGCTAAAAACAACATCCAAATGAGGAGAGTGTCGCATAATCTGACTAAGTGAGAGAAGGTTTAGTTCCATGCTAGGTACAAAGTATACATCGATAAATATTAAATTTCTCCCACCAGACTGAATTTGCACGTTGCCCTTTCCAACAATAGTATACTCTTTGCCTCCTCCAAATATGATAGAATCTCTAAATGGTGTGTACTCCATGAACTAGTCTTACTGATGTGTGAAATGTTAGGAAGCACTTGAATCAATGTACCAGGAAAAGGATTTGACATGATTTGCAGGTCTCTTGGCCATAAAGGCGTAGAATGTAGACTCTTACTTAGTGTGCTACACAACATGGGCCTCCAACATAATGTTAGACAATGACTCCATTATGTACGCTTTACAAGCAATGAAAAAAGACAACACAAATTCTAAGAACAGAACCCTAGCATGGGTTTCAAAGCAGATTGACAACACAAATCTCAAGACAGGGTCAAAAACCCTAACATAGATCCCAAGGTGAGAAAATTTCTTAAATTTGTGCTAGCACTTGGTCGCTGAAAGTACCACTTCTTAAGTGTTGAAACATAGTGCGTGGTTCTTAGAGTGACCGCTATCTGGGAACTTAGTCACTAATTTCTAGAGCTAGCAATGAGGGGGACCCATAAAAAAATTCTACTGAAACCTCAATGTAACCCAAAAAAATTCCACTGATTGTTTGGAACCAGATCATAGAAGGAATCTCGACCTGCCATAGATGCCGCTAAAATGGTGACCAAATCCACAAGATATAAAAAAAGAGACCAGTGACAGAGGATTTTAGACTATTTGACTAATCGGTATAAGTCTTACAAGAAAGATCAACCATAGAACTCGTCTTCAGAAATTGTTAGTATACATGCACCAAACACAAAACAAATCTCAGTCGTCAGAAAAGAACTAAAACCCATCAAACAAATGGAAATTGTGGGCAGGGAAGGCATGATGTAGGGTTGCAGAAGTTGCCGATGTAGAAAACAGTGACCATAAGTTTTCATTGCTAGAAAAACTTTACAGAAATCACAACTCCTTCAAATGTGACCTCAGAAATTGTGATTTAAATGCCAAAAATGCAAACCATCGACCACAATTTAAATGTCGATCCCAAATGTAACCCAAAAGAGGGAAATGCGAAGGAAACAATGTCGTCACTTTCAAAACCCTCACAAGTCAATGTCGACCCAGAACTATGAGACAACGTTACAAACCCACGACCACAAACACTGATGTTCTCAATCACATTTTTAGAAACAAATTGCATTCAAGAAAAAAATGAGAGCCGTGACATTCAAAAATAGGAGGAAGTGAAAAGGCATAACCTCATAAGGATTTAAACGATGATCAACACAGGTGATGAAACTTGTTACAAAACAAATAGTGATCTGGGCAGACAAAGACATGACCAAAAAAATTACAATTTGCAACTTGAACAAATGGCTTCAGCAAAAGATTATGGCCCAGAAAAACAAAAACATAAACTTGGAGCAGAAATTTGAATTGGTATGTCACCGTACGGAACTATACGGCCGTGTATGGAGCAGGGAAGAAAACAAAATTTAAATTTTTGTTTTCCCTCTCATCTAAGCTCTGATACCATATTAGGTAAATAATCGAAATAATATATTAATAGAGAGAAAAGCTCTTATATACAAAGTTTACAAAGAATGTTTCTAAAAGAAACATAAGAGAATTTTCTAAAATACAAAGAAAGGATGTTTCTAAAATAGATTACAGCTAATCTAAAAAAGAGAATTAGAAACAACCTAAAATACAATATTGACGATTAATAGAATTATCTAAATATTATTCTAATAACATCACCCTAATCTTCCTTGAATTTTTCTTTTTGGCATCTAGGGTTGTCACAAGTTGAAGAGGTTTTTTGGAGTTAAAAGGGCCCTTTGCATAAGGTTTCAAGACAATGCAAGGGCACTCAAATGGATTTTGTGGCTGTTCTCCTCCACCCCCAACACTCCCACACCCTGATGAAGATGAAACTCTAATATTTATTTCATTTTCTTCCACTTCATGGTCACTACTCTCGCTACCACTGCAGCTCATGTTTTGCGAGAATATAATTGCAAGTTTAAATTAAAATATGAAAAGAAAAAATTAGACATTTCTTCCTTTAAACTTTAAAAAAAATTGAAAAATAACATAAAATAATAGAATGACTTACCTCTTTCACTATTTTGTTGGCTCACTCTCAATGATGCCCTAGATTCAACTTCTCTTCCAGTTGCTTCTTCAAACCTTACTAAAAAAATTTATTTCTTCTCCTTTTTGGCTGCAATGTTTTTGGAAAAATAAAAATCAAGTTAAAATGAAAATGAGGTTGATTTTCCCTATTTAGGGTGAGCTAGGGTGTGGGGGCCCACCAACAAGCACTAAAATACCATTTTTTTTACGTTGGGTTTTTTTTTAATTGTTTTTTTTGTTGGGGATGGATAATCATCCCAAGGACGACTTTCATTTTCTAGGATGTCCCCAACTTTTCAGGATGTCCCCTATGATTTTGTAGATTTTGGGGATAGCTGGGGTACATCTGCACATCCCCAAAATGTTCTTAAAATAAGGAAACCCAAAAAAATACTGGGGACACGTCCCCAGGTTTCCTTGATTATTACTCATTTTATCCCATCATTACTTTAGGTACAAACACTAAGCAACCTTTGGATGTTGTCATCTCACATTCAGATGGCAACAAACTAGACAGTTGGTGTAATGTCCCTTATAAGAACAATACTAATTTTACCCTAAATTTTCCCTAATTTTACCCTAAATTTTCCCCAATTTCCCCCAATGTGTAATGTCCCTTATTCAGGTTACCCTAGACTTCATCCACTGAATCACAAAGGGAAACAAATTAGGTTTAGGGTTGTACCTTATTAAATAAATATCTCCTTAATGAAGTAATCTTGGATTAGAATCCTGCATTCACCACATAAACAATATATGCAAATATCTATATGCTAGTTAGGGTTAGACCATTGCATCACATCCATAATCATCAACAATGCAACACAGTTGGGAGAAGGGGCATGATGGGTCTGCCCGAAGCCATATGCTAAGCCTAAGAGGGTGTATACCATAGCCCTCCCCCTTGGCGACTTAGTACCTTCTTTTCCCATCATGACCTCGACTCCAAGAAGACACTTGCCAACTCATGGGATTGAGCAAGGGTCGTAAGTGGTTCAGATAGCTCTCTAGGTAAGTGCCCTCTAGTCCGAGGAGCCATTACAGACACTCTAGGATGGTGACTTGCTAACCTTGCTTACCTACTCCACCCCAGGCCCTTCCCACAAGAGGATTGCAGACAGTCCAATACATTTCTAATTCTAGCAAATATACATTTATGAATCATATTGGGACTATAAGCTTAAGCATGAGAATAACCAGAAATGTGACAATAAGCATAAGCATCTATAGATCAGATATATCTATAAACCATAAGCATACATATGTAATAAGAGTTGGCAAAAAGATACACCTAAATGTTTATATATGTGTGGAATATATGATAGCAGCCAACTTTTCTAAAATACTAACCGATCTGCTCCTTTATTAATGAATATTGTTCCTTATAATCTAGCACTTGCTAATATGATGAGATTGTTGTCTTTATATGTATGTTATCTCTGTATTATACAGAAAATATATTATTCAATGCCTCTTCTATATATCGCAATGGTAGATCTGAATACCTATTTTTCTGCTCTTAATCTACTCTATATTCAAATAATATTCGTTGCTTCTTATACTCCCAAAGTCTATATCCTCCATTCCGTATACCCTTATATCCTCTCACAAGGGAGACATCCTTTTATGAATTGGTATGTCTTTTTATAAAGGAGATTACCTTTCATATGGAATGCAGTGCTTCACAAACCTCAATCGTATCACATAGAAAATTAATTGCTACCTTCAAACAATAGTGATAGGTCCTTAACAAATAATTTTTCCTTCCTTTTATTAATCACTCCTTTATCTTTTGTCTTATTCACAAGTCAGTAATTCTTGTCTTATATGATATAAGACTTTATTCACTAATCGTTGGAGTTCATATGATCTTTTGTAATCTATTTCATGGCATTCCTTTTTTGCACTATAAATCATAATCGTTGCTCCCTTCATTAATGATCATTGCATAACATATCTATGATTTATAAATAAGACTTTGTCTTTTCACTTTGTAAGGAGGTCAGCCCTAGCATAGTATGGGACATTACAGTTGGAACTCATCCTTGCATACCACCACTAGGGCACCTCAACCTTCTTATTTTCATTCTAGATGTCACGGATCTACTTTGTCTCAACGTTGAGGGTCTTATAACCCCCATGGCCCGCAATCAAAGTCACAAGGGCAAGCACTTCAAATGAGATTATTTTCTTTCCTATTGATCCTAGTCATTCTATGGTGTATATTATTAGGTATTGCATTAGTAATTTCAAATTAGTCAGCAAGGATGGTGTTAGTTATTTTGGCCCAAGCCATGTTGCAAACTTGTAATGAAATTGTTTTCCATTGTTGATCACACATATTGCTAGCTACCCTTAGCCCAAGTCATTCTCTTAATGACATTCTTCAACTCTCTTGAAAACATTTTTCAAATTGGCAATGAGACTGATACTTTTGATCTACATGATCAACAATGTATTATAAATGATAATCTTCCATCTAGCTATTTTTTGGTGTTGACATATTCTAGATAAACATATTTCTTTCTTCTTTTTCTTTTTGGTTCATTGGAAATGTACTGAATACTCCTTTTATCTCCTCTAACCTAGCTATACTTTACAATCCCATTGACCTATTCAGTCATCTAATGATATATATGTAATGTCCCCATTTTTGGAATGGTCGCCATTAAGGTTGATTTGGGCCTTTCAACTCACTCTAGGACATTGGGAGAACACTATGAGCAGTGGAGATGACTTACCACATTGGTATGTTGACTTCGATGCATTCATCAGGGATGAGGAGATTTGTCTTCCATGGAGTCAGCCATTTGGAGGGCCTTTCATATGGATTTGTATTAGAGGTTCAAGTTTCATATGTTGTATAGATGCTATCACTCCATCTTGGGATGCTTTCATATGGATACCTCGCTTGGGACGACTTGACATCATCATGGAGGTCACTATTCACTAGGGTGAAGAGCTAACATTATTCAGATGCCTCTCCTAGGTGCTCATTGATGACTTATTATATTCTTTGACTAGAAATTGAGGCAGAATACAATAATTAACTATCATCCTTGGTGGTTCCCTTGCTAGTCATCCTAACTCATATCTTTAATTTGAGTTAGGCACCTTTCCTTGAAAGAGAACACATCATACATGGGTTGGCCCACTTGAGAGGGAATATGGTAATTTAAAACATGCACTAACTACCTAGGTCAGCCTTGAGGAAAGGAGGAGATAAAATGTATGTATATACACAGTCCATTGGCATTCTAAAAGCATCAAGCAATCAACATTCATTCATACATTGGAGTTTTATCTCTAGCATAAGGGTATTGAGACGAAAACCTCAAATATCCTTGGAGAGATTGGACAAAACCCTAACTAATCCAATTGGAGGATTCTGTGACAGGGATCTACTTGTGCATCATTAGAAAGAAGAGTAGATTGCGGATCAGATTGTGGAGATTGTTTAGGATGAAAAGTAAAGAGGGATTGATTTTAATGGTTTGTGTTGATCCTCCTTTCACCACTAAACATTCAAGGACATTCAATCAAGTAGGGAACTCTACTACAAATCTCCTATCACTTAGAACATAGGGGAAGATTGGAATTGTGTGATTTTGTTGTTTAATCAAGCCCAATTATGCTCAAAACCCTAATTTAGCAAATTCATAAACAAACAGACAAATTACAAAAAATGATCACACATAGAGATATCAAATACATACCAGATTTCAAAGTTCAATGTACAAAAATGTCATGGACTAATGAGCAGGTGCCCTAGTCTAGTGCCTTAGTTTTTGTTAGGATCTGGGAATGATATTTGCAACATGTTCCCATTGTTCCAGAGGTTTTACAGTTGCGGGATCTAAAGGACTAATGAGCGGGCACCCGAGTCCAAGTCCCTATTTTCTTCTCTAACCTACAATTCTCACAGTCTGCACTGCTCTCCTGCAACTCCACTTCTTTCATTGTCACAACTTGTAACCTGTAATCATAGAAAAGTGGGTTGGGAGTTGTGGTGTTTAGAGGCTTGCCTCAGTCAAGCCCCGAAGAGACATTTAAGTCTTTTGAACACCGTTGTTAGATAAAGAGTATGTATCCCTATGGGATAGAGGCAAGATCCAAATGATAAATGATATAAAACACAATTGATATCACATTGTAGTGAAGATATCATGGAAGGAAGATGATCTTCATGCCATGAGGAGATGGATGCGAAATCTACAAATACAAAGACAATAACAACACAAAATACTACTCTGCCACACAATGAATGCCTTGAATCACTTTCACAAAAGCTTGTCAATCAAAATGTCCATCTAGTATACAAATGAATCACTAATTATACTTTTATATGCAATTACAAACATCCCCGCTAAGAATTTTGTAATTTAAACTTAAGATGTTGGCATAGAACCTAAATAACAATCATAAACTGACAACCAAAAATATGCCCTGACCTAAAATAGGGGAGGACTATGGCATGGGTACCCAAGTCTTCCCCCACTATTTCAGGTAGGGATCATGTCAAGTACATCCTCTAAGTCTGATTTGCCATGAAACTTCAGGGTTTTCTCATTGGGAGTCACCATTAACATGCAAGATGACTAAAATGCATTCCAAAAGACCCGAGAGCTAAACCTTAAGAGGGAAAAGCCCCTAAGGGGACATTTTCTGACATAACAAAGATCATTCTTAGAGGTGTTCTTGGTGTGGATAGTTCATCAATTGCAAGGAGAAGTGCCCTCTCTTGGAGGGACACCTTTAGGAGGAAGGTTTCATGCATATTTAGAAGCTCAGCTGCTGCTAGGGTTTTGACCAAGGATAGATTTCATAAAAGTAGAATAGTAGCCTGATTTATTTCATTTGTGAGTTATTATCATGGTGAATATCATAGTTGAAAACCTCAAACTCGGCAATTACTTGACGGACCCAAAAAATTTAAAAACTTGGGACTTGGCAAAACCTCGAGGAAAGAATTAGCAATAACTCAACAAAGTTATCAAACATAAAAAATACATTAATTTTTAAAAATATGCTTTAAAAACATGCATATTACTAAATTTACAGACCATATTATTGATTTCCTTCAATACCTTTCATCTAAGTTGCCTAGAACTGGTGCGGGATTGGGATTTGTTGCAAAAAAATTTCCCCGATATGCATACTATATATATAATAATAAATTATAATATTAAATATAAATATTGTGTTAATATAATAATAATAATATATAATATATTATATTAAATTTTAATTATAGACATGCTACTATTATATATTATTATTAATATAATTATAATATATAATATATTATAATATAATTATATATTATTATTATTATAATAAAAATATAATATTATATTATAATATATTTCTTGTATATGGTAATGGAGCAGTGGTAGCGAACGTAGCGAAATTTTACGGTTAAGTCGCAGAGACCTCTACAGTCTCAAGAAAGCTTATTCGTAGATTTTGTTAGGGGAAATAATGGTTTTCATAGAGATTTTCCTTCAGGGCAAAGGCTTTATAGACAGGCGAATTATGGCCGTGGAGGATTCAGATCTAGGGTTTCTAGGTTTGGGAATAATGTTCAAAGATTTAAACAGAACAAGCCTTCAGTCAAACAAGTTTGGATTCCTAAAGAAGTTCAGAAAACTATAGATTTGAAATCGAGAATTGATTTGGAGGTTCAATTACTAGATGAGTTAATTGATCCTCATGTAAGGGACCTCACTCAAAAATCTTTGATTGGTAAGATCTAGAATTGTTCTTTGGTTTCTGTGATTTTCGATTCATGGATTCATGATAATTGGGAGGGAGTGACAATTTTTTTTTGTGTTGGATGAGGGTTTAGGGTTTTTTGTTGCTATTTTTTCCTCAGTTGAAGCTATAGATTTAATCTTGAGAACTAAATCTTGGTTTTTTAATGGGAAGGGTATTCACTTGCAACCTTGGTTTCCTAATCTTAATCCTTCTATGAGCAAGGATAATTTTTTTTCCTTTTTGGGTAAATTTTCCTAATTTACCATTGGATTATAGGGATTTGAATGTTCTAAAATTCATTACTCAAAGGATTGGGTTTTTTATTAATCATGATATTTTAACATTTAAAAACCCTAAGCTTCCAATTAGGATGTGCTTGATTACGAATACCTCTTTCACTTTTTCGGATAGTATCATTTTGAAAACTTCTAAAAGTTCATGAATCAAAAGATTAACTTTTAAGATCCGGAAACTATTTTTAAATTTGATAGTTTGGATGTTTCAGAGGAATGAGTGGATTTGGGAAAATCATGTGATTCCTCTATCCAATGTAAACAAGGGGTTTTTTGTGATCTTCCTTAGGGTAGGGTGAACGATTTGCTTGTAGAAGATAGTAATACATTGTTGGCAGGAGGTAGTTTAGGTTCTGGATTACTAGGTGATTATGTTCCTAACATTGTTAATGAAATTCATAATGATATATTTCAAGGAGTGGATTGTTTTGGTTTACAATCTCAAGATCAATTGGATGATGCTCTTAGGTGATTTGGGAGTGTCCTTTGAACCCTCCTTGGATTATCTAGTGAATGCCTAGAGTTCAGAGGTATGTAAAAATGATTTATCATCAGCTTTAGAAAAATCTCCTTTGATAATAGATAATACTGAGGTGTTGTTTGAGGATTTGTCTCAATCTCTAGAAGCTAATTTGGCTTGTGATTGTGTTGATGGTTGTGAAGTCAATTTGTTGTCTTCCCTTGTTTCATTTTCTAAGCCAGTTAATCATAAGGACCTACCTGATAGGGTCTTTGATTTTGTAGAGGTCATTAGCAATGTTTCTAATGTTCAAACAGTTGAGGATGCAAAGTTTTCTTTTTCTTTGAAAGAGGCTGAAAATTTTATTGATGAAGTTGTTTCTAAAGTAGGGGAAGAACTTACCAAAAAGATTGCGGATGAAGTTATGAACGAAGTTGCTGTTCAAAATGATTCATCATCGGGTATTTCTCAAACTCCTTTGGAAACTCATGTGGTTGTACCTTCTCCTCCTAAGACCAGAGGTAGGAAGTTGAAAGCTAGGGTTACTTAGGCAGAAATAGAAGCGGGTGTTCAAAATACTCCTGAGAAAATGTTAACAAGGTTAGCATTGAGGAGAGATGATGGCTCTCCTTAGGACCAATGAAGATTATTTCTTGGAATGTTAGGGGCATTAATGCCCCTAACATTCCAAGAAATACCCCTAACAAAAAATGCCTGATAAAACATCAAATTGATTTATTAGGTGCTCATTTCGTTTTACTTCAAGAATTCAAGTTGTCTGATCAATCAGTAGAAAATTATCTTAAATTATGGAAGAAATGGATTTTTTTGAGTTCATCTTCAGTTGGTGCCTCAGGTGGTTTGGTTATCCTTTGGGATAAGTTGTGTGTAGAGGTGACTCTCATTTCTAAGTCTACTAACTGGCTTTTTGTTGAAATTTGTTTTGAAAATAAAAAATTTAGACTAATTAATGTTTATGGGCAAACTTCATCGGTAGACAAAAAATGCTTATGGGATTCCTTGTTAGAAATTGTTCAATCCTTCCCAGAGGAGAAGATTATTTTAGGAAGGGACTTCAATTCTATTCTAAATTTGAATGAGAAACAAGGTGGCATTCTTCCCCCTTTGAAGGTAATGATTGATTTTTCAGATTTTGTTAGTGATAATGGTTTGATTGATTGTCTTCCTTCAAATGGGAGGTTTACTTGGATTAATAAGAGGAAAGAATTCCTTAGTATAGCTAAGAGGCTTGATAGATTTATTTTGTCTTATCAATGGTTATTATTTAATGATTCGTTTTCCTCCTCGATTCTTTCTTTCTCAGGATCCGATCATTTTCCTATTCTTTTAGAAATCAATTTTTTGGGTACAAATCTAAGTTTGAAAAGGCCTTTTAAGTTTGAATCTATGTGGTTCAATGATCCCTCTTTTCTTCCTTTGTTAAAGTCTTGGTGGGCATCTATACCTTTTGTTGTAGGTTCTAGAATGTTTCAGCTTATTAGAAAACTGCAATTATTAAAGAAACTTATTAAGTCTTGGAATGTTTCTCATTTTAAAAATACTTTTAAAGAAAAGGAGGTTATTGAAGGAAAGCTTCAATTGTTAAATTCTTACATAATCAACCATGGGAAGGATAGCTCATCTTTTGATCAACAAAAATTATTACAGTCAGAATTGGATGAGATTTTGGCATGGGAAGAAGAGTATTGGAGATAGAAATCAAGAGAAATTTGGTTACAAGCTGGGGACATGAATACTAAGTTTTTTCATGCCTCAGTCAAGATGAATAGGCGGTTTAATAAAATTCATCAAATTATTGATCCTAATGGGTCCCCAATCTCAGGTCCTCTCCTTTTACAAAAAGAGGTCATTTCTTTTTCTCGACTTTATTTGCTAAAGATTTGAATGAGCCCTCAGAAGATTTATGTAATTCTTTATTAATTAATATTCCCAATCTTATTAATGAAGAAGATAATGATTTTTTATTAAAGAAATTTTCTTTGGGAGAAGTCAAGGGTGTAGTCTTTTCTTTGGGTCCAGATAAAGCTCCTGGTTCGGATGGGTTTACTCCTTTGTTTTTTCAAAAGTGTTGGGAATTTATGGGTAAAGACATTTGATTGGCTTTGGAAGAATCAAGGAAGAATAGGAATATCTTAAAAGAGATGAATGCAACTTTTATTGTTTTAATCCCTAAGACTTCTGCTCTATCTTCTTTTACTTAATTTAGACCAATTTCTTTATGCAATACTATTTATAAAATCTTCACAAAAGCCATTTCCATGAGGTTGGCTTTGCTTTTCCTAGAATTATTTCTTCTAAGCAAGGAGGATTTGCTCCTGGTAAAGAAATGGCAGATGGTGCAATTTTGGCTCATGAAGTCTTGCATTCTATTAAAGAACTTAAGTTACTAGCTATGATGTTGAAATTAGATATGATGAAAGCTTATGATAGGGTTTTTTGGAGCTTTCTATTAAATGTTCTTTTGAAATTTGGATTTGACAAGAAGTGGTGTAAATGGATTCAATCTTGCATCTCGAGTGTTAGATCAACAGTTATTATCTATTGATTTTCTGGTAGCTAGGTCAGATCCCTGTCGGAGGTTGACCTAATTATAAAATGCTAAATGGTCTATTGGCCTTAGCATTTTAAGAGTCTCAGATATTTGATCAAGGTAGGCCCCATTTGGGTGAACTAATTTTGAAATAGGTCAGGACCTATTACTTGTAACGTGCATTTGATTTTGGCACCAAGGCCAACCAGGATCATTAGGTATATGGTCTCCTATAAATGTAATGATCCTTGCTAGATGAATATATTATCATCTCTGCTATGTGAAAATTATTGTTCTACAATCTACCAGCATTATTCTCTAGTGTCCATCAGCAAATCTATTTTTTTGTCAAAGTGGAATTGATCTAGCTCAAGAAGTGTCAGTGTAACAAGAAGGCATCGGCTAAAGTTTACAACCCTATGCCAAAGGAAAAGGTCTTGGCGATACCTTAGATGTCATATCAGTGTATCGGATGAACCTTACTCCATTCGGCCAATAGCCTAAGTCTCATCAACACCTTAAGCTCCATTGGAACAACAGAAGACTTCAGGTGAACATCTCGCAGTTATACCAATATCGAAGGTCTCATCAAAGCTACAAGGGTCATTGGCATAGAAATAGTGCATCAGTTAAAGATCCTAAAGCAATGCCGATAACATAAGTCTCTCCAACCTCATTGTGCCATTGGGATAACAAAGGACATCAGTTAGGCCTTGTAAAGTTGTTTCGATAACAAAAGTCCTACTGAAGTCAGGTTGTCATCGGTGTATCAGCTAAGTCTCCTTGAGACTTTGCTGATATCATTTGTCTTGATGATAATCATTGATTTCTGTCAGACAAGGAATGAGCCATGTCGATACTCTCTTTGTAATTTACTTCTGAGCTTAATATAAATCTGAGATTCTATTGCTAGGTTTTTCACCTCCAAGAGGGAGGTTTTCCCAGGGTAACTCTGTGTTATGTATGAAATTATGTTTGTTTCTTTCTTACTGCATTCTAATTTTTAAAATTAACATGGTATCAGAACCAAGTTTGAATTAGTATAATCGTATTTGCAGTAACCAATTATCTACCTCTACTCTTATCACTTCTTCAAGATGGTTCTTAGTCTCAGGGTGGAAGATAGGTTGGATGGGGCTTCCAATTTCACATCATGGAGAGTCTGCATGATGCTTGTGTTGAATGAAAATGACCTTGCAGACTTTGTGACCAAAGAATCTTCCAAGCCTAAGGAAGAAGGAGAAAAGACCCAATGGAGGAAGAAAGATCGTCAAGCTTAGAAGATCTTAAATGATTTAGTAAAGGACCACATTATTGTCATCATCTCCAAGATGAAGACAACAAGCAAAATGTTCAGAACCTTGGAGGAGATGTATGAAATCAACAACATCAGTCGTGTTCTAGCCTTGAAGTAGTAGCTTCATCACATCAAGATGGCTAAAGGTGAATCTGTCATGGCTTACTTCATGAGGATTTCTGATTTGAGAGATCAAATCTCATCTATTGGAAAGATTGTTGATGAAAATGATTTGACCATGCTAGCCCTCAATGGTCTTCCAACATCTTGGGAATCCTACATTTAAGGAATTAGTGCAAGAGTTGATCTTCCCAAGTTTGATAGATTAAGGGCTGACTGTATTCAAGAAGAGTCTTGACTAGATGCTAGAGGAGTTATCAAAAACACTCATGAAGACAATCATGTCCTTGTTGCCCAGTCTTTCAAGAAGAAAGGAGGCTATTGGAAGAAGAACAATTTCAAGAGGAATAGAGATCAAAGGTCTAATTCACCTCATGATTTGAAGAAAAAGAAAAAGGACCTGTCTCACATCAAATACTTCAGGTGTGACAAATTTGGTCACTATGCAAGGGACTAGTTATCCCAACCTAAGCAATAAGCAACACACTTAAATGAAGTCTCAAATCAGTCTAATACTGAAGACTTCCTTTTCATTTCTGCTCTGTCAAGCAATGTACCCTTAGACAGTGACACTTGGCTGATTGATAGTGGTGCATCTAGACACATCACCGGTTATTGAGAGCACCTCTCAAATTTAGTGGAGAAAGAGTCTAATCTTCATGTGGTCATTGGTGATGATGCTCGCTATTGTATGAAAGGCTTTGGTACTACTTCCCTTAATTTAGATTCTAGAATTTCTCTTCACCTCAGTGATATTTTGTTTGTGCTGGGAATCAAAAGAAACCTCATCTCCATATTAGCACTAGAAGATAAAGGTTATCAGATTGCATTTTCTGAAGGAAGAGTGCTTGCATGGCCTAAGAAGTCCAGCATCAAATCTACTCATGTCATTGGGAATAGGTATGAGAGCCTATATAAGCTCTCAGCACATCGAGTTCAAGCTCTCATTCATGAAGCACCTCAATCAAACGAGCTGTGGCATAGAAGACTTGGACATCTTCATTTCTGAGCTCTCCCTACACTTGAAAAGATAGTTAAAGGTATACCTAAACTTAGTCATATTCATGATGATACATGCAAAGGTTGTGCTATGGGTAAAAACACTAAGAGTCCATTTCATCAAAGTGAAAGTAGGTCTAAAGAGAAATTAGCTCTTGTGCATTCTGATTTATGTGGACCTATGTCTGTTGCCTCTCTAAGTGGATTCTTGTATTATGTAATCTTCATAGATGACCACTCTAGGAAAACTTGGATTTACTTTTTCCAAACAAAAGAATCTGATGAAGTTCTAAGTAGATTCAAAGAATTTAAAGCTTTATCTCAAAATCTATCTGGGAAAAGAATTAAAGCTTTAAGGTTTGACAATGGAGGTGAATACACCTTGGGTAGTTTTCATGATTTTTATGTTGAGGCAGGGATCAAGAGGGAGTTTTGTGTTCCCTACAATCCTCAGCAAAATGGGGTTGCAAAAAGATAGAACAGATCCATAGTTGAGGAAGCAAAAGCTATGATTCATGATCAAGATCTATAGACCTTACTATGGGCCGAAGCATCTAGGACCACTGTCTACATTCAGAATAAATGCCCTCACCGTGTATTGAAAGATATGACTCCAAAAGAAGCATTTTCAGGGATCAAACTTGATATCAATCACTTGAGGATCTTCAGGAGCTTAGTATATGTTCATGTACCCAAAGAGAAGAGAACCAAGTTGGAACCTTCTAGCAAAAGAGGCATTCTTGTGGGCTATAGCGAAACATCCAAGGCATTCAAAATTTATATTCCAGGTTAGAAGTTTATTGAGGTTAGTAGAGATGTCACTTATGAAGAAAATATTGCACTCAAAAGATCTAAAGGCTCAAGTATAGAGATTGATAATAAAGTTCATGATAACCCTCAAGACATGGATATTGAGCATGATACTGAGATTCAGAGAGGGTCTACAGAATCTAAAAATTATAACAATCCAAGTGAACCTTTGGATCCTACTAATGGGCCTAGGGACATTACCATGAGTAAGAAGAGACCTCTCTGGATTCAAGAGGTAGAAAAATTTGTAGCTCCAAGTGGCACATTCAGAAAAAGTAGGAGACCTCAGAAATTCTCTGACTATGTGACATTGATGTGCAACCTCATTGAGAATGAACCTTCCAGCATTAAAGAGGCCATGAAACAACAAGCATGGAAGAATGCTATGGATGAAGAATATTAGTCTATCATCAAGAATGATGTTTGGGATATTGTGCCTAGACCCAAAGGTAAGTCTGTCATATCTTCCAAATGGTTATTTAAAATTAAACATGCTGCTGATGGAAGTATTGAGAAATACAACGCTAGATTTGTGGCTCATGGCTTCTCTCAGAAAGAAGGCATAGATTATGAGGAAAGCTTTGCCCCTGTTGCTCGATATACCTCTATCAGGACTATCATTGCTATTGTTGTAGCTAAGGGATGGAGGTTGCATCATATGGATGTAAAGACAACCTTCCTCAATGGTGTTATTGAAGAAGAGGTCTACATTGAGAAACCTGAAGGATTTGTGATCCATGAGAAAGAATCTCATGTATGCAGATTGAAGAAAGCACTATATGGCCTTAAGTAGGCTCCCCATGCTTGGTATGAAAGAATTGACAATTATTTGGTAAGCTTGGGTTTCTGTAAGAATGATGCTGATCCTAATCTTTACTTCAAGGTATTCAATGGTGAGATGCTGATCTTGGTTTTATATGTTGATGATTTATTTCTGACTAGAGAATATCATCTTATTCTTAGATGTAAGGAAGAATTTACTTCAGAATTCGAAATGAAAGATCTAGGTCTCATGCATTTCTTTCTAGGGCTAGAAGTATGGCAAAGACCTACTGAAATTATTCTAAGTCAAGGAAACTATACTATTGATATTTTGAGGAGATTTGGAATGTTAGATTATAAACCTATGACTACTCCTATGGAAACTAACATAAAGAAGTTGAGTGAATCTGCAACTAGGTCTAATCTTGTGGATCCTACTGAATATAGGTAGCTGATTGGATACTTGATGTATCTTGTTAACACTAGACCTGGCATTTGCTATGCAGTGAGTTCCCTCAACCAGTTCATGTGTGAACCAAGACAGATTCATCTTGTTGTAGTCAAGCATATACTGAGATATTTGCATAGCACAGTTGGATATGGCTTGAAGTACCCTCTCAAGACGGTCATTACCTTGGAAGGCTATTCTGATTCTGATTGGGGAGGAAGTGTCACTGATAGAAAGAGCACTTCTAGAGTTTGCTTCAGCCTGGGATCTGCTATGATCTCCTGGTACATCAGGAAATAGTCTTGAGTAGCATTAAGTACTGCTCAAGCATAATATATTACAGCTTGTGTGGCATCTCGAGAAGCAGTGTGGCTTCAAAAACTCCTTATAGAATTGTTTGGACAATCTTGGGAGCCTATCATTAGTTACTGTGATAATTAGAGTTGTGTGAAGCTCTCTGTCAATCCTGTGTTTCATGACAGATCTAAGCAAGTGGAAATTTAGTATCACTATATCTGAGATATGGTGCAAAGGAATGCTATTCAGCTGAATTACATCAGCATTGATGAGCAAATAACAGACATTCTCACCAAGCCTCTTGCTCGAGTAATGTTTGAATACTTTCGAGTCAAGCTTGGAGTAGTGGAGAATGAAGCCCTAGCTGAGAAGGAGCCTCAACATCAGTGATACATTACACTATCCTCTTCCACCCTCTTCAAGTAGGTATGGTGGATTCACTCTTAGCGAGTAGGCATGGTGATAATGCAATCTTCTCTGGGAGAAGTTAGAAGTGAAAGCCTTCTTCCACCCTCTGCGAGTAGGCATGGTGAATATCATGATTCCATGATGTATGTACCCACCCTCTCAGAGTAGCCATGGTGGTAGTCATTATGTGACTGTGCCCTTATGAAGGAATCCTCCCTAACTAAGAGGGAGTGTTGATTTTCTAGTAGCTAGGTCGGATCCCTATCGGAGGCCGACCTAATTATAAAATGTTGAATGGCCTATTGGCCTTAGCATTTTAACTGATTTTGAAATAGGTTAGGACCTATTACTTGTAACATGCATTTGATTTTGGTGCCAAGGCTGACCAGGATCATTAGGTATATGGTCTCCTATAAATGTAATGAGCCTTGCCAGATGAACATATTATCATCTATGTTATGTGCAAATTATTGTTCTACAATCTAACAGCATTATTCTGCAGTGTCCATCAACAAATTTGTTTTTCATCAAAGTGGAATTGACCTAGCTCAAGAAGCGTCAGTGTAACAGGAAGGCATCGGCTAAAGTTTGCAACCCTATGCCGAAGGAAAAGGTCTTGGTGATACCTTAGATGTCATATTAGTGTATCAGATGAAACTTACTCTGTTCATCCGATAGCCTAAGTCTCATCGACACCTTAAGCTTCATCGGAACAACAGAAGACTTCGGGTGAACATCTCACAGTTATATCGATATCGAAGGTCTCACCGAAGCTGCAAGGGTCATCAGCATAGAAATAGCGCATCGGTCAAAGGTCCTAAAGTAGTGCTGATAACATAAGTCTCACTAATCTCATTGTGCCATCAAGATAACAAAGGACATCGATCGGGCCTTGTAAAGTTGCTCCAATAACAAAAGTCCTGCTGAAGTCAGGTTGTCATCAGTGTATCGACTAAGTCTCCTTGAGACTTTGCCGATATCATTTGTCTTAATGATAATCATTGATTTTTGTTAGACAAGGAATGAGCCATGTCGATACTCTCTCTGTAATTTACTTCTGAGCTTAATATAAATCTGATATTCTGTTGCTGGGTTTTTTACCTCCAAGACAGGGGTTTTCCCAAGGTAACTCTATGTTATGTATGAAATTGTGTCTGTTTCTTTCTTACTACATTCTGATTTTTAAAATTAACATTATCAATGGTAGTCCTATTGATTTTTTCTTAGTTTCTCAAGCTATCAGATAAGGGGATCCCTCATCTTCATTTATTTTTATTTTAATGGTTGAATCCTTTAGTAGAAATCTTAATGCAGAATAGTCTTTCCAACTAGAGGGGGGTTCAGATTCCTGGTATTCCTCTTTATGTTACTCATACCCTTTTTGCAGATGATACTCTTTTGTTTGGTTTTCCTTCTATCAAAGACACTAAATGTATTTAGAAGGTTATTTCTAATTACAGCTCTGCTTCAAATCAAGGAGTTAATTTTGACAAATGAAATTTTTTTTATTTAATACTAAACCATCTTTGCAAAGTAGGATTGTTTCTATTCTAAAAGTCAAACTGGAAAGTTTACCAAGTCATTATTTGGGAATTTCTTTATTTTTTGGTGCACAAAGAAAGTATTTTTGGGCCAAGGTCTCTCAGTCTATTCATAAGAGAATTGCACTTTGGAAGGCTAGATGGTTAACTTTGTCTGGAAGAATTACTCTATTGAAATTTGTTCTAACTATTGTTCCTATCTATATGCTTTCTATCTTAAATATTCCCAAAGGCGTTATTCAGGAGATTCAGAAATCTTTGAATTCTTTTTTATGGAAGGGCTCTGTAGATGAGGGTAACAAAGTGTCATTAGTAGCTTGGAATAAGGTTTGTGTTCCCAAGATTCTTGGTGGTTTTGGTATTCATAATATTTTTATTCAAAATAAAGCCTTGGGTGCTAAGTTGGCTTGGAAGATGTTTTATAATCCTGATATTAAATGGTACAAATTCTTTCAATATAAATATTTGGATTCTCTTTCTTCTGATAGGATTTTTACAGTTGCTAACCCCCCTAAGGGCTCTGCAATTTGGAATTTTCTAGTCTCTTGCAGAGAAGTTCTTTTACCTCACCTTTCTTGGAAAATTAATAATGGTGCTAAAGCCTTCTTTTGGGAAGATTCTTGGAATGTCTTTTCTCCTCTTTCCTCTATTAAGGATTTGGATCAAGCTAGGCTTTATCTTTCTTCAAATTGGGGTGTTAGAGTAATGGATTATCTTTTAGTTTCTAAAGAAGGTTCTTTTTTATATTTCTTCTTGGAAAGATTTTTCAAATTGTTCCTTTCCTGAGAATCAGAAAGTTCTTCTTGGTAATCTTTTAAGTAATAGGAGGATTTGTTTTTTTCCAAAAGAGGATGTATTGTTTTGGTCCTTGTCTAATAATGGTTCTTATTCTGTCAAAGATGGTTATAGATATTTATCCACTTTAGAATCTCCATCTGTTCCTGATTGGCCACATTTGCTTTGTTGGAATGTTGCTTGTCTTCAGAAAGTAGGGGCATTTGCATGGCTAGCTTTAAAGAAAAAAATTCTAATGGGTTAGAGATTATCTAAATTAGGGACTATGGATTCCTTCAATTGTGTTTTTTGTGGTATCTGTGAGAAATATGTGGATCATCTATTTATTTCTTGTCTTTTTGCTTTCTCTTGTTGGAAATGACTTTTCCTTAAGCTAAGTTGGTTTTCTCCTCTTCCTAATTCTTTGTTGGATCTTTTTCGTGGTCGGCCTATCTTATTCAAAGGTTCTACTTTTGCTTCTATTTGGATTGTTGCACCTTCTATTGTTATTTGGAGCATCTGGCTTGAAAGGAATAGAAGGATCTTTAGAAAAGAAAGTAAGGATTTTGAGGCTATCTCTTTTCTGATTGAAAAGTCTATTTCAGAGGTAGTCCTTAATTGTCTTAAGTCTATAAAGTTCTCTGATCTCCATTTCTCCTCTTGGGATTATTTTGTTTTGAAAAATTGGCCTTTTTAAGGCTCTTTTCCTATTACTAATTCAATAGCAATCTTTAACCAAGATATAAATTTAGTTCAATGGATGCCTCCTTTTGTAGACTTTATTAAATTCAACTTTGATGGGGCTTCTCATGGTAATCCCTGTCCTTCTTCCATTGGTGGAGTTTTTAGAGATATGAAGGGAGTAGTTGTTAAAGCCTTTTCTGGTAAAGTTTCTGATGGTACTAATAATCAAGTTGAGATCCTTGCTCTTGTTGAGAGCCTAAGGTTGGCTAATGGTCTAAAGATCCCGAGACTTCATATTGAGGGTGATTCATTAATAGTTATTAATGCATTGAAAAAGCATCATTTTCAAAATTGGAAACTTGATTATCTTCTACAAGAGGTTTGGTATATTCTAGATTCTTTTGAAAGTTTTATTATATCTCATACTCTTAGAGAAGGTAATAAGTTGGTCGATGCCTTAGCTAATTTGGGATTTGAGTTTGGCTCACTAATAGTCTCCTTTGATGCGGATTATTTTGGTAAGTATCCTCATTTGGAGGAAATCATACATTATGATTCTTTAGGGTGTGTGGCTTAAATCTCACTTGTGTGGCCTTTTGTATGTGGCATCAAGGCATCATTTTATGTGTTCAGTCATTATTTTCGCATGGTTTAGCATGATGGTTTTCAATTTCAATTGTCCATTTGATCTTATTCTCTGTAAATATCTTTGTCCTTTCATTCCTTCTGAGTTGGCTCATAGTAAATTACACTTATTTCATACATGGGAGATGATGTTATCAAATTATTGATATTTGATCCTTTTCAACTATATATTTGTGATTGCTTATGTGATTAACTATTATTTATGCTTAACTTCTCTTGCTATGTGTGGATGTTATGGAAGTTCAGCTTAATTGCTAGTTGTTCTTTCCAGTCTTAAAATGGGAGACTGCTTTTATTGGTTCTGTTTCTTCGGATGGTATATAGTCTATTTTTTCTATAGACAACCCAGAGGTGGAGGAAGCCATTAGAGATGTTGTGGGTAGAGATATTCTTGAAGGCTGTGTTCAGGTTTTATATCCTTCTCAGATCTTCATGGCTTTTGCGTCCAATGCAGTGGATTTATTGCAAGATGTTGGGTTGGTAAGGTAGTTAATTGATAAGTATGTTCATCGTTTTCTTTTTTCTGATAATAGTGTCATTGAAGCTTTCTACAACTATGATCTCTTTAGCTCAAGGGCTCTAATTAGTGGGCTTCTCACTAAGTGCCAAGTTCTTCATTCTCCTACTCATAACTGTGTTTTCAATGCTGTTCGTTCTTCTTTGTTGAATGAAAATGAAGATTTTTTGCATCTTTCTATTCATGCTCATGGTAAAAAGATTGGTGAGAGTTTTGCTAATAGTGTGGATGAAAAATTCCAAGCTTTTCTATTTTTACTTCAGTTTCAACCTCTTCTTCCTCCTCCTCCAGGCTCACCTATTGAAGAAAATGCAGTGGGTGAACCAAATTATCTTGTTCAGACCTTAATGCTATTGTGAATCCATGATAGGCTATTGGGGTGTTGTCTGGTCTATTTTTCTTTTTATCTCTTCTTTGGAGGAGTCTTGGATCTATTTGTTGTCTTTCATAGCTTAAATGTAATATTTTGAAATGGTCTTTTGTAAATTTTGCTCCAGTTTTGTGTTTGGAGCTTTTTGTATGACATTTTGTAATTTCGAGCTACAACTGGAGGTTTTCTTCCCCTGGTTCTTTCCTGCCAGTATGCTCGTCGAACTAGGGATTGTAATTATTATTATTATCTAATATAATTATAGTGGCTTGCCACTTTTGTTAAAAAAAAAATTCTTATATATAATATTAATAATAATATAAGAAATATATTATAATATACTATTATATTATTATTATTATTATTATTATTATTATAATATATAATTATATTATAATATATAATATATAATACATAATAATATATTAATAATAATATAGTGCTATATAATAATAAAATATTGCACATAGTTGAAAACTTGAAAAAATATAATATTAATTTATTTTTTACGGCATGAGACAATTGTGAACACTATAATGCTCGTCTTATATAAATATTGATAGTTCACCCAAAATCTCTCCTTTCATACAAGACAGTCTTTAAAATAATAATTATATCATCATAATCCTATATAAATATTGACAGTTTGTCTAAAATCTCTCCTTTCATATGATATAGTCTTTCAAAAATTTCAATTGTACTAACTAATATAATTTTACAACAATAATAAAAAACAAAAAAACCCTACCTCGTTTTCCCTGGCATTGATTTCCCTATGGGGCAGCGTACTAGGGTTTCCACTTTCTGGCACTCACATTTTTTCTCTCATCCAGAACAGTGAAAATGAAAGAGGGTTGTTCTTTTAGTTTTATTTGTTTGACTTTATTTTCCCCCCCTATTCGACGACTTGCACATTTTTGTTTGATATGTGATTCATAGTGATTTTTTTGAGGTAAAATTGCTGCGAGTTTATGGAAAACTCATCCTGACTTTTTCCTATAAAAACTTGCAGCCATTTCAGATGCACGATTACTCACGAGTCACGTGATTAATGCACAATTTTTTCAACTATGGTGGATATTATGTATTTCATGATGTAATACCTTCCTATGCTTGAGTGACCTATGTAGAAGATCTTTTGATGTTTTGATGATGAATATACGAATATTATAAGGTACAAATCTGAATAATTCATTTCCAGAATTTATAACAGCAGTCTTTCATATTTATTGTGGATGCATGGTTCACATGATTAGTAGGTAGTTCATGGTAATATAATATTCATGATTGGGAATATAATTGGGTGTGATCATATTGATATTTTCCATAATTTATGATAAATATATGTAAATGTTTCAAGTCTAATTTTTGGAGTAGAACTAGGGTTAGGGTAGAATTACAAAGTGCAGAAATCTTAGGGAAAAATTAGGGTTTTAAGTAGAAAATCAGAATTATAGTGTAATATCCCATTTGGGAAATTACAAGTGGTATAAGAGCCATGATCTTGCCACCCTGAGGGTATTGATCATGGATGTTATGACAGTGGAATCCTTTCTTGCATCCTTGGAACAACTTCAAGATGATTTGGATAGGATGTTGGAAAGATGGATTGCTGGTCAAGACGCTACAAGAGCCAAAAGGAAGGGCATTCTTGAAAAATCAAAAGTTTTTGTGAAAGAAAAGGAAGAGAAGAAAGAGGACTTGCAGTCCTATAAGGATAAAGGAGAATTACCTAGTGAAGAACACATAAGTGTCCATGAAAATCAAAAGATTGAAGAAGAGGCAGCCATGGAAGAGGAAGGATTACTTGTTGATGACTTGCATCATGAGGATAAGGGCAAGAAAGCATCACACATTGTAAGTAGAAAACTCCTAAGACTTCATGATGACTATAAGATCAAAGAAGGTATAGCCATGAAGATTACCAAGTTGGATCAGCTACAAGAAGGTATGGGTTCAATTAATGTTCCTTTGGATGTTCCTAGCATTTCTTCATCACCTTTATATCATATTGGCAAGGAATCAACTTGTATGGGTATTCTTGAGTTGGATATTGCTCTTAAGGACAATTCAGAAATTTCAATGGGAAATGATCATAGTGGATTGGAGAAAGGTGATTTGACATTGCAAGATAAAGAGGCCATAGTAGTGCACACATCTTCTAGGTCAATCATGAAGGAGGATCATGAAGTAGAAGACTCTACTTACTACTTTGATGGAGGAGGTATCAATGAAGAAATTGACTTATGGAGGCATGATCGGGTTGCATAAAGACCTTGGGCCAAATCACTTGGAGGAGCAATTGAAGACAAAGGGAGGTGAGCCTATGATTGCACTAAATCATTTTGAGCATAAACATAAAAGCAATGGTAGATTTGTGTTGGATAACCCTAGGGAAGGATGAACACTTTGAAGAAGACCTCTACCTCACCTGGTTTCAAGAGTTTCAAGAGACCATGGCTATGATGAAGGACAACTACTTGCATCTACGTATGGATAGCGACAATCTATTCAAAATGTACGAGATATATGTGGGTGCTTTGAGAAGAGAGGAAGATAGAGTGGATGAGTTCACTAGGGATTCCTTGATAAGCACCCAAGAGGCACTTCGAGAATTAGAGGACCAAGTGAAGAAACTTCATCAGGAATTGAGCATGGTACACTCCTCACCATACACCATGAAGTTTCAGTCTTCTATGGATGCCACTTCAAGGGTAAATATGCCAATAATATGAAGCATGGACATATGAATACACATGAGGGCATAACTTGCAACTAGGGGACAAATTTTGGGATACATGACACATTTGATTATCCATGGGAGGCATCCTTTGGACCTACCCTAGTGGATGACCACTTGATCATGGAGGAATAGGTGATTAGGATCTACAAAGACATCTCTCAAAGGCACAAGTTAAGGTCTTATTTCCTGAGTTGCAACAACAGTTCCTTACTTTCACCTTATCATGACATGACAGCCAAGAGGATCAACCTTGATGCATTTGTTTTCCATGAAGGGAATCATGTTGGATCAACCTTAGATGGAGAGTATGCAACAATGATAAAGGAGAGGTTTGAGAAGGATGAAGGCACTATAAAAAGGTATGACAACAACTTTGATTTTCTAATTTAGGACAGCAGTCTTTTGTTATTGCATGATCATATGTTGGCACCCCTTACACATGAGAATGAGATTGGGAAGACATCTTCTATTGTTGGCTTCTATATTGGAGATGAATATGAGATATTATTTTTGTGCCGAAGACCCAAGAGAACCAAGTTAATTCAGAATGACATAAGGCCTAAGTCTTGAATGTAGGCCTAGCAAGTGGAGCAATCAGATTTGAGGTATGGTACAGAACCTTTTACTTGTTTACATCTTGAGGATTTGATGACACTTCTTTTCGAGAGTCCCTTGAAGGCTCAAGTAGTAGAGGAGCTGGGAGTTGTGGAGTTTACAGTTAGGGGACCAGCCACTAGTGTTTTGATGACACCTTTAGAGGGAGTCATAAGGGATGGCTCTTTGATCCTTCATGGAGGAGGTTTTAAGTTGGGTGATATTGATCCTTTGGTGATACTTGAGGCTGTCCTATGCTTGTCTATAGAGACATTTGCGTTGGAGCAGTACACTTTAGAAGTATGGATGATTCCTACACCGAGGTATGATGTTGTTTCCATGTCTACTTTGGAGGCATGTGTCATTGGAGTTGGAGATTGTAATGTCCCCATTTTTGGGTTCTCTAGCGGTGTCATTGTCGTTGACCTTTTGGGTTTGTGTCAATTTGTTCAGAGGGGTAAATTGATGTTACCAATGAGCTCTGATGATTTAGAGGAGTTATATGATGCTCTCAGATGTTATTTCTTGCTTCTAGTTTGGGCTCCAAGATTCTTGGAGGGCATCTATTTATAGTAAGTTAGCCAGTTGGCTCCATTTATCATTATTCTTCATTGGGATCACTCTAGTGCAGCCAGTTTTCAATTCTGATGCATTCCGGTAGTTTCCACAAAATGGGTTTATTAATGGCTTTATTTTAATTATTTTACTAAGGTCACTAAATATTATTTAAAATATTTTAAAAGCACCTTAGTGTTATAGCTGATCGGAACTAGGATGAACTATTTTAAATCATGGATGCATTAAGCAAGGACCTTGTGTGTCAAATTATCATTATTTTAATAAAAGGGTCTTTTTCAGACAAAATGGGAGTTTAAATTAAAAAGTATCTTTCAGTGCTGGAAATATTTTAAAAGTAAAATAAATCACTTTATGGGAGTAATAAGGTTTATATTTTTATAAAGTGATTTTAAATTATATTTTTCCCCAAAGTTTCAATATGTGCTTATAAAAAAGGAATTTGGGGGGGGGGGGGAAGAGCTCATCAAACCCTAGGATGAAAACCCTTGGGTATTTGGCTTTGTGAATGAAAACCCACTTGATCATTTCTTGGCGTATTCACACAAGATCGCAGTTGTAGTGAATGGATTAGGTTTCAAAGTTATTTGGTGTACAAAGGATAAATCTTCTTGCAGGTTATGAGTTTTATTTTATGGGGGTGTTCTTGTTAGTTTTGTGGATTGGCTCTACAAATACAAAATTGATATTTTGAATAAGGTTTTATTAAGATTTTGTGAAGTGTGTGAAGTGGTGGAATCACAGATTAATCTAGAGATAGAAGTGTTGTATGTGAAATGACTTTTCAAAAAAAACAAATTAGAATTTCTTATTGGTTAAAGACCTCTACCATATAATATTAAGATAGCAGGAGCAGGTCAAGGTTGTCATACCATCAAGGAGGATATTATACATTGAAAAGTAAGCTGACCATACCATACCACAAGTTAGCAGTTACTTTTTGGAGGTCAATGATTTCTTTTTAGGTGGAGCGACTCCCATATTATGAAGGCTTAAAGCCTTAATTCACTAGCCACACCTTATTTGATATGCAAGAATATCAATTGTAGCCTTTTAGAAGTTTCATACAAGGGAGATATTAAGGCATTAATTCCCTATTAGAAGATTTTCATGCTAGTCATACTTATATGCTAGTACTTGGATAGTATGGTAAGGAGTTGAAGGGGATCATGAGGTTTGGAAAAAGTTCTGATTTATTTTTGTCTTCTGCACTTCCTACAGTAGAATCATTATAGGACTCAGTATGAGGTGTGAAACTCAGCTACAACAACAAGCTCTTTATGATAGCATTCTGATAAAGGTTATAGTAGTATGTTTGTTTATTTTGTCAACAAAATATTATTGTGGGTTATGATCTTTGGCCTTGTAACTCTATTGTTGAAGACTAATTGTATAGCAGCAAGCTAACTCATTGAAAATCAATGCAAATTGCTAGAGTTAAGGTCAGATTGAGTTTTCATTGTTATTTCAATTTCATGCAAAGTATTTTCTATAATGTCTATGCAATTTATTATGCATTGTTGAGTTGTTCCTTGAGCAATATATCTTCCAATCTGCATATTGAATGATTCCAAACAAAACAAAACACATTGAAAATACATTGAATTTCAAGCAAATGCAAAGTGTTTGATGGAATACATGCACAGTGAAGTTAGCGATATTTGTGGGATTTGGAAAAAATTTCTAGGGTGGACATTATAGAGATATGCATGGTGACACTAACATCCTCACCCTAGCACATGAGATTGTTTTGCATAGTTGGGTAATAGATGCTACTTCATGGTGCATGGATTTCATATTGAGTAGGTGAGGGACAATAGCAGTTTGGGTGCTTTGGAAAGGATTAGATTACCTCTTCATCACTTGAGGATGGCATTTGAATGATAGATTGTCATTCTATGTCATTAGATGATTTGTTGACAACCATATAGAGATTGTTTTCAATTGGGAGTTAGCTGTCCTGATTCACACCAGCCACCTTGGAGGAGCTGATCCACATTCTCTGGCACCTGTATTGAGGATTTGGCACATTGATGAGAAGTTGACTAATGTTGGAGGTTGGATTGATGATGATACTGCGAGGTGTCTTTTTCTCTTCATGATTGACAGGTGTGATGACGGGATGGTTTGGGATCCAAGTGGAGGTATGTTTGACATACCACTTCATTGGAGTGTTGGTGGGCTATCTCATACTTCATATAGCACTTCCAATGATTGTATCAGAGTGGCACAGAAAAAGTTTGGAGACTTGTGGTTATGCTTCAAAAATCACACTCTTCATCACATGTTCTTCAAGACTTCAGATTGGACCAGCTATTGCTTCTTAGGGAGTGGCATCTTGGGAGCTTTAGAGGTCATGGCACTTGTGGTTGCGAGCATACTTTATGGAGGATGGTGCTTGACAGGACTCGAGGGTGTATGGTCTCAGCTGTTGGAGTTCACTTTGCATTGTATCCTTCCATTCTTTCTTGGAGGATGTAACCACTAGTGGTTGTTAGGTATGGCCACTGGGTATGTGAGCAGATGGAGGTACATGTCATTTGACACTATCTCACAGCATACAAACTTGCCATTGCTTGAGGACAAGTAATTCCATGAAGGGAGGATTGTAATGTCCCCATTTTTAGAATGGTCACCATTAGGGTTGATTTGGGCTTTTCACCTCACTCTGAGACATTGGGAGGACACCATGAGCAATGGAAATGACTTGTCACATTGGTATGTGGTCTTCAATGCATTCATCAAGGATGAGGAGATTTGTCTTCCTCAGAGTCAATCATTTGGAGGGCCTTTCATATGGATTTGTATTAGAGGTTCAAGTTTCATAAGTTCTCTAGATGCTATCACTCCATCTTGGGATGCTTTCATATGATACCTCACTTGGGACACTTGACATCATCATGGATGTCACTATTCACCTAGGCGAAGACCTAACATTATTCACATGCCTCTCCTAGGCGCTCATTGATGAATTATTATATTCTTTAACTAGCAATCAAGGTGGAATATAATAATTAACTATTATCCTTGGTGGCACCCTTGCTAGTCATCCTAACTCGTATCTTTAATTTGAGTTTGGCACCTTTCCTTTAAAGAGAACACATCATACATGGGTCAGCCCACTTGAGAGGGAAAATTATAATTTAAAACATGCACTAACTACCCAAGTCAGCCTTGAGGAAAGGAGGAGACAAAATGTGTATATATACTCAATCCATTGGCATTCCAAAAGCATCAAGCAATCAAAATTCATTCATACATTGGATTTTTATTTCTAGCATAAGGGTATTGAGATGAAAACCTCAAATATCCTTGGAGAGGCTGGACGAAACCCTAGCTGATCCAATTGGAGGATTTCATAATGGGGATATGCTTGCACATAATTGGAAAGAAGAGTAGATTGCATATCAGATTGTGGAGATCATTCTTAGAGGTGTTCTTGGTGTGGATAGTTCATCAATTGCAAGGAGAAGTGCCCTATCTTGGAGCGACACCTTTAGGATGAAGGTTTCATGCATATTTAGAAGCTAAGTTGTTGCTAGGGTTTTTACCAAGGGTAGATTTCTCAATAGCAGCCTGATTTATTTCATTTGTGAGTTATTATCATGGTGAATATTATGTATTTCATAATGTGATACCTTCCTATGCTTGAGCAACCTATATAGAAGATCTTTTGATGTTTTGATGATGCATATATGAATATTATAAGGTGCAGATCTGAATAATTCATTTCCAGAATTTATAGCAGTAGTCTTTCATATTTATTCTGGATGCATGGTTGACATGATAAGTAGGTAGTTCATGGTAAATATAATATTCAAGATTGATTGGGAAAAATAATTTGGTGTGATCCTATTGATATTTTCCATAATTTATGATAAATATCTATGCATATGTTTCAAGTCTAATTTTTAGAGCAGAACTAGGGTTAGAGCAAAATTACAAAGTGCAAAAATTTCAAGGCAGAATTAGGGTTTTAAGCAGCAAATTAGAATTGTAGTGTAATATCCCATTTGGAACATTACAATATAGATATACTTTCTTTCTTTAAACTGATTCATAAATGTTGGCTAAAGTTACAATATAATGTTCCATTGTCGGTCCATTCCAACATTCTTGGAAAGTTCCAAGAATCCTTGAGAGCGCCAATGTTCTCTGAAAAGAATTCTAATAGTGGCAATGAGTTCGGGAGACCAAGATGAGTCCAATGGTACTTTTTGAATGCAATTCTATCATTCTGGGAGCACTCCACACTTCTTGGAGAAGTTTGCTATGTTTTGAAAGCACCAATTTGCATAAAGTTTGTCATCCTGAGAACTTAAGGTTATTTTGGCATGGTTAGAATTCATATTTGGATCATTTTAATATTTTTTGTAACTTTGGTGGTTGTGTGGAAAATAATTTAAATAATAAATAATTATTTTAAGTTGTCAAAAAGTTACTTTATTTTATAATTCTATTTGATAACTTATTTAATTATTTAATAAAGGTTCTTTAAGTTATGCAGATAAGGGATGTTAGACACAAGGGGGTCGTAAAGGCGACTTTTGGACACATGAAATAAATTATTCTATCTTGAGGACAATATGGAGGGATAAGGGAAAATAATATTTTAATCCCTCAAAAAGTTATAAAGGAGGTGTTGAGCACAAAGCAAGAGTTAGACTCAATAATGATTTTTCTTCTACTTTGAGTGAGAACCTGTGTTCTCATATTTTCTTGAGGATGAAAACCCTCTTGAGAATACCAGTTTCAGGGACAAAAACCTCGTAGTTGGATTTGGAGATTTCATTTAGGAATCATAATTGTCCTGTAATGTTCATCTTTCTCTATTATGCAACTAATGAATATAATTTTCTCAAGTTTTTGAAGAGCATTTGTAGAGTTTTTCAGTGCGTGAAATCCTCTAAGGTTTGGTGCCTTCCAAGGAACCAAATCTTATGTTTTCAGGCAAGGCAGTTTCTATTTTTGTAGGCCAAGTCAATTGTTTGGCACTATAAACCCTAGCACCTCACTAGGGAGGAGCAGGACAAATTTTTCTTAGAGCTAATTCAGACCTGCAGCTGCTGTTTTAATTGGAGCTGAACTTTTAGAGCTGGTCACACCTTGAGGGAGAAAGTTGTACCATACTAAAGGATGGAAAAAAAATTTTGAGGGAAAATCAGCTCATTTTTTCTTATGTTCTATGCTGATTGGGAGGTGCATCATTCTTTGAGTGAAGTCTACATTAATTGGAGGTTCTAAATCAGATTTTGAGGGAGTGTTGATGTTGGTTAGAGTTTCAGACTTTCCATTTTAGACCTTCATTCTGCTACAAATCTGTATCAGACTTGTTCATCTGTGATTTCAGTGACATTCAAAATGTTTAGACTTGTGTTTTAGAATCCCTCTTCTTCTACAACAACAAAACTTAAATGGGTATGGTTCTAATATTGATTTGTATGATTTTTTTTGCCTCTTTACAGTGATTATTTGCTGCAGCAAAATATTTCAGTTTGAAGTCAAAATTATTCATTATATTTTGTAGTAGTGTTAATAGTTTGCAATCAGATTGAAATGTCATTTTATTGCAACTGATTTCATTTTGAAATATATAGATGTATAGTTACAATCAAATATATTGTATAACCCTAGAAGGTAGTACCACTGGTGGCTTTGCATTTCCTACATAGCATTTTGTAATAACTGGATGGTTCACCATGAGTTCTATAGCATGCATTGTGTCTTATCACCCTCCACTGAATAAGCATAGATAAGGATGGCTTTTCACCTTGTGTGCCTGCATCTTTGTTTGTAAATGCACACTCCACTGAATAAGAGTAGATTTGGTTGGCTCAACCACCTTGTGTGCTTCATTTTGTATTGCATTGGCACACTCCACTAAAGAAGTGTAGACTTGGCTAGCTCTACCACCTTATGTGCTTTGGTTGATTAAGATTTCATGTCGCTGCATTCTTTTTAGATAGTTGGGAGTGGTCCTAAGCACTATATGCTCTCACCTTGCCCATTCTGGGAATTGGGTGATCAAAAGGTGTCAAGGACGTTGCATTGTAGCAATTCTTTAGTTGTTGAAAATGAAAAAAAATTGGGGTGGTTATTACATACAACCTTGATTTTTCAAAGAAGCTGATACATATATAATAGTTTAATCCTGTGTATTTCCTTTACAATCTTCATTAAGCATCTTTCATTTGGTAAAGTTCTCTTCCAGAATGTGCCTCTACTAGTTTGTCTTCTTTTCGTTATGATAGCTTTCTTGCACTCCCTATTATTACCCTATTTGTTTTACAACCTTGTAGCATTCCTTTAGCTTACTTAGTAGGTTAATAAACTATTTCTCCTTAATAAATAGATCTCCAGGCCTTAAGGAATATAACCTTCTTCATGTCCATCCTTAATCTAGTTATAGTTCTGTATAAAACATGTCCTAGGTTCTGACTCATGCAAATATTGATTATTACCTAAAACTCACGTATTCCAAGAGAAGTCAAGAACCTAACAAACCACTAGTTATTATCCCAAACCCACATCTTTGACCAGGATTCTAGAGGATGGCAACATTGACCAAAGTTTGAACACACAAAAAATCAAATTCCCTAACTTTGACAGTCTAGAAAACAAATCTATTCATGTTATGCTTGGAATCTAGGTACACATCTTGCATCCAACCTTATTTAAGTGTGGCCCCTTATCATGGGGAGCAATGCCTACAGGGTTTGAACTTGGGTCATCATCAATACAAATGCTTGTCTGGCCACTAGAATAGTAGCCTGCTAGAGTCAAGGAAAATTAGGTTTATCTAGTAGTTACAATAAGTGCAAAATTGTCATGTTGTTGTGCATCTTTGTATCTACAAAATGGTCCAAAGGGTTATAGTGTGATGGTTAAGGGGCACACTCTAAGAACCTTGACATGTGATCCAATCATCCTACCTCAAAGAGAGTTCAAGATTTAACGAATCTCTGCAAAGTAATTAAAAAGAGTTAGACAAAAAGGGTGTCAATTTTTTGTAGTAAAAAAGGAACAATTGAGAAAAGTCTTGGAAAGTAAAGAGTGTTATTTGAAGAAAGTTATCCTTTTCTTCAAGATTTCTAGGATGTTTTTTTAGAAAAACTTCTGGGTCTACCACCCAAAAGAGTCTTTGATTTGGCAATTGACATTAAACCGGAATCAAAACCAATATCGAAAGCACCTCATCATATTACTATTATGGAAATAATGGAATTAAAAGCCCAATTACAAGAATTGTTAGAAAAAGGATTGATTAGGCCTAGTGTTTCACCATCAAACACAAGTTATCTTTTTTAGAAAGGATGGAACTTTGCGTCTGTGTATTGATTATCATATGCTCAATAAAGAAACGATAAAGAATAAGTATCCATTACCGTGTATAAATGATCTTTTTGATCAAATGTGTGGAGCTTCTATGTTTTCAAAGATCAATTTGTGATTAGGATATCGTCGGTTGAGGTTGAAGGATGATATATCCACAAAACAACTTTTAGAACAAGATATGGGCACTATGAGTTTATAGTTTTACCATCTGGACATACAAATGCCCCTACCCCATTCATAAACCTGATGAACAATGTTTTTAGTGATTGTTTGGACAAGTTTGTTCTAGTCTTTCTAGATGATATTCTTATTTATTCTAAGAAAGAAGAAGAACATTTGCAACTTTTGTAAATTGCATTGCAATGCTTGAGAGAGTATAAGTTATATGAAAAACTTTCTATCTGTTCTTTCTTCCAAAAGGAAATTCAGTATTTAGGACACATAATATTAGCTGAAGGAATTTTAGTGGATCCAGCAAAGATCAAAGCTATCCTAGAATAGCTTATACCTAAGAATGTGCATGAAGTGCATAGCTTCATGGGTTTGGCAGGATACTACAGAAATTTTGTTTTGAATTTCTCTAAAATGACAAGTCTAATAACTTCCTTGTGAAGAAAAGGGAAATGTTTTGATTGGTTAGATAAATGTCAGGAGGCATTTGATCTATTAAAAGAGAAATTGACAACTACACCAATTCTAAAAATCTCCAATCCTAAAGAGGTCAAGCTTGAAATAATAACTAATGCCTCAAGAGAAGGATTATGGGGAGTGCTTATGCAAGATGGGCAAGTGATCGCCTATGAGTCTAGAAAGCTTAAAGCTTATGAGTAGAATTATGCTTCACATAATTTAGATTTGGCAGTAGTTATGGATGCTTTACATGTATGATGCCACTATTAGTTAGGGAAAACCTTTGTGCTAAAGTCAGACCATCAAAGTCTTAAGTATGTATTTTCTCAACCACATCTGAATGCTTGACAAAGGAGATAGTCAGGATTGATATCTGGCTATGACTTTGAGATAAGTTATATCAAAGGAAAAGAGAACAGAGTAGTAGATGCTTTGAGTTAGCAAAGACATATTTCATCAATTGTCTCTATTCATGCAAAATTCAAGGATTTAGTGTTGCAAAAAATTATCAGAAGATGAATACTATGAGTAGGTCAAGCAAGCTCTAATGGTAGATCTTAAAGATTCAAGGTATGATGGGTTTCATTTTGAACCTAATGGATTGTTGAGGTATAGAGGAAGAATGTATGTTCCTAATTCTACTAAATTAAGGAATCTTGTGTGGAAAGAAGTTCATTATGCGCCATACTCAGGACATCTTGGAGTAACCAAACTTCTAGCATATGTAAAACCTCTTTATTTCTAGAAAGGAATGAAGAACAATGCTGTAAGATTTGTAGTAAGTTGTCTAGAATGTCAAAGAGTTAAAGTGGAACATCAACATCACATAGGACTTTTGTATCGACATGGTATACCTGAATGGAAGTGGCAAGTCATAAGCATGGGTTTCATGCAAGCTCTGCCAATGTCTAGAAATAGACATGATGCAATCTTAGTTGTGGTAGATAACTTATGAAGGTACAACATTTCGTACTAGGAAATTTAACTGATGGAGTAACAATTTTAGCTTGTAAATTTTTTTCAAGAAGTGTCTAGATTACAAGGAGTTCCTGAGAAGATTATCTTAGATAGAGATACGCACACATTATCAATGTTTGGGTAAACCTTGTTCTCAACATTAGGAAGGAAGCTAAATGTGAGTGCAGCTTATAATCCTAAAATAGATGGTCAAATTAAGAGAGTTAAATAGGTTTTAGAGGATTTGTTACAAATGTATTGCATGGATCTTAAATATAAGTGAGAAGAGTACTTACCACTTGTGGAATTTGCTTATAACAATTCCTATCATTTTGATATCAAGATGGCACTATTCAAAGCATTGTATGAAAGAATCCGAACTCTTATAAATTGAGATAAGATAGAAGATAGGATTAGCATTGGTCAAGAATTGCTAGCTAAAATGGAAGAAAAGGTTAAGTTGATCAGAAAAAGATTGGCATAAGCCAATGATAGACAAAAATGTTATGCTAATACCAAGTGAATTCAAAGATAATTCTCTATTGGAGAGAAAGTCATTTTGAGGATCAAACATTAACAAAAATCTATAAAATTTGGAAAGTCCTCCAAATTCACTCGTCATTATGTAGGACCTTTCAAAGTACTTGAAGTGATCAATCTAGTTGCCTACAAGATTACTCTACCACAAACCTTAACTAGAATACACAATTTTTTTCATGTTTCTTATATGAAAAAGTATATTGTAGGAGATAACCATATTCTAAATTGGAATGTATTATAGATACCAGACCCATGAGTGGTCACAATTGAGCCTCTCAAAGTGATCAAAAAACACAAGCTTCACTTGCATAATAGAGAGGTTATGCAGTGCAAGGTCCAATGGGACCAATATGTAGAAGGTAGTGCTACATGGGAGTATTACCATGAGTTCTATTAGAAATTCCCTTATTTATTTCATACTTTTAGCAGTTAAACAAAAACTTGTTTTCAATTTTTAATTGGTACATTGAATCATCGAGGACAATGAATCTTATAGGGAGAGATATGTTACATCCCTAATTTTGGATTTGATTTAACTATTTACTTTTCCATGAATAGAAGTGACTTTATGAAAAACAATTTAACATTATGTTATAATGTTAGAGTAAAACATTGATTTTATTATATATCAGTTCAAGTTATTAAGTATAATGCATGTGATTAAATGATTTAGTAATTCATGTTATGAGAATTTGATTTGTATTCATAAGATTTATGAATGGACTAATGATGCACTGATCACAATTTAGTGATTGCAAGATGTATGCAAGAAAATAGGTTTTGATTACTCTCTGAGAAAGAGAGAGTATCTTATGAGGAGAAGAGAATCGACCTTTGGTTTTGAACTATTCATTTAGTAAACCCTTTATGACTGAGGTAAGTAGTGTTTGTTGGTTTAGGTTCAGACAACTGAGAGGGGGGGTGAATCAGTTGTCACACATTTTTAGTCCTTTTTACTTTTAATCTTCCTTTACCACTTATAATCAATTTAATTATATAAACATTTCAGCATCAATCAATAACATATGAACAGAAAACATAAATAACACATTCTACACTAGGATTTTCACATGGAAATCCAATTAAGGGAAAAACCATGATGGGGTTTAACCCATAAATATTAATACCATGTTAAAAGTATTTTTACAAATGGGAATGCACATGCATTCGGGCTCACTACCTAGAGCTCACTATTCAAATGGAGGCTCAGTACCTATGGAGATATTACAAGAGAATGACAGAGATTTGAACTGATTAATAGCATCTACTTATGCAAGAATTTTAGTTCCAGTTAAGTACAAAAATTGATCTTACACATTTCATCTTTGCTCTGCTCCTCTTACTGTTCTTCCTTCATTCACACATTAGATTTTTTCTCTTCTCACATATGCCTTATTTGCATACACCACACACACTAAATCATCTAATTTCATCAGCTATATATATTTATAATATGATATACAATCATTCTATTAGTCAACTTCAACAACACTTAGAACTTGTATGAATGCTCTGCGCTGTCGGCTGGATCTATGCATAACTTAATGTGTGGACCAAAACTTGCTCTTGAATATCATCACTCATGTCTGCCACTATCACTAATCATTATCATTTGTCCAACAAACAACTTCCATACATCTGAAATCAAGACGTTTTGCAAGGTCTGCCTATTCTTCTTCTTTATGCAATGACAAAATGGAACCTATTACTCAGAGGCTAATATCTTTTGAATATTTCATCACCTAGGACAAAAATTTAGAGTTAGACTATCTTGACAATGCACATTACTCCCCTAGAAATGTAGCTAATCATGACTTACCACCGAAGAGATTCGGACCAAAATACCAGACCCTATTGTTGCTCTGTTCCTAACTGCCCAGACTTAGACAAATTATGAATCTAACTTCAAGTATGAACAAATTGTGTTATGTGGATGATTTGGATGATCTTAGTTTCCATCAATGACAACATATATCATGCCTAGGCGTGTCTCTTGCCAACAATCTCCCCCTTTGGCATTGATGGCAACACTTAGTTAAAAACGACTAAGTGTCTAGTGTAACTCCCCCTTTGTATGTACACTTGTGTACTTTACTTATTTCGGTGCTCCCCCTTTTTGGAATGCCTCATTTTTCGCTGCCCTTTACTCCCCCTTTGACATCAATGGTAAAGGGTGGGGTCCACAAGCCAAAACTCTCCAAAATTTCTATATATACTGCCGCATATGTACAAGTAATCATTCCTTATTTACATGAACTTGAGAACATCTACAAAGCTGGTTTTTATTTGCGCAAGCTTAAAGGCCCAAGTAATTTTCATTCCATCCAAAATAGAGATGTGCCCACTCAACAAAAATGCATATGGTTATGCTTTTTCCAAATCTGGAGGATCACTTGTCTGAAGTACATTGTAGGCTTCAGATAAGACATTATGCATAGATTCCAACTTGGGGGCAATCAATCCCCAGATTTCACACATCCTCTTCATAGTATTGCCTTTCTCTTTTTCAAGTCCCTTTATTTCATCTATCAAGCTAATAACCTAACATTCCAGGCTTATAGGAGAGGTAGTTAGAGGATCAAAATTTTGAGATAGAACTGATATTTTCTGTTCGTGTTTCTTTATCTTCTTTTCAATATCCTTATTGACTTTAGACCATGATAGGAAAAACTTATATATATCTCCTCCATCACTTAGGGCATTCCAAATTCTCTTTATGCTAATGCCTAGTATCAACCTATTACTCCTTATTAGATTCTTAACTTGACTAAATTTCTTATTCAGGAATTCTTTCTGAACTTTTGCCTCTGTAGACTTTTCAAAAGAGTCAAAGTGTGAGTTTACTGAACTTACAAGATTTTTTAGATGTCTGGAGGGGGAATCATTTTGATTCTTCTTATAGGTTGGCATTAATTTCTCTAAAATTTGGTTTGCAATCCCCAGTAGATCATTGTCCTCCATGTGGGACTTTAACATCTTTTCGCTAGCCTTTACTTGGGTGAATGATGCTATTTTCATCAATTGAATTGGAGAGAGAGCATCTGGATTGGCTAAGTCTTGGAGTAGCTTGGGCTCATCAAGTTCAATCATTTCTTTTTTAAGAAGACCTTTTACTGCATCTACAGTGTCTCTTGCAACCATTTCAGAACAATCCTTTTGTTCTCATGGTTTCTCAGTATATGCTTTAGGTGCTTCAACATTTGCATCATCTTCTTCTGCCTTGTCCTTCTTTCCTTTTTCTTCCTCTTTCTCTATTTTACTCTGCTTTGTGTTTTCTTCAGATGGACTCTTTCCTATTTACTTACCACTTGCTACCTGATCTAGAGGGCTCTACGTGGTAGTAATATCCTCGTCTTTTCCAAAGTTATCTGGTGGAGGCATTACCCCTACATCAACTATTCTGTCTACCATTTGTATGTCCTCCTGATTGACTTGTTTCTCTTCCTAAAATTCTCCAATATTTAGATTTGATGAGTCAAATCCAACATTAGTCTCTTCATAGATTAACTCTAGAGGATCTAAATTAACACCTTGGTCATCAATTCTCTTGTTAATCTCTTCATCTGGAGCTTCCAGTTCTGGAACTAGAGAATTGTCTTCTTCAACTTGTTTCTCTAAAATAATAAAATACTTATCCTTGTCTATGGACTTTCTCAAAATTTCCTCTATTTCTTTTGCCATTTCCTTAGTTTCACCAAGCATATGTTTGTTCATCCAGACTTTGCTTCTGAATTTATCTTTGACTTCTCTGAGGATTTTTTTTGCTTCTCTTCTAGTCATCATGGGGCACAAAGTGGAGAGAACATACTCTCTAAATTCAATGTCTTTGTCCTTAGCTACTTCTTTCCTCATTTCCAGTGCTTTCCTTAAGCTTTTAAGGAGTTCTTGTAAAATTTCTAATAGGGCTCTATTGAATTTATTCAAATATGTGATGATGGAATCTTCCAAGATTTTCTTATTTGCCAGTGATTAGCTTTTTACCGGCCTTATTGCTTTTTGAAGGCTGGCCTTCACAAGTCTTTGAAGTTCTGGCTTTCTTAGATCTTATTTCTTTCACTTTTTCATCTGTATCTGTCTCTTCATCATCTTTTGTGCTCTTGTAGGTTCTTGTGCTCTTGGTTTTCTTTCTTTTCCCTCCATCATTGGATGGAGTGGCTTCAAACTTTTTAGTGGAAGTGGACTTGAGTTGCTCAGCAAGAGTTGTAAAACTCCTTGTCTTCCTTGAGGAGCTTGGTGGGATTTCCAGAGTGAATGTCGGTTCACCTTCTTCTTTTTCTTCTGTAATCTGCTCATTACTTTTCTTCATCTTTTCAATTCTTTCTCTGTTCTACTTTAATGACTCCTTGGTTAGGCCAATGCTCTGAGCATACCTTTCAACTTATCTCTACACTTTCCTTTTGGTCTCAGGCTATCTGAGCTCGACATGTAATTTTAGACATAGTTCCTTGTATGTTCCAAACCCTTCCACAAAGGTATCTTTAGGTGTGTTTAAAAGATACTAAGCATACATATCCAAAACTCTTTCATCCACCTGATAACCCATAGGCATTATCTGAACTGTCCTTGGTTCTATAGCTTCCATGAAGCACTATTCTATGTCAACCATGAAACATATGTCATTTTCATACTTCTCCACAATTGTTATAGGGATTCTCTCTCTTGCTTGCATTAAACTCTGGAAGTTTTTGAAGTAGCCCCAAATGGCAGTCTTTTGGGCTTGGGAGTCACCAACGCTAAGAAGGTGGTCTCTTATTTTCCATGGTATTGGTCTATCCATTGTCTAATGCACACTTTGAATTCCAAGTATTTCATTCATAAAATAGAAGAACAAGCATATAATCAAGGAACCATATTTGAAGGAATTTTTCTTATCTTTCTTTATCTTTCTCAAATTCTCAATCAATTGATTTCATAGTACTTCACAAAGATCATAATCAGCATTTTCTTTAACATTTGATAGGCTACATCTATTATAGTTTTAGAGATAGAGTTTTATCTGCTGGAGTGGTAAATTTTTTACCTAATCACCATGTAGGTGAATTTGACATCTAGTTCTATAATATCATTGATAGTCATCGCCCTTCTGTCAAACTTGGCACCGGTAGCATCAGTCACTATCTGGTTTTTCATAGCTTTAAGTAAGGGCAATCCATTGGTTGAATTTAATCTGGTTACAATCTTGATAACATCCTTTGTGACCTTGAATGGTTTTAATAGCCATATGAACTCATCATGTATTCAACTTAAAATTTATTGAACCCATTCATTTTCATCAAATGTCAAAAACCTAATGACTTGCAGAAAATGTTTGCTTTCTAGGGCCTTGTATTCTGGTTTCAATATGTGGCTATCATCTGTTAAGTAGTTGTTAAGAAAATCCAAGAGTTTCAAGTTTCAAAATTCATCTATGTTATAGTGGATGTATGCCCTAATATCCTCAACATGTAATACACCATGTGGAACCTCAAAGAATGCACCCAACGGTTCAACTTCAATTGATTTGTGTGGATGCTTCTTAAATATTGGTTGGGGCCTTTCAGTTACATCAACAACTAGAGGAGTAGCCATATGTAGAAATTAAGAACTCAAGATTTCATAGAAAATAGAGAATACCTTGTTAAGAAGATTAGGGTTTTTGCTTGGAAATCTTTTTCTTGCTTCCAAATCTTGAGAATTCTCAGCTATAAGCTCATTCACTTCTTTCTTCTTGTTTTCTCTAGATGCAAAACATTTCAAATGAGGAATGAATGTCCCTTTTAAGCTTTGCATCACCTAATTTGCCTTTGTAATAAATGCTCTGCCCTAGCACATCCAGTTGCTCTATTTTTTGATAGTCTCTCATGTATCACTCTGCAATTTGCCATAATCACTTCCTTTCTTCTACAAATCCTTCCAAATGTTCTGATTCAATTCAAGGTACCTTTTCTCATTGTGCTAGAACCAGACACTCAACTACTGGCTAGGGGATTTTTGATTTTTAATGCAGCTCCCCCTGAGCTAGAGCTCCTAATTTAATTGCTTGAAGAATTATCTACACCAGATTCTAGTGTAAACCCATCACTCTAGTTCATAGTTAATTTCTTCACCCATGTCTCACTTGTTTCATTCTAGATCTCATTCTCTTTAATTTTTCTTTTTCCCTTGTCTTGTCTCTGCTCATCTAGTTTTATGTTTACTGGACATCTTCCTTCATTGGTCCTACTTCTGTAGAATCTTGCAAAATGACTAGATTGGTTACAATGGAAGCACACAATATTTCTTTGCCCATTTGATTGATTTTCTCTTGATCTGCACTGATTTGCCATATGTCCAAATATATTGCATGCAAAACATTTTCCACTGAAAGATTTCCTATTTCCTTTATTTGATGAGTCATTCATTATCATACCTCTACATTCATTGGATTTATGACCATACCTCTTACAATTGAAGCATTGTTCAGAGAAGGATGGATTATTTTGATTTACTCTACTTCTACATTGAGTGGCTTTATGACCAAATTTATTTCACTTGAAACAATTTTCATTGAAAGATGGATACCTTTGAGCATTAGGCTATCTTATTGGAGGTCTTCTAGGTCTGTTTCTACTATTCCTTGGTTGAAAGTTTCTTTGTCCAGATCCAGAGCTTTCACCTTTTTCATATCCAAGACCATGCTTGTCTTCAACTCTTTTTTGATCCTTAAGTATTGCTTCAAGTTTAGCTGAGATTATCTTGAACTTCTCGTTGTATTCATTTGCAACTTTTAGATAATGTCTGAGAATGACAATTATCTTTCAAGATCTCTTTCACTGTCTTTGCTTTCTTGTAGATTAAATTTTAGATGACCAGCAATATTGTCCAATCTATAACATTCATCAGTTTTTTCTATTAGAGTTTGATTTAAATCTTATTCACTCTTCTTCCTTTGCTCAATTTCTTTGGTAAACCTCATTACCCCAAATTCCATCTCAACTTTTAGAATAGCAACTTCTTCTGACAGCTTATCATACTCCTTTGTTTTTTCTTCCAAGGCTTCATTCATGCTATTTTCTTTAGATAAACTGGATAATTGCAGTAGTAGCTCCTTATTCCTTCCGAAAAATTTCTTTAATTTGTCTTTTAATATTTCAATGGTGTCATTAGCATCCTTGATTTCATCTTTCAAATTATAAATTTATGCTTTGGACTGATCAAGATCTTTTAGAGCCAACTAAAGTTGATCCCTAAGTGAACCCATTGAAAAACTTCTTCTAAGATCTTACCTCAAACTATTAAGCTTCTTTTAACTAACCTTACTCTGATACCAATTGTTGGTTTAGGTGCGGACAACTAAGAGGGGGGGTGAATTAGTTGTCACACATTTTCAGTTCTTTTACTTTTGATCTTCCTTTACCACTTATAATCAATTTAATGACAAACATTTCAACATCAATCAATAACATATGAACAGAAAACATTAATAACACATTGGACACCAGGATTTTGATGTGGAAACCTGGTTAAGGGAAAAGCCATAGTGGGGGTTAACCCACAAATATTAATACCATGTTAAAAGTATTTTTACAAATGGGAATGCACATGCATTTGTGCTCACTACCCAGAGCTCACTACTCAAATGAAGGCTCACTGCCTATGGAGATATTACAAGAGAATGACATAGATTTGAACTGATTAATAGCATCTACTTATGAAAGAATTTTAGTTCTAGTTAAGTAAAAAAACTGGTCTTACACCTTTCATCTTTGATTTAGAGGACTTAGGATAGATTGAGGATTCCACGGTTTGACAAGACTTTCTTCTTGACATTCAAGAACCTAATTCATGGATCATCATGCAAAAGTGGGAACATCAGTTAATTTCTTTGAAACCAAAATGTAAAGGCTTGTTTGACATACCATAGGACCCATCCAGACCATTGGTTAAGGTTTAGCAAGTTTGGGTTTAGGACTTCCTTCACAAACCTAATGGAATCCTTGTAACCCTTGAAATGAGAATAGTCAGCAACAAATCCATTTGGTGGCCTCTAAACGTGAATCTTAAATAATCCTAAGATACCCTTTTGGATACCCTACAACATATCAAATACTCACTATGGGTTGTTTTGCAACATATGCCACTTCCAATAAGGTTGTCCTATTGTAAAGAGCCCAAATTAGCAAAATTTTACAAAGAGAGCCCTACAAATTTCATTCAAAAAACCCAACCAATGATTGGAACACTTAGGACTCATGCCAAGATCAATGATTTTGTGGGTTTTGGACACCTACAGTAAATTGTACCTTGAAATGCATATGTGGTTCCTCAAATGGCTTAATACATGAGGATATTAAGCCCTCCTCACCAAAATTCTACATCTGCCAACTCCCTCTTCTCTACAAACATTCCAAAGAACTAAAATATTAAGGAACACATCCATCCCACTGGTCTTGTGGCACTGAGAGATAGTGGAATGGCTCAAAATTCCATTAGTTTGGCAAAACCGTAGGTTAGGGTTTAACAAGATAGTTTTTATGAAAAACCTTATATCTCCCTTCTATGAAAATGTCAACACACCAAACCAAATTCAAATGGTAGACAATTCCATGCTCTAACCAATCAGATCATGAGGAGATGAAAATAGTTCTGTACCTTTGCAGAGTATGGCCTGGAGCAACGTTGGAACTCAGGAAATGGAGGTTTCCAACGACCAGTCCACAAAGAATGGATGTAACTTGCTTCCTAGACAATGTCAAGGCCTCGAAGTGGATTCAAATGAAACTTAATCCATCATAATACTCATTCTAAATACTAGGAGGGCGTGACACTTCCGTACTTGAAGATGGTACAGATTGTTTTAACACAAATGTAGGAAAAATATAGAGAATAGCAGAGAATTAGATTTCTATTGCTTGAAACTTCTTCCACACCTCTGCCCCTAATCCATGATGGTGTCTTAATAGGTTTATACCTTCCTCCATTAGTTTGGGGTCGGTTGACAACAAGAAGCCACCCTCAATCTGCCCAAAACTATCAATTAGCATTGTGTTTACAATATGTATTAGGAGCAGATTATAGTTTAGACAAAACTACTACCTCAAACCCCTCTAAGATCATATGCTATGTCATATTTTGAGACTCCTCTCCAATTCCTCTCCATTTTGATACTCATGGAGGATTGACCAAATTTGACTTGACTGCCTACACCAACTACTTCGGAATCAAGACCTTATTGACATTCAAAGAAAAACTTGGAATAGGACTTTTGGCCCATTGGTGCCATGGGTCTCCTCACCATGCTCTCAGGGTGAGAAAAGAACTCAAGTCCCTTGAGAAAGTAGATCAACAACTGTGTTCCCATGCTTCAAGATGTCTTCTGCACTCATCCAAGTGGCATCTTCAGTAGGTAGACTCCTCCATTTGACAAGGTACTCCTTGTAAGTCCTTCTAGTCTTCTTCAAGACTTTGGTGTCCAAGATGCATTCTAATTGCAAGGGTTGATTGTGTGGAAGACCCTTAACCCATTCCTCATCTCCTGCTACTGTCACATCTACCTTTGAATCTGCAGCATTACCACCTCTAAAAGGAAACAAATCTGAGACATTAAATATGGGAGATATGGCCAAGCCTTGAGGAAGCTCAATCTCATAGGCATTGGCCCCAAACTTATGCACAATCTAGCAAGGTCCTATCTTTTTCATGAGGAGTTTGGTTGGGTACCCCATTGAAAGTCTTTCCTTCTTCAAATGTGCCATGACCAAATCCCCAACCTTGTATTGCACATCTCTCCTCTCATTGGCTTTCTCCTTGTACTTCTCATTGTTCCTTTGAAGAGTTTCTCTTACATTATCATGGATGTCCTTCATGGCTAATGCAAAGTCTTCACCTTGAGCACTCTTCCTCTCCAATCCATGTAGATCTCTCATTTCAAGAATGCCTCTTGGATGAATCTCATAGATAATCTCAAATGGACTCCTTCACGTGCTTCTATTGGTGGAGTCACTATAAGCAATTTCATCTTGAGGGATGATCATATCCTATGCCTCTCTATGCTGCTTTGTAAGACATCTTAGAAGATTTCCCAAGGAACTATTCACTACCTCAGTTTGGCCATTAATCTGAGGTAATAGGCTGAAGTGAATGACAATTGAGTGCCCAACATATTCCACAAAGTATGCCAAAAGTGGCCCACAAGCTTTGGATCCCTGTCAGTCACAATGTTAAGAGGCAAACCATGGATTCTAACAATTTCTTTGAAGAACAAACCAGCAATGTGTGAAGCATCATTAGTGCATTTACATGGAAATAAATAAGCCATCTTAATGAATCTATCTACCATAACATATATGCTATCAAAACCTCTTTGAGTCCTAGGAAGACCCAAGACAAAATCCATACTAATACTTTCCCATGGCCTATGAGGAATAGGAAGTGGCTTATATAGACTAGCATTAGATGATGTTCCCTTTGCTCTTTGACAAATACTACAATATTCAACAAATTTTCTAATGTCTGATTGCATTTTAGGCCAAAAATAAAACCTTTTCACCTGATCCAATATTTTTCCAAGCCCAAAGTGACCTCCTAGTCCACCACAATGTTTTTCCTTTATGATGTTCTCCCTCATGGAACACCTAGGAACACATAATTGGCTACCTTTGAACAACAACCCCTGCTACAACAAAAACTTAGAAAATTCAGAATGATAAGAGTCTAAAAATTGTGAGCAAACTTCATATACCTCCTTGAAATCTTCATCATCCTGATACATATGTTTGAGAGCATCAATCCCCACACTTTGCAACTGAATTTCTTGCACCATACACACCCTTCTAATCAATGCATCTACCACTTTATTAGCCCACCCCTTCTTATGTTTGATGGAAAAGGTGTATGCTTGGAGCTGTTCAACCCATTTCATATGCCTGTGATTGAGTTTGTCCTATGAATCTAGAAAAGTAAGAGCATGGTTGTCAGTATAAACAATGAATTCTTTAGGCAAGAGATAATGCCTCCATTTCTTCAAGGCTTGCACCATGGCATACAACTCCAAGTCATAAGTAGAATACTTTCTCTTAGCATCATTTAGTTTTCACTAAAGAATGAAACTAGTCTACCTTCTTGACTCAAGACAACCCCTATAGAAAGGTTACTAGCGTCACATTCCACCACAAACAACTTATTAAAATCAAGAAAAACAAGAATGGGCTATTGTGCTACCTTTTGTTTCAGAATTTCAAAAGAATCATTGGCTACCTTTGTCTAAGAAAACTTACATTTCTACCCCCCTTTAATGGTATCCAAAATAGGTGCACAAATATGACTAAAACTACTTATAAACTTCCTATAGAATGTTGCCAAACCATGAAATTTTTTTACATCACCAGCTGTTTTTGGAGTTGGCTATGACAAAATGGCCTCTACCTTTGTTGGATCCATCTTCAAATTGCCTTGGGAGATGACAAAACTAAGGTAGGTGAGTTCTTCCTTCATGAAGACACTCTTCTCCATGTTGATCATCAATTGCTCATCATGTAACTTCTTCAAAACCTGATCCAAGTGTTGTAAATGTTCTTCTTTGGTCCTGCTGAAGACAAGAATGTCATCAAGGTACACCACAATAAATTTGGCAATGAAATCCTTCAACACTTCATTCATGAGATGCATAAAAGTACTTGAGGCATTAGATAGGCTAAATGGCATCACCAACCACTAATAAAGAGCCTCATTTGTTTTGAATGTTGTCTTCCATTCACCTCCTTTCTTTATCCTAATTTGATGATACCCACTCTTAAGATCAATCTTGGAAAAGTATCTAGCCCCTCCCAAATAGTACATTAGGTCCTTAATCCTTGGCATGGGGAATCTATATCTTATAGTAATCTTGTTAATGGCTCTAGAATCCATACACAACCTCCATTTACCATCCTTTTTAGGGGCTAGGACTTTTGGGACAACACATGGGCTAAGACTCTTTCTCACCAAACCCTTATCCAATAATTCTTGCACTTGCTTGGCAATCTCTTCATTTTGAGAAGGTGTCATCTTGTAGGCTACTTTGTTTGGCAAACTAGACCTTGGTATGAAGTCAATTTGATGGATTATGTCCCTAATGGGTGGTAATTCATTATGCATCTCCTCTACCATGATACCCTTGTACTTCTCTAACAATTGTTGCACTTCCTTGGGAACTTCTTCCTCACTAGGACCATGTAAATTAGGACTGGTTTTAGGCTTCAAAATTAGTGCATACCCTTGGGTTCCTTTCTCCTTAAGGGTGTCTAGAAACCTTTACCACTCACAATCATGACACTTTACCCAACACTCTTCTCTACATTGTCATCTGACAATGGATCCATTCTATACTTCCTACCATTCTTGGTTATGATGAAGGAGTTAGATTTACCATCATGTTGGGATTGAACATCATATTGCCATGGACGTCCTAACAGCAAATGACAAGCATCCATGGGGATTATATCACACAAAATCTTGTCCTTATATTCCCCTATCTCAAACTCTACCCAAGATTGTTCATCTACCAAAACTTGTTGCCCCTTATTCAACCATGACACTTTATAAGGACTAACATGAGGAAGTCTTTTCAATTTCAACTTGTCTATCATCTCAATGGAAACTAAATTTTCAGTTGAACCTGAACCAACAATTACCTTGCAAATCTTACCATAGGCCTTGCATGTTGTCATGAACAATGTTTTCCTCTAAGGGGGTTCTTGTGTTTGAGGCAACTTCAACATGGTTCTCCTGATCATCAAATTTTCTCCATCATGAACCAGGGCTGAACTTCCAATTGGAGAGTTAACACTTTGGAAATCTTCCTCTTGGATCAACTAGTTTCTTCTCTCTCCTCCATGAGAGCTCGAGGCTTGCTTTTCAGGACATTTGAAGGCTAGATGTCCCACTTGGTTGCAATTGTAGCACCTTCCTGTGAAGACATTAGGACCTCTCCCTGGTCTACCAAATCTACCCCTTCCATTGGGTCTCCTTCCTCTAAAGCCTCCTCTAGAACCTAATTCTCCACTTTGTTTTTTGAAACTAGATTCCCCTTGACTTCTTTGGGACTAATTTCTACCTCCAAAACTACCCCTACCTCTAAAATTTCTGCCACCTCTTCCTCTATTTTACTGCTCACCTTTCCTCTTCAACTTCTCTCTAGCCCTCAATGCCATTTGAAGGCCTTTGTCCATGGTTTTAGGGGTTAGTATACTGATTTCTTCTTGTATACTAAAATTCAAACCATTTAGATACCTTGCCACTTTACCTTTTTCATCCTCCATATGTCCATAATGAAGAGATAACTTGTGAAACACCTCAGTGTAGGTGGTCACATCCAAATCTCTTTGTTTGAGATTTTGCATCTTCTTGTAGATCTACACCTCATAGTCTGATGGAAGGAATTGGGACTTGATCCTCTCCAACATTCTACTCCGTGAAGAGATCATGCTCATTTCACTCTTTACCCTCTCACCTTGGGTGTAATTCCACCATGTGAGGGCATCACCTTTGAATTTAGTTTTTACAAACTTCACCCTCTTGTACTCAGGAACTTCTTTGTATTCAAAGTAGTTAATTAAGGCCTCAATCCACTCCATAACTTCATCAGCATTCATCTTGCCACTAAACATTGGAATCTCCATCCAAGCCTCTGAAGAATCTTTACCAATTGCCTTGATGGCTTCAAGGAAATGTTTATGTTCTGCAGGTGTCTCTACCTCTTCTTGATCTTCTTCTTCCTCCTCTTTTTCTTCCTCTTCATCAGAACTTTCATCTATCCTCTTCCCTATCCTTAGTGCCTTCAACTCAGCTTAGAGTGCTTCCTTGACTCCACTCTTAATCTTCTCTTCCATCTCCTTGAACTTCTTAACCACCTCAATGGTCATCCCTTTTGGAGGCATGTTTCTAGCCTCTCCTTCACTCTCTTCTACTGACATATACCATGTCTTACACACAAATACAGAACCTTTTATGGTTCTGATACCACTATGATGTAGAGGACTTAGGATAGGTTGAGGATTCCATCATTTGACAAGACTTTCTTCTTGACATTCAAGAACCTAAATCATGGATCGTCATGCAAAAGTGGGAACAACAGTTAGTTTATTTGAAAGCAGCATGTAAAGGCTTGTTTGACATACCATGGGACCCATCCAGAGCATTGGTTAAGGTTTAGCAAGTTTGGGTTTAGGACTTCCTTCACAAAGCTAATGGAATAGTTATAGCCCTTGAAATGAGAACAGTCAGCAACAACTCCTTCTAGTGGCCTTCAAAATTGAATCTTAGACAATCCTAAGATACTCTTTTGGATGCCCTACAGCATATCACAGAATCATTGTGGGTTGTTTTGCAACATATGCCACTTCCAATAAGGTTGTCCTATTGTAAAGAACCCTAATTAGCCCAATTTTACAAAGAGACCCCTACAAATTTCATTTATAGAGCCCAACAAATGATTGGAACACTTATGACTCATGCCAAGATCAAGGATTTTGTAGGTTTTGGACACCTACAGTTGACTATACCTTCAAATGCATATGTGGTTCCTCGAATGGCTTAATACATGAGGATATTAATCCCTCCTCACCAAAATTTTGCATCTGCCAAGTCCCTCTTCTCTGGAAACATTCCAAACAACTGAAATATGAAGGAACACATCCATCCCACTAGTCTTGTGGCATTGAGAGACAGTGGGATGGCTAAAATTCTATTATTTTGGCAAAACCCTAGGTTAGGGTTTAACGAGATAGTTTTTAGGAAAAACCTTATATCTCCCTTCTACAAAGATGTCAACACACCAAACCAAATTCAAATGGTAGACAATTCCATGTTCTAACCAATCAGATCATGAGGAGATGAAAATAGTTATGTACCTTTGTAGAGTATGGCCTGGAGCAGCGTTGGAACTCAGGAAATGGAGGTTTCTAGTGACCAGTCCATGAAGAATGGATGTAACTTGCTTCCTAGACAATGTCAAGGCCTCAAAGTGGATTCAAGTGAAATTTAATCCATCATACTACTCATTCTAAATACTAGGAGGGCATGGCATTTCCGTACTTGAAAATTGTATGGACTATTTTAAAAGAAATGCAGGCAAAATATAGAGAATAGCAAAGAATTGGATTTCTATTGCTTGAAACTTCTTCCACACCTCTACCCCTGATCCAAAAGGGTGTCTTAACAGGTTTACACCTTCCTCCATCAGTTTGGGGTCGGTTGGCAACAAGAAACCACCCTCAAACTGCCCACAAATGTCAATTAGCATTGTGTTTACAATATGTATTAGGGGCAGATTATAGTTTAGACAAAACTACTACCTCAAACCCCTCTAGGATCATATACTATGTCATATTTTGACAATCCTCTTCAATGCCTCTCCATTTTGACACTCATGGAGGATTGACCAAATTTGACTTGACTGCCTACACCAACTACTTGGCATCAAGTCCTTACAAAATGACTTCACTACAATTTCAAGACCTTATTACATTCTTCAAATGGTCTTCAAGACCTTATTGACATTCAAAACAAAACTTGGAATAGGCCTTTTGGCCCATTGGTGCCATGGGTGCTCCTGCAACAATCTTTGCTCTGATCCTCATACTATTTTGCCTTCAATCACACTTTGGATTTCTACTCTTCTCACATACGCTTTATTTGTATACACCACACTCACTGAATCATCTAATTTCATCATCTATATATATCTACAATATGATCTACAATCATTCTATCAGTCAGCTTCAACAACACTTAGAACTTTTATGAATGCTCTACTCTGTCTACTGGATCTATGCATAACTTAAGGTGTAGACCAAAACTTGCTCTTGAAAATCATCACTCATGTCAGCCACTGTCACTAATCATTATCATTTGTCCAACAAACAAATTTCATACATCTGGAATCAAGGCATTCTACAAGGTCGGCCTGTTCTTCTTCTGTCTGCTTTGACAAACTGGAACTTGGTACTGAGATGCTAATTTATCCTTTGAATCCTTCATCATCAGAGGACAAAAATCTAGAATTAGACTATCTTGAAAATGCACATGACTCCCCTAGATCTATAGCTAATCATGACTTCCCACTAAAGAGATATGGACCAAAATACCAGACCCTATTGCTCCTCTGTTCCTAACTACCTAGACTTAGACAAATTGTGAATCTAACTTTTGATATGAACAAGTTGTGTTATGTAGATGATTTGAATGATCTTAGTTGCCATCAATGACAACATATATCATGCCTAGGAATGTCTCTTGCCAAGAGTGTTAATTCAAGTGGTTTCAGTTTGTTGATCGACTTGACAAGTTGTCAATGTAGTTTAGAGTCCTTTTGATGTCTTGACACATCAATCTAGTTATCTTGTGTAATCGACATTGTTGAGGAAGAATGATAGTCATTTTGTGACTAGTGTGACTTTCTATCGAACACATTGTAAAAGAGCTCACGTTTGTAGATCTTCAAGGCATAGTTGGTAGAATTGTTAACATGTCTCATGTTTATAGTTTTAAATGTCGAATATTTCTTTTGATGACAAAAAAAAATTGACCTAATATGCTTTTATACATAAAGGGGAGATAAACTCGACCAAATCATGTTTTTGCATAAGTTTACGTCACTTTATTATAAGTCCTAATGATATTAATATCTATTGATTTGGCCCAACAATGGTCACCAAAAAACTGTTGGGTGAATATTTTGTCATTTAGCTAACTAATGACAAAATGGTAATATCACCATAGCTATGATGAGACTAAGTCTCTCCTATTAGCAAGGGGAGGTTCCCTCTAGATAATGAGCTCTTTCTAATAAACAACTTTTAATACTTGAATGAACTAAAACTATTCTTGGGGTGTTTCCATCGCATTCTATTCTCTTTTTTCAGAATAAATGTTTCTTCTTACAAAATAACAACTTCACAATAGATGATATTTGATAATTCTTGAACCGAGACAAACCATAGAAACGCAAAGTTTTCTATTGTTTGGCTTATTTCTCACAAACAAACTTAATTGAATTCAAATGTAGCCCAAAGTCTTCACTTGCACCAAATATGATATATCAAAATATTCACCCAACAGTTTTTTGGTGACTCTACCATTGGCTTCCTGAATTACCAAGATGAAGTCGAAAAAGAAGGAGAAGTATATATATATATCCCCCTGCTGTTCCAAAAAAATGGTCCTCTAACTACCATCCCTAAAACACATCCCCTACCATCCCCTGTCCCCGTACTCGAAACACCATGGAAGATAGGTAAGATCATATGTAGGTGAACAATAAAAATTGTTGCCCAAGTATTATCAATGTTGACCTTAAACTGATGAAAGCATTATATATTTGGTAGTCTGGTAGTAAGCATTATATTTATATACAATAGTGTGTCATTTCTTTATATATAGGGGCAATTGATATGTCTATAGTACTATAGAGCTAAGTGACTCAATGGTCTTCACAGAGGATTTTCTATAAAAGAATTAGATGATAACCTTTGACAAAATTTGTTAGTTTAATTGTAACGTTACAAAATTGCATGCATTCTAGGAAAACCCAGAGACAAGAATTCACACATCTAATCCCTATATTCGTATATTCTAATTTCAAATTGCATGCATTCTAGGCAAACCCAAACACAATAATTCACACATCTAATCCCTATATTGGTATATTCTGATTTCCTCATGTTATTGTTTTCATTCTTTTTAAAATCATTAGTTTAATAAATTTGGATTTTGTTAGCCACATGGCATGAATACGAAGTGAAATATGAAAATTTACTTGATTAATAAGAGTGCATATCCTAAAAAAAAGAATGAATAATCTCACTGAAATTCATGAATTTTGTAGAAACCATTGTTTCACATATTTTATTATGTGGACGTGTCCTCTAGCAAAAAGTATTTCTAGAATGAAAGACAATAATTAGCTTAAAAAATACTAAATTAATGTTATACAACAACAAACAACATATAATATTCATCATTAGTTGTCCTCTGAAAAAATGACTCTGAGAATGAAAGATTATAGTTAGCTTAAAAAATACTAAATTAATGTTAAACAACAACAAACAACATTAACCTAATATTCATCATTAGGTGTCCTGTAGAACTTTCTTCAAGGCCATCTATAAAGTTCATGCTTTAGAATTACATGTATTTCCAACATTAACCTAATATTCATCATCACATGTCCTCCAAAACTTTGTTGAAAGCCATTCGTAAAGTTCATGCTTTAGAATTACATGCACGAAATATAGAATTAATACACATTCATGATACAAAAGCAAGAAAGAGAAAAAATGCCATACCATGAGATACTTTTGAAACTACAAGATTTTTTGAAATTCGTTTCTATTGGAAAGTGGAAACCCATCAAGTTTAGTAGTGTAAAACCCATCCAATTAACTTGGATGGCATACCAATCCATACAATCCTCTCCTTGGGAAAAATGGTCTACAGAGATATGGGATACCCCAAACTGGTCAAAGAGAGCTTAAATCTAAAGCAAGGTAATATACCTAGGATAGTCCTTGCATTTCCCTTCACATGTGTTAAAGCAGACTTCATAGTTATATTAACAACGCTAGAACTAAAGATAGGGAATGTAGCTACAAGTATCATGAAAAGCAGGGCCATTCAGGGCCATTCACTCCAATAGTCTAGTGTACACAAGCATACATCCTCTATAATACAACAATTAATTTGACAACAAACCAAGATGTATGCAATCTAATGGAATAGATGGACCAATTTTCTTCAAAAGATAAAGACACCTTTAATAATTTTTGTTAGAAGTTTAAGTAACCTACAAAATACAACAGTGTAAGACTCAGCCCACTATGTGAGCAATTCAATATTGAAATTGGACTAATTTTCATAATAAGATGAGGTACCTACATGGGCAAATTTGCTTCATAAGGTTAATTAGCCTACAAAATATGATAAAATGATAAGGGTGTTAGGCTCACTTTGACAATGTCCAAACAAAAGCTTCCTTCTAGAAAATTATTCAATCCATGTAGAGAAAAAACTCCTCAGAAGAAAAAGCACATAGAACTAGACATTCATTTTGTATGCATATTTCAAAAGAATTTTTATCAATGATCAATGAACATGAATCTAAATGTATATGAGTGAGCTAGCAGAGCCACACCTACCTCATTACATGATGCAATAGGAAACTACAAGGACCTTCAAATTTCATCCACACAATATAAGCTAAAAAAAATATCATGCAATTTGAAATCATTCAAGAAATAATTGTGCATAAGTTAATGGAAAGGTTGTGGTGATCAGAAGTAGCAAATGACTGATGGCTACTAGGTGGGAGTAAGTTCATGCACCAAATAGGTCAAATCAAGTGCTACAACAATGCAGGACATACAATTTTATTCCTTTTAAAGTTATCCATTCAAACTTGCCCTTCAAATGCTAAGCAATACCATGGTTAAAGAAGGAAATATCATACACTATATATAATACATTAGAGTCTGCCAAAAATTTCCCCATACATGTGATACAGTCTTTCATAAAAAATATTGAATTTTAGGGTGAAAATGCACAAATATGACTGCCATCAAATGTAGCCCATGTATCTATATATAGGAATCTGAATATTTGACTTGTGTATCTATAAACGTGCGTTTGTATCTACATGTATTCATGTGTGACATGTAGAATACACACATGCACAAGTAGCCACAATCACACTAATATACATGTACACCCATGTGAACATGTACACCATTGTGCACCAACCATGCATGGGTTTTAATTACGCCTATAGGCATTCCTACAGTCACAGTAGGGTGGAGGAGAGGAGCTAAAAGATTCCATAATATCTGTGTAAACTAAACTAGTATATTTATATTTAAAAATATATATCTACAGTACACCGAGATATATCTTCCAATTTCTTTTGGTTTTTGGTTTTTATTTTTTATTATTTCTTTTTACAATAGTCAGAGTAGAGGTTGACTTAAAGCACTGAAAGATTCCAAGATTCCATGTAATTTTATAAGATTTTAAATCTAGAAACAAAAAACATAAGATTTATATGCATGAGATTATTGAGATAGAGGATCATAATGAAACACCACAAACAACAATCTCATAGATGCTTTTGCTATTTTAAACTAAAATGCAGATGCTCATTCACATTCTGCTATTGTAGATTATCTTCCATGTTGGGGCTACTGTAATATTCTCTCGATTCAAGCTTACTAGAGTCTCAGTTATCCTTGAATCTTTTGTTGGGGCTTGAAATGGTACAACTAATTGAAGATAGGTAACCATATATAAAAGAAAAATATCATATATTTTTTATTCAATAGCTACCCCATGATTCTTTATTTCACTACTGTTATTTCTTTTTAAGCGGCTAGTTATGGTCAGCAACACTTTTTTTTAGACCTGTACTTCAAATGTATTTTATATATTTATGTGTTTTATATCTTCATCACTGCAACACTTATTTTTATCCCTACACTTCAAAGGCATTTTATATCCTTATGCATTTTACATTTTCATCTTTTTCTTTTTGTTATTTTTATGCCTAAGGTAGTCCCTCTGTGAGAAGGACTGACTAAGGGAGGAAATCAATGGTTCCAAATGCGTATTAAGAATGCAAGATGATTGAAAGTATTTACACCGTCAATCTATACAAAAAACATTGAATTTTCATTAGTCCACGCTAGTTTTCTAATTTTGTTTGCAGTGTCTCTATTCATTGGTTTCCTTCACCACTTTTCTCTCCTATCATGATTTCCACTAAAAACATTAAAATTGTCAGTAGTGTCCTACTTTCATGGGGTGGATTCACAATTTGTTTGAACCTCTCCAAAAAATAAGCCACGAATGGGGCAGGGACAATGGACGAATGGTATACTACAGAATCTCTTCAAATTTTCCTTTAGCATCGAATCTCTAGAAAATTAATTACCAAAACATAATTCCTTTGTTGTCTCTACCCTGTCGGTGGCTTGTTTTGTGGAGAGGTATGACCAAATTGTGAATCCACCTCATGAAAGTAGGATAGGACTGACAATTTTTTTTTTTAGTAGGAATCGGTAGAAAACCAGCGAAGGAAACTAGTGAATGGAGACACCACAAACAAAAATAGAAAAACTAATGTGGAAGAATGAAAATTCAATGTTTTTTTTGCAGAGATCAATGGTATAAATAATTTCAATCATCTTACATTTTTAATGCATGTTTGCAGTCATTGATTTCCTTGCCTGGCCAGTCGGGCTCTCACAGTGCAAATGCCTTAGGCATAAAAATAATTGAAAGAAAAAAAATGAAGATATAAAATGCATAAATATATAAAATGCCTTTGACTTACAATGCTAAAATAAGTGTTGCAGTGATGAATATATGAAACACATAAAGATATAAAATGCCTTTGAAGTGCAGAGCTAAAAATAAGTGTTGCAGACCATAACTAGCCAATTAAAAAGAAATAACAACAGTGAAATAAATAATCATGGTGTGGCTATTGATTAAAAAATGTAGGATATTTTTCTTTTATATAGAGTTACTTGTCTTCAATTAGCTGCACCATCTGAAGACCCAATAGAAGATTCAAGGATATCTGAGACTCCAGTAAGATTGAATCGAGAGAATATTACAGTAGCCCCAACATGGAAGATAATCCATAGCAGCATAATGTGAATGAGCATCCACATTTTGGTTTAAAATAGAAAACGCATCTATGAGAGTGTTGTTTGTGGTGTTTCATTATGATCCTCTATCTTAATAATCTCATGCATATAAATCTTATGTTTTTTTATTTTTAGATTCAAATCTTATGAAATTACATGGAATCTTGGAATGTTTTAGTGCTTCAACTCCACCTCTGTTGTGACTATAGGAATGCCTCTCAACATAGCAAGAATTAAAAAAAAAAAAAACCAAAAACCAAAAGAAATTGGAAGATATATCTCAGCGTAGTGTAGATATATTTTTTAAATATAAATATACTAGTTTAAAATCAAATAAAATCAATATATTTATTGTTGTATCAAATGAAATGGACAATTTTCTACATACAGTAAATTCTAAAGGATTATAGTAACTAGCACTTGCACCCATAGGAGGTTCAAGGAATATGCCGATAGGAACAAAGTTAACGAGTTTAAAAAAAAATTTGACATGAATTTTTTTAAGGGCATGAGATAATTTCGAGCACTATAATGCTCACATATAAAAGCCTATCGGCTAATTAGTCCATGATGCTACTTATTTAAACCCCTGCCCCCTCGTACCCCCCTCTCTCTCTATATATACATACATACATACATAGAAAGAGAGATGTGTGTATGTATGTGGAACCATAGACAAGGCATGTCAATCCCTCAAAGAAATGTGGTCTCATGGACTGCAACAATTGGAGGATATGCACAAAATGGATTTGTTGTTAAGGCATTAAAAACTTTCAAGAAAATGCAATTGAATATACACACACATAGATGTGTATGTGGAAGCATAGACAAGGCATGTGAACTATTTTACAAAATCCCTAAAAGAAATGTGGTCTAATAGACTAGAATGATTGCGTGATATGCACAAAATGGATTTGTTGAAAAGGCCTTAGAAACATTCATGCAAATGAAAATGGTAGGTGTAAATCTAGATTATGAAACACCTTTGCTAGCATCCTCTATGCCTGTTTCAAATTGGTAAGCTTTGGAATAGGGTATGGACATCCATCAAGGCATAATGGAAGGCAGATTTTTGTCAGATATTATAGTTGGAAATGCTCTAATAGACATATATACAAAATGTGGAAGCACTGACAAGGCACACAAACTATTTGACAAAATACCTCAAAGAGATGTCATCTCATAGAATACATTGATTGCATAATTGTACAAAATGGATTTGTTGAACATGGTTTAGAAACTTTCAAGGAAATGCAATTGTCAACAATAAATGCAAATTCCACAACCTCTACTAGCATCCTTCCTACCTATGCCCAAATGGGAGATTTTGAATAGGGTATGGACATCCTTCAAAACATAATGGTAGAGGGATTCTTGTGAGATATTATAGTTTGAAATGCTCTGATAGACATGTATGCAAAATGTAGAATCATAGACAAAAAATGTGAACTGTTTGACTAATTCCTCAAAGATGATGTACAGTAGGGAGTAATTTGTCAAAACAAAATTAATTCATTTCACTTTGAATGATCTTTTCACCTTTAAGTCTCTAACTTGGTGCTTTTTCACAATTTGTCCATCTTTGCCGTGTAGCACTTCCAACAGTGTAAATTGGGCATATCTTTCAAAATACCTATCAAACACACAAATGGATTAACATTCTAGATACCCTTTATGGTGTTCTTTAACATATCTAATTTGTGCATGAGGTTGTTTCAGATCTTCACCTTCTAAAAATTGCTGCTATGTTGTTTTAAGGAGCAATTAGCCCTGTTTTCCAAAGCACCTATGAGAAGATCAAATGCAAAACTCAAAAATGCCACTCTTGGGGTCTTGTCACAGCACATAAGGACCACCCATTAGATTTTTCCTCAACCACTTGTCACTAATTTGTTGTCCCACCAAAACTCAATCCTACATAGTCTCTTTGGCTTGTTCACACATGGGGCTTATTGGATATAAGAACTCCAAACCTTATTCCACCTTACCAAAACTTCAACCACATCAAAAATGACTTGTACAAGCTTCCCAAACCATTATAAATCAAATTCCATAAGTCTTTCATCAAACCCTAGCCTCTAGCCATCTTGTCATATGCCTAAAACATGGTGTTTTGCACCTAGGGCATCAACAAAAACTTATCAAACACTACTCCCTTCTCTTTCAACATTTATGAACATCAAACCCTATCTATATTCAACCATTCCACCAAGTTTTTGAATTTTTCAATGGTGGTAGTGCTTCAAATCACGCTTTTTCCATTCAAGCCCACAAAACCTAGGTTAACAGGTAGTTTTTAGTAAAAATTCCATAACTTTCTCAACATGTGATAAACAATGATGAAACCAATTCCAAATGAAGGAATATTCAGACCACTATCAAACCCAATTGGTTTCATATCATTATCATGCCGTACAGGGCCATACGAACCTCGGGAACAACAAAAAAATAGGCAAAATTCAGAAAAACTAAGTTTTCTTGCATTATTTGATCTCCAAACATCTTCCAACCCTTGCCTCAAAGTTTGTGAGGCATATTTAGACATATCTAACTGAATACCAACTGTCCCAACTGACTTTTGAACTACTTGACCATTGGTCTTCCACTTTTTTGCATTTTTGCAATTTTTCTCATGACAACATTTGCAAAATATGATAACACTAACAAAATGAACCACCAAATGACCTATTACATTTCAAATGGTCTATTATGACCTTATGCATGACATGTAGACTCAACACACCAAAAATTTCATATGACCATATTTACAAAATTGACATGGTGCCCCTACACCATACACCCAGACTGAAAAAAGAACTCAAGTCCCTTGAGTACTGTACTGCTATAGATCATGCTTGATCACTTCACCTTCTTATTCTCCAAATGTTCCTTCACCTGGTAATCCTTTCCACTAGATAAGGTATTGAAAATTTGAATCATTCTTTGCATTCTTGACATGTTTAACACCTAGACATTGCTCCATCTTCACAAACTAACTTGATGGATTCCCTCTGACCTTTCCTTCATTTGAAACTGATGTTGTACCTACTTGAACACCCACAAACATATCTTTACCATCTATACCATGAACTATCTTCTTCCTTACCTTTATTACATGCTTGAACTTACCCATATACCCTTGTAATTCACCTTGAATCACTTTGCCTTTTTCCTTCCTCTCTTCTTTCAAATTCTCTGCCCCCTAGAACCTCCATGTTATCAGGTTTACAAACCACTGTATTAACATAATTTAACTGCCTAGTAGCCTCATTTCCAATCAATGGACAAAGCACTCTTCCTATCATGACCCCAACATGTTTCTCTGACCAATCTTACATTTCCACAATCAATTCATCCTTGACCTTCTCTTTATTAGATTTGGTTCTCAACTCAATACCATTTCCTCCCAAGTTTATTTCACTCTTCAATGCTACTATTTTGATGTCTTCAAGTGTAGGAGTGGCTGCAAACTCCTTAGGCTCCTCTTCCTTCATCCTTACAAACTCTTTCTTGCCTAACATTATCACCTTTTCTGCCTTGGTTTGCTCTTTAGCATCTTCCACCAATGGAGTTAATGTAAAAGTGCTTCCATCTTTCTCAATCTCATAAGTATTGTGTCTACCATCATAAATTGCATGTCTATTAAACTACCACAGTCTTCCTAGTAACAAGTGGCAACAATCCATAGGTAACACATCACAAAGTATTTTGTCCTTATATCCACCAATGTTAAACTCAACCCAAGCTTGCTCATTCACTAAAACAGGTTGATTTTCATTCAACCAAGACACTTTATAAGGTGTTTCATGATGTATCTTTTCCAATTTTAGTTTATCGACCATTTCATTAGACACCATGTTATCAGTACTCCCTGAATCTACTATTACTTTGGATACCTTTCCATTGCATTTGTAGGTGGTCTTGAAAAGTGTTCTCCTTTGTGTTGATTCTTTCTCCTTGGATGCTTTAAGTAATGTTCTTCTCACCATCAAGGATTCCCCAGCTTCTAGAGAAGCAAGTTGATTAGGAGAATGAACGCTCTCACAATCTTCCTCTTGCACCAATTGAACGCTTTTATCACCACTAGTTGAATTAGAAGCTTGTTTCTCTAGACATATCCATGCTAGATGGCCAAACCAATTGCAATGATAGCATCTTCCTAAAAATGAACTTGAACCTCTACCTCCACCAAATCTTCCTCTAAATCCTCTAAATCTACCTCTTTGATCAGCAACGTGGTCTTTGCTTTTACTTGCATCTTCTTGGTTGTCATAACAATATCTTGATCCTCTCCCTCTACTAGTGTTGCCTCTGCCTCTTCGTTGTCTTTCTTTCCTTCTTTTTAGTTTCTCTTCTACCCTAGCAGCCAACTAAAAACATTCCTCAACTATCCTAGGTGTAGACAAACTCAATTAATCTTGAATTTGAAATCTCAACCCACACATATACCTTGCTATCTTTTCATTCTCATCTTCAACATGACCAGCCCTAATACTTAATTTATGAAATTCTCCAATGTAGGCCATGACATCGTTATCCTTCAACTTTAAACTTTACAACTTCTTAAAAGTTTGTATTGCATGATCATCTAGAAAAAAATGGCTCTTTATCTTTGACACCATCCTATCTCATGAATTGATTTTTGCTTTTCCTTTCTTCACTCTTTCCTCTTGAACATAATTCCACCATGGAAGAGCAGGACCTTTCAACTTAGTCTTAGAAAACTTTACCTTTTGATCATATGCAACCTCCTTGTACTCAAAGTAATTGTCCAATGCATCTGTCCAATCCAATACTTCTTCAGCATCCAACTTTCTATTATACATTGGCACATCTATTTTCTCCCTAGAAGAATCTCATCTAATAGCCTTCAACATCTTCATCATCCTTTTCTCAATAGGGTCTGATTCATCCTCACCTTGGACTCCTCCTTGAGGGTTTTCACTTTCACCCTCTTCCTCTTAGTCACTTTCCTCTTCAGTGGCCTTTCCTATCCTTTGCTTTATCTCTAATGCCACAAATCTAGCTAAGATTGCTTCTTGTGACTCCTTTAACAACTTTATCTCTCTAGCAAGAATTGCACTACCTTTAGTAGGCATCTTGTCCTTCAATCTTCAACTTTTCACTTCCTTAAATTTCCACTTCTCTTCCTCAAAAGATCAACAACCTATGCTCTGATACCACTTGATGTAGAGCAGGGAGTAATTTGTCAAAACAAACACAATTCAATCCGCTTTGAATGATCTTTTCACATTTAAGGCTCTAATTTGGTGATTTTTCATAATTTGTCCATCTTTGCCTTATAGCACTTCCAACAGTGTAAATTGGGCATATCTTTCAAAATACCTCTCAAACCCTCAAAATGATTGAAATTATAGATACCCTTTATGGTGTTCTTTAACATATCTAATTTGTGCATGAGGTTGTTTCACACCTTCACTTTCTCAAAATTGCTGCTACATTGTTTTAAGGGGCAGTTAGTCCTATTTTCCAAACCACCTATGAGAAGATCAAATGTAAAACTCACAAACTCCACTCCTGTAGTCTTGTCACATAACCTAAGGACCACACATGTAGATTTTTATTTAACCACTTGTCACTAATTTGTTGTCCCACCAAAACTCAATCCTACATAGTCTCTTTGGCTTGTTCACACATGGGGCTTATTGGATCTAAGCACTCCAAACCTTATTCCACATTACTAGCACTTTAACCACATCAAAAATGACCTACACAAGCTTTCCAAACCATTACAAATTAAATTGCATAAGTCTTTCATCAAACCCTAGCCTCTAACCATCCTTTCATGCCTAAAACATGGTGTTTTGCACCTAGGGCATCAACAAAAACTTATCAAAACGTACCCCTTGCTCCTAAAACCTTTATGAACATTAAACCCTATCCAAATGTGACCATTCAACATTTTTTTTTAAATTTTCAATGGTGGCAACTCCTTCAAATCATGTTTTTTCTATTCAAGCCCACAAAACCTAGGTTAACAGGTAGTTTTTAGTATAAATTCCATAACCATCGCAAAATGTGATAAAAATTGATGAAACTAACACCAAATGAAAGAAGATTCAGAGCACTATCAAAACCTATTAGTTTCACATCATTATTAGGTCATACAAGGATGTACTAGCCTTGGGAACAAAGAAAAGATAGTCAAAATTTAGAAAAAAACAAAGTTTTCATGAATTATGTAATGTCCCCTTTTTAGCGTGATCCTATTTTATGATGGTTTAGCCTATCATTGGGCCTCATAGGCTAACTCATATGGTTAGAGGGTCATTTTTGGCAGAGACCAATGTGTTTTCTCCATTACAGCTCAGTATGGGTTCAGGTTTGGCCTTCATTGGACTCAATTCTACAGACTTACTATTTATAGTAAATCATCTTTCTAAAGTTTCTATTTATAGCAGGGTATCTGGTCATGTGGTGATTTTAGTTTTATTCCCTAGTTTCACCTGGTGATAAGGTTGTTTAGAGGTCTCTGGTCCCGTATTGGAGGTTCTTGCTATTTTTATCCAATAGAGGTTGATAGAGATGGACCCCTGCTATTTTTGGTAAGATGGTTATATGCATAAAGGGTGTCATGGTGAACCCCCAAGTTTAGACAAAATTGGAAAATGATGTTTAATTAAAGAGATATTAATATTTTAAGTGGCATTAATGATATATTATAAAGTTATCATTTAACTTTATAATTTAATGTTGAGTTTGTAGCCTCTTAAATGATTAAAAGGACATCTTATTTAATGGTTTATGTTATAAGGTCAACAAAAGAAAATATATTAAATGTATTAAAAAAAAGCATTTGAAAAGAAAAATTCTGTCATAGAAAATCGTGCCATCCTAGGAGAATATAAAAATCCAATGGAAAATTAAATACCATATATTCATGATCAATGAATTTGCTTTTTAGGAACTTCTTGAAGTTTGTGCATCTGAGACAACAGTTTCAAGAATTACCATCTATTGAAGAACGAAATCTCTTCAATAGAGCCGCTGATCTAAGGTGGTGAAAGATCCACTAAAATTGGCCATCAGGAGAGCTTCACATAGAGGCTCTATTTGTGCAAATTGAAATAGAGATATCAAGAGTTTGAATCAAAGTGCAGAGTGAAGGGCTGATTTTGTCATTGGTTACATTCTCATGACTGCTAGGCACTCACAAACGGGAAGTACAGTAGCAAAGTACCCAGTTGTACCTCCTTTTAGCTCCCACATCCCCTTCCTGGGGTGAAGCACATGGCATTTGGAGTCTATTTTTTATGCATGTTGGCAATTGGGTCGAGACATAGTTAGAACTTGTTCAATAGACTTGGAGAAGGTAGATTTATATCAGGTTCTTGCATTTCATTTAGTTCATTTTACATTGTCATTTTAGGGGTTGTTGTAGGTGAACATTTATATCAGACTTTGACATTGTAGTGAAAATGATTGTAAAGCCAAGAGTCTTGGCTAGTCTATGTCATCATTGCACTCAAAATTGTCATTGAATTAAGGAGAGATAAGTTGCTTGTCATTTGCTTGATGTAATGTTCATGTTGAATAGAATAATAATTTGCATGCCAATTGTTTGACATAGTGTCCTTTGGTTGTAGGTGCATGTTTTACATTTAGAAATCATATATGTGCATTGGAAAAGATTAAAAGAAGTTAGATATGCATTTAGATTATTGCTTAGACATTGTAGTATTGGTTTACAAGAATCTAGAGTACTTTGATATCATTTTTAAGAAAACATAATAGACTGAAATAACAGACTAACAAGTATTAAGTTTGCCAAAGAAATGTTTGACAAATTTCCCAATGCAAAAGTTGAAGAGTTTTGAGTCTGATTGAGTGAGGCTCATTACAGTGGTATCAGAGCGGTTTCCTACCATCCTGTTGGGTTATCTAGAAATATTCAATTGCATGTCAGGGACTTCATGTTTGCATGTTAGAGATTTTCACTTGCATGTTAGTTTTAATTGTTGCATGTCAATGCTTAGTGGTGGCATGTGTGGTATTAGTAGTTGCATGTTAGTACTTGTGATTACATGCTAGTTTTTTTCAGAGCCCTTGATCCTGCCATCTTGTGGTGTTAGCAATTGATAGATATGCCTTCTACATCTAGAACTATGGAGGTAATGGAGTTTCATACTTATTTTATACTAGATTTATTGAATATCGATCTCTTCCTAAGAAAATCTGAGATGTTCTCACCTTCAATCAGTGCTTGGGTGGACCTGAAGAAGAGGAAGTAGAATTTGTGAGAAGGAAGGATGAAAAGGAGGGATGAAAAGTGAATTGCTACAAGATGATTTGCATCTTATAGATGTACCAGAAAGGCTTGAACAATAGTGTGGCTTAGATCAATAAATAGATTCAAACAATGAGGAAAGCAACACAGGTTGATTGAAGCAGAATGACGCATTGTGTGAAGAGTTAAATGTGCAAAAACAAGAAAAGAAAGGAGATTTGTTTCAGCCTATCCATGTTCATGATAAAGACAAAATTTAGTCAAGTGGAAGCCCTAGGATGGATGAAGGTATTGAGATTCATAAGGACCATGAAGTTAAAGAAGACACCATAATGGATCAGCCACTTGTAGGGTATGTAGAAGAAATGCAAGAAGATATGCTATCATTATCTTTGCCTCCTAAGGAGAATGAAAATCAGTCAGCCTATGACAACCTTATGGTGGAAGAAGAGAACAAAGATGTGTTTCAGCCTACTTGTGAGGACTCTTCAAGTATTTTGGCTAACAACACTGAGGATGGATTGTGTGTTGTGTTATTTCTACAGGAAGATACAACTAGTGGTGTTGACAAAGAATCCAATAATGTTATAGGTAATAGCTTCACGAGTTTCTTTGTGGACAACTTAGAGATTTTCCTTGACAAATCAGGTGATAAGATGGATTGTTTGGTTGATTCGGTGAGTAATACTACTGCTGATCCTACTTCACTCCATGAAGTATCTTTGTCATCTACAGTTGAGTGAGGTGTCTTTGGCGATGCTCAAATAGTTACTAGTGATTTGGATTGTGTTTTGGCACCAAACATTGATGATCCTTTGATTGGAATTACCACTGCTCAAGTTCTAGATCAGCAAGTGTACCATGAAGATGACATTGAGAGTGTTGAATTTGTTAGCTTAGTTGATAGCATGAATGTGGACAGCACTACAAGACAAGATTTCTAGGCTCAGTGTGAGGATTTAGTGTGTGAATCAGCTTTGTTTCAGAAGGCCAATTCCTCTCACAGTTTGGAAAAACAATTGAAAGTCAATGAAGACTAGATTGAGGCTATATTGACTCACTTTGATAGTATCTAGAAGCTGATTGAAAATCAGCTATGGCATGATCAGCTTGTGATGAGTCACACAGGTAACAAAGAAGAATCTTCCCAACCACACTTATTGGTAATCAAAGAGGCTTTGATTGCAATGAAATCAAACTATATGCATCTCCTCGTTGATCGAGATCACCTCCTTGATCTCACTGAAATCTATTCAGGTGCATTGAGTGGGAAGGAAGAAGAAGTGGACAAGTTAATTTGTGAGCATGAGGTTACTCAGGGTACGTTGGTGAGCACTCAGTTGGCTTTTCAAGCAATAGAAAATTAGATTGAAGAACTTTGTTTGGAGTTGAGCATTACACAAGCTTCTTCATCCACAATTGAAGTACAATCATCTTTGGCAGTCCCAGTTTAGGTGGATGATAGTGGCATGAGTTCTTTAGTCTGGGACACTCCATATGAGAGTGTAGATCCTCTTGTATTGATTGACCAAGAGGAACATGTTAGGTCTCAAAAATGCAGGTTGCAAATCCTAAGAGGATGCTAGACTCTATGATCATATTGGCAACATTTTTGAACTAACACGACAGAGTTAACCTGCAGGGTTGATGACTCCCTGTACTTTAGGCATTACTATACCTAGGTGGGTGGACCTTGAAAGTTGAAGCAAATTAGATGAGTGTAAGTGCTTCGACTTAGTTAATGGATCTACCCACAGTGGCAAATGGTGTGGAATAGATGAAAGCTTGCTAACTAGTTCTATATCTAATATCTGAGAGATGATTGGTACAAATTGTATAAGCAATATCAAGGTAAATTTTATAACTATGCTCAACTAATGGATGGGTTTTGGATAAAACTAAATGACGAACTGAGATAAGACCAGTGTCTTGTTTGGTAAACAGAGTCAAATGAAAACTTAAGACCAGTGGCTTATATTGGGTAATAACTCTAACTGTTTGGCACAATACTTTGATTTATAACTTGTATAAACATGCAGGGAAATGATTGACATACTCTTCTTAATAATCCAACTGACACAATCATGTTTCTTGTTATTCACCAGAAGGAAATTTAATCCTTTCTTGAAGGAACCAATTGAATGAAATATACAAGAACAACAGATGATATCAACTTGGAGACAGAATGTCAATCCTAATTATATGGTTCTTCTTAATGATCCAAATCAACACTTCCACATTACTGTGACTGACTAGAAGGATTTTAATTCCTTTTAAGGAAACCAATTAATCAAATCACACAAATACAACAAATGTGCATTGACAAATTAAACATATACTTGATATACCAATTTGAATAATAAGAAAATACTGAACTGGAGATAACCAAATAACTAAATAATTCCAACAAACAATTGATACCAGTATAAAACCATAGAATCAGAGATCTTCAATTAACTTCTTTAATATATTACTTGCAACATGGTCTTTTAAAAATATTATGAACTTCTTCTAATATCTCCTACTACTGATGATAATTGATCATCATATGTCCAACTTATATAGAAATATTTATGAAGAGACATAACTCTTCAAAATGTCTTTTTGAAAATTAAAAAGGATTAACATAACAACAACAAAGATAACAACCCTAAGCCCTGCTAAGCCACAGGTATATCTGAGCAACATGATCCAGGTACTCTTGGATTCGATGTGTATCAACAAATTTCATAGCATTTCTGGTAATCACACCCATTGTCACCATCTTCTCTAGATGCTTGCAGGCCTCCCCAAATGCTGAGTCTTTATCCTTGAGAGCCTCTAAAGCTTCATGTAATATCACCTGTCATTCTTTACTCCATTCATCTTTGCTCTTCAACTCCTTGTCATTTTTGAACAACATGGGTATACCTGCCTATAAAGCCTCAATGCATTCCTTGGCATCATTTTTAAGCTGGTCATGATATTTTTGATGTTGTTCAATCAAGTCTTTTGCACTGGAGGTACCTATAGTGTAAGGAGCATCCCTACTCTATATCTCATGGAATTTCTCTTGAAGCCTATTGTTTAAGCTTTCATGTTCTTGGATTACCTTATGGTTCTCATAATAGACATCCTAAAATTTATTCATCCAATGCATCGTATTGATATGCCTATTCTATAGTACTGCTGCAAGTGTGTCAATTTGAACCTGGGCTATTTGATCAATAGATGGGGACTGGGCACTTTGTGAACTCTCTCCTTGGGTTAACCTTTTAACTAATCCTCTGAAGGCATTCTTAACAGTATCTTTTAGAAAATCATTTTCTTTTGTCAATCTTTCACAACTCAGCTTATATGTATCTCATTCCTTGATCAGCATTTGAGCATGTGCTTTATTTAATTTTACAACATTTATACCAATGTCTACAGTAATCAAAGGATCAGTTTCCCCTACTTTCAAAGTCATAAGATGCCTGAAAGTTTTTTTAGTATCTATAATGGTTGTCTTCTTATGAGGAGGGTATAAGGCCCATATCATGAGTGAGTTTTCATCATTGTTATATTTGGTACCCATGTATACCTCCGTGACACCCTCAGGAGTGAGCTTATCCTTGTCATCAATATTGGGCAAGAAACTATCAAACACCAACGCAGAAATTATGTCAAGTCCAGGAAATATCATAACACTCGCTTCTCTGAGCAATTGTCTACCTCTATTAGGAGTCATAGCTTTCAACGCTTTGTCTACTGTTGTTTTTAACACATCAATCAATTTTTTTTCATTATCAGCCGTGACATCTTTAATTGATTCCCTGAGTTCTTTTCCCTTGCATTTATACAAAAATGATTTAAATTCTTGAGAATGAATAAATTGATCATCTACAATGAAAGAATCATATGCTAACTATCTAGGATTCTCATCACCAGGCCCCTCTTCAATCTGTTCTCTATTAGGAGATTGATAGCATTCCATTTTTTGTTTAGATATTTTAGTTGCATGTTCATGTAGCTCTTTTTCTCCTGCAGATTCCTCATCACTAGAAGACAACAACTCTATCTCTACAAGCTGTTTTCTCTTCTCATCTAGTTCTCTATTATACTTGTCAATTACCAATTCAACTCCAGTTTCTTCTGTGTTCCTAATAATATCATCATGTGGATATGGTATATTTGTATATCCACTAAGATTTTGTTTTCTTCTAGTAAAATCAATGAAACCCTTGGGATCAAATCCTTTTCTCACCTCTGTACACGTCATGTTGTAATGCATTAATTTGTCCCTGATGAGACCATAACCTTCATTAGACACCACAGTAAATCCCTAAAGCACAGAGTGTTAGGCATGAAGGATTGTTTTTCATAGGCACTCAAGTTCATTACATTAGAGCATTTCATTTGTCTGACTTTTTCTAAGTAGGCAATCCTATCAGGAACTGTCTTGGGCAATATAAATGGGGTATCTTCAAAACTATAAATTCTGACCATGGTTGAATCCTCAAAGCAATACTAATCTCCCCAGTTGTGGGTGACAGTTGGGGGACCACCAAAATCTTTTGGGCTGAGAAACCTTTTTATTTCATCTAATAGTGAATATTCACAAGGATGATTAAAATATCTATACAACACTTTTACACAAAATTCTTCAAAATGAATGTAAATGGAGTGGGCAAACCTACTGTCCCATATCCATGTCCACATTTGCATAGGTGACTTTTGTCCCCTCTTGTCTACTTGAGCAATTCTGAGTTCACTTGGCCATATTCTAATTTCCTGGCCATAATATAACACCATGTGCATGAGGAGCAAATAGTTCTCAAAAGAGACTATTGGGGCATTGTTCTTAATTGCAATTAAACTAGAATCATTTTTTCTTAAGATACAAGCAACATAGTCAAACTGCCTAGCATTGTGACACTAGATATCTGTTGCTATCACCATTAATGGAATTGTCATAAAATCAAGAACCTCTGACCCTAGGACTTGGCGAATGGTATAATATGTGTATTGGATATACAGTTCAAACAAGGACACATGGAATGGAGGTCCATCATTATCATCAAAAGGCACTATTTTTCCCTTTGCCCTAGGCCTGTGGAGAAGTAATCTCCATCCATTATACATGGTGTCCATCCTCCAATATTCTTTGTCCAAATCTTCATATACTATGGGAAGAGTACACAAATCATCCAAATGAAATACTTCACAAATGGCATTTTTGGACAAGTGTATAACAGGCTCTCCTTGCGAATTACATATGGATTTGAGCCTGGGATTGTAATGTTTACCCAAGAGTTTTAGGAGTTGCACATTCACAAACACATTAGGGATGACCAATTTTCCCAAATTCAAATGCCATGGATTAGACACTGGGACATTCCTAAATCTTCTATCATAATGGAATTTGAACAACTTAGCCTCTGATTGGTGTCCATACATTTTATAGGTATTTGTATTTGTCTTCTAATTTCTCTACCTCTACCCTGAGTTGTGTAGATCTTCAGGCTTTAGGGGTAGACCCAGGCAATTGATCTATCAAATCCTGATTTAGTTTTCTCTCTTTCATTTTTTCATCAGGGCTTTTGTCAATTTTCTATTTCTTAGGCTTACTATTTTCACCTTGCTATTTTCTACCCTTGCCCTTTATTAGAGTCTCCATTATAATTCTGGATAACAAATTCAAATTGTAATCCACCACACAGAGGTTTTTATGTCTATACCTATTATCTGAGATGATGATCGAATGCCTTTGTTCTCTCCTCCAAGTTCTCACTTGTGTGCTCCTCTGAGACTGTTCTTTTGAACCCAATTGCACTGATTTCGAATGACTCTTCAGGGGATTTCTTCTTGGTCTGTAATTAATAGTTCCAGTGCATTAATTTCATAATCATTGTGAGATGTCACATCGTCATAACCTCCTTCATCGATGGGACTTTTGTAACGTCAAGGTAATCTAATAGCTTCTTATGTCGTGAACATTTGTAGATGGCTCAATCACTGTGACCCTTCATTTTGTCTCCTTGATGTCACCTTTTATGAAAACATATATGTGTCTGTATCGGCAAGACATTTCAAGGTTTACCCAATATACAAATGAGAACAGGAGATGTTGTCAGCCTGACTTACATTATCATTGAGAGGATAGCATCATACTCTGATATTTCAAAAATCTTCCATATGAATATTGGCATGAGTCTTGTCGAAATGTTTATTGGCTTCTCTTTACAGGACAGGTTAGTGAAATTAGTAAGACCCAAGAAATTAATGCTGACATCGCTTGTCTATAACCTGTCGAAAAGAGACTTATCGATGAGTGTGGCCACTATCTTCATTAGAACAACATATGATATCGAGATGACTTCATTTGACTTACCCGATCCTGGTTGTTTCCCTGATGGCTTTCTTTCTATCCTTCATCAGAATGATCATCATCACATGTCACCAAAATCCTTCATTGTTGTGACTATAGATTCGGTAGGGCTTGTAAACTTTACTCCAATCTGTTCCTTTTTGCTGATCAGTTATATCCTCCATATACATCAGTGTGACTTAGGATGAAAATGCCTTATGGTCGCTGAGACATCATAAGGTTCAAGACACTTTAATCTCTTGCCCCGATATGCATTTCTTCCCGACGAGTCACTAGTTCCACCTGTTCCATGGGTTGTTTGGCAAGAGTTTTACCAAATTCTCTCGTTGGTGTGGTCTATACTATTGGGGGAGTGTTTAGAGTATTCTCCGATAATGTTTTCTTGTCCTGATGGCCCTCACATTTGATTAATTCGGTGTGACTGGGGACTCTCTCTCTGACACTATCATCGGTGTTACTTCTTTCATCAGAGGTTTCTAAAACTTTCACTTTGACCATAATCCTCATGCCAATACACATCTAGCTCACTTCAAATGGAACATGGATCAGTATAAAAAAACTAAGGTCTTGCCAAAATCAAGGAACTAAGGCCCCTTATTATACTATGGTTTGAGGGGTGAGACGAATATTTGTGGTAAAAATCATGTGATATTTATGGAATTTATTAGCTGCTATTATGATTTTGGGCATATGGTTTTCTAATTTTGTTGGACATGGGGTGGGTAGGAGTATACGAAAATTTCAAAATTTTCCTATCCCAATAGTGGCTTTGTCTAGGATGTATACCCCTTGCAGGTATAACAAGAATTTAGATCTCTTGGGGGAGTAGACCATGTATTTTATTTATTGGGGATGACAAATTTACAGAATTTTAGGAATATATATATATATATATGAAATGAGGATGGGAACTGGAAATGATAATGATGTAGAACGAGGATGATCCTATACTATTGTACATGGAAAAGATATTTGTTATTGTTGAGAGATTCATAGGATTGTCGATGGACTAGCAGATCCTAATCTCTCTTGATTACCCTAATCTACTGTGCATGGAATAAGAGTACTTCATGAATTATTTAAGAGTTGTCCATGCACTAGCAACACTTATTTCTCTTTGTGCATGATTTTGATGTTTTCATGAAAAGAAAGGTTTAAGAAACTGTCCATGCAATGGCAGTTCATGTTCTTCTCCAGACATATTTTGCAAATAGTAGGAGTCATCTCCTCCTTTTCAAATGACAACAAAAGGACCCAACCACAAGGCTTAAAACTTTCCATGCTTTCCTTTCTCTTGGCATTTGGCATTCCACATCAATACCAAGTCATTTATCTCAAATTTTCTATCCTTGGCCTTTTTGTCAAAAGGGTATTTTACTTGTGATTGCAATTTGATGTTCTTCTTTTGAGCCAGTCTCCTTGTCTCATCAATTTCTACAAGATGTTCTAATCTTTCCTCCATTGGTTCAGGAATGTTTAAATCCTCTTGAAGAAAAAATTTGTAAACTGGTAGAAGATTTTCTAATGGCATCCTTGCTTCTATTCCATACACCAGTTCAAAAGGAGATCTTCTAATTCCTCTCTTCATAGTAATCCTATCAACCCACATAGCCATTCTCAACTTTAAATCCCATGCCTATTTATTTCCCTCCAATATTCTTTTTATAATTTTCAAAAGATTTTTATTACTAGATTCTGCCTACCCATTTGCTTGTGGGTGATAAGGGGCAGCATAAGACACATTGATTGCATATATATTGTAGAAATTTTTGAACTCATAAGAACTAAAGCACATTTCATTGTCTGTAATCAACCACACTAAGGTGCCAAATCTAAATATAATGTTTTCCATTAAAAATTTGATCACCACCTTGTATGTTGCTTGTTTAGTTGGGATTGCTTCCACCCATTTTGTGAAGTAATCTGTTGCCACTAAAATCCATTTGTGTCCTTCGCTAGACTTCTCTACAATTTCTCCTATGAATTCAATACCCCATTGATAGAATGGAGCTTCCACCTACATAGGTTTCAAGGGTAGTTCTCCTTGATATTTTATTTTTCCTAAAAAATTTCTGGCATGCCTCACATTTTCTTGTATAACAATATGAATCATTGAAAACTCTAGGCCAATAGTATCTAGCCCTCAGGATTTTGTGAGCTATAGTTTTTGCTGAGAAATGCCCTCCACATACTCCTTCATGTAATTCTTTCATGACATGTTTTGACTGATGTTCATCTAGGCATAGTAGCATAATACCATCCCTATTCTTCCAATAAAGATCTCCCTTGATAAATACATACTTTGAAGCCTGTAACTTAAGTGTCCTTTTCTTGTTATCATCATATCCTTTAGGACATTTCATATGTTTCAGATAATATATGATGTCAGTATACCATGGAGTATGCTCAATGCTAGAACTCATGTTATTAACATCATCAGTATTACATATCTGAGAAGCCTCAAGATTGTTTTCGGCCATTAGTCTAGCAAGACCCTGTCCTCTCACTAGTTTGGTGATTTGGATTTCAATATTAACCTCCTGAATATTATTAATCCACCTACACCTTCTTCCTGTGACCTCAGTTTGGACTAATACATCTTTTACTGTAGCATTAGGTGCATATGCTATTATTTTAGCTCCCACCAAGTATGGTCTAAAAGCTTTGACTTCTTTCACCAATGCATATGGTTGTTTCTCAACTATGTCATATTTTAATTCTACATTTTGAAGAGATTTACTAAAAAATGAAATGGGTTGTTCATATCCCTCATAATTTTTCTGCAACATTACTGCTGCAACTATATGATATGAAGCAAATGAGAACAACTGAAATGGCTTACTGAAATCAAGAGATACTAGAACTGGGGCTTCCTTGATTTCCTTCTTGATGGTGGCAAATGCCTCTAATGTTTCTGCTATCTAGTTCACTTTTGAATTGTTTTTTAACATTCTTGATATGGGACTAACAATCTCTGCAAAATTTGATATGAATCTCCTAACAAAGTTGATTTGGCCAAAGAATGACTATATAACTTTTACATCCTTAGGAATGGGAACTTGGTCAATGGATTTTACTCTTTTAGGATCTATTTTTATTCCATCTTTTGAGACTATGTGACCAAGTAACTTGCCCTTTGTTACTATGAAATGACATTTCTTAGGATTCAATGAAATTCCATATTCTAAGGCTTTAATAAAAATTTTCTCTAAATGTGTACAATGATCTTCAGCCTTTTTGGAATATGTTGTCATGTTATCCTGATATACTACCATGATTTTATTAATCAGTTTTACAAAGCCCACATCCATCGCTCTTTAAAATGTTGCTCCAATGTTTGTGAGTCTAGATGGTATTCTTAAATACACATATGTTCCCCATGGTGTGGTGAATATAGTCTTATATTGTTCTGATTCTTTGACTTTCACTTGATTATACCCTGAGAAACCATCCATCATTGACAATAGCTCACACCCTGTAATTCTTTGTAGTACTGCTTCCATATTAGGAAAGGGATATTTGTCCTTAAGAGAAGATTTATTTAGATTTCTAAAATCCACACATAATCTAATATCACCATTTTTCTTTTTGATAGGCACCAAATTAGAAACCCAAGAAGAATGTCTAATGGGTTTTATAATAGCTCCATCTCTTAGTTTTGTGAGTTCTTCAAGTATTTTAGGGTCTAGTGTAGGATTAATAGGCCTCTACTTTTGCCTGAATGGTTTAGCATCCAGCTTTAATGGTATTTCATGCTGAAAAAGATCCTCCCTATATGCTTTCAAGTCATCATATGACCATGCAAATACATGTCTATACTTCCTGAGTAAGTTGATGAGCATGCTCCTAATTTTCAGACTGAGCTTCTTTCCAATGTATACATTCTTTGGGGCTGTCTCCATCCCCAAATTAATCTCTTCAAGATCCTTCTATACTACGGGTGTGTCTTTCATTTTAAATCTGTCACATCCATCAAATGCTTTCTCCAATGCTATGAATCCCTTCGGTATTTTGTTTGTTTTTAGCTAAACCATCTCTTGACTAAAAAGAGTTTCTTTTCCACCATGTTCCTCCACAAATGCATTAAAATCAATCTCTTGGTTTTCATAGTGATCGACACAATATAAGAATTTGATTATATCAGTATCATTATCAAACACTTGCCAGTTATGGATATTATCTGGGATAGTGGGTCTGGTTTTGAATTCAATTTCCATTCGACCCCCTAATGTGATATCATCCCTTTTTAATGCAATATTCGCTAGAAAATCTGCGATAATATTTTTTGATCTATCAATCCAAGTGGTTGAGAAGGCATCAAACAACTCAACATCATCCTAGACAACATTTTTATATTTCTTCAACCTCTTGTTTTTAGATAAGTATTTCCCTCTTACTTGAGAAGTAACTAATTATGAGTCCCTGTATACAGCCAGCTTTCTTATCTTATGTTTGATGGCTATATTCAAACCAATGAGCAAAGCCTCATATTCTACTACATTGTTTGTGTATTCAAATGTCAATAAGAATGAGTATTTGAAAGTTTTACCTATTGGTGAAATAAATAATACTCCTACCCTATTTCCCATTTTGCTACATGCACCATCAAAATACATTTTCCACATATCATTCTCCTCTTTCTTAGATTCTATATGTATTGGATCAATTTTTTGCAATGCTGGCTGACTTGTTTCAACCTTGAAGGTTCCCAAATTTGTATCACAGATAGATTTATTTGATTTTGATCTAAGCATTATATGATGTTCTCATATCTTGGCTCCCTACACAGCTTGATCTCTTTGCCTCCCATCGGTATTGTGGCATATGATAAATCTAATTGGACATTCCCTCCTGCCATTGCAGCCCATTGTCTTGATAAGAGAATTCCATAATATGGTGGAATATCAACCACAGTGATATCAATATTATAGGTTGCTTTAGGGTATGAAGCTATTTTTATTTCCACATCCATCATAATGCCCACAACTGGGATAGACCTATTGTCCATTGCATAACATTTACCAAACGTAGTGTGAACCCACATTCCCAGTTCTTTCATAACTATTATTGGCATGATATTCATGGCTATAGCTGAATCAATCATGCAGTTCCTCACTAGCCTATTTCTGATTGATAAGGTGGTGTAGAAAGGGTCCACTTGTGAGGGGTTCTTTGTTAAGCTATCACCTAGATATACTTCAGGAATTTGGAATGTTTCTTGGTGAACATTGTTTGTTCTATTCTCTGATTCTTTATATTTTTTATTTGGTATATCTAAAATCAGTTTAACCACTGTATTTCTGTATTTTTCTATCTTCATCATTTCCAAAAGTGGTACTAATATCTTCACTTGAGATATTGCATGAGCAATGTCAAATGAATGGGCTATAGTCTGATCATTCCTTTCTATCTTTATATGTTCCTTTTCTTGATTTGATGATTTATCTTTTGTTTTATTCTACTCAATTTTTTGGGTTCTCTAAATGAGGACTATGCATTATTCCTTTTGTAATTTTGATCTTTTATAAAGACACTCTCAGGTGTTCCCTATTCTGAATTTACTATCTTGTTTCTTAGATTATAGGTATTTTTAGCTTGGGCAACTACAACTATTGTAAGAATTTCCCTTTCCTTTTTAGTGGGCTTTCTCCACTGATCATATGGTGAATTGTTATAATAATAAGTAAGTCCCTCATAGTTGTCCTCTTGATCTGAGAATACTTCTTGTTTTCCCATGTTGATATGATGTTTCTGGTTCCCCACATTATATTCATATCCCTCTTCCTCTATAGAAGAATAGTCTTCATTCAACAAATATGGTGTATCTTGCATCATATTTTATTGTGTGATTATCTCTATTATAGTTGTATAATACTTCTTCTTGTTGTACTATTTTAGCCACTACACAATATTCAGGTGAGTGTGGTAAATTCCACACCAAACACCAAGGTTTATCTTCTACCATATGTGCCCCATTTCTTTTTAGAGGGGCAGGAGTATCTTTTCCATAATATTGCTTTCTGCTGCTCTCAATAGGTCTCCCATACTTCTAATTTGTATTATATGGCATATCATGCAATTTAGGTCTTTCATGTCTATGCTAACCTTCTTGTTTATTCTATTGAATATTTGGGCTTTGAGGAATTCTAGGATTATCTCTTTTGCTAACCATACCTACATCTTTTCTATTGTTTTCAATAGTTAATGCCACTTTCTGTGCTTCAGCTAGGGTCATAGGACACCAATTTCTAAGCTCGTATCCTATCTTAGGATCAAATGCTTTTAGATAAATACTTAATGTTGCCAGATCAATCAATTTAGATCCATGTGGTATTTTGTTGTGTAACTTGGAAAATATTAGATTGAAATTATACACTGACTCATTTTAGTACTTTTGGATGCTTATCAATTCGTGCAATGCAAACTCAGGGGCATACTGATTGCTATACTGCTCCTTAAATTGACTATGGAAATCTTTTAGGGAATTGATTGAGGCATTTGGTAAGCTGTTGAACTAGCCTCTCGCATCTTTAGTCAGAGACATCATGAATAACCTCATTTTAACATCTTCATAATTCATTCTAATATCTTGTACAAAGGCATTGAAGCTTTTGATATGATCCTGAGCTGATACTGCATTGTTTCTAGTGAAATTGGAAACTAGATTTCTCCAACTACTGTCAATAGGGTATGGATACAATTGATATCCAGTCAGATCAAATTGCCCACATATGTTTGTGAGGTTTTGGGGTGGAACATTCATGGGTGGTGGTTTAGGGTAGTAATTATATCTACCTAGAGGCTGATGATAAGCATATTACTGTTATGGCTTTATGTGGGGGTTCATATGAGGATTTTGTGGTCTATAATACTATTGGCTAGGGGGTGGGTATGGATTAGCCATATGTTGAGAGGTGTTATGTATGAGAGGTGGTTTAGGATTAGTCTGGAGGGTATTTTGATGAACATGACTTCCGGATGCTTGTAGATTAGAAACACCAATTGTATTTTGGTGCAAGTTTTGTTGTGGGTTCCTCAAAGTATTTCCTCTGTGCAGAGGTATATATTTTGGGGTAGCTATTTTAGTCCTATTCCTTATCTATTGAATTTCCTATTTTAACAAGATCTCAGTTTCCTCTATCTTCATCAATTCAAGTTCTTCCTAAAGCTTAAGCACATTCTGCTACACTTCATTTATATTTCTTGTATTCTTCAGACTTTTATTCAACTCTTGACTCGTGGATCCATATTTTACCCCCTCTTCCTACTGTAATGACATTTTATAATCATATTTAGCTTGCCTATGATCAATTTCCTTCATGGCTCACGCTTCATACTCAAGTTGTTCTTGAGGATCAGGTCTGTATTTCGCCAATTTATCATTAGTTACTCCATTGATTTGAGACAAATTCTCATTTGATTCGTGCAAAGGGGTAAAACTATTGTGACTTATGATAGTTTGTTCTGTATTATCCTCTTGAGGTTCCTGATTATTATTCTGATGAAAATAATTTGATGCTTCATTTTTCTTGGGAATAGCTCTAATTGGTGGGGATGATTGTAACTTCTTCCCTTCCATCTTGGATCTTCTACCATCCATTTGGTACTTTCTGTTATAACAGGTTCTAGAGTAGCCACCTATCTTTGTAAATAGGGAAATTTTATAATTTATCTTTCTAGATTCTTCTTGCCAGGAGAGTTACCAATTTGTATTCTTGAAATTTCTGAATCTATAAAAGAATGGCCTCTTACCAAGGCTCTTTGTATTTGGTTCCCCAGTAGAGTCACCAATTTGTTAGGTCTCAAAAATGTAGGTTGGAAATCATAAGAGGATGCCAGACTCTATGATCAGATTGGCAACATTTTTGAACTAATGCGATGGAGTTAACCTATAGGGTTGATGACTCCCTGCACTTTAGGCACTACTATACCTAGGCAGGTGGACCTTGAAAGTTGAAGCAGATTAGATGAGTGTAAGTGCTTTTACTAAGTTAATGGATCTACCCATGGTGGAAAATGGTGTGGAATAGATGAAAGCTTGCTAACTAGTTCTATATCTAATATCTAAAAGATGATTGGAATAAATTGTATAAGCAATATCAAGGTAAATTTTATAACTATGCTCAACTAATGGATAGGTTTTGGATAAAACTAAATGATGAACTGAGATAAGACCGGAACCTTGCTGGGTAAATAGAGTCAAATGAAAACCTAAGACCAGTGGCTTATATTGGGCAATAACTCTAACTGTTTGGCACACTACTTTGATTTATAACTTCTATAAATGTGCAGGGAAATGATTGACAGACTCTTCTTAATAATCCAACTGACACAATCAAGTTTCTTGTTATTCACCAGAAAGAAAATTAATCCTTTCTTGAAGGAACTAATTGAATGAAATATACAAGAACGACAGATGATATCAACTTGGAGACAAAATGACAATCGTAATTATATTGTTCTTCTTAATGATCGAAATCAACACTTCAAGATTACTGTGACTAACCAAAAGGATTTTAATTCCTTTTAAGGAAACCAATTAATCAAATCACACAAATACAACAAATGTGCATTGACAAATTAAATATATACTTGATATATCAATTTGAATAATAAGGAAATACTGAACTGGAGACAACCAAATAACTGAATAATTCCAACAAATAATTGATGCTGGTATAAAACCATAGAATTAGAGATCTTCAATTAACTTCTTTAATATAGTACTTGCAACATGGTCTTTTAAAAATATTATGAACTTCTTCTAATATCTCCTACTACTGTTGATAATTGATCATCATATGTCCAACTTATATAGAAATATTTATGAAGAGACATAACTCTTCAAAATGTCTTTTTGAAAATTAAAAAGGATTAACATAACAACAACAAAGATAACAACCCTAAGCCCTGCTAAGCCACAGGTATATCTGAGCAACTTGATCCAGGTACTCTTGGCTTCAATGTGTATCAACAAATTCAATAACATTTATGGTAATCTCATCCATTGTCACCATCTTCTCTAGATGCTTATAGGCCTCCCTAGATGCCAAGTCTTTATCCTTGAGAGCCTCTAAAGCTTCATGTAATATCACCTAGCATTCTTTACACCATTCATCTTTGCTCTTCAGCTCCTTGTCATTTCTGAACAACATGGGTATACCTGCCTTTGAAGCCTCAATGCATTCCTTGGCATCATTTTTAAGCTGGTCATGATATTTTTGATGTTGTTTGATCAAGTCTTTTGCACTGGAGGTACCTGTAGTGTCAGGAGCATCCCTACTCTGTATCTCATGTAATTTCTCTTGAAGCGTGTTGTTTAACCTTTCATATTCTTGGATTACCTTATGGTTCTCATAATAGACATCCCAAAATTTATTCATCCAATGCATCATATTGATATGCCTATTATGTAGTACTGCTGCAAGTGTGTCAATTTGATCAAATGATGGTGACTGGACACTTTGTGAACTGTCTCCTTGGGTTAACCTTTTAATTGGTCCTCCAAAGGCATTCTTGACAGTATCTTTTAGAAAATCATTTTCTTTTCTCAATCTTTCAGAGCTTAGCTTATATGCATCTCATTCCTTGATTAGCATTTGAGCCTGTGCTTTATTTAATTTTGCAATATTTTACCAATTTCTGCAGTAATCAAAGGATTAGTTTCCCCTACTTTCAAAGTCATAACATGCCCAAAAAAAATTTAGTATCTATAATGGTTGCCTTCTTATGAGGAGGGTATAAGGCCCATATCATGAGTGAGTTTTCATCATTGTTATATTTGGTACCCATGTATACCTCTGTGACACCCTCAGGAGTGAGCTTATACTTGTGATCAGTATTGTGCAAGAAACTATCAAACACCAAGGAAGAATTTATGTCAAGTCCAGGAAATATCATGATACCTACTTCTCTTAGTAATTGTCTACTTCTAGTAAGAGTCATAGCTTTCAACAAATTGTCTACTGTTGTTTTTAACATATCAATCAATTGTTTTTCATTATCAGTCGTGACATCTTCAATTGATTCGTTGAGTTCTTTTCCCTTGCTTTTATACAAAAATGTTTTAATTTTTTGAGAATGAATAAATTGATCATCTGCAATGAAAGAATCATATGCTAACTGTCTAGGATCCTCATCACTAGGCCCCTCTTCATCCTGTTCTCTATTAGGAGATTAATAACATTCCATTTTTCATTTAGATATTTTAGTTGCTTGTTCATGTAGCTCTTCTTCTCCTACAGATTCCTCATCACCAGAAGACAACTCTATCTCTGGAAGCTATTTTCTCTTCTCATCTAGTTCTCTATTATACTTCTCAATTACTAGTTCAACTTCAGCTTCTTCCATGTTCCTAATAATATCATCATGTGGATATGGTATATGTGTATATCCACTAAGATTTTGTTTTCTTCTAGAAAAATCAATGAAACCCTTGGGATCAAATCCTTTTCTTGCCTCTGCACACCTCATGTTGTAGTGCATTAATTTGTCCCTGATGAGACCATAACCTTCTTTAGACACCACAGTAAAATCCCCAAAGCATAGAGTACTAGGCATGAAGGATTGTTTGTCATAGGCACTCAAGTTCATTACATTAGAGCAGTTCATTTGCCTAACTATTTCTACGTAGGCAATCCTATTAGGAACTGTCTTAGGCAATATAAATGGGGCATCTTCAAAACCATAAATTCTAACCATGGTTGAATCCTCAAAGCAATACAAATCTCCCCAGTTGTGGGTGACAATTGGGGGACCACCAAAATCTTTTGGTCTAAGAAACCTTTTTATTTCATCTGATAGTGAATATTCACAAGGATGATTGAAATATCTATACAACACTTTTACACAATATTCTTCAAAATGAATTCAATTGGAGTGGGCAAATCTACTGTCCCATATCTGTGTCCAGATTTGGACAGGTGACTTTTGTCCCCTCTTGTCTACTTGAGCAATTCTGAGTTCACTTGGCCATATTCCAATTTCCTGGCCATAGTCTTATACCATGTTGGGATGTTGTTCTTAATTGCAATTAAACTAGAACCAATTTTTCTGAAGATACAAGCAGCATAGTCAAACTACCTAGCATTGTGACACTGGATATCTATTGTTATCATCATTAATGGAATTGTCATAAAATCAAGAACCTCTGACCCTAGGACTTAGCCAATGGAATAATATTTATATTGCATATATGGTTCAAACAAGGACACATGGAATGGAGGTCCATCATTATCATCAAAAGGCATTGTTTTTCCCTCTGCCCTAGGCCTATGGAGAAGCAATCTCCATCCATTGTATGTGGTGTCCATCCTCCAATATTCTTTATCCAAATCTTCATATACTATGGGAAGAGTACACAAATCATCCAAATCAAATACTTCACAAATGGCATTTTTGGACAAGTGTATAACAAGCTCTCCTTATGGATTGCATATGGCTTTGAGGATGGGATTGTAATGTTTAGCCAAGAGTTTTAGGAGTTCCACATTCACAAACACATCAGGGATTACCAATTTGCCAAAATTCAAATGCCATGGATTAGACAATGGGACATTCCTAAATCTTCTATCATAATGGAATTTGAACAACTCATAGCCTCTAATTGGTGTCCATACATTTCCCAGGTATTTGTATTTGTCTTCTAATTTCTCTACCTCTACCTTGAGCTGTGCAGACCTTCGGGCTTTAGGGGTAGACCTAGGTAATTGGTCTATCAAATCTTGATTTAGTTTTCTCTCTTTCATTTTTTCATCAGGGCTTTTGTCAGTTTTCTATTTCTTAGGCTTACTAGTTTCACCTTGTTGTTTTCTACCCTTGCCCTTTACTAGAGTTTCCATTATAATTCTAGATAGCAAATTCAAATTGTAATCCACCACACAAAGGTTTTTATGTATGTACCTCTTGTTTGAGACGATGATCGAACTCCTTTGATCTCTCCTCCAAGTTCTTGCTTGTGTGCTCCTCTAAGACAATTCTTTTAAACCCAATTTTAATGATTTTGAATGGCTCTTTAGGGTATTTCTTCTCAGTATGTTATTAATAGTTCCAGTGCATTAATTTCATAATCATTATGAGATGTCACATCATCATAACCTCCTTCATCGGTGGGACTTTTGTAATGTTAGGGTGATCTAATAGCTTCTTATGGTGCAAACATTTGTAGATGGCTCAATCGCTGTGACCCTTCATTTTGTCTCCTCAATGTCACCTTTTATGAAAACATATATATGTCTATATCGGCAAGACATTTCAAGGTTTACCTAATATAGAAATGAGCACATGAGTTGTTGTCAGCCTGACTTACATTATCATTGAGAGGATAGCATCATACTCTGATATTTCAAAAATCTCTGATATGAAAATCGGCATGAGTCTTATTGAAATGTTTATCAGCTTCTCTTTACAAGGCAAGTTAGTGAAATCGATAAGACCCAATAAATTAATACTGACATCACTTGTCTTTATAACCTGTCAGAAATAGTCTTATCGATGAGTGTGGCCACTATCTTCATTGGAACAACATATGATATCGAGATGACTTCATTTGAATTTCCCGATCCTGGTTGTTTCCATGATGCCTTTCTTTCTATCCTTCATGGGAATGATCATCATCACATGTCACCGAAATCCTTCATCGTTGTGACTATAGACTCAGTAGGACTTGTAACCTTTACTCTGATCTGTTCCCTTTTGCCAATGAGTTATATCCTCCATATACATCATTGTGACTTAGGCAGAAAATGCCTTATGGTCGCTGAGACATCATAAGGTCAGAGACACTTTAATCTCTTGCCCTGATGTGCATTTCTTCATGATGAGTCACTAGTTCCACCTGTTCCATGGGTTGTTCGGCAAGAGTCTTACCGAATTCTCTTGTTGGTGTGATCTATACTGTCAGGGGAGTGTTTGGAATAATCTTCGATAATGTTTTCTCATCCCGATGGCCCTCACATTTGATTAATTTGGCGTGACTGGGGACTCTCTCTCTGATGAAGGGTCATCAGTGTTACTTCTTTCATCAAAGATTTCTAAAACTTTCACTCCGACCATAATCCTCATGCCGATACACATCTAGCTCACTTCAAATGGAACATGGATCGGTATAAAAAAATTGAGGTCTTGACAAAATCAAGGAACTGAGGCCCCTTATTATACTACAGTTTGAGGGGTGAGACAAATATTTGTGGTAAAAATCATGTGGTATTTATGGAATTTATCAGCTGCTATTATGATTTTGGGCATACGATTTTCTAATTTGATTGGACATGGGGTGGGTAGGAGTATAGGAAAATTTCAAAATTTTCTTGTCCTAATAGAACATTTAGAGTTGCATATTTATGAGGAGAGTTCTTCACAGTTTAGTGTTGATTGCAACCAGGAGGTGGTTGCCTTGTCACACTTGATAGGTGGACATGATGTTGATTGCAAATCAGCCTTGAATAGAGATTTGGCTATCAGTATTGCCAAGGAGTTCATAGGGAGAGAAGACAGTGTTGATGGGTTTTCCTTGTCTCGTTCTCCTCTTCATATTGTTGGTACTTAGTCACTTTGCGGAGACAATTACTATAGTGGTTTTAGATGCACTACCATCATAGAAGTTGAGTATGATGATGACACTTATGTAAAGTATATTTAGTGTGGGGCTATTGAGCTTGGTAAGCTGATTGTGCATGTTGGTGTGAATTCTTCACACATCGATATGCATTGTTCAATTCTTGATGCAGGCAATGCATTTTGGAATCCTAGTGCTGATTTAGGATTCTCAAAGGAATTGGTTAGTGCATCACATTATGATTACATTGTGTGGGATGCATTTTGTTTTCCATTCAGCCCACATACAGTGGACTTGCTATTCTAGATGGCATTTAGGTGTGGGATTGATGACTAGTATGTTATGCTTCCCTTCCGGGAAGAGGAAGCCATGTCATGCAGGGTTGTCAGTTTACCCCAGAATGATTATCATTGTGGGTCCATAAACCATAGGTCTCAGTATTAGGGAGCAGCCTCATAGCAGATTAGTGATCCAGTTGTAGACAGTATGGTGTAGCAGGTGCCACCAGTTGTCATTGATAGTGGATTATTTATTTTGTCTTGGGATCTTGGTGGTGACGTGTTTGATTCGTCACTCTATTTTGGTCTTGATGAGGTGTTCCACCACTCTTGGTGTGATGTCAATGGTTTATATAGAATGGTATAGTGGAAGTTAGCAGGTGCGCTTTGTGACAGACTTCCAGTTTGGCACTGGGACCCAAGGGTTGACATTAGAAGTGATATGTTTATTTCAGCTGCAGAATTGCATAGTTTGCTAAGTTTTAGTAGGTTCTATGGCTGCAGCTATTTTCAGTGAGATTCTAATGCAGTTCCTTACATATTCATTTGGGATCCAGGCATTAGTTGTGGGATACTCTCCAGTATGTTGAGGAATCCTTTGTGTGCATCGGGGTTCCAATCAGGGTTCACTATTGAGTTTTGCAACGTGTATACGATGGTGGTTACTTGTAATTACACTTTTGATCTTTATGTACATGATCTATTTTAGATGCATAGCTCAGAACTGTGCATATGCTAGATAGTGTGTATGAAAGCTTAGCTTGCGTAGTTATTGGAAGCAAACATTGTCGGTATTCAGAGTTGCTTCCACTTAATGCTTATGCTCTTGCAACACATGGTGTTGGGGTTCATTTGTTTTTATAGGATCTATCAGTTGTACTTGTGATGGTGTTACAGGAGTCGATTGGTGACAAGAACATTACACAACACTTTCCTTAGGATTGGGTGGTGTTAACTTTGCTGTTGAGATTGTTTGGGGACAAGCAATTTCAAGGAGGGTAGACAGTAATGTCCCCTTTTTAGCGTGATCATGTTTTATGATGGTTTAGCCATTCATTGGGCCTCATAGGCTAACTCAGATGGGTAGAGGGTCCCTTTTGGCAAAGATCAATGTGTTTTCTCCATTAGAGCTCAGTATGGGTTTAGGTTTAGCCTTCGTTGGACTCAGTTCTACACACTTACTATTTATAGTAAGTCATCTTTCCAGAGTTTCTATTTATAGCAGGGTATCTGGTCATGTGGTGATTTCTGTGTTGTTCCCTAGTTTCAACTGGTGATAAGGTTGTTTAGAGGTCTCTAGTCCCATATTGGTGCTTCTTGCTATTTTTAGCCGACAGAGGTTGATAGAGATGGACCCCTGCTATTTTTGGTAAAATGGTTGGATGCATAGAGGGTGTCATGGTGAACCCCCAAGTTCAGATGAAATTGGAAAATGATGTTTAATTAAGGAGATATTAATATTTGAAGTGGCATTAATGATATTGTATTTATTAATGATATATTATAAATTTATCATTTAACTTTATAATTTAATGTTGAGTTTGGAGCCACTTTGATGCAGGGACTTCCAGAGGTCATAACTTTTGACTCGGATGTGGGTTTTCTACAAAATTTTATAGGTGGATGCATTATGAGGTGGCTGGTGATTTCCCAACCCACCTTAGTTGGTTGGACCTCATCTTGGCACTTTTTCAGGGCTTGAAACTTTCATCTTGGCCCTCAAAATGGTAATTTAGTGTTTTTTTCTAGTTTTTTAAAAGTTACTTTTTTTAATAACTCAAAACTCATGTTTCGAATTTAAGATGTTAGTTGGCTTTTCATCCTACCTTAGCTTTAGGAAGTTATTGGGAAAAAACTAGATTCTTAAGATATGATTGTAAAATTACCTAAAATAGAAAAAATCTGACAATTGTCGAAATCTGCCAAAAAGGTTATTTTTTTATTTTTTTTATTTTCTTGGATATAAGAGAGTTTTCTTTCATTGTAGCAGAAGAGTTGATGAATAGAAGTTTTTTTATGTTCCATTCTTCAAATCTTTGGCTCTCACATGATTAATGGCAAAATTGTATTGAGTGTATGTTGTGTGTTGCATCATCTGGTATCAAAGCAGGAAGATAGCTAGGAGAGGAAGAGGAAGAGGCGGTCTTGGCCAGGAGTAAAAGCAAGAAACTCGGTCCACATGTAGGGGAAGTCACATGGGCAAAAAAATTTCTGACAGGAATGGGTACCCGTTTAGGAACGGGCACCCAAAGCTAAACGGGTACCCGTTTAGTAATGGGTACCCGAGCCTAAATGGGTACCCATTATATAATAGATATAAGAGAAATGGGTACTCATTATAAAATGGGTACCCATTCTTAAACATAATAGGTCTCGTTATATAACAGGTACCTGTTTTGTTTATAAACGGGTACCCGTTCCATGAATTTTGAAATCACTGACCGCCTTTTTCCTTCCCTTTGCTTGGGTTTTAGGCTTGTGATAGGCATGGTTAGCCAACCTTGAGCCTTGGACCTGCAAGTTTTTGTCTAAGTACAGAACAAGAGGAAAGACTGAGTTTACCTATATGGCTGATGACCTTTTTTTCTAAATTTTTTTACGAAATGAAAACCCATTATAGATGACAGTGTCTAGTTTTCAAATATGTAATTTTTTTGTTATTGGATATGTTTTTCTATTTATTATTTAATTTATGAGAAAATTGGTCCAAAAACTTGAAATGACAGATGTTTGTATTTTTTTAATAACTTTAATTTTTAAATTTTAAAAAAAATATATATGTCATCAATCTACACATCATTCTTTAAACAATGAAAAAATAATCATTTTATGATTTTTTTGCTCAAATTATGGTGGCGGTTTTCAAAAGTAGCAATTAGTCCTAATAAAAAATTAATAAAAAAAAATTATTAAAAAACATCCTCATCAAACTTCACTGTACTACACATCTTTTCCCAAAAGTATTTTAAAAAATAATTTTATTTAGGTCAAATTATGTTGGCCGTACATGTGCATGGTATGGTTGAAAAAAGTGACTTTTAAACAATGGTTTTTAGAAATGCCTATTGAAAATCAATTTGTATCATCTAGGTATTCAAATAAATTACATATTTGCAAACTAGACTCTGAGAACTACATTTTATATTTAGTGACTTTTTAAAAGATTCCATCTCTAAGTGCTTCAAATTTTAAGGTCAAATGTGACAAATTCTGAAAATCATGGAAAACACTTCCACTTTTTGGCCAAAAAGTGGACCCAACTTCTTGCACTAACCCCTAGATGCATAGAGAAATGCAAAATCTGCAAAGGCAAATAGAAGAACTTATAACATGGATGGAAAACCAAAGATTGGGTAGAGGAGGAGACGAATCTGATGAAGAGATAGGTCAAGGAGCTGCAAATCAAGATACATAACATGAAGAAGAAGAATTAGAAGGCATGAGTTTTGAAGAGAGGATGGTCAAGGCCTTAGAAGGGAAAAATGAAGGGATCAAGATAGATGTTTCAGATTATGCAAATAGTCTTAAACTAGAGGAGTTGATAGACTGGTTGAATGACATGAGAAATTTTTTTGAATGGAAAGCCATGACAAAGGAAAAGAAGGTGAAATTCACATGCACCAAATTAAAGGGCCATGCAATGATTTGGTGGGATCATCTTCAAAAGGAATGAACAATGAAAGGCAAGGATAAGATCAGGACATGGAATAAAATGGAGAAGAGTTGAGAGAAAAATTGTTGCCCATAGATTATGCGCAAACCCTTTTTCGTAGGTTTCAAAATTTAAAGCAGAACCTCTCTTCTGTGCAAGATTATACAAATGATTTTTATATGTTGTCTATACATATAGAGTATCAAGAAACTGATGAACATATGGCTGCTAGATATGTGAATGGCCTGAAATTCTCTATTCAAGATGAATTGAGCATGCATTGACTCAACAATATGGAAGAGGCTTACCAATTGGCTCTAAAGGCTGAAGAAAAACAAAACAGATAGTACCATCAAAGGAATAGAGGAGGAAGAAGGGGTACATCAACCCCATTTTGAGGAGGTTCAAATTATTGCAGGGGAGAGTCATCCCATGGATTGGAACAACAAGTAGACACTCAACAAGATCCTCTGAATCAAGAATGAGGAAGGGGATTTCAAAGAGGTAGACGTTATGGTAGTGGTAGAGGAAGGGAAAACCAGAGAAGACCTTTCACTTGTTTCATATGTGGAGAAAAAGGTCATAGGGCATTTGAATGCTCAAATTATAACATGCAAGAAAGAAATCAAGGAGGATAACCTAGGGTGAACCTTATTCAAATGCAACACAAAGTGGAAGGGATGGAACTAGAGGTTCCACCAGATGTGGGAGAAAGTCTCATGATGAGAAGAGCAATGGTGATTCCAAAGAAGGAGAAAACACAAGCCAAAACCTCTAATGGTTCATGGCTTCGAACCACTCAAAACCAGATGCACTTCGAGTGGTAAGGTATGTCAAGTTATTGTTGATGGAGGTAGTTGTGAAAATATGGTTTCTAAAGAAATGGTAGAAAAATTGAATTTACACTGTGAAAAACATCTACATCCATACCACATTGCATGGTTTAAAAAGGGAAATGAAGTCATTGTTGATAAAAGATGCCTAATTAAGTTTAGCATAGGGAAGATCTATCAGGATGAGATATGGTGTGATGTTGTCCCAATTGATGCCTGTCACGTGTTATTGGGAAGGCCATGGCAGTATGATAGAAAAATTATGCATGATGGAGAGAAAAACATATACACCTTTTGGAAAGATGGCTCTAAGGTGATTTTATTGCCTCTCAAGGATGAAGGAAAAGGTGAGACTGTGTTGTCTGAAAGAGATCTTGTTAAAGAAATGAAGGTGACAGGGTGTTGCTATGCATTAGTAGTGAAAAAGGTGAAGAGGAAAACATTTCAGTTCCCCCAGAAGTAGTAGAGCTATTGGAAGAATTTGTTGATGTTTTACTTGATGAATTGCCTGATGGTCTACCGCTAAAGAGAGATATTCAGCATCATATTGATTTGATTCGAGGAGCAACTCTACCCAACCAAGCAGCTTATAGGATAAATCCAACACAACATGCAGAGATGAATAAGTAAGTAATAGAACTCATAAGTAAAGGTGTGGTGAGAGAGAGCATGAGCCCATGTGTTGTACCTACATTGTTGACCCCAAAAAAAGATGGAACATGGAGGATGTGCACTAATAGCAAAGCAATTAATAAGATTACCATCAAGTATCAGTTTCCTATACCTCGTATGGAGGACATGATGGATGTCCTTGCAGGGGCCAAATACTTCAGTAAGATCGACCTACGAAGTGGCTGCCACCAAATCTAGATCTGAGAAGCGGATGAGTGGAAGACATCCTTTAAGACTAGAGACAGATTATATGAGTGGATGGTTATGCCATTCGGGTTATCAAATGCACCCAGCCCATTTATGAGATTGATGAACACTATACTACAACCTTACATTGGTAAGTTTGTGGTAGTTTATTTTGATGATATTTCGGTATTTAGTAACAACAAAGAAGAGCACCTACAACACTTGAGGATCATCTTTGGTGTGTTAAGGAAGGAGAAGCTCTATGCCAATTTGAAGAAGTGTAGGTTCATGCAGGACAGTTTGGCTTTTTTAGGCTTTGTCATTTCTAAAGATGGTGTCAGAATGGATCTAGAAAAGGTCAGGGCAATTCTAGAATGGCCTAGTCCAAGCAGCATCACAGAGGTAAAAAGTTTTCATGGTTTGGCCACTTTCTATCGAAAGTTCATTCAAAATTTCAGTAGTATTGTAGCTCCCATAATAGATTGCACCAAAGGAAGGGAGTTTGTATGGACCAAGGATGCTAAGGAGAGCTTTAAGTACTTGAAGAAAAAGGTAACAGAAGCACCTATACTTGCATTGCCAAATTTTGATAAGGTATTTGAAGTAGAATGTGATGCCTCCCATGTGGGAATAGGTGTTGTGCTTAGCCAAGCTGGAAAACCTATAGCTTTCTTTAGTGAAAAGCTGAATGACATGAGAAAGAATTATTCTACTTATGATTTAGAATTTTATGCAATTGTTCAAGCATTGAGGCATTGGAGACATTATCTAGTTCCCTAGGAGTTTGTATTGTTTACAGAGCATATTGCACTGAGATACTTGAATAAACATAAAAATTTCAATAGTAGGCATGCCAAGTGGGTCTCTTTCGTACAAGGTTACAATTTTGTGTTGAAGCATAAGTCTAGAAAACAAAATCAGGTTGCAGATGCATTAAGTAGATGCATTACACTTTTGACCACAATGGAAACTGAGGTGATTGGTTTTGATGCCATCAAAAATTTGTATGAGTCTGATGATGATTTTTGGGAGATTGTGGAACAATTGAAGGCACCAGTATCTGGTAATTTGGATCACTTTAGGGGTGAATATTTTATGCAAGATGGGTATCTATTTAAAGGAAAACAAGTATGCATACCAGCTGGCTCTATGAGGGAAAACGTTATCAGAGAATTTCATAGTAGTGGGTTAGCAAGATATTTTGGCAAGGACAAGACAATAGCCTTGATAGAAGATAAATATTATTGGCCAAAGATGAAAAGGGATATAACTAAGAATGTAACAAGGTGTAGAATCTGCCAAGTGGCTAAGGGACATTCATAGAATATAGGCTTGTATATGCCATTACTAGTACCAACTGCACCATGGACAGATTTGAGCATGGACTTTGTGTTGGGACTTCCACATACTCAATGAGGTAATGACTCCATTTTTGTAGTTGTTGATAGGTTCTCCAAGATGGTTCATTTTATTACCTGTAAGAAAACTAATGATGCAACGAGGGTAGTGGAGTTATTTTTTTCAGAAGTTGTTCGACTACATGGTGTTCCAAAGACTATTACCTCTGATAGGGATACCAAATTCCTCAGTCATTTCTGGAGGACTTTATGGAAGAAGATGGAGACTAAGTTACAGTTTAGTAGTGCTTATCATCCTCAAATGGATGGACAAATAGAGGTAGTCAATTGGAGTCTAGGAAATTTATTGAAGTGTATTGTTAGAGAAAAGCCAAAACAATGGGACATGGCATTACCCCAGGCCGAATTTTCCTATAATAGTTCTTTTAACAGATCAAAAAGAAAGTCCCCTTTCTAGATTGTGTATGGCAGGAATCCCTAGGGTGTTCTATATTTGGTACAACTACCAATGAAAGATAGGGTCAGTGATGATGGGGAAGCATTTGCAAAACACCTTCAACAGTTGCAGAAAGAAGTGAGACAGAAGTTGCAAGATAGTAATGAGAGGTACAAGAATACACTGGATACTAGTAGGTGACATCAGACATTCAGTGAAGCTGACTTAGTGATGGTATATTTGAGAAAAGAGTGGTTTCCTACTGGAACATACCACAAGTTGAAGTACGGGAAAATTGGTCCTTGTAGAATTACAAAGAAGATCAATGATAATGCATATGAGGTTAGTTTACCAGATGATCTTGATACTTCTCCTATGTTTAATATTTTTGATTTATATGCATTCCATGGTGAGGATGATGCTGAAGATAGTCAACCAGAAGTGGCATGGCACCACACATTTCCCATAAGAAGAAGGAAAAGATTGCATAGGTTCTTGATAAGAAAACTATCTACACTCGGCAAGGGTATTACAACAAGTATTTAGTACAGTGGGAAGGATTACCACCAAAATATAGCACATGGATTATAGAGTGGGAAGTGCCAAGGTTAGATCCAGTCAAATGATAGCAATTTGAAGACACTCACTTGCAGGAGTTGCATTCTTTTCAACCATAGGAGAATGATGCAGGGACTTCTGGAGGTCATAACGTTTGACTCGGATGTGGGTTTTCTACAAAATTTTATAGGTGGATGCATTATGAGGTGGCCAGTGGTTTTCCAACCCACCTTAGTCAATTAGACCTTGTCTTGGCACTTTTTCGGGGCTTGAAACTTTTATCTTGGCCCTCAAAATGGCAATTTAGTGTTTTTTTCTAGTTTTTTAAAAGTTGCTTTTTTTAATAACTCAAAACTCATGTTTCAAATTTAGGATGTTAGTTGGCTTTTCATCCTACCTTAGCTTTAGGAAGTTTTTGGGAAAAAATTAGATTTTCAAGATATGATTGTAAAATTACCTAAAATAGCAAAAATCTGACAATTGTCGAAATCTGCCAAAAAGGGTCATTTTTTTTTGTTTTCTTGGATATAAGAGAGTTTTCTCTCATTGTAGTAGTAAATTTGATGAATAGAAGCTTTTTTTAAGTTTCATTATTCAAATCTTTGGCTCTCACATGATTAATGGAAAAATTGTATTGAGTGTATGTTGTGTGTTGCATCATCATTGAGTGTATGTTGTATGCTGCATCACACTTAAATGATTAAAAGGACATCTTATTTAATGCTTTATGTTATAAGGTCAACAAAAGCAAATATATTAAATGTATTAAAAAAAGCATTTGAAAAGAAAAATGCTCTCATAGAAAATCGTGCCATCCTTGGAGAATATAAAAAGCCAATGGAAAAGCAAATACCATATACTTGTGATTAATGAATTTGCTTCTGAGGAACATTTTTAAGTTTGTGTATCTGAGATAAGGGTTTCAGGAATTACTAGCCATTGAAAAACAAAATCTCTTCAATAGAGCAGCTGATCTAAGGTGGTGAAAGATCCACTGAAATTGGCCATCAGGAGAGCTTCACACAGAGGCTCTATATGTGCAAATTGAAACAGAGATATCAAGAGTTTGAATCAAAGTGCAGATTGAAGGGTAGCTTTAGTCATTGGTTGCATTCTCATGACTGTTGAGCACTCACAAATAGGTCGTATAGCAGCAAAGTACCCAGCCGTACCTCCTTTCAGCTCCTACATCCCCTTCCTAGGGTGAAGCACCTGGCATTTGGAGTCTATTTTTTATGCATGTTAGCAATTAGGTTGAGACACAGTTAGATATTGTTGAATAAACTTGGAGAAGGCAGATTTATATTAGGTTCTTGCATTTCGTTTAGTTCATTTTACATTGTCATTTTAGGGTTTGTTGTAGTTGAACATTTATATCAGACTTTGGCATTGTAGTGAAAATGATAGTAAAGCCAAGAGTCTTGGCTAGTCTATGTCAGCATTGCACTCAAAATTGTCATTGAATTAAGGAGAGATAAGTTGCTTGTCATTTGCTTGATGTAATGTTCATGTTGAATAGAGTAATAGTTTGTATGCCAATTGTTTGACATAATGTCCTTTGGCTGTAGGTGCATGTTTTACATTTAGAAATCATATATGTGCATTGGAAAAGATAAAAAGAAGTCAGATATGCATTTAGATTATTGCTTAGACATTGTAGTATTGGTTTACAAGCATCTAGAGTACTTTGATATCATTTTTAAGCAAACATAATAGACTAAAATCACAGACCAGCAAGTATTAGGTTTGCTAGAGAAGTGTTTGACAAAATTCCCAAGGCAAAAATTGAAGAGTTTTGAGTCTAATTGAGTAAGGCTCATTACACATTATTTAATCTCCAAATTTCTTCCAACCCTTGCCTCGATGTTTGTGAGGCATATTTAAACATATCTTACTGAATACCAACTGTTCCAACTGAATTTTGAACTACTTGACCATTGATCTTCCACTTTTTTGCATTTTTACAATTTTGCTCATGACAACATTTGTAAAATATGACAACACTAACAAAATGAACCACCAAATGACCTATTACATTTGAAATGGTCTATTATTACCTTATTGCATGACATGTAGACTCAACACACCAAAACTATCATATGACCATATTTACAAAATTGAAATGGTGTCCCTGCACCAAAAGAGATATCATCTCATGCAATGCAATGATTGAAGGATATGCACGAAATGGATTTTGCAAGGATGCTCTCAAAATCTTTGAATTAATGAAGCACTCTAAAACATATCCTAACATTGTAAGCTTTGCTTGTATTCTAGGTGCATGCAGCGATGCAGGTTTACTGGATGAGAACTGTACATACTTCAATCACATTTGTAACTCTTATTGCATTACACCTACAGTTCATCATTATGTGTGCATGGTTGACCTCCTTGCGCGTGCTGGCTATCTTGAAGACACCCTAAACATTATCATTGAAATACCTATTAAATCTGTGCTGGTTGTATGGATGTGTTTTCTTGGTGCTTGTAGATCACATATGAATATAGGCTTAGGCGTATTTACAGCAACACTGCTTTTTGATTTGGACCCTAAAAATGTTGCACAACTTACGTTCTTCTCTCAAACATCTATCCAGAAGTGGGCAGGTGTGGTGAGGTTTAAATTTGGTAAGGAGATTGATGAAAGATAGAGGAATTAAAAAGATCCCCGGATGTAGTTGGATTGAAGGGCATAAAATGGTACATGCTTTTTGAGTTGGAGACAAATCACATCCATAGACAAAGGAGATCTACGCAAAGTTGGAGAAATTGGTTTGGAAGATGAAGGCAGCAAGGTATTTTCCAGATTCAAAAATTTACTTAATGTTGTGGAAGAATGGGAAAAATAATTATTTCTCTGCGACCATGGTGAAAAGTTTGGCAATTGCATTTGGTTTGTTAAACATGCCCCATGGAACAACTATTAGAGTTGTTAAATCTAATTTTTGAACATTTTATATGAGGCTATTCAATTGAAAGTGAAAAATAGCCCATAAAGATATACTTTACATTCATTTCTTACTGTAACTATAACAATATGGGTTACATACACCACGGATTGTAGAATGATAGCGGGTATGACTTGTGAACGGGGATGCAACCAGGACATGGGAAGGCTGGGGGTGCCCAAACTTACAAAGGTAATTTAATTTAAATTGACTAAATTTTAGATTTTAATGTCCACTAAGTACAGGAAATATAATTTCTTAAGGCATTAATGTGCTTTAACTTATCCTGAAATAAAAGGCCTGAATGGAATGCAATCCTCATTACAGCCATGAGATGTGTTGACAATGTAGATTATGATACACACATGGCATGAATAATGAGTGGAAAAGTGGATGAATTTGTTTAGACACTGACAAGCTTCATTACCCAAGCAAGGATTTATAAAAATCCTTACCTGCCACTCCCGTGCGCTGTGCCAGCCATGCTCTCTATGGGAGTACGGGAGTTCCTACTCTCTAAAAGAAATTGTTGCAATTGTGGCCCTTCCTATGTTTGATTCTGTGAAAAAAAAACCAAATTTAAAATATAAAATACTCTTCATTTTTTATTTTTGGAGAAACAAATTCTAAAATTGAAATAAAAAATAAACAATGGTGAGACCTAAAAAATTTAACGTCTCCGACACATGCATTGTACTTGAAAATACCTTTGCAATGAGACATTCACTTGAAGCGCAAAATTTCTCCGACATCACTACTAACAGTCATTTTGTTATAATGAGAGGGTTTTGCATAAAGATAACGCGTGAAACATGAAATGGAAATCCCCTTCACAGTTCTGCTGTTTTCTTGGTCTCTTTTCTCGTTACCAGTATTACCAATATCTTTCGAAAGAAGGCCGCTTGAAAAAAGCCATTGAAATAGGGCATACTGCCTATCCTACAGTATCGGGGTTGATTTTGGTAGTGCAGTAGTACTTGTTGAGGTGTAAAGAAGGAAAGAAGATGATGTGTAGAATAAACGAAATAGAAACTTAGCGTGTTTATGAAGGAAAGAGGATGATGTGTAGACACAAAGCAATTCATGTCTTCCAATCCATTAAATACCAGCCCTCATGCAGTTTAAAGGGTTTGCGAAGAAGAATTATTAGAGATTCCAGGGTTGCTGTTTGGTTTACATAATTCTCCTCATAAATAAAGTAGTTCGTTTTCCAGTATAAGAGAATTATCTCCGTAAATAAACGTAGTAGTTGGATTCTCCCCTAACACCAAATAAGGAATTTTAAAATAAACAACTTTTTCCATAAACAACAAAGGAATTGCAAACATCTCTTATGAAAACTATAGAAATTATGTCTTGAATGAGGAATGCATTAGAGTAGTTTGAACATGTCCAACCTTAAAGCCTTACTAGACCAACATCTATGTCATAGATTACACAAGGAACACCATTCCCTACCTATTTTGCACCTACCTTATGTAATCATTACAATACTACCCATAGAAACCAAAGTCGTAACTTGAATATCATGTTTATTACAAAACCATGAAAGTGATTTGCACCAAGGATACCTTAGAGAATTCAAGAATAGATAACTCTCTATTAATAATGTCTGGGTAGAAGTGAAACAAAGTTAGAGGTTGAAACAACATTGAAATCTCCCCTAAACCCTTCACTTGAGATTGAATTGAAGAAAGTTTAAACTAAAGCTTTTTTAAGAGAAGTTGTCTTGTCATTAACTAATGAATATAATTGTGTTGTATACAAGACAAACAAGTGAACTAGCATATGAAATTTCACTTCAAAGGGATAAATAGTATGAGAAAACATCACAAGGTAGTAAAGACATGAAATAAACTACACAATGAGTTAATGGAAAGACTCTCAAACCACATTACAAAAACAAAATCCCCAAAAGTGTTGATTTACAAGTCCATTTACAAAGGAAAAGAACAAGAGAAGTAGAGGAAAGAACAAATCTAACAAATGCACATGCTTCACAATTTCACAAATATTACAAAAGGGATAAGACAAAGGAGCAATTGAAATGAAATGCAAATGACTGCTTATAAGCAACTTAAAATGAAGTAGAAGCCATGTTGTTAGTTGAGTAATGTTGTGACCCTTCACAGCAAACCCTTCAAATATAAAATTTGGGGACCCTAGAGCTTTAAGTTGAGATTCATGTTTCTTGTAGAGATTGAAAAGGTTTCATTTGGCATTTACCTTATTTTATTGCCTTGATGAAATTGTATTATTGAAAGTGGTAAATGTCCTAGTATTGTGCTTTTTTATCCTAAGGGGACGTTTTGTTTAAAAGAGGTAACGTTATTTTAATTTTTTTGCAAAATGATAAAGTCTTTATTCGTAAAGTGCAAATGTGCTTTGAAACCCTAGTGTCCTTTTGTTAAATAATTGCAAACCGCCTTCAATTTATGGAAGCTTGAGAGTGGTAAATTGCTAAACCATCCTTGAACCCTGAAGTGCCAATTGGTGGGCCATTAATGGCACATGTGCAAGGGGGGATCAAAACATCAAGTCCATTGGTTTGCCCATCATTTTGACTTCTTCATGTAGCTATTAGCAATTCAACTCCTTGTGACCACCCAACACCCTCAAATCTAGATTTGTCAAGCTATTTGAAGGCACTTCTACACTTTCTCTAGGTTTTCTTGTATTTTATTTTGCTTCTCATTGAGTTTTTTATCATCTGTAATTTTGGGGCTTTGTTTTAAATCTTAGCCATACTCCATTTAATGGTGTTTTCCTACAAATATTTTCTATGCCATTATTATTATTATTATTGGTGTTTGCATTGGCTTCAGATGGCTTAAATCTATGAATTTTAGAAAAATTTATCGAAACCCTACTAAGGCTTGCTCGGCCTTCTACTCTATAAATCCCATGTCCTAGTTTTGAGCCTTAACCAATGTTTTGGCTTTTAATTAGAAACCCTAACACCTAGTTTTACAATTACCAACAACAACAAAGAATATCAAATACCAAATAGATCAGTTAGAGGCACAGATAGAGGTCATCCACACAAAAATTCAACAACTGCAAGATCAAACGGATTAGATTAAGGCACATATCAAATAGTTGAGAGGTGTGATAAGCTTGATACGAGCACATCTGACCAGAATATTGGGGGAAGCTAAGAGGGGTGCAAAACAAATACAAATCCCTACCAGTCTTGTGGAGGCCAAGACAACATAGTCAAACTCAGGGCCACATATAGATATTACAGCAGGCTAAGAGTCAGTGGGATACTACTCTATCACAAGGGTAAGTGTACAAAGATGGGGGACCAAAAGAGGGTCTTCAGATGTCACTTTTTTTTTTTCTGAAATCAAGAAATACTGATGTTGGATGAGAAATTGAAGATAGTTACACTCAAAATTCAAAGATACAACAAAAACAAGAGTCATAGTGCTCTGAATCTAGTTTCTAAACTACTATTTTTTTCCAAAAATGGTTGAGATTAAGGGGTTCAAAAAAGGGGAGCACACAAATTGGTCCTATTTTTTCAAATAACACAACATAGAATTTGGTGTGCTCCCCCTAAAATGTTAACATTTTTTAGTATTTCAAAAATTGCTTCAATGAGAAATTAGCTAACACTATGTAGTTTGTCCCTAATTTTTCTGATAATTTTTTTTATGAATATTGATTTTTTTCTAATTTTCAAACTGGACACATCCTAAAAAAAAAGAAAATTGAGCATGCTCCCCTTAAAAGAATTTAAAACTAATCAAAAATTAATTTTTTCTTTGAATATGTGTAGAATGGAGTCTAGTTTCTAAAAATGTAATTTATTTGAAATTTTAACGAACGGTTAAAAAAAAAGTCAAAAATACCAGACACTAGTTTTTAATAAAAAATGGATACATCAACAAAAGAAATTAAAGATGAAATCCTTAACATACTCAAAATGTGAAAAAAAATATATCGTTAGAAAGCTAATAGAGAGCTTAAGATTATGGTAGTATTTTTTCAACTTGTTATTGAAAAAGATATAGACTTGATGGGGAGCATGCTCCAGATAATGTTATTTTTGTTACAATATCAAAAAACACATCTTTGGATGTCCTAAACACAGTCCAAGCCTTTGGGTTGGAAGCCCAAGGCAAATCCATGCCTAAGGCTTGGAAATCACCAAGGCAAAGCACACAATGCACTTGTATTATGGTGAAACAAAACTCTCTCTCTCTCTACCCTCTCTCTAACTTTGTACTTTCCTCCCCTCTCTACCTCTTACCCCCTCTATCACTCTCTACTTCCCTCCACTGTCTACCTCCTACACTCTCTCTCATTCTCTTCTTCCCTCCCCTCTCTACCTCCTACAACCTCTCTCTCACTCTCTACTTCCCTCCACTCTCTACCTCCTACCCTCTCTCTCACTCTCTACTTGCCTCCTCTTGTTAAGTTTGGCATGATGGTTGTCTTGCCATTGATGTCAAAATAGTGGGTCTTGTGATATTGTAGTTGTTACTTGATGTCAAATGCAAACAAGGTCTCGATAAAGGTGTTGTTAAGATGTTCAAGGGTATAATGAATACTCGTCTTGATTACCTTATTTATATGGTAGTACAACTTTTAAATGTTGTTGCTCTCATATATGGTGTTGAAGAGTTGAAGGTTTGATGTTCATGGCATTCATTAACCTATGTTTTGTTCTATTCTTCAACATGGCTTCAAATTGAGATGTTCCATTGGTCATCATTGTTATGCTTCAAGATTGTTGAGTTGCTTCAAGATTAGAATGCATGTTTGATGTTCTCAGGGGGTTGTCAAAAAGTGATTAGAGGATCTCAGTTTTCAGTCCTCAGTCTTCATCATCACAGAGATGTTTGGATCAAGAATTGTTGCCAAGGATTTATTCATTCTCATCTTCATATTCATATTGTAATTCATGTGGATCATGTAGTTTAGGGAATTAGGTTGCTACTGAAATATCAAGGAGAGTCAAGGAGAGTTAATTGTATGGTTATAAAGTGAGTCATGAGTTTGATTTGTGTGGAGTTGTTACTCAGAACCTTTTTGATGTTTCTGAGTCCTTTTTGGTTGGAGAAGTTAGGGTTTTCTATGTATTAAAAGTCTTTTATAAATCCTAAAACCCTAATGTTCTTAAGCCCTAAAGCCACCTTATACTACAAGTGTGACTGTCATCATGTAAAGTTGCTTTGTGTTTTAATTGGTTGTTGACCTTCGATTATAGGTCATTCACTTAATTGTTACGCATTGAAGGGTCTTTAATGCATGATTTTGACCAGCCCTTCTACTTTCCTAACTAATTCTTAAAGGTTATATTCTTCTCACAAGGTGGGAGTTTGAATCAAGGGTCGAGATTCAAAAGGCTAAGCTCACGAATGCAAAATAAGTGATGCAGATTTAAAATTGTTTCAAATTCCAATGGCTTAGTTCCTCTATTCAATTTAATGGGGAGTTAGAAGGATGAGAACCCTAACTATTCTTACAGTTATGGAAATGAACCATTAGGGCCAAAAAAATTATTAGAAGGGGTAATGAGATGTTTTAGGTGATGCATGTTGGTGATTTGAAGACTATAGAGCAATACCTTCATGATGATAGGATTTATTCTAATATTTTAATGCACACCTATATATATGAAAGGTTTAAAAATTGAGGTATATTTTTTAGTATGTGTAGTGTATACAGAGGTATGTTGATGAATTAGATTACAGATCTTTATGTGTAGTATTATTGAGAAGGTCTTGTGAGATCTTTAGTGAGTAAATGGTGTCTGAAGACAAAAAGAATATGGATAAACAAAATAGAGTCTGCAAGATACACAGATTGTCCTAGATCTTGCTGTCAGAAAAGGAGAATGAGTTGCAAGCATAGCAGAATTTGGTTTGCAAGAAGCATCAGAATACATGATAAGGAGTGTGTGGTATTGTATGCATATTATCATTGTTTATATGGCTTTATAGAGTATTTGATTCATGTTTACACTATCATTGTGTGTGAGGGTTATGTGTTGATTGGAAGAAGATATAAGAGGTTGAGATTGTCTTTAGAGAAGACTGACATGTGTTGCAGGGGGATTGAAGTATTATGTAATCATTGATGAACAATGTTATTTGTGTGATAAGGAGGGTTATGTCATTTGATGCATTATAGTGAATCAAGGAAACCCCCTATGTTAACTTTTCTTTCTTATGTACACTTGTATTAGCCAGTGAGACACCTAATTGCCAGTGAGGCATTTGTACTTGCCAGTGACGCATCCAATAGCCAGTGAGGCATATTCTACCAATAAGGTATTTGTACTTGCCAATGAGGCATCAAATAGACAGTGATGCACATTCTGCCAGTGAGGCATTTGTACTTGTCATTGAGGCATTTTGTTTAATCCAGCGTGGCATTTTTAGAGTGGTTGTTCATCCCTATGAGGGTTTTCCACTCATCAAATTAGGTGTTATGTTTTTTCTTTGTCTCCATGTTTTCATGTGCCCTAATGCTCTTATGATTTATTAAAGGTCTTATTTCTTCTGCTAATCATTGTACTTGTATGAATCCATGATATCGTTATCATGTTCTATTTAGTATAATAAAAGGTGCAAAAACTTATAAGTTTTCTAGACCATTGATTCACCACCCCCCCTCTCATAGTGGTCATGTACTCCAACAAGTGGTATCAGAGCATAGGTTCCCTATAGAAGTCTAACTGGCTTGGGTAGGTCTTGATAGTGGAGTACCATGGGAAAGTGTAAAAGAAATAAAGAAAAGAAAGAAGCCAAGCAAAAGGTTGTACAAGTAACCCCAGTCAAGTCATGTGATGAGTTGTTGCATGAGTCTCTTTTGAATGATGATATAAAATGTGATGAAAGAAAAAATGATTTTGTTGTTAAGATTGATGACACAGAAGGAGACCTCTTTGTGGATGAAGATGGACATGAGTTTGATGAAAATGATTCTGAAGTTGATTTAGAAGGTGAACTCTTGTGTGCCTTACATTAGATCAAGCATCTTAGAAAGGAGAATCAAAGATTAGAAGACCAATTTCAACAAGAAAAAGACTCCAAAGACAAGGTATGTTCAAATTTTGTAAAAGTTTCTTTAGAACTTGAAGAGGCAAGAAATCAAATTGTAGACTTAAAGAGTCATGTTGATGAATCTAACAAATTGATTATTAATTTAAATATTGAAATTGAGGAAGCCAAAAGATTAATAGATGTATCAAATTCTGACCTTGAGGTGAAAAGAATTGAATGTCTAAAATTAGAGGCTGAAATTGTCAATTTTAGAAAAGTTTATGAAGGGCTCAAGGTTCTGTCCAATAAATATCAAGAGTTTGAAGAAAGCACAAATAAGTTGAATGAAATGTTGGCAAACAAAAGCATCATAAGGACACTACTGGTCTAGGTTATGAAGAAGGAGAATTTTCTAAAGTTAGAAATACTCCTAGAAGGAAGATAGACCTAAATTATTACTCTGCTGCTCCTGAGGAAGACAAGAAGAAAGTAAAAGATAAATTTTCTGATGTTGGAAGAAGAAGGACAAGTAGGTTCTCAAAACCTTCATCTTTTGGGAATTCTATTCAATAAGATACAATTATTCCCAATTTCATGGTTATTGCTATTCTTGTCGTATTTATGGTCATAGAACTAGAGATTGTAGAACTTACTCAAGAATTGGTCTTGGATGGAATAAAGATAAGAGTTTTTACAATTTGTCAAATTAGGACTTTAACATTGTTTGTTATAATTGTATTTAAGTTGGTCACATAGAAAGGGATTGTTGGATGCTTGCAAAAAATGATCATAGAAGTTATTTTTGGTTGTCAAGAGAACATGATTTTGTTCATCCTATTGGTCATAAGATCAGATGCTATAGGTATCATAAGTTTGGACATAAAGCACTATTTTGAAAGAGTAACTTGATGAAACCATCTAGAGGCTACATGTTCAAGCAAAAACAAGAAAATATCTTGACCAATATGATTAAAGGTCCTATGCAGGTTTGGAAAAAAAATAGGGTCAAGTGGAAGAAAATTTTAATCTTGTGGATGTTGCACAAGACATGTCATCAATTGCATGAGATGCATCATGAGGTTAGGGACAGACATCCAATGCTCTATTTCCAATCCCTGAAGAGTTTCAGCAAGTTGCATGGTTAAATAGGAAGTCTAGTTGGTTTGGTACCTATGCTTCAAGGAAATGCTTGTCATCATGCTTCATTTAGAATCATCATGTTTCAAAGAATGGTATGAATAATGTCAATTTGTAATAGTCATAGTTGTTTTTTCATAGATCACTAAAGTTGGGGCACATTAGTCTTATGACAATAGATCAGTGATCTTTATGATGTTTTTGGTGTCAAACAATAGTTGAAGAGGAAGGTTTGAAGGTTGCGGTTATTGAGGACAATGCTATTGTTTGTATATGGTAGGTTCTTTTGTTGATGATATTTATATCAATGCCAAGTAGTTGTGCTATGTGGTGCAAATATTTGGTTCATTTCTCTATGATATTGTAGAAGAAGAGCAAGTTTGATGACATGTTGAGATGGTAATAGACAGATCTTGGCAATCTTCCTATGTAGACCTTGTGGGCTTGTTGCAGTCTAGATAATTCTAGAATCAGTAGATTAGAGAGTACTTGGATCAGTGATTTACTTGAATCTGTGATTGTAGTCTTTTTGATCTTTTCCTTTGATTATATCTTTTCTGTAGTAGACAAACTTTTGGTTTATTGTAGAGTTGTTGCAGAGGTAGCAGACTATTATTGACACTAGATTCGAAGTTGACAATAGCAGTGATATTACAAGGGATTGTCATTAAAGAAAGATAAATAGTGTTCACACTCATTTGAATTGTTATGGATTTTTTTCATTGATGCAACAAAATCTGTGTTCACTCTTCATTTGGACAATTGCATATAAGGTGATTGTTTTACTCATACATGCACAATATGCTTTGAGTTTTCTTTGCTTCATGAACATTTGAAAGTGTTTACGTTAGTTGGCAAAGAGTAGTGAATACATGTGATAAAAGGTTATCACCATGAGATTTTTGGGTCTTACCAAGTAATATGAAGAGTCTTTCTAAGTTTTAAAGCACTTAAGATGCTTTAATGTCTTCTCAAGAATGAGACTTAAAATATTGATCAGAGACAGAGTATGATCTATAAGAACAAAGGATGAGATAAAGTTTCAAGCTCCTATATGGTTGAGTGAGTCTATTAATGGTCTATTGATTACTCAAAGAAGTTTGTGATAGTTAGAATAGTGTAGTATAGTCAGTTATGTGTTTTGACGTTGTGTCTACTTTTTAGGTTGCAGTATTATTGGATTTTCTATATGATGTAGCAAGTATGCCAATGGTGATAGTGTAACTATCATGGTCAAGCTTTGACATGTTTTACTAGAGATATAAGATAGTGGGAGTAGTTGATAGATCCTTTGACAATTGATAGCAATTTAAGAAGAAGCAGTTTAATAGTGGTAGAGCAGTAAAATCATAGTAGCAAATGGAACTTTGGTGAGGTTTCTTGACAATGAACTCAACAACTTGTCTATAGAGACTTTGAACTGCACTTACAGTTTTGGATAACCTTGATGGATCATGTGGAGAAGGGACAGAGCAAGGCAGGTGTTAATTCCATAGTGCATGGAGGAATAATTTCTCTCTTTGTTATCATTGAATAATCTTGACATCTTCTTATGTTCATTGAAGTGTTTCATATGCTATCCTCTAATGTTTGTCTTGAAACTTGTAACAGTGCTAAATTACAGAGGTATGCATGATAAGTAGTAGAACTTATGTGATAGGAACATATGTCATGATATCAAATGTTGGAACCATTCATAGTGTTGCCTTATGATAGATCACAAACATTCAATCACAGTTTGCAGAAATAGTATGATGTTTGTCTTTTTTATAGGGGGAACACTCAAAATCAGTCTTGATAGTGTTTGATAGAAATTTGTTTCAGTATTGTTAGTGACATTGTGGAATAGTGACAATGTTTGATACCTTATCAATGACTGTGTGAAGCTTTTAGACCATGCTATGAGATACAGTGGTTTGTTAGTTTGTATTTTAGGTAGTACTTTATTATGAAAATGACAATGTTTCAGTTTGTTTTTCTTTAATAGAGCTATGACAGTGGACTTCAGTATGTGGTTCATGATTTAGAGATGACATTGGTTCAAACTTCATTGCCAAAATAGTGTGTTTTGTATGCCAAATAATAGCAATGCCTTCAATTGTGCAGTGAATTCTTCTTCTCAGCAATTAGCACACAAAGGAGACAGTCAAGAAGGTAGAATGTGGTTCTTCATTTATTGATAACAAACTATGTTTATTCTCTAAATGCTACTCTTTATTGTTAGCTAAAATTGCTACATGACTGTACTTAGGGGTAGTATTTGCCATTGCTATTAGAAAGGAGGAGATGAAAATATGGTAATGGTTGATGTTTTGATGGTTGATTGTTGATGGCTTACAATGCTGGTGTTTTTACATAAATACCAAAGCCAAATGGGGAGTTTGTTATGTTTGGCATGATGGTTGTCTTTCCATTGATGTCAAAATAATGGGTCTTGTGATGTTGTAGTCTTATGATGTTGTAGTTGTTACTTGATGTCAAAATGCAAACAAGGTGTTGATAAAGGTGTTGTTAATATGTTCAGGGGTAGAATGAATGCTCACCTTGTTTACCTTGTTTATATGGTACTACAACTTTTCAAGGTTGTTTCTCTCATATATGGTGTTCAAGAGTTGAAGGTTTGATGTTCATAGCATTTATTAACTTGTGTTTTGTTCTATTCTTCAACATGGCTTTCGATTGAGATGTTCCATTGGTCATCATTTTTATGCTTCAAGTTTGCTGAGTTGTTTCAAGATTAGAATGCATGTTCAATGTCCTTAAAGGGTTGTCAAAAAGTGATCAGAGGATCTCATTTTTTAGTCTTCAATCTTCATCATCATAGGGATATTTGGATCAAGAATTGTTACTTATTCATTCTCATCTTCATATTCATGTTGTAATTCATGTCGATCATGTGGTTCAAGGAATTAGGTTGCTATTGAAATGTCAAGGAGAGTTAATTGTATGTTCATCAAAGTGAGTCATGAGTTTGATTTGTGTGGAGCTTTTACTCATAACCTTTTTTATGTTTTTGAGTCCTTTTTGGTTGGAGAAGTTAGGATTTTCTATGTATGAAAAGTCATTTATAAATCCTAAAACCCTAATGTTCTTAAGCCATAAAGCCACATTTTACCACAAGTGTGACCATCATCATGTAAAGTTTCTTTTTATTTCAATTGGTTGTTGGCCTTCGATTATAGGTCATTCACTTAATTGTCACCCATTGAAGGGTATTTAAGGCATGATTCTGACCGACCCTTCTTCTTTGCTAATCGGTTCTTAAAGGTTATATTCTTCTCACGAGGAGGGAGATTGAATCAAGGGTTGAGATTCAAAAGGCTAAGACTACAAATGCAAAATCAATAATGCAGATTTAAAGTTGTTTCAAATTCCAATAGTTTAGTTTCTCCATTCAATTTGACAGAGAGTTAGAAGGTTGAGAACCCTATCTATTCTTACAATTATGGAAATGAACCATTAGGGCTAGAAAAATTAATAGAAGGGGTAATGAGATGTTTTAGGTGATGCAAGTTTGTGTTTTGAAGACTACAGAGCAATACCTTCATGATGATAGGATTTATTCTAATATTTTAATGTGCACCTATATATATGAAAGGTTTAAAACTTGAGGTATATTTTTTAGTATGTGCAGTGTATCTAGAGGGATGTTGATGAATTAGATTGTAGAGCTTTGTGTGCAGTATTACTGAGAAGGTCTTGTGAGATCTATAGTGAGCAGATGGTGTCTGAAGACAAAAAGAATATGGATGAACAAAGCAAAGTCTGCAATATACATAGTTTGTCTTAGATCCTTCTATCAGAAAAGGAGAATTACCTACAAGCATAGGAGAATTCAGTTTGCAAGAAGCATCAAAATACATGATAAGGAGTATGTGGTATTGTATGCATATTATCATTGTTTATATAGCTTTACAAAGTTTTTGATTGATGTTTACACTATCATTGTGCGTGAGGGTTATGTATTGACTGGGAAAAATATATAAGAGGTTGAGATTGTCTTCAGAGAAGACTAACATGTGTTGCAGGAGGATTGAAGTATTATGTAATCACTGATGAACAATGTTGTTTGTGTTATAATGAAGGTTATGTCATTTGATGCATTATAGTGAATCAGGGAAACCCCATGAGTTAACTTTTCTTTCTTATGTGCACTTGAATCAGCTAGTGAGGCATCTGATTGCCAGTGAGGCATTTGTAGTTGCTAGTGAGACATCCAATAGCTAGTGAGGCACATTCTACTAGTAAGGCATTTGTACCTACTAGTGACGCATCTAAGAGCCAGTGAGGCACATCCTACCAGTGAGGCATTTGTACTTGTTAGTGAGCTATTTTGTTTAAGCCAGTGAGGCATTTTTAGAGTGGTTTTTCATCCCTATGAAGGTTTTCCTCTCATCAAATCAAGTGCTATGTTTCTTGTTTGTGTCCATGTGTTCATGTGCCCTAATGCTCTTATGATTGATTAAAGGTCTTATTTATTCTACTAATCATTGTACTTGTATGAATCCTTGATGTGTTTATCATGTTTAATTTAGATATTAAAAGGTGCAAAAACTTGTAAGTTTTCTAGACCACTGACTCACCCTCCCTCTCAATGGTCATGTACTCCATCACCTCTCTCTCTCTCTCTCTCTGTATCTCTCCCTCTGACCTATCTACCTCCTAGTTTTCCTTTTCCTAGCTTTCCTAGTTTTTCTTTTACTTTCCAAATTCCCTTTAGATCCCACCAAATTTCCATATTTTACTATTTTCCACCTCTCCTCATCATTCTTAGACCATCTAATGAGCTTTCATTTTATCTTGTTTCCATTTCATCCTCCCAATTTATATCCTCATCCCTCTTTGCATGTCCTAGTTTTCTTGTTTCTATGTTCTTTATCGATAAGGGAGAGGGAGAGGGTGGAAGAGGGAGAGAGGGTGGACATGAAGGGGGAGAGAGAGAGAGAGAGAGAGAGAGAGAGAGAGAGAGAGAGAGAGAGAGAGAGAGAGAGAGAGAGAGAGAGTCCTAGTTTTCTTGTTTTAATTTCGTTCATCGATAAGGGTGAGGGAGAGATAGGGAGATAGAGGAATGATAGGGGAGAGAGAGGCAAGGGATAGGGAGATAGGGAGAAATGGATAGGTAGATAGATCTAGAGGAGACATATAGGGAGAGGTAGAGGAGATAGATGGGAAAGATAGAAAGATACAGAGCATGAGAGAGATGTCCAAAGAGATAGGGAGAGAGATTGAGAGGTAGAGGGATGATAGAGATATAGGGAGATAAGGGAGAGATAGGGAGATAGAGGTTTAAGGTTTAGGGGTTTTGGGAGAGAGAGAGAGAGTTGCTCAGTTTTATGAGTTTATAGTTTAGAGAGAGATAGAGAGAGGGGATTGATAGAGATTGGAAGAGATAGAGAAGACAGAGGGGAGAGATATGGGATAGAGAGTGAGGGACATGTCCAGAGACACAAGGAGATAGATTGAGAGGTAGAATGAAGATAGAGATAGGGAGATATGTGAGAGATAGGGAGATAGAGGTTTAGAGTTTCTTGGTTTTATGGTTTAGGGGTTTGGGTTTTAGGGGTTTAGGGGTTTAGGGTTGTTCATATTAAGGGTTTACGGATTAGCGGTTAGGGTTTAGGGTTTAGGGGTTAGGGGTTGAGGTTTAGAGGTTTATGCTAGGGTTTAGAGAGAGAGGGCAAATAGGGAGATATAAAGGAGACCGAGGGGAGAGATAGGGAGATAGAGAGAGGGACATGACCAGAGTAATAGGATGAGATATTGATAGGTAGAGGGATGATAGAGATAGGGAGATAGGTGAGAGATAGAGAGATATATGTTTAGGGTTGCTTGGGTTTAGGGTTTATAGTAAATAGGAGTTTGGGTTTAGGGTTTAGGGTTGATCAAGTTTAGAGTTTAGGGGTTAGGAGTTAAGTTTTAGGGGCATTATTTAGGGTTTAGGGTTTGGGGTTTAGGGGTTAGGGGTTAAGGTATAGAGGTTTAAGGTTTAGGGTTTAGAGAGGGAGAGATAGGGAGATAGAGTTTTAGGGTTTAGGGGATTAGAGAGATACAGAGGGAGATATAGAGTGTTGTCAATCAAGTATGCACCCTTGCTAAGTTCACAGAAACTTAGCTACTTGTTGAAACATGGAATCATTCTCAGATGTGGGTCTCCTATAATGAGAATGAATCTCTAGAGTGACCTAGTTCTCCTTATGATTTCCTAATCTAATGACTTACAATGAAAAAGGATAGAAAGATATACTAAAAGAAAAGAATCCTAATTAACTTGAAGATGGAATTACCTAACAAATCTTACTCAAAAACAAGTTACTGAACTCTGACCCTCACAACACTCAGCTTATTTAACTCATAAATATTTTGCATGGAGGTTTGGAAGACACAACATGCAACCTGAATTAAACAAGATTTTCCAAAAGGAAATCACAAACTAAGACAAAGCAAAGGATAAATTTTCATCACAATGCAACATCAGTTCAACTTGCAAATACTCAGACAAAATATGAAGGAAGGCTATTGTTTAATAACTGAAGGAATAATGAATACAGTAAAATAAATGAGTACAACACTCTCAATGTGAGAGGAAGACTTTGTCTCTCTGCACTCTAATCTCTAAAATTGAAAAAAATTAAAATTGGAACTGAAATTGGAACTCTTCAAAAGGAAGGAAACTCCAAGATATATGCTATGGACGATTCCCCTCTTGAAAGCTAGAAAAAAGATCCTAAAAATAAACTCTAAGTCCATTTTCAAGTTACTTAGAAAAGTGGAAATAAAAGCTCTAAAAAAGAGTCCAAACTGCCAAATCATGATGCCAAAGGGTCTCCTAATGTGTCCCAGCCACAAAGTTGCTTTCTCCTTCTCATGAAATCTCCAAATTTTGTCCTATATGACTCTAAATAAAACAAATCAAAAAGATTATCTGATTTGTTTTATTAGTCTATAAATTGCCTAAAAATAGATAAGTTTTAAAAGCAATTTATCAATGATTGCTTTAAAACTAACTTCACAATGTTGTGGCAAGTTAATCTATATCCCTATTTGATTTTAGTTTTGCAAAAAATAAATAATATCTGGCTCATAATTTCACCAAATATTTTACATGGTATTACAATTGATTTTCTAAAAAAAATCATAAAAAATGATGAACACATTACTATATATGGAGATGGACGCACAAGCTCTACCGGTTGCTCCACCAGCGGCGTGATGTCTCTCGTGGGGTTCGTGGTCTGTGTTCAGATGTTTTTGCTACTGGTGGTCCTGTGTTGGCTGCGGCGTGCTGCGGGGGTGGTGGGATTCCTTTTTTGTGGTTGGGAGTGCATGGGTTTTTGGCGGTCTCCGTGTCTGTTCGTTTGGTGTCAGTGTGGGGGTGGCTCTGGCAGTTTCTTCGGCTGCGTCTGGTGTGGGTGGATGGCTGGTTTCATTTTTTCCGCTCTTGCCTTGGTGGTGACTTTGGGTGCTGTGGGTTGTTTTCCTCGGTGTTTTCTCTTTGCCCGTCTGCGTAGTGGCGGCCTAAGTGGTGATCGAATGGGTGACTTTTTCTCATTCGTTTTTCTTTTGTTAGTTTCTGTGATGGCTTGGGGTGTTTTTGGTTTTATTCCTTTGGACTGGGCTTCGGCCATGTTTTCTGTAGTACTTTTATTATTTCTTAATATACGGGTGTTCACTCCCCTTTTTCTGGTTTAAAAAAAAACACATTACTATATATTTTGTAAAAATAAATCAATGTCTTGAAGGGTTAAATCATGGCTCTAATCCACATAAATGCATTGTCCATGTGGCAATATCCTACCACCTCATCTGTGTCTTCATGACTAACAAAATGCCACCTCACTGCCTTCGTACAAATACACCTTTCTCTCTTCAAGAATTTTCATCATGCAAAGATAAAAAACTAATGATAAACCCCTGCCACCTTGTAAAAATATCTTACCCACAAATAACTTTACCTTGCACTCAATGCATTAAGAAATGCATAATATATGTTGACTTCTTGACCTGACCACCTTGCTGATCATTACTCACTATGCAGAAGGACCTTTGACTTTTCAATGTTTGCAAAAGACAAAATTACATATTTTCAACAATGCATGAGTGCAAAAGAAGTAAACTCGAGCATCTATTTAGTCGATCACAAGGGAATAAAGGTTATATGAAAAGTATCTAAGGCATAAACCTTACCTCCTAATGATGTCGACCACCCTTTTGACTTTAATAAATAAAATTAAGTGCAAAAGTGCTATGATCTTGTTGGTGTCATCGGCCCTTCTAAGCAATTGTCACTAGGAATCACATCCTTTCAAATCTTGACCATGGTTTGCATTTTGGATATGGTAATGATTTTCATTTTGTCAAGTCAAAAATAAAAGAAACTTTGAATCCCATCAAACAAAAGCAAAAAAGCCCTAAAAGATATTTCATTTAGTATTTGGCTTTCTTTTGTTTTGGCTCTACAACTTTTCTCTATTGCCGACTTAGGGTTTGATACCCTCTTCTCTCTCCTCCATTCTTGAGCTCTCTTGGTTGATTTTCTTGGAAGATCTTTGTAGAAAACAAAAGGTAAGTTGTTGCTTTGACATCAATCTGGATTTTCCCCCATATTTGAGGCTTCATTGGGGCCTTACAAACCTCGGTTCTAACTATATTTTCTGATATATTTCAGTCTTTGTTCATCATAGATTTTGAATAGTTTCTCCATTGTAAAATACAAACCCTTATGGCTTTGAAGCCATGGCTCCATGGCTTTTTTGATGGAAATTATCTATATTCTTTTTGCTGATGCTGTGAAGCCTCAACCATGCTTGGTATGTCTGAATACTCCAGCTGCTCTTTACTTTGCTCACGGGCTCAAAAACTTATTTAAGTTCTGTGCTTTTCTTTACATTTGTAGTTAAAGCTCAGAACTATGAGATATTTTGTGCTCTCTAAATTTCCTTCATTGAAACCTTGAAACCCACGTGCTATAGTTTTGAATTGTCTGTAGTTTCATGGTTTGAAAACTCCATTTAGCAATATATAAAAAATTGTAGAACTCATAGATGGTACTTTGTGTTCCTCCTTTCGATACATGCTTATGTTAGTGGCCATGGGGCCGCGACTGTAATAGTTCATCCCACATTTTCTAAATATTCTCTTTGCATATTCCTTGTATTCTGCTTCATTTGCTTAGTATCTAGAAATAGACAAGGCTCAACATGATAAAAGACCCCTCTATCTGGTAGTTAAAGAAACTCTGTATAGTTCTTGAATCAATGCGAAAGTACAACTTCTATCTCTTCATTCACAATCTACAAGGCTAAAGCTATCTGTCTTGCAGTTCTTTATTTGATCTTGAGATGTCTTCAATAAAATTCATTTCCTGCATCATTGTGTGGTGATCCCTGAAACAAGCCAATTATATCTGGCAATGACAACACTTTCGCCCTAACTATATGATGGCAGATGTTAGATATGATAGTTTGATTGTTCTTTTGCTTTATGATAAAAATGTTCATTTGATATGCAATATATACTCTTTACTAGCTGTTTCACATATGTATTTCCTTTTGTATTTTGACATTTTCTCTTTCTGTAATGAAGAAAATTCCACTCTTCCACTACAGACCATGACTAGTTCTTGGAATTCCAACAAACCTATATGGAAGAAACTCATTTCATTTTCTTAAAATAAAAACATGATTTTCTCACTGTATCTGAGGTATAAAATCTGCAATCTCTTTTACTCTGCATGCACTTACCAACTTATCAAAATATGTGGTGAGAACTAGTTAAGTTCCATGAGTATTTATGACTGGTATCTATCATATGGTGATTGATTTACCTTGCTGATTAATTTATTGGAAGAAATGATAAAGGTCACCTCTTTGTTGTTATTCTAAAGGGAAAGCTTTAGACCTTGATGTTCTACCCGTACTCTACACATTAGAGCTAACATATCACTTATCTGTTGTCATCCTCACTCTGCAAGATAGTCCTCATATAGTATCCCTATCTGGAATGTCCTCCTTCTATAGACCTTCCATATGCCTCTCACAGTGTTTATATGGCCCTTCTTCAATAGGCTATGATGACCTTTTTTATATAAGCAAGACTATCACTGTATTCTTCTAGGATAATATTACCTTAGAGATGGTTATGAGATAGTGAGGGGTCTCTACTCAATTATCATCTATGTCTCTATCAAACTTTGTAGACTGTACCTTCAAGCATAGATAAAAGGCATCTTCTTTCTATGGTACATAGATGGCACATGTAATTCGATCTTACAAGGCTGTTCCAATGTCAAGATTATAATTTCCTTTTGTATCTGTCTCTATCTGATTTTTCACTTGTAAAAGCAAGACATCAGCATCTCATTCACCCTTTTCTTACTTTTGTTGTTCTATCCATGTGAACATTTAATGATAGTACTCATGTCATTCTCTAGTACCACCTCATTGTGTACTGTTGTCCTCTTGATTTCTAGTTGTCAAGATGTCTGAACCTATCATTTACTTGTCAATCTCAGCAACAAGACTTGATGCAATGAAAGATTTTAGTTCATCCTTGTGGCTACATCTGTACACATGATGTATATGCATGATCGATTTGATGACTACATACAGATAATGAATCCATGATATTGATAATGCTCTTTTCTTTAGTGTGTTCATCATGTAGACAGTCTTGGAAAAGTTCTCTATTCATGCATGGTTTTAATTCCATCCCTTGGACTAATCATCATGGATGAATACTGAGCTTGCATTTACTCACTTACTTGATCTGTTTTAGCATAATGAACACAAATCTCTATTTCATTCCCCTTTGGAACTCAGGGTAGCATGCTGAGCTCTACCCTTGTAGGAGCCCATTTTGTAACACGTGCTTATCTTTAGATCAGTAATGTGATTTTATCTGTTTCTTGCACATGAAACAAACAAGTTAGCTTAAAACACTGAAGTACAATGATTGTTTCTATCTTGACTCTTCTTGCATGTGGATGACAGTGATTGATTAATGCACTATAATCAAAGTATTATGCCTCTTCTGATAGGATATAGGATTTTCATAACCAAAGCTTCTAACAGGACCCTTCCCACATTTTTGCAGGTACATGTCGAGATCAGAAGAAGGACAGGATGCAACTTCGGTGTTACATCCCCAATTTTTGTCTTGCTATACTTTTACTTTTTTCTTCTATATAAGTAAATTTGTTGTGATGTTTACATTAATGACAAGGAAAAACATGGATTTTATTGAATGTCATTTATTTAAATCATAGAAATGATTATGTTATTATCGATTTAATATTTGTATTATGGTATTTGATTTATTAGTTGAATTAATTGAATAATGATGCATTGATCACATATTGTTTGGTGACAAGTGAAATAGGATTTCAGGTTATCAGATGACTCTCAGAGAAAAGAGAGAGAGTATCTTTCTAGGAGAGAGAGATATAGACCTCATATTATGAGTGGTTTATTTGCCAAACCGAGTTATAAGTGTATAACGAAAATATGAACCAATGTGTCGTAAGAGGTAAGCCTTGTCTTGTCAGTTTACTTCTAAACTTAATCGACAGGTAGTTGATATTGTTTTCAAATCTTTCTAAGTCATATTAAGTTGTCTTAGTCATTAATAACATGAACAACATCGTTTGAGTTTGATCTATTACTATTTACATTTAATGTAAATATTATGACGTTATTGTCGTAAAATGATTGTCATATTATTATTATTAAGTTACTTGATGTATTATAAACAATTATTAACATTAAGATGATATAGTCAAGTTAAGAATACGTGAATTATGTCAATAGATTATGATGGGGAGACAAGCTCAACCCAATCACAATATCCATAACCCTTTGTTTAATAATATCTTTTTATTGAATAAACTATATCTATCTAATGTAATAGGTGATGTTATGAGAATTATAATTGATGTAATCAATATGTAGATGCCTTAGCATCAAATGAGGATAATACCTCATAATGAGTCAATGGTTTAATGTTTGAGTAAACCAAAGGCTTATTTGTAGGAGAGTCTTCAATAGTGTTGGTGGTAAATTGAACTACTCATTGTGCAACATTTAAGATTAGTTGTGTTTAAGTGATGTGTTGGCCACATCTTAGAAGGAGGACTATGGTTTTAACCACCACAACCAACAAGTCTTGGAGCAGTAATCTCCCATCGACATGTGGGATTTATGCTTAAATATTGGTCTTCAATTTTGATTTAACCATTATACACTGTTAAGCTTTGATTAAAGTTTGTAACCGACCGTAGAGGAGGTGGGAAATGAGGCAACTTTGTAGGAGTCATGCCTCCATCATTATGACTAATGACTCAAATGAGTCATGGTTGTTTTATATTAAGGAGGTTTAAAACTTGTAGCTCGAAGAGAGGGGGATAGAAGGATATATGGAATAGAAGATAGTAGTTGTGACAGTAGTCAAATTCACATTCTAGTAGCGTCAACCTTGTGGATTATTCACACATCTTAGTCAACTTAAGATTGTATACTTCCAGGAATTCCTTAGTTCATGTATTATTTAACCATGAGGAAATTGTTTAGTTATCTAAAACTGTACATTGTAATATTATAGACGATTATATGAGTTTGCCAGTAAGGATTAACCTTCTGAACTTATGATGTGATAGTTGAAAACTGTTTAGTAGCAACATATGAAAGTGCAGATAACATTCATAAGTAAACTGTATTGAACTAATTTTCTATAGTTGATGAAGACAAAGAATGTTTTATTTGATTAATATTTGGTCATATTAGTGAGTATACCATTATAGTAGACTGAGTCAACCATCTTCTTAGTAATTCTAAAATTGTTGATCATACCGAATCAGAGAATGAAAGATAAATGACTATCTTAGAAGGAGAATGTTATAAGTTGTCATAAGCTTGAATGAATAGTCTTCTTAGTGAGTTAAGTTTGAAGCAAGCCAATAAGGAGTTTGGGAATAACCATATGATAGATTATCGAATGGATGAACCATGTTTCCATACTCTCATTTTGAACTGTATAGTAATGAGGTTATGATGATTTAACATTTTGTCTTGTATAGGTTATATATACAGATGCATAGCAGATAATGTTATTTAACCAAGAGTACTAGATTCATAAAAATTGTTAGTAAAACTTTGTATCATATCAATGGTAGTAACTTATAGATATTATGGAAGATGGAATAAGGTTATTATGAAAATCCCATTTAAGACTAATTGTCTTTACCATGAAAAGATCCAATTTAATGGAGTAGGTTAAGTTTTCCTGAGAATGACCTTGTAGGGATATTTATACTTAGGATATGTTTTGTTTATAAACATTATTAAAGTTATTTTATGTTCTTTTGTATAGGAGACAATACTTATTTGAGAACTATAGTATTCTTAACCATGGTTAAGTTAATCAAGGATTATTTGTGAATCTAGAACTCCTTGATATAAGATATGGTTATATTGTTATATTGTATTAACAAGGGATATTAGGGTAACCCTAGAGTCGACTACCAACCAATTGAATGGTTATGTCATATAGACTTACTCAAGTCAAAAGGCGTATTATTGTGACTCATAGGTTAAACTATTGCATGAATAGGGTTGGTAAGAGATTTAAATTGCGAGAATATGATAGTACCCAAGTCGAGTAGGGGTGGGTGAACACAACGACTATGTTCATTATGAACAATATGGATATTAAAAACTTTGGCCAAAGTAATGGATTTGTTTTCTACATGCATTATTGGTTCATTGTATTCAGATTGCTCATCCTATCAGAAATCATACTTAGCTAGAGGGTATCTAGGGTTGTATGGTTGATAGAGTTGAGTAGAATAGAACACTATGTACTTGGAAAAAGGAAAATTACCACTAGTCACCTAAGGTCTATATTCCTTGTGAAGGGTAGGGCCACTTCCTATTTTATATCACTAGAAATATGCTCTCTCTCCAAGTAGGAAACATGCCAGGACTTGTGATAAAGATGTCAGATATTTAGATGCAGTATTTATTCCAAATTTGTATATGTAATGGTTTTACATTTGCAAACATTGTAAATTAAAAGACAATATGGGTATATTGTATTTTGTAAAAAGAAAATATTGTAAATGTAGTATTTGATTATTTGTTGAATAAAAAGAAAAAAAACTTATCTCATTTTTACCTTGTTGAGTTACTCTGTGGTAAATTTTTGGTTATTACTATGTTAATAGAATGTGGATGTTACATTCGGAGATTAACAACCCCAAGGCAATGATGACTATGTCTTTCCTTTTCTATTCATTAGATGCATAGTATTTTCTTTATATTTGCATATGCTCAGCTATCACCCATGGCTTGTGTGGGATATGTCATGATTTCTTTTAATGCAATATTTATCCTTTTATGTACTTCAATTTGTAAATGAATAATCATTGTAGTGATTGAAATACTTATCTCTCTTGTAAAAATTTTGCAATGTAATGAATGATCTAAAATCTTTCCTCCTTTTTGAACAACTAAACTGCATTTAGCACTGAAACATAATAACTATGCAACTAACACATAACAAAACTCAGCCAATTTTGAGTTGTGGTAAAAAATGGTTACATTTATGGTGACTTCTGCTTTATCCTTGCATGGAAAGCATTTGACCAATTGCCTTGAACATCCATTGGGCATTGAGTCATACTATGTCCTTCTCAAACTCAGAAAACACTACAATTCAGCTCTCCAATAGTCCAAACAACAACAAAAAAATTGAAAACAAATTAACTGAAAGAAAACTAATAGGCTCTGATGGCCAAAACACGTGTGGTAGCACTTAGGTAAAAAAAATTGACTAAAAACAAAAGTGTACTAAACACTTATTAACTAAAAGCACTAACCTAACCCTACTCTAACCATCGAAAGTGAATGATCAGACAAAACCATTCACCGATTAGGAGAAATAGCTACCTTTTCTCTGCAATCTACAATACTCCATAAAATTGTGACTTGTCCAAAAGAGATGAAATAAAAATAAATAGCCAACAAATTGCTGCAACACCTCTCTGAACAGGAACATAAAAGTACTCACCAATTTGGTGAACTGATCAAACAAACAAGGAAGTTGATAATGCTCAACTTGGTACCTTTCTTGCTGATGTGGATCAATATCATTATGAGGTTGTACCCTCTTGTCAGCTGCCAACCTAGCCAGATATTTGATAGGACACCCCCTAGAAGGTGTTGGATCAAATAGAAAACATTTTGCATGGTTAGGGGTAGTAGTATCATCTTCATTTTACATGATGGTCGACCATGTAAGGTCTTCCTCCATAGTCAATGGTTCATCCTCCTCTGTTAGGGTTGCTAATAGCTCTTCAAACTTGGGCTCAAAATACATATCATCATTCAATGAAAAACACTTTGAATCAGAAGTCTGCTCTTCTATGAATAAAGGCAAATGGTCAGACAATGAACTAACCTTTTCCATCATACCACCAATTGGCATAACATCGGCCTCAAACTCTTATGTGCAACAAAAGGACAACTCCTCAAAATAGTCTAGATCAGACTCCTCCAGTGATTTACTTAGGAATGTCATTGTTTCTTCCTCTTGTCCTTGCTATCCTAGGTGTCTTTCCTCCAAAGGGTCAGCCAAATATGAGCAAAAAAGCTCAATTTTAGCCTGCAAAAGATCTTCCTCTAGCTTTTGATTATCCAAAATAGGGTTGTTTTCACTAGACTATCCTTGAATTAGCAAGTTACTGTCAAATTGTTTTGCCTCACTTAGCAACTCACTGCTATCTCTTTGTTGTTTTGAAATCAGTGTCCTTGATAGGACTATGGATTCCTCATCTTGTTGGACAAAATCAAGTAACTGATTGAATAAGGTAATTGATTCCTCCTCTTGATGCTGCATTTTCTGTATCTTGCCTTCATGTAGCTTTTGAACAGTGATAGAAATTTTTTCAAATGAATCAAAATCTAAAGGGTTTGGTACTGAGTTTGAAACAACAACCTTTTCAGATGAATAATGCTTAATATTAGTTGTAAAAATAGTACTACTGGCAACAACCTTTTGCTTTGCTTTCGATCTATCTGGCTAGTCATCTTTCACAAAAAAAGGAGGGTCGTTAGTGAAAACACTGAAAGATTCATCAAGAGAAGTCTTGGACTATTCGATCTCTTTCTTCTCTAACTAATATTGCTCCATAGCCATATGCAATAAATTCACATTCCTAGTTTCTTTCGTGGTGAGTGAGTTATTTTGAAAGGCAATAGGTCCATCTTCATGAAGGCAAATAGTGAAAGGACAATCAGATTCATCTGTCTGGGAAACCTGAAGATTCACAGACTGATATTGGATGCAAATAGGCTCCTAAGTAAAATTAGATCTTGGAATTTTGATTTTCTTAGGAGTTTGTTTGCATTCAAAACCCATCTCTTGGTGGGAAAAAGATTCTTCAGGTGGCTAATTTTGAAGCATAATATATTCAGGCTGTACCAACCTAGGTTCTTGCAAGGGCACAGGGTTCTTGAAACTAGGAATCTTGACTTTGGCAAGAATAATAGGTTCGCTTTGATTGAAACATGCAAAATTATACTCACATACCTCATCCTGAAAGGGTTGATTTTGAATGACAGGAATTGCTTGAATTTGCTGCCTATGCTTTTGATGGAGCAAAACCCTCATCTACTATTCTCTAGCTACTATTTCTTGTTCAAAATGTGCCTTTTGTGCCTCCAACCCCTACTCATGAAGATATACATGATAGGCTAATTCATCCTGTTGCTGATTGTACTCAATCTACCTATTGATCTCATCTATCGACCTCATCATTTTTGCCAAGGTATCATTAAATGTGTCCTTAACCTATCTTACCACAAACTTTCTTAGATGATCGGAAGGTTGAGCAGGGGTGGGTGGGTGGAAAACATGTTGTGCATGTCAGTATGCTATTGCTGCATGGTTGTTCAAAATAAAACCAATTACATGATTGCTCGGATACAACTGATAAGATGACTGATTGGTAACACCATCATGATATGGTGGATGATATGAACTGATCATCCTAAAAATAGAAAAATAACCTGTAGAGCCACTAGGTATGCTAGTTGCTCTCCTCCAAAGGCTGGATTCACTGATACACACAGCAAATATTAGTGATAAATGATCTAACTATGGACTAAAATAGTCCAACCTATCCCACTGGGAATGCCAAAAACTATTGTCAATCAAGTATGCACCCTTTCTAAGTTCACATAAACTTAGATACCCATTGAAACATGGAATCATTCTCAGATGTGGGTCTCCTATAATGAGAATGAATCTCCAAAGTGAGCTAGTTCTCCTTATGATTTCCTAATCTAATGACTTGCAAGGAAAAAGGATAGAAATATATACTAAAAGAAATGAATCCTAATTAACTTGAAGATGGAATTACTGAATAGATCATACTCACAAACAGGTTACTAAACTCTAACCCTCACAAGACTCGGCCTATTTAACTCATAAATATTTCACATGGAGGCATGGAAGACACAACATGGAACCTGAATTAAACAATATTTTGCATAAGGAAATCACAAGCTAAGATAAAGAAAAGGATAAATTTTCATCACAATGCAACATCAGATCAACTTGCAAATACTCAGACAAAATATGAAGGCTGCTACTCAATAACTAAAGGAATAATGAATACAATGAAATAAATGAGTACAACACTCTTGATGTGAGAGGAAGACTCTGTCTCTCTACATTTTGATCTCTAAAACTAAGAAAAATAGAAATTGGAACTCTTCAAAAGGAAGGAAAATCTAAGATATATGCTGTGGAAGATTCCCCTCCTAAAAGATGGAAAAAAGCTCCTAAAAATAGACTCTAAATCCATTTTTGAGTTACTCAAAAAATTGGAAATAAAAGCTCTTAAAAAGAGTCCAAACTGTCAAATCATGATGCCAAAGGGTCTCCTGATGTGTCCGCAGCACAAAACTGCTTTCTCCTGCTCATGAAATCTCCAAATTTTGTCCTATATGACTCTAAATAAAACACATTGAAAAGAATATCTCATTTGTTTTATTAGCCTATAAATTGCCTAAAAATAGTTAAGTTTTAAAAGCAATTTATCAATGATTGCTTTAAAACTAACTTCACAATGTTGTTGCAATTTAATCTATATCCCTGCTTGATTTGACTTTTACAAAAAATAAATAATATCTGGCTCATAATTTTTCCAAATATTTTACAAGGTACTACAATTGATTTTCTAAAAAAAATATAAAAAATGATGAACACATTACTATATATTTTGCAAAAATAAATTAAAGCCTTGAAGGCTTAAACCATGGCTGTAATCCCCATAAATGCATTGTCCATGTGGCAATATCTTGCCACCTCATCTTTGTCTTCATGACTTGCAAAATGCCACCTCATTGCCTTCGTGCAAATACTCCTTTCTCTCTCCAAGAACCTTCATCTTCCAAAGATAAAAAGCTAATGATAAACCCCTATCAACTTGTAAAAATATCTTACCCACAAATAACTTCACCTTGCACTCAATGCATTAAGAAATGTATAATATATGTTAACTTCTTGACCTGACCACCTTGCTGATCATTACTCACTATGCAGAAGGACCTTTGACTTTTCAATGTTTACAAAACACAAAATTATATATTTTTGACCATGCATGAGTGCAAAAGGGGTAAACGCGACCATCTCTTTAGTCAATCACAAGGGAATAAAGGTTATATGAAAAGTATCTAAGGCATAAGCCTTACCTCCTAATGATGTCAACCACCCTTTTGACTTTAACAAATAAAATTAGGTGCAAAAGTGTTATGATATTGTCAGGGTTGTCAACCCTTCTAAGCAATTATCACTAGGAATCACATCCTTTCAAGTCTTGACCATGGTTTGCATTTTGGATATGGTAATGATTTTCATTTTGTCAAGTCAAAAACAAAAGAAACTTTGAATGCCACCGAACAAAAGCAAAAAATCCCTAAAAGATATTTCATTTAGCATTTGGCATTCTTTTGTTTCAACTCTGAAACTTTTTTCTATGGCTGACTTAGGATTTGATACCCTCTGCTCTCTCCTCCATTCTTAGGCTCAATTTGTCAATTTCCTTGGAAGATCTTTGTAGAAAATGAAAGGTAAGTTGTTGCTTTGGCATCAATCTGGATTTTCCCCTATATTTGAGGCATCATTGGGGCATTGCAGACCTCGGTTCTAACTATATTTTCTAATATATTTCAGTCTTTGTTTATCATAGATTTTGAATAGTTTCTCCATTGTAAAATGCAAACCCTTTTGGCTTTGATGCCACGGCTCCATGGCTTTTCTAATGGAAATTCTCTATATTCTTTTTGTTGAAGCTGTGAAGCCGTGACCATGCTTGCTATGTCTAAATACTCTAGCTACTCTTTACTTTGGTCACAGGCTCAAAAACATATTTAAGTTATGCACTTTTCTTTATATTACTAGTTAAAGCTCAAAACTGTGAGACATTTTGTCCTCTCTAAATTTCCTTCATTGAAACCCTGAAACCCATAGGCTATAGCTTTGCATTGCCTCCAGTTTCTTGGTTTGAAAACTCCATTTAGCAATATATAAAAAAATGTAGAACTCATATATGGTACTCTGTGTTCCTCTTTTCGATACATGTCTACGTTAGTGGCCATGGGGTCGTGACTGTAACAGTTCATCCCACATTTTCTAAATATTCTCTTTACATATTCCTTGTATTCTGCTTCATTTGCTTAGTATCTAGAAATGGACAAGGCTCAACATGATAAAAGACCCCTCTATCTGATAGTGAAAGAAACTCTGTATGGTTCTTGAATCAATGTGAAAGTACAACTTCTATCTCTGCATTCAGAATCTGCAAGGCTACAACTATCTGTCTTGCAGTTCTTTATTTGATCTTGAGATGTCTTGAATAAAATTCATTTCCTACATCATTGTTTAGTGATCCCTGAAATAAGCCAATTATATCTGGAAATGACAACACTTTGTCCCTTATTGTATGATGGCAGATGTGAGATATGACAGTTTGATTGTTCTTTTACTTTATGACAAAAATGTTCATTTGATATGCAATATATACTCTTTACTAGTTGTTTCACATATGTATTTCCTTCTGTATTGTAGATAGTCAAGAACACTTGACCATTCATTTCTTCTTGGTTGTAACTATGCATGATAGAGGGAAAAGCATGAAGCTCTTTACCTGTGCATGAAACTGTATTTTGACATTTGCTCTTCCTATAATGAAGAAAAGTCCACTCTTCCACTACAGACCATTACTGGTTATTCAAATTCCAACGAACCTATATGGTAGAAACTCATTTCGTTATTCTTAAAAGAAACCCCCGATTTTCTCATTGTCTTTATGGTATAAAATCTGCAATCTCTTTTACTCTGCATGCACTTACCAACTGATCAAAATATGTGTTGAGAACTAGTTAAGTTCCATGAGTATTTATGGCTAGTATCTATCATATGGTGATTGATTTAACTTAGTGATTACTTTATTGGAAGAAATTATAAAAATGACCTCTTTGTTGTTATTCTTAAGGGAAAGCTTTAGACCTTAATGTTCTACCTATACTCTACACATTAGATCTAACATATCACTTATCTACTGTCATCCTCACTCTGCAACATTGTCCTCATATAGTATCCCTGTTTGGAACTTACTCCTTCTACAAACCTTCCATATGCCTCTCACAGTGTTTATATGGCCCTTCTTCAATAGGCTATGATGACCTTTTTTATATAAGCAAGGCTATCACTATCTTCTTCTAGGATGATATTACCTTAGAGCTGGTTATGGGATATGATCTTAAGGAGATAGTGAGGGGTCTCTACTTGATTATCATCTACCTCTTTGTCAAACTTTATAGACTGTACCTTCTATCATAGATAAAAGGCATCTTCTTTCTATGGTACATAGATGGCACATGTAATTCGATCTTACAAGGTTGTTCCAATATCAAGATTATAATTTCCTTTTGTATCTGTCTCTATCTAATTTTTCACTTGTAAAGCAAGACATCAGTAGCTCATTCACCCTTTTCTTTCTTTTGTTGTGCTATCCATGTGAACATTCAATGACAGTACTCATGTCATTCTCTTGTACCAACTCATTATGTACTACTGTCCTCTTGATCTCTGGTTGTCAAGATGTTCTCCCAATTTGTCATTTACCTGTCAGTCTCTGCAACAAGACTTGATGCAATGAAAGATTTTAGTTAATCTTTGTGGCTACATCTGTACACATGTTGTATATGCATGATCCACTTGATGACTACATATAGATAATGAATCCATTATATTGATAATTCTCTTTTCTTTAGTTTGTTCATCACCTAGACAGTCTTGGAAAAGTTCTCTATTCATGCATGGTTTTCATTCCTTTCCTTGAACTGATCATCATGGATGATACTGAGCTTGCATTTACTCACTTACTTGATCCATTTTAGCATAATGAACACAAAGGTCTATTTCATTCCCCTTTGGAACTTGGGGCAGCATGCCAAGCTCTACCCTTGTGGGAGACCATTTTATACCACATGCTTATCTTTAGATCAGTATAATGATTTTATTTGTTTCCTGCACATGAAACAAACAAGTTAGCTTAAAACAATGAAGTACAATGATTGTTTCTTTCTCATCTCTTCTTTCTTGTGGATGATGGTAATTGATTAATGCACTATAATCAAAGTATTATGCCTCTTATGATAGGATATAGGATTTTCATAACTGGAGCTTCTAATGGGACCCTTCCCACATTTTTATAGGTACATGTTGAGATTAAGAGCAGGATAGGATGCAACTTCGGAGATCGACAACCCCAAGGCAATGATGGCTATGTCTTTCCTTTTCTATTCATTAGATGCATAATATTTTCTTTATATTTGCATATGTTCAGCTATCACCCACAACTTGTGTGGGATATGACATTATTTCTTTCAATGCAATGTTTATCCTTTTATGTACTTCAATTTGTAAATGAATAATCATTATAGTGATTGAAAACTTATCTCTCTTGTAAATATTTTGCAATGCAATGGATGATCTAAAATCTTTCCTCCCTTTTGAACAATTGAACTGCATTTAACACTAAAACATAATAACTATGTAACTAACACATAACAGAACTTAGCCAATTTTGAGCTATGGTAAAAAATGGTAACATAGAGATAGGGAGACAGAGAGATATGGAGATAGAGAGTGGGGGACATGGCTAGAGACATAGGGAGAGAGATTGAGAAGTAGAGGGACGATAGAGATAGAGAGGTAGAGATTTAGAGGTTAAGGTTTAGGGGCATTATTTAGGGTTTAGATGTTTAGGGTTTCTCAAGTTTAGGGTTCAGGGGCATTATTTAGGGTTTATGGGTTTAGGGTTGCTCAAGTTTGGGGTTTTTGGTTTCTCAAGTTTAGGGGTTAGGGTTTCTTAAGTTTAGGGGTTTAGGGTTGCTCAAGTTTAGTGGTTTAGGGTTGCTCAGATTTAGGGGTTTAGGGGTGCTTAGGTTTACGGGTTTAGGGTTTCTCAAGTTTAGAGTTGCATGTCAAAAGTAGTTTCTCTATCTTTATCTCTCTCCCTCCCATCTTTATTTGCCTCCTATCTCTCTCTATCTCTCTCCCCTCTTTAGCTCCTATCCTCTTTGTCCCCTCTATGCCTCCTACCCTCTCTCTCTCACCTTTGTACCTCCCTCCCCATGTTCCATGTACTTAAAAACACTTATAATTTTAAAGGCATGACAACACTTAAGTCTTTTGATGCATAAAATCTCTTAAAACTTTCATGCTTGACAAAACAAGCTCATGTTTTGTGAAAAAATGGACAAAAAGCATGTGGGATCTATATTTCAGTCCCACATGCTTTGTTATTCCCTTCTTTTCATGCACAATCAGACAACAAAATTCTTTTTTAACTAGTTGACATTTTGGCAATCATTTTTTGCCTAATCCACCACATTTTTTAGGTTTTTTAACGTAGAAGAACTAAATTGCATGTTTTAAGATAGAATTTGGTTGTTTAAACTAATAGTTTCAAGTCTCATATTGTTTTAATGTTAATTTTAATTTATTTAGATTGATTTGATGATATATGTTGGTTTTTTTTCTTAATTTTGACTAATTGTATTTGAGTTATATATCTAAGTCAACATTGAATACAAAGGAATTTGCCAAAAAGATCAAATTTTTGAGGATTGGGAAAAGCGAATCTTGAAATCTAAGGCATGCTCTTCAATATTTCCTTTACTTCATTTTATGATTATGTTAAAGCATGAAATCTTATGTTATAGCACAGTCATGAGGGAAGTGAGAGGATTATCATTTTGAGAAGTTAAATTATATGAGTAAGTGAAAATGATCACATGTTGCTATTATCCTAATTCAAACACTAACCTAAACAATTAGAAGGATACTTTAAAGGAAAAAATCAAGAATAAATGATAAGTCAATTAATCTCAAATCCATAAAAAATGATATCCATGATACTATATAAACATATCTAGTTGACCTCTTGAAAGGATATTCATATATAGTAAGGAAGAATGTCGTGAACTAAAAGATAACCATACATGTCATAGTCATAGTTATTATGACAATTATAATCACAATGGGGTTGTCTTGAATAGATAGTGGCCTGTCAAGGAGTTATTAGATAGTTAAGAAAGATAGAGTATTGATATTGGTGGGTGCATGTACTATAATATAGTCAAGGAGGGTATGATACCGTCTAGATAGTCTTGAATAGAGCCTCCATGCATGATAATATAACTAGTCCTTTGTGATGCACCTGAATGTCTATGAGGGTGATGAAGTTTGAGGGTGGAGGAAGGATAATGTAAGTGTCTTAAGTTGCCAAAGACTATGACAGTCCAGAAATATACATATGATCTACACATGGTCCCTTATACATTGCATCTTAAATCCATGGCAGTGGACATCAATTTCATGGTTTTCACCAAGCTAAGAATCCTTCTACAGTTACTATAAGCTACCCTTTAAGTCATTGTCATGATCAAAGCCTAGAATTTCACAGTTTCATCAAGTTGTCACTAGCCTCTTATTGCACATTTTAGAGTTAACTAGATGATTTATGAACCATCAAAGACACCATTGGAAAAATCACAATAAAATACATGAAACTCTCATAAGAACACTCACAATCACTAAAACTAGAAATATCTAAGTTAAAAAGTCATCATTATGTTCATTAGTATATTTAAAATTGAATTAAAATATGATATACATGAATTTGTTGTTTCTTGATTAGTTAACCCTAAAGAATTTTAAACATTGTCAAAATTGTAAGTACACATCCTTGATTCTTGTTCTTGTCAATCTAGAAGTGAACCATGACCTTTAGAAACAACATAATTACATTCAAGACTCTTTTGTACTCTCTCAATTTGAACTATGTCATCAATACCTCCCTATAAAAAACTATTATCATCATTCTCTCTAATCTAACTGGTTGTATCAACATAAAATTTTGCAATCTGATTGATGCTACAAATGTGATATAATTGGTCCTCATTTAGTAATGAGTTGTCACTATAATCCTCTTGGTTATTTACCTCTAAGAAATTAGTTTGAGTTTTATTTATTGGACCTATACTAGGTAAGCTATTTGTTTCTTGAATACCCTCTAAATTTTTTGGACTGCCATCTATTGCAAGTTGTGTGCCCTTGGTCTCCTTGTGCTCTACAATGCAGCACTTGGGTTTGTGACAAGACCTAACCGCCTCCCATGGATTCATTAACTCTAGCAGTTTTATCTGGCATTAACAGGTCAATCTTTTGGTGCAATGGCAATCATCTTTCCAACAATTGGTATTAGAGCCTGGGTGACGAGTTCGAACCCCACGCTTGCGCTGGGTGAGGGATTATTTCAAGGAGTGCACCCTTGGTCTCCTTGTGTTGTATAATGCAATGCTTGGGTTTGTGACAAGGCTTAATTGGCTCTCGTTGATTCATTAACTCTAGTAGTTGTATCAGCAATTAGTAGGTCAATCTTTTGGTGTAATGACAACCGTCTTTCCAACACCATCTCAAGGTTTCTCCAAGAAATTAGATTGGTTAGGCTGCAATAAACTCTATATTTTAGTTTTTTTTTGTCATCATAAAACTTAGTCAAAAGATCACCAACAAATTTGTCATCATAATTAGCCTTAAGATTACTCATTTTGTGATGATTTCACCCCTTGGCTATCTTGAATAGCTAATTCAAACTATAATTGATGTTCTTTGCGTTCACCATGATTTTTTTCAAGTCTTCCATCATAAAGCTAGTTTCTAATGTTACTTAGTATTTTGTCTCTTAACATTTCAAACACATCTATTGAAGGCAAGGAGTCTTGATTAGTGTGTTACCACTTAGACCAATTGTCACATCATGCTAGTCAAAAAAATATTTTCTCCTAACTTTTGAAGATAATTCAACACAAGTTCAATCCTTATAACGGTAATATAGTTATCTTGTTTGTCATAACAATCATCATGTTGATTATTCATTATGCTTCTAACATCATCATTGTGTTCTTTATCATGAAATCCATTAGTTTTCTCTTTATTACCCTTGTGATCATTAATCCCATGACCTTGATTGACAATAGATTGCTGATTTGAGATGACTTCACACTTATATTCATGAGCTACTCTAACTAATTTACCACCTACAATATAAGAATTTGGGCTGTCCTAACATGCCGGTAGGTCTAGTTTTACCTTGTGAGTCTCCATTTAGAATGGTTGGTCCATCACAATGTGCTTGCTGTAACTCTCCTTAGTGCTAGTGACTTCTTCTATTATGTCATGAGTAGGTGTATCCATGGGAGGTTAAGAAAGTGTGTTTGAGAAGATATGTTAAAAAAATATGAAACTACCCTAGAGATTGTGCCTACCACCATTTGTAAAAATAACATCAACAATCAATATGTGCTTATCTATGTCATCAAGAAAATCTAGGCTTAGGCTGTCATTACACATTTTCACTTCTAATCTAATCATGTCAAAATCAACAAGTTTGGAGTCATCATATATGTTGATTATTCATTAGTCATCATATGTTGATTTATATATGCTGACTATTCATTGTGCTTCTAACATCATCATTGTCTTATTCATGATGCATATAGAAATTATCATCAAGCAAAGGAAATGAGCAAAGACTCTAACACCAGTATTTCATGAAGCTAATAATGAGAGGAAAGAGAAAGAATGAGGCAAATTCATGAAAGGAGGAAATTGTAAACCATACAAGAAGACATTCCACCATTGCCAATTGAAGAGGAACATGATACATCTAATCAAGCTAAGAGAGAGATGGAATTGGTGGCACAAAGGGAACAAATACAAAACCTTCGTTTAATGAGGAAATTGAATCTTGAAGTTGGAGGCACTCCATTCTTCACAGATCAAGTTGAAGGAACACCATCATTCTCTTCTAAAATTAGAGGTACTCCATCTTTCATAGGTGAAGTTGAAGGTACATCTTCATTCTCTTCTCAAGTTGGTGGCACACCATCATTCACACGTCAAGTTGAAGGTACACCATATTGTCTATCTCAACTTCAAGCTTTTTCATTTTTTTCATCTCCAATTGAAGGTATGTCATCTATCCCATCTCAAGTAAATATTGAATAAATTGTTAATGTTGAGTCAACTTTACCAATGAAAACACCTCCTAGAATTTTGCGTAGAAAACCTAAGTTTCTAATTGATATTAATTAAAATATTTTGAAGCCCATGCAGGATAACATTCCCAAGCGTAGTTACCAAAGATATGCAAATAAGATATGGAAATCATTCTATGAGAACTTAAATAAAACCATAAGATGTCAATTATTTGTTGAATTGATGAGAAATCTAAAATCCAAGCCCAATATGAAGATTCTCGGCCTAAGAACATCAGATGCTTCAAGTGAAAAATCAATTGTAAAGAATCTAATTAGTGCATATGAAAGTGTGGGTTCCACCTCATGCACCAAGGATAGTAATTCGACAATAGTAAGCCAAAAAACAAAGAATGGTCACCTCATTATAAAGATAAGTCAAGCATTGAAAATAAGTAGAAAAAACTCTAATGAGAGCCATTGTAAGATGTGAAAGATTTGAGGGCCCAAATACCAATGAATTGTGGGCATTCTCAAGGAGACTCTGATGGAAAGACAAAGTTGTTGTTGAAGCCTTGAGATCCATCATCAAAGAATTCTGGAAAAATAACATAAGAGTATCCTCTAATGCAAGAGATATTGTAAGGAAAATTAGTTGTCGAAACCGTGAGCCACATCCAAAGCATTTTTTGGATGTGACTCAAACACAATTTTTCAAGAAATTTCAAGAGATGTATCCTCAAGCCAAAATTAGTCAAAGGTATTTTGAGATGGTAAATCCTTTCTATGTCAAAATAAATCACACATGCACAACTTGTTGTTGTAGAGTACAATTTGAGTTTTCTAATCATTATGATGTTTATAGATATATATGTGTAGATTTGCATACTAAGGATGTTTTGAAGGAGTGTAATATAAAGTGTCTACCTAAATCTTCAAGAGATTTCATATCAAGCATCTTATGTCAAAGAGTAGATAGTCAATTATTCCACAATATCTTATCCTTGGATGGCACGTGTGATCATTGTGACCTGAGTTGCAACATTTTCCAATTTGTAAACATACGGAGACCACACATGCAATTGGAAATGAGCTAGTAAGTTTTGGAAAATAAAAGATAGTGGCATATAGTCTAAAAGATGGCAAAGAAGCAAAAAGGTGTGAATTGGTCATTCAAAAGATTCCACTATATCAATTTATGTATATTTTTTGAGATATTATAGTTTACGAGTATGCAAGGCATACTGATGTAGAGGATGGAGGATTATATCAACACAACTCAAAAGAACTCACTTTACAAGTTTGAAAACTTAATCTTGTTAGTATCTCACACAAGCATTCATACTGCCTTGCAGCCCTCCAAATAGGGTTTTTTCAGCATATCTTTTGAAGAAGACTTCAAACCCACAAACCATTTACCTCTTTTCGGATACCCATTTGGCTGCTTGACAACATTTTTTGATTTGGGATAGGGTTACTTTGGAATGAAGTACTCTAAAATTGATCGTTCCTCTGAAACTAGGCCTGATTAGCCATGTTTTACAAAGCAAGTGCATGAAAATCAAAACCCACAATACAAAAACCCTACTTCTACACATTTCATGGGGTCCAAAACCACCAATTTTCCCAATTGGGACAATACCCAGATCACCTTTTTTTCAAACCCTTCCTCAACCTACTCAAACAAGCCAAAAAACTTAAGAAAACCAGGCTAGGGCTGCTTGGAATTCGCCCAAAACTTCAATTCCTACAATACCCACTTTCAAAACCTAAAATAACATGTTAAAACCTTCCATTCCACCAATTTCAAAAATTTTCAACTGTGGAAAAGCTCAAAATTCTATTTTTCTCTCAAAACCCTAGCTAATGAGGTTTAATATGGAGTTTTTAGTAAATTGGCTATAAAATGCTCAAAACTTCATGGAATCAAACCAAACTAGTTGCAAATGAAAGTAGTTTCATTCCTCTATCAAATCTAATCATTAAATGCATGTGTTCTAGCCGTATAGGCCATACAGAAGTGCTGGAACAACAAAAAATAGTAAAACACACAAAAAATGGAAAGTTTCTTATTATTTCTTCAATAAAAATCAACTCCAGCCCCTGCCTCAAAGTTTGTGAGGCCTTTTTATTCTTGTACAACCCTAACACAACCATTCATAACCACTTCTTTAACCTATGACCTTTCAACTTCCTAAAAATGACAAAATTGCAAGTTTGCATAACAACTTTTGCAACAAATTACAAAACTTAGCAAAACTTGACAACTTGACCCCCTATGACTTCAAAACCTCAAATATGGTCTAAATAGACCTTATTACATAAAACTTGACTCAAAACACCCAAAAATCCAACTTTTGACCACATTTACAAAATTTGACTAGGTGCTCCTGCACCATACTCCCGGACAAAAATATGACTCAAGTCCCTTGAGTACTATGCTGCCACATCAAATCCATGCTTGTCTATGTCATCCTCCATCCTCCAAGTGTTGTCTTTGTCAGGTAATCCATTCCAATGGGTAAAAAACTGGAAACATGCTTCATCCTTTGGCTTGTTGAACTCCTTAGCACCTTGGCTGCAACCCAACTTCAAAGACCTGCTTGATGAGTGATCCTTGATTCCTCCATCTAAAAATGTTGTTAGACCTGCATCATAACCTACTACTATACCTCTTCCATTCTTGCAATGAACTTCCTTATGCTTCACTGTAGGTGTACGCTTAAACTTGCCCACTTTGCTTTGCAACTCACCCTTGACCTCTTCATTTTTGTCTTGGACTTCTTTCATCTATTGTGGTACCCTTACAACTATTGTTTGATTAGATTTACCAACCTCTAAATGACCACTATCTTCTTTGGGAAATAATGAACGAAACACTTTTTCTATCACTACCTCAACATGCTTCTTAACCCACTCTCGAATCTCCACAATCAATGTGTAGTGCCCCTCATTTTTGCTTTCTGATAGACTGATAGTTATTTCATTTAGACATTATGACATTTTTGGATTTACTGTTTGATGATAATACTGTCTACTACTTTGATGATACTATTAGAACTATTGTTTATGCTTATATTATGACTAGTTATGAACTCAATTGATTATGTGGATCAATCTTATCATGAGCTTATGTGATTATCTAAGGATGTTTAGTTGTTTAGTTACTGATGAGCATGCATGATATGGTTACTTGTGGATGTGATTGGTGGAAGGGACAGTGTCGCATTACTCATGCATGAGTACCCTTCTACGCTACGATTCTCTTCCACTGTGTGTGATTAGATGGTTATATATATGCTCGACATTTCTTTTCTTGCAGGTTGCAGGTACCAGGCATCGACTCCACTTGAATTGGCAGGTTTGAGCGTGCCTCAAACCTGACGGAGAATTGTTGATCGGAGATGACATAAGGTCCCTCAGCTTGTCATCATCCTCGAAGAGGGTGAGTCCTTGTCCTGTGGTCTGTCAGTCTGGTCGGTTGGGCATGATAATCAGTCATCTTTGTTGAGGTCATTTGGTATTGTTCAATATATAGGTTTGCAAATTGTAATTGTGTGTTTATTGTTTTGATTAATTTGCATCATTAAATAGAAATTATAGTTCACCTTGGTAAATAAATAATAACATTATGGGGAAAATAAATGTTCTAAATCAAGAATTTAATTGATAATTTTTATATGCAAAGATAATAGTATTTAAACAAATATTAAGTCATGTGGAAGTAGTTAAGATATATCTATATATATAGATAAAATTATTGTTGAGTATGAATATAAATATTCTATTTTCTAATTGAGATTAATAAATTAGAGTATATTGTGTTGTCAGAAAATCTGGTTGGTGCAACCCAAAATAAATAAAATTTAAATTTGTCATACTTAGGGGGTAATGGAAATTAATGGGTAGTAGTGGATGGCATGTAATTGGAGAATGTAGTTATGGGGGAATTAATTGTTTTTCTATTTTAATGTTTTTGAACGTTTTATCTAGGCATCAATTCCTCGGAGAAAGGAGGACATTACACATTTGGGGAAGATTTTTGGTGCAGAATGGTTCGATGAAGGACTCTCTTTGGAAGGGGATAAACTAAGGTCTTGCTCTGGAATTCCTTATCATTGCTTCCAAGTAAGTTTCTGTATGATTTGAGTATATCTCCATAAGTGATTTATGTGTGCAAATATATATATGTATGTATTTCGATGCTGATTGTGGAGTCGGATCGCCTGTTGAGTGATTTTGAATGCAATATCGTAGAATTTAAATCAACAAATCCATTATGTGTTTATAGTGTAGTCTCTGCTTCTTGTAAAAGACCCCTCCCTAGGCTTCTTGCGGATTAGACTCTCTGTATTTCTTGTGCTTCCTTATCTTGTGGTGGATGCTCGTTCCTTGTTCCAAAGTTTTCACGTATGGAGCAATTGTCGGTCACTGACTGTGTGTCTATCTGTTATATCTGCATGAGTAAATCATCTCAACAAATCTCGGTGTGCAACTTCACCTTGAGTGCCCCTTTGTAAAGTATAATCTTACTATTTTTGCTTGAAAATACCCTATGTTTCTCAGTCAATTTTGTCCATACCCCACAATCATCACATTCCATGAGATGGTATCTCTTAGAGGCAATCTAACAAGCTATTCTACCAGAGCATTTCCTTTAGGTTCTTCCTGCTCTGCTCTTGGTGATTGCGCCTGCTTGAATGTTAAGTTTTTTTTAAAGCAATCCATTTTGTGTATATACTCCAATCTCACTTATGTGAGGAATTTGACATTTAATCCTTCAATGCCGATACCATGAGATTGCCAACCCTTTTGAGGCATTCGGTCAAATAGTTCACATGCCATGGCTATGATACCACATTAGTGCATTCATCGTCCAAGCCTATATCTCTTTGATTTTGCATTATTCTCCCTTATCAATGGATGTAATCTTCAGGCACCAAGATAGCACCCCCGCATCTCCGTTGGGTCATCTGACATTTTACCTTACAGTTCATACAAATCCAATCGCTGATAACTTTTTCTTGAATTTTTTTTTCTCTCCTTTCATCAAATCCATTTTGAGTATGTCCGGCAATCGTTGAATCTCCTTGGACTTTTAAACTGAGCACCGCCGCTTGAAAAAAAACATAGCTTCAATTTCTTTTGTTTTGTTTCTTTCTGTTGTAAGCGACCCTCCTATGTAAGAAATCGTTCCTGATAGGAGAAAGAGTCTTCATAAAAGTAAAATCTCTTCCCCTGTCAATAAATCGCTTGCTATGTAAATCATTTTTCTTATGTGAATCACCATTCAATGTTTATTACCTTCTATGAGTATCGAACGACCCTTTATGTATGGCAACGACTTCTGTATCATTTGGTTGGCCTTCTATATGAATCAAATAGCCTTTAGCGTGGGGGTTTGATGAGAAAACTTGGCATATTTAATCGGCCTACAGATATGATGATATGAAACGGCCTTCTTTATAGGAACAACAGATTCTTCTCCGAACCAGTTGATCTTTTTCTATATTAGAGTTTCCAATACTTAGTAATCAGTCTTTTCTGAAAGTATCCTAGATTTTTTTCCTTCGGCGAATTTACCTCTTTCTAATTAGAAGTTTAAATATCTTTATTCTTTTCACTAAGCTTTTGAAACCTTCTATGCAGGACCGCGTCCGTAAATGCATCCTCCGTTAAACTAATTCATTCTTAAATTCATCCATCAGTGTTTGTAGTTGGCCAGATCAGTCACTTTTTTTGACGTCTTTCATAATTTTGGGAGGATTGCAATCCTATTGTGCTAGTCTCAGGATGAACGTATGTCTAAAGAGATTATATTTCCTATTCTAGTGGATATTTAATTTTTGGTCAGTTTAATGTTATTTTCGTTTCACACCAAGACGTTCCAGGTTGTAGTTGCATCCCCATTCATTAATCATTTCCTCTAGCATTCCAGAAAACCTGAATATGTGTGGATTTCACAGTGGTAAATGAGGTTTAAACGTATCTCCTTAGGCAAATTTTCTTACTTTCAATCGAGTAGAGTTATGTTAAATGATCAAACTAGATTGTCAGTTCATAAAACCTCCAATGCCACTGTTGATTGTCATTGCATTAGTAATAATAAATCTGTGTACATGGGCGCCTATCGGGTGATAGATAATATTTTTACTTTCCAATTTTTCATCATATGCATTATTAGAATTATTATAAATAATATTGTTACTATTGTTATTACTATTATTATTAATATTATTATTGTTATTACTTCAAGATTAAATAGTTACTAAACATTATTATTATTATTATTATTATTATTATTATTATTATTATTATTATTATTGTTAATATTACGTTAAATTAAATGATCACTAATTAATAACAATGAAATAAATGTTGTATTTGAATAGATTGGTCATAAAATAAGAAATCTTATAAAATTGAATTTTAATTATGTGGGTATTACATTTAAATGTTGTTAAATTTAGATTTAATTAGTATTATCATATAAAGAAATTACTATTGTTGGAAATTAAACAATGATTATGGGTTTTGTTATTAGAAGTAAGTCGAGTCAATGGATTGAAGTAGAGTTATGTTAGTTCCGGAGGCATTAGGTTTATATTTTGTTTTCGTGTTTATGCTATCAGTGTTAAGTATCATGAGGAAAAGTCTTGTTAGTTGTTATAGTTCACTTTAATGTTGATTATGTGTGAGTCGAATTTGGTTTATGGGAAGGTTTTAGAAAAAGTAATCGAATATGTTGTACAGGGTTGCTTCACATAGAAGCTATGGATAGTGCAAGTGAGAAATTTGTCCTGTGACCATGTGGAAAATGCAAGAGGGTTAATGCCTTGCATGATTCATATTACCATTGTTGTGCTTGTTGAGTGGGGTCTTCTAGATGCAGGTAAGGGAGTGGCTCTCAATGGGGGTCAGAGCCCAAAGTGGCATCTTGGATAACCCATGTGAGAGTTTCTTAACTTAGTGATAACCTAATTAATGTATTTAGGGGGGGGTTGGGTAGTAAACACATTAAGACAAGATAATTGGAAGCCTCACTCATAGCTCAAGTACTCGTTTAGGCTTGAGATGAGCTGGGAAGGCCTGGAATGGCAAGATCAACTACCTTGTCCACATAGAAGGTATGTTGATTCCGTTTGAGTTTATATGGGGGCTGGGGGTCTGGAGAGGCTGCTAGGATAACCTAGGATGGGGGCTGAGGCCTAAGAAGACCTACCAGGACAACCCATGACAAGCCACACGATAACACTCCTGCCTACTGCAGTCTAGCATTCCCCAGATGTTCTCTTTTCATTCGTGGTGTGGTTGCCTCTGGAATAGATGACTGAGTTATGATCTGTGTGGTTGTATAATCATATGTAGCCCTTGTGTCTCATAATTTTGTCAAGCAGACTATTCATGTCGTGGGAGCTTATTGTTATCTCCTAGCATGGGGGGTGGACCTCAGGGTTCCACATGGTCAGGTGGTTGTGCATTTGCTCCATTGGTCTCTTTGTTGTTGTTCAAGTGCATGCGGATTTATCTTGTAGCAGACCACTACCTTTGTTCAGTTCGAAGAAATAGGCACTCATGATTGTACACTAGATTTATCATGTACTATTATATTGATGTGTACACTTTGATGTATTCATAAATCAATATAGTTGTCCTTGTAAAGATGTATCCATTTGTAAAGAAAATTTTAAACATATTGTAATCTCTTATGCAAGATCTTTATATTACTATCTGATGTCATGAATATGTGTTATCTCCGTAATGTACTTGGTTTTGGATTAATTATGGATGATTATCATATTATGTTAGTAATTAGTAATGTAGTCATGTAATCCCTAGAGATTAAAGTTTAACTTTCAGGTTAAGTGAATATATGATTACACTTTGTTACAATTTCTTCCTTTTAAAAAAAAAAGTTTTGGCCTTTTGTGATGCATAGTTTAACTTGTCTCTAGGGTTTCATGGCTGGATGTTACACAATGCATCCTTTACCTTCTCCATATCATGTTCTTTCATAATTGAATCATTCTTCAACGCTACTATCTCAGTACCTTCATGTTTAGTAGGGGCTGCAAGCTCCTCATGGTTTTCTTCCTCTAGCTTTATAAACTCCTTCTTGATGTCCCCTATGCTCTACCTCTTGTCCTCTTTGAAACAACTCCAATTGGTCTTCATTTTCACTTTTGGTTTCAACTTGTCAGAGAAAACTAGCCTTCTACCTGTCTTGTCACCTTGAATCTGATCCTTCATGCTTTGATGTATCCCAATCTCTATCTCAACACCTTGCTTCTCTTCCACGACCTATTTCATCTTGACTTTTGGTTTGTTTCTCCTTAAAATTGCTATCACAACAAGAAAGTGATAGATCTCTTCCTTGTCCTTTTTCCTTTGTGATGTATTCATGATCTTTGCATCTTTGTTTTTCTCTCCCATCTGATATCCTGCCCCTCTAAATGCTGCTTCCTCAAGGCTACTAATCTTTGATATGAAAGAAATAGAAAAACTACTATCTTACTTTGCAAACAATGAAGGAAACATTATGTCACCATACCTTTGCAATATCATTTCATCCTTCACCTCTGTTGTCTTTGTGCCTTCAAACTTTGATATGGCTGCAACCTCCTCCTCCTCCTCCTCCTCCTCCTTCTTCACTTGTCTTCTCCTTTGAACTATCTTCTTAGTGGGCCATACAACTTTCTTCTTCATTGTCAAGTGCCAACTTTGTGCTTGTTTGAGCTACTGACTCCATTCCTCTTTCATTCTTTCTCTCACATCTTTCAGTTGTTCCATAGCATTCCTCAATTCTTTTATCTCTTGGTCAAACTCCATTTGTTTTCCCCTCTCTTTTTCCTCTTTCCTCTTTCCTCTTTCCTCTTCCTCTCTTTTTCTTCTTTCTTCTTCTTTTATGAACCCCCAGCCTGCAAGTACCTTCTAAACAAATCCATCTTTCCTCAAGCAAGTCTCTCCTTGCTTCTCCTTTTCTTTGCCTCACCTAGGTTTCTTCTCTTCTTCTCTACCTAGCCTTTTGGCAACCAGGTTCTCTCTTCGACCTGCACAAACACACAAACATAAACATCAAACTCTCTCTTGCCTAGACCTTCTAAGATCTGATATGAATTGATGCAAAGGATGGAGGATTATATCAACATAAATCAAAAGAACTCACTTTACAAGTTTGAAAACCTATTCTTGTTAGTATCTCACACAAGCCTTCATATTGCCTTGTAGCCCTACAAATAGGGGTTTTTCAGTATATCTTTCAAAGAATACCTCAAACCCATAAACTGTTTACCTTTTCAGATACCCATTTAGTTTTTTGACAACATATTTTGATTTTGAATAGGGTTACTTTGGATCAAAGTCCTCTAAAATTGATTGTTTCTATGAAACTAGGCCTAATTAGCCCTGCTTTACAAAGCAAGTTCATGAAAATCAAAACCCACAATACAAAACCCTACTTCTACACATTGCATGGGGTCCAAAACCACCAATTTTACCAATTGGGACAATACTCAAATAACCTTTTTTTCAAACCTTTCCTCAACCTACTCAAACAAGCTAAGAAACATAAGAAAATCAGGCTAGGGCTGCTTGGAATTCACCCAAAGCTCTATTTCCTACAATACCCACTTTCAAAATATGAAGAAAAATGTTAAAAACTTCCATTCCACCAATTTTTAGAATTTTTCAATAGTGAAAAAGCTCAAGATTCCATTTTTCTCTCAAAACCCTAGCTAATGAGGTTTAATAGGCAATTTTTAGTAAGTTGGCTATAAAATGCTCAAAACTTCATGGAATCAAACCAAACTAGTTGCAAATGAATGTAGATTAATTCCTCTATCAACTCCATTCATTAAATGCACATGTTCTAGTAGTATAGGCCGTATAAAAGTACTGGAATGACAGAAAAATAGTAAAACACACAGAAAATGGAAAGTTTCTTATTATTTCTTAAACAAAAATCAACTCCAACCCTTACCTCGAAGTTTGTGAGGCCATTTTATGATTGTAAAACCCCAAAACAACCATTCATAACTACTTTAACCTATGACCTTTCAACTTCTTAAAAATGACCAAATTGTGAGTTTGCATAGCACCTTTTGCAACAAATTACAAAATTTAACAAAACTTGACAACTTGACCCCCTATGACTTCAAAACCTCAAATATGGTCTAAATAGACCTTATTACATCAAACTTGACTCAAAACACCCAAAAATTCAACATTTGACCATATTTACAAAATTTGCCTAAATTTGACTAGGTGCTCCTGCACCACGTACCCATAGAGCTCGATGGTTGGACTTGCAATTAAAGTTACGCAAGAACATGTTTCCACTTGGTACCATCATTTTAGTTGTTGAATTTTTGCAATTGTAGTATTACAACTCTACGTAGGTTGCTATATTTGTGCAAATAACATTCATTCATGTAGAAGATAGTACAGATCGAACGATAAGAAGATCTTAAGGGAATATAATTTTTATATTAGTGATGATCACACATATTCTATAGATTTTTTGCAAGGTTTCTTTCATATGTTCTACTGTGATTTGGCTAGGAGGAGCATATCATTTCGTCAGCATACCATATGGTCAAATAATTGTGTATTACAATTCAAGAACTCTAGGATGTTCTGTTGGTTGAGAAAGATGCAGAAGATGGATGGTGTTAACATATGTGGAATTTTGGTGAGGCCAGGCATGGAAAGGGGGAGAATGATGGTGTAGGATCATATATGAAAAGAGCATTAGCAGGAGAAGAGTTTAAGTACAGAGACAATGCAAAGTTGACAAATGTGAGATCTATTGTCAAATGGTGTAACACTACAATGGGTTCAGGTATTGAAGGCAAGTCTATAGTTCTTAGATATTTTTGGTTGGTTGATGATACCAACATTGCAAAATATGAGGACTGTTGTACATTGATAGGATCGAGTGAGCTACACTATTTTAGAAGATCTAATGCGGGTTCGTGGAGTATTCATACGTGGCGGATGGTATGCTTTTGTTCTTCATGTATATATGAAGCTTGTTATGATTGTGAGTCAAAGGAGTGGGTCGATGATTGGTGTACAAGAAGCCTAAGTGTGATTGACATGTATTGACTATCGACAACACTACAACTCAAAAAGATTGAATCATCGGTTGACTTTGTCCATATTTTAGATCTAGTTCAACTAGGTATTATCAGTATTCAAACTTAATAAAATTCAATATTTCATCTTATTTTGTAATTTTTTTAATTGTTAACTATATTAATCAAACTAAATGCACGTATTAATTCAGGGCATGTTTATGGAGTGATTGTAGTTAAAGAATGAAGAAGGAATGGATTACTATTTGTGTCATTATGTTGAGGCAAAAAGAAAATTATATTCCCTTGTTATAGATAGAGAAAATATCAAGTACCCTATAGGATAGGTGGTTGTTACTAGAACATGGCTTAGAAGGTACCCAGTGAAGAAGTTTGATGTGTGGTTGTTCGAGGACTTTGACACACATAGGAAAATTCCTCATTATTTCAACTTGTTGTGGCATCAAATGCTCATTTGATCAAATATGGGGGTAGACCATTGAACAGGACCTTGTGGAAGGTTCATGAGTCTGACCACAAGGAAATACTCAACACAATAAAGAGTAGAGAAAACCCAAAAGGTTCATTGGATTGAATAAGTGGAATTACAGAAAGGTATGTTATTTATCTTTGCTATCCTCATTTCACCTTCTATATTTTGACACCTATCTTACCTTCTTATATGTGCTCCTTGGTCCTGGTTGATTAGCATCATTTCATTGTAGGTTTTCTTGATTATTTCATAATGATATGTAATTTAGTTACTATTTCGTAATGAGTTTTAACGATGTTTCTTTACATTTGGTGCTAAAAATTGATAGCAGTGGTAAGGGCAATCTTAATTGATGCCCTACAAGACATTGGATCAAGTGAGAACATCTTTATAGTACTAAATTTTCATCTACTAGAAAGGTATTAGGAGTGAATTTTTTACATTTGGCATCTCCTCGGGCCAAAAACATGGTGCCAACACATTTGGGTGGGTGAGTAAATGCTAGGGGAGATGTGTTTTTGGTGGTGAAGCCTCATGGTCATTCTCAGCTACATCGAACACATACAATCTCTCAAGACCCCTAAGACAAAAAAGGTGTTAACCTTTGTACCAACTATTCTGTCAAACCATGACACCTAGGAACATCTTCTTTGCATGTATAGGTGGATTTTATATCCACCTACAAACACCTACCTCAGTTTTTTTAAAATCAATTTTTTTTTCCTATGGTGGCTATAAAGGGTAAAATTTGGACTGTTTAGTATAGTGTTTGAATCCTCCTTTCACCAATTACATTCAAGGACCTTAGGATCTAGTGGTAGAGCACTATCAGGTCCTTGGTCACTTACGAAGGTAGGGAAACTTGGACTAGGATGTTTAATTGTGAATTTTCATTCTCTTATGTTCAATTGACCATTAAAACCCTAATTATGTGAAAATGACAGTAAATAGATGAATAGGGTGTGTGCAAGAAGTTGTGTCCACTTATTGGCCAAAAAGTGGAAGTGTTTTCCCTGATTTTCAGAATTTGTCACATTTGACCTAAAAATTTGAAGCACTTAAAGGTGAAATCTTGGAAAAAGTCACTAAATATGAAATGTAGTACTCAGAGTCTAGTTTCTAAATAGGTAATTTTTTTTAATACTCAGATGATACAAATTGATTTTTAATAGGCATTTCTAAAAACTATTGTTTAAAAGTCACTTTTTTTTTACTATACCATGCACGTGTACGTCATCCATATTTTTACCTAAATAATCATATTTTTCTAAATCCATTTGGGAAAAGATTTGTAACTCACTGAAGCACGTTTTCCAGACTTTTTTGTAAATTTTTATTGAATTTTTTTCTTGTTAATTTTTTATTGGCCATTTTTCTTGTTTTAAAAAATCGTCATGTATGTCATGCATAAGATGACCTAAACTTGTCATTTTTTGAATTTTTTTTTTCAAATTGAAAAGAATTGTTTGAAGTACGTTTTCGTATAATTTTTTTTACAATTGTTTTTTAACAAAAAGTTATTAAAATACTAAAAAACCATGATAATTTAAGTTTATGGACCTGTTTCATTAGAAATTAATTAAAACATAGAAAAAATAATCTAATTGTAAAAAAAATTACATATTTGGAATCTACATTGTCTCATCTATAATGGGTTTTAATTTCATCAAAAAATTCTACAAAAAAAGCCTTCAAACATATGCCCAAAGTCACTAGTTTGTTGTGACATTGATGGGACCTTCAACTTACAGGTCAAACCAGGTCCAAAGCCAAGGGTCGGGTTCCCAAGCCTTTTTTCTGACCCAAAACCCAAAGCAAAAAGTGGGTCAAAAATTCAAAATTTATAAAACGGGATCCCGTTCCATAAAAGGTTAATATTTTAATCTTTTATGAAATGGGATCCCGTTTTGAAACGGGATCCCGTTTTGAAATGGGATCCTATTTTAAAATGGGATCCCATTTCAAAATGGGATCTCGTTTCATAAAGGTTAAAATATTAACCTTTTATAAAACTCAAAACGGGATCCCACTTTTGGCTCAGGATCCCAAATCAAAATGGGATCCCGTTTCATAAAAAGCAGGATCCTGTTTTGGTTAACCTGATTTTGGGTTTTTTTCTAAGTTTGAAACTTCCACCTTAAGTGGACACAACTTCTTGCATTTACCCAATAATAGAAAATTATCTTGCAGAGGGATGTAAAATGATGAATCATAGAGTACCTGTTTTTGGGGTTCCGAGGTAGAAAAGTCAGGGACACAGGAGCGGGTACCCAAGTCCAAGGCCTATGGTTTTGTCTGGATCTTGGAACTCAGTCTGCAACTCCTTCCTATTGTTCTGGTGATTTTCTAGTGTGTCCTTTTTTCTTTTGTTCTACAATTCAATCACTTTAATATGCCTTCTAGCAAACTTCACTTTGTCCATCTCCTCAACCTGTAACTTGTAACCATGAAAACTTTGGTGGGGGTTGTAGTGTTTAGAGGCTTGCCTCAGTCAAGCCTCGAAGGACACTTAAGTCTCCAAACACCATTATCAGATAGAGAGTGCATGCCCTTGTGAGGCAGAGGCAAAATCCAAAGGAAATAATGATGAAAACACAATATGATATCACCTTGTAGTGAAAATCTCATGGGAGGGAGATGCTCTTCATTCTATGAAGAAATGGATGCTCAAATCTACGGATACAAACACATAAACCACACAAGTCTGCTCTTTCAACACAATGAAAGCCTTGAATCACTTCTAGAATGCCAATGCTCATGAATGCAATTTTCTTGTTTCTAAATGAATGCCTAATCATGCTTTTATATGCAACTACAAGTACTCCTGCCAAGATTTCATAAATTCAAAGTTACCGTGTCGGACTAGGGCCCAAATAACAGTCATAAACTGACACTTAAAATTTGGGCTTGACCCAAAATATGGCAAGACTAAGGCACGGGCATCCAAGTCCTCCCCCCTATTTCGGGCAAGGTTAAGCTCAAGGGGTCCTCCTAGGTCCAATTTTCCATGATACCTAGGGTTCATTCCACCGAGATGCCAAATTATGAAGTAAGATGTCCTAAATGCACACTAAAGACCTAAGAGCTAAACCTTATAAGGGAAAAGCCCCCAAGGGGACATTTTTTGACGTTACATTTAGCCCCCACTTTAATGTATTTATAAGCACAAGGCCAATACATACATTAAAGTATAGTTGCAAACATATCAAACATGCCAAGCATGGAGAAGACATGCCAATCACATAGAAGATAGTAACAGGCACGCAAAACATGGAGAAGACAGTTACAGTCACACAAAACACAGAGAAGACAGTCAATGCATAGAAGACAGGCATGATTTCTTTTCTTTTCTTTTTCTCATATATACAAAATGCAAATGCAAGTACTAGAAAGTAAAGAAACCTCCCATAATACAAGATGCACTCATTGCACAAGTCTTTATACTGTATATATGGGGAAACGCACATGCAAGACACACAAAACCTCCCAAAATTTAGGAAGCACTCATCAAGCTAGTCTTTAGACTGCATATGGGCAACAGACACGTCAAACAAAGAAAGCATGCCAAACACACACACTTGAAGACATGGAGAAAACACGACAGACAAGCGATGGCATGTACCTATTTCTAGGTCCAACACCATCTCAGGCACATTATAGGCACACACCGATGATTGGGCTTCACCACAACAATCGTCAAATACATACTTAAGGGTTGAGTTAGTCACAGAACCACTCCCTGCCTCCGCAGAGGTCTTTTGAAAATGATAGGATGATGCAATCTACTCTAAGAAATACACCATCCCTACCTCTGTAGAAGGCTTAAAATAAAAAGGATATACACGATACCCTGCCTCCACAGAGAGCTTAAATGATTGATTGATTGATTGCAAACAAACTCAGAGTGCAGGAAGTACTCATTGCACTAGTCTGCACCTAAGGATAGGCACATAGCTAACATCTACAACATAAAACTTACCTTATATATGCCCCCACCTTAAGGTGGTTGATATCTGTTATCGATATCAAACACATTAAGGTAGGAACAAAACACATAAGGGAACACAATCTCTCTCAAAGCCCATGCCTCCTAGAGGTGACATGTACTTCACAATCACCAAATGTTTCCACAAACACATCCCTGCAAGAAACATGTTAGTGTCTACAACATCATGATAAATAACAACATCAATGCATATGAAATCTAAGGCATGCAAGATTCAAGATAGACAAAGTGCACAGAGCAGCAATATTGTTGTGTTTTGTAAATGAGATAGAACACCATCAAAATCACTACACAGAAAGAATGAGTGCTTCTACTAGCTAAGTATTGGATAAAATATACAACCCCATCATCATATTAGGAAATAAGTCCATTTTTTGATTGCTCTTGAAAGGGACACTACGTCTGCATTAGTATAAATGTTTTTCGTCATCCCCCCACTAGGTAGAAACATTAGAGGAAGGGAAACAATAAATCAAAAATGAGAAACAAGTGTCTTAGGGATAGTCATGTAAGAGAGTGCTCCCAACTTACCTACTGCAATGCTATGTCTGTAAGACACAACACACAACAATGAAATCAGAGAGAGAGGCAATATAGAAGAATGATGATACTAATAGAAGAAGGTCACAACAAAGGCAGCCTCCTCGTATCCTGGACCTTACGAGAGAATCAGGGGTCATCCCAAGAGGCCTAAACAACACATAACACATTACGGGGGAATCACATCACAAGAGATAGATAAAGGGTTAGAAATACTTACCTATTTAGCACCATCATTAAGAATATACATACCTAGGATATCTCTCATGTTTTGATATTGTATTAAGTTTAGGATGACAAGAGGCTTTCTTTTCTTTAGAAGGATTATATCCAATGCCGCTTGACTAATGTGTTGAAGCATATTCTATAGGTACTCGAATTCCTTGTTGATTTACACCACATCCCTTACCTACATAGTCATTATGTTTGTACAAAATTTGAAATCCATGACCATATAGAGAATCCAGTTCCTTAGAAGAAGGTGAAGCCTCGTAGGTATCATAATTTGTAGTATAAGTTAGAGTATTATTTTTATTTTCGACCAAGGGGACTATAGGTTTCTTAGGTGCCTCAAAAGAGTTCTTAGGTGAGATTAATGCTACTTTTGACTTGTCAAGACTATTAATTTTATATTCTCCTATACTGCAAGGATTAAAATTTAGTGGGCCCCAATCATCACAAAAGAGTGCATTCAATGTTCTAGAGTCTTGCATAACATTATCTATGGGAAGAGGCATGGATAAATCACCTCGTAAACTATTTAAGCTCGTATGATTGTAAACTAGTTTTTTCTTTTCAATGTGTAAATAGCTATCTGGTTTAGGATCGGCATGAATAGTATGAAGTTTACCTTTGAATATAAATTTGATTCAACGATGCAATGTGGAAGGGACTTCCCCCAGTGCATGGATCTAGGGTCTACCAAGAATCATGTTGTAAGATAGAGAACAAGGCATGACATGAATCAGGGTAGGCACAATCATTGATCCTGCCTGTATAGGTAGTGTTATAGTGCCAATGGTTTATCATCCAACATTATCAAAGCCACAAATGTTAATGCTATCTGGTTTGATTTGTGATGTGTCAGCTTTAATCTTATGTAATAAATCAATGCCATAAAACATTAAGAGCTGATCCATTGTTGATCATAACTCATTTTACCAATGTTTTATTTATTGTGACAAAGATTATAAGAGGGTCATATTGGTTTTAAACTTCAATTGACGGTAATTCATGTGGTTGAAAGAGAATATCTATTTTTATCGCATGCATACTATCCAATACGGCTGCTACATCATTAGGCTTCATAGTAGGTGGCACAATCATCTTTTGTAAAGCTTCTTGGAGCATTCCATGGTATGTAGGCAATGTTTGTATCAAATCTCAAAGAGAGATCTTAGCCAAAGTAGCATGAAGCTGCTCGACAAGATCATACTCTTAACTAGTTTTATGAGTAAGACAAGGTGGTGAAGGGAGCATAGGTTGAGAACATGGAAGAGAGACAGACACATGCAGTGCTTGCTTACTTTGCTTGTTATGACGGGTGTTGTATGTGTGAGCAATCATATTGTGGAGTGGTTGTTGCAACACATTTTGAACACCTTGAACTGTAATCACCGGCTTCAAGCAAGAAGGTGTGTTAAGTGTCCCTCGCACAATCATCTTAGGATTATTGCTACCAGGTCTATTATTGAAGACTGAACTAAGCTTGTTTCCCTCTTTGTTGTACCCAACATCCATTCCTATAGGATTTAATGTGAGAGACCTTTTCTCATCCACTAATACTACATCATGGCCAGGGAGACCATTGGGATGAGAGGAAGGTACATCATCATCATCAATCTCTGTAGCAGAAAAAGGCTTTTCACTCTTTTCTTTCTCATGAGTATTCCTAGAGATGAATTTGGTTAAATCTTCTAATATCAAAGGATATGTTCCTATGAATAGTGTGAAGCTATTAAAATCATGTGTATAACAAAGTAATTGCAGCTCATATGTAGAACATATAGAAGCGTCAATACCACTTGCAGAAGCCATGTGCTCTAGAACATGAGGTTTCTCATTAGTGAAATTACAGTTTTTTTAAAAATCTAGGATATACTTATGCAAAGATTTCAAAGATGAATAACATGAAGATGCCATAATGAGATGCAAAATCAGATTATAAAAGTTTTCCAAATTAAGTGCAAAACTATATGCACAAATGGCCTAAAATGGTTGATTTTTTTGTACTTTTTTAATGCAAATGAATGAGAAAAAGGGTGTTGTAAGGATTTTAGTCAAGGGAAAAAAATTTATATGTCTGATATCAGTCTAAAACAGCAATAAGATCCTTCACAACACACTCTTAATGCAAATCTAGGATGACGATAAGTCAAAACCTAGTGAAAATCAATGAAAATTATTAGTTGTTTGTTGAAATTGAATATGTATAAATGCAAATTTTTGAAATATGAATACAAAAACACACTAATATGTGACACTATATGCAAAATAAAATTTGAATGAGTGCCTAAGATGAGTAGTAAAATCTGAAACAAGATTTTAACTACAAACCCTAGCTTTTGGAATTACTAGGTTATAAGAAAATTTTGAAATTTCAAACAAACCCTAGCAATTTTAATATAAAAAAATGCAAATGATTAAATAATTATGAATTTATGCAATTTACAGCATATCTAGTGAAAATATCAGAAATTAAATTAAATTAAATTTAAATTAATTCAAATTATTTGAAAATCAAGCCAAAAATGCCAATTTTTTTTAATTTTCCAAAATTTTCAATTTTTTTTGTAAATTTTTAAATGTGATATGAAAATGAATTTTTGTAATTTAGGTCAAATATAATTTAAAAATCATAAATTAACTTAAATTAAATGAAAATTAATGAAAATTAATTCAAATTATTTGAAAATTGAGCAAAAAGTGCCAAAATTTTTTTTTACAAATTTTCCAATTTTTTTGTTAATTTTCAAATGGAATGAGATGAAAATTAAAAAAATGAATGAATTTCAAATCTAATGAAAAAAATTGAATTAAAGTGAAAATTAATTCAAATTAAATCGAAATGCAAGCAAAAAATGCCAAATTTTTTTTTTTTTTCAATTTTTTTGTTAATTTTCAAATGCAATGAGATGAAAATTAAGTAAATCAATTAATTTCAAATATAATGCAAAAATTTGAATTAAAGTGAAAATTAATTGAAATTAATTCAAATTAAATCAAAATGCAAGCAAAAAATGCCATTTTTTTTCAAATTTTTCAATTTTTTTGTTAATTTTCAAATGCAATATGAAAATTATGAATTAAATGAAAATAAATTTCAAATCTAATGAGAAAATTAGAAATTTAATTAGATGCAATTAGACTATGTCAAAATTTAAACCCTAAAATGCAATTTTTTCAATTTTTTTCAAAATTTTCAATTTTTTTGTAATTTTTCCAATGCAATAAAATGAATGATGAAATGGCTGAATGGAATCAATGCAAATATGAAGAAAAACAATCAGAAAGGTGCCAAATTCAATAAAAACTCAAGTTCAAACAAAGGGTAAAATTACAATCATTTAGTTTAGTGTTTGAATCCTCCTTTCACCAACTACATTCAAGGACCTTAGGATCGAATGGCAAAGCACTATCAGGTCCTTGGTCACTTACGAATGTAGGGAAACTTGGACTAGGATGTTTAATTATCAATTTTCCTTCTCTTATGCTCAATTAACCATTAAAACCCTAATTATGTGAAAACGACAGTAAACGGATGAATAACAGAAAATGCTCTTGTAGAGGGATGTAAAATGATGAATAACAGAGTACCTATTTTCGAAGTTCTAAGGTGGAAAAATCAGGGACATAGAAACAGGGGCCCAATTCCAAGGCCTATGTTTTTGTCTGTATGTAGGAACTTAGTTTGCAACTCCTTCCTACTGTTCCGAAGATTTTCCTATTGAGGAAATTTAGGGACTAGGGAGCGGGCACCCTAGTCCAGGGTGTCCTTTTTTGTTCTGTTATGCAATTCTAACACTTTAAGATGCCTTCTTGCAGCTTCACTTTGTCCAACTCCTCAACCTATAACCTACAACTATGAAAACTTTGGGAGGGGATTGTGGTTTTAAGAGGCTTGCCTCAGTTAAGCCCTAGAGGACACTTAAGTCTCCGAACACCATTTTCAGATAGAGAGTGCGTGCCCTTGTGAGGCAGAGGCAAAATCCAAAGGAAAAAATGATGAAAACACAATATGATATCCCTCTCATGGGAGGAAGATGCTCTTCATTACATGAGGAAATGGATGCTCAAATCTACAAATACAAACACATAAACCACACAAGTCTGCTCTTGCAACATAATGAAAGCCTTGAATCACTTCTAGAATGCTGATGCTCATTAATGTAATTTTCTAGTTTCTAAATGAATGCCTAATCATGTTTTTATATGCAACTACAAGCACACCTACCAAGATCTCATAAATTCAAACTTACCGTGTCAACCTAGGGACCAAATAATAGTCATAAATTGACATTTAAAATTTGGGCCTAACCCAAAATAGGGCAGGACTAGGGTGTAGGTGCCCAAGTCCTCCCCCTATTTTGGGTAGCGTTAAGCTCAAGGTGTCCTCCTAGGTCCAATTTGCCATGATACCTAGGGTTCATTCCATCGGGATGCCAAATTAAGAAGTAAAATGTCCTAAATGTACACTAAAGACCCGAGAGCTAAACCTTATGAGGGAAAAGCCCCCAAGGGGATATTTTCCAATGTTATAGTGGCAAGGAACACATTACTCCAAAATGCTTCAGTTTCATGCAGTGGAAAGTTGTTAGGAGTGACATTTTACATTCCACAGCTTGTGGGGCCTAACTGATTATGCTAACATGTCGGGGTGGGTGGGTAAATTCTAGGGGTGGTCTTGTTTCATGCACCTAGTGTCCCAGTCATTCAGGGTAGCAGGCTACTGACAAAGTCACTTAAGATCCCTAAGAGCAAAAAACTATCAAACTTTGATGGAGTGGTTCTCAGAATTTGTGGTAGCTGGGAATGTTCCATTTAGATCTATAGGTGCACATGGGGTCTATGCACAATAACTTCTCTTAGTTTTAGTCAACTCTAATCCATTTGAGCATACGGAAACCAAATGCATTCTTGTTAAACGCTTCAGTTTCATACAATAGAAAGTTTCTAGGAGTGATATTTTGCATTCCATAGCTACAAGACATGTGAGCTATGGAAGCATAAACAAGGCACGTGAGTTGTTTGACATGATGCCTCATGGAATGCAATGATTGCAAGATATGAACAAAATGGATTTTTTGAGAAGGCTTTAGAAACCTTCAATAAAATACAATTGGTGTGTGTAAAGCCAAATTCTAAAACCTTAGAAATGGTATCTTTGGAAAACTGTATAGAAATCCATCAAAGCATAAATGATATAAGAATTTTGTTAGATGTTTTAGTTGCAACTACCCTACAAGATATGTATGTAAAGTGTGGAAGCATATACAAGGAACATGAACTGTTTGACATGATGCCTCAAAGAAATTTTGTCTCATGGAATGCAATTATTGCAATATATGCATGAAATGGATTTTTCATAAGGCCTTAGAAACTTTCAACCAAATGCAATTGGCACGTCTAAAACTAAATTGCACAACCTGATCCAACATCCCCCTTGCCTATGCTAAAATGGGATCTGGAGAACATGGTGTGGACAACCATCAAAGTATAAAGGATATAGAAATTTTGTCACATGTTGTACTTGTAGCTACCCTTATAGACATGTATGAAAAGTATGGATGCATAGACAAGGTGCATGAACTATTTGACATGATGCCTCAAAGAAATACACAATCTAATGGAATGCAATGATTGCAAAATATGTACAAAATGGATTTTTTGAAAATGATTTATAAAATTTCAAGAAAATACAATTGGTACATGTAAAACCAAATTATTATAATGATAATTGATCATCATAATAAATATTTAATGTAAACTATCATGAACATAACATCTAGTCTATATATAAAGCCATATAGGCATATAAAAAAACATACAAAAGTATGCATATAAATCCATCTAGGCATACAAAAACTATCCCAAAATCTAGTTTCCTATGAAATCCTATCAAATAATTTGTGGCCCTTGCTTAGTCATGAAGATGGAGAGCCAATCAGTGACTCATCCTCTCTCCCATCAAGTAGACCTCCTTGACAGATATTTTTGTAGCTCCACCTATTCATACAATCAAACAATATGCACATTAATATAGAAAATATGAAATATATAACATCACATATGTAATCAATCACTTACCGCTAGTTGATGATCCCTCTCAATCATCGTTTCTCTCTTCATCCTAGTTGAACAGGTTGGAGTTGTGACCTCCTATGAGAAGTGTCAAGAAGCAAAATTAACTAAACATAAATATCATTTATGTACATCAAATGACAAGCGATAAAATAAGAAATATAAAATGACATTTACATGTTACTAGCTCATACCTCGGTCAAAGGATTTGAAGACAACACAGTTGCAACAATGCCTATCTGCGCTGACTCGCGAAGATGAGGAGGAGTCTCCATATTGAGCATCTAAAAACAAAGTTCAAGGTTATTCAACCAAAATAGATACATAACATTATTTAAATGCATAATGATTACAAATGGTTAAATTTACCTATGTAAAAGTGGTTCTATGTCTAGTGGACCAAGGATACCATGGAGGTACTAGTGAAGCTGCCTGTTGGAATCATCAAATTGTCACTAAATAATATTACCATTGATATATGTACTATATTTATGGTCACGTGATAAATTACATACCTGCTGACTCAACCTCCTCTCATAACCCACTAATGGGTGGCTAATAGAGGCAAGATGAAGACTGTGACCCTGGAATTTCATCATGCAGACAATTACATACATTAATTTTGACTTATAATATAGATAGTCATATAAAATTAATTACAAATTTCAAATTAAAATATATTAAATCCAGATGAAACTTGTACAAAATTATCTGGGAGTCAATATGAAATGTATGTTGTAAGACATCATCTATGAGAAGAAGATCATCCAATATTTCAAATAAGATTTTCATTTGTAATTTAATTTTCTTTCTCTATGGAACTGGGGTTTTGTGTGTATGTGAGCAGCTGTGTACTGCATCAAAGGCCTTCAATTTTTCTTTAGAAGCATCCATAGATTCCTTCCCTTACTATTTGCACCTCCAACATCCATAGGAATGGGGTTCCTCCCTCCAAATATCCTAGTCCTTCTTGTAGCAATGTTGCAAGAATCCTCTTTGCCATCATCATCTTCAAGATCTGCTTCAAGGTCATTGTTTGCACCTTCCAAAACCTTGATAATTACTAGGGTCATGGCCTTAGACCCCAAATCTTCTCTCCTCTGATCTTTCACCAAAGAGAAAATATTATCTACTACCTTAAGAACCTACAAACTTTTCCTTTCCACTTTGTCCCTTTTCTCCAAATTATTCTAGTTAGACGACTCCCCTTTCACCATATCCAAACCAATATCACGGATATCACCACCAGGACCTTGTAGTTCCTAAAGGGGCAGTTCCCCTTCCCTAAAAGGGTCATCTTCATTTCAAGTGAAATCAAATAAGAGATCATCTCCTCCTTTTTGCTCTTCAAATCACATGACTTAGCAATATGCCCTATTTTACAACATTTATAACCCCTAGTCGAAAGGCATTCATAGTCTAATTCTTGATTCCATTCCCCTAGAATAGAAAATAGCTTGATAGTATGCTTAATAGGTTTTCTTGGGTTGATTCTTACACAAATTATTGCATTTCAATAATGGACATACTCCCCTAAAGAATTCCAATTAAATGAAAGATTTTCTTCATCCAAAGCCTCTAGGGAGCTTATACAGTCTGATCCAAAGAGGTGCTTATTGAATCATTTCCCATGTGGATCAAATCCTGGAGTCCATGCTCGAATATACAAGTTGACATTGCCCATAAACCATGGGCCTCCCTTTAGAATATTCTCCCTCTCAAATTCTAATTGGAAAACTATCTGCAAAAATGCTAATGCCAAAAATCTCACCTCAAGGATGAGCCCCAACCATTTCTATTAGATATAGGATTTAATCCTATCCAAGGATGACTAAATACCAACAAATTTGGCAATTATTGCATTTTTTTAGTTTCTCAATCTTTGAATGAAGTAGGTTATCTAGAATTTTGATGCAAGGAATATCCTTCAAAACTTTAACATTCACATTGCCCACTGCAATTCGAATCACCTTCTCCTTTTTTCCTCTAGTATTCACTCTGATTTCCAAGGTCATGAAGAAGAGCACCAAGGGTCTGCAAATCATATTTATCTGAATTCACATTGCTAATTTCAGCTTCTCCAAGTTGGTCATTTTTTTCATATTTTGAAATATATTTATTTATTTATTGTTCAATAAGTTTATCGTTATTATATTTAATTTAAATTTAAATTAAGTTTAATTTTTTAGTTTAAATTTTAATTTCATTTTATTAATTGTAATTTGGTTTTAAATATAAATTTTAATTAATTCTTGAATTTTTAAATTATAATTATAAATTTTTGTTTGTAATTTTTTTTTGGATTGATTTATCACCTAAGACCACAACTAGGGGGTCTCCATCCCCAATGGGCATTAGCGCTTAATAATTCAAATCCATGAACTTGTTAGCCCAACAAAGGCCCATAGCCTACGAGCATGCCAGCCTAGCGGAGGACTCGAGAAGGATCCTACGATCACGGTAGCCTAGTGAAGTCACAAGGCCTATGAGCTCATTGGCCTAGAGGGGATTTGAACTTGGGTGGTACTCACCACAACCAAGTGAACTCACCACCACATTGTGCCCCAAAGGGCAATTTATTTTTTATTTTAGTTCAAACTATATTTTTAAAATTTGTTTATTACTTAGATATGGATCATAGTAACAATGAACGTATTTTAATTTAAAATTTAGTTTAGATGTATTAAATGAAATTTATTAGTTTATTTTTATTTACATTTTAGTTTAGTTTTTATTTAAATTTAATTATAATTTAGTTTACAAGTTATTTTGTTATTTTTTAATTATTTAATTTGAATTTTGGTTTGAAATTTTTTTAGTCTTTTAAAATTGAGTTTACGAATCAAACCTATATATTTTAATCTACAATTTACTCATATTTCCTTTTTTGGTAAGTTGTTTTCATATATTCAATTTAATTTTTTTACACTAATATAAAAAATTTAAAATAAAAAATTATAAAGGATAGAGAAGAGTTTTGAAACAGTCCATACTTTATTTTAGTTTAAACCTAAATTTAATTTCTAATTTGGATCTATAATTTTTGTAGTGCCTATAAATGACATGAAAGACAAAGAAGAAGCCCATCACAGAGAAAAAGGGCATGCTTAAGAAAATTTCAAAAAAAAGAAGGTTCCTAAAAAGAAGGTCCATAAAAAACCTAAAGACGAGAAAGGAAATAAACAAAATGAAAAGAGAAAGCAGATATACAAGATCTAATTGTTTAAAATTTTCAAAGAAGTAAACCCTAATATTAGTTTTTCTAACAAGGCCATGAAAATTATAAACAAACTTATCAATTACATCTTTTAGATGCCAATGAGGTAACCTAATTTGCTTGCCACAACAAGAATATCATTAGTATTTGGGAGATTCAAACAACTATGAGGCTCTCTCTTCCTCAAGAGCTTGAAAAGCATGTAGTATCTAGAGGTACAAAGGTTGTTACCATGTTCATCAATGCTTGATCTTCTCCTCTTTATTTTGAGTAAGGATTTATCAAATATTTTAGTGTTAAATCATTTAGTTTGTTTAAAGGGTTGTAATCCTTAATTTTTGTATAAGGGATGTATTCAATAATTATTTTCTTCTTTGATGGTTTGAAGTAGCAAATAAGGTGATAATAACTGTACTAACAATAACTTTCATGATATTTACTAGTACATTTGTGTAATCCTAAATCATAAACATTATTTATGAAAGAATTTTTGGTTTTAGATTATTGAATGCAAGTTTTGTATAAGGGATGCTTTTAATAATTATTTTCTTCTTTGATGGTTTGAAGTAGCAAATAAGGGGATAAATAGTTGTACCGAAAACAACATGTTGATGCTTAAAATTGTGCTGATTCTAACACCAACATGGGAAGTTTTAGGAATATGGGACTTGCAACCTGAAACAACCTCCAGATTTTAAAGAAGCTGGCTCTTCTCTAACTTAAAATTGGTTTGGGAAAAAGGGTAGAAATTAACACAAATAAAGATACAGTTAAAGCAAATCTATCTATGGTGATGCGCCTGAGCAGTATCTCTCTAAATTCAAGCACAATGAAACTATCTTTAAGATTCAGTCACATTAAAGAGCAGAGACTGCATGATCAATATGAACAGATAAAATGAATAGCATCAAAGGCTCATCACTAGACAACTTTTGCAACGACACAGAAAATATCAACGAGGCACAAAACTCAGTCTTCTCATTAATTTTTTAGCAACATAAAAGGCACAGAAACATGCATAGTTACATTAACCTTCTGAATCAAGAATAACAGAACAAAGGCAAATGATATTACTAGTCAGAGCAAAAAGGTCTACAAACTTTTTGTAACTCTCTGATAACAATCTATATGAAGAAATCTCTATATCAAAATGAATCCCTTATCTGGATCCCTTGGCACATATTTATAGCATAGGACTGGCTCAAGATTGCTCGCATGATCAAATCCCAACGGTCTAACCAAACTAGAACTTAACTGGAAGTGTCTGACAGAAAATACCCTTCAGATCTACAAACAGTTACAATAACTATAAATTCATTGGCTGTCACAATACATGTGGCGCTCCTCTTCTTGCCAGAAAAAGACACTTGGTGGCTTTCACAACATTTAGAAACAAAAACCCTTGAAACAGATGGTAGCGTCTACGGCATTTGGAAATAGGTACGTGGCGCCTTTCGCAACTTTCATTCTTTACTGTGTTTTTGTATTGGGAGGGCTCTGCCTATGACATCTGTCACAATCCATAGCAACTATAACTTGAAACTTATAAAAATGGGACCCACCTTACTCTTACTGCTCAGTAGCTTTAAACAGGGATAGATGGTGCCTTCTGCATCAACTTAGCTTCTATACGTGGTGCTTTCTGCACTCTTGAAATTCCTTTAGAAACTTACGCAGAGATTGACACTTGTTGCCATCCGCATCAATGAAGAAACACTTAGAAACTTAGTAGCAACAGCTCATCTTCAGGCCAACCTTAAATATGTGTCACTTTCCGCACCAACCTAGCTTCTCACCAGAGCCCACCACCATTCATTGCTATGCATCAAAGGATACTAAAACAGATATGTGGAAAGCAACACATGGCAAGCTCCATGGCACTTAGAAATAGACGTGGCAAACTCTGAGAACACTATGAAACTTTGTAACTGTATCTCCACGGGTGACATGTGGCGATGTCTGCTTCATTTGAAATAATAAAAATGTGGCCCACCTCTATCCTTTGTAAACTGTGAAACATAAAAAATAATCCTGTGGGGGTTGACACATGGGGCTTCCACGGTTATCACAAGGGACACATGGTGCTTTCTGTGCGCACACAGCAACTCTTAAGAAAACTTGAAACTCAAGCAGAAATAGACACTTGGCGTGTTCCACGGCTAGTTGTTGTAGACACTGTTTGAAAAACCTTTTGCCACGTGGTGTGATCCACTTCAAAGCTATAACATAGAAACGGAAGTGCGGTTTGAAACTGAGGCATGACACTTGTCACATTCCGCACTACTCTAAGGAAACTGACAAAAGAAACCCTTGCAGTTGTGGAAACCTACAGGGACACACACAGAGGCAAAATTGAAACTCACTGTGACACATACTGATGCACCGCAATAGGAAACAAAATGTAGAGTTTTTAACTCTACAGTTCTTAGCGACCCTGAGGACTTTTGAGCCTACTCAAAAAGAGTCCAAAAATTTGGACAAAAGAATGTATATAAAATACAACAAGGATTAAAGATTCTGCAAAGCTGTCTGATAAACAGACCATTCAGAATCAAAAAGTCCCTGTTTATTCTGCAGATCCTAAAAGGCTAAATCAAGGTTAATGATATCCTTGTGTAAAAACCTCTGCAAAACATGAACCACAGCCTTTAACTGGAACTTGAGCTGAGCCATTGGGATCAAGACAACTTCCACCTCTGGCAGTGATGAAGAATCTGTTAAACCCTGGAAAACTGACTGATCATTTTGCCTGGTTAACAGTAAAGGTTTGATTTCATCAATCATTAACACAGTGTTACTATCAGGAAAAGGAGAGGGAAGGCCCAACTATACCAGATCTTCAATATGCTTTTTCATATCTTTGACTCCCTCCTTGACAACATCTAGGAGCTCATGGCAATTTATTGCAGTTGAATTGCAACTGAGGACTTCATTCACCCTTTTTGCGGTGATCATTCTGTCACTGATCCTTGTTGCTGACAATGTTTCATCAGTTGTATCATATAGTTTCTTGAGCAATAGCTGAGAGTTAGATACTCTCAAGGAAACCATGGATAGAGTGGCTTGAACTAAAGTCTCTACCTTTTCACACAACTACTGTGCATTTAATAGAAAAGTCAAAGAAGGTCTGAGCTGGATAATCTCTTCAGAGATTCTTTTCCATACTGACACATATAGCTCCCTGACCAAGTTCAAAACTCCTGCATTCTTGGGCCTATTGGCCAACTCAAGTGTCAACTGTTTTGTTATTTGTTTCTCAGCTTGGAGTTGGGCCTAAATTGCAGCAGCATTATTTTGCTCATTCAGCAACTGCTGCTGAAACTATGTGGCTTGTTGCAATTTATCCTGAAACTTCCTCTCTAGTGCCACCTTCTCTTACCTCAGGACAGTTACTGCAGCTTTTTCTTGTGCTAGCTCTGCTTTCAAAGAAACAATTTTGGCCTGTGTAGCCTGATGAATCTGACAAGAAATAGTATTTTGTAACTGTTTATTGAGATCCCCTATTTCATCTTTTTTGGATTTAAGCTCTGCAGCAAGGTTGCTATAATTTGCCTTTTCTTGAGCTAAATCAATTTCTACCTTCTGCAACTTCCTTGAAACTTTTAGATAATCAGTGGCCACAGCAGAAGTAGTTTCATTCAACAACTCAACCCTATCCTGTGGCCTGAAAAGTGACATGTCCATGGCCACTACATTCATTGTAAAATCTTGTGGCTGCATCTGCTCATTTGGTTTAACCACAATAGGTGACAAATGTGTCACAGTCAGTTGCTATTGAATTGGGTCAAAGAGTGACCTCATGTGTGGCACAGCCAAAGCTTTATTATCTTTCTTTCTTTTCTTATCCATCTTGGCCTCCCTAGCCTTTTTAGTAGTATCTGCTTGAGATTGGAAAGTGGGGGGAGAAGCAATATACCCTCCGGCAAAGGGGTAACCCTGAGGTAAACAATAAGGAATAGACAAATGTTGGCTAGTATCAACTTGGGGAGTGGCTCTCTTTGGAACAGAGGGAGAAAACAATGGCAATGAGGTAGCCTGTGATGACATGGCCTGAGGATTAGGCAGTGGGGTAAGTTGAGATATAGGCACAGCAGAGGTGGCAAGGGATAATATTTGGCTAGTTGGGATTGCCACCCCTATAGTAGAAGAAAAAGACTGAGAAGAAAAAGGAGAAGAAATATTTACCTGAGGAGTTGCAGACGTGGCTTGTGGTTACAGTTGTGAGGGCTCTGCCTCTTCATCTGAATCTGGTGGCAGATTTAGTTTTCTATGCTTCCTTGGCCTTTCCTCTGTTTCCTCTGTCTCCTTTTCTACAACATTGACCACTACTAATGGTAGTAATGATACAAAACTAGAAGCCCCAGTCACTGAATTTGATGGAATCCCTCTAGGTGCTGATGATACCACACTATTTTGTTTCTCTAAGGCACTAAGAGATTGGGGCCAGATAGTTACAGCAGCTGTAGATGAGGCTTGTCTTGTGGCCTACATTGTATGAGTTGATTTTGCTTCCCCCTCAGACTCTCCACCCTGCATTTGAAATTTGCTTGTATCAGGGCTAGAGACTAGAGATGGATGCCATTCATCCTAGATTGCCTCCATCTCTCATCAGTATCAACATTGCCAAAAGAGTGAGTTGTCTCAAAAATTTCCTACCTATACTTCCAATAGGCCTCTATTTTGTCCGGCTTCCATTCCTTGCCTTTTGATAAAGCTTTCTTCAATCCAGAAGTCATTCTTAACTTAGGGTCAAAGGCCTTATGCTTAACATAAAAGGTCTCCCATGGCCTAGGACCCTCAAAAGGCAGATCTATTAATTCCACATACAGGTTAGGGGTATCCTCTTTAGGGTTTCTTCTGTCTTCCCAAAAGGGACAACCCTCATGCACAATTTTAGCATCGACCTTGTTGTTCTTAACCCATAAAGTTATGAAACTGCTTGGGTCATATTTCCATTTATCTTCTATAAGAAAGAAGCCCAAGACAGCTAGTTTCCTTAGCAACAAGTGCTCAGCATCCCTGACCTCCAGGGCCATGTTTTTTCTTACCCATGGGATATCATACATTTTCTTTTTCTTCTTCTTAGTACCATAGTCATTGTCAACCATAGACACTTGCTGGGTGACCTCTAGAAAAGCTAACCTAGGAGTCAAAATCTTAGGTAGCAGCATTGGCTCTCCGTTAAAACCATGGACCCTAATGATGGTGTGATGGGACCCTAAGAAATAGTCACAGGGAATAGGGCAATTTGCCATGAGGCCTTTGATGCTTGGTGTTAACCTATTTTCTATAGGCTCGGGGCTTAGGTGGCAAAAAGTAGGGGCAACAAAAAGTTCCCAAAAATCATACGGGTCTGATGTCTCAGATAAAACATGTGTCCATGCAGACACAGGTATGGTCCTATTATGACTAAAACTTGGGTCATACATATTTTGCTGCATATACTGTGAAAAGAAACTAGGGTTTTGATATATCATAAGGTGAAACAGATAAGCAGAATACCTGAAAACCCCATTAGACCTAAAATGGACGAGTTGATCAACCATTGAATAAGCAATTTGCTTTGAGAAATCAAGCTGATACTCTTGAGACTTGTCCACAGTCTTTAATCTGAACAAAATTACAATTTGCCAGTCATAGACAGTAATGTCCTCTTTCATCCCGAAGATGAATGCCATCATAGACAATGCCTCTTGGTTGGACTGAGTAAATTGTCCCCTTCCTGTAGGTAATATGGGCATTGATGTGTCCTCTTCCTCTAACTGTAACTTCGAATTGAGAAACCTTAGCTGATTATTGACATTTGCCCAAGTTTTCTGCATTTTGGCAATGGTAGGGAATGTGGCCGTTTTGTCATGATATAGGGCCAACATGTCTCTAATAGATTTAGGTGTTATTTGCACCATAAAGGGACCCTTTTGTATAGTGCTCGAGGGTGCATGAATCAGTTCTGCAGACATATCTACTAGGTCAGGGCATGAATGTACAATTGGGACAACAAATTGTACTAATTGTGAGGTCCAAATCCTCATACCAAATGTTTCTAATTGCCCAGCCTTCATCTTTTGGTGACATCTCTGGAGTGCCCCTTTATGGAGAGCTTTGGTAGGTTTTTGAAGAATCAGATCATAGATACCATATGTGAAATCCCTTACTTTTGTTGGGTCTACTGCATATCCAAACTCAGGGACTGTCATCCTTGGATAGGTTCTCAAGGGTTGTACAGGCACTGAAGCATATGATTTGCTTCTTAGAAGCTTGTCGATGGACTCATAAACTCCAAGCCCCTACTGAGAAGATTGTGTTTCCGACATATTTGTGTCTGTATTGAGAAGTTAGTGAGTTTTGAAGTAACCAGGATAAAAGCTTTGCAACATAAAAGGGCACTTCTCCAAGCAAGGTTCGCTAGGAATTGGAATTGCAGGCAATAGGGTTTCTTCAGCAGATGCAGAAGCAAAATGAGAGGCAGAGTTCAAGAATTAACTCTAAAAATTGGGGCATTGAAGACACATTAGTCGGAGTAAATGGCATTAAAGCCAAAAAACTATTAGTGTATCTTAAGAAATCTGTATGGGACAGAGTGTCAGACACGTCATAAAAGTGGCTACGTAAAGTGGTACTTTTAGAAATTTGGGGATTGGAGAGAAACCTAGCGAATGTGGGAGTTCCAAAAAGAGAAGTGACTTGAATTGCTGCCACTTGTTCATAGAACACTTATTAAAAGAAAAAGTGGGAAAAGGAAGCGGGAAAATAAAGAAACAAAAAGGAAACTAACTAACTATAATACACAGGAGACACTGCTTAATTGAAATGTTTCAGGTAGATCCCATTCACAGGAATCTCTTCGGGTTTGCCCTCCATTGTTTCAAGCTCAAATGAATTTTGTTGCTTATAGGAATGAATCTTGTAGGGGCCAGTCCATAATGACTTGAATTTGCTATGTCGACCTGACATAGCAGATCTCTCGTCCCACTTCAAAACAATTGAGCCTACTTCAAAATAGGGATTTGAAGTCTTCTTGTCAAAACAATCTTTGATTATTTTTTGGTGTTCCATTAGTGCTTCATGTGCTTTCTCTCTTTTTTCTTCTACCTCCAACAATTCAGAAGTCTGACTTGCATGGGACCATTTTCTTCAATCTCAATCTGTTTTAACAACTGCAGAGCAGGAATCTCTAGGCTTTGTGGCATTACAACTGGCTTACCATAGACCAATTCATATGGGGACATCTTCATCACTTGCTTAGGTTTAATTCTATTAGCCCATAATGCAGTATTGAGCAATTTGTGCCTCTCTTTGGTAATTGTTTCCAATCCTCTTAATGAGTCTAATCAGGTTTTTGTTAGTAGATTCTGCGAGACCATTACCTTGAGGGTAATAATTTGAAGAGGTTTTCAAATAAATTCCATACCTTACTGCAAACTCTGATATCTTTGTTCCCAAAAATGCCTTAGCATTATCTGATATGATGGTGCGAGGAGGGCCAAAACGAGCAGTAATGCTTTCCAGAAAGTCTAATATTACCTTTTTTGTTGCTTCTTTAAGTGGCACTGCCTCACTCCATCTAGTAAAGTAATCAGTGGCTGTAAGGATCCATTTGTGTCCCATACTTGACACTGGATTGATCATACCAATGAAATCAAGACCCCATTGGGCAAAAGGTTCATCTATAATTATAGGGCTTAGGGGCATTGCTACATTTCTTCTTTTTCCTGTGTAGAACTGACAAGACTGACACTCTTTAACTAGCTGATAACAATCTGCAAATAAAGTGGGCCAGAAGTAGCTTGCTTGAGTTATCTTTATGGCTGTAGTTCTTGCAGAAAAGTGTCCACCTAAGGCTCCATGATGTAGCTCATGTAGTATTGTCTGGGCTTCATCTTTCTCTATGCATCTTAAAAGTATGCCATCAGTATTTCTTCTGAAAAGAACATGGTTAATTAATACAAAGTAGGACCCTTGTTGTCTATAATACCTTCTCTTATCATGCGAGAGTTCTTTTGGGAAAGTCCCATGTTTCATAAATTGAATCCTATTTGTAACCCAAGAATTTTGATCAATCTCCTGAATTCTCAACACATTCTCATTTTCTGTTTCTGCAGTCACCATTCTTTCCATGTCTTGGGCCATGTATTGGCACAATCCTTTGCCCCTGACAAGTTTAGTTGGTTTGACCTCAACATCATATTCAAGAATCTTTGTTATCTAGTTTGCTCTTTTTTCAGTGATCTCTCATTCCATGATGTATTCTCTAACACTCGGATGAGCTACTAGTATCAGAATCTTATTTCCTGTGACCATGTGTCTAAATTTTTTAAGGGCTTTTACCATAGCATATGCCTATTTTTCCACAAAATTGTATCTGGCTTCATACTCTCTAAGAGTCCTTGAGAAAAATGCTATTGGATGTTCTCCTTCTTGTTGATCATCTTTCTGTGTTAGGACAGCAGCAACACTGAACTCTCCTCCACAGACATACATTATAAAAGACTTAGAGAAGTCTGGGTTCCTAAGTACTGGGGCTGTTGAAATTGCTTTCTTGACCTCCTCAAAAGCTTGTCTCCCTTCTGCAGTCCATTTGAACACTAGGTCTTTTTTCAGTAGAAGTGTCATTGGTCTTATTAGGCCTACAAAGTCTGATATGAAACGATTGACAAAATTTATCTTTCCCAAGAAGGACTGGATAGCTTTCTTATTTATAAGCAGAGACAAGTTTATGATAGTAGTGACTCTTTCTGGATCAATAGAGACTCCATCTTTTGAAACTATATGTCCTAGTAGTTTGCCTTGAGGTACTGCAAAGATACACTTTTTGGGATTAAAGGATATTCCAAACTCTTGACACTTCTTAAAAATAGATTCTAGATGATCAAAATGATAAATAGCATTCTTGAAAAAAATAGTGAGATCATCAAGATAAATCAGAATGATTTTATTTATGAGTTCGCCAAATGCTACATCCATTGCTCTTTGAAAAGTGGCTCCAGCATTTGATAGGCCAAATGGCATCTTGGTATATGCAAATGTTCCCCATTTGGTAGTAAATACAGTCTTGTGTTGGTCTTCATCAGCCAACCAAATCTGATTGTATCCAGAGAAACCATCTAGCAAGGAAAATCTCTCTGATCCAGTCATAGTTTGTAAAATTTGTTCCATAGAGGGCAGGGGATAATGATCTTTTAAAGATGCTCTATTTAGATCCCTAAAATCTACACAGAGTCTTATGTCACCTTTCTTTTTTCTGACTGGCACTAGATTGGATACCCAGGTTGAGTGTTTGATTGGAAAAAATATTTTAGATTCTAAGAGTTTCTGCAACTCATCCACCATTAGAGATTCAATCCTTGGATTCACCAGCCTCTACTTCTATCTAACTGGCTTAGATCCTTTAGTCAGTTCTATGGTGTACTGAATGATGTCTCTATTATAGCCACAAAGGTCTTCATAGGTCCAGGCTATTACTCTGTCATATCTCTCACACAAGTCAACTAGTCTTTCCCTTTCCTATTGGGTTGTGGAATTCCTAATCTTTAGTTTTCTCCCTTCACTCACTTGTATTTCAGTATAATCTGCTTTATTTCCTTGAAACCTCTTTTTCTCTAGGCTTACATCTTCTGGATCAAATAGGTTTTCTAAGGTAATCAGTCCTTTGGGAAGCTTATTGGACTTTAATTGAATAATTTGGTCTCCATATGCTTCTTCAATCTTAGGGTGTAACTGAACAGCAAATTCTCCTGACTGTTGTAAAAATAAGAGTACTTGAAAATCATTTTCAAAGACTTGCCAATTTTCATCATTGACTGGGATAGTTGGCCTTACTATAACTTTGACTGACTCATTGTTGACTAATAGATCAGTTGTTGGGTCAAACTGTGAGCCAATCTATGCCATCCTATCAGCTTTAGAATTTTGGGTTCTAGGAACTACTTCAGTAGTGAAAGCTTCAAAATCATTTATTAAGTCCCAAATTCTGTGTCTATAGGATCTCATCCTTACATTTTTGGCTACTGCCTTTTCTCTTATTTGTTTCACCACTAGTTCTGAATCTCCTTTGACTATTAGATTCTTTACTCCCTTTTTCTTGGCTAACATGAGCCCATGCACTAAGGATTCATACTCACCATCATTATTAGTACATGCAAATTGGAAACGGATAGCTCTTAAAATTTTCTCACCATTTCGTGCAGCAAGACAAATTCCTACTCCAACACCATTCTTACTTCTAGCCCCATCAAAATTTAGAGTCTAGATTTCTGAATTCTTTTCAGATTCTTGCTTGTGGAGTTTCATCCTTTAAAACATTTGGGATTTCATGGTCTTCATCAAATATGACATAAGTGCCCAGACCAGTAGAGTCATAATTTCCATAGGGGTCACTTTGCATCATAGTTAATAACTGATTATTCTCTTCCTCTTGTTGGTCATATTCAGTCCAATCTCCTAACTCCTCAACAAAGACTCTTTCTTCTTTATTCATCATAGCATGAGCTACCTCTAATTTTAGGGTTGGTTCATTTATGATGTGATCCTTAGATAATGACTCAGATAGTATTTTCATTTTTGTCCCATATTTGGTCCTTAGGATGAGGTGAGACCAATCAAGTGACATATAACCTCCTATCTTGGCTGTAAAATCTCTGGATAGATATAAACCAAAAATAGGAGGAATATCTATGACTACCACATCTTGATTCACAATTATATTAGGGCAAGTATACAATTGCAATGGAAGTTGTTCAATTTTCCCTATTGTTTGCACCAATTTCCCATCCAACTGCATAACTCCTCTAGTAAGTGGCTCATACTTTATCTTTAAAGCATCTGCTATTTGTTTAGGCATTACTGTAGTACTGGCCCCGGAGTCTATCATTGCATTATGTAACAGTTTCTTCCCAACTATCAAAGTCAAATAGAAGGGCTCTAGTTTGGATTTGCTTACCTCTAGTGCATTGTTCAAAAGGGCTGTTGTCTACAAAGGAATAGTGTCTTTGAATTACAGCTTTTCTTTACCAGCAGGTCCTCCTTTGGTACTAGTAGGTTTAGGCACTGCTTGGCCCTACAGAGCTTCTTGCAATAGTGTCTTTTGCTCAGGAATAGCTAACATGTCCTAGATTGACACATGTGCTGGGGTCCTCTTCAGCTAATCCACCACATTCACAGGTCCTAGTGTTTGGGTTCCTGGATAATAAGGGTACCTTGCTTTTTCCTAAACTTGTCCAGAAACTGCTTGGTTCTGCACTGGCTAAGGTATTTCTTGTCTAGCAGTTGTATTTTTATGACCTTGAAAAGGAGGGACCCCCATAATTTCATTATTTGTGGCTTCAGGCTATTCCATCATCCTTCTCTTAGCTCTAGTGTAGTAATCTAATTGTACCAATCGCTTCTTTGGAAGTAGATGCTTCATTCAAGAATACTGACTCTTCATCTTCAATCCATGAAAACAAAGCATGCTCAGGGGCTATTTCTTCTTCTTGATGTAAGGACATCCCTTGTATCTAAGCCACCAGGACTGAATTTTGCAGACCAGGAGACTAGTAGGGTTGAATGTCAGAAGCATTTGCAAATTGTCCATCTACTCTTTTTTGCTCTGCTATCTTTTGCTGTAGATTACCCTTGGGGCAGTCTCTGGGCATATGAGCATTGTTACAAAGAAAACACCAGGCATTGGTGCCATCTACATAATTATTCTACACTAGGACAATCTCCCTATTTGGATTAGGAGGAACAGTCTGCAAGGGTGTAGGAACTATAAGTAATTGGTTTGATGGCTGAGGGTTAGTCTACATTTGAGGACCTTGATACTAATTTGGCTGAAAGAGAGGTCTATTCCCTTGGTAACTTTGATATTGGGGTTTAGGATAAGGATTATGCTAGCGTTTTAGGTTAATTATCTCATTAGAAAATGTCCTTAAGATGTTCTTGACATCATCCATCTCAGATGACTGGACAGGGACAGTTGTTTTAGCGGTTATTGGGGAAATGTGTACATAGACACATGTGGGGTTATGGGATTAGGGGCTTCTTGAGGCAAAGGTAAGGTAATCTCTGGAAACATGGGCATGGGAGGCCTTGGGGGCAACTTTCCAGCGTCTATTAAATTATTTTCAGCTCTGACTGCATAGTCATAGGCTTCTGGTAGTATCTGACTTCCAAGTGATTGAATCATTACTGATATATCTAAATTTAGGGCTTTAAGATAAAACACTATAGCCATACCTGGTAATGGTCTTGCTATAGTAGGAATTCTTTCCCAAGTCTTTTGAAATCTTGAATTAAAATCAGTCATTGCTTCTTGTGGTGCCCTTTTGATAGTAATCAATTGTTGCAACAAAGAAGATTTATCACCCTTTTCTTTAAATCTTGCAAAGAAAGCATCTCCAAGTTGATCCCATGTAGATATTGTATTTGGGGTCAAAGATCTGTACTAGTCTAGAGCCTTCCCCTTAAAAGAAGCTGCTAGTAATCTTATAGCCACATTCTGCTGAGTGATCACATGTATTGCATAGACATCAGACACATCCTGCAGATGCTCTTCAGCTGTCTTGAAATCTTCTCCACTAAATTTGGGCAGAGCCTTCAGGGCATTTGCTAGAATAGGATCCCAAGTGGCTGGTGGCACTGGGAGAATTAGAGCACTGCCAGTGTTCCAATTTGCATAATTCCTTGGGGCTATAGGTGCTCCCATGTTTGCTCTTGGTGTTGCTATAAACTGATTGACCCTTCTTCTTGGATTAGTTACCAGTGGTGGTAAAAGAATACCTGGGTTCAAAGTAGATTGAGCTCTTGTTACAGGTCCACAGCTCTAACTTCTTGTAGCTCTCTGGTTCATACAGTCTTGACAGAAACTTCAACAATGGTCCCACCAGGCATGCCAAAAACTGTTGATGCTTAAAATTGCACTGATTCTAACACCAACATGAGAAGTTTCAGGAATATGGGACTTGCAACCTGAAACAACCTCTAGATTTTAAAGAAGCTGGCTCTTCTCTAACTTAAAATTGGTTTGGGAAAAAGGGTAGAAATTAACACAAATAAAGATACAGTTAAAGCAAATCTATCTATGGCGATGCGCTTGAGCAGTAAGTATCTCTCTAAATTCAAGCACAATAAAACTATCTTTAAGATTCAGTCACATTAAAGAGCAGATACTACATGATCAATATGAACAGATAAAATGAATAGCATCAAAGGTTCATCACTAGACAATTTTTGCAATGACACAAAAAATATCAACGAGGCACAGAACTCAGTCTTCTCATTAATTTTTCAGCAACATAAAAAGCACAGAAACATGCATAGTTACATTAACCTTTTGAATCAAGAATAACAAAACAAAGGCAAATGATATTACTGGTCACAGTAAAAAGGTCTACAAACTTCTCGTAACTCTCTGATAACAATCTATATGAAGAAATCTCTATATCAAAATGAATCCCTTATCTGGATCCCTTGCCACATATATTATAGCATAGGACTGGCTCAAGATTGCCCACACAATCAAATCCCAACGGTCTAACCAAACTGGAACTTAATTGGAAGTGTCTGACAGAAAATACTCTTCAGATCCGCAAACAGTTACAATAACTGTAAATTCATTGGTTGTCACAATACATGTGGTGCTCCTCTTCTTGCCAGAAAAAGACACTTGGCGGCTTCCGCAACATTTAGAAACAAAAACCCTTGAAATAGACGGCAGCGTCCACGGCATTTGTAAATAGGTACATGGCGCCTTCCGTAACTTTCATTCTTTACTGTGTCTTTGTATTAGGAGGGCTCTGCCTATGTCATCTATCATAATCCGCAACAACTATAACTTGAAACTTATAAAAATGGGACCCACCTTACTCTTACCAGTCAGTAGCTTTAAACAGGGATAGATGGCACCTTCCACATCAACTTAGCTTCTATACGTGGTGCTTTCCGTGCTCTTGAAATTCCTTTGGAAACTTATGCGGAGATTGACACTTGTCGTCATCCGCATCAATGCAGAAACACTTAGAAAATTAGTAGCAACAACTCATGTTCGGGCCAACCTTAAATACGTGTCACTTTTCGCACCAACCTAGCTTCTCACCAAGGCCCACCACCATTCATTGCTATGCATCAAAGGATACTAAAATAGATACGTGGAAAGCAACACATGGCAAGCTCCACGATGCTTAGAAATACACGTGGCGAACTCTGAGAGTACTATGAAACTTTGTAACTGTATCTCCACAGGCGACACGTGGCAACGTCTGCTTCATTTGAAACAATAAAAATGTGGCCCACCTCTATCCTTTGTAAACTTTGAAACATAAAAAACAATCCTGCGGGGGTTGACACATGGCGGCTTTCGTAGTTATCACAAGGGACACATGGCGCTTTCCACGCGCACACAACAATTCTTAACAAAACTTGAAACTCAAGTGGAAACAGACACTTGGCACGTTCCATGGCTAGTTGTTGTAGACACTGTTTGAAAAACCTTTTGCCACGTGGTGTGATCCGCTTCAAAGCTATAACATAGAAACGGAAGTGTGGTTTGAAACTGAGGCATGACACTTGTCACATTCCATGCTACTCTGACGAAACTAGCAAAAGAAACCCTTGCAGTTGTGGAAACCTACAGGGACACACACAGAGGCAAAACTAAAACTCACTGTGACACATGTTGATGCACCGTAATAGGAAACAAAATGTAGAGTTTTTAACTCTAGACAACATTCATGATGTTTAGTAGTACATTTGTGTAATCCCAAATCATAAACATTATTTAGGAAAGAATTTTTGGTTTTGGATTACTGAATGTTGATGTTAAAATATTCGATTGGAAAGCCAAAGCATTTGGATATTGTGTAATATATATTATCCTTTGGCAGGTTTTACTATGTTACAAAATTTTCACAAATAAATTCTGCTATTCTATAAATTCTAAGAATGGAAAGTAAGCTCACTAGATTTAGGCAGATCATTTGTATATGCAAATGAAAATTGAAACATTTAGTGTTTTAATTGATTGTAGTAGTTTGTGTGTATGTTTTGAACTGCCCCAAAATAGTATGTTGACACAAGTATAATGAAGTAATAGTAACCCTTGTCCCTTGTCAAAGAATAGAGAATTAAAAAATTGTGAAAATCAATAAAAAATTCACATGAACTTGAGTAAAAATAAATAATTCATCGAATTAATCTTGAAAAGATTAAGCATTGCCTTTTTATTTGTCCTTTTGTACACAAGAGGCTCAAACATGTAGGAAGGCGAAATCTTAGCATTGTCATAATCATAATCATAATCATTGCTACAACTTGATTTAAATAGGTTTTTGGAAGAACTCATTAAATAATACCATTTAAACTCTTAATTTTGCATTATCAAGTATAGGATAGTTCATATGATGGTCATCTTTCCTAATCAATCTACTAATCATATCAAGTCATCAAATTTACAAGAATATTAGTTATTTTTTTGTTCTCCTTTTTTCCCTTTGAAGTTAATAGTAGTAAATCTATTTGGTACATCAAATAGTACAAACACATCAAATTGTGGTTGGAGTGTCAAACCCAGACCAATTACACTCCCAAAAGATTTAAAACTTGATAGATGATATAACAAAAACATACTATTATTCTCATCAATTAAATTATAACCTTTAAATACAATAAAATCCTTACTATATAACTTGAATTAACCTATTAAAATACAAATATTACATACTTATATAAAAAACTAACCTAAATAAAATAATAAAACTAAAAAACAACAAAATCAATGGATATTTTGAGCATTTTACATTAATTATGTATGTTTACTTTATCTATACAATTTTTAGCACTCTTACATAATTTAATTTAAGTTAACTTTTAAAATTTTGGATAGTGAAATGTGGGATTAGACTTGCTTTTTTTATTTGCCTTATGGCCCAATGTTTATTGGCAAAATGACATGTGATAAATGTCAATTATGTGACATTTTGTTGGGTATGCATTATCAATACATAGTAAAGCAAAACATGTCAAATTCAACAACAATTATGAATTAAAAGGTAGTCACATTTGATAATTCTTGGAACTGAATTAAAGGGTAGTCAGAATTGATAATTCTTGGAACATAGACTCTATCAAATTTTAAAATAAAAAGAAAATAATGTAAGTATAATGAAAGGACTTCTCTTTTACTTTGATGTATTTTAAGTTTTATTTTTTTTCTTTGGTTAACAATGGATATTTTATGAGTAATTTACATTAATTATGTATGTTTACTTTCATCTATATGATTTCTAACACTCTTGACATAATATAATTTTATTTTATCTTTAAAATTTTGGGTAGGGAAGTGTGGGATTGGACTCACTTTTTTCTATTTGCTTTAGGGCCCAAGTTTGTGGGCAAAATGACGTGATAAATGCCAATTATGTGCCATTTTATTGGGTATGTATTATCAATACATCAAAAAAGCAAAACATGTTATATTCAAAAAGAATTATGAATTAAGATGTAGTCACATTTGATAATTCTTGAAATTGAATTAAAGGGTAGTCACATTTAATAATTCTTGGAACTGCAAACTCTATCATCTAATTTGACATTTTGCTCTATTCTTTGAAAAGTGAGATGACAAACTATTTAGAATTTTTTTAGGAGGGAATTTAAAAAAATGGATTTTCTATGATCCTACATTATTTGAGTAATGTAGTTGACCTAATGTCTTGATGGCTTAGAATGCATTTAAGAGATGACTTTGGGACACTAGTAGATATGCCACTTCTTGGCTAAATGGGAAGTCATAATTCTCATGGTTTCTTCATAATTTAGCTCTTTAGTTTGTTGATGATTTAGTTCATGTGGTTATTCATTTAATACTATTCCATTAATTTTATTTGTAAAAAATAATTGAACTTCTCTATTAGAATAAAAATTAAGATTAATAATATTTTAATAATTTTTTATTTAGCTTCAAATATTTGTATTGATTATCTCTTTAGAGAATCTTTTTTCTACTACAAAACAATTAATAAATATTCATAATGAAACATATAGTTATAGTATTTATAACCTTATCCACCAAATACTACATGTAATGACTTGGAAATATAAATATAAATGTATAATATTTTGTGACTATTTCTGTCTATCAACCATTTGATAGCACATTTAGTGTTTTTACTAGTATACTTAATACCATACTTGATAATCAATTCATCTTGATATATGAAAATCCTCAATGATTCCATGCTCGCCCCTCATCAAATTCCCATTTATTAATTTAAAATTAAACATTGCTCATCGAATTTCAAGCTTGACAAAGACTCAACCCTAATTTAAATACAAAGCATTTGCCAATGATAGGTAAGTTCATATGTAGGTGGCCAATAAAAAGTCCTGCCCAAGCATTATCAATGTTGACCTAAAAATTTGTCTTGTAGTAAGCATTATATTTATATACAACAGTGTGTAGTTGCATTAAATATATGAGGAATTGATATGTCTATAGTACTATAGAGCTAAGTGACTCAATGGTCTTCAAAGAGGATTTCCCATAAAAGAATTAGATGATACGCTTTGACAAAATTTGTGGGTTTAATTGTAACATTACAAAATTGCATGCATCCTAGGCAAACCCAGGCACAAGAATTCACACATCTAATCCCTATACTGGTATATTATGATTTCCATGTCTTATTGTTTTCATTCTTTTTAAAATCATTAATTTAATAAATTTGGATCTTGATAGCCACATTGCATAAATAAGAAGTGAAATATGAAAAATTACTTGATTAATAAGAGTACATATCCTAAAAAAAGAATGAATATTCTCACGTGCAATTTAGGGATTTTTGTAGAAACCATTCATTCTTCCACATATTTTATTATGTGGACTTGTCCTCTAGAAAAAATTACTCCTAGAATGAAAGATTATAAGTAGCTTCAAAAAATACTAAATTAATGGTATACAACAACAAATAACATCTAATATTCATCATTAGGTGTCCTCTACAAAAATATGACTCTGAGAATGAAAGATTATAGTTAGCTTAAAAACTAAATTAATGTTATACAATAGAAAACATCATTAACCTAATATTCATCATTATCTGTCCTTTAGAAATTTCTTCAAAGCCATCCATAAAGCTCATGCTTTAGAATTACATGCAGGAAATACATAATTAATACTTGTGCATTTTACAAAATCAAGAAAGAGATAAAATGCCATGCCATGAGATAATTTTGAAACTACCAAATTTTTTGAAATTTTTTTTTATTGGAAAGTAGAAACCCATCAAGTTTAGTAGTGTAAAACCCATCCAATTAGCTTGGATGGCATATAAATCCATCCAATCTTCTCCTTGGAATAAATGGTCTACAGAGATATAGGATACCCCAAACTAGTCATAGAGAGCTTAAATCTAAAATGAGGTAATATACCTAAGACAGTCCTTGCATTTCCCTTGACATATGTTAAAGCACACTTCATAGTTATAGTAACAGTAGTGCTGGAACTAAAGATGGGGAATGCATCTACAAGTATCATGAAAAGTAGGGCCATTTAGGGCCATTCACTCCAATGGTCCAGTGTACACATAATACAACAATTAATTTGATAACAAACAAACAATTAATTCGACAACAAACCAAGATGTATGCAATCCAATGCAATAGATGGACTAACTTTCTTCAGAAGATAAAGATACCTTTAATAATTTTCTTCGAAAGTTTAAGTAACCTACAAAATACAATAATGTAAGACTCAACCCACTATGTGAGCAATTCAATATTGAAGCTAGACTATATTTCATCATAAGATGAGGTACCTACATAGGCAAATTCACTTCATAAGGTTAAGTAACCTACAAAATATGAAAAAATGATAAGGGTGTTAGGCTCACTTTGATAGTGTCCAAACAAAAGCTTCCTTCAAGAAAATTATTCAATCCATGTAGAGAAAAAAACTCCTCAGAAGAAAAAGCACATAGAACTAGACATTCATTTTGTATGCATATTTCAAAAGCACTTTTATCAATGATCAATGAACATGAATTTGAATGTATGTGAGTGAGCTAGCAGAGCCACACCTACTTCATACCATGATGCAATAGGAAACTACAAGGAACTTCATATTTCATCCACACAATATAAGCTAAAAAATATCAGAATTTGAAATTATTCAAGAGAGAATTTGTGCATAAATTCTTCTTTATTTAATTTTGTGCATAAGTTTTTATGAAGGTTCTAGTGATCAAAACTTAATCACAATTTAAAATCATTCAAGAGATAATTTTTCATAAGTTAATGGGAAGGTTGTGGTGATCAGAAGTAGCAAAGGCTGATGGTTGCTGGGTGGGAGTAAGTTCATGCATCAAATAGGTTAAATCAAGTGCTACAACAATACAGGACATACAATTTTATCCCTTTTAAAGTTATCTATTCAAACTTGCCCTTCAAATGTTAAGGAATACCATGGTCAAAGAAGGAAATTTCATACACTATATATATATATATATATATATATATATATATATATATATATATATATATATATATATATATATATATATATATATATATATATATATATATATATATAATACTCTAAAATACCATGGTTAAAGAAGGAAATAGCATACACTAGATATATATTACATATATAATACTTTAGAGTCTACCAAAAATTTCCCCATACATGTGATACAGTCGTTCATAAAAAAAATGGTATTTTAGGGTAAAAATGCACAAATACGACTGCAATCAAATTTAGCCCATGTATCTGTCTATACACAAGAATCTAAATATTTGACTTGTGTATCTATAAACATGCATTTGTATCTACATGCATTCATGTGTGCCATCTAGGACACACATATGCACAAGTAGCAACAATCACATTGATATGCATGTACACCCTTGTGAACATGTACACCATTGTGCACCAGCCATGCATGGGTTTTAATTATGCTCAGAGGCATTCATATAGTCATAGCAAGGTGAAGGAGAAGAGTTGAAAGATTCCATAATATCCGTGTAAACTAAACTAGTATATTTATATTTAAAAAATATGTCTACAGTATGCCAAGATATATCTTCCAATTTCTTTTGGTTTTTGGTTTTTATTTTTATTATTTTTTTACTCTTTCTTTTTATGAGAGTCATGTAGCAGAGGTGGAGTTGAAGCACTGAAAGATTCCAAGATTCCATGTAATTTTATAAGATTTGAATGTAAAAAAAAGATTTATATACATGAGATTATTAAGATAGAGGATCATAATGAAACACCACAAACAACACTTAGATTTTTTTGCTATTTTAAACGAAAATGCAGATGCTCTACTTCCATGGTTTATCTTCTATGTTGGGGATACTATAATATTCTCTCAACTCAAGCTAACTGGAGTCTCAGTTATCCTTGAATCTTTAGTTGGGGCTTGAGATGTTATAGCTAATTGAAGATAGGTAACTATATATAAGAAAAATATCATATATTTGTTAATCAATAGCCATCCCATGATTCTTTATTTCATTGATGTCATTTCTTTTTAAGTGGCTAGTTATGGTCTATAACACTTATTTTAAACCATGCACTTCAAAGGCATTTTATATCTTCATGTGTTTTATATCTTCATCACTACAACACTTATTTTTAGTGCTGCACTTCAAAGGCATTTTATATCCTTATGCATTTTGTATCTTCATCATTTTTTTATTCTTATGTTTACGTCTAAGGCATTCCCTCTATGAGAAGGACTATCTAGGTGACGAAATCAATGGCTGCAAATGCGTATTTAGAATGCCATATCCAAACCAGTCCCTTGGATATCACCACCAAGATCTTGTAGTTCCTGAAGGAGGGAGTTCCCCTTCTTTGAAAGGGTCATCTTCATTTTGGGTGAAATTGAATAAGAGATCATCTCCTCCTTTTTGCCCGTCGAATCACATGATCTAGCAATGTGCCCTATTTTAAAATATTTATAAGCCCTGGTTGAAATGCATTCATAGTCTCATTTCCTAATTCCATTCCCCCAAAATAGAAAACAACATGATAGTATGCTTAATAGGTTTTCTCGGGTTGATTCTTACACAAATTCTTGCATATGTAGCCAATTATCTGCCTCTGGTAGCATTTGAACAATGGACATACTCCCCTAAAGAATCCCAATAAATGAAAGATTTCCTTCATCGAAAGCCTCTAGGGGATTTTATATAGTGTGATCCAAAGAGGTTCATATTGAATCATTTCCATATGTGGATCAAATCTTGGAGTCCATGCTTGAATATGAAGGTTGACATTGCCCATAAACCATGGGCCTCCCTTTAGAATATTCTCCCTCTCAAATTCCTATTTGAAAACTATTTGCAAAAACCCTAACACAAAAAGCACACCTCAAGGTTGAGCCCCAACCATTTCTATTCAATCTAGGATTTAATGGACTATACAAGGATGGCCAAATACAAACAAATTTGTCAATTACTGCATTTTTTTAGTTTCTCAATTTTTGAATTAAGACGGTTATCTAGAATTTTGATGCAAGGAATTGTTGCAAGTATGTCCCTAACCGATGTTGTCATTGATGTCAACATATCAGTGTTGTCATTGGTGTCAACTGTACTCTTGTCTTTATGCTTTCTTGTAATGAGTTAGATGCTTTGTATTTGCCTATGTAAGTGTTGGAGATCCTGATATTGAGGATATTGACAAAATTTGCTCCTCTAGCGGAAATAGTGTGTTGCAGAGTATCTTTGTCTACAAAAGAATAGTCCAAAAGAATGCTCTATATTTCTTGTAGAATGAATATCCTTGTCTATGGATTGGAAGTCATTTAGATACATGTCTGAAGATTCTATGTTCCAAGTTTGAGCCTCTGGTATGAAGATCTGAGGGAGTTATGTTCACTAGAGTGAAAACTACTTTTTCTATATGTTTGATGGTGAAAGGGAGAAAGTATTATGCTCCACATTCCTCCTCATTGAAGTATTTTAATCTGTAGTTCTAGAGTTAAGTATGAGATGATGTTATGTGCCTTCAAATCTAATGGTTTGTGATATGGTGGTTTGCAAGCGATCTTTTCCTTATGACAGTAGCTGGCAGTGTTGTTTATGTGCTCTAGTTTGAAGAATCTTCTTAAAAAAATGGTTAGAGATTGTGTGGTTGTTTGTGATGATTTCAATGTGCTTGTGGATGTCTACTAATAGTGTTCCTACCTTTGGATTCATCCGCAAAGAGAAATTTGGATCATACATGAAGACTGTTCTTGGAAGTCTTAATATGAACACTAGTCTTGGTCGACTTGGTTTCTCTCGCTAAATTTCGAGAGGCATGAAAGATTGTAGAAGCATGTGGTTGCATAAAGGATTGTGTTTAGGTTCCATCTAAGGTGTGGCATGATCAACATACTACATCTTTACCTTAGCTAATTTTTTTATTAGGTCCAGACTTATTTCTATGTATGTTTTGTAATGCTAACCTTAGAGATTGTTCTAATGGTTGATGAATGTAATGCCGACCTTGATGTACATTCCAAGGTTGATGAATTGTATAAACACTTGTAATGTAGTTGCAAAAAAGATGTCCTTGTGAAAGATGTGAAGATAAGTGTGAAGTAAAGAAGAGAAGAGGAGAAGTATTGTGCTTCAATGAAACTAAACTCAAGCATAGATTAGATGCTATCAAATCAGTTCACAAATCCATGGTAGTGAGCCACCCCTTGGTAGTGTGCCAATCTTTGTAGTGAGCATTTTGGGTAGTGAGCTCCATAGGCAGTGAGCCTCTAATTTTTAGTATTTTTATAACATATATATTTTTGTCGGCTAGCACCCACCATTTTTTTCCCTTATAGGGTTTTCCACATAAAAATCTGGTTTCTCCTATGTTAAATGTGTAATTATGATTAAGTTTATGGTTTCATGCTTTCATAGTTGAATTTGATTATCAATAGTTAAGTAGTTGATGGTTTAATAGTAATAAATTGTTAAGTTTTTGTGACAACTGATTCACCCCCCTCTCAGTTGTCTTGTTTATTTCAACAATTTGTATTAGATCAAGATTCCTCAGTGGTAAGATTAACAGCCTAAGGTAGATCTAGGATGGCACGCAAGGATGAACCATCTTTAATTTTTTGCATATGCGGTGAAGTTGGTCACTATTCATTCAGATGTCTAAAAGAAAAACTTAGGAACAATGATGAAAAAGTTAAGTACAAATATTACAAGAAATCATTCTATGTTGTTGATGAAGATGATGATAATGACTACTTTTCAAAGAATGTCAAGTGTAATACTAAAAAATGTCTTGATCTAAAAGTAAGTGCAAGTAGTAAAGACATGTCTCAAGAAAAGAACTATTGGGTTATTGATACTAGCTACTCAAATCATATGACTAGTGATAAAAGTAAATTTATTCACTTTGAAAAGTATGATGAAGGATTAGTTTGATTTGGAGATGAATGCACCACTAAGATATGTGGAAAAGGATCAATCAATCTTGATGGAAAACAACATACTAATGATATTATTTATGTTGAAAACTTAAGACAAAATCCCTTGAGTGTTGGACAGTTGTGCAGAGTGTTAGTAATCATTGCACCAAAAGATCAACCTTTTAATGCCTGATACAACCACATGACTTAACAAGCACAGGAGGTGGTTAAGCCCTTGTCACAAACCATCATAGCGCAGCGCTGAACAAGGAGACCAAGGGCCACACCTTGCAACAATCCTCCCCAGCGCAAGCGCAGGGTTTGAACCTGTGACCTCGACTCTGATACCAACTGTTAGTTTCCATTGCACCAAAAGATTGACCTTTTAATGCCCGATACAACCACTTGACTTAACAAGCACAGGAGGTGGTTAAGCCCTTGTCACAAACCACCGCAGCGTAGCACTAAACAAGGAGACCAAGGGCCACACCTTGCAACACAGAGAAGGTCATAGTCTCATATTTCAAAATGATGTTTTTGAAATCAAAGAGAAATCTAGAACTATGATAGCTAATGGTAAAAGAACACAAGGAAATCTTTACAATCTCAGAAAAGGTGACATTATCTGCTCCATGACTAAGAATAGTGAAAGATGGCTTTGACATAAGAAATTGTGTCATATCAATCTTGAAGATCTAGCAAGATTAAGCTCAACTCAAGAGGTGAAAGATCTGCTAGAAACTATATACTCTAATAATATCAACTGCAAGATTTGTCAAGTTGAAAAGCATACCAAAGGAAGGTTTCAGGATGTAGAAAAATCCTCAACTGAATTGGAACTGATCCATACAAATTTCTGTGGTCCCACAAAGGTGAAAAGTCTCCATGATGATAGGTACTTTATGTTGTTTATTGATGATTTTTCTAAAATGACTTCGGTGAGTTTCTTTAAAGAAAAATCAACAGCTCTAGATGGATTTAAAGCTTTCAAAACAATGGTTGAAGATGAGTTGAATGTGAAAATCAAATGTTTGAAGATTGACAAAGGAGAAGAGTTCAGCTTTGATAAATTTAATGTGTTCTGTGAGACTAATGGGATAAAAAGATGGCTACATAAAGAAAATAGAGTGATGGAAACAATGAGCATAACTATTCAAGAAGTTGCTAAGACAATGATTAAGGAAGCTAACCTACTAGCAGATTATTGGAAAGAAGCCATGCATACTATTGTCTACACTTTAAATATAATTCAATTAAATGGTAATAATACAAAAACTCCTTATGAATTGTGGTATGGAAAAATCCCTACACTGAAATATTTCAAAGTTTTTGGGAGTAAATGCTATATCAGAAGAGAAGTACTAGGCAAATGTGATGTTGATTATCATGAAGGGATTTTCCTTGGATACTCTACTAAGAGTAAGGCCTACCAGTGTTACAATAGGAAATTGAAAAGGATCATTGAAAGTACAAACATCAAAGTTGAAGAAGACGAGACCAAACAAAAGGAAATGCAGACAAAGGGACATAAAATTACTGAGAGACAAACAAATTGGTAGTTAATTGCAAGTATTGAATCCAAATCAGTAATTGAACCATCCAACATCATCAAAACCATTGAAGATAAATGTCTATCTACTAAAAGTGATGGATCCAAGAGTACTCTTGATAATCTTGAGAGATCTGAAGATGAAAGTATCGACTTGAAAGGAAACTTAATAGAGGCTGTAGACATCCAAAATTGACCTAAGCATACAAATATTGTATTAGTTACCATCTGTATTTGCCTAACACACTTAATCAACATCCCTAACACATATTTCTTCTATTAATTAAATAAATTTGTATTTATTTAATTAATTCATTAGTTATTTCCTCTAAGCCATAATTAAACAATCTTTAATTATTTAATTATCTATTTCTATCTATTTTAATTAAATAAATTTTATTTATTTAATTAAAAATCCATTCACAAACCCACTTTCTAATTAATTAAATAAATTTTATTTATTTGATTAATTTCTTCTCATCATTTATCTCAATGAGCCAACATGTGTGCCTCCTTCATTAAAAAAGATAAGTGGTACTACATCTTTTCTTTAATATTTTTCACATCTACTACTTTTTATGCACATGGTCACACATAAGCCTTATCTTCCCTCCACTTGTCATCTACACATTCACCTATGACTATCCTTTAATCTTAGCCATTCACATAGCCACCAAATCTCCACCGTTGATTGATTTTGGCTTAGTTCTATATAAACACCCTCTTATTCCATACTACACCTATCCAACATTCATATAGCATCTACATTATCATCTTGAGCATATTGAGCACTTTAGCATCCATCTAGCTTATTATCATTATTTTCCATCTATCATGGTAGCTTTGATCTTCACAATTGTTCATTGTTGAAGAAGCAATCCACATCATAAACAAGGAATCATACAATCTAGGTGATATTGTTCTTGAATTACATGCTTTGATTTCATTTAGATTAGATTCTTTGATGATGGTAGGGTTAGGTTTTCATGGCTATGCTTGATTTTATTAACCTTCTTTTTACCTATCACATTTTGACAAACCAAGTAACCCTCATGCTAGGAATGCCATTCAATATAACTATGAATCATCTACTATTGGCTACATTGACCATGCTCGCATTTCCACTATTACCATCCAAGGCAAAGCACCTAACTGTGTTGTGACTACCTGAAGAGGTCGCGTTACCATTCAGGGAGCACCTGTCCATCCTCCTCGACCATCGTCTAGCTACAATATCCTTGATCACCTTGGCAAGACACATATACATATTTCCATTCTTGAGTTTCTCTGCATATCCCCTGCCCACAAAGCTATCCTTGACCAAGCCTTACAAGAATCTTTAGTACCCAATGATATTGATATCACTCAATTCCAATCTATGATAGCTAGTATTGCAGCTCCTTGCCATCTTACCTTTTCTGACAAAGATCTTCAACCCTCTATCAATCCATCACATAACGAAGCCCTCCACATAGAAGTGTTTGTCAAACAACGTCGTATCAAATGAATCTTAGTGGATGGTGGAGCTAGTCTTAACATATGTTCACTAAAATTAATAAAATAATTGGGATATTTTGAGAAAGATGTTGACACTTCCAAGGTCATTACTATCAAAGCATATGATGATGCCGAGAGAGATATAGAAGGAATTATTCACTTTCCTATTCAAGTTGGGCTTGTTACTACTGACACCCATTGTCAGGTCCTTGATATTAAGCTTCCTTATAACATCATTCTTGGTCGTCCATGGATCCATGCTCTTAAAGTAGTTCCTTCCACATACCATCAATGCCTCAAGTTTCCATATAACAGTGTTGAAATTACTATTCATGTTGATCCCAATCCATTTGAATTTTGTCATGCCTTTCAAGATAAATATCAAAGCCCTAACCACATTCCTATCAACACTAGAGCATATCCATCTTCATCATAGGTAAATGCATCCATTCTACTCAAGCCATCATCTAGCAAAGCCGCTTCCAATCTCCGTATCAAGTACATTGAACATGGCCTGGGTGAGTACATATTGCATGAATCTTATTGTGTTGGAACTCTTCCCTTATCTCCCAAATCTCATGGCAAACCTTCTACATCCAAGCCATCTTCATCTGTAACTATCATAAAAGCCCCACCCACAATATTCATTAAAGGTGGATTCCTGGACAATGAAGACATCGATGATATCAACTCTTGGATATTCTTTGATGAGAATGACCAAGTACAACTTGAAGTAGAGAGATATAACAATGGGTTCTACATCATTAAGAATATCACCTACAAAGGACATGGTGGATTGGGATTAGAGGAACAGGGACCTATTGAACCCATTGTTGTGTCCAAGAAGTTTAATAAACAAGGCCTTGGTTATCAACCGGAGGTACTGCTTCCCAAAGACATTAAGTGTATTTTTGATATGGACGTTGGCCCTTCCTCAGTAGGAGAGACTTCTAATATAGATACCATTGATGACTCCTCCCTTCATATCACTGACCTTTTTCAAGAAAATTCCATCTTCATGATCTCCACAACTTCATCTAGTTGACACCCTTCATCTGTTTCCCTTTCACTCATATATCCTGACCTCATCGATTGCGACCAACAGGGGGCACCGATATTGGACACATTTGAAAATGACAAAGCTATTACTAAATTTATGGGCTTGTGACAAGGCATTCCATTGGGTGATCATAAAGCAGGTTTCATGATGGATCTTCCTAAACTAGCATATTTTTGTAGAAGTATCAAATCCTTCAGTCACAAAAGTAAAATAAATAAAATCAAAAAAAGATAGGTCATTAGGTGAAAACTGAAAGGTGCCTCTCGACTGTGAAAAAGTAATAATAAAGGATGTATCCAAGGGTGAAAACCTTCCTGAGGTGCCCGAGGATGGGGGATTTGATCTTCCTTTTGCCACTAACTATCAGAAGAAATCAACAGTGCTAGTTGAAAAATCACAAGACATGATCTTGGGCACAAAACAGAATCCAAAGATCACATATTTGGTAGCATCACTATCAGAGAAAGAAAGAAGAGATTTCACAACTTTTTTATAAAAAGAACTATCAATTTTGCATCAACCTATGCTAACATGCCAGGTTTAGATCCTTCACTTGTCATACATCATTTAGTAGTATCTCCTAATGCAAAACTTGTCAAACAAAAATTGCGCAAAATGCATCCGCAAGTAGCTCTATTAGTTAAGGCAGAAATTCAGAAGCTTTTAGAAGAAAAGTTTATAAAGACTATTGATTAGCTACTGATGGATGGGTTTGTTGTTGCATAGACTTCAGAGATCTTAATAAAGCATATCTGAAAGATGACTTTCCATTACCAAGCATAGACAACATTGTAGATCTCACAGCTGGACATGAAATGTTATCTTTGATGGATGGCTTCTTAGGATACAACCAAATCAAAATAGCAAAGGAAGATCAAGACAAGACATCATTCATTTGTCCATGGGGTACATACTACTAGGTTGTAATGTCTTTTGGTCTCAAGAATGCTGGAGCTACTTATCAACGAGCCATGATAGTGATTTTCCATGACCTCTTTCATACTAACATGGAAGATTATGTTGATGATATTTTAGGAAAATCCAAGACAACAGAAGGACATCTACAAGTATTAGCACAAATCTTTGATCGATTGGAGAAGTATCAAGTTAGGCTAAACCCAAAGAAATGTGTATCTGGTGTAAAATCTAGAAAATTGTTGGGATACATTGTGTCTCGATGAGGGATAGAAGTGGATCCATCCAAAGTAAAAGCTATCATGGAGATGCCTCTACCAGCAAATCTTAAGAAACTCTAAAGCCTACAAGGAAGATTGCAATCTATCCGCAGATTTATCTCACAACTAGCAAATAAGTGTCATCCTTTCCAACACCTTCTTCATAAGGGTGAACCATTTAAGTGGGATGAGAAGTGTCATCAGGCTTTTGACAAAATAAAAGAATATCTAGCAACACCTCATGTACTTGATCGACCATTATTGCTTTACATATCTTCAACAACAATAGTATTGGGTGCCCTTCTAGCTCAGCATGATGATTCGGGAAAAGAACAAGCCATTTATTACATTAGTAGAACTCTTGTGGGATATGAACTTAATTATTCATCTATGGAAAAAGCATGTTTGGCATTGGTGTTCTCTTTCCAAAAGTTTTGACATTACATGTTGAACCAAACAACAAAGCTCATATCGAATGTTGATCCACTCAAATATCTCCTCTCCAAAGTAATCCTTATGGGAAGACAAGCAAAATGGGTTATGATCTTAAGTGAATTTGACATACAATATGTGGATTGAAAGCCCATAAAAGGACAAGTTATTGCTGATCAATTAGCTACATCACCCATTACAGATATTCAACCAATTCGTCTAGAGTTTCCTGGTGAAGAATTGTTCAACCTAACTTCACCAACATTGTGGCAACTATATTTTGATGGATATTAAACACAATATGGAACAAGAGAAGGGATATTGTTTGTTACCCCTTAAGGAGATTGTATCCCGAAATCATACAAAATTGCATTTCCATGTACCAACAACATAGCAGAATATGAAGCTTTAATCATAGGATTATGCATGGAAATACAATGGGCTATCAAATAGTTACAGGTCTTTGGTGATTCTCAATTGGTTATCAGATGAGTTTTAGATAAATATCAAACAAAAGATGAGAAGCTTCTTCCCTACAAGCCAATGGTTGATGATTTCAAGTAATATTTTGATATTATCACCTTTGAACAAATTCCAAGGATACAGAATAAAGCATGCGATGCCATTGCTATGATTGGATCTCTTTTACATATGCCATCCAATACACATAAATGTGAGTTTCTGGTTGAACAACTTTTGATCCTAGCATTTGAAGTACCACAGTCTGAGTTTATTTATGAGATTGTTAGTCCCAATTCACCATGGTCCAAGGACTTATATGAGTATCTCTGCAATCAAACCTTTCCATTACAACTATCTAATACCCAACATAAAACCTTCATTCATTGAGCCTCTCACTATACTATCTTAGGAGACATCCTATATCACTGGAGTCTTGATGGTATCCTTCTTAGATTTCTTGATTCTGAGGAAGAAAAGGTTGCCTTACATGAAGCACATGAAGGTGTCTACAGATCACATTCCACTGGCCCTGCCCTTGTTAAGAAACTTCTACTAGCTGGATATTATTGGCCAACTATGAAGAAAGATGTACAACAATTTGAAAAATGATGTCTACAATGTCAGAAACATGGAGATTTAATACATGCACCAGCACATGAACTTCAGCCTATTACCACTCCTTGGCCATTCTCACAGTGGGGACTTGATCTCATAGGTAAAATTCATCCAACTACATCAAACGATCATAAGTTTATCATAACCGCTAGTGAGTACTTCACAAAGTGGGTGGAAGCAATACCAATGACCTATGTTACTTGCAAGCAAATATCTAAGTTTATCCTACACTACGTCATTTGTTGGTATGGAGTTCCTCAAGCCTTTGTCACTAATAATGATCATCCTTTCAAGAACTAAGAGGTCAGAGATCTTTGTAACAAGTTCCATATCCAACATTGATTATCTACACCTTATTGTCCCCAAAGTAACAGCTAAGATGAGGATTCTAATAAAACAATTATCAAGATCCTCAAGAAGACAGTCAATGAAGCTGGTTGTGATTGGCATTTACAACTCAATCCTACATTATGGGCTTATCAAACAAGTATCAGAACTCCAATTAGAGCCAGACCCTATGCTCTTGTGTATGGTACTAAAGCTATCCTACCTATTGAGGTTGAGATCCCCTCGCTGCGAGTATCTTTATAGCATACTATTTCAAATGAAGAATGTCAAGTATGTAGACTCCATGATCTTGAGCTATTAGATGAATGATGTATTTCATCTCTCAACCATCTCCAATTCTATCAGAACTATCTGCGTCGCAGCTACAACAAGAAAATCAAAGAATGTAGATTTCAAGTTGGGAGCCTTGTTCTTAAAGCAAATCAAAAGAATCAACAACATTGAGAGAAATAGGGCAAGTTTGAACCTAACTGGCTTAGTCCTTTTGTTATCACATCAGTTTATGGATCAAGTGCATACACTATTTCAACACCTGAAGGCATTCCCTTGGATGAACCAGTCAACAGCATTCATCTCAAGAAGTTTTATCCATGAATCTCAGGGATCCTAAAAAAAATCCATCTAATAGTGAAAACCACTTTGTGGCACTTTAGATAACAACAAAATAAATAGTACAAGATAAACAATCCATCCTCTAGTGAAAACTTGGTAAACAGGTGCCTTGGATAAGTATCATAGTGAAAACCTGGCAAGTAGGCACTATGTGTAGTGACTAGCTCCCATCATCCGCTTAGTTTGTTTCGATAATAGCTTTTTTCATAGCATGCTTCACCATCTATCCTATGTAATCCATATCATAATCCACATCTTGTCTTGTAAGCCATCATCCCTTATCCATCCTTAATAAATGCTCTTCCATCCTCCCCTCTGTCTTGGTAGCTTTTGTAGTTTGGATTTTTTTGAGATACTTACATCATTGGGCACCCTAGAATCTTGATCACATGACCACATCTCTGGCAACTTCTCCATAATAAACCATCATCCCACATTGGGGGCACTTGTTGGGTCTTATTTGGAAGTAGATATCTCTAGCTCTAGCTCACAACACAGCAAACACCCAAGATCATAACATAGAAAACTTTTAACCTTAAAACACAACATACATCCAACTTCAAAAGTGACCAACATTTGGAACCAGGACCAACATCTTAGCAATCAGTCCCAGCTCAACCAAACATCAAAAACATATCAAAATTCAAAAAAAAATCAACACATCGTAAAAATCCAAGCAATAAAGTTGATCTTTTGACATTAACCATCAGCGCAACAAGCAAGAACTACATCGCCAACTCTATCATTAAAGCCTTGATCCTTTGGATATAGGGTATGTAGGCAATCTGAGATGTGAAGGAAGCACTTTGATTCGGGCAAAGATGATAGCCTCCTTCTTTTCATCATCCATCTTTCATCTTTCTTCTAATCATCCTCCAATCTTTCATCTCTTTTTCTTCTATCTTTCATCACTTACATCATCAATAAACCCATAACTACATATTCATCATGTCTCATCATCATTATAAATGTGCTTTGATCCTGTGAACATAGGGTATGTAGGCAATCTAGAATACGAAGGAAGTTTCCAGTACTCAAACACAAATGATCCACCCCATCTTCATCTTCTTTCCTCTTCCACCTTCTTCTCTTTGATCAGTTCAAGCAAGAAGTAAACTCTGTATAGTGAAATCTCTAGCATTTTAACAAATCAAGAGTAAGCTAGAAGATATTTGTCTACATGCCTTAAGCCAACACTTGCTGTAGCATTCTATCAACATCTTTAGCCTTCAACAGGATGCAACTTTTCTCTCAACAAGGTGCCAGCTTAAACCCATCCAAGAGCACTTAAATTTGGCAAGAGAACATGATGACAGTATCTTTTGTTTTATCTTTTGATTTATGTTTTGTTCCTTTCCTATGCCTGATCAAGACTACCTTGATCTACTATATCTTGGTATGTTGCGATGAAGTAAGGAATGGGGCATGGTCATATTGCTTTCGTATGTTGTGATTGCAGGATGATCTTATTCTCTTCTTATGCATATTGATGTCTTGTACGTATTGGGATTAGCATCTTACATATCAATATCTCTAGCATCTGAGAAGCTAAATAGTCTCTTATGCACTTGAAACTATTCTATGTTAAGACTCCCTATAGATAACCAGCAAGGTATACTATGTGTAGTGGAGATAAGCTCAAACCATTGCTTGTACTATCAGAGTCTAGCTCAGAACACTCACTGCTATTGATATTTTGTGTATGATGGCTCAACATCATGACCTCATACGTTCAGACAAGATTGTAGTATGTTAGTTTTGCATTGGATATCTTGACACCTTGGTCTTCGATACCCTAGTGCATAACATCCATATGCTATATCAAACATAAGGATTGCATTTCTTTTCATTTTTGAGAAATTACTTTTAAAAGCTGCCATTTCATTTATCCATTCCATCATATGCCTATGTAGTACTCAACCTAGATCAATCTTTCCTCCATCGTCCTTTTCTGTCATTCCTTATCCTGCAAAATGAGTGTGTTAGACATATTATTATCATTACCATCTATATATAAGCATCGGTCCATATCACATCATTACCATTTACCTATGTGCATTATCATTAACATAATACATTTCCATTATTTCCATTTGCATATTCATACTCATTTGCATAAACATCCATATAGTCCATGAATGTAAAAATATAACATGCATAACCATTATACTACCATAAGTGTATTCATAATCATATAGAACCAAGACCATCATATATATATACAAAAATGTGTCAATATATAAGTTTCAATGTACAAGCTGAGCCATCAAGAATGTATGTACAATCGGCTCTAGGCCTCATCAAGATACAACATAATATACATAAACAATGTAGTCCTAATGACTACTGGAAGCTCCCTCACCCTGACCACCACCACTGGGTCTTGCACCTATCTCCCTATCTCTTTGTAGTCCCATCACTGACACAACAGATCAAGATCCACCTATCCTTCATGAACCCGAAGCTCCTAACCTGCTCCTGAAGCTAGGCTACCTCTGCTCTACTGGTACAGCTCCATAGTATAAGCCCCTGTAATACTTAGCCTTACCCTACACCCTCCTCAATTCTCCCTGTACCTATGTTAGCTATGTGTCAGATACATGGTAGCTCCATCTATACCTAATGCAATCACTACTCTATCCCGCTCACCAGTCATCGCCTATCACTACTGAACCAATGTATCTGTCTCTATCCATAGACCATCTCTCTTAGCCCTCATCACTTGTATCTGCTATATGGTAGTATCTCACTCTAATCTCATCATCTGCTCACTCTACCTAGCTGCATCTCTCTCCCCTATCACTCCGGCAAGCGAACCATCATCCTGCCAATACCAGCCTGTGCTCTAGCCTATAGCTGAACCTGGTATGTCTGATCCTATGCTCTTGCATGCTGCAAGCCTATCACCACCTGATGCTTGTCTAACTCCACTCTCCTCAACCTCATCTGAGCCCACTGCCTCCATCTCCTCTCCTTCCTAATCCTCCTCTGCAGCTACTAAATCTTGACATCATCACCTCCTAATATCTAACCCCGTGGCTGTGCAAGTATCTGAGGCTACCCATATGCCTATCCCTATACCTATATCCCTGGAGCTACTGATACTATAGCCTATACTGGTGGAGCCTATCATCGTCTCCTCCTGACTGGTCTCTACATCCCTATCTCTCCTATCTCTCCAACCCTCATCAACTAAGTTGGTCTCGCTATCATCCAATATGCATCATAATCTGGTAGCGTGCCTATATCTGCAGGACCCTGTCCCCACTGCCATACAATTGGTTGTAGCCCCTTTCTCTCTGCCAAAGCCATTTTAACTACGATCTCTGGCCCCCAATCAAAAACCTCCTATCGAGTCCTCCCAAAAATGGCATCACCAACTGGTACTGCCTGTGGCAACCTGAACTATCTCAAAACTCTCTCTAGAAAATAGCACTCTATAATATATACCCCACGTCCAAAAATATATCTTGCCTACCTGGCATAGACAAGCTCTCTATCCTCCTCATCCCACCACTCACATCCTAGCCATGGCCTCCATATAAATCTATCTACCTCATCCAATATCCTCTGCCAGTACACTAGTCCTCTGCACTATCGGTATGTCAAAGCTCCTCTATACATCCTTGTATAAGGCTCTTCTTCTACTCTAGCAACCTATCCATCTGGCCTCATCACTGGAATATGCTCACAGGCCCATACATGCAAAACTATGACTCCAACAAACATACTAGTGTAGGAGTACAATCAACACTGAGAGGGGGGTGAGTCAGTGTTGAGTCAAAAACCACAATTTATGACTTTTCAAACTTGACAATGAAGTTTATCAAAAATTGAATTCAATACTTGAACAACCAAAATCAAATGTTTAATCATATGTAATTACAAAAGACATGAGATCATAACACAAAGAAATTAATGAGTGGAAAACCCTCCTCGGGTAGAAAAACCACTCAAAACTGCCTCACTGTCTTAAGCAAAAACCTCACTGGTTACAATGTTTAGAAGCACCAACTTCAAGGAGCACCAACCCCTAATACATACAAATAGGTCTCACTGACCATACAAGCCTCACTAGCTACAAGATCCCTCACTGGCTGAATTTGCCTCACTAGCTACAATATGTGTCTCACTGACAAATGTAAGGTCTGACTAACCTATAAGCCTCACTGGCATACTGTGCCTCACTAGAAAACACAATCACCATTAGAAAAGATAAACAAAATTAGAGGGTTACTCTATTTCCATTCAATTCATTATCCCATCTCTGCATAATACAAAATTGATTTGTAATTTCTCCATGTATATGTCTTCAACCTACATCTGATGCTCAATCAATTCACCTGATTTAGATTATCTCTACACATTCAATTGCATATTGTCTTCATACTTGATTTGATTCAATTTGTGTCATACAAGTTATCTTCATATTGGTTCACATCCATTACAATTGTATCATTAAATTATCTTCATCATTTTATGTTCATCTACACACCAACTATATAATCAAAGCATCTGTAATGTCATTAAATATCATATGACCTTTCACATTCAACTCTTCTCTGCTTTTACAATTTCACTTTCTTTTTCTTCTTTTCAACAAATTTATCTTCATCTGCATAAACAAATCATTCTTCTGCAAAAAATGAGATTATATTCTTCTTTTCAAAAATATTTGATGCCTTAAAAAAATATATTTTTCACAACCATTTGAATCCATTCCTCTTCACAAAAAAACTCTTCCTCTTCTATTCAATTTGCCCTGATAAAATCATTCATCTTCTTGCATAAAGAAAACTTCAATAATAATATCCTTTGTGCATATTTACTTCAAAAACCCTTTCAATTTCTCCTCTCCAAAAATCTTCATTCAATTCATCACAATGCACCTATCCTTAAAAAAATCTTCTCTGCATTAATAATTTCTTCTTAAAAAGAAGCAATAAATACTTTAGAAACCCTCCTATTAAAAAGGCAATTAATATTTTCTTAAGATAAAAAATATTCATTTTATTAGCTGCACGAAAAACCCATAAAAGTCTCTTAAACTCACCAAAAAGAAATGCTTTAAAAAAAACCAAACAAAAACTGCCTTTTTAAAAAATTCTAATAATAGCCTTGAAAAGGCAAATCCACTTCCTCCTTTATAGACTTCATATGCCATGAAGGGAATCCACTCGCAGAGTTCAAAAATAGAAAAAAGATTTCTTAAAAAGAATCTTCAAACCCCACAAAATCTTCCTTGTTTTAAATGGCTAAAAATAGCCTTTTTGAAAAAGATAAAAAAAATAGAGGAAGAATCTCTTAAAAGAATCTCTCCCTCCTTAATAATAAACTCCTCCTTTTAAAATCCATGTGAGAGAGAGAGGGGGGCCCACATTTTTTTAAAAATAAAAAAAATCATAAAACCTCCTTTAAACGCTCTTAAAAATCTCCTTTTAAAAGACTAAAAATAGTCTTATAAAATAGCCTTTTTAAAAAAACTTTTTTTTTTAAAACAAAAAACCTTCACCCATATTAAATATTAATTTTTGATGTGTTTTTTTTTTAATTTCTGCTCATAAATGACCACTTGGAAAGGTAAAGGAACTGGTCACACATGTTATAAACCCGTTTAGTAGGTAACCCAACTCTTGACATCATGAAGCATGAACTTCTTAACATATATCAATGACATCTCTTTACTTTCCCAACACCATCATAACTTCAACACCATGACATCCTAAGATCCTAAAAGCATGATGAACATGATTAAAGCAAAACCAATCTTGTTAGCTCCTGACTTCACTCAACTCTACAAATACCTTAACCAACTTGATGATGTACTTCTCAACTCAAATCAAAAGTACTTGCATACAATACTCCAATCTTGAACTTATAATGACATTATATTCCACCAACAACTCAACAAGCATCAAAGCATAGATGAGATGAACACCATCACTGAAACCTATAAACTAATAAGCATTATAGAAACCATATAAATATGTCTTCTACCCTTGAATGGTCTCTGCATTGAAACCAAGTGGACAACCTCTGAACAACATGGCTGCATGAAACACACTTTGTCAACCAACTTTGTATCACAATATATATGCATTGCATCATTTATGAATTGAAATAAGAGACAATCATATCAAACCATGAACACGATGAACAACCCCTGTCAATATCAACACCTTGTGAACCTGCAAAACCTTTTGACATCAATGATAATCAATCTCCATCAATCTCCTGTTTTCTTTACTAAGTTGCTTGATTGTATCTAGGGCACATAGAATCTCTCCTTCAAAGTCAACTACACAATCAACTTCATCCACAAAGAGGCATGTTTCTTCATCATTCACAATAATTTCTTCTTTTTTATCAAAATTCTCAACTGCGGGATCATTCCTTTTTAGGAGTAACATATGCAACATATCATTGCTAGGCTTAACTAAGGCTTATTTTACCATCTTTTGATCAACATCATTCTTTTCTCTATTCAAGACCTTAATCCGATTCTTCTTTCCCATGGTACTCCACACACAAGATCTACCCAAGCTGATTAGGCTACAAAAGGGAACGTGGCTTTGATACCAACTAGCCCCAAACATATATGCACAGTCATGTAGATAATGATAGAGATGTCCAAGCACACACTCTGCCCATGCATATCTCTTCCCATAGGAAAACATCCCCTCCATCACTATCCCCCATATGACTGGGAATCCTCTCTCTCATCTATCTCCAACTAGCCATCTGATAATAGATACAACTACTCACTGCAGCCTATCGCATAGCTCCTCCATCCTCGCCATCAAAATCTCTGAGCTCTCATCTCCAATATCTGGAGTTCCAAACAATCATCTGAATGCAGCTGGACCCATATCAGGATCATAATCTACCCTATCTCCATCAATAGGAACACGCATAATCTAGAACACATCCTCTAGTGTGACCATGGCCTCTCCTGTCGGCTACAAGAAATAACTATGCTTGCTACTCCATCACTCCACCATTGCCATCATCAATCCCCAATGTGCCTATACTAGCTTCAATCTAGATACATGCTCCATCTTGAGGATCTCTAACACTAGCCGCTCCTCTGCATCTAGTAGTCTCACCAATCGCAAATCCCTAGGATGTGGCTCTCGGGATAACAACAGTGGTAGTACATCTTGCATCATTTCACTCATCATATCAGTCTCTTATGCTTCATGCAACTGACAAAAAGTTGACTATTTCCTGCTCTCCTTGCTTCTATCTACTGCACACGACTCATTTTTCTATATGCGACCATTTGTTGATCTCAAGCGACCCATTTTACTACATGCACTTATTTCTAGCCTACATGCGACCTAGTTTTCCTATGCGACTGCTTATTGACTAAGTGTGAGCTAACTATCTATATGCGTATACTTTTTACACTCAAGCGATCTATTTTCTATAAGCGAGCATCTATTTTTCCTAAGTGAGCTAAACTTATATATGCACCTACTTTTAGCCTAGAAGCGACTTGCTTTTAACTATATGCGCATTCTGTCTATCTATTTGTCTAGCCAACTGGAAGCGACCTACTTTTCCCATAAGCGAGTAAGTTGCACCTATAAGTGACCTCAACTACCCTACGTGACCTATTTTCCTTTCTAAGCGACTTGTATGACCTATCCTAAAACCTAGTCATGTCCGATGATGTGTGTGCATTTATGACGCCTCTAGCCTATTTAAATCATGCTTTTGGCAAAAGTTTCAAAACATACCAATGTGCCTACTCCCTCTGGTTGTCCATGTGTCCTCACTTTCTTGGCACAATGATCTCTACGTGGAATCACCATCCTGATAGCTCTCCAACTCTCATCGCACACCAACTCTAAGGAGCTCTAGATCTCTCTGGCTTTCTAAACACAAATGCACACAAATGAGCCTATTTTCCCTCGAGAGCCCTACTTATAGCCCTTGTCCAAACCCCAATTCTATTATCCCATCCCATTCTATCCCACCCAACTCCCATTTTTTCCATGTCAACCTTGTTTTCTAGCCTTTCATCTTATCACAAGCAAACCTAGTCCTTCCAAGTCAGCCTAGCTTACCTCTCGAGTGGGCATCAACTACCAGTTACACTAGGGAATAACCTTGTTTATCAAGCAATTATCGTATCTTCTTTGACACAATGTTTTAACGAACATTGTATCAAAGAGGGGAAAAATGTAGACACCCAAATTGACCTAAGCATACAAATATTGCATTAGTTACCATCTGCATTTGTCTAACACACTTGAGCAATGTTCCTAACACTTATTTCTTCTATTAGTTAAATAAATTTATGTTTATTTAATTAACTCATTAGCTATTTCCTCTAAGCCATAATAAAACAATCTTTAATCATTTAATTATCTATTTCTATCTATTTTAATTAAATAAAAAAATTTTATTTAATTAAAAATCCATTCACAAACCCACTTTCTAATTAATTAAATAAATTTTATTTATTTAATTAATTTCTTCTCATCATTTATCTCACTAAGCTAACGTGTGTGCCTCCTTCATTTAAAAAGATAAGTGGTACTACATCTTTTATTTAATATCTTTCACATGTAGTATTTTTTATGTACACGGTCACACATAAACCTTATCTTCCCTCCACTTGCCATCTACACATTCACCTATGACTATCCTTTAATCTTGGCCATTCACATAGCCACCACCATTGATTGATTTTGGTTGAGTTCTATATAAACACCCTCTCATTCCATACTACACCTATCCAACATTCATATAGCATCTACATTATTATCTTGAGCATATTGAGCACTTTAGCATCTATCTAGCTTATTATCATTATTTTCCATCTATCATGGCAACTTTGATCTTCATAATTGTTCATTGTTGAAGAAGCAATCCACATCATAAACAAGGAATCATACAATCTAGGTGATATTGTTCTTGAATTGCATGCTTTTGATTTCATTTAGATTAGATTCTTTGATGATGGTAGGGCTAGGTTTTCATGGCTATGCTTGATCTTATTAACCTAATTTTTACCTATCACAGAGGCAAATGAATACATCAAAGAGCCCAATCAAAGAATTAAACAGAATAATGAAGAATTAAGGTTAGCAAATGAAGATAAAGCAAAAGTTGAGGAATGTCTGAAAAGCAAAACTAAAGATTGTATAAAGCTTGAAGAAGAAGTTGTGGATCTAAAAATTGATTTGAAACATTCATGGGCTAAATGAGATAAACTCAGTGAGAGTGTTGCAAGATTAAATAGGCAAATGGCTATGGCAAGTCAGGGAAAAGAAGTTGTGATATTTGAGGTAAGTGAAAGTTCTAGAGAAAGTCAACAAGAAAATGTTGAAACCAAGAAAGACAAAGGAAAATAGACTCGGATTCAAAGGAATAGACCAAGAAGATCACCAGTTAGACAACCAAATGCACAAATGTATCAATCTTTCAATGGCTATTGTTTCAAATGCAATAAGTTTGGTCATAAGGCTACTTAGTGTAGGAGTAGAATGAATCAAAATGTTTTTTCTCTGGTCAATGTTTCAATTGAAAAAGGATCTATCACATAGCAAGTGAATGTAGGAGTGTGACAAGGAATGATTTTAGAAACACTCAATCCTTCAATGAAAAGTACTTTTCATGCAAAATGTTTGGTCATAGAACTAATGTGTGTAGGAACAGAATGGTAAACTCATTCAATGGGCTCTATCATACATGTAATGGATTTGGACACAGAGCTAACCAATGCAAATCTAGAGTAAATGAAAGGAATAATGAATAGAGGAATGTTGTGTGCTTCAACAGTAATAGACTTGGACATGTTACTAAATTTTGCAGAAGCAAGAACATAAAGAAGGATAAACAAGAAGAATTGACAAAGATAGTGGGAAATATTGATCTGGGAGACACCAAAAAGGAAATGAATGGAATATGGATGAAAAAGGGTGTGACATAGACTAAGGATGTGTTTGCACTATTATTTGGTGTAGATATTCCCTCTAGGAACTGAGAATAAAGGCTTTGGCTCAAGGGGAACTTATTGAAAATCTCTTCTCCCTTGCCAAAGGATTGATGCTGATAACTCAGCATGAAGAAACAAGGTTAAGGATTAGCAACAAAGATTCATTTGTGCAGAAGTATCACACTGAGGACAAGATCATTTGTAAAGGTGCATTGAAGAGTTGTAGAAGAATAGACCTAACAACTTATTCCTAGGCATGCTAATAAGAATGTGTTTGAAACAAACTGAGTATTCGTAATTAAAAAATGGTTGAAGAAGACATTGCATCTCTCAGGGAGAGATGATAGGAGTAACTATTGATAGGGAAAGCCACAGATGAATACTAATCTAGGGAAATTATCAGCCCTATGTTTTGTCATTGATACACTATCAAATTATGCAGTGTTTTCATAAGTTAACATAAAGATTGATAAAAGATGTGATTTGTGCATAATCCTTTGAGAAGACAAGATATGTTTCCCCTGAAGTGTTATCGTAAGGTTCTCTAAAATGTAAATAAGAGTTGATACATCTTGAAGTGCACTCCTAAGAGGGAGTATTCAGAATAGTTAAGAATGATGCAAGTGTGTGTAGTATCTAAAATAGGGGGAATAGTCAGATGTTGCTGATATGAGCTCATGACAAAGAAAGAATTGATTGCAGAAGTTCAATCTGACCAGAGTTGTAGAGTGCAAGTCTGTGCCCTTTGCCATTGATGCCAAAGGGAGAGAGAAATCATGTGAAAAACTCAGAGAAAAAAAAAGTGTAGATGTGTAAAGAGAAAGGGGCGAAATCTTGTCTTGACGTTCTTCACAAATTTTCACATCATATGTTGCCATCAATGACAAAGGGGGAGATTGTTACAATTATATACCTAACTGGTGTTGTCATTGATGTCAACATGTTAGTGTTGTCATTGGTTTCAATTGTGATCTTGTCTTGGTGCTTTCTTGTAATGAGTTAGATGCTTTGATTTTGCTTATGTAAGTGTTGGAAATCCTGATATTGCAGATATTGAGAAAATTTACTCCTGCAGTGGAAACAGTGTGTTGCAGAGTATCTTTGTCTATAGAGGAACAGTCCAGAAGAATGCTCTATATTTTCTATAGAACGCATATCCTTGTCTACGGATTGTAATTTATTTAGATACATGCTTGAAGATGCTATGTTTCAAGTTTGAGCATTCAGTATGAAGATCTGAGTGAGTTATGTTCACTAAAGTGAAAACTATTTTTTCTGTATGTTTGATGGTGACAGGGAGAAAGTATTATGCTCTGCATTCCTCTGCAATAAAGTATTTTGGTTTGTGGTTCTAGACTTAAGTCTGATATGATGTTATGTGCCTTCAACTCCAATGGTTCATGATTTGGTGGTCCACAAGCAATCTTTTCCTTATGACAGTAGCTAGCAGTGTTGTTTATGTGCTCCGGTTTGAAGAATCTTCTTGACATAATGGTTAGAGATTGTGCGGTTGTTTCTAATGATTTCAATGTGCTTGTGGATGTCTCTTGATCATGTTCCTACCTTTGGATTGGTCTGCAAAGAGAAATTTAGATCATAGATCATGAAGATTGTTCTTTGAAGTCTTAATGTGAACACTAGTCTTGGCCAACTTGGTTGCTCTCACTAATTGCGAAGATGCATCAAAGATTGTAGAAGTGTGTGGTGGTGTGAAGGATTGTATTTCAGTTCTAGCTAAGGTATGGTGTGATCAACATACACCTTTACATCTTTCCCTTAGCTAATTTTTGTATTAGGTCTAGACCTATTTCTATGTATGTTTTGTAATGCTGACCTTGGAGATTGTTCCAATGGTTGATGAATGTAATGCCGACCTTGATGTACATTCCAAGGTTGATGAATTGTATAAAGACTTGTAATATAGTTAAAAAAAGATGTCCTTTTGAAGGATGTGAATATAAGTGTGAAGTAAAGCAGAGTAGAGGAGAAGTATTGCGCTTCAATGGAACTGAACTCAAGCATAGACTAGATGCTATCAAATCAATTCCCAAATCCCTGGCAGTGAGCCACCCCTTGGTAGTGAGCCGATCTTTGCAATGAGCATTTTGGGAACTGAGCCCCATAGGCAGGGAGCCTCTGGTTTTTGGTATTGTTATAACTTATATATTTCTATGGGCTAGCACCCACCATGGTTTTACCCTTATAGGGGTTTCCATGTAAAACTCTAGTGTCTCCTATGTTAAATGTGTAATTATGATTAAGTTTATGGTTTCATGATTTCATGGTTGAATCTGATTATCAGTAGTTAAGTAGTTGATGGTTTTACAGTAATAAAGTGTTAAGTTTTTGTGGCAATTGATTCACCCCCCCTCTCAGTTGTCCTGTGTATTTCAATAGGAATATCCTTCGAAACTTCAACATTCACATTGCTCACTGCAATTTGAATCTCCTCCTTTTTTCCTCTAATATTCACTCTAATTTCCAAGGTCATGAAGAAGAGCACCAAGGGCATGCAAATTGTATTTGTCTAAATTTGCATTGCTAATTTCACTTTCTTTGGGTTGCTCATTTTTTTCATAATTTGAAACGTATTTATTTATTTATTGTTCAATAAGTTTATCATTATTATATTTGATTTAAATTTAAATTAACTTTAATTTTTTAGTTTAAATTTTAATTCCATGTTATTCAATTGAAATTTAGTTTTAAGTATAATTTTTAATTAATTCTTAAATTTTTAAATTATAATTATAATTTTTTATTTGTAATTTATTTTTATTTTAGTTCAAACTAATTTATTTGAATTTGTTTAATATTTTTGGGAGGATAGAAATGATGAATGCATTTTTATTTAAAATTTAGATTAGATGTATTAAATTAAATTTATTAGTTTATTTTTATTTAAATTTTAGTTTAGTTTTTATTGAAATTTAATTATAATTTAGTTTACAATTTTTTTTTAGACAGCAGGAATCGGGTAGCCCCATGTAAACTACAGTGCACCTAGTGAACTTTTTTCATGTAACCGGTGATGCTGGCATGACACGCCCTCCAGTACCATAGGGATGGGGGGTGGGTGGAGACTGGACCTCATGGCCTTCTTCCCTACAATAGGAATTCTTAGGCAATCAAGCCAGGGCCCTCACCCTTAATTTACTTTACAAGTTATTTTGTTATTTTTTTAATATATATTTTTAATTGTTTAATTTGAATTTTGGTTTGAAAATTTTTTAGATTCTTTTAAAATTGAGTTAACAAATCAAATGTATATATTTTAATCTACCATTTACTCATATTACTTTTTTTAGTGAGTTGTTTTCTTATATTCAACTTAATTTTTTTACATTAATATAAAAAAATAAAAATAAAAAATTATAAAGGATAGAGAAGAGTTTTGAAATAGTCCATAATTTTTATTTTAGTTTAAACCTAAATTTAATTTCTAATTTGGCTCTATAATTTTTGTAGTTCTTATAAATTGCAAGAAAGATAAATAAGAAGCCCATCATAGAGAAAAAGGCCATGGTTAAGAAAATTTCAAAAAAGGGAAGGTTCTTGAAAAGAAGGTCCCCAAAAAAGCTAAAGATGAGAAAGGTAATAACAAAAATAAGAAGAGATTCGAATAGGAAGGCATAATTTTGAATGGTTTTGAGTAGGAGCATGTTCTGCGATCACTCGAGGATCTTATATAGATCATGGGATGGGTTGTCTGGACTACCGTTTCTCGTGTGGGTGCTTCAGAGCATGAGTTTTGCACTAAGGATGGTGTGGACACCCTAGGTGTGGGTGCTATGGTAGTGGGTGCCAATGCTCCTATCTAGGATGGTTCTATGGCTAGGTTGTCCCTGACTCCTAGTCTTTCTCCAAAGATTACTTTTGGTGGGAACGGGAAGTCTTTTGATTGCCCTAAGAAATCATTCATTGATGTTGTTAATGGCTCTGGTTCTTAGGCCTATTCTTCACATCTAAGAGTTAGGTCATTACCAGTGGCCCGCTCTACCCCTTTCATAGTGTGTGACCCTGAGGTTTCAGAGAACAAGGAGTACTACTTGAGCCATGGAGTGATTTGTAGGTTTAATGGGCTTTGGCCTTCTATTCCTGATCTTGATTCATGGGTCAGGGATTTATGGAAACCATTGGTAGAGGGTAAGATTTGTTGGAGTTAGGGCAGACAACTAAGAGGGGGGGTGAATCAGTTGTCTCAAAACTTCAATGCTTTCTACAATTAATTCTTCATTTTACCACTTAACAATAGATCAATAATTTAACCATGAAAAACAAGAATCATAAACATATGAGCAGCAACACAATAATAGACTTAACACCAAGATTTTTAACATGGAAACCTGGTTAAGGGAAAAACCACGGTGGGGGTTAACCCACAGAGATTAATACTCTATTAAAAGTATTTTACAAATGGGAATGCACATGCATTCGGGCTCACTACCCAGAGCTCGTTGCTCAATAGAGGCTCACTACCTATAGAGATGATTACAAGAGGATAACAAGAATTTTGAACTGATGAATAGCATCTACTAATGCAAGAATTCAGTTCCAATTAAGTACACAATACAGATTTTACATATTTCATCTTCACTCTACCCAGTTTACTGCTCTGCTATCATCCAAACTTTAGATCTCTACCCTTTTCACACTTTATCCATAGTCACATCACACACACACACTGAATTCAATTAAATCCAACAACTATATATATCTGCATCATGATATTCAATCACTTTTCAGTCAGCTTCAAGACCACTTAGAACTTTGTTGAAGACTCTACTTTGTCAGCTAAATCCATGCATAACTTGTAACATGGATCAAAACTTACATTCAAAAATCATCACAAATCATTCAATTGACAACTTCCATTTATCTGGAACCAAGATCAATTACAAGGTCGACCTATTCTTCTATTGTCTGCACTGTCAAACTATAACCCTATACTCAGACGCAAATAACTTTTGAATCCTTCATTACTGGAGATTAAAATTTTGGATTTAGATTTCCCTAACAATCCTTATGACTCCTTCAGATCTACAGTATACTCTGATTTACCACCGGAGAGATATGGACCAAGATAACAGACCCTGTCACATGCTCTGTTTCTAGCTACCTGGACTTAAATAAATTTTGATTCTGACTTCTGGTATAAACAAATTATGTTATGTGGATGAGTGGAATAGTCTTAGTTTCCATCAATGACAACTATCATGTGAAGCAATGTCTCTTGGCAACAATCTCCCCCTTTGGCATTGATGGCAACACTTAGTGAAAAATTACTAAGTGTTACTCCCCCTTACTCTATACTCTTATGTTCTCCACTAATTCTAGAGATCCCCCTTTGCTGGATTCCTCATTTTTCACTACTCTTCACTCCCCCTTTGACATCAATGGCAAAGGATGGGGTCTGCAAGCCAAAATTCTCAAAAATTATGTATATAGTGTCATATATGTACACTCAATCATTAAGTTATATTTACATGAACTTGAGAATAGCTACAAAACTACTTTTCAATTTCTTAAGTTTAGAGGTCCAACTTCTTTTCATGCCATCCAAAATTGAGATGTGTCCACTCAGTAGAAATGCATATGCTTCTGCCTTTGTTAGATCTGAAGGATCACTTGTCTAAACTACAGTTTGACCTTCTGATAATGCATTAAACATTGTTTCTAACTTTGGGGCAATCAATCCCTAGAGCTCACACATTCTCTTCACAATATTACCTTTTCTTTAACAAGATTCTTTATTTCATCGGTCAAGCTGATTACATGACATTCCTAACTTATAGGAGAAACTGTTAGAGGATTAAAATTTTGAGATAGATTTGATAATTTTTGTTCTTACTTCTTTATCTTCATCTCAATATCCTCACTGACTTTGGGCCAAGATAGACAAAATTTCTATATATCACCTCCGTCACTTAGAGAATTTTGAATGCTCTTTATACTAATACCAAGTATCATCCTATCATTCCCTATTAGGCTCTTTATTTTACTAAATTTCTTATCCTAAAATTCATTCCTGACTTTAGTCTTTGCAGACTTCTCAATAGACTCAAAATGTGTACTTATAGAATTTAGAAGGCTCTTTAGATTTCCAAAGGGACAATCAGATGGATTCTTCTGGAAAGTTTGCATTATCTTCTCCAATACACTGGATGTAAGACTTAATAGCTCACTATCCTCTATGTGAGATTTCAATATCTTTTCACTTGCTTTAGCTTGTGTGAAGGATGCTATCTTCACCATTTGGACCAAAGAGAGAATATCCAAGTTGATTGGTCCTCAAAACAGTTCTGGTTAATCAAACTCTAGCATCTCTTTACTCAGAAAACTTTCAACTGCATCTACAATGTCTCTTTCCACCATTTCTAGACCACTTTCCTTTCCTTGACTTTTCACAGTATCAGGACTATCAACATTTGCACCATCTTCTTCTTCTTTATCTTCCTTACCTTTGACTTCTTCTACTTCACCTTTCTCTATGTTATCTATAGTCAGATTCTTTTCTTTGACCTCACTATTCACAATTTGTTCCTAAGGATCTTGTGTAGCAGCAGTATTCTCAACATTGTCTTCTTTTCTAGATTTATTAGGAGAAGCTAGAGTATCTCGTGCATCATCAATTTGATCCACCATCTCTGTATTTTCTTTGTTTATTTGTTCTTCTTCTGGAACATAGGAGTCATCAACCTTCATTTTCTGCTAATTAGTTTTCATCTTTTCAATATCTGGGATTGATGAATCAATCCAATCATTAGTCTCCTCCTCAACAAAAAGAAGATTGTGTCTCTTCACTACACTTAGAAGTATTTCATGTGTTCTTTAACTATTTGGTACAATTCTCCAAGCATCAATTTGTTCAGTCTCTTCTTGCTCCTGAATTTATCCTTCACTTCTTTGAATATCATATTGATTTGAACTTGAGTGATCTGAGGGCATAGTTTTATCAATACATGTTCACTAAACTCCATATCCTTGCTTTTTGAATTTTCTTTCCTCAACTCCAAAATGTTTGCAAGACTTGGAGGGATCTCAGAAGTTATTTCAATCAGGGCCTTATTATAGATATTCAGATATCTAACAGTTGCTTCCTCTAACACCCTCTTGTCTATATCATTGTATTCATCATAGAATTTAGTCATGGGTTTCAAATTTCCATCCACAGTGACTAATTTTATTACATCTTCCACAGAAAGTGTGGGCTTCTCAACATATATATCTATCTTCTACCTTTTGCTTGCCCTTTTTCTTCTAGAGGGATTCTCCTTAGTCACCTTGGCATCTTATGTTCTAAAGGCTTTTAGCTCCTTCACCTCAGCATCTGAATCTGTTTCTTCTACATCAACTTTTGTGCTCTTATAGGTTCTTGTGGCCTTTGTTTTTACTCTTTTCCCTTCTTTTCTTGATGAATTTTCTTTCAGTTTCTCAAGATTGGTAGGTTTTGGAGGAACAGGGCCAGTAGTAGAGCTTCTAGTAGTCCTTTATGTGGAAGAGGATCCTACCAGAGCACTTCCTTATTTCTTATCTTGCTTCTCCTTGTCTGTCTTTTTAGTTCTTTCCCTGAATTGCCCCACGACTTCCTTTGTGAGACCTAGATTCTCGGCCAACTACTCAACTTCTTTCCTTACTTTTCTGTTGGTTTTAGGTTCTCTGAGCTCAGTATACATTTTTAAACTTAGCTCCTCATATGTCCCAAATCTCTCAAGTGTTGTGTCTTTTGGCTTGCTTAGAAGATGTTGAGCATACATATTCAAGATTTTTCCATCTACTTCATACCCCATGGGCATGATCCAAACAGTTTTGGGTTCCACTACTTCCATTAAGTACTGATTAGTATTAACCATAAAACATATTTCATTCTTGTACTTCTCAACAATTAATTTAGGGATTCTTTCCCTTGAATGCATCATACTTTGAAAATTCTTGAAGTATCCCTAGATTGTAGTTTTCTAAGCTTTATAATCACTAATGCTACAAAGATGATCTCTGATCTGAATGGTAACTGGCTCATCGTTAGTCTAGTGAACACCCTTTAGTCCAGGTACTTCATTCATATAGTAGAAAAATAAGCATAGAACTAATCTACCATATTTAAAAGTGTTTTTGTTATCTTTCTTTATTTTGTTCAAGTTTTCAATCAGCTGGTTCTGTAATAGCTCACATAGGTCATAATCTGCATTCTCCTTCAATATTTGATATGCTACATATATAGTATTTCTGGAGACTAAATTCTCTCTGCTAGAGTGATAGATCTTGTAGCCAATCATCATGGAAGAAAACTTCATGGCAAGTTCTATAATGTCATTTATGCTCATTTCCCTCTTGTCAAACTTTGCACCGGATGCATTGGTAACAGTTTGGTTTTTCACAGATTTCAACATGGGTAATCCACCAGTTGAGTTTAACCCAGTCACAATTCTAATAACATCCTTGGTAATCTTGAATGGTTTTAACAACCATATGAATTCATCATGCATATGAATCAAAACATACATAACCCACTCATCTTCATCGAATGTTGGAAACCCCATAATCAGAATAAAATGTTTATCAAGTAGTGCCTTATACTCAGGTTTAAGGTCATGATTTTCATCCCTGAGATGACTCTCAAACAAATCTACATACCTTGAGTCACCAAATTCATTTATGTTCACATCAATATAAACCCTAATATCTTCAATATACAGTACACCATATGGAACACTTGAAAATGCACCTAATGGGTTGACTTCTATTGACTTGTATGGATGCTTTTTAAATTTTGGTCAAGGCCTTTTAGTAATATCAACAACAAGAGGAGTAGCCATCTCAACAGATTTTAGATTCAAATCTTTACAAAGAAGTACCTTTTTCTTTCGCAGGGTTAGGGTTGATTAATCACTAGTTGAATTCGTTCTTCGTGCTTCAATCTCTAGATGTGCAACTCAGATGCTCTTCTTCTTGTTTCCTTTGAATGAAAAGTAATTCAAATGCATGACTAAGTGACCTTTTATCCTCCACAAAACCTAATTTGACATTGTAATAAATGCATTGTCCTAACTTCATCTGGTTACTCTGTTTCTTGAATAGTTCTTCATGAATCACTCTGCAAATTTTCATGTCGACATATTTTCTTCTAGAAATCCTTCCAAAAGTTTTGAAACAATTCAAAATATCTTCTCTCATTGTGCTAGATCTAGGAACCCACTTTTTGGCTAGGGGAATTTGATCTTCAATTTAGCTCCCCCTAAGCTAGAGCTCCAAATTTAATTCCCGGCAGAATTATCAGCACCAGATTTTGGTGCGAACCCATATTATTATTCACAACACTTTTCTTGACCCATGTCTTTGTCATTTCATTTCGGATCTCATTCACATCAATTTTACCCTTACCTTTGTCTTGTCCCTACTCATCCAGTTTTCTATTTGCCGAACCTCTTCTTTCATTATTCCTACTTCTACAGAATCTTACAATATGACCATATAGTTAAAGCACACAACATTTCTTTTCTTATATACTTGATTTTCTCTTGATCTACACTAATTAGGCATGTGTCCAAATCTATTGCAAGTAAAGTAGTAACCATTGAAAGAGTTGCCATTTCCTCTAGAGTTATTCAGTATCATACTTCTGCATTCATTTGATCTATGACCATACTTCTTACATTTGAAGCATTGACCGGAGAAGGATGGACCATTTTGATTTACTCTACTTCTGCACTGAGTAGCTTTATGACCAAATTTATTGCATTTGAAGAAATTTCCATTGAATGATGGATATCTTTGAGCATTAGGTTGTCTTCCCAGAGGTCTTCTAAGTTTGTTTCTCCTATTCCTTGGTTGAAAGTTTCTTTGTCCAGATCTAGAGCTTTCACCTTTCTCATATCCAAGACCATGCTTGTCATCACCCCTTTTATGACCTTCAAGTAGTACTTCAAGTTTAGTTGAGCTTATCTTGAACTTCTCCTTGTATTCATTTGCAACTTCTAGGTCATGTCTGAGAATGGCAATTTGTCTCCCAAGTTCTTTCTCATTGTCTCTGCTTTCTTGTAGATTAGACTCTAGGAGGCTATCTATTCCATCCAATCTGCAGCATTCTTTAGTTCTTTCTTTTAGATTTTGATTGAGCTCTTCTTCAGTTTTCTTCCTATCTTCAATTTCCTTGGTTAGCCTCATCACCCTCGATCCCATCTCATGTTTTAGGACAATAACTTTTTTAGCTAGCTTTTTACATTCTTTTGTTTTCTCTTTTAGGGCCTTGTCCTTGTCGTTGTCTTCATAATGATTTCCCAGTTGAAGAGGTTGCTCCTTCCTTTTTTCCATTGGATTTGCTCAATTTTTCTTTTAAGGTCTCAATGAAGCCTTCATCATTTTTAAGGTCCTCTTATAGCTCATTGGCTTCTATTCTGGATTGGTCAAGATCTTCTAATGCAAGTTTAAGTTGTCCTTGGAGGTTATATTCATCCATTTTATTACCTTCCCAGACCTTCCTCAAGCTGTAAAAATTTTTGAAGGAACCTTGCTCTGATACTAATTGTTGGAGTTAGGGCAGACAACTGAGAGGGGGGGGTGAATCAGTTGTCTCGAAACTTCAATACTTTCTACAATTAATTCTTCCTTTTACCACTTAACAATAGATCAATAATTTAACCATGAAAAACAAGAATCATAAACATATGAGCAGCAACACAATAACACACTTAACACCAAGATTTTAACGTGGAAACCTAGTTAAGGGAAAAACCACGATGGGGGTCAACCCACAAAGATTAATACTCTATTAAAAGTATTTTACAAATGGGAATGCACATACATTTGGGCTCACTACCCAGAGCTCACTGCTCAATAAAGGCTCACTACCTACAAATATGATTACAAGAGGATAACAAGAAGTTAAGTACAAAATACTGATCGTACATATTTCATCTTCACTCTGCCCTATTTACTGCTCTGCTATCATCCAAACTTTAGATCTTTGCCCTTTTCACACTTTCTCCATAGTCACATCACACACACACTGAATTCACTTAAATCCATCATCTATATATATCCACATCATGATATTTAATCACTTTTCAGTTGGCTTCAAGAACACTTAGAACATTGTTGAAGACTCTGCTCTGTTGGTTAAATCCACGCATAACTTGTAATGTGGATCAAAACTTGCATTCAAAAATCATCAATCATGTCAGCCACTATCATTGATCATCACAAATCATTCAACTGACAACTTCCATTTATCTAGAACCAATATCAATTACATGATCGACATGTTCTTTTGCTGTCTGCACTGTCAAACTGTAACCCTATACTCAGATGCAAATAACTTTTGAATCCTTCATTACCAGAGATTAAAATTATAGATTTAGATTTCCCTAACAATCCTTATGACTCCTTCAGATCTATAACATACTCTAATTTACCACCAGAGAGATCCGGACCAAGATACTAGACCCTGTCACATGCTCTATTTCTGGCTACCTAGACTTAGATAAATTCTGATTCTGACTTCTGGTATGAACAAATTATGTTATGCAGATGAGTGGAATAGTCTTAGTTGCCATCAATGACAACAAATTTCATGCAAAGCAGTGTCTCTTTCCAACAAGATTAAGATTTATCCCTGTGCTAGAGGTTTCTCATAATATTTTTTGACTCCACACGGGAGTGAGATTTCGTGTTGGATGGTAGGGTTTGGCTATGGGGTGAGCATTCTCTCTATCAAACCTTGGGCTTGGTCCTTCTATCCTTTCACTGAGCCAATAAACATTAGACCAATCTAGGTTCATCTTCTGAATCTTCCTCTTCGATTTTGAGAGGATTATTTCTATGAGGCCATTGGTAATGCTATTGGTTATTTCTTGAAGGTAGATTCAACTACCTCAGAAATAGGGCACACTACGATTTCTCAAATATTGGTTGATATTGACATCTCCAAGCCCCTCCATGGAGATGTTGTATTTATGGTTGAGGAAAGGCTAGGGACACAACAACTTGACTATGATGGACTTCCTTTTAGGTGCAAAAAATGTTTTTCTATTGGTCACTTGGCTTCAGTTTGTCCTCACTCTCACTGCAAGAGTGCACTAACTTGGTGGAAGAATGCACTCATGAATCACCTAATTATTTTTTGATTCTTAGGATGATGGCTCCTCCTAGGGAGATGACACTTCCCAGGATGCCTTTTGAGTTCTCCCTGTGGCTCCTATGGGTGCGGTGGTGGATTCAGTTGCTGATTTGAATAATAGTGTGGCCCTTGTGTCTGCTCCTTCCTCAACTTTTGTTCATGGATGAGATTCTTCTTTGGCTGTTCTAGCCACTCTGTTGGCTATGCCTACTTCTAGTTCTGCATCTCCAACTACTTCTGTTGGGTCATCAACCCTACTTTTGGTGTTGTCTGATGTGTGTCAGGATATATCTTTTCTCATTTCTTCTTTGGAGATGTCAGCTTCTCACCCATTGGTTGTAGTTGCTACTGAGGATCCCCCCTCTCACCTTGTTTTGACATTTTTTTTTATAGTTAGATTAGACTGTTGTTCAGTGCAAAAAGAAAGGCCTCCCCAAATCTATCGCTGCCTCGTGATAGAGGGTTAAGGGAGTTAGGTTTTTTTTCCCTTAGGCTCTTGTGTTGTTTAGTTTGCAGCTTGGTTGTCGGTTGTCTGTAATTTTTGTATTGCTTTTGTGATGTGCCTAGCCTGGTTTGGCCTATTTGTTCTACCCTGAGGCCCTTATTTATAAAGGGTTCAACCACTATAAGTTGCTTACCTTAATAAAAAATGAAAATAAAAAGAGCAAGTAGATCTACAAGATCTACTTGTTTAAAATTTTCAAACATGTAAACAACGATATTAGTATTTCCAACAAGGCCATAGAAATTATAAACAAACTTATCAATGACATCTTTGAGATGCCAATGAGGTAACCTACTTTTCTTTCCCTAGCAAGAACATCATTAGTATTTAGGAGATTCAAACAACTATGAGGCCGTCTCTTCCTCAAGAGCTTGGAAAGCATGTAGTCTCTAGAGGTACAAAGGTTGTTACCATGTTCATCAATGCTTTATCTTCTTCTCTTTATTTTGAATTAGGATTTATCAAATATTTTAGTGCTAAAGCATTTAGTTTGTTTAAAGGGTTGTAATCCTTAACGTTTGTTTAAGGGATGTTTTAAATAATTATTTTCTTCTTTGATGGTTTGAAGTAGCAAATAAGGGGATAAATACTTGTACTAAAAAAAGCATTCATTATGTTTACTAGTACATTTGTGTAATCCCACATCATAAACATCATTTATGAAAGGATTTTTGGTTTTGGATTATTTAATGTCGATGTTAAAATATTGTATTGGGAAGCCAAAGAATTTGGATATTGTGTAATATATATTATCCTTTCTTAGGTTTTACTATGTTACAAAATTTTCACAAATAAATTATGATATTCTAGAAATTCCAAGAATGGAAAGTAAGCTCACTAGATTTAGGAAGATCATTTGTGTATGTAGATGAAAATTCAAACATTAAGGGTTTGAATTGATTGTAGTAGTTTGTGTGTATATTTTGAAACCTCCAAAAATAGTATGTTGACACAAGTATAATCAAGTAATAGTAACCCTTGTCCCTTGTCAGAGAATAGAGAATCAAAAAATCATGAAAATCAATAAAAAATTTCACTTGAACTTGAGTCAAAAGAAAAAATTCATGGAATTATCTTGAAAAGATTGAGCATTGCCTTTTAACTATACTTTTATACACAAGAGGCTCAAACAAGTAGAAAGGCCAAATCTTAGCATTATCATAATCATTGTTACAACTTTATTTAAAGACCTTTTTGGAAGAACTTGGTAATGTTGCATCCCTAGTTTTGGCTTTGATTTAACTATTTACTTTTATGTGAATAGAAGTGAATTTATGGAAAATGATTTGATGTTATGTTATAATGTCAAAGGAAAACATTGATTTTATTATACATCAGTTCATGTGATTAAATATAATGCATGTGATTGAATGATTCAAGAATTCATGTTATGAGAATTTGATTTGTATTCATAAGATTTATGAATGGACTAATGATGCATTGATCATGATCTAGTGATTGCAAGATGTATGCAGGAAAATAGGTTTTGATTACTCTCTGAGAGAGAGACCATCTTCTTATGAGAAGAGAATAGAACTTTAGTTTTGAACCATTCATTTGCCATCTGAGTATACCATACCTTCAGTTAGGAAACCCTTGTTGATAGAGGTAAGTAGTGTTAATTCAAGTGGTTTCATTTTGTTGATCAACTTGACAAGTTGTCGATGTCATTTAGAGTCCTTTTAATGTATTCACACATCAATCTAGTCATTTTGTGAAATAAAAGTTGTCGAGGAAGAACAATAGTCATTTTGTGACTAACGCAATGTTCTGTCAAACACGTCGTAAAATAGTTCACATTTGCATCTTCAACGCGTAGTTGGTAGAATTGTTAGCATGTTTCATGTTTATAGTTTTAACGTCGAATATTTCATTTAATGACAAAATGAAATTGAAGTGATATGCTTTTATATGTGAAAGGGAGATAAACTGGACCCAATCACAATTGTGCGTAAATTTATGCCACTTTATTTTAAGTCCTAATGATAGTAATATCTATGCTTTATTTTAATTTATTACTATGTTATTATTCTTGAGAAGTTGGTTAGAGTTTGTTAGTCTAATAACAACCATTGGTATAGAAAGAATACCCTTTCTTAACCAACTCGAGAGCATTGAATGCCTTTGTGAGTCATTGTTTGTTTGAGAGAGTAGTGGTTTAATATCCATGTCCTCAGTTTGTATGCTCGAGCCAAGATCATATGGAGGGTTATTAAGTGGATTTTTTTATGGCATGTGGATAAGTCTCTTAAACAACTTGTTAGTGGAGTCACGGGGAAATAGAATGAGGTTTTTCTTTTGAGTTAAGAAGGGAAAAACAATATTGTTGGAGGGGTTAAACATAATTTTTGAGAGGAAAAAAGAAGAGGATAGCATAGCTATCACTGTAGTGAATAATGTGGGAGGAGATATCATCTATCATCATAGAGCTGACAATACAAGAACTTTAGATTGCTTTTCTTAGAAGAGAAGAGTCAGGATATCATAGGAGGAGAAATCACATGCAAGCCAATGTGAGTTTAACAAAGAAGTTGATAAGGCATTATCTATCATATCTATGTGTCTTCCTTTCACATTTGTGAGGCATGCAAGTAAGAGTCGATAGCTTTAATTATGAACTATATTGATTTTTGAATGAAGTGAAAACTCATTTAAATTTAGTAGTCCTTTATACATGTGAACATAGACTCTTTAATAAGAGCTAGTTGGTTATATATATAAGTTCTCTCTAGTTCTCTATTGTTGTAGGATGCATGTTGTAATCATAGTTAAACAAAGAGGCCTGTAACAAGAAAAATTAGTAGCTATAGGTATATTTTCATACTGTAAGCATTGTGGTAAAACAAAGAGCACATATATTTATATACTTGTGGTCATATGACAAGTTTAGGTAGAGACTCAAAGAGTGCATAAGATGTGCAGCTTCTTCATATACATCCTCTATATATGCTCATATAGTACATGTTCTTTTGTTACTGTCTAAACGGTTTCCTTATTTTTACCATATTGATACTTATTGGTCATAAAATATAGTGTATATGTAATGCCTTGCCATGAAACCCTAGGGAATAGCTCAACTATGCTATATGAAGGACCAAATTTTTTTTTAAGAAATAAATAACAAGAAATGTAAATCATATTTAATCATACATCAAGTTAAGCTGTATCCTCTAGGGTTCCACAGCTGCATTACTAACAAACTAAAACAAGATCTAAACAACATTATGAATTAACTAAAAACCACAATTCATTCTAAGTCTAATTGCATCAGATGAATAAACACATATAATTCCATAATATATCATCAAATAAGTAACATCAGGATCCTGCACATAGGATCACAAGTACATAAACAAGTTCCTTTACAATAGAGTACAACATTACATTGTTTACAATATCACTATCCCAAGTACATTGGAGTACATACATCAAGATAATAGTACATGATTCAACTAATATACAAGATTGGAACATGATCATAAGTATCTATCTCCTAGAGCTAGAGCAATATCTAAAATTTGCCATACAAGGTACATCCTTCTTCCACATGATCGACATCAAGGGAAACCAATGGAGATAAAAACACAACCACCTAACCATGTGGAACCCTAAGGTCCACCCCCCATGCTAGGAGATAACAATAAGGTCCCACTAAGAAAGTAATCAAGAAAGACAGTAGACTAACAGGAGCAAGGGCTACACAAGACTTCAATACAACACGGGTCAAGAAGAATATCACAAGTAAATCAAACAACACTTCCAGAGACATTCACAAAACAAAGAGGAGAATACAACTAGAGAATGCTAGACTACAGTAGGGATGAGTGTCATCGCATGGTCCTAGAATAGGTTACCCTGACAGTCTCTAGCTAGATGTCGGTCCCCATCCATGTTTACCTTGACAGTCTTTCACTAGACACTGGCCCCATAGGGTGACACATGCAAAACTAAGATTCCTTTCATGAGGACAAGGAAGTTAATTTTGCCAACCACGGCCTTCTCATCTCATCCTTACCCTAAATGAGCACCACAAGCATGAGTGAGGCATCCAATTATCTTGATTAGTGAGAAAACTACCCAACCCTCTAAATTTATATTAAGTTATCACTAGATTAACAACTTCCAATGGGTTACCCTGACGAGCCACTTTAGGTGCCAGCTCCACATTGAAAGCCACTCCACATTCACTACATCTAGATTCTCAAAGCTCAAAACAAAACCCAAGCATGAGCTATCACATTTCTCATCATGATACATTTTCAACACAAAATATACATCATTTCATATTACATAGAGCAAGGCATTACCCATCTTGCATAGTTATCATAACCACATGAATAGGTACACTAACAAGGCATTATCCATCTTGCACAGTCATCATAACCACATGAATAGGTACACTGAGAAAGGCATTATCCATCCTACACATGTATCATACTAACATGAATAAGAGACAATATTTCAAGAATGCATTTCATTCAACTCACATGATGCACACATAGCCAACCCCCACACAATCACACCCTCCTAGGTCTCTAGACACAACTTCCCCAAATGATACAACACTTGACACCATTGAAAACACAATGGTTTCACATCACATTCACTCTCAAAGCAAATCATAAACTAATACCCTTCAACAATATTTTTAGGGAATGTAACATTAATCCAAGCATGATCAATCATCTAACAATTATAAAGTGAATCTATCTCATCAATACAGAACTATAACTTTCTAATCACCAATAGCAGTTATAATATGATCATAAGATATAAGTATCCATGAGTATCAATAATTTAACTAATAATTCTCAAGACTTATAAATCAAATCTTAAATACATTGTTTACAAACCTAATTCCAAACCTAATTATCATATTTCTACTAATAAATCATAATAAAATCAATATCAATTTAAATTGAACTTATCAACATTACTATACAATCACTCTATCCAAATTGAATTCTTCTACTTCTATTCTATATAGATTTAATAGCCTTCTTATAACCTAACAAACAACCAAAATAAGTAAAATTATTTATAATTGAAAGCATATTCACCTACAGTAGCATAGATAAGAAGATATAATTGTTGGAACTGCTTAGGTAATGTTTTCTTTTTTGACAAACGCCTCAAAGGGACAGCATCTCATGGATATCAGCGATTGCAGGATCAGCACAAAAATGAATTTGTTGAGAAGGCTTTAGAAGCTACCAACAATGCAAAGTGTGAAAGCATAAACAGGGCACGCAGACTAATTGGTAGAATACCTCAAAGAGAGTCATATGATGGAAAGCAATGATCATAGGATATGTACAACATAAATTTTTTAAAAAAATTTAGAGAAACCCAGTTCAAAAATATAGAGTTATTGGTGACGCGACTAACTGTTTTAACAGAGACGAAACTGGTGAGAGGTAGATAGTCACAAAATATTCATATCTCCAAAATGACAAACTAGGTAAGACTAATTTTCATATATGATTTATGTTTCCAAGCCATGTACCATATATAAAAAATTAGAGAAACCCAGTTCGTAAAATTAAAGTTATGGCTAACGTAACATACTACTAAAACAAAGACAAAATGGGTGAGATGTAGACAGTCACAAAATATTCATATCTCAAAAATTGCAAACTGGGTATGGTTAATTTTGAGATATAATTTATATATCCAGGAGGTTCACCATATATAAAAAAGTAGAGAAACCCAGTTCGTAAAACTAAAGTTATGGCTAATACAATAGACTGCTAAAATAGAGACGAAATGGATAAGAAGTAGACAGTCACAAAATATTCATGTCTCAAAAATGACAAACTGGGTATAGCTGATTTTTGGATATGATTTAGCTAACCAAGTCGTACACCATATATGAAAAAATTAGAGAAACCCAGTTTGTAAAAATAAAGTTATGGCTAACATAATAGACTAGGTTCAGAAAATGTAGAAGAGAATTCATAGAATATTTTACTAAATCTAATGCAACAATAAATCAGATTCATATCTTAGTCCATACCTGGAATATTACTTCTATCACTTTACCCAAGTTTTTTCTTCTAGAAACTATATGGTTTATGGTACCAAAATAAAAATAAAATCTTCCTGAGATAGAGATCCCCAAAACATAAAACATATTCTCTATTTCAAATGCACACTCCTCCCCCAAATTATGCCTTGAGATTTCAAAATAAAGTTGAGCATGCATAACCACCCCCATAATTTCTTCCAGGAGATTCTTCTTTATTACTTTCTTACAATTTGATATTTTTAACCAACCAATAATTTCTCTCTGATTTTATTTATTTTAGAATTTGCTATTTATTTCATTTACAACTAGACAAGATTCCTTTATGATTTTATCTACTTTAGTATTTTATATATATATGACAACTTGCAAATATTATCTATTTTATTGCCATTAACACAACATTAAATTAGTTTAATTAATTAATTTATCTCTATTTGGAATTACATTTATTACTATTATTATTATTATTCATTAACTTAACTTCTAGAATAATATATTTTTTATACACTAAATTTACATAAGGACATTTATATATTTATTTATTTAACAAAAATGCTTCATAACTAATTATTTTATTTTAAGGCAACAATAACCAAAACAATACCAACAAAATAACCCAACTGCCAAACCATACCTGACTACTATGCAAGATCGGAAAGCAAGACCACCACAACAATGACTGACTATCATGACCAAACCAACAACAGTTATAGGGTGCACAACTGGATACTCAACCTCTTCAAGGATGATGTATAAGCTAGGGGACCATATGTTATCTCCATTCAATAGTTCCATTGGTTAAGGCACACTCAGACCTGTTAATTCAGGTGGAGTCGATGCCTAGTACCTGCAGCTTACAAAAAATAACACGGTTGAACATATATATATATATATATATATATATATATATATATATATATATATACATATATATATATATATATATATATATATATATATATATATATATATATATATATATATGCAATCATGTAGTCATACACATAGTGAAAGGAAGTCGCAATGTAGTAGGGTACTCATGCATGAGTAATGTGACATTGTTCCTTTCACCACACATCAAACATGTAATCACAACACACATAGCAATCAGTTACTGAACGACTAAGTAAGAACCATCATCAGATAGTCGCATGATACTCATAATACAATTGATCCACACAAAACATCATAACCACCTAAATGTAAAACAATGTCAGAGCATATAAATTATCAGTGTTGCAACAAAGATTATCGATAAAACATACCAACTGTCATATGAAACCACACATGAGCATAATCAAGAATGCCATCAACATGAATGTAGCATCTACCAACATCGTATAATGTACAACATCAACTGTCTAATATACACTAAATATTCATATTATTTTACCTTCATCTTCATGCTCCTTAGCCAATCCATCTACACATCCAAGATGAGAATGCAGGGGCATTATAGTATATATGCATATAGAGTAAATATGTTGTATGTTACTGAGTAATATATATATACGCACCTTTATCATGCTTATACAGTGAGAATATCATGTTAACCATGTGGATATGATCAGTACAGACATAGTGTACTAATGATAGAGCAGCTAAATGGCAAACAAACTAAATTAGTCTATCACCTTCATAGAATCAAACTGAATCTAGTTGAAGTATAGTCTCAAGTGAAACCTTTGGTTTAGATATAACTGCGGTATACTTGTATATGAAACTATGGTTCATGAGATTTAAACAACTTCGTAGTTAGGATAAGACTAAAGGATAATCTCTACTTTGTGATAAATTTTACTTTCAAGATTAAGTCTGTTATTCTATTGTGATGAGATAATGGGAAGATAAACCCCTAGATTAACCTAGTAGGGAAAAGTTATTAAATGTACCCTAGTGGTTACATCTCGTCATAGCTATTCCTATAAGGATCGAAAATAAAGAGTCAAGTACCTTAATTATTAATGTTTATATTTTCTTGTCAAAAACATATGTTTCTTAATTGGTAATATTTATCCTTTTTATAAAAACCTATTTGTTTGATTACAAGTCAACTTAAGTTATCAATGTCGATAAATCATGGACCTCAAATTCTGCAAGGATGCAAAGAGGTACTTATGAGTAGATAGTCATTCCATAAGTTCTATGGTACAATGACCATACCTCGAGAATCCATCTAAGTCAGGAAGACTAGATTTGAGTTAGACAAAACTCTATAAATATACGTAGTTGACCAAGTCAAATTGTAGGATGTGATAGTATCCAAGTCGAGTTGGAGGGTGGATGGATATTACAACTACATTCATTGCAAATAGCTATTTATATTGAATCTTTGGCCAAAGTAATGCATATGTCTATACATGCATTGTTAGTTCACCATATTTGGATTACATAACCTATTGGAATGATCATACTTAGCTAGAGGTTATTTAGGGTTCAATACCAGTACTTAGATGGAAAATAACGATTGGTTACTTTATGTCTATACTCTTCATGAAGGGTAGGGCTAGTTTTGATTGGAAGATGTGTGAGGGACCACTAGTCTATGGTTGGAGGTAAAGCACTCAGAAGATGCTCTCTCTTTGTCTCCAGGAGAAGACATGTCAAGGCTTGCGATAAAGATGTCAGAATTCTAGATGCAGCATACCCATTAGATATGTGACTTGTGTTTCTTAATTTATAAAAAAACTTTATCTATTGCAGATTATTATAATTGAAAAGTCAGAATACCGACTTTGTAAATTATAACATGTATATTTTAGAAAAGAAATTGTAAATTATTTGATGTATCTTGATTCTTTGATATTATTTCAAATAAAAAAAAGGGTTCTATATTTTTCACCTTATGTGTTTTTATCTCATTGTAAATATTTGATTTTAGTCTTGTTTAAGAATTAGGATGTTACATATGGTATCAGAGTGACTGGGTTTAGTACTAGGGCTTATGAGTCCACTATGCTAACATGTTAATCAACATTAAGTAGAAAGCTAATGTTTGAAATTGGTTTTATGCAAGAATGGTGTGGAGAATAACCTGGAGAACTACTAGAAAATCTATTCCCCAACATTTGCCTAAGTTAGTAGTTAAGGAAGAACCTATCGAGGAAGTTAAACTTAAAGAGGATATTAATTATGTTGAGGGTGCATGGTTGAAGGATTCATAGACTTTGGCTGATGCACTTAAGTGAATATGAATAGAAAGGAAACAACATTTTGAACTAGCTAAGAATCCTACTATTTTTACTTGTGTAGTGAAACCTAGTAAATTGTTAGCTAGTCACGACATGTCATTTGAATGTGGTTGTGATGCACCTGTTTTATGAAAAAGAGGAGATGGAGAAGTACCTACATGTCCAACCACCCTCTAAGTTTGTTAATTGGAATATCCTTTAACTGACAGTGACATGTAGTCTTGTCGTGTTAATTATATAAATAAGGATGTTGTTACTCCTGAATAAACTATAATAAAAATGAGAATGTTTTGCACCAATCTATTGGTTGTTTTGAGTTAATTATGTTTTAATTAAATAAGATGCATTAAATTCAGAATACTAATAGATAACTTAAAATTTTTAGGTGTGAGAAAAATCACAACATGATTTGTACAAGAATAAACCAGGATGAGAGTCAAGAAGAGAATAAACCACCAGTTAATCTCATGGACAAATTGGATCAAATCCTAACAATGCTTGTAGAAACCAAGGAGAGACTTGGTAACTTGGAAAAGAAAGTAAGATATCGAGGAAACCTTGAAGGGGAAAATGAGTTTTCTCATGGGATGAGCAGACAAATTCACCTAGAGCATAATGTGAGTAGTGAGAACCCTAAAAAACCATAAACCCCAAAAGGAAGCAAAGGATAGGGTTGCTTTAGAACTTTCCAAAGATATGAAGAAAGTCACTCCACTGAAGTTTGACGGAATAGTGACCAGAGATGTAGATGAAGCTTGGTTAACAGATATGGAAAAGAATTTCAAGATAATAAATTACTCAGAAGTAATCAAAGCAGTTTGGGGAGCCTTTCATTTGGCAGGAGAATCATCTACTTGGTGGATGAAAAAGAAAAATGAACAAAGGTTGAAGTCCAAACCCGCTTATCGCAATATGAATCACAAGAGATTCAATAAGACTCCAACTTTACAACCATCCAAAAAAAGAAATGATAAGAGCTATGAGAATAAAACAAATGGTAAAGGAACCCAAAAGAATAAGAGTGGGTCTGGTAATGAGAAAAAGAATAATAATTTCAAAAGAAATGAGGATAATACTGGAAAGATAACAAAAAGGAGAGGACCTCTTGGAGGATGTTTAACTTGTGAAGGTGACCATTATGCTCATCAATACCCAACTAAGAACCAGATTGGTCAACCAAGAGGTAATGCCTTACCTACCTAACAAGTAGCTTTCTAGTAGAGATTGATGTAGCTCTCGATAATCACCAAGCAAAGTATCAAATCACACCCATAGAGATGATAGGTATTTTTTTGAAATACCTAAATCTATTTTGATTGATACTGGAGCAACTAAAAATTTTATTTCTCTTAGAGTTTTGAATAAGTTTACTAGAAGAGTTGGTTACATGGCTAAACCATGATTAGTAGAGTATGCTAACCAGTCTAAGGCTCAGGTAGAGCAATGTTTTTTTGAAGCTAAGAATGATCTCTCTAGTTTTTTTAATAGAGGTGAACCTTTGCATAGCTCCCTTAGGTTCCAATGATGTTATCTTGGAAATGAGTTGGTTATGGAAACATAAAGCTAGGGTAGAGTGTTTTTCTAAAACTATTGAGTGCTTAGATGATATGGGAAATAAGGTCTTTTTCCAAGGTATTTAGAGAGAGTTCAAGATTTGACCAATCTCTACAAAGCAATTAAAAAGAGTTAGCAGAAAAAGGTGTCAACTTTTTGTAGTAAAAAAGGAACAAATTGAGGAAAGTCTTGGAAAGCAAAGAGTGTCTTTTGAATAAACTTATCCTTTTCTTCAAGATTTCTAGGATGTTTTTCTAGAAGAACTTCTAGGCCTACCACCCAAAAGAGACTTTGATTTTGCAATTGACATTTAACCAAGATCAGAACCAATATCAAACCTTATCATATTACTATTATGGAAGTAATGGAATTAAAAGCCCAATTAAAGGAATTGTTGGCAAAAGGATTGATTAGACCTAGTGTTTCACCATGGGTTACACTAGTTACCTTTGTCAAAAAGGATGGAACTTTGCATTTGTGTATTGATTATTGTATGTTCAATAAAGAAATGATAAAGAATAAGTATCCATTACCATGTATAGATTATATTTTTGATCAATGTGTGGAGATTCAATGTTTTCAAAGATCAATTTACAATTAGGATATTGTTAGCTGAGGTTGAAGAATGAAGACATCTACAAATAAAATTTTGGAACAAGATATGGGCACTATGTGATTAAAGTAAATTGTCATTGATGTCAAAAAGGTTTTGGTCTTGATAGTTGTGAGTTGATCTTCATAAAATCATTGTAGTGGGTCTTCATGAAATCAGTGTTTGCTTCATAGTGTTTATTCCATGATAGTATGCTCATGTTTGCAATCTTTATTCCCTTGATGGAGTATGAAGATTTTATATGTCTTTAATTCATGGCAAAATGATGCCTTTATTCAACAATGTTGATTGGCGCTAAGTTTGAGTGGCAGAGATTGGATTTTGTAGAGACGAGAAGAAGAAAATAAGATATTGAATTTTTTTTTTGGAAAAGAATTTACAGGTGCTTCAACAAGACTAAAGAAGATGAAATAATATGATTTTTGTTTTAGATGCAACGTCAAGTTAACTTTCTTACAGGTGTATTGATTTTTGCGTGTGGATAAAAATGCAGTGATAAGTACATATTTTGAAAATACAGATGAAACCATGTTTATGTAGGAATGAATCAAACAATGATGAAGACATTATACAACAAACTTACAAATTGAACCATGTCAAGACAATATGCAATTGGTTGTATAGAGATACACTAGATTAGGTGAATTGATTGTGCATTAGATGTCCTTTGAAGACATACACAGAGAAATCTATTTTGATTGAAGGAGTTTGTATTATGCAGAGATGGAATAATGAATTGAACGGAAATAGAGTAACCCTCTGATTTTGTTTATCTATTCTAATGGTGATTGTGTTTGCCAGTGAGGCATAGTATGTCAGTGAGGCTTAGAGGTTAGTGAGACCTTACATTTGTTAGTGAGACATCTATTGTAGCTAGTGAGGCTTGCCTGCTTAGTGAGACCTATATGTAGCCAGCGAGGCATGTTTTTCAATTAAGCCAGTGAGGCAGTTTTGGAGTGGTTTTTCTACCCCAAGAGGGATTTCCACTCATGCAAAAATATGTGTCATGATTCATGTTGTTTTCATCTATGTGTGTGTATGTTAATATTTTGTTCAAGAGTTTTTGTTCACTCCTTTCATTCTTAGTTATGTGCATATGTGTAACAAATCATTGATGACTTTCTCTCTTTGTGTCTTGAAAGTTAAGAAATACAAGAAGGTTTCAAATTTTATACAAGAACGATTCACCCCCCCTCTTAGTGTTCTCCTAGAGTCCAACAAGTGGTATCAGAGCCTAGGTTCCTTTTTTGAAGTCTAATAGGCTCGGGTAGGTCCTGTTAGTGGAGTATCATGGGTAAGTGCAAAAGAAATAAGAATATGAGAAGTGTCTGGTATTATTCTAATCAAAATGTGCATTGTGTATCAAATTCAGATGTTGGTATTCAATCAGTTGATATACAAAATATTCCACAAGATGTTCCTTTCTTTGATGGCTCAGATTTCTCAATTTGGTGTATGAGAATGCAGGTATATTTATCTTCTTTAGGATATGGTGTTTTGATGTCAGTTGAGAATGGGTGCTATGTTTCCTCTCTATCTCCTAATCCTGCAAATAATAAAGATGCTTATGAATATAATTATATAGCAAAGAAGGCCATTTTCTCTACTTTATCTAATGATGTATCTTGTCGAGTTATACATTGTCAAACAACTCAAGAGATGTGGAAGGAGTTGATAAAAATTTATCAAGGTGTTGCACCTGAAGAAGAAGACAACTTGTTATTTGAGAAGACTAATAATGATGGAAGTCATTCACATGAAGGTGATGAGGTACAACAAGAAGATCATATTCCGAATAATTATGATCAACAGTATGATGAACAAGACTATGAAATTTACATAGAAGGAGAGCTCATGTGTGCTTTGAGTGAACTCAAGAGATATAAAAAGGAGAATCAGAAATTAGAATTGTAGCTGCAAGAAGAAAGAGACTTAAAAGACAAAGCACTTTCAGACCTTGAAGATACTAGAAGTCTGATTATGAATTTGAGGAATCAAGTATGTGAATCAGATAAATTAATTATCAGTCTGAAGATAGAGGTTGAGGAAGCCAAGACGATAGCTAATGTTTTAAAATTTGATCTTGAGGTTAAAAAGATTAAAAATCTAAAATTAGACTGTAAAATTATTAATCTGAGAAAAGATTATGATGGTCTCAAGGTTTTTGTCCAAGATGTATCAAGAGTTTGAAGAGAGTATGTTGGGTAAAGAAAATCATCATAACAACACAATTGGTTTAGGATATGAAGGAGAATGTTCCAAAGCTAGAGAGACTCCCAGAAGGAAAATTGATTTATGTCATCATGTTGCTAATCTTGAAGGCAAAAAGAATACTGAAGCAAAAATGTACAAACAAAGAATAAACTTCAGAAGAACTTCTCTTGAAAGACAAGTATACATGTACAGGTATAATTATTCATTCTTTGGTTATTGCTATTCCTATAATCATTTTCGACACAAAGAAGCTGATTGCATAGGGAATACTAATCCAGTGTGTTACAAGTGTAATAGAAGATATGATCCTGCATGGAATCATAATAGAAGTGCTCAAGGGATGTGAAAAAGGTATCATCAGTCATTTGATTATGATTATAACATAATTTGTTATAATTGCAACTCTCTTGGTCATAAAGCACATAGTTTCAGGAAAGCGTCACTTGATTTGAAAAAGTTGAAAAGAAAAGAAGCTATAAAGGTTTGGAGAAAGATAGAACTTGTAAAAGTTTGGAAGCAGAAACAAAGGAAAAAGAGTACAAATTCTAAACTTGTGCATCTTGCACAAGTCACTTCATCAATTGCATAACAGATAGCATGAAGTTAGGGGGAGTTGTCCATGTTCTATCAATTATCCCCAAGAAGTTTCAGGAGGTGTATGTCAGTGAAATAGGTGATCAATGGTTCATAATGTCATAATGCATACATGTTGTTGATAAGATGTTCAAAAGTTCTCTGCACAAATAGTTTGATGATGTTGAATGACTTGGTTATAAATGATCCACTTTATATCTTGATGCAAGAACTTCTAGATATCATAACTTTTGACTCGGATGTGGGTTGTCGATGAGATTTTATGGGTGGATGCGTTATGAGGTCTAAAGTGGTTTGTACCCTATGTTGGCACTTTTTCAGGGCTTGAAACTTTCATCTTGGCTCTCAAAATAGCAATTTAGTGTTTTTTTCTAGATTTTTTAAAAGTTGCTTTTGTAATAAATTGAAACTCTTGTTTCAAATTTAGAATATTAGTTGGCATTTCATCCTACCTTAGTTTTAGGAATATTTTGGGAAAAAATAGGATTTTCAAGATATGATTGTAAAATTACCTAAAATAGCAAAATCTGACAATTGTCGAAATCTGACAAAAAAGGTAATTTTTTGATATTTTTGTTTTTCTTAGATATAAGAGAGTTTTCTCTCATTGTAGAAGCAAAGTTGATGAATAGAAGTTTTTTTATATTTTAGTCTTCAAATCTTTGGCTCTCACATGATTAATGGCAGAATTGTATTGAGTGTATGTGGTGTGCTACATCATATCTTGTTCATGACTTGATTCTTAAAAAAGTTGAGTTGTCATGATGTAGCATTTTAATGTGTGCTTCTAGTTATAAAGTAGTATCAGGTATGTGCTTCAAACTATGACAATCTAGAGATGCTTATGACATTGATGGTGAGCCTTGTATTTCATCAAATCAGAGGCAAGTAAAGGTCTTGGATCAGTAATGGCTGATGATAATGATAATGTTCAAGTACTAGTTGTTATATGATTGCAGATATATGTGAGGTTTTCATCTTCATATTTGTGTCAAGAAGTGGTATTATGTTGAGGTTGGCATACTTGTTTCATTTTAGCAAGACAATGCTCTTTTGTGCAGATGGTGCAATAATGATGTTTGTCTTTGTCAGAGATTGGTAGTGATATTTATGAGCAGTGATTTGTTAGTACACTTTAACAAAGGGGGAGCAAATAGATTTGTGTCTTTGTCATCAGATGTCAAAAAGGGGGAGAAAGATAAATTGCATCATATAGTTTTTCCATCATTGACAAAGGAGGAGAGTGATGAAAGTAGATTGTCATTGATGTCAAAAAGATTTTGGTCTTGACAATTGTGAGTTGATCTTCATACAATCATATTCATACAATCAGTGTAGTTGGTCTTCATGAAATCAGTGTTTGGTTAACAGTGTTTGTTCCATGATAGTATGTTCATGTTTGCAATCATTATTCCCATGATGGAGTATGGAGCTTTTGTATGTCTTTACTTCATGGTAAAAAGATGCCTTTATTCATCAATATTGATTGGTGCTAAGTTTGAGTGATATAGATTGGATTTTGCAGAGGAGAAGAAGAAAATAAGATATTGATTTTTTTTTTTAAAAGAATTTATAGGTGCTTCAACAAGCTTGAGGAAGATGAAATAATGTGATTTTTGTTTCAGATGCAAGGTCAAGTTAACTTTCTTACAAGTGTATTGATTTTTGGGTGTGTGGATAAAAATGCAGTGATAAAGACAAATTTTGAAAATATAGATGAAATCATGTTTATGCAAGAATGAATCAAACAAGGATGAAGACATTATGCAACAAACTTACAAATTGAACCATGTCAGGACAATATGCAATTGTTTGTATAGAGATACACTGGATTAGGTGAAATGATTATGCATCAGATGTCATTTGAAGTCATACACAAAGAAATTATTTTGATTGAAGGAGTTTCTATTATGCAAAGATGGAATAATGAATTGAATGGAAATAGATTAACCCTCTGATTTTGTTTATCTCTTCTAATGGTGATTTTGTTTGCGATTAATGCACAGTATGCCAGTGAGGCTTGTAGGTTAGAGAGACCTTACATTTGTCAGTGAGACACATATTGTAGCTAGTGAGGCTTGCCAGGTTAGTGAGACCTATATGTAGCCAGTGAGGTAGTTTTGGAGTGGTTTTTCTACCCCAAAAGGGTTTTCCACTCGTGTGACAAATTGTGTCATGATTCATGTTGTTTTCATCTATATGTGTGTATGTAAATATTTTGTTAATGTATTTTTGTTCACTCCTTTCTTTCTCAGTTATGTACATATGTGTAAGAAATCATTAATGACTTTCTCTCTTTGTGTCTTGAAAGTTAAGAAATACAAAAAGGTTTAAAAATTTATACAACACTGCTTCACCCCTGCTCTCAGTGTTGTCTTGGACTCCAATAAGTGGTATCATAGCCTAGGTTCCTTTTTTTAAGTCTAATAAACTCGGGTAGGTCTTGTTAGTGGAGTACCATGGGTAAGTGCAAAAGAAATAAGAATATGAGAAATGTCAAGTCTTATTCTGATCAAAAGGTGCAGTGTGTATCAAATTCAGATGTTGGTATTCAATCAGTTGATATACAAAATATTCCACAAGATGTTCCCTTCTTAGATTGTTCAGATTTCTCAGTTTGGTGTATGAGAATTTAGGTAGATTTATCCTCTTTAGGATATGGTGTTTGCATGTCAGATGAGAATGGGTGTTATGTTTCCTCTCAATCTCCTAATCCTACAAATAATAAAGATGCTTATGAATATAATTATATAGCAAAGAAGGCCATTTTGTCTACTTTATCTAATGATGTATCTTGTCAAGTTATACATTGTGAAATAGCTCAAGAGACATGGAAGGAGTTGATAAAAATTTATCAAGGTGTTGCACCTGAAGAAGGAGACAACTTGTTATCTGAGAAGAGTGACAATGATGGAAGTCATTCACATGAAGGTGATGAAGTACAACAAGAAGAAGATCATATTATGAATAATAATGATTAGCAGTATGATGAACAAGACTGTGAAATTTACATAGGAGGAGAGCTCATGTGTGCTTTGAGTGAACTCAAGAGATATAAAAAGGAGAATTAGAAATTAGAATTGCAACTGCAACAAGAAAGAGACTTAAAAGACAAAGCACTTTTAGACCTTGAAGATACTAGAAGTCTGATTATGAATTTGAGGAATCAAGTATGTGAATCAGATATATTAATTATCAGTCTAAAGATAGAGGTTAAGGAAGCCAAAAGGAGCGTTGATGTTTTAAAATTTGATCTTGAGGTTAAAAAGATTGAAAATCTAAAATTATACGGTGAAATTATTAATTTGAGAAAAAATTATGATGGTCTCAAGGTTTTGTCCAAGAAGTATCAAGAGTTTGAAGAGAGTATGTTGGGTAAACAAAAGCATCATAATAACGCAATTGGTTTAGGATATGAAAAAGGAGAATTTTCCAAAGCTAGAGAGACTCCTAGAAGGAAAATTGATTTAACTCATCATGTTGCTGATCTTGAAGGCAAAAACAATACTGAAGCAAAAATGCACAAACAAAGAAGAAACTTTAGAAGAACTGTTCATGTAAGATAAGCATACATGTACGTGTATAATTATTCATTCTTTGGTTATTGTTATACCTGTAATCATTTTGGACACAAAGCAGTTGATTACATAAGGAATACTAATCCAGTGTGTTACAAGTGTAATAGAAGATATGATCTTGCATGGAATCATAACAGAAGTGATCAAGGGATGTCAAAAAGGTATAATCAGTCATTTGATGATGATTATAACATAATTTGTTATAATTACAACTCTCTTGGTCATAAAGCACATAGTTGCAGGAAAGTGTGGAAATAGAAACAAAGGCAAAAGAGTACATATTCTAAACTTGTGCATCTTACGCAGGTCACTTAATCAATTACATAACAGATAGCATGAAGTTAGGGGGAGTTGTCCATGTTCTATCAATTATCCCCAAGAAGTTTCAGAAGGTGTATGTCAGTGAAATAGGTGATCAATGGTTCATGATGTCATAATGCATACATGTTGTTGATAAGATGTTCAAAAGTTCTCTGCACAAAGAGTTTGATGATGTTGAGTGAGTTGGTTTATAAATGATCTGATTTATATCTTGTTCATAACTTGATTCTTACAAAAGTTGAGTTGTCATGATGTAGTAGGTCAATGTGTGCTTCTAGTTATAAAGTAGTATCGGGTATGTGCTTCAAGCTATTACAATCTAGAGATGCTTATGACATTGATGGTGAGCCTTGTATTTCATCAAATTAGAGGCAAGTAAAGGTCTTGGATCAATAATGGCTGATGATAACAATAATGTTCAAGTACTAGTTGGTATTTGATTATAGAGATATGTGAGGTGTTCATCTTCATATCTGTGTCAAGAAGTGGTATTATGTTTAGGTTGGCATACTTGTTTCATTTTAGCAGGACAATGCTCTTTTGTACAGATGGTGCACTAGTGATGTTTGTCTTTATCAAAGATTAGTAGTGATATTTATGAGCAATGATTTGTTAGTACACTTCAACACAAGGGGAGAAAATAGATTTGTGTCTTTGTCATTAGATGTCAAAAAGGGGGAGAAAAATAAATTGCATCATATAGTTTTGCCATCAATGATAAACATGGAGAGTGATGAAAGTAGATTTCCATTGATGTCAAAATGTTTTGGTCTTAACAGTTGTGAGTTGATCTTCATACAATCATCTTCATACAATTAGTGTAGTTGGTCTTCATGTAATCAGTGTTAGCTTCACAGTGTTTGTTCCATGATAGTATGTTCATGTTTGCAATCTTTATTCCCATGATGGAGTATGGAGATTTTGTATGTCTTTACTTCATGGAAAAAAAATGCCTTTATTCATCAATTTTGATTGGTGCTAAGTTTGATTGGTAGAGATTGGATTTTGTAGAGAGGAGAAGAAGAAAATAAGACTAAATTTTTTTTTTGGAAAAGAATCTACAAGTGCTTCAACAAGATTGAGGAAGATGAAATAATGTCATTTTTGTTTCAAATGCAAGGTCAACTTTCTTATAGGTGTATTAATTTTTGGGTGTGTGGATAAAAATGTAGTGATAAAGACATATTTTGAAAATACAGATGAAATCATGTTTATGCAGGAATGAATCAAACAAGGATGAAGACATTATGCAACAAACTTACAAATTGAACCATGTCAAGACAATATGAAATTGTTTGTACAAAGATACATTGGATCAGGTGAATATATTTTGCATCAGATGTCGTTTGAAGACATACAAAGAGAAATCTATTTTGATTGAAGGATTTCATATTATGCCGAGATGGAATAATGAATTGAATGGAAATAGAGTAACACTCTAATTTTGTTTATCTCTTCTAATGGTGATTGTGTTTGCTAGTTAGGCATAGTATGCCAATGAGACTTGTAGATCAGTGAGACATTACATTTGTTAGTGAGACACATATTGTACACAGTGAAGCTTGCCTAGCTAGTGAGACCTATATGTAGCCAGTGAGGCAGTTTTGGAGTCATTTTTCTACCCCAGGAGGGTTTTTCATCTGTATGTTTTTATTTTAATATTTTGTTCATGAGTTTTGTTCACTCCTTTAATTCTCAGTTATGTGCATATGTGTAACAAATCATTGATGACTTTCTCTCTTTGTGTCTTGAAAGTTAAGAAATACAAAAAGGTTTCAAAATTTATACAATGCTGATTCACCCCCCCTCTTAGTGTTGTCCTAGACTCCAACAAGTGGTATCAGAGCTTAGGTTTCATTTTTGAAGTCTAATAGGCTTGGGTAGGTCCTGTTAGTGGAGTACCATGGGTAAGTGTAAAAGAAATAAGAATATGAGAAATGTCAAGTCTTATTCTGATCAAAAGGTACAGCGTGTATCAAATTCAAATGTTGGTATTCAATTAGTTGATATACAAAATATTCTACAAGATGTTCCTTTCTTTGATGGTTTAGATTTCTCAATTTGGTGTATGAGAATGCAGGTATATTTATCTTCTTTAGGATATGGTGTTTTGATGTCAGTTGAGAATGGGTGTTATGTTTCCTCTCAATCTCCTAATCCTACAAATAATAAAGATGCTTATGAATATAATTATATAGAAAAGAAGGCCATTTTGTCTAATTTATCTAATGATGTATCTTGTCAAGTTATACATTGTGAAACAACTCAAGAGATGTAGAAGGAGATGATAAAAATTTATCAAGGTGTTGCACCTGAAGAAGAAGATAACTTGTTACCTGAGAAGAGTGACAATGATGGAAGTCATTCAAATGAAGGTGATGAAGTACAACAAGAAGAAGATCATATTATGAATAATAATGATCAGCAGTATGATGAACAAGACTGTGAAATTTACATAGAAGGAAAGCTCATGTGTCCTTGGAGTGAACTCAAGAGATATATAAAGGAGAATTAGAAATTAGAATTGCAATTGCAACAAGAATGAGACTTAAAAGACAAACCACTTTCAGACCTTGACGATACTAGAAGTCTAATTATGAATTTGAGGAATCAAGTATGTGAATCAGATAAATTAATTATCAGTCTAAAGACAAAGGTTGAGGAAGCCAAGAGGATAGCTGATGTTTTAAAATTTGATCTTGAGGTTAAAAAGATTGAAAATCTAAAATTAGAGGGTGAAATTATTAATTTGAGAAAAGACTATGATGGTCTCAAGGTTTTGTCCATGAAGTATCAAGAGTTTGACGAGAGTATGTTGGGTAAACAAAAGCATCATAATAACACAATTGGTTTAGGATATGAAGAAGCAGAATGTTCCAAAGCTAGAGAGACTCCCAGAAGGAAAATTGATTTAAGTCATCATGTTGCTGATCATAAAGGTAGAAAGAATAGTAAAGAAAAAATGCAGAAACAAAGAAGAAACTTTAGAAGAACTGCTCCTGTAAGATAAGCATACATGTACATGTATAATTATTCATTCTTTGGTTATTGTTATACCTGTAATCATTTTGGACACAAAGCAGTTGATTGCACAAGGAATATTAATCCAGTGTGTTACAAGTGCAATAGAAGATATGATCCTGCATGGAATCATAACAGAAGTGCTCAAGGGATGTCAAAAAGGTGTCATCAGTCATTTGATTATGATTATGACATATTTTTTTTATAAATACAACTCTCTTGGTCATAAAGCACATAGTTGTAGGAAAGCTTCACCTGATTTGAAAAAGTTGAAAAGAAAAGAAGGTATAAAGGTTTGGAGAAAGATAGAACCTATAAAAGTGTGGAAGTAGAAACAAAGGTAAAAGAGTACAGATTCTAAACTTGTGCATCTTGCACAAGTCACTTCATCAATTGCATAGCAGATAGCATGAAGTTAGGGGGAGTTGTCCATGTTCTATCAATTATCCCCAAGAAGTTTCAGAAGGTGTATGTCAGTGAAATATGTGATCAATGGTTCATGATGTCATAATGCATACATGTTGTTGATAAGATGTTCAAAAGTTCTCTACACAAAGAGTTTGATGATGTTGAGTGACTTGGTTTATAAATGATCCTATTTATATCTTGTTCATAACTTTATTCTTACAAAAGTTGAGTTGTCATGATGTAGCAGTTCAATGTGTGCTTCTAGTTATAAAGTAGTATCAGGTATGTGCTTAAAGCTATGACAATCTAGAGATGCTTAATACATTGATGGTGAGCCTTGTATTCCATCAAATCAGAGGCAATTAAAGTTCTTTGATCAGTAATGGTTGATGATAATGATAATGTTCAAGTACTAGTTGGTATTTGATTGCAGAGATATGTGAGGTGTTCATCTTCATATTTGTTTCAAGAAGTGGTATTATGTTGAGGTGGGCATACTTGTTTCATTTTAGCAGGACAATGGTCTTTCCTGTAGATGGTGCAACACTGATGTTTGTCTTTGTCAGAGATTGGTAGTGATATTTATGAGTAGTGATTTGTTAGTACACTTCAACACAGGGGGAGCAAATAGATTTGTGTCTTTGTCATTAGATGTCAAAAAGGGGGAGAAAGATAAATTGCATCATATAGTTTTTCCATCAATGACAAAGGGGGAGAGTGATGAAAGTAGATTGTCATTGATGTCAAAAAGGTTTTGGTCTTGACAATTGTGAGTTGATCTTCATACAATTATCTTCATACAATCAGTGTAGTTGGTCTTCATGAAATCATTGTTTGATTCACAGTGTTTGTCCATGATAGTATGTTCATGATTGCAATCTTTATTCCCATGATGGAGTATGGAGCTTTTGTATGTCTTTACTTCATGGAAAAAAGATGCCTTTATTCATCAATGTTGATTGCTGGTATGTTTGAGTGGTAGAGATTGGATTTTATAGAGAGGAGAAGAAGAAAATAAGATTGAAATTTTTTTTTGGAAATGAATCTACAGGTGCTTCAACAAGATTGAGGAAGATGAAATAATGTGATTTTTGTTTCAGATGCATGGTCAAGTTAACTTTCTTACAGGTGTATTGATTTTTGGGTGTGTGGATAAAAATGCAGTGATAAAGACATATTTTGAAAATATAGATGAAATCATGTTTATGTAGGAATGAATCAAACAAGGATGAAGACATTATACAACAAACTTACAAATTTAACCATGTCAAGACAATATGCAATTGTTTGTACAGAGATACACTGGATCAGGTGAATTGATTGTGCATCAGATGTCATTTGAAGACATACACAAAGAAATCTATTTTGATTGAAGGCGTTTCTATTATGCAAAGATGGAATGATGAATTGAATGGAAACAGAGTAACCCTCTAATTTTGTTTATCTCTTCTAATGGTGATTGTGTTTGCCATTGAGGCTTGTAGGCCAGTGAGAACTTACATTTTTTAGTGAGACACATATTGTAGCTAGTGAGGCTTGCCTGGTCAGTGAGACCTATATGTAGCTAGTGAGGTAGTTTTGGAGTGGTTTTTCTACCCTAGGAGGGTTTACCACTCATGCAAAAACTTGTGTCATGATTCATGTTGTTTTCATCTATATGTGTGTATGTTAATATTTTGTTCATGAGTTTTTGTTCACTCCTTTTGTTCTAAGTTATGTGCATATGTGTAACAAATCATTGACGACTTTCTCTCTTTGTGTCTTGAAAGTTAAGAAATACAAAAAGGTTTCAAAATTTATACAACACTGTTTCACAATCCCCCCCTCTCAGTGTTGTCCTAGACTCCAACAAGTGGTATCAGAGCCTAGTTTTCCTTTTTTGAAGTCTTATAGGCTCGGGTAGGTCCTGTTAGTGGACTACCATGGGTAAGTACAAAAGATATAGGAATATGAGAAATGACAAGTCTTATTCAAATCAAAAGGTATAGTGTGTATCAAATTCAAACGTTGGTATTCAATTAGTTGATATACAAAATATTCCACAAGATGTTCCTTTCTTTCATGGTTTAGATTTCTTAGTTTAGTGTATGAGAATGCAGGTATATTTATCCTCTTTAGGATATGGTGTTCTGATGTTAGTTGAGAATGGTTGTTATGGTTTCTCTTAATCTGCTAACCTTGCAAATAATAAAGATGCTTATGAATATAATTATATAGAAAAGAAGGGCATTTTGTCTACTTTATCTAATGATCTATCTTGTTAAGTTATGCCTTGTGATACAGCTCAAGAGATGTGGAAGGAGTTGATAAAAAGTTATCAAGGTGTTGCACCTGAAGAAGAAGACAACTTGTTATCTGAGAAGAGTGACAATGATGGAAGTCATTTACATGAAGATGATGAAGTACAACAAGAAGAAGATCATATTATGAATAATAATGATCAGCAGTATGATGAACAAGCCTATGAAATTTACATAGAAGGAGAGCTCATGTGTGCTTTGAGTGAACTCAAGAGATATAAAAAGGAGAATCAAAAATTAGAATTGTAGCTGCAACAAGAAAGAGACTTAAAAGACAAAGTACTTTTAGACCTTGAAGATACTAGAAGTCTAATTATGAATTTGAGGAATCAAGCATGCGAATCAGATAAATTAATTATTAGTCTGAAGACAGAGGTTGAGGAAGCCAAGAGGATAGCTAATGTTTTAAAATTTGATCTTGAGGTTAAAAAGATTGAAAATCTAAAATTAGAGGGTGAAATTATTAATCTGAGAAATGATTATGATGGTCTCAAGGTTTTGTCCAAGAAGTATCAAGAGTTTGAAGAGAGTATGTTGGGTAAATGAAAGCATCATAATAACACAATTGGTTTAGAATATGAAGAAGGAGAATGTTCCAAAGCTAGAGAGACTCCCAAAAGGAAAATTGATTTAAGTCATCACGTTATTGATCTTGAAGGCAAAAAGAATACTGAATCAAAAATGCACAAACAAAGAAGAAACTTTAGAAGAACTGCTCCTGTAAGACAAGCATACATGTACAGGTATAATTATTCATTCTTTGGTTATTGTTATACCTATAATCATGTTGGACACAAAGTAGTTGATTGCATAAGGAATACTAATCTAGTGTGTTACAAGTGCAATAGAAGATATGATTATGATGGCTGATGCTGTAGCAACTCAATGTGTGCTTCTAGTTATAAAGTAGTACCGGGTATGTGCTTCAAGCTATGACAATCTAGAGATACTTATGACATTGATGGTGAGCCTTGTATTTCATCAAATCAAAGGCAAGTAAAGGTCTTGGATCAGTAATGGCTGATGATAATGATAATGTTCAAGTACTAGTTGGTATTTGATGGCAGAGATATGTGAGGTGTTTAGTTTCATATTTGTGTCAAGAAATGGTATTATGTTGAGGTTGGCATATACTTGTTTCATTTTAGAAATACAATGCTCTTTTGTGCAGATGGTGCAATAGTGATGTTTGTCCTTGTCAGTGATAGGTAGTGATATTTATGAGTAGTGATTTGTTAGTACACTACAACACAAGGGGAGCAAATAGATTTGTGTCTTTGTCATGAGATATCAAAAATGGGGAGAAAGATAAATTCCATCATGTAGTTTTTCCATCAATGACAAAGGGGGAGTGTGATGAATGTAGATTGTCATTGATGTCAAAAAGTTTTTGGTCTTGACAATTATGAGTTGATCTTCATACAATCATCTTCATATAATTAGTGTAGTTGGTCTTCATGAAATCAATGTTTGCTTCACAATGTTTGTTCCATGATAGTATGTTCATGTTTCCAATCTTTATTCCCATGATGGAGTATGGAGCTTTTGTATGTCTTTACTTCATGGAAAAAAGATGCCTTTATTCATCAATGTTGATTGGTACTATATTTGAGTGGTAGAGATTGGATTTTGTAGAGAGAAGAAGAAGAAAATAAGATACTAAAATTTTTATTTGGAAAAGTATTTACAGGTGCTTCAACAAGATTGAGGAAGATGAAATAATGTGATTTTTGTTTTAGATGCAAGGTCAAGTTAACTTTCTTACAGGTCTATTGATTTTTGGGTGTATGGATAAAAATGCAGTGATAAAGACATATTTTAAAAATACAAATGAAATCATGTTTATGCAGGAATGAATCAAACAAGGATGAAGACATTATCCAACAAACTTACAAATTGAACCATGTCAAAACAATATGCAATTGTTTGTACAAAGAACACTAGATTAGGTGAATTGATTGTGCATTAGATGTCGTTTGAAGACATACATAGAGAAATCTATTTTGATTGAAGGAGTTTGTATTATACAGAGATGGAATAATGAATTTAATGGAAAGAGAGTAACCCTCTGATTTTGTTTATCTCTTCTAATGGTGATTGTGTTTTCTAGAGGCACAGTATGCCAGTGAGGCTTGTACATCAGTGAGACCTTACACTTATCAGTGAGACACATATTGTAGCCAGTGAGACTTGCCTGGTTAGTGAGACCTATATGTATCCAGTGAGGCATGTTTTTTAGTTAAGCCAGTGAGGTAGTTTTGGAGTGGTTTTTCTACCCTAGGAGGGTTTTCCACTCGTGTAAAACCTTGTGTCATGATTCATGTTGTTTTCGTCTGTATGTGTGTATGTTAATATTTTCTTCATGAGTTTTTGTTCACTCCTTTTATTCTCAGTTATGTGCATATGTGTAAAAAATCATTGATGACTTTCTCTCTTTGTGTCTTGAAAGTTGATAAATACAAAAAGGTTTCAAAATTTATACAACACTGATTCACCCCCCCCTCTCAATTTTGTCCTAGACTCCAACAAGTCCTATTAGAGCCTAGGTTCCTTTTTTGAAGTCTAATAATCTCAGGTAGGTCATGTTACTAGAATACCATGGGTAAGTGCAAAAGAAATAAGAATACGAGAAATGTCAATTCTTATTCTAATCAAAAGGTGCAGTGTGTATCAAATTCAGATGTTGGTATTCAATCAGTTGATATACAAAATATTCCACAAGATGTTCCTTTCTTTGATGGTTCAAATTTGTTAGTTTGGTGTATGAGAATGCAAGTATATTTATCCTCTTTAGGATATGGTGTTTTGATGTCAGTTGAGAATGGGTGTTATTTTTCCTCTCAATCTCCTAATCCTGCAAATAATAAAGATGCTTATGAATATAATTATGTAGCAAAGAAGGCCATTTTGTTTGCTTTATCTAATGATGTCTCTTGTCAAGTTATACATTGTGAAATAGCTGAAGAGATGTGGAAGGAGTTGATAAAAATTTATCAAGGTGTTGCACTAGAAGAAGAAGACAACTTGTTATCCGAGAAGAGTGACAACGATGGAAGTCATTCACATGAAGGTGATGAAGTACAACAAGAAGAAGATCATATTATGAATAATTATGATCAGTGGTATGATGAACAAGACTGTGAAATTTGCATAGAAGGAGAGCTCATCTGTGCTTTGAGTGAACTCAAGAGATATAAAAAGGAGAATCAGAAATTAGAATTGTAGCTGCAACAAGAAAGAGACTTAAAAGACAAAGCACTTTCAGACCTTGAAGATACTAGAAGTCTAATTATAAATTTGAGGAATCAAGTATGTCAATAAGATAAATTAATTAGCAGTCTAAAGATAGAGGTTGAGGAAGCCAAGAGCATAGCTGATGTTTTAAAATTTGATCTTGAGGTTAAAGAGATTGAAAATCTAAAATTTGAGGGTGAAATTATTAATCTTAGAGAAGATTATGCTGGTCTCAAGGTTTTGTCCAAGAAGTATCAAGAATTTGAAGAGAGTATGTTTGGTAAAGAAAAGCATCGTAATAACACAATTGGTTTAGGATATGAATAAGGAGAGTGTTCCAAAGCTAGAGAAACTCCCAGAAGGAAAATTGATTTAAGTCAACATGTTGCTGATCCTGAAGGCAAAAAGAACACTGAAGCAAAAATGCACAAACAAAGAAGAAACTTTAGATGAACTGCTCCTATAAGACAAGCATACATCTACAGGTATAATTATTCATTCTTTGGTTATAGTTAGACATGTAATCATTTTGGATACAAAGCAGTTGATTGCATAAGGAATAGTAATCTAGTGTTTTACAAGTGCAATAGAAGATATGATCCTGCATGGAATCATAACATAAGTGCTCAAGAGATGTTAAAAATGTAGCATCAGTCATTTGATTATGATTATAACATAATTTGTTATAATGACAACTCTCTTGGTCATAAAGCACACAGTTGTAGGAAAGCATCACCTGATTTGAAAAAGTTGAAAAGAAAAGAAGGTATAAAGGTTTGGAGAAAGATAGAACCTGTAAAAGTGTGGAAACAGAAACAAAGGCAAAAGAGTACAAATTCTAAACTTGTGCTGCACAAATCACTTCATTAATTGCATAACAGATAGCATGAAGTTAGGTGAAATTTATCCATGTTCTATCAATTATCCCCAAGAAGTTTCAGGAGGTGTATGTCAGTGAAATAGGTGATCAATGGTTCATGATGTCATAATGCATACATGTTGTTGAAACGATATTCAAAAGTTCTCTGCACAAAGAGTTTGATGATGTTGAGTGACTTGGTTTATAAATGATCCTATTTATATCTTGTTCATAACTTGATTCTTACAAAATTTGAGTTGTCATGATGTAGCAGTTCAATGTGTACTTCTAGTTATAAAGTAGTATCCGGTATGTGCTTCAAGCTATGACAATCTAGAGATTCTTATGACATTGATGATGAGCCTTGTCTTTCATCAAATCATAGGCAAGTAAAGGTCTTGGATCAGTAATGGCTGATGCTAATGATAATGTTCAAGTACTGGTTGGTATTTGATTGCAGAGATATGTGAGGTGTTCATCTTCATATTTGTGTCAAGAAGTGGTATTATGTTGAGGTTGGCATACTTGTTTCATTTTAGCAGTATAATGCTCTTTTGTGCAGATGGTGCAATAGTGATGTTTATCTTTGCCAAAGTTTGGTAGCGATATTTATGAGAAGTGATTTGTTAGTACACTTCAACATAGGGGGAACAAATAGATTTATGTCTTTGTCATCAGATGTCAAAAAGAGGGAGATAGATAAATTGCATCATATAGTTTTGCCATCAATGACAAAGGGGGAGAGTGATGAAAGTAGATTGTCATTGATGTCAAAAAGGTTTTGGTCTTGATAGTTGTGCATTGATCTTCATACAATCAATGTAGTTGGTCTTCGTGAAATCAATGTTTGCTTCACACTGTTTGTTCCATGATAGTATGTTCATGTTTGCAATCTTTATTCCCATGATGGAGTATGGAGATTTTCTATGTCTTTACTTCATGGAAAAAAGATGCCCTTATTCATCAATGTTGATTGGTGCTAAGTTTGAGTGGTAGAGATTGGATTTTACAGAGAGGAGAAGAAGAAAATAAGATATTGATTTTTTTTTTAAAGAATTTACAAGTGCTTCAACAAGATTCAAGAAGATGAAATAATGTGATTTTTGTTTTAGATCCAATATCAAGTTAACTTTCTTATAGTTGTATTGATTTTTGGGTGTGTGGATAAAAATGCACTAATAAAGACATATTTTGAAAATATAGATGAAATCATGTTTATGTAGGAATGAATCAAACAAGGATGAAGACATTATGCAACAAACTTACATATTGAACCATGTCAAGACAATATGCAATTGGTTGTCTAGAGATACACTAGATGAGGTGAATTGATTGTGCATTAGATGTCATTTGAAGACATACACAGAGAAATCTATTTTGATTGAAGGAGTTTGTATTATGCAGAGATTGAATAATGAATTGAATGGAAATAGAGTAACCCTCTATTTTTTTTATCTCTTCTAATAGTGATTGTGTTTGTCAGTGAGACACAGTATGCCAATGAGTCTTGTAGGTTAGTGAGACCTTACATTTGTCAGTAAGACACATATTGTAGCCAGTGAGGCTTGCCTGGTCAGTGAGACCTATATGTAGCTAGTGAGGCATGTTTTTCAGTTAAGCCAGTGAGGCAGTTTTGGAGTGGTTTTTCTACCCCGGGAGGATTTTCCACTTGTGCAAAAACTTGTGTCATGATTCATGTTGTCTTCATCTGTATGTGTGTATGTTAATATTTTGTTCATGAGTTTTTGTTCACTCCTTTCATTCTCAATTATGTGCATATGTGTAACAAATCATTGATGAATTTCTCTCTTTGTGTCTTGAAAGTTAAGGAATACAAAAAGGTTTCGAAATTTATACAACACTGATTCACCCCCCCCTGAGTGTTTTCTTGGACTCCAACACTATGAGTTTACAGTGTTACCATTTGGACATGCGAATGCCCCTACCCCATTAATGAATCTGATGAATAGTGTATTTAGATATTGTTTGGACAAGTTTGTTTTAGCCTTACTAGATGATATTCTTATTTATTATAAGAATGAAGAAGAAAATTTGCAACTTTTGCAAATTGTATTGCAGTGCTTGAGAGAGTATAAGTTACATGAAAAATTTTCTAAGTGTTCTTTCTTCCAAAAGGAAATTTGGTATTTAGGACAAATAATATCAGTTGAAGGAATTTCAGTGGATCCAGCAAAGATTAATGCTATCCTAGAATAGCCTATACCTAAGAATGTGCATGAAGTGCATAGCTTCATGGGTTTGGTAGGATAATACAGAAAGTTTGTTTGAATTTCTCTAAAATTGCAAGTCCAATAACTTCCTTGCAAAGAAAAGGGAAATGTTTTGATTGGTCAGATAAATGTCAGGAGGCATTTGATCTACTAAAAGAGAAATTGACAACTACACCAATTCTAAAAATCCCCAATCCCGAAGAGGTCAGTTCGAAATAATAACTAATGCCTCAAGAGAATGATTATGGCTCCTTATGTAGAATGGGTGAGTGATATCCTATGAGTCTAGAAAGATTAAAGCTTATGAGAAGAATTATGCTTCACATGATTTAGATTTGGCAGCAGTTACGCATGCTTTGCAAGTATGACATCACTATCTGTTAGGGGAAACCTTTGTGCTAAAGTCATACCATCAATGTCTTAAGTATGTATTTTCTTAACCACGTCTGAATGCTTGACAAAGGAGATGGTTAGAATTGATATCCAGCTATGACTTTGAGATAAGTTATATTAAAGGAAAAGAGAACAGATTAGTAGATTCTTTGTGTTAGTGGAGACATATTTCATCAATTGTCTCTATTCATGGAAACTTCAAGGATTTAGTGTTGCAAAAAATTATCAGGAGATGAATACTATGAGTAGGTCAAGAAATCTCTAACAGTAGATCCTAAAGATTCAAGGTGTGATGGGTTTCATTTTGAACCTAATGGATTGTTGAGGTACAGAGGAAGAACGTATGTTCCTAGTTCTACTGAATTAAGGAACCTTGTGTGGAAATAAGTTCATTATGTGCCATACTCATGACATCCTGGAGTAACCAAACTTCTAGCAGATGTAAAACCTCTTTATTTATGGAAAGGAATGAAGAACAATGTTGCAAGACTTGTAGTAAGTTGTCTAGAATTTTAAAGATTTAAATCAAAACATCAACATCCTGTAGGACTTTTGTATCCACATGATATACCAGAATGGAAGTGGCAAGTCATAAGCATGGATTTCATGCAAGGTCTCCAAATGTCTAGAAATAGACATGATGCAATCTTAGTTGTGGTAGATAATTCATGAAGGTAGCACATTTCATACTAAGAAATTTATCTGATGGAGCACCAATTTTAGCTCGCAATTTTTTTTCAAGAAGTGTTTAGATTACACAGAGTTCCTGAGAAGATTATCTTAGATAGAGATATGCAGACAATGTCAAGGTTTTGGTAAACCTTGTTCTCAACAATAGGAAGCAAACTAAATGTGAGTGCAACTTATCATCCTAAAATATATGGTTAAACTAAGAGAGTTAACTTGGTTTTAGAGGATTTGTTACGAATGTATTGCATGGATCCAAAATATAAGTGAGAAGAGTACTTACCACTTGTGGAATTTTCTTATAACAATTCCTATCATTTTTCTATCAAGATGGTACTATTTGAAGCATTGTATGGAAGAAAATGTTGAATCCTTTAAATAGGGATAAGCTAGAAGATAGGATTAGCATCAGTCTAGAATTGCTAGCTGAAATGGAAGAAAAGGTTACGTTGATCAGAAAAAGATTGGCAGAAGCCAATGATAGACAGAAAAGTTATGTTGATACCAAGCGAATTCAAAGACAATTCTCTATTGGAGAGAAAATCCTTTTGAGGGTCAAACCTCAAAAAACTTCTATAAAATTTGGAAAGTCTTCCAAATTAGCTCCTCATTATGTAGGACCTTTCAAAGTACTTTAAATGATCAATTCAGTTGCCTACAAGATTGTTGTACCACCAACCTTAACTAGAATGCACAATATTTTTCATGTTTCTTATCTGAAAAAGTATATTGTAGGAGATAACCATATTCTAAATTGGAATACATTACAGATATAGGACCCAAGAGTGGTCATGATCGAGCCTCTCAAAGTGATAAAAAAATGCAAGCTTCTCTTGCATAATAGAGAGGTTATGTAGTGCAAGGTCCAATGGGACCAATATGCAAAAGATAGTGCTACATGTGAGGATTACCATGAGTTCTATCAAAAATCTCCTCATTTATTTCATGCTTTTAGCAGTTAAACAAAAACTTGTTTTAAATTTTTAATTAGTACATTGAATCATCGAGGACAATGAATCTTATGGGGAGAGATATGTTACATCCCTAATTTTGGCTTTGATTTAACTATTTACTTTTACATGAATAGAAGTGAATTTATGAAAAATAATTTAATGTTATGTTATAATGTCAGAGTAAAACATTGATTTTATTATATATTAGTTCAAGTGATTAAGTATAATGCATGTGATTAAATGATTTAGTAATTCACTTTATGAGAATTTGATTTGTATTCATAAGATTTATAAATGGACTAATGATGCATTGATCACAATTTGGTGATTGTAAGATGTATGCAAGAAAATAGTTTTTGATTAATCTTTGAGAAAGATAGAGTATCTTCTAAGGAGAAGAGAACAGACCTTTGCTTTTGAACTGTTCATTTAGTAAACCCTTTTTGATTCAATTTCAAGAATTATCAAATGTGACTACCTTTTAATTCATAATTGTTGTTAAATTTGACATGTTTTGCTTTTCTGATGTATTGATAAGACATACCCAACAAAATGCCACATAATTGACATTTATCACATGTCATTTTGCCCACAAACTTGGATCCTAAAGAAAAAAAAAGAAGAAAGTCCAATCTCACACTTCCCTACCCAAACATTTAAAAAAAAGATAAAATTATATTATGTCAAGGGTGCTAAAATTATATAGATGAAAGTAAACATACATAATTAATGTAAAGTACTCATAAAATATCCATTGTTAACCAAACAAAATAAATAAAACTCAAAATACATCAAAGAAAAAGAGAAGAAGGCCTTTCATTATTCTTAAGTTATTTTCTTTTCATTTTAAAATTTAATAGAGTGTAAGTTTCAAGAATTACCAATTGTGACTACCTTTTAATTCATAATTATTGTTGAATTTGACATGTTTTGCTTTACTATATACTGATAAGACATACCCAACAAAATGTCACATAATTGACATTTATCACATGTCATTTTGCCCATAAACTTTGGGCCCTAAGACAAATAAAAAAAATGCAAGTCCAATCCCACACTTCACTATCCAAAATTTTAAAAATTAAATTAAATTAAATTATGTAAGAGTGTTAAAAGTCATAGAGATAAGTAAACATACATAATTAATGTAAAATACTCAAAATATCCATTGTTAACCAAAGAAAATAAATAAAACTCAAAATACATCAAAGCAAAAGAGAAGAAGGCCTTTCATTATTCTTAAGTTATTTATTTTTATTTTAAAATTTAATTAACATTTCTCTATTATTTATTTTTGTTGTTTCTTAGTCTCCTTACTTTATTTAGGTTAGTTTTTTATATATGTAATTTTTATAATTTAATAGGTTAACTCAAGTTATATGTAGTAACAATTTTATTGTATTTAAAGGTTATAATTTAATTGATGAGATTGATGGTATGTTTTGTCATATCATCTATCAAGTTTTAAATCTTTTGGGAGTGTAATTGGTCTAGGTTTGACACTGCCACCATAATTTGATGTGTTTAAATACTATTTGATGTGCCAAACATATTTACTTATATTAACTTCAAAAGGCAAAAAGGAGAACAAATAAAATAACTAATATTCTTGTAAATAAAGGAGGTTTTATTTCCAACAATGGTTCTATTCCCAACTTTAAGGCCTATTGCTAAACATGGCCTATCGATCGATGCTCCTACAACACAAGTTTTATGACTGGCATGCTAACAGAAATCCTAGCTTTAGTGAACAACGGAGAGAGATACGCCCCATATTGAGAAAACTAGGACTGAGAGATCAAAAAGGGCAAAGGAAAAGGGTTTGGTTTCAAGACCAAAATCCAAACCAAGCAGTGAGGCTGTGTTTCCCCTTTAAAGAGAGATGCGCATATCCCAGATATCCCTTGAAACCCCAACATGACGCCTTTAAAGATTTTAAAAAAAAGAGAACCATTACTCACTTAGAAACAAAAAGGGGCAAAAGAATGCTGAGTTCTACTACAAAAGATTTCCCTTAGAGAAAGCTGGTGTCAGGGAAAAGGACAGATATCCATAGAGCTACGGGAAGGTGACTAGAGGAAGGTCATGAACCTAAGTATAAAAAGGTTTGGACCCCCAAATTTAAGAGTGTAATAAGAAGTAATGAGTTCAAGGATGTCTCCTTAGAGCGGGTGGAGCTAGAGCTAAAAGAAAAGACAAATCTCTTGAAAGAAACAACTATGATCACTAAAGTCCTTTCTCCCCATTTTTCAGTAGATGATCTGAGATTATGGTATCTAAATTCCTAGGAAAAGATAGAAACCTTCTGGGAATTGGGAAATGGGTTCTTCTATTTTGTGTTCTCTGATAAGGAAGAAAGAGACAACATTTTGTCTAAGAAAATATGGAGATTTAATCAAACAGTAATCTGTTGTCAATAGTGGAGACCCAACTTTCACATGGGGAAGGAATAAATTCCACTAATTCCCATCTGGATTCAGCTACCGTATCTCCCGCTAGAATATAGAACCAGAAATTCTGAAATGTATAGGTAACTCCATTGGGGTATGCCAAGAAGTGGATATCCCAGTGGAAAACCTTTCTTTCTCCACAGTCAAGATACAAATCCTTACAGATGCCAAAGATTTATTACCCAAAAGACTTAAAATGAAATCCTCGTATGGATCTTGGCTACAAGAAATTACCCTCCAAGATGGGACAGTCTCGGATGATTTGGCAAGGCTGTAAGCTTTCTATTCAATTGAAGTCACAACAGAAAAGCAAAATCTATCCGACCCCCAAAAGTCCACTTCAAATCTAGCCTTTAATGCAGAGGTCCCTATTGACGGGATAGACCAAATCTCAAGGGAAGAAGAAGCCTCTCATGTTTAGTGGAAGGACGCGCCAAGCCCTTTTCTTTCTGCAGTTGAGGAGCCAGCTCAGATAATATCAGACCATGAGCAAATTTTTGGAGGTGAAGGGATAGTCCAGGTCTTGCTACAAGGGCTAAATGTGGTAGGGACTAAGAGATCTGAGGACCCTGAGGAAGAGGCTAACAATGAGATTGTAAAGGCTCAAAATATCCCAGAGGAATTGCCCAAGACCCAAGACAGGGTCTTTCAAGAGTATAGCCCAAGAGATTTTTGTGAGAAAAGGGGGGAAGATCAAACCCTCTCCACCGAAGCTCTAGCAAGGGTGGAGGAGGATTGGCTCAATTGGGATGTGGATATCCCCTTACGAGAAATGATACAGACCCCTCTAAATGATCAAGGGAAGAAGGTGGATAGGGAGCAAGGAATAGAAGACTTCTCTTATGATCTACTCCAGGACAATGAAACTTTGCGAGACCTCCTGGACCAAGTAGCTAGGAAGGTAGCTAATAACATGATCGAGGAGATAGCAGATGAAGTAATGCAAGAGGATCCAAACAAATCTGAAACCAGACCTCTAGGCCTCAAGAGGATGAGTATGAACACCCCAAATACAAAGGGCTCCCCTTCCTCGACCAGGAAAAGCACTAGACAGAAACAATTGAGAAAACAGAAAGGCCACACACTGGGTCAAAGCCTTCAATCCAAACAGAGTCCAAGCAAGAGGAGAGTGCAAAACTCTTCGAGGAAGTCATGAGGATAATAATGTGGAATGTTAGGGGCCTAAACACCCCTAACAAAAGAGCTCTCATCAAATCTCAAATTGATGAAGAAAAAGCAGATACTTTGTTGCTCCAGGAAACTAAACTATCTAATGTCTTAACTGACCAAATTTTCAAAAGTTGGACTGGATGGAATTTTGATGGGATGGTTGCACGAGGTGCTTCAGGCGGTCTTGCTATAGGCTAGAAAAAGTACATAACACCACTCGAAGTGTTGGATAAGAATGATAATTACATAATTGGTAAGTTCCCCTCCTGTCTATCCAGAGTGGATCTTTGGGTAGTGAATGTTTATGCTCCTAATGACTTGAACCAGAAAAATCAAATATGGGAGGAACTCTTTGGCTGGCTTCAGGTTTTGTCTAGGAACATGTTTCTTCTGGGAGGTGACTTCAACTCCATATTAGATGACTTTGAAAAGTCTGGGGGCATCACACATCTAGCCAGGTCTCAGCGAGACTTCAAAGAGTTTGTCAATAAGAATCTCTTAATAGACTGCATTCCAAAAAATGGTAAATTCATGTGGACAAATAGAAGATGGGATTTTCTAAAAATTATGGAAAGACTGGATAGATTTCTCCTTTCTCCAGCCTGCTTCAATTTACCTATTAGTATTGAATTTGATATTCGACCGTTGGCAGGGTCGGACCATTTTCCCCTCAGGTTACAAATGGGAGGTGATGTCTTTCTTAGAAAGAAGAGATTCAGATTCCAGTCCATGTGGTTTAGAGATGCGTCCTTTGTGGAAAATGTTAAAAACTAGTGGGCACAAATTCCTTTTGTGGAGGCCTCGCACATGTTCTAGCTATCAAGCAAACTAAAGCTGCTAAGACATAAGGTGATGGAGTGGAACAAGTCTCACTTTTTAAACATCTTCAAAGAAAAATCCAAGATCCAGTTTGAATTGAGATCGCTAGAGGAGACTATAATTAAAAATGGCATGGATGCCCATTCTTACCTCGAGGAGAAGCATCTCAAAGCTGAGTTAGAAGAAACTCTAAAGAGAGAGGAAATTTATTGGAGGCAAAGATCGAAGGAACTATGGCTAAAAGAAGGAGACAAAAACACGTCTTTTTTCCACCACTCCTCCAAGGTACGTGAATGCTTAAATTCCATTAAATTGATTTAGCTCCCAAATGGACATGTTAGTATAGATTCCTCAGAAATATTGTCTGCTGTAAAAGTTTTTTTCTCTAATCTCCTCTCTATATCCACCCCCGATAATCAAAGTGGTTAGATACCTTGTAACTTAGTACCTAAATTGGTCAAGGTGAATCACAATTTTATTTTGTTGAAAGAGTTTTCTTTAGAGGAAGTCAGAATAGTTGTTTTCTCTCTAGTGGATGAAAAAGCATCAAGGCCAGATGGATGGACCAGAATTTTCTTCCAAAAATGCTGGGAAATAGTAGGTAGGGATGTTTTCTTAGCAGTGGAGGAATCAAGGAAAAATAGAAATGTCCTTACAGAATTTAAGTCAACATGTTTAATGCTAGTTCCAAAATTAAGTTCGCCACAATCCTTTGAAGACTTTAGGCCTATCTCTCTATGTAATTTCATATATAAAATAATCTTTAAGGCCATTGCATAATGGATGGCTATCTTTTTTCCTGAACTAATATCAGCGGAACAGGGTGGCTTTGTCCTAGGCAAAGAGACTTTAGAGGGTGCTATCTTAACACATGAGATCCTACATTTGGTTGGCAAAGATAAAAAGGCAACCATGGTAGTCAAATTGGATATGTCAAAGGCGTATAATAGAGTTGATTGGAAATTCCTCTATGTTATCTTGCGGCAACTAGGATTTTCTAGAGAAGCAGTAAAATGGATTCTATCCTATGTTACAGGCTTTCAGGTTTTAGTTGTTATTAATGGGAAATAGTCAGAAACTTTTGTACCCATGCGTGGCTTGAGGCAAGGAGATCTCCTATCCCCTTACCTCTTTATACTTATGATAGAACCCCTCACTTTGGCTATCAAGGAAGCAAAGAGAAGAAAAGATTGGAAAGGCATCAAAATAGACAAGATCCTAGAACCCTTCTCCCACACCTTATTTGCAGATGACACAATTCTATTTGGACAAGCCTCTGTCCCAGAAGCAAGCACCATGATGAATACAGTCAAGTTATATTATGATATTTCCAGGCAGTTGGTCAATTTTAACAAGTCAATGGTGTTCTTCCAAAATGTTTCCCTTCAGATGCAGAATGAAATTCATGGAATTCTAAATCTTGATAGTCAGCCTTTGCCTGGACGGTACCTGGGCCTTCCTCTCTTTAACGGTAGGTATAAAAATGAACTATGGAAAAAAGTTCTGGCCAATTTTCATACTAAATTGTCCAATTGGAAAGGTCGAAGCCTGTCATTGGTAGGTCAAATTATGATGATAAAGGTGGTTCCTTTCGCGGTGTTGGTTTACATGATGTCAGTCTTCCACATCCCAAAAGGTATTATTTCAAAGATAGATAGGATTTGTAGAAACTTTCTATGGCGAAGTTTGATGCAAGAGAAGAAAATCCATCTTTTGGCTTGGGATAAGGTGTGTAGACCAAAAGAGAATGGAGGGTCTGGAATTCTCAATATAGATATTCAAAATCAAGCCTTAGGGGCAAAGTTGGCGTGGAGTATGTACTTGAAACCTAATGCAATATGGGTTAAACTATTGAAAGCAAAATACCTTGACTACTTTGACAATGAGAGATTCTTCACAGTGAAAAACCCCCCTAAAGGCTCAGCAATATGGAACTTCCTTGCCAAGAGTAGAGATATACTTCAACCCAAACTAACATGGTTAATCCATAATGGAGAAAAGGCTGACTTTTGGTTTGACTCTTGGAGTGGGGGGCCAGTCTTGGCCGCTAGGAAGGATCTTGTAGATGCTAGAATCTTCCTTCAAGAAAGATGGGGTATCAAAGCTAAGGACTACTGGAATGTCTCAAGAGTCGGGTCCACAGTTTTAGTAGTGTGGAAAAGCACCAGGGACTGTAACTTTCCAAGGAAACAGAAAGCAATACTGAATAAAATTCTTAAGGAAAAGCTAGTTATTGCTTCTAATACAGAGGATGAAGTCACCTGGATGGGTGCTAAATCCAGCTTGTATTCAGTAAGAGAGGGATACAAAGTCTGTATGCAAAAACCCTTTTTAGACTGGCCTTCAAATTTGTGTTGAGGGGATGCCTTGCTTCCCAAAGTAGGAGCTTTTGTGTGGTGTGTGCTCCACAACAAGATCTTGACGAGTGATCAAATTAAAAGACTGGGGATAGGTTCAAATTTCCCTTGTGTACTTTGTGGGGGTGCCGATGAATCAATAGATCACCTTCTTTTACATTGTCCCTTCAGCAGAGATTGTTGGCTCTAGCTTCTCAGAAAGATAAATTGGTGTACTCCAGTTTCCAAATCTCTATTTCAAATGTTCCTGAATTGGCCTACCCCAATGACCAATTCTCATTTAGCCAGTATATGGGTCATCAGCCTGTCGATGGTAATCTGGCACCTTTGGTGGGAGAGGAACATCCGAATCTTCAAAAAGGAAGCCAGATCAGTGGCCTAGGTTTGTGACAGGTTAGAATCGACAATCTTAGATCAGTTACTATCTATCCTTAGACGGTCTAATCTCAAGACATTGGTCTGGTCTAAATGGGATGAGGAAGTAATTCACTTTTGGCCGGTAGTGAATAAGGTAGGATTTGGCAGCCTCTCTACATCAGTTAAGCCTGTGGCAAAAAGAGCTCAAGTAAGATGGATCCCTCCCTCCCCCGTTCTTCAAGATGAACTTTGACGGTGCATGTCGAGGCAATCCAGGTCCGTCGGGTATAGGGTGTGTCATTAGAAAAGAGGACGGATCATTTTTTGCACCCAAGTTGACTAAACTTCCAAGAGGCACCAATAATGAGGCAGAGGCATGGGCCCTGGTTCACGGTTTATCAATGGCAGTTGAGAAAGGAGTTAAAAATGTTTGGATAGAGGGAGACTCTCTGATAATCATTAACACCATCAAAGGGAAAGGCTTGGACAATTGGAAACTCAATTATATCCTCACTCAGGTCATCACCCTTCTAAATGTGCTGGATTTCTACCTTATCTCCCACACCCTCAGAGAAGGCAATAAGGTGGTGGACCTTTTAGCCAATCTAGTCGTTGATCAAGAATTTGTTACTGTTCAATACCTACCTGGTGATAAGGATCATTTGAATCTATTCAATCTCATTGCAAAAGAGAAGGAAAGAGCGATGGGTGGAATTACTTGATGTAGAAGCTTTCAAGACAAGATCTCTGGTACATTAGCAAATTAGATTTGTAAGTTGGGGTTACTTTCTTTCACCTGTTTATTCATCCGCCGGATGAGCTGTAAGATCTGACATTCCTTTACTCCTCTCTTGCTTGATCTAGACTGGCAGTGGCTATCTGACAAGATCTATCCCCTCTTTAATCTGAGCCTTAACTCTTAGCCTCCCTCCCTGGCAAGCTTTAATGGACACAAGCTGCTTACCACTACATTTAGTGTTCTGAGTTTAAATGATGTTCGCTTCAAAATGGTTTATAGGGGGGGACTACGGATCATAGCATATCTATCCCATTAAGAGAGGTGATATGGAATTATGACACATATATTAAATAAGGACTCCAAGGAGTTTACGACTATAGCTTGTCCAACAGAATCCCCATGCTGGGATGCATGGCAAACTCTCATAGTTGGTCCCTTCTCCGAGGTGGCCCCTCAGCTCGCCCGTTAAAGCCTTCTGACTCTGTGATGTCATCGTCATCATTTGACCTTTATTAGGCTCTTGCTCCTTATTTGTTGCTTGTTGGCTCATTAGGAGACATTGGCTGGTTGTTGTTCCCTAATATCTGTCATTAAGCTTTCAGCCCCCAGGGTTTCTACGTGATTTAGATTTTTGGGCCCTATTTTCTTAGTGCTAAGGTGCTAATGGCAGACATAAGCCTTAATCAAAGGCTATTTTTCCTAGTTCTAGAATGGGAGCCTGAAATCAGAGGCAGGGTGAAAGCGGCATATTTAATGTCCCTCCTTGATTGGGATTGTACTCTAATGCAATTCGTTGCCAGGAACATAGTCGGCCATGCCTGGATCAGAGGTTACGAAGGTTGAGTGTTAAATTTCTCAGACGTCATATCTCAGCTCCTGTCTAACATAATGGACTTAGTCGCTAATGGGGAGTTTGTGCACTCGCTTGCGACAGGGCTTTTTGCCAAAAATCTCTACACAGTGGATAGATGGGAATCTGCGGTGGCTGACTATAGTATGGATCAGGGTGACACCCTTATTGGCGGGCTCTTCAATCTTGCCTTGCTACGTACGTCGCCCTCTTAACAAGCTATCTACTGTGCCTTGCAAAACAACATTAAATCCCTATGCAGTCATGAATTGGATAATGTTTTACAGTCGCATTGTTTTCTTGTGACCAAGAAAAAAGCCTCCAGAATAAAGGACATCTTTTTGGCTATCTATTTTCTAAGGGTTCACTCTCCTGATTTAGCCCCAAGGATGCCTCAATATGCCTTAGAGGATCCTGAACAAGGCTTCTATCCAGATGTGGCTATCCTGATTGATGATCAGCACCTCCCAGCAGCTCCGACACTGGTGTGAGAGTGGTGGTAGGGGTGTGGTGTTTCTGTCTTGGTTTTAATGGCTCTATCCATTTTTTTGGTGTCGTGTTTCACAATTTTGGTCTCCCTTCCCATGTGGTCTCTCGGTGATGGTGGCGGTCATTTTGGTGGTTTAGGCTTCGAGCAGTCTTCAGTGCTTCTGTTGGGATGTGCAGCGTCCGTGTTTTCTCTCTTTTCTATTACGGCCTGAGTCAAGTATGTTTTCCTGGTTGGTTTTGGTTTAGTTCTTTCAGGGTGAAAAGGACTGCTTTTGTGTTATTTGGGTTTACTCGGCTCTGTTAAGGGCTTTGAAATGTATTATTTCTCTGGTCCTCAGGACTTGATACTCAATATTTGTTGTACTCTCGACTTATTTCCTTTTTAATATCTATGGGTGTTCATCACCTTTTTCTACTAAAAAAAAAATATCCATCAAATTTAGCCCATGTATCTATACACAGAAATCTGAATATTTGACTTGTGTATCTATAAACATGCATTTGTATCTACATGTATTCATGTGTGACATGTAGGATACACACATGTGCAAGTAGCCATAATCACACCAATATGCATGTACATCCATGTGAACATGTACACCATTGTGCACTAGCCATGCATGGGTTTTAATTACGCCTGGAGGCATTCCTACAGTCACAGCAGGGTGGAGAAGAGGAGCTGAAAGATTCCATAATATCTATGTAAACTAAACTAGTATATTTATATTTAAAAATATATATCTATAGTACGTTGAGATAATCTTCCAATTTCTTTTGGTTTTTGGTTTTTTTTTTATTCTTTCTTTTTACAATAGTCAGAGCAGAGGTGGGCTTGAAGTGTTGAAAGATTCCAAGATTCTATATAATTTTATAAGATTTGAATCTAGAAACAAAAAACATAAGATTTATATGCATGGGATTATTAAGATAGAGGATCATAATGAAACACCACAGACAACACTCTTATAGATGCTTTTGCTATTTTAAGCCAAAATGTGAATGCTCATTCACATTCTGCTATTGTGGATTATCTTCCATGTTGGGGCTACTGTAATACTCTATAGATTCAAGCTTACCAGAGTCTTAGTTATTCTTGAATCTTTTGTTGGGGCTTGAGATGGTGTAGCTAATTGAACATAGGTAACTATATATTAAAAAAAAAAATTATATATTTTTTAATCAATAGCCACCCCATGATTCTTTATTTCACTACTGTTATTTCTTTTTAAGTGGCTAGTTATGGTCTGCAACACTTATTTTTAGCCCTACACTTCAAAGGTGTTTTTTATCTTTGTGTTTTATATCTTCACCACTGCAACACTTATTTTTAGCCCTGCACTTCAAAGGCATTTTATATCCTTATGTGTTTTACATTTTCATCTTTTTTTTTTTTTTTTTTTAATGCCTAAGGTAGTCCCTCTATGAGAAGGACTAGCCAGGTGAGGAAATCAATGGTTGCAAATGCATATTAAGAATGCAAGATGATTGAAAGTATTTACACTTTCAATCTCTACAAAAAAACATTGAATTTTCATTATTCCACATTAGTTTTTTGTTTTTGTTTGTGGTGTCTCCATTCATTGGTTTTCTTCGCCGCTTTTCTCCCCTGTCATGATTTCTGCTGAAAAAGTTAAAATTGTCGGTAGTGTCCTACTTTCATAGGGCGGATCACGATTTGTTTAAACCTCTCAAAAAGACAAGCCAATGACTGGGCATAGACGACAAATATCTAGAGACTTAATTAGAAAAGAGGAATGATGTTTTACGAAATGTCTTCAAATTTTCCTTCGACGTCAAATATCTAGAAACTTAATTACAAAAACACCATTCCTCTTTTCTCTTTGCCCTGTCGGTGGCTTGTTTTGTGGAGAGGTGTGAACAAATTGTCAATCTGCCCCATGAAAGTAGGATAGGACCGACAATTTTAATGTTTTTAGCGGGAATCGACAGAAAACCAGTGAAGGAAACTAGTGAATGGAGACACCGCAAACAAAAATAGAAAACTAACGTGGAACAATCAAAACTCAATGTTTTTTTCAGAGATTGACGGTGTAAATACTTTCAATCATCTTACATTTTTAATACACATTTGCAGTCGTCGCTTTCCTTGCCTGGCCAGTCCCTCTCACAGAGGGAATGCCTTAGGCATAAAAATAATTCAAAGAAAAAAAAGATGAAGATATAAAACGCATAAAGATATAAAATGCCTTTGAAGTGCAGGGCTAAAAATAAGTGTTACAGTGATGAAGATATAAAACACATATAGAGATATAAAATTCCTTTGAAGTGCAGGGCTAAAAATAAGTGTTGTAGACCATAACTAACCACTTAAAAAGAAATAACAGCAGTGAAATAAATAATCATGGGGCGGCTGTTGATTAAAAAATATATGATATTTTTCTTTTATATAGAATTACCTATCTTCAATTAGCTGCACCATCTCAAACCCCAACAGAAGATTCAAGGACAATTGAGTCTCGAGTAAGCTTGCATTGAGAGAATATTATAGTAGCCCCAACATGGAAGATAATCCACAGCAGCAGAATGTCAATGAGCATCCACATTTTGGTTTAAAAGAGAAAACACATCTATGAGAGTCTTGTTTGTGGTGTTTCATTATGATCCTATATCTTAATAATCTCATGCATATAAATCTTAGGTTTTTTGTTTTTAGATTCAAATCTTATAAAATTACACGGAATCTTGGAATCTTTCAGTGCTTCAACTCCACCTCTATTGTGACTGTAGGAATGCCTCTTAACATAACAAGAATCAAAAAATAAAAACCAAAAACCAAAAGAAATTGAAAGATATATCTCGTAGATATATTTTATTAAATATAAATATACTAGTTTAAAATCAAATAAAATCAATATTTTTATGGCTCTATCAAATGAAATGGACAATTTTCTGCATATCGTAAATTCTAAAGGATTATAGTAACTAGCACTTGCATCCATAGGAGGTTCAAGGAATACGCCGATAGGAACAACTAATGAGTTTAAAAAAATTTCCGGCTTGAATTTTTTTAAGGGCATGAGACAATTCTGAGCACTATAATGCTCACATATAAAAGCCTACCGGCTAATTAGTCCATGATACTGCTTGTTTAAACCCCCAGCCCCCCCGCACCCCCCTCTCTATCTATATAGATACATACATACATACATAGAGACAAAGATGTGTATGTACGTGGAAGCGTAGGCAAGGCATATCAATCCCTCAAAGAAATGTGGTCTCATGGACTGCAACGATTGCAGGATATGCACAAAATGGATTTGTTGATAAGGCATTAAAAACTTTCAAGAAAATGCAATTGAATATCCACACAGATGTGTATGTGGACGCATAGACAAGGCACGTGAACTGTTTTACAAAATCCCTGAAAGAAATGTGGTCTAATAGACTGCAATGATTGCATGATACGCACAAAATGGATTTGTTGAAAAGGCCTTTGAACATTCGTGCAAATGAAAATGGCAGGTGTAAAGCCAGATTCCAACACCTTTGCTAGCATCCTCTGTGCCTGTATCAAAATGGTAAGCTTTGGAACAGGGTATGGACATCCATCAAGGCATAATGGAAGGCAGAATTTTGTCAGATATTATAGTTGGAAATGCTCTGATAGACATATATACAAAATGTGGAAGCACAGACAAGGCACACAAACTGTTTGACAAAATGCCTCAAAGAGATGTCATCTCATGGAATGGAATGATTGCAAGATTGCACAAAATGGATTTGTTGAACAGGCTTTAGAAACTTTCAAGCAAATGCAATTGTCAGCTATAAATCCAAATTCCACAACCTTTGCTAGCATCCTCCCTGCCTGTGCCCAAATGGGAGCTTTCGAACAGGGTATGGACATCCTTCAAAGCATAATGGTAGGGGGATTCTTGTGAGATATTGTAGTTTGAAATGCTCTGTTAGACATGTATGCAAAATGTAGAATCATAGACAAAAAATGTGAACTGTTTGACAGAATTCCTCAAAGAGATCTCATATCATGGAATGCAATGATTTCTGGATATGCATAAAATGGATTTTGCAATGATGCTCTCAAAATCTTTGAATTAATGAAGCACTCTGAAACATTTCCTAACATTGTAAGCTTTGCTTGTATTCTAGGTGCACGCAGCCATGCAGGTTTAGTGGATGAGAACTGTACATACTTTAATCACATTTGTAACCCTTATTGCATTACACCTACAATTGATCATTATGTGTGCATGGTTGACCTCCTTACCTGTGCTGGCTATCTTGAAGACACCCTAAACTTTATCATTGAGATACCTGTTAAATCTGTGCTGGTTGTATGGATGTGTTTTCTTGGTGCCTGTAGATCACATATGAATATAGGCTTAGGCGTATTTACAGCAACACTGCTTTTTGATTTGGATCCTAAAAATGTTGCACAACTTACGTTCTTCTCTCAAACATCTATCCAGAAGTGGGCAGGTAAGGTGAGGTTTAAATTTGGTAAGGAGGTTGATGAAAGATAGAGGAATTAAAAAGATCCCTGGATGTAGTTGGATTGAAGGGCATAAAATGGTACATGTTTTTTGTGTAGGAGACAGATCACATCCATAGACAAAGGATATCAGATCACATGCATAGACAAAGGAGATCTATGCAAAGTTGGAGAAATTGGCTTGGAAGATGAAGGCAGCAAGGTATTTTCCAGATTCAAAAATTTACTTAATGCTGCGGAAGGATGGGAAAAATAATTATTTCTCTGCCACCATGGTGAAAAGTTGGCAATTGCATTTGGTTTGTTAAACATACCCCATGGAACAACTATTAGAGTTGTTAAATCTAATTTTAATTGAAAGTGAAAAATAGCCCATAGAGATATACAACCAGTACATGGGAAGGCTAGGGGTGCCCAAACTTACAAAGGTAATTTAATTTAAATTGACTAAATTTTAGATTTTAATGTCCACTAAGTACAGGATTCTTAAGGCATTAATGTGCTTTAACTTATCCTGAAATAAAAGGCATGAATGGAATGCAATCCTCATTACAGCCATGAGATGTGTTGACAATGTAGATTATGATACACACATGGCATGAATAATGAGTGGAAAAGTGGATGAATTTGTTTAGACACTGACAAGCTTCATTACCCAAGCAAGGATTTATAAAAATCCTTACCTGCCACTCCCGTGCGCTGTGCCAGCCATGCTGTCTATGGAGTATGGGAGTTCCTGCTCTGTGCACCCAAAAAAGAAATTGTTGCAATTGTGGCCCTTCCTATGTTGGATTCTGTGAACAAAAAACCAAGTTTAAAATATAAAATATACACTTCATTTTTTATTTTTGTAGAAACAAATTCTAAAATTGAAATAAAAAATAAACAATGGTGAGACCTAAAAAATTTAACGTCTCCGCCACATGCATTGTACTTGAAAATACCTTTGCAATGAGACATTCACTTGAAGCGCAAAATTTCTCCGACCTCACTGCTAACGAAAAAGGTCTGCATTGCAATAAGTAGAGTGCAGTTAAGCAGCTTGAATCTGGTAGTGATAATTGATTCAGGGTTCGTCCCGAAATAATGTTGTGCCTAAATATTTAAAGGGATTACAGCCATTTTGTTATAATGAGAGGGTTTTGCATAAAGATAACGCGTGAAACATGAAATGGAAATCCCCTTCACAGTTCTGCTGTTTTCTTGGTCTCTTTTCTCGTTACCAGTATTACCAATATCTTTCGAAAGAAGGCCGCTTGAAAAAAGCCATTGAAATAGGGCATACTGCCTATCCTACAGTATCGGGGTTGATTTTGGTAGTGCAGTAGTACTTGTTGAGGTGTAATGAAGGAAAGAAGATGATGTGTAGAATAAACGAAATAGAAACTTAGCGTGTTTATGAAGGAAAGAGGATGATGTGTAGACACAAAGCAATTCATGTCTTCCAATCCATTAAATACCAGCCCTCATGCCGTTTAAAGGGTTTGCGAAGAAGAATTATTAGAGATTCCAGGGTTGCTGTTTGGTTTACATAATTCTCCTCATAAATCAAGTAGTTCGTTTTCCAGTATAAGAGAATTATCGCCTTAAATAAACGTAGTAGTTGGATTCTCCCCTAACACCAAATAAGGAATTTTAAAATAAACAACTTTTTCCATAAACAACAAAGGAATTGCAAACATCTCTTATGAAAACTATAGAAATTATGTCTTGAATGAGGAATGCATTAGAGTAGTTTGAACATGTCCAACCTTAAAGCCTTACTAGACCAACATTTATGTCATAGATTACACAAGGAACACCATTCCCTACCTATTTTGCACCTACCCTATTTCATCATTGCAATACTACCCATAGAAACCAAAGTCGTGACTTGAATGTCATGTTTATTACAAAACCATGAAAGTAATTTGCACCAAGGATACCTTAGAGAATTTCAAGAATAGATAACTCTCTATTAGTAATGTCCGGGTAGAAGTGAAACAAAGTTAGAGGTTGAAACAACACTGAAATCTCCCTAAAGCCTGCACTTTAGATTGAATTGAAGAAAGCTTAAACTAAAGCTTCTTTAAGAGAAGTTGTCTTATCCTTAACTAGTGCATATAATTGTGTCATATACAAGACAAACAAGTGAACTAGCATATGAAATTTCACTTCAAAGGGATAAATAGTATGAGAAAACATCACAAGGTAGTGAAGACATGAAATAAACTACACAATGAGTCAATGGAAAGACTCTCAAACCACATTACAAAAACAAAAGCCCCAAAAGTGTTGATTTACAAGTCCATTTACAAAGGAAAACAACAAGAGAAGCAGAGGAAAGAACAAATCTAGCAAATGCACATGCTTCACAATTTCACAAAGATTACAAAAGGGACAAGACAAAGGAGCAATTGAAAGGAAATGCAAATGACTGCTTATAAGCAACTTAAAATGAAGTACAAGGCATGTTGTTAGTTGAGTATTGTTGTGACCCTTCACAACAAACCCTTAAAATATAAAATTTGGGAACCCTAGAGCTTTAAGTTGAGATTCATGTTTCTTGCAGAGACTAAAAAGGTTTCATTTGGCATTTACCTTATTTTATTGCCTTGATGAAATTGTATTATCGAAAGTGGTAAATGTCCTAGTACTGTGCTTTATTATCCTAAGGGGACGTTTTGTTTAAAAGAGGCAGCGTTATTTTATTTTTTTTGCAAAAAGATAAAGTCTTCATTCGTAAAGTGCAAATGTGCTTTGAAACCCTAGTCTCCTTTTGTTAAAAGAATTGCAAACCGCCTTCAATTTATGGAAGCTTGAGAGTGGTAAATTGCTAAACCATCCTCGAACCCTGAAGTGCCAGTTGGTGGGCCATTAATGGCACATGTGCAAGGGGAGATCAAAACATCGAGTCCATTAGTTTGCCCATCATTTTGACTTCTTCATGTAGTTATTAGCGATTCAACTCCTTGTGACCACCCAACACCCTCAAATCTAGATTTGTCAAGCTATTTGAAAGCACTTCTACACTTTCTCTAGGTTTTCTTGCATTTTTTTTGCTTCACATTGAGTTGTTTACCATCTGTAATTTTGGGGTTTTATTTTAAATCTTGGCCTTAGTCCATTTAATGGTGTTTTCCTACAAATATTTTCTATGCCATTATTATTATTATTGTTGTTGTTGTTGTTGTTGTTGTTGTTGTTGTTGTTGTTGTTGTTTGCATTGGCTTCAGATGGCTTAAATCTATGAATTTTAAAATTTTCTATCAAAACCCTACTAAGCCTTGCTCGGCCTTCTACTCTGTAAATCCCATGTCCTAGTTTTGAGCCTTAACCAATGTTTTGGCTTTTAATTAGAAACCCTAAGACCTAGTTTTACAGTGACCAACAAGAACAAAGACTATAAAATACCAAATAGATCAGTTGGAGGCACAGATAGAGGTCATCCACACACAAATTCAACAACTGCAAGATCAAATGGATTAGATAATGGCACAGATCAAATAGTTGAGAGAAGTGATAAGCTTGATACTAGCACATCTGACCAGAATATTGGGGGAAGCTAAGAGGAGTGCACAATAAATACAAATCTCTACTAGTCTTGTGGAGGCCAAAACAAAATAATCAAACTCAGGGCCACATACAAATATTACAACATGCCAAGAGTTAGTGGGATACTACTCTATCATAGGGGCAAGTGTACAAAGATGGGCGACCAAAACAAGGTCTTAAGATGCCACTTTTTTTCTGAAATCAGGAAATACTGATGTTTGATGAGAAATTGAAGATAGTTACACTCAAAATTCAAAGATACAACAAAAACAAGAGTCATAGTGCTCTGAATCTAGTTTCTAAACTACTATTTTTTTCAAAAATGGTTGAGCTTAAGGGGTTCAAAAAGGGGGAGCACACAAATTGGTCCTATTTTTTCAAAAAAACATAACATAGAATTTGGTGTGCACTCCCTAAAATGTTAACTTTTTTCTAGTATTTCAAAAATTGCTTCAGTGAGAAATTAGCTAACATCATGTAGTTTGTCCCTGATTTTTCCTAATTTTTCTGATAATTTTTTGATGAATATTGATTTTTTTACTAATTTTCAAAGTGGACACATCCTGAAAAATAGAAAATTGAGCGTGCCCCCCCTTAAAAAATTTAAGACTAATCAAAAATTAATTTTTTCTTTGAATATGTGTAGAATGGAGTCTAGTTTCTAAAAATGTAATTTATTTAAAATTTCAATGAACGGTTAAAAAAAGGTCAAAAATACCAAACACTAGTTTTTAATAAAAAATGGATACACCAACAAAGGAAATTAAAGATGAAATCCTTAACATACTCAAAATGTGAAAAAAATTATATGGTTAGAAAGCTAATAGAGAGCTTAAGATTATGGCACTATTTTTTCAACTCGTCATTGAAAAAAGTACAAACCTGATGGGGAGCATGCTCCAGATAATATGATTTTTGTTACAATCTCAAAAAACACATCTTTGGATGTCCTAAACGTAGTCCAAGCCTTTGGGTTGGAAACCCAAGGCAAATCCAAGCCTAAGGCTTGGAAATCACCAAGGCAAAGCACATAATGCTCTTGTATTATGGTGAAATAAAACTCTCTCTCTCTCTCTAACTCTCTACTTTCCTCCCCTCTCTACCTCTTACCCTCTTTATCACTCTCTACTTCCCTCCACTGTCTACCTCCTACACTCTCTCTCATTCTCTTCTTCCCTCCCCTCTCTACCTCTTACAATCTCTCTCTCACTCTCTACTTTCCTCCCCTCTCTACCTCCTACCCTCTCTCTCACTCTCTACTTCCCTCCTTTTGTTAAGTTTTGCATGATGGTTGTTTTGCCATTGATGTCAAAATAGTGGGTCTTGTGATGTTGTAGTTGTTACTTGATGTCAAAATGCAAACAAGGTGTTGATAAAGGTGTTGTTAAGATGTTCAGGGGTACAATGAATGCTCATCTTGATTACCTTGTTTATATGGTAGTACAACTTTTAAATGTTGTTGCTCTCATATATGGTGTTGAAGAGTTGAAGATTTGATGTTCATGACATTCATTAACCTGTGTTTTGTTCTATTCTTCAACATGGCTTCAAATTGAGATGTTCCATTTGTCATCATTGTTATGCTTCAAGATTGTTAAGTTGCTTCAAGATTAGAATGCATGTCTGATGTTCTCAGGGGGTTGTCAAAAAGTGATCAGAGGATCTCAATTTTTAGTCTTCAGTCTTCATCATCACAGAGATGTTTGGATCAAGAATTGTTGCCAAGGATTTATTCATTCTCATCTTCATATTCATATTGTAATTCATGTGGATCATGTGGTTCAAGGAATCAGGTTGCTACTGAAATATCAAGGAGAGTCAAGGAGAGTTAAATGTATGGTTATCAAAGTGAGTCATGAGTTTGATTTGTGTGGAGTTGTTACTCAAAACCTTTTTGATGTTTCTGAGTCCTTTTTGGTTGGAGAAGTTAGGGTTTTCTATGTATTAAAAGTCTTTTATAAATCCTAAAACCCTAATGTTCTTAAGCCCTAAAGCCACCTTATACTACAAGTGTGACCATCATCATGTAAAGTTGCTTTTTGTTTTAACTGGTTGTTGACCTTCAATTATAGGTCATTCACTTAATTGTCACCCATTGAAGGGTCTTTAATGCATGATTTTGACCAGCCCTTCTTCTTTGCTAACTGGTTCTTAAAAGCTATATTCTTCTCACAAGACGGGAGTTTGAATCAAGGGTCGAGATTCAAAAGGCTAAGCCCGTGAATGCAAAATCAACAATGCAGATTTAAAGTTTTTTCAAATTCCAATGGATTAGTTCCTCTATTCAATTTAATGGGGAGTTAGAAGGATGAGAACCCTAACTATTCTTACAATTATGGAAACAAACCATTAGGGCCAGAAAAATTAATAGAAGGGGTAATGAGATGTTTTAGGCGATGCATGTTGGTGATTTGAAGACTACAAAGCAATACCTTCATGATGATAGGATTTATTCTAATATTTTAATGCACACCTATATATATGAAAGGTTTAAAACTTGAGGTATATTTTTCAGTATGTGTAGTGTATACAGAGGCATGTTGATGAATTACATTGCAGACCTTTATGTGCAGTATTACTAAGAAGGTCTTGTGAGATCTTGAGTTAGCAGATGGTGTTTGAAGACAAAAAGAATATGGATGAACAAAACAGAGTTTGCAAGATACACAGATTATCACACAGATTGTCCTAGATCTTGCTGTTAGAAAAGGAGAATGACCTGCAAGCATAGGAAAATTTGGTTTGCAAGAAGCATCAGAATACATGATAAGGAGTGTGTGGTATTTTATGCATATTAGCATTGTTTATATTGCTTTATAGAGTTTTTGATTCATTTTTACACTATCATTGTGTGTGAGGGTTATGTGTTGATTGGAAAAAGATACAAGAGGTTGTGATTGTCTTCAGAGAAGACTGACATGTGTTACAGGGGGATTGAAGTATTATGTAATCATTGATGAACAATGTCATTTGTGTGATAAGGAGGGTTATGTCATTTGATGCATTATAGTGTATCAAGGAAACCCCCTAAGTTAACTTTTCTTTCTTATGTGCACTTGTATCAACCAGTGAGGCACCTGATTGCCAGTGAGGCATTTATACTTGCTAGTGATGCATCCAATAGCCAATGAGGCACATTCTACCAGTAAGGTATTTGTTCTTGCCAACGAGGTGTCGAATAGCCAGTGATGCACATTCTGCCAGTGAGGTATTTGTACTTGTCATTGAGGCATTTTGTTTAATCCAGTTAGGCATTTTTAGAGTGGTTTTTCATCCCTATGAGGGTTTTCTACTCATCAAATGAAGTGTTATGTTTTTTGTTTGTCTCCATGTGTTCATGTGCCCTAATGCTCTAATGAAGGGGGTAAACCATAAAACACACAACAACAGAAATAGAATATAGAAAATAGAATATTTCTTTATTGATCTGGACAACTCATTACATTACAGAAGCTCAATTACAATCCGAGGAATCAATCCTCCACAGGTTGCAACACACTACAACTACACCTCACCAGGCTCTGGAATCTTCTGCCTTCTGTAACCCCAAATCAGCTAGGGTTTCTATTTTCCCACCTATTCTTGACTCCACACTTGCCCCCTTAACTCTACTACCACCCAGGGTTCCCAAAATAGTCATAAATAGCACTTTTTGGTGGCCTCCAGCTAAATTTCAAAATTTGCAACTCCCTCCAAAAGTAGGTCAACTTCCAGGAAGCATAACTTTTGACTCGGGTGTCTAATTGACGAACTGTTTTAAGCACCGGAAAGCTCACAGTGTGAACTGTCATGCTAGAAACTTGTAAATGGATTTCCAACAACTTTTGGGACATTATGGGATGTTTTAGTGCCTCATATCTTGTTTCAAAAAATTTTTAGGGTCTTTTCAGAAAACAAAAACTTTAATATCTTTTAGCTCACAAATGATCTTTGCCTGATTCCTTCGCCAAAGGTCTTATATTTCTGTTATGTAACTTTCTGTAATTTTTCACTTCAATCTGTGCCCAAATGCAAACTTTCCTAAAATAGTAGGTACACTTTCCAAAACAGGCAGGTTGTTATTCTTAGCAGTTTTGGAAAAACTTAAAGTCCTACATCATTATTCTAGATATTATGGAACCAAAAACACTAATTATGGAAAGAAATGAAAACAACTACAATGATTTTGAATTATCTTCTTTTTGGGTGACTCAAGATTTCCCTTACACCACTAGATGCTCCTGCATCAGACACCTAGGGTAATTTGAGAAGTGACCCTGTCACGTCTTAGATGTTTGTGTGAGGAAAACCCAAACGGTCAACCTCTACCTTAGACAACCAAGAAAAATCTTCAAAAGGCCTTCCTTTCCATTTTACCATATATTCTTCATATTGCTTGTTCTGAGTACTTCTTCCCACACGGCTATCCAAGATCTCTTCTATCTCCTCCATTGAAGTAGATGCCAGAATACTCCACTACGCTTCTGTTGGTCCATCCTTTGTTGCACCTTCATGATATTATGATAAATCAGCAATGTTGAAAATAGGGGAAATATTGATCCCACTCGACAGCTCTACCTCATATGCATTTCTTGAATCATGCTTCTTAAGGATTCTGCATGGTCCAAATTTCTTCATTTTTAGCTTATTGTATGTTCCAATTGGGAACCTTTCTTTTCTCAAGTGAACCATGACATCATCTCCTACCTAGAACTCCTTATACCTCCTCTTCTGATCTGCCTTAGCCTTGTACTGAATATTCATCTTATTAATGTGTTTTCTGACCTCTTCATGCAAATTCTTCAGGTGTTCTGCAAAGTCTTCAGCTTCAACACTTGTCTTTTCTCCTTTGTCCAACTTCCTTAACTCAAAAGCATTTCTCAGTCTATTGCCATATACAATCTAGAATGGTGATTTACCAGTACTCCTATTGACAGAATTGTTGTAAGCAAATTCTGCCTATGGTAAAATCAAATCCCATCCCCTGGGTTTATCTCCTACTAAGGATCATAGCAGGTTACCCAAACTCCTATTCATCACTTCCATCTGTCCATGAGTTTGTGGATGGTGTGCAGAACTGAAATTCAAATCTGTCTTCAACTTCTTCCATAATGTCCTCCAGAAATAACCAACAAACTTGGTATCTCGATTTGAAACTATGCTCTTTGGTAGACCGTGTAATCTCACCACCTCCCTGAAAAATAACTTTGCAATATGAACAGCATCATTAGTCTTCTTGCAAGGAATAAAATGTGCCATCTTTGAGAATCTGTCCACCACCACAAAAATAGAATCATGTCCTCTCTGTGTCTTTGGTAAACCAAGAACAAAATCTATACTAATATCATCCCATGGCTTCTCTGGTACAGGTAATGGCTGATATAGCTCTGTATTCTGACTGGTTCCTTTTGCCATTTGACACACTCTGCAACTCTGTACAAATTTCCTCACATCCTGTTGGAACTGTGGCCAATAATAATTTTCACCAACAATAGCAATGGTCTTATCTCGACCACAGTGTCTAGCCAATCCTCCACTATGCTTCTCCTTAATCAGGTTCTCTCTCATGGAACTCCTTGGAATGCACAACTGGGTTCACAACTGGGTTCCTCTAAACAACATGCCATCTTGGATTATGAAATCCAACCATTTTGTCATGTCCAAAGTAACAGGTTCCAAACAAGCTTTCCAGGCCTCTACAAAATCTGGATCTTTAGGATACAAACTTTTGAGCTCATCGAACCCAACAACCTCTATCTTCATTTTTGTCAACAAATTTTGCCTTTTGCTCAAGGCATCTGCAACTCTGTTGGTCTTCCCACTCCTGTGCTTCAAAACAAAAGTATAGCTTTCCAAAAACTCAACCCATTTTAAGTGCCTTTGGTTTAGCTTTCCTTGACTATTAAGATACTGCAAAGCCTGATGATCAGTATATAAAACAAACTCCTTTGCTAACAAATAATGTCTCCATTTCTTCAAAGCTTGAACTATTGCATACTCTTGATCATAAACAGAATACTTTTTCTTGGCATCATTAAGCTTCTCACTAAAATAGGCAATGGGCTTACCTTCTTGACTCAAAACAGCTCCTATACCTCTACCACTAGGATCACAATCTACTTGAAATACCTTATTGAAATCTGGAAGTGCCAAAACAGGTTGTTCTACAACTTTTTGTTTCAATGTATCAAAGCTCTTATCTGCTCCTTTAGTCCATCTAAACTCTTTTCTATCCCCTCTCATTGTCTCAGTTAGGGGTGCACAAATGCTACTAAAATTCCTGATAAACATTCTGTAAAAACTTGCCAAACCATGAAAAGATCTTACCTCTGTGGCACTCCTCGACATAGGCCATTAAATGATAGCCCTCACCCTCTTTGGGTCCATCTTAAGACCTTCCTCTGAGACAACAAATCCCAGGTATACCAACTCCTTCTTTGCAAAACTACATTTCTTTAGATTAATCAACAACTTCTCCTCCCTCAGCTCCTCTAAAACTCTTTTGATATGCATCAGATGCTCATCCCAAGTCTTACTGAAAATCAAAATATCATCTAAATAGACAATAACAAAACTTCCCAAAAATTCTTTTAGTACCTCGTTCATGAAATGGATGAATGTTCTTGGTGCCTTGGTTAGCCCAAATGGCATGACTAACCACTCATACAAACCCTCCTTGGTCTTAAAGGCTATCTTCCATTCATCTCCTTCTCTGATTCAAATTTGCTGATACCCACTCTTCAGATCAATCTTCGTGAAGTACTTGGCTCCACTCAAACAGACCATTATGTCATCCATTCTGGGCAATGGAAATCTGTACTTGATCGTGATCTTATTGATGGCTTACGAGTCTGTACACATTCTCCACTCTCCATCTTTCTTTGGTGCTAGTACTATAGGTGCCACACATGTACTTAGGCTCTCTCTTATCAATCCCTTCCTCAACAACTCCTAAAATTGTCTGTTCAACTCTTCACTCTCGGTTGGAGTCATTATATGGGCTGCCTTATTTGGCAACTGACTCCTGGTATCAAATCTATTTGATGACTTATCTTCCTCACTGGTGGTAAACCTTCTGGTACATTATCAGAGAAAATATCTTGAACTTCTTCCAACATTTCTGAGACTTTTGTTGGTACACCTTCACATTTCTCTTGACTAATCTTAGGAATCAATGCAAAGCAATGACACTCATTCTTCATACCCTCCAAAATTTTTTTACCATCTACCAAGCAAATTCTGGTAGTACTAAATACCTTTTCTTCCACCTCCTTCAAGGGCTTCAACTTATGATGAACTCCATCCTTTGTTAGGGAATATGTGTTTGCACGGCCATCATGGACATCACTCCTATCATACTGCCATGGCCTCCCCAACAACATATAGCATGCATCCATCGGTATGATGTCACACAGCACCTTATCATGGTAGTCCCCAATCTTGAACTTCACTAAACATTTCTCATTGACCAAAGCTCGGTGGTCCTTCTGCAACCATGCAATCTGATATGGATGTGGATGCTTTCTTCTTGTCAACTTCAACTTGTCAACCATCTCCTCTGAAACAAGATTGTCAGTACTTCCACTGTGAATTATAATGTCACAACACTTACCTTCACATTTGCACCTTGCACAGAATAAACTCTTCCTCTGATTGGGTTCTTTCTCCTCATTCAACAAAGTTCTTCTGACAACTAGGGTTTCTCCCCTTTCAACATCTTCAGAACGCTCAGACTGTGCATCTTCATCTACATGTGCCACTCGTGCATTACCTTCAGGTCTACTATTTGTCCTTCCTTTATGTTGCAGACACTCATATGCTCGATGCCCTTCTTCTCCACACTGGAAACATGTTCCTCTAAAACCTCATCTTCCAGGTCCTTGCCCAGGTTTGCCTCTTCCTCTTCCTCTTTGTTCACCATTGTTCTGGTCATGAGGGTGGTAGTTATTATCTCCTCTCTGATTTCGACTGGTGCCAGCTTCTTCACTTTTCTTTGCATCTTCATTTCAGCCCCCATAGGGTCTTCCACCAGTCCTTCTGCCTCTACCTCTTTCCCTTTGCTTGCTATCAAATATTTTATTCATCTTCTCTTCCACCTTCAGGGAAAACTGGTATGCATCTTCTATGGTGGTCATTCTGACCAGGCTCGGCTCCTCTTGAATACTCAGCCTCAACCCATTAATGTAATGGGATACCTTCTCCTTGTTGGGCTCTGCATGGCCTGTCCTGATAGTAATCTTATAAAACTCTTCTATATACTCCTTGATAGACTTGTTACCTTGCTTTAGTCCTTGCAGCTTGTCCAACAACTCCATCTCATAGTCCACAGGAATGAATTGCTTCTTCAGTTTCTCCACAATCCAATCCCATCTAGTGATCTTTCCTTTTCCTCTTCTATTCCTCTCTAATTAGACCTCCTTCCACCTAATATTGGCATGGCCCTTCAACTTTGTTTTTGCAAACTTGACCCAATCTAGGTCCTCCACATCTTCATACTCAAAATACTCCTCCATGTCATTGATCCCATCAATAAGCTGTTCCAAATTCAAATCTCCAGAATATGTAGAAACTTCGATCCTGGGCCTCTTTCTGATCTTTGAAATGGCCCTCAACAACCTAACTTTTGCAGGATCTCCTGCAGCTTCATATTCTTCCTTAGATAGCTCTTCCTTAGCTTCATCTTCGCTTTCTTCTCTTATTCTCAGGTCAAACCCTCCTTGTAGCTCCTCTTGCAATGCATCAATTTTCCTTTGTAGGGCTCTAAAACCCTCTTTTTTCAAAGCATTCCTCCCAATATGATTTCTTCGTGGAGGCATCTTGATCTCCGTAGCAAACCCACAACCTCAGGTCCTTGCATAAACTGCCTCACAGTCAGTGATCTGTCTACACACTTAGGAACCCTTGCTCTGATACCACTTGATGAAGGGGGTAAACCATAAAACACACAACAATAGAAATAGAATATAGAAAATAGAATATTTCTTTATTGATCTGGGCAACTCATTACATTACAGAAGCTCAATTACAATCTGAGGAATCAATCCTCCACAAGTTGCAACACACTACAGCTACACCTCACTAGGATCTGGAATCTTCCGCCTTCTGTAACCCCAAATCAGCTAGGGTTTCTATTTTCCCACCTATTCTTGACTCCACACTTTCCCCCTTAACTCTACTACCAACCAAGGTTCCCAAAATAGTCATAAATAGCACTTTTTGGCGGCCTCCAGCTAAATTTTAAAATTTACAACTCCCTCCAAAAGTAGGTCAACTTCTGGGAAGCATAACTTTTGATCCAGGTGTCTGATTGATGAACCATTTTAAGCACTGGAAAGCTCGCGATGTGAACCACTACTTGATGAAGGGAGTAAACCATAAAACACACAATAATAGAAATAGAATATAGAAAATAGAATATTTCTTTATTGATCTGGGTAACTCATTAGATTACAGAAGCTCAATTACAATCCGAGGAATCAATCCTCCACAGGCTGCAACACACTACAGCTACACCTCACCAGGCTCTGGAATCTTCCACCTTCTGTAACCCCAAATCAGCTATGGTTTCTATTTTCCCACCTATTCTTGACTCCACACTTGCCCCATAAACTCTACTACCTCCCAGGGTTCCCAAAATAGTCATAAATAGCACTTTTTGGCGGCCTCCAGCTAAATTTTAAAATTTGCAACTCCCTCCAAAAGTAGGTCAACTTTCGGGAAGCATAACTTTTGATCTGGGTTTCTGACTGATGAACCATTTTAAGTGTCAGAAAGCTCGTGATGTGAACTATCACGTTGGAAACCCATAAACAGATTTCTATAAACGTTTTGGGACATTATGGGATGTTATAGTGCCTCATATCTTGTTTCAAAAATTTTCAGGGGCTTTTCAAAAAATAAAAACTTTTATATCTTTCAGCTCACAAATGATCTTTGCCTGATTCCTTCACCAAAGGTCTTATATTTCTGTTATGTAACTTTCTGTAGTTTTTCGCTTCAATCCGTACCCAAATGCAAACTTTCCTAAAATAGTAGGTACACTTTCCAAAACAGGCAGGTTGCTATTTTTAGCAGTTTTGGAAAAACTTAAAGTCCTACATCATTATTCTAGATATTATGGAACCAAAAACACTAATTATGGAAAGAAATGAAAACAACTACAATGATTTTAAATTTTCTTCTTTTTGGGTGATTCAAGATTGCCCTTACACCACTGGATGCTCCTACATCATGCTCTTATGATTTATTAAAGGTCTTATTTCTTCTGCTAATCAATGTACTTGTAAGAATCCTTGATATCTTTATCATGTTCTATTCAGTATATTAAAAGGTGCAAAAACTTGTAAGTTTTCTAGACCACTGATTCATCCCCCCTCTTAGTGGTCATGTACTCCAACAAGTGGTATCAGAGCATAGGTTCCCTATAGAAGTCTAACTAGCTTGGGTAGGTCCTGATAGTGGAGTAACATGGGAAAGTGTAAAAGAAATAGAGAAAAGAAAGAAGCCAACCAAAAGGTTGTACAACAAACCCCAGTCAAGTCATGTGATGAGTTGTTGCATGAGTCTCCCCTGAATGATGAAATAAAGTGTGATGAAAGAAAAAATGATTTTGTTGTTATGATTGATGACACAGTAGGAGGCCTCTTTGTGGATGAATATGGATAGGAGTTTGATGAAAATGATTGTGAAGTTGATTTATAAGGTGAACTCTCGTGTGCCTTAGATCAGATCAAGCAACTTAGAAAGGAGAATCAGAGATTAGAAGACCAACTTCAACAAGAAAAAGACTCCAAAGACAAGGTATGTTCAAATTTTGCAAAAGTTTCTTTAGAACTTGAAGAGGCAAGAAATTAGATTGTAGACTTAAAGGGTCATGTTGATGAATCTGACAAATTGATTATTAATCTAAAGATTGAAATTGAGGAAGCCAATAGATTAATAGATGTATCAAATTATGACCTTGAGATGTATCAAATTGACCTAGTTGGTTTGGTACCTATGCTTCAAGGAAATGCTTGTCATCATGCTTCATTTAGAAGCATCATGTTTCAAAGAATGGTATGAATAATGTCAATTTGTAACAGTCATAGTTGTTTTGTCATAGATCACTAAAGTTGATGCACATTAGTCTTATGACAATAGATCAATGATCTTTATGATGTTTTTGGTGTCAGATAGTAATTGAAGAGGAAGGTTTGAAGGTTGCAGTTATTGAGGACAATGCTATTGTTTGTATAGGACATGTTCTTTTGTTGATGATATTTATATAAATGCCAAGTTGTTATGCTATGTGGTGCAAATATTTGGTTCATTTCTCTATGATATTGTAGAAGTAGAGCAAGTTTGATGACATGTTGAGATGGTAGAAGAAAGATCCTGGTAGTCTTACTATGTAGATCTTGTGGGCTTGTTGTAGTCTAGATAATTCTAGAATCAATAGATTAGAGAGTACTTGGATTAGTGATTTACTTGAATATGTGATTGCAATCTTTTTGATCTTTTCCTTTAATTGTATCTTTTGTGTAGCAGATAAACTTTTGGTTTCTTATAGAGTTGTTGCTGAGGTAGTAGACTATTATTGACACTAGATTTGAAGTTGACAATAACAATGATGTTACAGAGGTTTGTCATTAAAACAAGATAAATAGTGTTCACACTCATTTGAATAGTTATGGATGTTTTTCATTGATGCAACAAAATTTGTGTTCACTCTTTATTTGGATAAATGCATATAAGGTGATTGTTTTACTCATATATGCACAATATGCTTTGATTTTTCATTGCTTCATGAACATTTGGAAGTGTTTATGTTAGTTGACAAAGAGTAGTGAATACATGTGATAAAAGGTTATCACCATGAGATTTTTGGGTCTTGCCAAGTAATATGAAGAGTCTTTCTAAGTTTTAAAGCACTTAAGATGCTTTAATGTCTTCTCAAGAATGAGACTTAAAATATTGATCAGAGACAAGAGTATGATCTATAAGAACAAAGGATGAGATAAAGTTTCAAGCTCCTATATGGTTGAGTGAGTCTATTAATGGTCTACTGATTACTCAAAGAAGTTTGTGATAGTCAAAATAGTGTAGTACAGTCAGTTATGTGCTTTTACATTGTGTCTAATTTTTAGGTTGCAGTATTATTGGATTTTCTATATGATGTAGCAAGTATGACAATGGTGATAGTGTAACTATCATGGTCAAGCTTTGACATGTTTTACTAGAGTTATAAGATAGTGGGATTAGTTGATAGCTCCTTTGATAATTGATAGCAAAAAGGAGGAACAATTTAACAGTGGTAGAGCAGTAAAATCACAGTAGCAAATGGAACTTTGGTGAGGTTGCTTGACAGTGCACTCAACAACTTGTCTATAGACTTTGAACTGCACTTATAGTTTTGGATAACCTTGATGGATAATGTGGAGAAGGGATGGAGTAGGGCAGGTGTTAATTCCATAGTGCATGGAGGAATAATGCATTCTCTCTTTGTTATCATTGAATAATCTTGACATCTTCTTATGTTCACTGAAATGTTTCATATGCTATCCTCTGATGTTTTTTCTTGAAACTTGTAACAGTGCTAACTTATAGAGGTATGCATGATAAGTAGTAGAACTTATGTGATAGGCACATATGTCATGATATCAAATGTTGGAAGCATTCATAGTGTTGCCTTATGACAGATCACAAACATTCAATCACAGTTTGTAGGAACAATATGATGTTTATCTTTTTTATAGGGGGAGCACTCAAAATCAGTCTTGATAGTGTTTGATAGAAATTTGTTTCAGTACTGTTAGTGACATTGTGGAATAGTGACAATGTTTGATACCTTATCAATGACTGTGTGAAGCTTTTAGACCATGCTATGAGATACAGTGGTTTGTTAGTTTGTATTTTAGGTAGTGCCTTATCATGAAAATGACAATGTTTTAGTTTGTTTTTCTTTAATAAAGTTATGATGTCTAGTGGACTTCAGTATGTGGTTCATAATTTAGAGATGACATTGGTTCAGACTTCATTGCTAAAATAGTGTGTTTTGTATGCCAAATAATAGCAATGCCTTCAATTGTGCAGTGAATTCTTCTTCTCAGCAATTAGCACACAAAGGAGATAGTCAAGAAGGCAGAATGTGGTTCATCATTTATTGATAACAAACTATGTTTATTCTCTGAATTCTACTCTTTATTGTTAGCTAAAATTGCTACATGACTGTACTTAGGGGCAGTATTCACCATTGCTATCAGAAATGGGGAGATGAAAATATGGTAATGGTTGATGTTTTGATTGTTGATTACTGATGGTTTACAATGCTGGTGTTTTTACATCAATGCCAAAGCCAAATGGGGAGTTTTTAAAGTTTGGTGTGATGGTTGTCTTACCATTGATGTTAAAATAGTGGGTCTTGTGATGTTGTAGTTTTTACTTGATGTCAAAATACAAACAAGGTTTTGATAAAGGTGTTGTTAAGATGTTTAGGAGTACAATGAATGCTCACCTTGTTTACCTTGTTTATATGGTACTACAACTTTTAAAGGTTGTTTCTCTCATCTATGGTGTTGAAGAGTTGAAGGTTTGATGTTCATAGCATTCATTACCCTGTGTTTTGTTCTATTCTTCAACATGTCTTCAGATTGAGATGTTCCATTGGTCATCATTTTTATGCTTCAATTTTGCTGAGTTGCTTCAAGATTAGAATACATGTTCAATGTTCTCAAAGGGTTGTCAAAAAGTGATCAGAGGATCTCAGTTTTTAGTCTTTAGTCTTCATCATCACAGGGATATATTTGGATCAAGAATTGTTGTCAATTACTTATTCACTCTCATCTTCATATTTATGTTGTAATTCATGTGGATCATGTGGTTCAGGGAATTAGGTTTCTATTGAATGTCAAGGAGAGTTAAATGTATGTTCATCAAAGTGAGTCATGAGTTTGATTTGTGTGGAGTTGTTACTCAAAACCATTTTTATGTTTTTGAGTCCTTTTTGGTTGGAGAAGTTAGGATTTTCTATGTATGAAAAGTCTTTTATAAATCCTAAAACCCTAATGTTCTTAAGCCATAAAGCCACCTTATACCACAAGTGTGACCATCATCATGTAAAGTTTCTTTTTATTTCAATTGGTTGTTGGCCTTCGATTATAGGTCATTCACTTAATTGTTACCCATTGAATGGTATTTAAGGCATGATTTTGACTGACCCTTCTTCTTTGCTAACCGGTTCTTAAAGGTTATATTCTTCTCACAAGGTGGGAGATTAAATCAAGGGTTGAGATTCAAAAGGCTAAGATCGCAAATGCAAAATTAATGATGCAGATTTAAAGTTGTTTCAAATTCCAATAGTTTAGTTCCTCTATTCAATTTGATGGAGAGTTAGAAGGTTGAGAACCCTAACTATTCTTATAGTTATGGAAATGAACCATTAGGGCTAGAAAAATTAATAGAAGGGGTAATGAGATGTTTTAGGTGATGCAAGTTTGTGTTTTGAAGACTACAGAGCAATACCTTCATGATGATAAGATTTATTCTAATATTTTAATGCACACATGTATATATGAAAGGTTTAAAACTTGAGGTATATTTTTTAGTATGTCCAGTGTATCCAGAGGTATGTTGATGAATTAGATTGTAGAGCTTTGTGTTTAGTATTACTGAGAAGGTGTTGTGAGATCTTTAGTGAGTAGATGGTGTATGAAGACAAAAATAATATGGATGAACAAAGCAAAGTCTGCAAGATACATAATTTGTCTTAGATCCTTTTGTCAGAAAAGGAGAATTACCTGCAAGCATAGGAGAATTTAGTTTGTAAGAAGCATCAGAATACATGATAAGGAGTGTGTGGTATTGTATGCATATTATCATTGTTTATATGGCTTTTCAAAGTTTTTGATTGATGTTTACACTATCATTGTGTGTGAGGGTTATGTGTTGATTGGGAAAAAGATATAAGAGTTTGAGATTGTCTTTAGAGAAGACTGATGTGTGTTGCAGGGGGATTGAAGTATTATGTAATCACTGATGAACAATGTTGTTTGTGTGATAAGGAAGGTTATGTAATTTGATGCATTATAGTGAATTAGGGAAACCCCATAAGTTAAATTTTCTTTCTTATGTGCACTTGTATCAGCCAGTGAGGCATCTAATTACAAGTGAGGCATTTGTACTTGCCAGTGAGACATCCAATAGCCAGTGAGGCACATTCTACTAGTAAGGCATTTGTACTTGCTAGTGAGGAATCCAATAGCCAGTGAGGCATTTATACTTGTTAGTGAGCTATTTTATTTAAGCCAGTGAGACATTTTTAGAGTCATTTTTCATCCCTATGAAGGTTTTCCTCTCATCAAATTAGGTGTTATATTTCTTGTTTGTCTCCATGTGTTCATGTGCCCTAATGCTCTTATGATTGATTAAAGGTCTTATTCATTCTGGTAATCATTGTACTTGCATGAATCCTTGATGTGTTTATCATGTTTTATTCAGTATATTAAAAGGTGCAAAAACCTGTAAGTTTTATACACCACTGAATCACCCTCTGTCTTAGTGGTCATGTACTTCATAACCTCTCTCTCACTCTCTACTTCTCTCTCTATCTCTCTCTAACCTATCTACCTCCTAGTTTTCCTAGTTTTCCTTTTACTTTCTAATTTCCTTTTAGATCCACCAAATTTCCCTATTTTACTATTTTCCACCTCTCCTCATCATTCTTAGACTATCTAATGAATTTTCATTTTATCTTGTTTCCATTTCGTCCTCCCAATTTATATCATCATCCCTCTTTGTATGTCCTAGTTTTCCTGTTTCTATGTTCTTTATCGATAAGGGAGAGGGAGATGGTGGAAGAGGGAGAGAGGGTGGAGATGAAGGGGAGAGAGAGGGGAGAGATAGGGTGATAAGGAGAGAGAGAGAGAGAGATAGAAAGAGAGTCCTAGTTTTCTTGTTTTAATTTCCTTCATCTATAAGGGTGAGGGAGAGAGAGAGGGCAGAGATAGGGAGATAGAGGAATGATAGGGGAGAGAGAGGCAAGGGATAGGGAGATAGGGAGAGATAGATAGGTAGAGAGATCTAGAGGAGACATATAGGGAGAGGTAGAGGAGATAGATGGGAAATATAGGGAGATAAAGAGCATGAGTGAGATGTCCAAAGAGATAGGGAGAGAGATTGAGAGGTAGAGGGATGATAGAGATATAGGGAGATAAGGGAGAGATAGGGAGATAGAGGTTTACAGTTTCTTAGGTTTAGGGGTTAGGGTTTAGAGGCATTACTTAGGGTTAATGGGTTTTTGGAGAGAGAGAGAGATGCTTGGGTTTATGAGTTTAGAGCTGCTTAAGTTTAGGGTTTAGGAGATAGGGTTTAGGGGAATTATTTAGGGTTTAGGGATTTAGGGGTTAGGAGCTAGGGTTTAGGAGCATTATTTAGGGTTTACGGGTTTAGGGTTTCTTAGGTTAAAGGTTTAGGGATTAGGGGTTTAGGGTTACTTGGGTTTATGGTTTAGGGGTTAGGGTTTATGGGTTTAGGGTTTAGAGAGAGATAGAGAGAGGGGCACGATAGAGATTAGGAGAGATAGAGAAGAGAGAGGGGAAAGATATGGGATAGAGAGTGAGGGACACATACATAGACACAAGGAGATAGATTGAGAGGTAGAGCAAAGATAGAGATAGGGAGATAGAGGTTTAGGGTTGCTTGGGTTTATGGTTTAAGGGTTTGGGCTTTAGGGGTTTAGGTTTTCTCATGTCAAGCATTTATGGATTAGGTGTTAGGGTTTAGGGTTTATGGTTTAGGGGTTAGGGCTTAAGGTTTAGAGGTTTATGCTAGGGTTTAGAGAGAGAGGACCAATAGGGAGATATAGAGGAGACTGAGGGGAGAGATAAGGAGATAGAGAGAGGGACATGACCAGAGACATAGGTAGAGATATTGAGAGGTAGAGGGATGATAGAGATAGGGAGATAGGTGAGAGATAGAGAGATAGATGTTTAGGGTTGCTTGGGTTTAGGTTTTATAGTAAATAGGAGTTTGGGTTTAAGGATTAGGGTTGATCAGGTTTAGGGTTTAGAGGTTAGGAGTTAAGTTTTAGGGGCATTATTTAGGGTTTAGGGGTTAGGGGTTAAGGTATAGAGGTTTAAGGTTTAGGGTTTATAGAGGGAGAGATAGGGAGATAGAGTTTTAGGGTTTACAGTTTAGGGGTTACGGGTTAGGGTTTAGGGGATTAGAGAGATAGAGAGGGAGATACATAGTGTTGTCAATCAAGTATGCACCCTTGCTAAGTTCACAAAAACTTAGCTACCCGTTGAAACATGTAATCATTCTCGGATGTGGGTCTCCTATAATGAGAATGAATCTCCAGAGTGAGTTGGTTCTCCTTATGATTTCCTAATCTAATGACTTGCAGGGAAAAAAGAGAGAAAGATATACTAAAAGCAATGAATCCTAATTAACTTGAAGATGGAATTACCTAACAGATCTTACTCATAGAAAGGTTTTTGAACTCTGACCCTCACAACACTCAGCTTATTTAACTCATAAATATTACGCATGGAGGTCTGGAAGACACAACATACAACCTGAATTAAACAAGATTTTGCAAAAGGAAAGCACAAGCTAACACAAAGCAAAGGAAAAAATTTCATCACAATGCAACATCAAATGAACTTGCAAATACTCAGACAAAATATGAAGGAAGGTTTCTGCTCAATAACTGAAGGAATAATGAATACAGTGAAATACATGAGTATAACACTCTTGATGTGAGAGGAAGACTCTATCTCTCTGCACTTTGATCTCTAAAACTAAAAGAAACTAAAATTGGAACTCTTCAAAAGGGAGGAAAATCTAAGATATATGTTGTGGAAGATTTTCATCCTGAAAGGTGGAAAAAAGATTCTAAAAATAGACTCTAAGTCCATTTTTGAGTTACTCAGAAAAGTGGAAATAAAAGCTCTGAAAAAGAGTCCAAACTGCAAAATCATGATGCCAAAGGGTCTCTTGATGTGTCCCCACCACAAAGTTGCTTTCTACTGCTTATGAAATCTCTAAATTTTGTCCTATATGACTCTAAATAAAATAAATCGAAAAGAATATCTGATTTGTTTTATTAGCCTATAAATTTCTAAAAATAGTTAAGTTTTAAAAGCAATTTATCAATGATTGCTTTAAAACTAACTTCACAATGTTGTGGCAATTTAATCTATATCCCTATTTGATTTGATTTTTACAAAAAATAAATAATATTTTACAAGGTATTACAATTGATTTTCTAAAAAAAAATCATAAAAAATGATGAACACATTACTATATATTTTGGAAAAATAAATCAAAGCCTTGATGGTTTAAACCATGGCTCTAATCCCCATAAATGCATTGTCCATGTGGTAATATCCTGCCACCTCATCTTTGTCTTCATGACTTGCAAAATGCCACCTCACCGCCTTCGTGCAAATACACCTTTCTCTCTCTAAGAATCTTCATCATGCAAAGATAAAAAACTAATGATAAACCCCTGTCACCTTGTAAAAATATCTCACCCACAAATAACTTCACCTTGCACTCAATGCATTAAGAAATGCATAATATATGTTGACTTCTTGACCTAACCACCTTGTTGATCATTACTCACTATGCAGAAGGACCTTTGACTTTTTAATGTTTGTAAAAGACAAAATTACATATTTTCGACCATGAATGAGTGCAAAAGGGGTAAACTTGAACATCTCTTTAGTCAATCACAAGGGAATAAAGGTTATATGAAAAGTATCTAAGGCATAAGCGTTACCTCCTAATGATGTCAACCACCCTTTTGACTTTAATAAATAAAATTAGGTGCAAAAGTACTATGATGTTGTTGGTGCTGTTGGTCCTTCTAAGCAATTATCACTAGGAATCACATCCTTTCAAGTCTTGACCATGGTTTGCATTTTGGATATGGTGATGATTTTCATTTTTTCAAGTCAAAAACAAAAGAAACTTTGAATGCCATCAAACAAAAGCAAAAAATCCCTAAAAGATATTTCATTTACCATTTGGCATTCTTTTGTTTCGACTCTCCAAATTTTCTCTATGGCCAACTTAGGGTTTGATACCCTCTGCTCTCTCCTCCATTCTTGGGCTCTCTTGGTCAATTTTCTTGGAAGATCTTTGCAGAAAACGAAAGGTAAGTTGTTGCTTTGACATCAATCTAGATTTTCCCCTTATTTGAGGTGTCATTGGGACCTTGCAGACGTCGGTTCTAACTATATTTTGTGATATATTCTAGTCTTTGTTTATCATAGATTTTGAATAGTTTCTCCATTGTAAAATGCAAACCCTTTTGGCTTTGAAGCCATGGCTCTATCGCTTTTCTAATGGAAATTCTATGTATTCTTTTTGCTAAAGCTATGAAGCTGCGACCATGCTTGGTATGTTTGAATACTCTAGGTACTCTTTACTTTGCTCATAGGCTCAAAAACTTATTTAAGCTCCGTGCTTTTCTTTATATTGCCAGTTAAAGCTCCGAACTATGAGACATTTTGTTTTCTCTGAATTTATGCTTCAAAAACTCCATTTAGTAATATATAAAAAAATGTAGAACTCATACATGGTACTCTGTGTTCCTCCTTTTGATACATTCTTATGTTAGTGACCATGGGGCCGTGACTGTAACAGTTCATCCCACATTTTCTAAATACTCTCTTTGCATATTCCTTGTATTATGTTTCATTTGCTTAGTATCTATAAATAGAGAAGGCTCAACATGATAAAAGACCCCTCTATCTGGTAGTGAAAGAAACTTTGTATGGTTCTTGAATCAATGCAAAAATATAGCTTCTATCTCTGTATTCACAATCTACAAGGCTACGATTATCTGTCTTGTAGTTGTTTATTTGATCTTTGGATGTCTTGAATAAAATTCATCTCCTGCATCATTGTTTGGTGATCCCTAAAACGAGCCCATCATATCTAGCAATGTCAACACTTTCTCCCTTACTGTAAGATAGTAGATGCGAGACATGACAGTTTGATTGTTCTTTTTCTTTATGACAAAAATATTCATTTGATATGCAATAAATACTCTTTACTAGCTATTTCATTTATGTATTTCTTTTTGTATTGTAGATAGTCAAGAACACTTGATCATTCATTTCTTCTTGGCTGTAACTGTGCATGAAACTGTATTTTGACATTTGGTCTTCCTGTAATGAGGAAAAGTCCACTATTCCACTACACACCATGACTGGTTCTTTGAATTCCAATGAACCTATATGGCAGAAACTCATTTCATTGTTCTTAAAAGAAAACCCTGATTTTTTCATTGTATCTGAGGTATAAAATCCGTAATCTCTTTTACTCTGCATGCACTTACCAATTGATCAAAATATGTGGTGGGAACTAGTTAAGTTCCATGAGTATTTATGGTTGGTATCTATTATATGGTGATTGAATTACCTTGGTGATTACTTTTTTGGAAGAAATGATAAAAATGACCTCTTTGTTGTTATTCTAAAGGGAAATCTTTAGACCTTGATGTTCTACCTGTACTTTGCATATTAGAGCTAACATATCACTTATCTGCTATCATCCTCACTCTGTAACATAGTCCTCATACAGTATCCATGTCTGGAACCTCCTCCTTCTACGGACCTTCCATATGCCTCTCATATTGTTTATATGGCCCTTCTTTAATAGGCTATGATGACCTTTTTATATAAGCAAGACTATCACTATCTTCTTCTAAGATGATATTACCTTAGAGCTGGTTATGGGATATGATCTTAGGGAGACAATGAGGGATCTCTACTTGATTATCATTTATCTCTTTGTCAAACTTTGTAGACTGTACCTTCTAGCATAGATAAAAGGCATCTTCTTTCTATGGTACATAGATGGCACATGTAATTCAATCTGACTAGGCTATTCCAATGTCAAGATTATAATTTCCTTTTGTATCTGTCTCTATCTAATTTTTCACTTGTAAAAGAAAGACATCAGTAGCTCATTCACCCTTTTCTTACTTTTGTTGTTCTATCCATGTGAACATTCAATGACAGTACTCATGTCATTCTCTTGTACCACCTCATTGTGTACTTCTGTCCTCTTGATCTCTGATTGTCAAGATGTTGCCCCAACCTATCATTTACCTATCAGTCTCGGGAACAAGACTTGATGCAATGAAAGATTTTAGTTCATCCTTGTGGCTACATCTGTATACATGTTGTATATGCATGATCCACTTGGTGACTACATACAGATAATGAATCCATGATATTGAAAATGCTCTTTTCTTTAGTTTGTTCATCACGTAGATAGTCTTGGAAAAGTTCTCTATTCATGCATGGTTTTCATTCCATCCCTTGGATTGATCATCATGGATGAATATTGAGCTTGCATTTACTCACTTACTTGATCCATTTTAGCATAATGAACACAAAGCTCTATTTCATTCCCCTTTGGAACTTGGGGTAGCATGCTGAGCTCTACCCTTGTAGGAGCTCATTTTGCACCACATGCTTATCTTTAGATCAGTAACATGATTTTATCTATTTCATGCACATGAAACAAACAAGTTAGCTTAAAACATTGAAGTACAATGATTGTTTCTTTCTCAGCTTTTCTTGCATGTGGAGGACGGTCATTGATTAATGCACTATAACCAAAGTATTATGCCTCTTTTGATAGGATATAGGATTTTTATAATTGGAGCTTCTAATGGGACCCTTCCCTTGTAGGTACATGTCAAGATCAGGAGCAAGACAAGATGAAACTTCGGTGTTACATCACCAATTTTTGTCTTGCTATACGTTTGTGCTTTTTACTTAGATATAAGTAAATTTGTTGTGATGTTTAGATTAATGACAAGGAAAAACAAGGATTTTATTGAATGTCATTTATTAAAATCATAGAAATGCTTATGTTATTATCGATTTAATATCTGTATTATGAGATTTGATTTGTTAGTTGAATTAATTGAATAATGATGCACTGATCACATATTGTTTGGTGACAAGTGAAATAGGATTTCAGGTTATCAGATGACTCTCAGAGAAAAGAGAGAGAGAGAGAGAGTATCTTTCTAGGAGAGAGATATAGACCTCAGATTATGAGTGGTTTATTTGCCAAACCAAGTTATAAGTGTATAACGAAAATGTGACCCAATGTGTCCTAAGAGGTAAGCCTTGTCTTGTCAGTTTACTTCTGAACTTAATCGACATGTAGTTGATATTGTTTTCAAATATTTATAAGTTGTAATAAGTCATATTAGTCGTTAATAATGTTAACGACATCATTTGAGTTTGATTTGTGACTATTTACATTTAACGTAAATATTACGACGTTATTGTCGTCAAATGATTGTCATATTATTATTATTAAGTTACTTGACGTATTATAAATAATTATTAACATTAAGATGATATAGTCAAGTTAAGAATACATGAATTATGTCGACAGATTATGATGGGGAGACAAGCTCAACCCAATCACAATATCTGTAACCCGTTGTTTAATAATACCTTTTTTATTGAATAAACTATATCTATCTAATGTAATAGGTGATGTTATGAGAATTATAATTGATGTAATCAATATGTAGATGCCTTAGCATCGAATGAGGATAATACCTTATAATGAGTCGATTGTTTTGTTGGTGCCTGCATGAATATTCAGGTTTCAAACATTTAAATCTGCAGGCCCCTTCATAGAAATTCATAAAAATCCTGTCTTTCGGCCTTCTCAGTAGAAAAATTGCAAAAAATTTGTTGTATGCATGTCACTTTGTATATACAAGGCTGTTTGTATATAAATGCAGGTCAAATGTGCATTGGTGGGTCAGAAATCTCAATCAGCCTTCAAAAAATGAAAATTTTTGTTGTATGCATTTCACAATGCATATCGGGCTTAAAAAAGGTGCATATACATTGGGGGAATCTATCACAGATTCTGGAAATATTCCCTTCTTATACATCAGGTTTGCATGTATATCGCATTGTATGTTTAGAAATACAACAGCTATATACAATGAAAAATATACAAGGTGGCACACATGCATTCGCTACAGTGACTGGGTCATCGGCCAGACAATGCATATCGGCGGCCAAGTCTAAACTCTCCCTGACGACTGATGCATATGCAAAGATGAATGTATGGTCGGACATACAAAGGGGCAGTGTACAAAGCGAGTATACATTCGCCACATATAATAGAAAGATACATCGGCCAATGCATATGCAAGAAGAAACATGTACATTTGCAAAGATGCAAGGGGTCTTGTATATTCGGCAACATACAAAGCAGAATGCATATGCAATGTGCATTCATCATATGCAAAGGAAAAGGATGTACAAGGCCGATATACAAGTGATAGGGCCCACAGACATACAAAGGTCATTGTATCTCCAACATACAAGTCGCAATGTATATGCGAATGATACATGCTAGGCGATAACAAAGGAGTGGGGACCACCACTTGTATGTATATGCACATTGTATGCTTGCATATACAAGGAGCACATACATTCCTGGACACGATGGAGAAATCAAATGCAGCAAGGAATCAGTTTGGGGTCCATGCTTGTATATGGTGATTGCATGTATATGCGATTGCATATACAAATTTCAAAGGCAAAAGAAGATGCATTGGGTCATCCCGATGGCCGATAAGGAGATGAAGTGCATAGTGACTGCGGACAAATCGCAAGCTGCCACATGTCCGGGGGTTGTTGCATGTATATGCCTTTTTAATATACAAGGTTTTTTAAAAAGGCAGTTCAGGCGGAAAGGGCAAATGTATGCTGCGATGGAAAAGTCAAAGTTGCAAAAGCACCTGCGTGGCTTGTTCTCACTGGTCAACGACTTTTCAAAGCATGATTGTGGCCGTGGATGTTAGCAATAGAAGGAATCAATGGCCACCCTTCAAACTTTTAGGTGCAGGAGGTTTTTTATGTCTGCGTTTGTGTTTCTTGGTGGGAAGGAGCTTTAGGGGCTCGCGAACCAGTAAACTGTGGGTAGTTGGCTATTGATGGTGGAATTGCAGAGGTTTGATCAATGATGGACAAGTCAACTACCAATTTTAATGGGAAACCTCCAACCGACTGCACATCTCCTGATCCCACTTGCTGCATTCAATATTTTTGGTTCCATTCTTGGTGCATTGTATCTGGCAGAAATTTTGAAATGCCATGAAATTATTGCTGAGTACACAGTCTTGCTATAAAATGCAAACTGTGTCACTCATTTTAGTTGTTGAAGACTTGGGCATTTTGGGGGGAAAAATAATGAAAGACAGAGCATTTCCTTGGTTGTTTTATCTCTGTTGGAGTTTATGAGTTGCATTTGAGTGCACCTTGCATATATGTTCAGTTTCTTGTCATTTTATATGAAAAATGCATTATTGCATGTGTTTATCTATCTGTCTCCATGTGTTGTATGCATTCTCTTCTTTTAAATCTGGTCGCTAAGGGTTTCTCAGATTCTAGGGTATAGATTTCTGTATCACATGCTTAATAGCCAACTTCCATTCAAGGAGTGGATTAAATTGTTTTAGGTTGAGTATGGAGAAGATTGTATGTCAGCTGGGATGTATGTAAGTAGAGACAGTTAAATACTTATCCTTGGGTGGTGTTTGTAAGGAAAATACCAGTCCTAACCCCTTGAAACTTGAATACTAGTTGCAAGCCATTCTCTTGTATATGTCTAGTTGACTCCTTGCCCAGAGGTAGGCACCAGTCTGCTTCTTGTGTAGTAGTTATGATCCAAAACCCCTTGTCTTGCATCCAAAACATCAATTCAAATCCTTTCATAATTCCCACCTGTTAGTTGTAGGAGTAGAAATAGGATCCTTGCATACTCTCAACCTAAATCAGTTAGATACATCCAAGAAAGTTGCCAACCTTGTGATTTGTCACCCAAATCTTGGTCTATACATGAGAGTATTCTGCCTGTTCTGAAAAGCTAAATCTTTCTATCATTGGGTGAGTCAAGTTTAAATCTTTAGCTGATAGGGATACCCCCCTTGGTGCGGCAGAACCAGAAGTGAAGGGGAGGCAGCTCACGCAACCTCCTGTATTCGTTGGCTGAATTCACCTGTGCATAGGAACTGGCAAACCCTCTACCGATTCGAGCACCAACAGGATATACATTTGGCCGAGGCAGGTTGCAAGCCAAAATGGACAAACTTGGAGTAAGGGTATGGTTTTTTGATTCAATTTGTAATGTCAGAAATTGTTCTCCTGTATGGAATGGTACAGTTTCCCTCGGTTTAGCTCCTCACTCTTGGTGACCTCTCAACATTTTCTTTTTTAGCCTACCTAAAACCCTGATTGACTTAGTCTAGGAGTAGTCTATTCACTTTTTGAGGTAACTGATTGATAGAACCCAAAAAGAGATTTCAGAATAGGGTCCCTTGGACCTCCAAAAATGTAGATTTGAGCTCAAATTGGAGGCTTGGACTAGGCCTCCCACGCCCTAGTCCTCCTCAGTTTCATGGGATTTTGAATTTTGGTAGGGTGTCGGTTCCCGCCGAGTGCCTCGGGATTCCGTTTTCAAATTCTCAGTTTTTGTGCGATATTGAGATGTTATTTCAAAATTTGAATTCCCTAAAGCTAGATATAAAAAGACATTTGCAAATCATTTTCTCACACACAATTCTTATGCAAGCTTGATGCTAAAACTCTACTGCAATTGCCATTGAAGATCAGTGACTCGTTGAAGCTATTCAAAGTATTCTTTATTTGCTATCTTGGAGACAATGGATGAAGGTTAGGAATCAAGATCTTGAGTCTATCTTGATCTTCCTAGGGTTTGTACACCTCTTGCTCGATTGGGAGAAGGGTTGAAGCCTCCAACAAGAAGTTTGGAGATCCTCCGTGGACATTGCTGATTCGCCTTCTTATTCATGCAAGTCTTCATTTGTTTCATCTCCTTGAGGTGAAGTTGTATGCATTTATTGATACAAAGCAAGTTGTTGATCTTCCCTTGATTGAGACATCTAGGGTTTGAATTTATGCATAACACATTGTTAGGTTTGCACACAGTTCTGAAAATCTTTTCCTTTGGCTATTTTTGAGGTAGAAATACCAAAGATGGGGCTTGCCTGAGGCAAGCTCCTATATAGCCACAACAATTTCCTTATTTTATGTGCAGATCATGTTTTGTAGGTTCCAGTGAAAAGAAGCTACAGGAAGAGGATATTACAGGTACAGTCACGACAGACTTTTGGATTTTTAGATTCTGGGACATGTGGGACATTGGAGCAGGTGCCCTAGTCTAACTAGGTGTTTCCTCTGAGATCTGGAAGCCATTTTACAGTCTCAAACACCCTGTTTGGAAGGTTTTCTTGTTTAGAAATTTGCAGGACATTAGAGTGGGCGCCCTAGTCTAGGTAGCCCTCAAAATCTGGGTACTGTCTCTGAAACCTCTCCTCTGCACTTCTATGATCAGTTTTACTAGATACTTCATCAGTTTCTATATATTGTTAATTTAAGGCATAATTAGGGTTTTTCTTGGTTGAAAGTACAATACTTGATAAAATCTTGATTAGGGCCTTAGGTTATATAACCATGTGAGCATCAAAGGGAGGCAAAATAACTAGAATCTTGTTCCAAGCCCGATTCTTTTCTCCCCAATGCTTAGTGGTGAGAAATGGTAGCATTTAACCCAGTAAACAAAACTATCATTTTTCACCCTAAACATTTTGGTGAACCTGAGCTTTAACAAATTTGCATCCTTTTAAATTTTAGATTTGAAACCATTTGTTGTTCTAAAGCATAATTGGATTGGAAAAACCCTTTAGTGAAATTTACATATGTTATATTGTGATTACATTCTTTATCCTTTCACTAAAAGAGTAAAAAATTATCATTTATTGTTGGATATTGTATTTCATTTGCAAAGGCCATCATTGTGCATTTAAATCTTGGTTTGAATAGAGCATGTTAGAATCTCGGATTATTTTTTGCAATATTTTCATGCTTATGGTGAACCGTTTAGTCGTGATGACTTCGATATGTTAGATGAAGCCCTTGAGGACTTTATCTCGATTGAACATTCCACTACGGCCTCAAAGCCGTCACTATTTCAAAGATTTGTAAATGCGATTTATGTCCCTAAACATAAAGAAGATATTGAAAAATAGAAAATTGTGGTCACTCTATGTGCAAATGTGGTTCAACCATCTTCTAAACATATGCTTGTTGTTAAAGGTCTTTCATCTTCTTCTCAATCTCCTAATCACATTTATGATTATGCAAAACAAATAGCGAAACAAGACTCACAAACTAATCATAATGTGGTTGCTCATGCATATAATACTCGAAATAATAAACAGAGTACACAACAAATGAATGTTATGATATCTTTACCAGCTTCTCAACCTATGCTTCCTCAAGCACCTCCTTTAACATATAAAGGTGGTAAAGACTATGATCTTGTAGAGCAGCTCCATGCTACCTCTGCAAAAATATCTCTTTGGGAACTTATACAAACTTCACCTACCTACCATGGAATGCTACAAGAAGCTTTACAAAAGGTGATTGTTCCTTCTACTATTAAACCAAATGATGTTTCCGCTTTACTAGATTGTATGCATGCAATGAAAATAGATATTTTGTTTCAACAACATGTGTTACCATCTCTTGAGGTTCACAAGCAGTATGATCCTTTGGTTATCTTCATTATGATCAACAAAACGTTGGTTAAGAGAGTTAGGATTGATAATGGGTCAGCCCTTAATTTTTGTGGTATTGATTTATTGCATAAGGTTAAAGTTGATATATCTGCTGTCAAACTAGAATCATTAAGTATCCGTGGCTTTGATAATGTTGGATGACAATCTGTGGGCACTATAACATTACCTATACAAGTTGGACCTGTGATGGTCCCTACCTTGATTCATGTAATGCCTTGTTCTCTATCTTATAACGTGATTCTGGGTAGACCTTGGATACATGCATTAGGAGTGGTTCCTTCTGCTTTACATCATTCGATTAAGTTTATATTTAAAGAAAAATTGCATACTGTCCATTCAAATCGTGAACCTATTAATTGTTTGCAAATGGAAGTCCATAAACATATTGATGGTCCTAAGATTTTGAACAATCTGAAAGCTAAGTTGTCAGCTCCTCTTGCCTCTAAAAGTGTTATGCAAGAGTCCAAGCAATCAAATGCATTTGTTGGTGATGACTGGGGTTCACTAGATTTTGCATTTTCCTCCATAGGAGAGTATAAACTTAAAAACCCCATCCCTAAAACATCAAATATTACATCGATCACATCGCATGTTTTGAATGATAAGCACAAGATCTCTTTGTGGACAAACAAGGATAATACTCTCAATTATACTACTAATTATGAGACTTACGAAGCTCCACCTTCCTCTAAAGAAATGGTCTCTTTTTATGGCAGAGGATTCTGAATCCTTTACAAAAATTGTGACTATGTAGGTAAGGGTTGTGGCCTAAATCAATAAGGAATCAAAGTCCCTATAGAATCCACTTCACAACATTACTCTAGTGGTATTGGATACAATCCTTTTAGAGAATCCAAAGCTCGCAAACACTCTACTCTAAATGGGAACACCATATCAACACTTAGTTTGATCTTCCTTGAGATGATTGACACCAATTATCCTCTAGGGTCACTTTTGTTAGATATGTTTATGACGGATAAAGTGATAATGGATTTCTTAGGTGCTTATGATGGCATTCCTCATTATCACCACAAACGTAGCCTACCTTATTGTTTGAACAATGATGCATACTTTGGAAATACTACTAGCACAATAACTACTACAATAGAACATAGCAAAGAACTTAAATAACAATTACAATTGTACAATCCCCCTGACCATAGTACTCTCCTTAACAGAAAGACTATTGATGTTGTTATGGATAAGGATAACCTTGAGAAAGTTATCCCTATTGGTGATTGTTTAAATGCACAAGAAGAAGAAGAAATGACTAATTTGTTGAATGAATTTTCAAAATTGTTTGCTTAGAATTACTCAGACATGCCTGGTATAAATCCTCAGATTGTAACACATAACATCATATTGAAACCAGATGTTAAGCCTTTCAAACAAAAGATTAGTAAGATGAATCCTAAGATAGCTTTGCTTGTTAAAATTGAAATAGAAAAAATCTTACAAGATGGTTTTATTCGACCTATTGATTACTCTCTGTTGATCTCAAATATTGTTGCCATCGCTAAACCTGATGGTCGTATAAGAATGTGCACAGATTTCTAAGATTTAAATTTGGTATCTTTGAAAGATAATTTCCCGCTTCCTAATATTGATATGATTGTCGATTCCGTAGCTGGACATGGGTTGCTATCTTTTATGGATGGATTTTTCAAGATATAATCAAATCCTTATAAATCCTCTTGATCAATATAAAAAAACCTTTATAACACCTTGGGGTACATTTTGTTGGGTAGTCATGCCATTTGGACTTAAGAATGTAGGAGCTACTTACCAACATGCGATGACTCTTATATTTCATGACTACATGCACAATATTTTAGAAGATTATGTTGATGACATCCTAGTGAAGTATATCCATCATAAGGATCATGTTACAAATCTTTGACAAATATTTGAGCACATAAAAAAATATAATATGCAATTAAATCCCCATAAGTGTGTTTTTGGCATGGATAGTGGAAAGTTACTTGGATTTATCATTTCAAATCGAGCTATAGAAGTCGATACAAAAAAGATAGATGCAATTGTTAATATGCCAATACCAAAGAACATATCTCAACTTCACAGTTTGCAGGGAAAGATACAGGCCATTCGACGGTTTGTTTCACAACTCGTGGATAGGAATCGCCCCTTTATGCAACTATTGAAGAAAGATTCTCATTTCCAATGGAATTCTGAATGTCAAAAAGCTTTCGATGAATTAAAGGATTACTTAGCTAATCTGCCTATTTTACAACCTTTTGTTTCTGATAAACCATTCCTGTTATACATTTCAGCATCTAATAATGCCTTAGCAGCTTTGTTAGCACAACATAATGCTAAAGGAAAAGAATGTGATGTCTACTATGTCAGTCGTACTTTTCTAAGTTATGAAGTGCGATACACAGTTATAGAGAAGCACTGCCTAGCTTTAGTGTTTGCCACTCAAAAGCTTAGACATTACCTCTTGAATGCTGAAGTGCATGTAATGGTGAAATTCGACCCTTTGAAACATCTCTTCGCAAGAATAGATTTATCAGGTCATCTTGCAAAATAGGTGATGCTGTTAACAGAATTTGACCTCAAATTTATTTCTCAAAAAGAAATTAAAGGGCAAGTGAAAGCTGATTAGTTAGATGAAGCTCCCTCTCCCTTTTCTATACAAAATGTTGATGTTGTTCCTGATGAACATATTCTAACAATCTCTACGGATGAAAAGTGGGAGTTATACTTCAATGGATCAAAATGACAAACTGGCTCTGGAGCTAGTGTTATATTAATATCTCCTATGGGTAAGCCGATTCCTTTATCTTACCATTTAGATTTCTTATGCACAAACAACATAGCTGAATATGAAGCTCTTATAGCTAGACTTCATACAGCTTTGGCTCTTAGTATCAATAATATTACAATATACAAAGATTCTCAGTTAATTGTTAAACAGATAGCAGGATCATATCAAACTAAGCATGATAAGCTATCTCAGTATTGTGAGTTTGCATTATCTTTGTTAAGATAGTTTGAATCATATACGATCAACATTATTCCTAGGAAAGATAATCGGCATGTGGATGTAATGGCAAGCGCAACTTCCATTATATCCCCTGATGGTTCTCTTAAGGAATTTACCTTCATTGTTCATAATCTTAAGACACCGATAATTGAAAACCCTATAGTGGAAAATTTAGAACTCTGTGGTAATACATACATTGATAAATGGTTCTCCTATATATTCAACTATTTACGTGATGGAACCATTCTGGACTCGACATCTAAGAATGCCTGACTCTATTTACGTAAACTAGCAACGCGATACATTATATTATCAAAGATCTTGTATCGACAAAGTTATAATGGTGTTTTACTCTGATGTTTAAGTAATGTAGAGATTTTGATAGCTTTAGAAGAAGCTCACTCTAGTGCCTATGGAGGGCATTTTGGTGGAAAATCATTGGTACAAAAATTGTTACGTATGCGGTACTATTGGCAACATATGAAACAAGATTCCTTCGCATACATCAAGAGATGCCCGCAATGTCAACAACATAAACACTTAATCCAGGCTCCTTCTCAAGAGCTTCATCCCTAGGTGTCACCATGGCCATTTTCTATCTAGGGCTTCAATCTTGTTGGTAAGATTTCCCCACCCTCCTCTCAAGGACATACGTTCATAATTACTGCTACTGATTATTTTACAAAATGGGTCGAAGTGGCCCCTTTACGATCCATGACCACTGATGTAATTTGTCAATTCATACAAGATAACATCATTTCTTGATTTGGAATACCTTCCTCCTTAGTGTCAGACAATGGTACTCTATTCAAGAACAAGGATGTGAAAAAGTTCCTTGAAAAATATCATATACAACATTGCTTCTCTACACCTTATTATCCTCAATAAAATGGCCAAGCAAAAGCTTCAAACAAAGTTATTAGATAGATTCTAAGGAAAAATGTTAATAAACATAAAAAATATTAGCATACACAATTATCCTATGCACTATGGGCTTACAGAACAAGTATTCGAATAGCTATGGGGAACACACTGTATAATCTTGCCTATGGCATAGACGCGATAATGCCCTTGGAGTTAGAAATTCCTTCCCTGCGAATTTGTGAGGCCTACACTTTTTCATTTCCGTTCATGTGACTTTTTACCTTACTATTGCTGATACTTGTTTATTTGGGGGACTGTTGATCCCATATTTTTGAACTAGTAAACCCTATTATGTTAAAGGAAAACTAATTAGGTGATGTCAAATAGATGGTTGCTTTAAGAGAAAACAAAATAGGTGATGTAAAATAGATGTTTATTTTATAGGAAAAACTAATTGGGTGATGTTAGAAAGAAAATTGTCATGTGATTTCATTATGTTTATAAGAACTGTGGTATGTTTTAGAAATGTATGTATTAAATTTGCTTCGGCTATGATATGTATATGTGGAATTAACTTTGAGGTTGAGTGTGCAGGTATTTCTAACAAAACCATAGATACTGGAGATCATTCCGTACCTTATGTTGTAATCCCTTGTGAAGCCGATCTAGTTCCACGAGGAACCAAGATCAACTCTGTGTTTGGTGAAATGTTGTAATGTTGTAATGTGTCTTTCATGAGGTTGAATGGGTTAGGTCTACCCTCTTGTAAATTGGAATTATGATTTGTGTTGAAAGAAATGTAGTTGAATTTTATTTTTTTAAATTTAAATTTTTGAGACCCTTTTCTTGTGTCTTAACTTGACCCTAGGTGCCCTAACTAAGTTTAAATTGACCCTGGGTTATACCCCATGGGTCTAGGGTCACTTTTGACTTGGGTAACCCTTGGGTAACCTCCGTATGGTCACCTTAATTTCACAGTGAAGTTAAGTGATAAATTTGGAGGCATGGGAAGGATAGGATGAGTGGGACCAACACTCAAGCCCATCTTTTCTCCATTTCCAAGGCTTAAAAAGACTCCATGGTCCACCAATAATGGAGGGGCTTATCTTCTTGTTCCCTCACTTTTGGTGAGAGTCCCCATGAAGTGGTGTGGTCCTTCATGACTGGGGTTATTTTTTAATCTCACTTGGGATAGTGGAGATATTTTTTAATTCCACTTGGGATAATGGGGATATTTTTTAATTCCACTTGGGATAGTGGGATATTTTTTTAATTCCACTTGGGATAGTGGGGATATTTTTTAATTCCACTTGGGATAGTGGAAAAATGAGTGGGGTTATTTAAATATTACAATCTTAAAAAATTCATAAATATTACAATTTTTAATTCATTTTTTCCTCCACTAATGGAATTAAAAATTCAATTTGTCATAATCCACTCTTCCCAAAAATGCATTTTTAATTCATCCACTATGAATTTAAAATTCACAAATAATGAGAGCCTTTGATCTCAACTCTTGATCCTCACCCTCCATTCCCTTTTCAGAAAATCTATAAATGAGACCCTTCTCTAAGCCATTAGGGGAGGAGGAGAAGAGACTTCATTCTTGCAGGGGGACTTCATTCTTGTAGGGGGACTTCATCATGCAGGGGGACTTCATTCTTGCAGGGAAGGACTTCATTCTTGCATCTTTATCGTGTCAATTTCCTCTAGGAAATCTTCTTCTGGCATCCTCATAATGCCCAACTCCTTCTCTATTCTCCTCTTCATAGCCTCATAATGCTGAAATTATTCTAGCCATCCTATATCCTCCATTCATTGTCCTTGTGTTTGAAGCTCATCTTCACCACAACAAGTATCATAGCCGTTCCGTTCTTGTCACCGTCAACAAGTAAGGAAGCAAGCTCCCCGATGGCCAATCTTCTTCATCATCAAGGTCAAGAACAGATAGGCGATCATTCTCTTTTTTCTCTTTCATATTTCATAGATGGGGTTCATTATTTATCATTATTGATCAATCCATTTTCCCATTCACACCTATTTCATAGATGTTTCTTGCATGATGGATTTGTGAAATGAAATTTGATTAAAGTTGTGTAATTGAGTTAAATAGAAACTAATCTCATATTAAAAATTTACCTTAATATGAATAGTGAATAGTAACAGAATAGTGAAAAGTGAATAGTAAAAGTGAATAGTGAATAGTAAAAGTAATAGTGAATAGTAAAAGTAATAGTGATTAGTGAATAGTGAAAAATGAATAGTAAAAGTGAAAAGGTCCCCATCCTAGGAAGAGACCCTCATGGTGGGCATCCCATTATGGGGGGAATATAAAGCAATGTATTGGGCTCTCTTTTGGTATTCTATTATCATTTTCTAAAAACACAATTGCAGGTTCGGAGCTCATAAATATTCTATATTTTACAGTGATATGTGTTACTTATGAAACCGTGAATTTTATCACTGTGAGAAAAATATGTGAAGTAGTTATCTATATATATATTTAAAAAAATTATTTGGGTGTTGACAGAGCTTCTTCCACTTGGGAGAAATGCTCATCAAGTATGGGGTAAGGGAGGAGTGATCCTCCTCGAGTACATGCCTTATTTCTTTTGAGATGTTGAAAGCCTTGAGGGCATTTGTGGGAATTTAAGAAAATTGGTTATATGGATTGAGAGCCAAATATGATATTCCTTAGAATTTGATTATCTTGTTTGGCTTGAGGCCATGAGGAAAACTATGTTGAAATTTAATTGAAGGGTGACACTCTAGAGTTGAGTACATGTCCACTCTCCTACCCCTCTGTAAACTCACCTTTGTTGAGTTTTTGTGTTGGGTAAATTCCCTTGGGTGTATGTGTGTTTTGGTGTGTTGTTTATACCTTATTGTGAAGTGGATTTTTGGAATACCCTAGGTGGGTGGATGATCTCCCTAGCTCGGGGGTGACCCTCTTGCGGGTCTACGGTAGGGAGGAGAGCAACTTGTGTGGTGTTTCTTCCCTTATGTGTTATGCAGGTATTCTTGGAGCTTATTGTGAAGTTGGAGAAGTTTCTTGTGTTGGGAAAATATTTTATTTTTCTTTACTCTTAAGACTCTATAAGAGAGCCTGGTCTTAGTAGTGACTGCATCCTGGTTGATTTGCCAAGAGGAGAAAATTAACTCTTTAAATGTTGTAAAAAAATTTGTTACTTGGGGAGTCAAGAGTAAATCCTTCCTTAATGTGTTGTTAGTTGTGATTTAATAGTTTATTCCATTCTACCTTAGTATGAGAAAGAAATAAAGAAAATTGTTTTACAAAGAATGTTAGATTTGCCTATTTTCTTATAAATCTATTTAATTAAGAAGTTGTGAAATTAGTTGTTGATGTAGACAAAGTTGTTAAAATTTATCTATTGTAATGTTTAGTGGAAATGTTGAATTTAATAAATTAAGGTAGTTGAAATTATGACATTTGAATGGGAAAAGAATTTGTGTTATATTCATACACTTTTATTTGTTATGAATAAATGCAATTATAATTATTTTCTTTCCATTTTATATTATATGCTACTATATTTAGACTGAAATTAGAGACTTGAAATTTAAATTTAATTAAGGGGAAAATAGATTTTTAAATATCTATTGTTTATCACTATTTTGTATGAAGTTTAATTTTGGAGTTGCAATTCGGAAATACAATGTTTACATTTGCCAAAAAAAAAAAATTAACTCATTGCTCTATTTTTAATGAATTATTGGATAGTAATCTGTTTTAACAAATTATATATATATATTCTATACTTTCTTTAGAGTTAAGGAACTTATTAATGAAATTGTGAGTTAAAGTGAACTGAGATAATGGTGATATATATATATATATATAATATTTATAAGGAGAAATATATTTATAATTTAAAAAGAGCATAGGTAAATATATATTAATTTTAAGGAAGAGTTTCTCAGAAGTTTCAACAATTATCACAAATTAAATGACAGGAAAATGAAGAGGAAAATATGATCCTTTCATTTACAAAGGACATTGAAAATAAACACAAACAAGCCATCACAGGCATTCCATGAATGGCCATTTTAAACTCAACTGTAGATTTAGAAAACACCCAATTGAGAAGGAAAAGCCAACCTTGGAAAACAAAGAGGAGAAAATGTGCGGCATTTCTGAACTGAGCTAAGAGAACTAAGTAAGTTTTACCTATAGTTAATCCTGTTTAGGAACAAGATGATTATTCAAATTAATTCAAACGTTGAACTAAAACCTAGAGTGGAAACTAAGGAGAATGAGATAGAAATACAATCAAAATTAAATTTCAAAGAAATGGAAGAGAGGGCAAATGATCGTGCTTGTTGAAAAATGTTCTATCACCTAAAACAACTATTGTTCAAATGTAACTCGTGAGACTAACCTAAGTCAGGAAACCATGCATTCAAGATTAGTGTTTATCACACTGTACTTGGTGCCCTGCCGACAACTGTATTGTTTTCGCCTTAAGCGTATGCCGTTGAACACATCTACACGTGCGAGGGGGTTTTCAAAGTAGTAAGGAAAATTTTTGATAGTTCGTATCATGACCACATGATGCATGTGGACATGACACATGTGAATACGTGTTGTGACCGCATGGGAAATGTGGGCATGCCAGAATTTCCCTAAGAGACATTATGGATGATGACATAGAATGAGAGAAAAGGTTACAAGAACTTGAGATGCTTGATGAAAGATGCATTAACGCTCTTGAACATCTCAAGGCTTATCAAAAAGGAATACAACGGGCCTATAATGTGCAAGTCATACAATGTGCATTTAATGTTGGGGACTTGGCTCTTTATGAAAATCAACGTAATGTAAATGCACCGCCTGGTGAAAAAGGTAAGTTCAGCCCTAACTGGCTTGGACCATATATAATTACTAAGGCCTTTGGATCCAGAGCATATAAATTAGCCGATGAGCAAGGTACGCCTCTCAAGGAACCTATCAATACGGTGCACCTCAAAAGATTTTATGCTTAAAGATTTAATGTTAAATGTTTATAAGCTAAATTAGCTTCATTTTCGACAAGCTATTACTATTTTTTCTTAATTCATTTTGCATTATATCTTTGTTCAGCTAGTCATTGTTGCATCATGTTTAAGTAGTCATTGCTTGGATCACTTTTGTATTAACTAAATACAACATGAAAGTTAAAGTTATGTGTAAAATAATTAATCATTGTGTTTGTTACTACATGTTCTTTTTAGAATTGTTAGTATATCACAATAGCATTAGTTATAGCATTTAGACATCATCACTAGTTGCATTTACAAAAATCACATGTGATAGATCAAAAGCCATTACACATAGACCAAAAGAAATAATCATATATATATCTCAGTTTCATGTATACATCCGAGTCGACTATCCCTCAAAACAAAATGGGATGTTTTAGTGCCTAATGTCTAGGAATCACATAGCAAAACCTTGATCACTAGTACTTTCAGGCCCTCATAGTGTGCGAGTGACAGAAGCCTGGCCATGTGTGGCTACGGATTGCGAATGATTCCTAGAGACACTTCACGATTGTAACCCCCTGATCTCACCTCTCATCTCTATCATCTGCTCATGTGCCTCCTAGTACATCCTCTGGTACTGGTCTCTCTTGGCCCAAGCACTATCTCTATCAGCTCTTGCCTGCTGGACCTCCCATAGAAATAACTCATTGACAGCTAGCTCTCCCTTGATGTAGGAACCACTATCGCCTGCTCTCACTGTGCCTTGAGCTTAGCCTTGGTGCACTCAACTCTCGATCAAAACACCTCTCTCTAATGCAGACTGCTATAACATGGCCTCTATAGTAGTCCTATATCTAGCGATAGGCATAAATATCTCAGCATGCCACCCAAGGGATGATCGTGGCATATGATCTACTTGCACCTGTTGCACTAAAGCATCTGTCAGTAACATATCTCCTATGACGCGACTCACAAAGTCTCGCCATGCATCTATCCGAACTACAAGATAGAGAGTGAGATAGATGTTAGAATTTGATATAAAAATCATAAATAATAAACTATACCAAAACACAAAACTAATAAACCAAACCTACCTGGATCTCCATCTCACCAGGATGGATCTCAGATCGCTAACGGTGTGATGAGCTATGTTATCTAATCTGCGACTGGGGGCATAGGACTACTAATCCCCCCTCATTCTATCTGACTAGGCTTGGTATCATCTACAGGAATAGGACCACGAGCCCTAGATCGTGGTCTCGGCTCGGTCTCCTCGTCAGTGTCTGCCTCCTGCTGGCTCTGTCACGATCTTGCTCTGAAGACGTACTATGATGGGACCTCCTTAAACTCATCCTCATACTCCTCCATACCCTCCTCAAGATCGTAGTATCCTACAAAGTCGTTGACGTCGTCCTACACCCCTGTGTCACTAGTATGACCTAGCCAAGGTCGAGCATCTCTTGTAAGGTGCCCATGTTGAAAGATAGGTGCAGGCCGTGTTGTGTGCCACCAGGTCTGAGATGCTTGGGTACACTTGACATCATCTACACCTGATACTAGCTCTACATCCTCAGGGCCCTCATCATCTCTAAGTGGCACGTTTGCTATAGTCATTTGTCAGACAGTATCGGCTCTGAATGCACTCTGAGCTACACATGCATAGCTCAAATGAACTGCAGGAACATCTTGTACCTATCTGAATTGTCGTGCCACCCTGTCATAGTAGAACCAAGATATAGCATGATTGAGGTGGCTGGCCATTAGCCAATCCGTATGCATCTAAGCTAACTGCCTCTGCTTGCTAGGCCATCTGATGAAGCCATGATACAGTCTTTAGATGATATCACCAGGCTGTAATCTATCAAAATACTACTCTCCAGTATAACATATTGCCATGCCTCCAACACCTGACTAGTGGGTAGGCATAGACGTGTGGATGTGTGAACGCTGCCTCTATGGGATAACCCATCGGTCATGTGCACCTTATGTGGTCAAAGGCCCAAACTTGTAATAATGTGCAAACCATCAGACTCTGCATCTCATAGTGGACATATTGCCCTAAGTCACGATATAGGTGTGCAAGCATACTGTGCCCCCATACGTAGACAGTCTAATGCTCCTCCATCACTCTGATAGTGTGAACGAGACCCTTGTGAAATTGAGTGCCTCCCCTATCTAGTATGATAGCTAGTGCAACTATGACAATCATGATCCTCCGTAGTAAGGGAATGTCTCTACATCCCTACTCTAGCAACTGAAGATGAATATGCCCTCACTCTACCTGTGACACAGTACGACCAAAGCAGTATAATTGACTCTCTTGAGTATATTCCTCTGAGTGATGTCCAACAACCCTCACTATCTCTCCTCGGATCGGCAGTCGAAGGATGCTAAATACATCCTCCAGTGTGATGGTTATCTCGCTAGTCGTTAGATGGAATGCAGAGGTATCTGCATCCCATCTCTCCATCAGTGCCATAAGAATCACGCAGTGGAATCTGATTGTGGGCATCTCAAACACCCACCACAGGCCCACCATCTGTAAGTGCTCTCTCTCTGTGACTGTTAAAGCACTAGTACACTCTTGTAGAAGTGTCATCAGACATCCACCTATGTGCTCCCACATCTCAGGGACATCCTGTAGATTAGAAAGAAAGCAAGAGTGTCAGAATCCCCACTAGAAACCAGAATAAGCTATCAAAGACTAAATAAAATGCCTAGGCCTAGGACCTGTGTCCTCTGAGGACAATTGTATCCCAGGAAGACTAGGGTACCCCAGGGGGACACTAGCACCCCTGTGGGACTAGGGCGCCCCAGAGAGACTCTGGCGTCCTAGGTGGACCTAGGCGCCCCTGTCTAGGAACCCTGTCCACCTTCCCCTCTTGGCACAGACATCGATAAATTTGAAAGAAAAATATGATGAATTATGATAGAAGGATGGAATCGGGACCCTACCTTAGCCTCGAAGTGTCTCTCCGCCACTCGAGCTCGGAGCATCTCCACTCATAGTGGATGGTATGGATGTCAGCTCGGCATGGTCGTTCTCCTATTCTCCTTCTCTCTCTCTGCAATAATAAGAAACAAGAATGAGTTAAGTGGTAAGGGACAACTCCCTTTTACATAAAGTAAGTGAGTGAGAAATCCTATCCCTAACTAGGTGCAAAAGTGTGCTCTTTTCTCTTGAGCCCTTTTCTCGAGCTATCAAACCCCGACTTCAGTGCCATTTGTCGCATTGGAATTTGGGTTCCACTCTCATTCTTACCCAATGTGTATGGTCGAGTGTCATTCTTCAAATGACCTCCATAATGAATTTCCATTGAAATCAACATGCGTGGATATCTCCTTGTTTCTAGTCTTGGAATAAGCAAGCAAAAACAAGGGGGGCATATATCTCCCTCATTTTCCCCCCTCGCCATGTCCCATCACTCAACCCCCTTAGCATTTTTGATACTGACTCATTAGTGGTGGTTGTAGGTTGATTTGATTAATGAATTTCTCTAACAAGTGTTCCTTTGTAGGTTATGGTTCCTGACTTTGTGGTCTTGCAGGATTACAAACTTGGGGGCTTCTTCCTCCTTGGTGACAACACTGCGGCTTCCTCTATAGTATTCTTTTCAGTATCCTTTTCATGATTAATGTATTTACTTTCCTTTAGTTACATATGCACGTAGTGTCATATGGCCACTAAAGTGGGGGCTAAATGTAACGTCAGAAATTGTCCTCCTATATGGAATGGTACAATTTCCCTTAATTTAGCTCCTCACTCTTGGTGACCTCTCAACCTTTTCTTTTTCAGCCTACTTGAAACCCTAATTGACTTAGTCTAGGAGCAGTCTATTCACTTTTTAAGGTAACTAATTGATAGAACTCAAAAAGAGATTTAAGAATAGGGTCCCTTGGACCCCCAAAAATGCAGATCTGAACTGAAATTGGGGGCTTGGACTTGGGTGTCCGTGCCCTAGTCCTCCTCAGTTTCATGAGATTTTGAATATTGGCTGGGTGTCGATTCCCATCGAGTGCCTCAGGATTTTGTTTTCAATTTCTTGGTTTTCGCACGATATCGAGACGTTATTTCAAATTTTGAATTCCCTAAAGCTAGATATAAAAAGACATTTGCAGATCACTTTATCACACAATTCTTATGCGAGCTTGATGCCAAAACTCTGCTACAATTGCCATTGAAGACCAGTGACTTGTTGAAGCTATTCAAAGTATTCTTTATTTGCTATCTTGGAGACAATGGATGAAGGTTAGGAATCAAGATCTTGAGTCTATATTGCTCTTCCTAGGGTTTGTACACCTCTTGCATGATTGGGAGAAGGGTTGAAGCCTCCAACAACAAGCTTGGAGATCCTCTGTGGACATTGCAGACTCACCTTCTTATTCATGCAAGTCTTCATTTGTTTCATCTCCTTCAGGTGAAGTTGTATGTGTTTATTGATACAAAGCAAGTTGTTGATCTTCCCTTGATTGAGACATCTAGGGTTTGATTTTATGCATAACACATTGTTAGGTTTGTACACACTTCTACAAATCTTTTCCTTTGGCTATTGTTGAGGTAGAAATACCGAAGACGGGGCTTGACTAAGCCAAGCTCCTATATAGCTACAACAATTTCCTTCTTTTGTATGTGCAGATCATGTTTCGCAGGTTCCAGTGAAAAGAAGCTATAGGAAGAAGGATATTGCAGGTATAGTCATGACAAACTTTCAAATTTTTGGATTTAGGGACTTGCGGGACATTGGAGCAGATGCCCTAGTCCAACCAGGTGTTTCCTTCGAGATCTAGAAGCCATTTTATAGTCTCAAACACCCTATGCAAAAGGTTTTCCTATTTGGCAATTTGTAGGACACTGGAGGCACCCTAGTCCAGGTAGCCCTCAAAATCTATGTACTATGTCTCTGAAAACTCTCCTCTGCACTTCTATGATTAGTTTTACTAGATACTTCATCAGTTTCTATATATTGTTAATTTAAGGCATAATTAGGGTTTTTCTTGGTTGAAAGTACAATACTTGATAAAATATTTATTAGGGCCTTAGGTTCTATAGCCATGTGAGCATCAAAGGGAGGCAAAGTGACTAGAAATTTGTTCCAAGCCCGATTCTTGTCTCCCCAATGCTTAGCGGTGAGAAATGGTAGCATTTAACCCAGTAAACAAAACTATCATTTTTCACCCTAAACACAATTTATGTTGGTTATTTTTTTTTTATTGAACTAACTATATGTTGCTATTAACATTGTATTCTAGGTGGAAAATAGTAATAGAGAAGTAGGTATGGAAGATATGCTAGATTATATGACAACACTAGATCCCAGTAAATCTAACAATAGTATGAAGTGGAAATCTAATTCATCAAAAGAGATTTTAGAGCCATCTATTAGATGCCGAGTAAAAGCCTCTGTAGATCATGTCAACTCAAATCAAGGGTACCAACATATAATGAGTTGCTTACATAGTCTCACTGACAAATTGTCACGGTTGGATTCCTCCGTTAAGCCTATAGTTTCTGCATGGAATGAGCATAATGTTATGGATGTAGATGAGGTAAGAGGATCTATTACACTATCTTTTCATTTTGTGTGCTTGTTATTGGGTAAACTTGTACCATGTTTTTGTTATACTTCCTTGTGATTGCATTTTTTGGATACTTCAATAGTTATCATAGCTCTTGGATACTATAAACAAAGAATGAACCTACCCTTAACATGCAATACTGCAATTCTAGCCATTCTAACATTAGCATTGATGCTTTACATAAATGTGTTATCACGAATTATCTCATTGTACTACTTACAGAACCAAAAGAAACATGCAATATTGCAATTTACCAGGTTCTACTTGAAACCATTTTGCTTGAGTATTCATTTCATTATTGTCATCCTTGTCATGTTTATGACATGCTCCTATGCTGCATTATAACATTTAACTCTATCATTCTAGACAGTCACTTTGAGTATGTCTTAGTAAAGCTCTTAATCACTTATCCTAAAGTCAAGGCTTTCATATCTACTTTGTTGCTATCATTCCAAGGGTTCTTGGTGACTGTCTAATGGTTTTGACAGTGCCTTTATCTCTTCTCTCTATTTGGTGAAACCCTACTAGCTATTGCATCTCTTTATCTTCTCCTATACCTTCCATGCTATGGATTGTCCTAAGATATAGATATGGACTACCATCTTACAACTTTTACTGTCTTCCTTATCATTTGAAGGACTAGTCCACTATCCCTTCTTGTTGAAAATCTAATGCTCATGACTATAAGAATTCTCCTATAAACTAGAATCTATTGCTTACAATAAAGGAAGAATCTCACAACATATCTTGGCTTAGTCATTTAAGATGCAAGAAAAATGTTATTTTGAATAAAAAATTATAGTTTTTGCATTCTTTACTTAACTTATATTATTTTTTGCATGATGATTAAATTGCATGCAGATAAATTATATGAAAGCAAAATGAAAAGAAAAAGGCCTTGTCAATAGATCTCTCTACAAAGATGGACAACTTAAGGACAATGATGATAGTGATTATGTTGAACATCTTGACGATAATCTGCATGATATTCAGAGTAGTAGTGCTGGTGCTAGAATTAAGGTGAGTGCTATTTATTATTTTTATGTCTTTCATGGTAGTCATTGTTGTTTTAACACACACATGCAAGTAAGTACTATTCATGTAAGTTGTTTTAATTCTATTTTAAGGAAAACCCACCAGTATGATTTACTTTAAAGGATTTAACTCTAGAGAGAGACCAGTAAATGTAAGTCACTTAAAGGGAATTACATCAACTTCTAATAGAAACCAATTAAAAGCATCTACACAATGTCAGCAAATGTGCCTTGATAAATCTATTGAATTGAATAACTGGAAATAGCCAATATGGAGACAATCAAACAACTTATGAACTTGAATATTAATAGAAAATCAGAACACCATACATATCCACAAATTTAACCATCCTTGCCCATTATAATATTAAATTATCATAGAAGTGTAATGTCTTGAATCTGAAATATGATTGGATAGATAATATTGGAATATATAAATTGTTTACCTGAAAGATGATGATTGTCTAGGCCTTGGTTTCCATTATAAATAGGGTAAGCAATAGGCTTTAGGCATGAACCAACACAACTGTTCATAAATCACATCCTCTTGTAACTAAACATGTTTAATAAGGAGAAATTAAAGGCATAAGCAAGTTAACCAAGATCTAAATCTGTTAGTCATCATAGAGCACTCCTGAACTTAGGCCTGGTAAGGTACTCATCTCCATGTTGCAGTATCTATTAAGTGTGATGTGCCCCTATCTATTATCACAAAAAAGTGTCAAAATTTTGTCCTTGTTCTCCATGTTGATGTCAACAAAACTGCTCATTGCTCCTTCTGCACCTAAACCTGTAGCTGCACATCAATCTTTTAAGTATGTCTGCTCACACTTATTGAATGTAACGTCACTGGGCCATTTGAATTCCTAAATTCAAAGCAGATTGGTGTGATGGTCCTTCCATCTTTTATCCAACATATCTTTAACATCAATTACAAATTTTCCATATCCTACATCTAGGACTATGACCCTATCCAAACTCACGTTAAAGCTCAAAGTATCTATATCTTGCTCCTTTTTCAAGAATTCTGTTGTGATGTTCACAACACACCCCATTTTACTCCTTAGCAAAATAGGGACCCCCACTGTGGCTTTGATTTTTGCTTCTGTTTTTGTGGGTTTGTCCTTGGTGGTAAGGGAAAAGAGAGTGAAATTTGCAAACCTTGATAAAATTAGTGGGAAAATGCATTTTGAGTGCCAGTTCATGGTATGGTTGGATTCCTTGTTAAAAATGAGCCAGGGTTGCTTTTTGAATCATCTGAAAATTTGCCATATTTTGCAAGTTATGCCCATTTTGGTAAAATGCACTATAGGGGTTTAAATAGTGCAAGGTTTCAAATGTTTCGTTAAATGTTCCTAAGTGTTTCTAATGATTGCACAGAACATGCCATGTGTCACCTTCCTCACTGAGATCCTTTAAAATTTAAACCATCTGTGGGCTTTAATAGTTTCCAAACAGTTTCTAAAAAGTTTCCTAAAGCTTCAAGGCCCCGCGGAGTGTCCCTTAAAGTTTCAACAGAGTTGCGCGGAAGACGCCACGTGCTGCCTTCCACAATAGTCCCTTTAAAAGTTTCAAGTGTTGTGTGGAGCATGCCACATGGCACCCTCCGCAATTATTTCCTTATAGTTTCAAAGAGATGCGGAGAGTTCCTTAAAGTTTCAACAGCAATGCGGAGCGTGACAAGTGTCACTCTCCGCAGGTCCTTCCGCGGGTTTCTTAACAGTTTCTAAGAGTTTCTAGGATTTCGTGGAGTGTGACAAGTGTCACACTTTGAAGTATAACCCACCGAGCCCCTTAAAGTTTCAAGCAACTACGCGGAAGACACCACGTGGCACCTTCCACCAATAGTTTGAAAAGTGCCCCGATAGTTTCTAAGAGTTGCAACGGACGCACGGAGAGTGACAATTGTCACTTTCTGCGGGAGGTTCATAAGTCTTGAAAGTCCCTCACATCGGCGCGGAGGCTGACAAGTGTCATCTCTTGCAGGCTTCACAGGTCCCAGTAAAGGTTTCTAAGTGTCTCAACTTTTTTTAAGGGAGCGCGGAACGTGACAAGTGTCACATTCCGTAGTAGTTTCAACAGCCCCTTTAGATTTTAAATGGAGCGCATGGGTAGCAACATGTGTCTCGCGCGGGAGTAAGAGTTTCAAAAGGTAATTAAGGTGTCCCTAGGGCAGTTTTGCAACAATTTTTTAGTATCTTAAGAGTCCTGCGGAAGCTGCCATGCGTCGCCTTCCGCATAAGCAATAGTTTCATATGCCCCTCGTGTGGAATGCACCACGTGTCATTCTCTAAGGGCACCGTTTCTAATAAAGGAATATAAAGGGCCATTTTTCGGCTAGACACAGGAAGTCAGTGGGCAGTTTTTAGGGCTCGCCAATAGGGTTTTTTGGCGCCGATAGGCGGGAAACGTTTAGCGATAGGTTCTTTAGGGTTTTTATATAGTTTTCGACACATTTTGACCCTATGTATGCATCATTTTTGGTCCGCGATGGTTGACCCGGTAAGTTTTTGACATAGTAGCGCAGTATGAACACGTTTCTTTGGTAGAATTTTGACCCGATAGCCACGATTTTGGCTCAGCCCCACTTGGATCTAATAGGTATCTTGTTTCTTGTTGTTTAAAAATCAATGGTACTTATTGCTGATTTGTTTTTGCAGGTTTGTAGCTGAGGAAAGAAGCCGAAACTTAATGGTGATGAGGTCCTGGGAGGAGAATCAGATTGCAGAAGCAAAGAGAAGATGAGGATGAAGTGCAGAAAGTCAAGGGACATCAATGAGAAGACCCAAGTGCAGATAAAACATAATGACAAGTAGGTTGCAGAATTCACTTCTGAACTGTTAGGGTTTCAGAAAGGGGCATATTTTCACCCAGATTTGACACATATTTAGAGATATTTTGGGAGATTGGTTCACCTACATTTAATGTTGTAACCTAGGGTTTGAACCATTGCTTAACCATTAGGGTTTTGGGCTGTATTGAGGACAATCAGAAAGTCTATATATTGTGCCTTAATACATTGTAATATTTACAACAGGGATTTTAGGAACACACAACAAGTTAGCTTAGTTTAGATTAGAAGTAGAAGGAGGTTGCCTGTTTGTCTGCAGTAAGGAGTGCATGGAACATCTGGCTTCCTTATTGTATCTGTAAAGCTTGTAAGTTCTTTGTAGTTTGATCAATGAAACTAAGAGTCATTCCAACATTGTAAATCATGTATGACTGTTTGTTTCTAATACAATAGAATCTAGAGTTCTGCATCTATCTTCTGAGTGTTCTCCTGCTCTTCTTTATGTTTTTAAATATCTTCTTTGAGAGCTTGCAATTTTAAATGTATGTTTGTGAAAATGCTCAGAACTTACATTTAAGGTTTTTACTGTGGATTTGATCAAATTGTTGTATGATTTACATAGTGCATAACAGAACAATTAGATCCTTTGGTAGATTTAAATGATGTTTAGAGTAGATCTTTCTAACTTTTCCCAACCCATCTGAAATATTTAGCTGAAAACGTAAAAATTTGAAGGAAATTTGTCTCATATTTGAAGAAGCATGAACAACAGAGTTAAAAGTAGACAAGTTTTCATAAATATATAAAGAGGAAGGTTGCAATAATTCAAGACAACCATCTAAAGCTTTGCAGCACAGTAACACTTTTATGAAAAGGAATGAAAAAGTACTGACATATCTCATGATCTTTTTGCATAGTTTGAGTCCAGTAAACCACAAAGAAACCCTAAACTACGTAAGGCCCCTTAAACATTACAGCTTCACATTGACCAACTAAATTTGACCAACAGGACCATTGTAGACTTGGGATTAAGTGAATCTTAAATGATTCCTTCTTATCTTTCAAGTATAGTTTCAGTTCATTATATGTGAATTTTAACTTATTGTTATGATTGCATCAAAACAATCACCAACAGTTTTCTGGCACTAGAAGGAGGGCCTGACTTGAGTTAGGGTTTGTTTCAAACTGGCTAATAATAGTGATAGGGTGACCAGGTCTAGGTCCAGTTCAGGAGATATATTTGTGCAACTACCTGATATAGGGCGAAGTAAGGGCCCTTTGATTTGGAATCCTAAAATATCACAAGCAGGAAGTTCATCTGGAACACCTCCCGGGTCACCTTTTAACATCCATAGTATTGTAAGTCCTGACAAATCACTATTCAGATCTTTCAATCTTGGTTCAGACACTCCTAGGGGTCCTAATCCTCCTAGAAATCCTATCCCACCAATCAATCCTGGTATTTCTACAAGTTCAGGTCAAGTTTAAACACCTGCAATGGCTTATTTCAATGTTCATTCTCCCATATTCTTCAATGATTATCATGAGATGCCCAAAAATCTAGAAAAGATATGTTCCAAGTACTAGTTGCATCAGGATCCAGAGGATCATATTAGGATATTTAAGGAAGCATGTTTTAGGGCTATGTTAGAGCATGAGGATGTTGTGTGTAGATTGTTTCCCTACACCTTTAATGAAAAAGCCTCTAACTGGTATGTAAACTTACCCAACGGTTACATTTCTTCCTGGTCACTTATGGAAGAAGCATTTCTGTCAAGATTTAGAGGACCCATTGACCCTTGTGCTTTATATCATAAATTGGCTGCTATAAAACGAGGTGAGGGAGAGCTGATTGATAATTTCAATGACAGATTCCAAAAGGCCTACTCTAGGCTAGTAGCCCCTTATACCGTGGATGATGATCCCTTGTTGGCTATGTACTATGCAGCCTTGGATCCTTTAACTGCCATGTTTGTCAAAAGAAAACCTGACATAGATTTAATATCCAAAGCCTACAAAGAAGCAGCCTCAGTGAACAAAGAGATGAGGCATACAACTTATAGCCCAATTGTTAATGGAGGGAATTTTGGGGTGCAGAATTAGGCACAACCATGGAAAGGAGCCCCTATGCATCACACTCCATTATTAAATCCGGTTCCTTCTTACACACCTGTGTATAGTCCTACCCCAATCCAAGCTATAACTCCTTACACGGGTAGCACTTCCAATAACAGTCAAAATAATGGTCAGCCTTTCTTCCAACCTCCTAGGGATACAAGTGTGGCAAAAGCACAGGAGGAAAGGGAAGAAATCAAAGAGATCACTACACATTTGAAAAGGTTAACCACCGAAGTGACACAACTAAGAAACAAGAACCTCTATGGAAGAGGCAACCAAAACTACAATCAACATCAGAATCATAACCAAGGCCAAAATCAGAACTATAGTTTCAATCAAAATCAGCAGTACAATTAGAACCAAAACTATAATCAGCATCAAGGCCCCAACCAGGGGCAACCAATGCAAAATAGAGGGCCAGTGATAGATAATAGGCCCTGGGGCAATAATAACAGAAATCATAATCAACCTAGGCCACCCAAAACATGGAACATTGGGCCCAACAATGGTACTCTAGCTTCTCCTTTTGAGAACATAGATAATCATGATGCAAAACAAACGGCTGGCATCCAAATGGCTAGTACAGCACCCAAAAATTGGTGCAGATTTCACAATACCAATGCCCATGCTGAGCATGACTGCCCACAGTTCCACTCAGCAGCCAACATTTTTAATATAGATGTCTAGCCTCCTACCTCTAAATTTCTCATTCCCAAGGGTAATGAGGTAGTACCCTCAGGATATGACATGGCATTAGTCTTAGAAACATTTACTTTTGCAACTGCAGAAGAGAAAGGAGATGAATTGCTAGAAGATGGACCATACTGTTGTGAAAATCTTTATCCTGAATCAGCCTTTGTGTTAAATGCTTTTCAGTTTCCCTTTGAATTTGAAAATGAGGTATTAACTAAAACTAAAGAGGTGCAGGCCTTTCAACAGACAAATAAAAACCACACCTACAATTTGAGGAACAACCCTAGGCTAGGAGGACCTTTCACCACTTCCATTCCCTCGAATAACTTCAATACACCCCCAGATCAGAATGCCAGCAACAATCCTGCCATACTTAAAGCTAATCAACACACAAATAACGGAACATCAGTACAAAAGGATCAAACAAGTAAAACTGAAACAATAGAGACAACAAGATTAATGAGTTACTTGTCAGAGGAAATAAAGAAAATTAAGGTCAGTATACCTCTAAATGAATTATTGAAGACCCCAGGGATCAGAAATGCTTTTATAAAATCTCTAGATACATCCATGACAGACGAGGTGTCTGCTGATATAACTATTCCTAATAGAGATTCACCACCTAAAGAGAAAAATAAGAAAGTTGAGCACCCTTCCAATACAAATGTAGTAATACATGTGGATAAGAGGGATACTCCCCCTTTCTTGTTAACTGTTAGATTGTGTGGGAAGAATATACACAATTGCATGGTAGACTCTGGTGCCTCAGCCAACGTAATGCCCTTAGGAATATGTAAAACTCTCAAGCTAACTCCCACCAAGTCTGCCAAGGTTGTCACACAATTAGATAAGACTAAGGTTAGCTTGATAGGAGAACTCATGAACATTCAAATGCAATTAGCTTCAGACCCTAGGTTAAGCCAAGTCATTGATATTCAAGTAGTGGATATACCCATAAATTATGGAATGTTGTTGAGTAGGGATTGGTCCAAGACATTAAATGGATATATGGCCACTGACTTTTCACATATGTGGCTACCTTGGAGAGGTGTCCCAAACCAGATTAGAATAGAAGCAGAGCCCAGGATGAAACACATGATAATAGAGTATAATCGAACTAATGAAATATTATATGCTGCTATTGAACCTGGCATCTATAGAATTACCAACAATGGGGTGCAGATTGAAGAGATCATGATGTTAAACATTAGAAAAAAATGTGTCAACAATAGGACAACATTATTCCTTAAGTCTGATGGAAATTCTTCAGATGAAGAAAACAATGCAATAGGCAAATTTGGTCATGCCATTAGACAAGAGGTGGAAGAGTGCGTTAAACACAATCTGCTGGTCCAATATAAATTGTATAAAAATAGGTGTAGAGTCCATGATAGGCAACATTCTGAGGAGAGTTATGAAATATGCAAAGACATCATTGAATATGAATATAAAAAATGCATAGGGAGGGTAGAGTTACAAGAGGAAAATGAGAATCCTGATCCAACACATAAATACGTTCAGGATGATGTAGATGCCTTGATTCCAGACTTAGGAGAAGAAATAAGGGACAAGGGTAGTTGTCTTTCTGATTTAACAGGTGGAAGTACACATATGCAAGTTAACCAAATAGAAAAACCCATGAATAAATAGGACAACACCCCACAGGCAATAAAAGAGACAAAGCATGCCAAGATAAAAGGTCAGAAAAGTAAAGATGGCATGTGGACGTTAAAATGTGATGGGTCCAAATCAAAACAGGGCGCGGGTGCAGGTGTTGAACTCATAGATCCTCAAGGTAAATCACATCTGGCAGCATATAGATTACAATTTTCCTATACTAACAATATTGCTGAATATGAGGCCCTAATTTTAGGACTTGTCATGGCCATCAAGAAAAGGGTGAAAACAATCAGAGTATTTTCAGACTCTGAATTAGTAGTTAGACAAGTGAGGAAACTATATGCCTGCAATTACAAGAAAATGATTAGTTACAGACATAGGGTATGGGGTTTAATAGATGCATTTGATGCTTTCAACTTAGAGCATATCCCTAGAGAACTGAACCACAGGCCAGATGCACTAGCAGTTGCTGCTAGCACACTAGAACCATTGACACCGTCAGGATTGAGATGATTTGCTGTTGAGCTAGTTAATGTGCCCAGTATCCCAGACAACGTTACACACTTTCAGGTATTTGGGGGGGATCAGCAAATTATTGATTTTCTAACTTGTAATGAGGCATTTGAGGCTCAAATCATTGATGAGCAAGAAAGGCCTGAAATAACATGGGATGAAGAGGATATAATCAACTTGAAGAGCAACTTCTTACCCAAAGGAGTAATTGAATTAGAACATATCTTTGACTTCGATGGAGTAATGAGACAGAAGGACTTGCCCAAAACAAAAGGGGGTAAGTGCAATTTACATAACTTAGGGACAGAGCAAAGTCCACAAAATGTACTAATCGGAAAGGCTTGCTCTGAGAAAATTAGAAAAGAGGTTTTAAATGCTCTGAAAGATTATAAACATGTAATAGCATGGACGTATGAAGACTTGAAAATATTTGATGAATCCATCATAACTCACGTGATACCTTTAAGACCAGAGGTTAAGCCATTTAGGCAGAAACAAAGGCCTGTGAATGCCATTCTGGAGCCTTTAATCTTTGAGGAAGTTAAAAAATTGCTGTCTGCTGGAATAATTTTCCCAGTAAGACATTCAATTTGGGTAGCTAACTTAGTACCAGTGAGGAAGAAAAATGGAGACATCAGGTTATGCGTAGACTTTAGAAATTTAAACAAAGCATCTGAAAAAGATAATTATCCTCTGCCTCCACTAAACGAAGTGCTGCAAGTAGTAAACGGGGCAAAGATGATGTCTTTTTTAGATGGTTTTTCAGGTTATAACCAGGTCTTAATTGATGGAGAGGATAGACTAAAAACCACCTTCACTTGTAAATGGAGAAATTATGCATATAGAAGAATGCCTTTTGGTCTGATCAGTGCAAGTGCCACTTTTCAGAGAGCCATGGACATTGCGTTCTGTGGATTATCAGGTAAGTGCATTGTTGTGTATATGGATGATTTGACTGTGTATTTCAAGGATGCATCCACTCACGCTGAAGATCTCAGGAAAATACTCAAGCGATGTGAAAGGTATGGGATTTCCCTTAATCCTAAGAAATGTATATTCGACGTAACTGAAGGTAAATTATTAGGCCATGTCATTTTTGAAGATGGAATTTCAATTGATCCAGATAGAATAGAATCCATAAAAAATTTACAAATGCCAAATAGTAGGAAAGAGTTGAAATCATTTTTTGGTAAAATTAATTTTGTTCGGAAGTTTATAATAGGTTTTGCAGAGATTGTGCAGCCGTTAAATGCCATGTTGAAGAAGGATGCACAGATAGAATGGACACCTGTGGCTAGGGCTGCATTTGAAGATATCAAGGAGGCAATTTCTAATGCTCCTGTATTGGCAAGTCTAGACTACACAAGCCCGTTTTACATCTACTCCTTTGCATCTTCTCATTCAGTCGCGGCTGCCTTGACACAGAAAGGTGAAAACAATGAAGAAAGGCCCATAGCGTTTATGAGTGCGCCTCTGAAGGATGCACAGCTGAGGTATCTAGACACCGAGAGACAAGCATTTGCATTAATGAAGGCTATGAAAAAATTTAGACACTACATTCTGCGCAGCCAGGTCAAAGCCATAGTGCCAGATGCAACAGTAAAAATGTTGCTGACGCAGAACGAACCTGGAGAAAAAAGAGCCAAGTGGATCACCACGCTGCAGGAGTTCGACATGGAAATCATTCCCATGAAGCTGGTCAGAGGGCAGGCATTGGTGCAAAACAATAGCAAATACGGATCCTGATTTGATAAAATAGCAGTACGTATTGAATTCCCAGAACGCATCAAACTGGTATGGAGATTTAAGCACCTTTTTAATAGCTGGAAAGTACCCAAATAGGATGAAAGCTTCTCAAAGGAGAGCTTGAAGGTTAAGGCACAAAAATATATGGTGCAAGGAGGTCTTCTATTCAGGAAGAACCACGATGGAATTTATCTGAGATGCCTAAACAGATCTGAAGCAGATAAAGTGTTCACAGAACTACATGACAAGTACGGAACCGGCCATGGTTCCCATCTAGCTATGACACACAAAATACTGAGGGTGGGCTATTACTGGCCCACGATGTTCAAAGATACTAAGAGTCACATCAGAAGTTGCCACACCTGTCAGACTGCAGCAGATAAAGGGAGAAATCAAGCCAATCCACTACAACCTGTGATTGAATCAAGACCGTTTGCACAGTGGGGCTTGGATTTTATTGGAGTCATCAATCCCCCATCTTCTGCAGGACACAAATTTATACTGACGGTAACAGACTATTGTACAAGGTGGACTAAGGCTACCTGCTGCAAATTCTCCACAACTAAGGTAGTTATCAAGTTTCTTGAAGAAAACATCATCACCATGTTTGGAACTCCCTATTCATTAGTATGTGATAATGGCCCTGCTTTCTCTTCTTTAAAATTTTCTAAATGGGCATTTGAATACGGGATCATTTTAAGGTTTTCCTCAAATTATTATCCTCAAGGTAATGGATTGGCTGAATCAACGAACAAAATCTTATTAGATATAATCAAAAGGTTGATTGCAAAGAGTCCTAGAGAGTGGAATACCCTATTAAGATATGCATTATGGGTAGATAGGACCAAGTTTAACACAGCTTTAGGTAGCACACCTTATCATTTAGTTTATGGGACTGATCCCATACTTCCAGTAAATTTGAGAATACCAACCTGGAAGTTTGTCAATGAGTATCTAGGCTTTGATGACCATAGGGAAGCCAGAATAGTACAAATGCTACAATTAGACGAGAAAAGAGGTCAAGCCATTGAGAAGTTTGCCAAACACCAAGTGGTTGTTAAGAGGTGGTTTGATAAAAGGGCAAGAGTCAAAACATTTGGGATATCAGACTTAGTGCTGTGCTGGGACAAAGCACATGAACAGAAAGGAAGCCATGAAAAATTCAATAAACTATGGCTAGGTCCATTACAAGTCTCAGAGATAATAGGAGGCAATACATTTAGACTTAAGACCTTGACTAGAGAAGACGTGCCATTACCAGTTAATGGCAAACATTTGAAACATTACTTCTAGGCCTGAGGTAAAGGGCAGTCCATTTTGGTGTAATATAGTGTAAGTAATGTTTGGTTCTTCTTTTGCTATTTTCTTTTTTGGGTTGGCTGTTTGTATAGTTTTGTTTGGTTTTTTGTTTGTTGTTTGTACAGCCTGTTTGTACAATTTTTTTTCTGCTTTTGCTTTTTGTAAAGTCTATTTCTTGGTTTGGTTTGTTGTTTTCTCCTCAGCAGGGATCTTTGTTTTACTTTACAGTATTAAAGAGTAGCCTAGTAACCATTGAAAACATGTAAATTTAGGATATTCAAGTTAATCATTTGCAATTTACACATAACTTGTTGTGACTGTCATGAATGTAGAGAGTTATTTATCTTCTAAAATTTCGTATTCAATAAATGTGATTGAGAATTCGAGGCAAGTTTCTCACGATGACACACCTAAAATCCTTGGGTTTGTTGAACCTACCAGTGTAGATACTAGGTGAAAAATCAGAGGTCACCCTTTCTACCATTACAATTCTCAGCTTAATTTCAGCAAGTGTCCACTCCTTGCATCATGAAGCTACAAATTGCTATATCTTGTGAAATCTCTTTCAAAATCAGAAAATAAAAAATATAAATAAATAAAGTAGATTATACTGAAAATCTAGATTAAGCCATTTAAGTAACTCTACCAGGGCTATAGACGCTCGCTGGCAGTTGGTCTCTACTTAGGAGAATTGTAACGATAACCTTGCCGGGGCTATAGACGCTTGCTGGCAGCAAGGCTCTATCCGGTCGGCTATGAGGGAATATCCTCACCTACATAGGCTAATGTCAGTCACTAGTTTGTTTAACTAATCTTCAAGATGAGGCTTATTAATCACGTGCACACAATTAAACTAAAAATGAAGATTCATGTACCCTTATTGAATGCCTTAGGTCTCAAGTTGAATAATAATTTACAAGATGGATAGTTGGAAGTTATGCATTTATCTCATTTAGTTTTCTTGAATGCCTTAAATTTAGTTGTTTTGTTTGGTTGCTAGTTGTTGTGATGTTCACAACACGCCCCATTTTACTCCTTAGCAAAATAGGGACCCTTGCTGTGGCTTTGCTTTTTGCTTCTGTTTTTGTGGGTCTATCCTTGGTGGTAAGGGAAAAGAGAGTGAAATTTGCAAACCTTGATAAAATTAGTGAGAAAATGCATTTTGAATGCCAATGCATGGCATGGTTGGATTCCTTGTTAAAAATGAGCTAGGGTTGCTTTTTGAATCATCTGAAAATTTGACATATTTTGCAAGTTATGCCCATTTTGGTAAAATGCACTACATGGGTTTAAATAGTGCAAGGTTTCAAATGTTTCATTAAATGTTCCTAAGTGTTTTTAATGACTGCGCGGAGCGTGCCATGTGTCACCTTCTACACCAAGCCCCTTTAAAATTTAAACCATCCACGGGCTTTAATAGTTTCCAAACAGTTTCTAAAAAGTTTCCTAAAGTTTCAAGGCCCCACAGAGTGTCCCTTAAAGTTTCAACAGAGTTGCACGGAAGACGCCACGTGGTGCCTTCCGCAATAGTCCCTTTAAAAGTTTCAAGTGTTGTGCGGAGCGTGCCACATGGCGCCATCCGCAATTGTTTCCTTATAGTTTCAAAGAGCCGCGGAGAGTTCCTTAAAGTTTCAACGGCAGCGCGGAGCATGACAAGTGTCACTCTCCGCGGGTCCTTCTGTGGGTTTCTTAATGGTTTCTAAGAGTTTTTAGGATTCCGTAGAGTGTGACAACTGTCACACTCTGAAGTATGACCCACCGAGCCCCTTAAAGTTTCAAGCAACTACGCGGAAAATGCCATGTGGCGCCTTCCGCCAACAGTTTCAGAAGTGCCCTGATAGTTTCTAAGAGTTGCAACGGACACGCGGAGAGTGACAAGTGTCACTTTCCGCGGGAGGTTAATGAGTCTCGAAAGTCCCTCACATCGGCGTGGAGGCCGATAAGTGTCATCTCCCGTAGGCTTCACAGGTCCCAGCAAAGTTTTCTAAGTGTCTCAACTTTTTTTACGGGAGCGCGGAACGTGACAAGTGTCACATTCTGTAGTAGTTTCAACAGCCCCTTTAGATTTTAAATGGAGTGCGCGGGTAGCGAAACATGTCTCGCATGGGAGTAAGAGTTTCAAAAGGTAATCAAGGTGTCCCTGGGGCAATTTCACAACAATTTTTTAGTATCTTAAGAGTCCTGCAGAAGCTGCCACGTGTCGCCTTCTGCAGAAGCAACAGTTTCATATGCCCCTCACATGGAACGCACCACATGTCATTCTCTGAGGGCACCGTTTCTAATAAAGGAATATAAAGGGCCATTTTTCGGCCAGACACAAGAAGTCAGTGGGCAGTTTTTAGGGCCTGCTGATAGGGTTTTTTGGCGCCGATAGGCGGGAAATATTTAGCAATAGGTTCTTTAGAGTTTTTATATAGTTTTCGACACATTTTGACCCTACGTATGCATCATTTTTGGTCCGCGATGGTTGACCCGGTAAGTTTTTTACACAGTTGCGTAATATGAATGCATTTCTTTGGCAGAATTTTGACCCAATAGCCATGATTTTGGCTCAGCCCCACTTGGATCTAACAGGTATTTTGTTTCTCGTTGTTTAAAAATCAATGGTACTTATTGCTAATCTATTTTTGCAGGTTTGTAGCTGAGGAAAGAAGCTAAAACTTAATGGCGATGACGTCCTGGGAGGAGAATTAGATTGCAGAAGCAAAGAGAAGATGAGGATGAAGTGCAGAAAGTCAAGGGACATCAATGAGAAGACCCAAGTGCAGATAAAACATAATGACAAGTAGGTTGCAGAATTTACTTCTGAACTGCTAGGGTTTCAAAAAGGGGCATATTTTTGCCCAGATTTGACACATATTTAGAGATATTTTGGGAGATTGGTTCACCTACATTTAATGCTGTAACCTAGGGTTTGAATCATTGCTTAACCATTAGGGTTTTGGGCTGTATTGAGGACAATCAGAAAGTCTATATATTGTGCCTTAATACATTGTAATATTTACAACAGGGATTTTAGGAACACACAGCAAGTTAGCTTAGTTTAGATTAGAAGTAGAAGAAGGAGGTCGCCTGTTTGTTTGCAGTAAGGAGTGCGTGGAACATTTGGCTTCCTTATTGTATCTGTAAAGCTTGTAAGTTCTCTGTAGTTTGATCAATGAAACTAAGAGTCATTCCAACATTGTAAATCATGTATGACTGTTTGTTTCTAATACAATAGAATCTAGAGTTCTGCATCTATCTTCTGAGTGTTCTCCTGCTCTTCTTTGTGTTTTGAAATATCTTCTTTGAGAGCTTGCAATTTTAAATGTATGTTTGTGAAAATGCTCAGAACTTACATTTAAGGTTTTTACTGTGGATTTGATCAAATTGCTGTATGATTTACATAGTGCATAACAGAACAATTAGATCCTTTGGTAGATTTAAATGATGTTTAGAGTAGATCTTTCTAACTTTTCCCAACCCATCTGAAATATTTAGCTGAAAATGTAGAAATTTGAAGGAAATTTGTCTCATATTTGAAGAAGCATGAACAACAGAGTTAAAAGTAGACAAGTTTTCATAAATATATAAAGAGGAAGGCTGCAATAATTCAAGACAACCATCTAAAGCTTTGCAGCACAGTAACACTTTTATGCAAAGGAATGAAAAAGTACTGACATATCTCATGATCTTTTTGCATAGTTTGAGTCCAGTAAACCACAAAGAAACCCTAAACTACATAAGGCCCCTTGAACATTGCAGCTTCACATTGACCAACTAAATTTGACCAACAGGACCATTGTAGACTTGGGATTAAGTGAATCTTAAACGATTCCTTCTTATCTTTCAAGTATAGTTTCAGTTCATTATATGTGAATTTTAACTTATTGTTATGATTGCATCAAAACAATCACCAACAAATTCCATAACCACAGACACCGTTGTTCTGAATTCTACCTTCCAAGTATCAAGACCTTTAACTAGTTTGTTTTCCTCTATCAGAATAGAGGGGATAAATTGATGCTTGAAAGTAGAAAAAGATTCAAGTCTGGCCTATATCCTTTTGTCTTCACTGCTGGCATATTAATGCTCTTCAATGGTCATAGTCATCGTCTGCTCTGTGGACTTCAATTTAGTAGGAATATGAATATTTCTTTGAAGTATCCTACAAAGCATGCTTAAATTGTGCAAGGAGGGCTGCCATTTCTTGTACAGTGGGTCCAAAACAGAAAAGCTTGCTTGCAATTATTTAATGGCCTGAGATAACATGGAGTAGCAATAATGCACATCCCCAAGTTTATCCACAACTATTGGAAATTAAGGTGTCTCAACCTTGGTAATTCCTTGCATTATTTATGTTTGTATATATTAATTAATTGCCTATGTTGTAAATAAATTGTAAATTCCATATTGTCATGTTGTGGGATGTGGCACGGTGATGTGTCATCCTACATGGAAGATGACAACTTGTAATTTTGTCCTCACATGAGGAGATAGGAATCCCACATTGTCGTTGGAGCATTTTTCCATGTGTCGGTATCTTTCATGTTGTGTAAGGGAATGTTTGACCGAAACGGTTATGACAGACTCCTATGACGAAGCTATGACATGTAAGAGTCAGAAATAGAAGCATATAAGATACGTGAAGACATGTGTGTTGAAGAATCTTTGAAAAAGGCATATTTGGGCACCCCAAGATGGACTATGACATGTAAGAGATTATGCTATTTATAGCTTGTGTATGATAGATTCTCTTACAACTATAAGTTGTAACCACTATAACAGTCGTAAGTGTCGTAAGATCATCTGTCATAGCCCATTTTGGAAATAGGTGACCTCTTTAGGATGGGAACTATTGACAAGTGTCAGCCACATTCTACAATGTTGACCAAGTGTCCTTAGGCATGGGTTTTAGGTAATGAGGCCAAGTTGGACTCCCATCCCAAGATAGGTCCAATATTACCTTGTATATTCTACAAAAGCAAGTGCTTGGAGAGGGAGTTGGATCACAAGTTTATAGGTACTATTATGCTATTCGATTGACTTCGGACACAAGTGTCAAAGACCATTGAATCTTGCATTGCAAGTGTATTCTAAACAACTTTCATATTTGTTAATACATTGTGCAGGTTTCTGGGTGTGGGGTTTTCCACCTGATAAGGGTTTTCCCCACCATAAATCTTTGTCTTTCTTCTTCTCTCTTCTTTCTAGTTCATGTGTATTGCTACAATATCTCATTTAGATGTTCTATGTTTCTGTAGTTGTAAGGATTGATTTGAATTTCCATAGCCCTCTCCTCATTAGATTAGTGTAGGAAGCATTTTCTACACACCTAGCTTCCTTTCAGTTGGTATTAGAGCCTGGCCAGTTTTGGTCTTAGTTGTTGGGTAGGGGTTTTTTGAGCTGATCTTAAGTTGAGTGGGAGTTTGTGTAGAGTATTCTGAATTCTACTGTAGCAAGGAGATGGCAAGTACATCCAAAAAATTTGAAGTGGAGAAATTCAATGGCACTAATTTTGACCTATGGAAGCTCAAGATGGAAGACATGCTTGTTGACCGAGACCTTTGGGAAAGTGTTAATGCAACTAAACCAGTTGCAATGTCACAAGATAAGTGGGATCTCAAGGATCAGAAGGCTAAGGGTCTTATAAGACTTAGTCTTTATGATTCTGTGTTGTTAAATGTCCATGAGGAGAAAACTGCAACCTTGCTTTGGAAGAAGTTGGGAGATGTGTATCAAGTCAAATCCCTGGTTAATAAACTTTTTCTAAGAAAGAAGTTGTATTCTCTTCGAATGGAGGATGGAGGATCCATTGCTGAACATTTGAATGCTTTTAACATGCTAGTTGCACAATTAACATCTATTGGTGTGAAGATGGAAGAGGAGGATCGATGTATGACCTTGCTTTGTTCTTTTCTGGACTCGTGGGATCACCTTGTCATGGCTATTAGAAGCACCACATCCACATTCAAAATGGATGAAGTGGTTTATTTGTTGTTATCTGAAGAGATGTGGAGAAAGTCTTCTGATGTAGCTAAAGAGGCTCTTGCAGTTCATGGAAAAGCCAAGGAGAAAGGGAAAAATAAGGATAAGAAAGTTGAGAAGGGTAGATCCAAATCCTGTGGGAGATCCAAATCTCTTAGAAACTCCTAGGCTATCTGTTGGAATTGTGGTAAACCTGGGCATTTATGAAAGGAATGCAAAGAAGAAAAGAAAAAGAAGGAGAAGACCCCAAATTCAGATTGTGACAAATCACAAGATGATGGTGATGCTTTCATCGTAGCCCTGGCAGCCCATGCATATGATGATGTGTGGCTGATTGACACTAGTGCATCATTCCACATGACCTCACATCAAGACTGGTTTACTAACTATGAAGAGTTCGATGGTGGAAAGGTGTACTTGGGTGACAACTCTCATTTGAAGATTGTTGGTTATAGAAGAGTCTCTATTCAATTCCCTGATGGTCGAGTGAAGGGGATCTCTGGGATTATACATATCCCTTAGCACGGAACCTACTTTCTATAAGTAGTTTTAATGATGCAAGTGTGTAGGTTGTCTTTTTGAAAGAAGGATGGAAGATGACTAGAGGAGCTATGGTGCTCACTAAGGGTACTAGGAGATGTACTCTATTTCAGATGGAGGAATGTATTTCACAATGCAATAGTTCTTCTGATTCAAGGAAGAGGGTAGCAATCACTTCATCCCCACCATTTGAACGAGCAATTAAGAGATCTGTTGTTTCTAGTTCTGATGCTTGTAATCATGCTTTGCAAGTTAAACTTCCTGCTGAAAAGACAATGTTATGACATAAGAGATTTGACCACATTGGTGAGAAGGTCTGCGTACCTTGAAAAATAACAACCTCGTTGAGGGGTTAGATGATTGTAATCTTGAGCTTGGCTTTTGCGAACATTGCATTTATGGGAAACAAAATTGTGTTCAGTTTTATTCGAGTTCTCACAAGTCTTCTGGTGTGTTGGACCTTGTTCATTCTAATGTAGTTGGTCCTATTAATGTTCCTTCATTATCAAAATATATATATTTGGTATCTTTCATAGATGACTATAGTAGAAATACATGGATTTATTTTCTCAGAAGCATATCTAAAGTCTATAGTAAGTTTAAGGAGTTTAAAGCCTTTGCTGAAAATCAGACTGGTAAAAAGATTAAGTGTTTGAGAACTGACAACTGTGGTGAATTTTGTTCTACAAAATTTGATAAATATTGCAAGGAACTTGGGATTGAAAGACATAAGACAACTCCATACAGCCCGTAGCAAAATGGAGTTGCAGAAAGGATGAACAAAACACTGATGGAGAAGGCTAGGAGTATGCTTAGTGGAGCTAGCCTAGAACAAAAAATTTTGGCTGAAGCTGTTGCCACTGCTTGCTATCTTGTAAATAGATCTCCTACATCAGCTCTTGATGGAAAGACACCCATGGAGGTGTGGTTTGGTAGAAAGCCTTCAATAAGGCATCTTCATGTTTTTGGTTGAGGCATATGCACATGTGCCTAGGGAGAAGCGGTCAAAATTGGAGAACAAGGCTGTTAAGTGTATCTTCATTGGCTATGGTGTCGGTGTGAAAGGATACAAGATTTGGGACCATGTGGCTAAAAAAGTGTTGTATAGCAAAAGTGTCATCTTCTGAGAGCTTACACCTTCTTCCACTTATTTATAGCTAGAAGAAAAAGAAAAGAAAGAGGATGTTGTTTAGTTTCCTACTACCCTTGAGAAGACTGAACAGAAAGACAATGTTGGACCTAATGATGAGGAGAGCTCTAGCAACTTTGAAAGATTAGATGAAGAAGTTGAACCACAACCTCAGCTCTTGAAGAGTTCTACATAGATAAGAAAGCAACCTGAAAGGTTTGGTTTTACATTGCTTGATTCTAGTTGTGCTTTTGCTTTGCTTACTAATAGTGATGAATCTAGAACTATATCAGAGGCTATGGACATGAAAGATGTAGGTTCCAAGAAGGAGGCCATAGAGGATAAAATGGCTTCTTTGGAAAAGAATCAAACTTGGGACTTGGTGCCTTTGCCTCCTGGACGGAAACCCGTTGGATGCAAATGGGTGTTCAAGAAGAAATTTGGTGCAGATGGCAGTGTTGATAAGTAGAAGGCTAGATTGGTTACGAAGGAGTATTCACAAGTGGAGGGCATAGATTATGGTGAGATCTTCTCTCCCATTGCAAAGTTGACATCCATTTGATTCATGTTCTCTCTTGCAGTAGTTTATGACTTAGAGGTAGAATAGATGGATGTGAAAACAACTTTCCATCATGGTGATTTGAAGGAAGAAATCTACATGTCACAACCAGAGCATTACATGGTGAAAGGTAAAGAAAATTTGGTTTGCAAACTTAAGAAGTCTTTGTATGGTTTGAAGCAATCCCCTATGAGATGATACTTGAAGTTTGATGCCTTTGTGTTGTCAATTAGATTTGTGAGATCAAAATCGGATCACTGTGTGTATTATAAGTTTGATGGTGATCATATTCTCATTGTTGCACTATATGTTGATGATATGTTGCTCATGGGGAAGGGTAAGAATATGATTTCTGATTTTAAATCTCAGTTGTCAGCATAGTTTGAAATTAATGATTTAGGGGCAGCCAAGTACATTCTATGAATGGAAATCAAAAGAGACAGAACCAACAGAAAACTTTGGTTAAGCTAAAGTAAGTATGTGAAGACCATGTTGGACAGGTTCAACACGGTAGATTGTAGACCATTGTGTGTTCTCATTTCTTTGGGGACAAAGTTGTCTATTGAGGATTGTCCAAAATCTCCTAGTGAGGTGGAGGACATGAGAAGAGTACCTTATTCTAGTGTTGTTGGCAGTTTGATGTATGCTATGGTCTGCACAAGACTAGACATTGCCCAAGCAGTGGGAGTCCTTAGTCAATTTATGGCTAATCCTGGACGGGTTCATTGGGATGTAGTTAAGTGAGTGTTCATATGTTTGACGAGTACTTCCGAGTATTCCATATGCTATCATTGGTAATGTTACAGGACCTCCGTATTCTGTTGATATTTGTGGATTTATGGATTCATATTGGGTAGGTGACATTGACAGCAGGAGATCCACCAGTGCTTACGTGTTTACATTGTTTGGTGGTGCTATTAGTTGTATGAGTAAGTGACAACCTATTGTTTCCTTGTCCATGACAGAAGTTTAGTAAATGGTAGAAACTCATGCTTGTAAGGAAGCCATTTGGCTCAAGAGATTGTGTTTAAATATTGGTGTTGATGCAGGTCAGATCACGATCAGTTGTGATAGTTAGAGTGTAATTTTCTTTGCAAAGAATCCAACTTTCCATGCTAGAACAAAGCACATTGATGTTCAATTTCACTTCATGTGAGACATGGTTGAAGATGGAAAGGTAAATTTGGAGAAGGTAGATACTTTGAAGAATGTTGCAGATGCATTGATGAAACTAGTGGGCACAGAGAAGTTCAGATGGTGTTTGGAGTTTATGGGCCTCTCGGCCTATAGCAATTAAATCATGTTATTCTATTGGCTCTTACAAGGTGTTCAAAAAGTGGGAGAATATTGGGAATTAGGGTGTCTCAACCTTGGTAATTCCTTACATTATTTATGTTTGTATATATTAATTAATTGCCTATGTTGTAAATAAATTGTAAATTCCATATTGTCATGTTGTGGGATGTTGCATGGTGATGTGTCATCCTACATGGATTATGACTTGTAATTTTGTCCTCACATGAGGAGATAGGCATCCCACTTTGTGGTAGGAGCATTTTTCCATGTGTCAGCATCTTTCATGTTGTGTAAGGGAATGTTTGACCGAAAATGTTATGATGGATTCCTATGATGAAGCTATGACATGTAAGAGTCAGAAATAGAAGCATGTAAGACAGGTGAAGACATGTGTCTTGAAGTATCTTTGAAAAAGACATATTTGGGCACCCCAAGATGGACTATGACATGTTGTAAGAGAATATTCTATTTATAGCCTATGTATGATAGATTCTCTTACAGCTGTAAGTTGTAACCGCTACAACAGATTCTATGATGGTCGTAAGTGTCGTAAGAACATCTGTCATAGCCCATTTTGGAAATAGGTGACCTCTTTGGGATGGGAGTTATGGACAAGTGTTAGGCACATTCTACAATGTTGACCAAGTTTCCTTAGGCGTGGGTTTTGGGCCATGAGGCCAAGTTGGATGCCCAACCCAAGATAGGTCCAATATTGCCTTCTAAATTCTATAAAAGCAGGTGCTTGGAGAGGGAGTTGGATCATAGGTTTACAGGTATTGTTATGCTGCCAGATTGACTCCAGAAACGAGTGTTGAAGACCATTGAATCTTGCATTGCAAGTGTATTGTAAATAAATTTTAGATTTGTTAATACATTGTGTAGGTTTCTAAGTGTGGGGTTTTTCACCCGATAAGGGTTTTCCCCATCATTAATCTTTGTCTCTCTTCTTCTATCTTCTTTCTGGGTCATGTGTATTGCTGCAATATCTTGTTTAGATGTTCTATGTTGTTGTAGTTGTAAGGATTAATTTGAATTTGCATATCCCGCTCCTCATTAGATTAGTGTAGGAAGCATTTTCCGTACACCTAGCTTCCTTTCAACAACCAGCGTTATCCTGTATTCTAGAATTTTCTCAAAGACTTCAAGGACCTTGATCCTTGTCTCATTTTTTGTTTCCTCATTTTTCTTCTTGAGGTCCTCAACTTCTTTTTCAAAATTTATTCTCAAAGAACTAAACTCTTGCATTGTCACTGTGAAATCACCAGTTGTTAGTGGTACAGAAGGTTGATATGGAACTATTGACAGACTCTTGGAAGATCCCACATCTTGTAGTTGCTTTTTCAATTGCCTATTTTCAATGAACAACCTATTCACTTCATCATTCATGTCTTGTGTTTTCTCATAATCCTACAATTTCTTTTCCATCTTTTCTACAATTGCATGGGTGAACATGGCAGAATGGACTATAAGAGCAGAGGCCTCAGTTCCTGAAGTATCTCGTAAGGTTTCACCACAGTAGATCCCCTCATTTCCTAAACAACATCTAGCAACCTTGGTTTACTAGTGTTCTTCTATTTTGTCCATATGGGAAGAGTCTCTGTCTTTGGGTTGAAACCACATCCAGTCATTCCATCCTTATAATCAAATTTAGACACAAGATTAGGGTCATCTTGACTCCTAACTTGGTCAAGAAAGAATACCTTTTTCAATTCAAGACCTGGGATGATCAACATGTTACTCTTCAAGACCATTTGTCTTGCTTCCTCAAGAGTCACATTGATTTTGTCAACTTTTAGTTCTTGTATTATTCGGGTGGTTATTTGATCATACTGAGACTCATTAGCACCCATCTTATTGATTTCCACCTTTTCATCAAATTCCTTCATCTTCATTTTTAACCAGAAATCTCAAAACTCTGGAGTCTTGATGAAATCATCATCTTGAATAAATCTCAATGATGCCACCACCCTTTCATCTTCTTGTAGCTCTGGATCAATTTGGGCTTTTTCTTCCATCCTAGCCTCAAGCTTGTGTACATTAGTTTCTTTACCAACCAATGGTTGATCAACTTCCTCTCCATCATGCAATTGTGTCAAAATATTTTCAACTTCATCAGTATCCCCCACACCCTCAGACATCTCATATGGGAATAGAGGAGACATGCCTTAAGTTCTCTGCCTTTTGTGTTGTGGTGATTCAGGGATCTGTGGATCTTGAACTGATATGACATTAGGGGTAGGCTCATGAATCTCAATTCCTGTAGACTTCTTCACTAGAAGTTTGGTAGCCTTGGTAGGCTGTACTTCAGATTTAGCATAAATACTTCCAAAATTTTCAATCTTTCTATTAATCCTCTTTAGAGGATCTTTCTCTTCAGAAAAAAATCCTTCAAAAATTGGATTCTTTTCCTTTTTTTCATCTTCAATTTTCTTGAGGATCTCCCATTTCCTCTTCCTTCCATACACTTCATTAAAAGTAACCAGGTTCCTTATCGCATCCTCATCATAAAAAAATTTAACGGGATATGCTCATATTAGTCAAGATCACTTGTCTCACAAAGTTCATATGACCTTCAGGGTCAAAAACTCTTTCAACACCAGATTCTAAAGAGTACTTGGCCTTCAAATAGGCCTATAGCTCCTCAAGAGTGTCCGAACCAATTGACCAATCTCTAAAGACAGTGGTATCAGGAAGAAAGGTGCCTTTCTTCTTCTTTTTCATCACTTCCTTTTCCCTCCACATCATTTGCCACATGAATTCCAAGAACGCAATTCTTTTAGAAACAAACTCTTGCAATTTGTGAGGTGGTTGGGGGCAATAATATACCCTGATTATTGTGTGCTCTGGTAGGAAGAACCAATCAACATAATTGAAAGTATGACCTTGCTCTAGTTTATGTGCAAGAGGTCTCAGAATTACCCTAATGTCTGGTGACAATCTGGGGACCCAATTACCAAAATAATTCATTATTTTCATAGAAAATTCATTATGAAATACATTATTATTACCAGTCTGGCAATGAGAATCCCACATGTAACACCAACATTGAGTAGGCATTCTTTGCCTTGTCTTGTCAATCATGCTGATGTGCATTTTACTTCACCATTTACTCGTATTTTGATATAGGATCAGGTGGTAAACCAAAGAATAAAATTTGAACTTCATGGGTTTCTTATCTTCCTTCACATCGATGAATCCATCATGTATTTTCTTTTCTAGATATGAGGCAGAATCATATTCAATGTTCACCTCTCAATTTTGTATCTTCATAGCCATCATCATCAAATTAACTGGCATTCTCTAATCAGCATCAATTCCCAGTGCTTGGCACAATGCATAATAGGTTCATTTGAAATAGACTGCAAAATCTTCCACATGGAATGGTTCAACTGCATTGGAAGGAATATCAACTATCCTGTTGTTTGCACCTCTTCTCATAAATATCGACAACTCATCACTTCTGAGTGTTCTTCTTAAACTTTTGTATTCTTGTTCAATCTTTTGTAGGTTAATTTTGGTGAGAACTTGTTTGTTCAACATAAAACAGTCAATTATAACATTTCTATCAATTCTCAATAAAGAAGATGCATTTGGCAACCTTACTATTTTAGTAGCCGGGTGGTAGTTCAGTGCCAAAGTACGAATCAGTTCCACATCCACAGATACATTTGAAACAATTAACTTGGCCAAATCCATCTTCCATGGATTGCCCACTAGTCCTTGACCATCCTTCTTCTAACAGAAGTACCAAAATAGTTTCCATCTAGAAATGGGAATTATGGCATCCCTACGACCCTCAACAACATCCCTAAATACTTTCTTTCGACCTTTGTCAATTGAATTGGGTAAAGCATCTAGCAAAGATTACTGCAGTGATCATCTTTTCTTAGGGGCAAGATCAGGGTTATTAGTCTTACTTGTGGATTTAGACTTCTTGGGTGCCATTATACAAACTAGGGTTTCGCAACTCAAGAAAATGCACGAAGAATTGAAACAGAGCAAAAATTCTTCAAACTTTCTTGCAGAGAATGTAGAGATGGACTTACTTGAACAATTCGAAGCTTGCTAAGAATAGACCAAATTGGGCACCATCTCCAATCCAATCTGCAATCTCTGAATTGAGCAAATGCCAAGAGACTTCTAGATTTTATTGAGCCAAAATATTCATAGTTCCAACATTATTTTTGGTTCGTGCCATGAGATTATAAAATATCAACATTCAATTCATTTCAAATATAAGCCCTTGATCAAATTTGATCCAATGATCAGATGAAATGACAAGATCTTTCAAATTTCTTGGTAATCACACACCCACACTAAGTATGTTTACTCATTATCATTACCACACTATTGCAGAGCTTGTTTAAACCAGTCACGGGATGGCGATAAGATTCAATGTCTTTTGCTCACTTTTCTTGATTACCACCAACCCTCAGCCCTTATGCTCAAACAAAGAGGGATCGTGGGGCTTATAGCCACCTTTATTCCATTTCTTCCATTACCATCAACCTGCAAGTGCCTATTCTCATTACTACGGGGTAATTATGTTGCCAACTTTTATTGCTTATCGCCTCGCTGAAAACATTCTTTGAAAGCCATCGTGGGAGCCTAGTAACTTGGACACTTACTACTACCATGCCGTGAACAACTTGTCAGACTAATGCAGGACCACGGGATCAATTTATATTGAACTCTCTTCCTTATCGCCAAGCCACAACCAAGTGGTGAGACCTCTGAGGGACCGTGGTATACATGGTTGATTGAGCCCTTCCTACCGCCATGCCGCAAACAACTTGTATGTTTCTAGTGGGAGTGTGGTATACATGCCACTTATTGCTCTAGTTCCTACACTGCCACCAAGACAATGAGGATGACTTGCGAGATTGCGGTAAACTGCAAAAACACATAAATGATTAAGAATAAATGCTTAATCCTCAAAATGACCATGTTATGTGACCCTGGGAAATAAATGGCATAAAATTTTCACATGAATGTCTATTAAGAAATGGTCATATACAAGTGAAAAGATCAAGTAGGATGGAAATGTGCAAATTTTTTGAGAGGTTCTAATAGGTGAGACATTAGAATAGTCTATTTGGATTAATGGTAGGAATTAACAAAATTTTAGGGTTTTAAAATTTTGTTCCAACACAAGTAATGGTTGTTTTATTATGTAAATAAGGGTAATCCTTACCTATATAATAATTATTATGTATTTCAATACAATGTGTATTTTTTTTGTTTTTGTAGATATGTATTGATCAACTCTAAGAAGGGGATAAAGTTAGGGTGTTGGATCTATGTGATGTTGTTGGTGTGAGCATTGGGTGGATTCAATCACTATCTATTATACATGGAGTCAACTTGAAAGGAACAGGAGATGCAAATGTAAATATTTTAAAGGTCACAAGTAACATACAACTTGCTTATGAAGACAAAATAGATGGAGTTGTCCTTCTAAAAGACAAAGAATGAACCTTCACACGGTGGCCACTAAAATATTTGTAAAAAATGGCATAATTGATGTTTATCATGTACTTGTTGCTAGACATCTTGGCCCACTACTTTATGCAGTATTTTTAATGTGTCGTTTAGGGATCTTAATTTTCATGGTATATTTGAAAGAGTTGGAAACTCCAGACAACTATGACATTTTTGATTATATTTATATATATACTCTTGGATAGTTTTGATATCTTATAACATGATATATATATATATATATATATATATATATATATATATATATATATATATATATATATATATATATATTTGCATTATATTTTTTATTGCAGATCACCTTTCTTTATCATGATGTTGAATCAATCTTTTAATTCTAGCATGTTGTAGCTTGTTTGTATATGTAAATTTTTTTTAAAAGTGCATTAATAACATTACCTGCTTCTAGAATTGTCATAGAAACTTTTTCAAAATGCCATGTCTATCCTGGAGTCACTAGGGTTTGTACCTCAATGATTCCACACCGTTTCAGGCCCAAAAAATCCCAACCATGCCCAATTCCATAGGTGATTAGATTCTGAATCTGATTCTGGGATGAACAGTACCTAGAAATGCCCTATTTTTCTACCAATCAGGTAACTTAACAAATAATATATGTTATATCCCAAAACTTGTGCTAGAACTCTGGTAAAAGCTTACCATACTATAGCATCATCAAGTCAACCTTGGATATAGAAATTGTTCAAAATAGAAAATAGTTTGTAAATGTTGAATGGTCAGTCAGACAGTATGAGAAATTACAGGCACCAGGAGTTACCTTTTGAAACATCAAGACAGAGGGCGGATAAAATTGATATGTATGGTGTAAAAGCCAAGGGATTGCTTTTTGGTTTCAAGATCCAGGTGACTTTGATCCTGATTTAAAATGTTCCTTACGAGCGTACCATTGTGGTAACCTACATAGTGGTATGTATTCTTGGAAGCCTTATGGTGCCATATTCGTATATGTAATTTGTTCGTATATGTAATTTTTTTAAAAAAGTACATTAATAACATTACCTATTTCTAGAATCGTCATAGAAACTTCTTCATAATGCCATGTCTATCCCAGAGTCACTAGGATTTATACCTCAATGATTCCACACCGTTTCAGGCCCAAAAAATCCCAACCATGCCCAATTCCATAGGTGATTCGATTCTGAATCTGATTCTGGGATGAATAGTACCTAGAAATGCCCTATTTTTCTGCCAATTAGGTAACTTAACAAATAATATATGTTATATCCCAAAACTTGTGCTAGAACTCTGGTAAAAGCTTACCATACTTAGCATCATCAAGTCAACCTTAGATATAGAAATTGTTCAAAATAGAAAATAGTTTGTAAATGTTGAATGGTCAATCAGACAGTATGAGAAATTATAGGCACCAGGAGTTACCTTTTGAAACATCAGGACAGAGGGCTGATAAAATTGATATATATGGTGTAAAAGCCAAGGGATTACTTTTTGGTTTCAAGATCCAGGTGACTTTGATCTTGATTTAAAATGTTCCTTACGAGTGGTCCATTGTGGTAACCTACATAGTGGTATGTATTCTTGGAAGCCTTATGGTGCCATATTATTTAATGGAGTATATGTGGCATTAAAAAAATTGAAATGCTCTTTTATAGTAAAGGAGAATGGGTGGTATTTGTGATCTACTATGCTAGAATACAATAATCTACACCTTAAATTTAGATTACTCAAACCATGTCACATTGATCATATTGTTAAAATAATATAATATATTCCATAGCTTAAGATGTTTATTGGTTTTAGGGATCTTATCAACATCATACAGAGTTGAAGGTTGCATAGGGAATCAAGATAACTTATTAGGGATCAAATTTCAGGCTAATAATTTTATGTATATGAGCATAAATTTATCTAATATATGTGGACAATGAAATTTAGCTGCAATTTCTTGATTTTAGGGTCTTGAGCATGCCATAGCAAGAACTTAGTTATATGTTGTTGGACTTGATGATGATTTAGAGGATATTAAGGAAGAAGCAATGTAAGATATCAATAATGTAATGTCTCTGATTGACAAGAGTGGGGAAGGAGTTTATGTTCAAGCTTCAACTCTTGGATCTTTGGAGGCTTTACTTGAGTTATTGAAGACACCAGCTATAAGCATCCTAGTTAGTGCAATTGGTATTGGGCCTATGCATAAAAAAGATGTCATGTGTGCGAGTGTAATGCTTGAGAAAAAGAAGAAAGAGTATGCTGCAATTTTGGCATTTGATGTCAAAATTACTCCTGAAGCTCAGGAGCTTGCAGATGAAGTTGGTGTCAAGATAGTTGCAGCAGACATTATTTATCATTTATTTGACCAGTTTAAAGCATATATGGACAATCTTAAGGAAGAAAGGAAAAAGGAGGCTATACAAGATCAGGTATCAGATTTCAAGCTAATAATTTTACGTATATGAGCATTAATTTATCAAATATATGTGGACAGTGAAATAGCTACAATTTCTTGATTTCAAGGTCTTGAGCATGCCATAGCAGGAACTCACTTATATGTTGTTGGACCTGATGATGATTTAGAGGATATTAAGGAAGAAGCAATGCAAGATATCAATAATGTAGTGTCTCAAATTGACAAGAGTGGGGAAGGAGTTTATGTTCAAGCTTCAACTCTTGGATCTTTTGAGGCTTTACTTGAGTTCTTGAAGACCCTAGCTGTAAGCATCCCAGTTAGTGCAATTGGTATTGGGCATGTGCATAAAAAAGATGTCATGTGTGTGAGTGTAATGCTTGAGAAAAAGAAGAAAGAGTATGCTACAATTTTGGCATTTGATGTCAAAATTACTCCTGAAGCTCGGGAGCTTGCAGATGAAGTTTGTGTCAAGATATTTACAGTGGACATTATTTATCATCTATTTAACCAGTTTAAAGCATATATAGATAATCTTATGGAAGAAAGGAAAAAGTAGACTGCAGAAGATCAGGTATCAAATTTTAGGCTAATAATTTTATGTATATGAGCATAAATTTATCAAATTATGTGGACAATGAAATTTAGCTACAATTTCTTGATTTTAGGGTCTTGAGCATGCCATAGTAGGAAATCAGCTATGTGTTGTTGGACTTGATGATGATTTAGAGGATATTAAAGAAAAAGCAATGCAAGATATCAATAATGTAATGTCTCAGATTGACAAGAGTGGGGAAGGAGTTTATGTTCAAGCTTCAACTCTTGGATCTATTGAAGCTTTACTTGAGTTCTTAAAGACCCCAACTATAAGCATCCCAATTAGTGCAATTGGTATTGGGCCCATGCATAAAAAAGGTGTCATGCATGCAAGTGTAATGCTTGAGAAAAAGAAGAAAGAGTATGCTACAATTTTATCATTTAATGTCAAAATTACTCCTGAAGCTCGAGAGCTTGTAGATGAAGTTGGTGTCAATATATTTACAGCAGACATTATTTATCATCTATTTGACCAGTTTAAAGCATATATGGACAATCTTAAGGAAGAAAGGAAAAACGAGGCTGCAGAAGATGTTGTTTTCCCCTGTGTACTGGGCATTTTGCCAAATCATATTTTTAACAAGAAGGATCCTATAATTGTTGGTGTTGATACTCTTGAAGGCATTGTAAGGGTCATTATCTAAACCTAGTCTTTTCAGTGTTATGACTTATGCATGTAAAAGACTGTCGTATCATTTTTGGTTTGTATAAAGCCATATGTGGTGATTGCATCTACAGATTGGCATGCCATTTGTGTTCCCATAAAAGATTTCATAGATATTGGCAAAATAGCCTCAATTGAGATCAATAATAAATCTATTGAAATGGCTAAGAAAGGTGAAAAGGTCACCATGAAGGTATTTTGAGAAGCTGTCTTTGTTGTCAATAGTTTTATATGATTTTGGATGCTATTTTTTGAAATTTTTTTGTTAATGAATTATCATACGAACTTTATAGATTGTTGGGAGCAACGCTGATGAAGCACATAAAATGTTTGGTAGGCATTTTGAAATGGAGGATGAATTTGTGAGTCATCTCACCAGAAGATCCATAGATATATTGAAAGAAAACTATAGGGTAAGGCTATTTGATATCCACATTACATAATTTTATAGTGTATTTAATATTATACATTTTATACTAATTGAACATTTGCGCTTTTCATTTTTGGCTGATAAAACAAATTTTTAATGTCTAAAATGAAATATTCTTCTTATTTTTCAGAATGATTTGTCCAATGATGATTGGAAACTTGTGATGAAATTGAAAAAGATGTTAAAAATTTCTTGAGCTACTACTAATGACACATTGTACAATAGAACTTTGGATTGGAGCAAAACCTTCTGATGAAAATGGAAAAATGCACCCTGCAACACTACAAACACCATAATCAGGATAACAAATGGTGAACTTTGTTGATACCAGAACAGTAGCTTTTGCATCATAAGATTCTTCTATATGTTTTGCTATGTAGTGTACATGCTGCACCTCTAGCTACAATAAGACAATAGTGAACTTCAGATCCTCTCTATGCAGGAGGTCATTTGAATGTTTGTTGTTTAGCTCATTTTCTAAAATTTAATAGTCTAAACAGGCAAGTGTGGTATTGCCATGTGAGAAAGGGAAGAGATTGATTCCAAGAGTAGAGATTTTGTGTAATGATCTATTTTATGATTTCTTGAGGTAATGAAGAAAATATCATGAAAACATTGTTTTAAATAAATTCATATTTTACTGCAATTGTATGAAACTAAAAAAGTATTTCCATGTTGTCATCTTCAGCATGTTGTTGACTGGCTGGATTTCACTATTTCAAGTGCCACTTTTGCTTCAGTTGTCTATGACCATGTCATGGAAGGTTACATAGAATGGTGTGTTTTCTTGTTACTGCAGGGTCACTGCTATAGGGGCCTCTAAGTAGCATTCTCAGATTGTTATTTAGATATTGTTCACAGTGGTTCAAGGTTGTTTGAATACATAGGTAACAACTCAATGGCTTGTGTGAAGGAGAATATGGAATGCACCAAGGCTGCAGTTAAAGCACCTAAATTAGTTAACAGAATGCCAAAAGAAATGATGTCTCATGGAATGCTCAGTGGCAACATCTCTTTTCTAAGTGTCAAAAGATGTGAAGGGCATCACCGGTCCGACCTACCTTTCCATTGTTTTTCTATCATATCTAATGTGGTTGTTGAACTAGTTTTTTCTTTAGCTAGTCCTTGTAGTTTGATGTACATGACAGAGCTGAACTAGTTTTTTCTAGTTATGGCAGCCTTGTGCTGCTTTTTTATTATCTGTAATTCTTTTCATGCATTGTTCCAATACAAAAAAATATTTATTGCCACTTTGCTTTGTCTTGTTTCATTTTCTTATTGGTTGATTCTCAAATAGAAAGTGTTGGCTCAAATTTATCAATCTTTACTTGGCAGCATCATAGAATATATACTTTTCCAAATTTATTTCCTTTTATGTTTTAATTCAAATTTAATATGTTTTTTCTACATTATAAAATTTATGGTATTTAATAAATTATTCATATCATGACTAAATTTACTACCAATTAATGGAAACCAGTAAATAAAAATGACTACCATGACTAAATAAATGACTAGTTAACAACAATCAATGACTAAATAAATGACTAGATATACGTACTACCAAATTGATGACTAAATATACTACCAAATTGTTGACTAAATATACTACCAAATTAATGACTAAAATTTGTTTAGTCATAAATTTGGTCATGAGACCAAATATACTACCAAATTAACTAGCAATAAACTACCAATGGTCACATGACTAAATATACTACCAAATTGATGACTAAATATACTACCAAATTACCAAATATACTGCCAAATTAATGACTAAATATACTACCAAATTAATTACTAAATATACTACCAAATTAATGACTAAACTTTTTTTGGTCATAAATTTGGTTGTGAGATAAATGACCGGCAATAAACTACCAATGGTCATGTGACCAAACTACTAATCACATGCCCAATTTTTGGTAGTTTTTTTGTCATTTTTTCCTATTTTTCTACTAATGTCTTCTTCATCTGTATATATATCATTTTCAAAACACTGTAGCAACCCCTATGCTTTTGAAAACCCAATCAACTAAGCAAAAACACAATAGTGAAAACTGATCCCAGCCCTCTATCAGAAAATGCCATTTGGGAAGAAAACCCCATGCCTTGTAGCTCTAAGAATGTCAGAAGGAGGTTGCTTTCACATTTGTGTACTTGGAACAATAAAGAGGGAAGCCTTGAAATCAATCTTTGACATCTGTAACATCTAATTTATCTATCTTGTCTTCCAACAGTACCCATGCATTAAAGAATTTAACTGTTTGAACAATCTCCATGGTATAGCTCTGCAAAGTCCAAAAATCAACCCTTAAAGCTTTTACTATACTTCAAAATATCTTAGATATTCTAAAGTATTACCATTTTTCATTGATTTTTTCTCTCTTATTTTTCCCATCGGTGAATTCTCTGGTATCTGAATCTTTCTCTATCTTTTCAACATCTTCCCTACTCAGTCAACCATTATCCAATTTCTAGAACTATTTCTAGTTCTCTTTTTATGTTATCAGCAGGATATCTTTGTTTAGGACCATTTTGGGCTATCTGTTACCCTATTAGCAAAACTATCATGTGGATAACTCCTCCCTTTTTTCCCTTGTCAACAAAACTTTGTTCCGGTGAACTATCTTACATCACCCTTTTGCCTTATTAGCAAAAATCTCTCTTGCTCAACCATATCTGCCTCACTTTTGCCTTATTAGCTAAATGCTCTTTTCTCAAACTTTTGGTCTCTTCATTAGCCACATCGGCAAAAGTCACTTTTGTCGAACCTTTCCTTTGGTACATTTTTTCTTTCTAGTCAGCAAAACTTTGTTCTGTCGAACTAGCCTTACTTCCTTATTTTACCATTATTTGCAAAATGTCACTCTACCGAACCATGGCGCTTTAATCTCCTTTATTAGCTAATCACCCCATCGACAAACTTGTCAATTCTTGAACCTTTGGGAAGTCTTCCTTTTTACCGGTTTGCTAATAAAGCCTTCCTTTTCTTTACCTTAGCCAAATGTATGCCTTATCGGCAAAATCTCAAACTTTCAAACTAAGGCCCCTTTGTCAGCAAAGGTTCAATTTGCCAAACCACTGTTGTTTTTACTTTTTCCTTATTGGATTTTCACCCTATCGGTGAACTATAAGAAAACTGAACTAGTTGATGAGTTCTCCTTTTGTCAGCTTTTCCTTCATTGTCGGTTCTCGACCATCCTTCTTTATTATGTTAGTAAAGTCACTGATCGGTGAACTTGCCGATTGGAAAACTTGTTGATCAATGAACCTTTGGTTTGCTAAACCATAGCTTTGCCGACAAGGCCAATGCTTGCTCCTTTACTTACCTAATTTCCATCAAATGTTTCCTTCTATCTTGCTTTGTCAGGGATTTTACTTGTCAGTGAACCAAGGGATTTCTGAACTTGCAAAGAGTTCAAACTTTTTACACTTTGGCGATAAGGTAATTTTGTTCCCTTTCTTCCTTAGTCAATTTTCTGATGAGTCTGCTTCCTTCACCTTGTCGATGAATCGCTAAATCGATGAATTGTTGAAGATTTGATCTTTGAAAAAGTTCATACATTGTGAAATTCGCTAATAAAGGATAAGCCCTTCTTTATGCCTTAGCCATTTCTTGGTGAAGCTTGCCCTCATGTCACTTTATTGGCAAACTGCCAAATCAGCGAACCTGCAAACAAACAAACTTCCTGTCAAGTTCATGAAAGATGAAAATTGCTGACCAAAGGGAGAAATTCCTTGACCTAGCCAATTTTTAAAGATTTTCTACCTTAGTTCAAGAACATAAACTTTTTCTAATAAAGGCCAAAAGGAGGGAAAAAACTAAGACAATGGCCTAGATTTTATGGGTTTTCTAGGTTTTTTGAGAGGATTCTCCACAAGGAATTTGGGGATTTTTGCAAAGGAATTCATTAGATTTTGAAGGATTTTAGGTTTTACCTCTTTCTATTTAAGATATCTCTGATCAAATTTTTCTAATAGAAGGAGGGACCTAGAATATTTTGGGATGGGAAAAATATGACAACAGGTTGTGAGACGTACCACCACATACAGGTAGTAATAAAAGAAAAATATGGAATAGATGCTTGTAATGTTGGTGATGAGGGTGGCTTTTCTCTAAACATCTCTAGTTTTACAGAAGGTTTGGATGTCATTATGGATGCCATTGAGTGAGTGGGCTATACAAAAAAAGTAAAAATAGGGGTGGATGTTACTGCAAGTGAATTTTATTTAGAAAAAAAATGATTTAGACTTCAAAAGTCTAGAAATTTCTAGGAGAAGATATCAAAATGGGAGAGGAGATGATTCAGATATACAAGCAACTTTGTTTACACTACTCAGTTGTCTCTATTGAAGACCCTTTTGATCAAGATGACTGGGAAAACATAGTTTTAACTTCTTGTAGAGTTTTTCAGGTTGTTGGAGATGGCCTACTAGTGACAAATCCTAAAAGGGTTTCAAAGGCAATAGAGGAATGTACATGCAGTGTATTACTTCTCAAAGTTAATCAAATTAGAGGAGTTACTGAAGCAATAGAAGAAGTTAAGATATAAAATAATGCATTCAAGGTGAGAAAAGTGGATGTGGAATCCTATGCAATAGTGCATACATTGATGAGCACAATTAGATGAAAGAAAAGAAATGAAGTCAACCCTATAGAATGTGTGAGAGCTACATTTCTAGGAGCTTCAATGTTATGAGCACCAAAATTAAGAGCAATGAAGACCCTCGACTCTATTGAGAATACTTCAAGGGGACATTGTTAATCACTAATAATCTTAAGCATTCTAGCCTCAATATAGTGTCATGATCTAGTGGGGGCCATTTTTTTTTTGCTCCATAAGATTGATTTGTATATATTAATAGTCAAGAAATTACATTGATATTTGGCTGCCATAGTCAAACTAGAACCTTCCCCAAAACCTGTCCTTCGAAAAGTGACCACACAGGGTCTAATGTAGAGACAAAAATGGCCATGCAAGACCAAACTGACCCAAGACCAAGCATAGAAAATGGCCATGTAGGGCCCCAAAAACCTTACCTCAGAGACTACAATCATAGCCTTATACTTGCGACTAAACAAATGAATTGAAAATATTGATAGAAAACTATATCCCACCGAAGATAGAACACCATAAACAAAGGAGGGAACCAAATGCAACTGTATTATTTACAAAACATTGCATACCAGATAGAAACTACAATAGTTGATCACATGAAACCCAAGTTGAAAGCATAATCACAGAATTCTTCCACCCACACAAAGCCTTTGAAGGGATTCATTTGCAGTTACTTCTTCAAAAAACTTGTTCCCATCTCCACCTGCTCCCTGTGGGCTATCAGGGCCATGCCCTTCAAATCCAAGAGGAAGGGATACAATCTCACCACTGCATCTATGTCATGGAGCAATTCAAAGTTTGTTGGTCTCGAAATTCCTACCCCCAAAGTGGTCACCTTTAGTATGTCCTTCAAACCCACCAAGAGATTGGCCTTGAATAGCTTCCTCATGAATTTCTCTGCAACTTCTTTGGGTGTGCCAGCACCTAGAATGGAAGAGAGGAATCGGGAAGTAATGGAGGTGTCCGTCCTATAAAACTCCCCTCCGTCAACAAATCCCTTAGTTAAGATCACTTTGACTGCAACTAGAGTAAATTCATCATTGAACTAGAGCACTCTCTTCATCCTCTGATCCATAAACTTCCCTTTAAAATCTAGTTGCCTAGCTATGCTCTCTAATTGGATCGGAGTGTCTATGCCTAAGCATATTACACCTTCTATCGCGACACTGGCAATGAATCTTGTTCTAGTTTCCATGGGGAAGCAAGACTCTATGGCAGTTCCTTAAACACTTATAACTTTGAACTCCTTCTCAAATCTTTGCACGCTGAAGCATCTAGATTGAAGTGTCAAGCAAGATGGGTTAAATTCCCATTATTTCATCTGTGTTTGAAAGGTGGCAGAATCTGCCAAATTAATCATGATTTGATGTCAATTGTAAGCAAAATATCCCCTTAATATCCCCTCAATTTGACTGACTCCTCCACCTAATCCTACCACCTATACCACCTAGTTGGCGTATCGAGCCCTATACCTTCCACACATGTTGTGTGGAAGGTCTGCCACCCTACCACCCATGAGCTTGATCGAAGTTGTTAATGAGATCTTTCTATGCCAAGTAATTCTTTTATGTTCCTGCCATCTGAACATAGATTTGAAAGGGCATCTACTTCTGAATTTCCTTCCCTAAAAATATGTGTAATCTAAACCAATTCAAATAAGTCTAAAAGGGAAATTACCTGCTCTAACAGTGTGTTTAGTCTCCAATTGACCATATTTTTTGTTCTAAACCCATTGATCATTACCATGAAGTCTCCTTCTATTTTCAACTTCTTTATGTTGAGTTCTTGGCACATCCTGAGGCCCCATATTAGATCTTTCATTTCTGTCATGTTGTTTATTCTACCAGGAAGTTTTTCTGCTAGTCCTCCAACTATCTGCCCCTTCCAATCTCTAACTATGCACTCGGCACCTAATATCCCTGGGATTCCTCTTGCTGCCTTGTCAAAATTTAATTTGAACTAGCGTGAAACTAGAGGAGTCCAATGCACTGAATTCCTTTAAGCCCTTATAGTGTCTTAGTTTTCTAAATCTATTGCAGGTAGCATCAAACCATTCCATTTTTTCTTTATTTCAAGATCCCAGAGGGTGAATTTTTTGTTGCCATGTCCTCCTTTTGCTATTCTCGCATTCAATACTTCAACAATGTTTACCTCTAGCTTGTTGAAAAAGGTAGGAAAGGGAATGTCGTTGTCCTGAAAAATCCTTTGATTTCTTTCCTTCCAAATTTCCCAAATGAGTAGCGAAGGACTAGTGATCCAAAGGCCCCCGAAAATGGATTCCTTGTAGGGAAAAGGCCAAGACATGAAGGCATCCAGAAGATTCTCATGGAAGGCTAAAAACCAATGACATTTAGCACTTAACCAGGACCAACACCTGGAAGTAAATTCACAATTGAGAAAAAGATGATCACTTGTTTCTTCCTCTCGTTTGCATAGAACACATCTGGATGGTCCAGAGAACCCCATTTTCTTGAATCTATCTATTGTAAGGACTCTCCCTCTAGATGATGCCTAGGTGAAGATCCCTTCCTTAAGGAGATAGAATTTGCTCCAACAAAGGAGGGTTGGAAGGGTTGTCTCTACTTCTAGAGTTGCTTTGAGAGCTCTATAACCTTCCCTTACACTGTACTTCCCTAAAGGGGAAGCATTCCATCTCAATTCATCAGTTCCTACCCTTAGGATGATCCTACAGTTACTCAAAACTTCTTCAAAGGCTGCTACCACCCTATCGTCTAGGCCAAGGGTCCTAACATTCTTCCAGATTGTAAAGGCTTCATTGCTTGGGGTAGGGGGTTCAATATAGTCTGTTACTTTTCCTCCCCATCTTTGTTTAGTGACTTCTCTAGCTTGTTCTAATTCCTCCCTTTTTTATAATATGGAGTGACCATCCCATGAATCCTCCCAGAAGAGGGCTTTGCTTCCATCCCTGACTTGCCATGTCAAATGATTAGTAACCAGACTTCTACAGTTGCTTATAAAATTCCAAATCCTTGAACCCATTGGAAGCTATCTCATAGTGAAGATATTGTTCTTTGTCTCCTCTAAGTATTTTGCTTTAACAATCTTGACCCATTTCAGATCTTATCGCGAATGAAGAGCCCATACCAGCTTAGCTCCTAGGGATATGTTTTGTAATGCCAAATCCTTCAAGCCAGTTCCATCCATCTCTTTTTTCTCACAAACTTGATCCCATTTGATCAGGGGGTATTTGTTTTGTTCTGAATTACCTTGCCAAAAAAAGTTTTTCATTTTCTGATTTAAACCTAAGAAGGTTGCTTTGGCTAGAGGTAGACAAGACATCATATAAATTGGAATGGCCGAAATGACCACCTTTAGCATTGTTAAGCTTCCATCCCATGAGATCCACTTGCTTTTCCATTCGGCCAGTCAAATTTTTACTCTTTCAATGAGTCTGTCCCATAACTTCACAGGCTTGATCCCCTTTGCTAGTGGCAATCTCAAGTATTTACATGGAAGCTCCTCTTTCCTAAATTTCAAAATTCTAAGAATTATGTTCTCTTGAGTGTTGTTTGTTTTGAAAAAGAAAACCACTAATTTCAAATGACTGACTTCTTGTCCCAAGGAGATGGAATACTAATCCAAAATGTGTTTGAACTTCCTAACTTCTCTTTCCCTTATTGTCCCAAAAAGCATGGTATCATCAGCAAATTGCTGATGTGTAACTTCCTGTCCACTCTGTGTGATCTGTATTCCTTGAGTCATTCCTTCCAATCTTGCTAGATGACAATGCCTACCCAAAACCTCAACTAAAAGTTATCAAAACCAAATGCTTCTAGGACCGTAAACAAAAAAGTCCAATTTACTCTATCATAGGCTTTTTTGATGTCTAGCTTGACAAGCATCGTTGGTTTTTAGTTCTCTAGATTGAATGAATGGATTCCTGAGCTATGATCACTTCGTCTAGGATGGGCCTTCTAGGAACAAAACTAGTTTGTTCTTCAGCAATGATGTATGGAAACATGAGTTTCAATTGGTTCGCAACTACCTTAGCCAGTATTTTGTATAGGGTGTTGCACAATGCAATAGGCATGTAAGCTTCTAAATATTCAGGTTTATCCTTTTGGGGAATGAGAGTTAGGAAGGTAGTGTTCATCTCTTTTAGCACCTTACCTAAACTCCTGGAAACCTCAATTGCCTCTATGATCTCTTTCCCTAGGAAGTCCCAGTATTTTTGGAAGAAGGCTGTCAGAAACCCATTGGGTCTAGGAGCTTTGTCCAGATGAAGACCGAAAAGAGCCTCTTTTATTTCTGATTCCATGAATTTATTATTTAGCAATTTATTGTGGTCTTCTGTGACCAATCTGGGGATACTTCTTAACATCTTCTATTGACATTCCAAGTTGGACCCTTCCCTGTCATTTAACAAGTTTTGGAAAAAGGAAACCACATCTTTGTTGATATGCTCTATCTTTTTGATGAGGCTCCCATCTGTTGTTTTGATGACATAAATTTTGTTGATTTCCCTTCTGACTCTTGTGGAATTGTGGAAGAATTTTGAGTTCTTATCTCCTTCCCTTAGCCAGATTTCCCTAGATTTTTGCTGCCAAAAGGTCTCTTCCTTTGAAGTCAGATCACCCAATTTACCAAGCAGGTCTTTTTCTAACAAAAAATATTACCATCCATGCCTTCTTTTATAATTTTTTCATTGAGTGCCACAAGTTCATCTTCTACTTTTCTTTTCTCCTAAAAAATGTTCTTAAAACATTCCTTGCTCCACACTTTAATGTTTTGCTTGATGAATTTGAGTTTAGTGACAATATTGAAAAATTTGGATCCATCTGGGTTGATTTATGTCCACCATTTCTTGACCAATTCCACAAAGTTGGGGTCTTTGAACCACATATTTTCAAAATTGAAGGGACATCTAGTCAGTCTCCTTTCCCCAACAATTTCTAGGTGGATGGGGTAATGATATGAGCTAGATATTGGCATGATCTTACATTCCAAGCTGTAAGGAAACTTTCCTAGGTCTCCTTTCAATAGGAACCTGTCTAATTTCTTAGTTATCCTACTGAAACCTAGCCTCCTATTTGTTTAGGTGACTGTTCCATTCCCCATGGGAATTTCAAAAAGTGAATTTATGTCAATAAAAACTTCAAAATCTAATTGAGATTGTAACTTCCTTCCAACACCTCCTCTCTTGTCCTCAGATCATAGGATTGCTTTGAAATCTCGCCCCAATATATAAAACTCATAAGCTTGATTGCTACAAATGAGATCTATTTTCCTTCAAATTTATTTTTTCTCCAAACAAGAATTGGGTCCATAAATGTTTATCAAAAGAAAACATAAGTTGTAGGCTAATCTCCTTACCTTACTTGCAATCCAAAATCTACTTTTAGCCACATCCTCTACCAAAATAGTTTGGGGACACCACATAGTGATTAGACCTCTAGACATGCCATTAGAGTTAACCCCAGAAGACTTCCATCTTCTGAGTTTCTTACAAAATTTCTCTTTCTTCCTGGCTCAATTTGGTTTCCTAGATTAGCCATAAATCTAAATATGTTGACTCTAGGAAATGCCTTATTAGGCATCTTTTGTTAGGGATGTTTAAGCCCCTAACATTCCATAATGTGATTTTCATTATCCTTTAGGAAGGGGACCCCCCTTCCCTACTCTTAATAGATCCTTTATTTTGAGTTGTCCACTAGCTTCTCCATCGAGTTTTACCTTCTCCTTGTTGGGAGTGCATCCTCTGTTTTCAATTTCTCCATAATCTGGAACTAATTTGACTAAATCTTTTTAACCGATTCCTAGAGTTCCTTTATTCCTTAAGCCTACATTCTCCTCCATCTCTGCCTAGTTGAGGTTCTCTATTTGAATGGGGAAGGACAGTTCTTCCTCTAGCTCCAAGTCTTGCTCCAAATCCCCAATCCAATCCCCCTCAAGATCTTCCTCACCTATTTTGATGGAACCTGCCTTTGCTTCTTCTGCCAATTCAACCAACTCCTTCCCAATTTCAATGAAGGAATTTAGATCCTTTTCTCCTACTTTCGGATGAAGTAATTCTATTGTTTCTAAAATCTTTTTATCCAATTTTTCCACCTGATCCTGAGAAGATTTCACTGAACCTATCTTCTTTGCTTCTTTCATAGAGATTTGTACCTTCAAAGTTCATTCGGTAGCCCTCAATGCAGGTTCCTTTGAGAGATCGGGTTTTGTGTTTACCCTTCTTCCTTCCTCTTCAATTCACATTGTCTTATTCGAACCCTCCATGTCCTTTGATTCTTTCTCAATGGGGTTTTGTGGATCCATTTTCTTGACACCTTCCTCAACTAGAGACATAACAATGGAACGCCGACCCAAAGTTTTCGTTAGTTCCCCCTGTTCGGACTGAAATTCCCAAGCTACGTTTTGGTAAATATTAAGTTTCAATCATCCAAAGATTTCAGTATGTGAGCATATATGGAAAGATCCACAGTTGTTTTCAAGCAAAAATTAACAATTGAGTTGATAGAAATATTTGGATTTGATCTATTTTGATTCCTAAAGACTTAATATAACATGGTTGAAGTGCTCATTAAAGATGAACCATAAACAAGGAAGTGAAAAGTTACAAACCTTGTTGAAAATAAAGGAAAAATGGCATTAAGTACCAGAGTTGAATATGGGTGAATTCCTTGTCGAAAATGAATAGGGGTTGCTTTTTGAACCATCTTAAAATTCCTTGTATTTTGCAAGTTATGTGTGTTTTTGGTAAAATACATTGTGGTATGGGTTTGTATGTTTGTATATACAAAGTCTCTGATATACAAAGTGGTTTGTATGTTGTGTCATTGTATGATGCATATGCGAAGCCCCTTGTATATCGGGTCGTGGTATGGTCGCATAAAGGAGTCATCGGGTTGATGCATTGTTTACTTGTATGAATTTGTTTAACGTTTTATTATTACATACAAGGTGGACCCGATGAGGTTAAAAGTTGAAATGTATTTTCTGTTAGGTCCGTTGCTTGTATGTTATGTTTGTATGTTTGGAAGAATGCAACATACAATGCATTACATACAAGGCGTTATGCATTGCCTGGAACTAAAACAATTATGAATTAAAATTAAGTCTTTGTATGTCTACGCTTTATATGTATGTTGTGGTATACATATATTGTGTTACATACAAGGTGATATGCATGCTGCGGATCCCATGGAATTCAGAGGAGAAATGAATAAAAGCAATAAGTCCGCCAGATGTATATTGGGCTTTGCATGTTTGAGATACAAGGATAAACATGCAAAGTAAATATACAAGGCTAATATACATACCGTGGAACTGAAACAATTATGAATTAACATTAAGTCCTTGTATGTTTGCGCTTTGTATGTATGTTGCAGTATACATACATTGCGTTACATACAAGGCGATATGCATAGCATGGAACTGAAAGATTATGAAATGTGGTAAAATCATTTTATATTCCGCATATTGTATGTTTTGGGTTATCCAAGGCGATATGCATAGCTAGACTCAAAAAATTTATGAAATAAGGAAAATTCATTGTATGTTTGTGCTTTGTATGTATCTGACATACATTGCTTATATACAATGCATTACATGCAAGCCATCGAACCAAAGGTTTATTAAAGTTGAAACATTAGTTGTATGTTTGTATGTGTCTGACATACATTGCTGATATACAATGCATTACATACAAGTTGCGGAACCAAAGGTTTATTAAAAAGAGTTAAATGCTTGTATATTCCATGCTTTGTATGCATGTTTCGAACATACATTGCATTTGATACATACAAGTCAGAATTTAGAGAAATTTAAATCTAGTATATACAATGTATCACACCGAGACTTTATGTATATCACCAATACATATACAAGTTTATATAAGCCCAGATTTGAAAGACATATTAAATATTGTGAATTTTAGCTTGGGGCCGTGCTTGTATATGAAAGAAATGTATTTTATATACAAGAGAGAATGATGTTCTTACAACGATGTAGAAGGTCCTGCCAACATAGAAACCCTAAAATGACATTAAAATCTAAACGGTTAAGATATTTTTCTGACAGTTGAAATATTGGTTTTTTGTAGGATATACACGGCTGGGATCAAGTTACATAAACACCCATGAAAGGATCTTGAGGAGCTGAATAAACTATCGATAAGGGAAGTAATTACTTAAGTAAATACATATGTTTAAACAAATTTGTTCTGATTATTTGATTAGAAATTAATTTGTGTTTTATCTAGTCTTTTTAGGATAATCAAGAAACCCTCGAAGGAGATTAAGAGGAACTATAGTTAAAGAGATTTGTTTGACCTGGAAATGGTTATCCATTTGGTGATTAAAGACAAGTATTAATTTTCATAAATTTGTTTATTAAGATAAATATTATTATTCGGTTATCAACCGTCACAACCATTGTAACTGGTCTGAAGCTTGTATGCCTCTCTTTATAAGAGATGACCAAGACCAGAATGAAAAGATAGAAAAAAATAGATAGATAGAATAGGAGCAGATTACAAAATAGAACATGGGATACTATAGATTAGATTTGAACAACAATGCTAGTTCAGTTTTAATATATTTTATTTCTGGTAGACCATGTGCAAGCATTCTCTGATGAAGTCAAGTCTGTAAGCATGAAGCAGTGAGTGCAAATTTTGGTATCAACTATCTGTTAAATTTATTCAATTATATGATTGTCTCCTTTCAAAGTTTTCTCTGTTATTCAATTTGAGTTATCAAGTATATCTTCAAGTTGTCTATGCACATTTGTTGTTATAGTGTGATAAAATTAATTGGTTTCTGCTTTCATAATTAAATCCTTTAAATCTGTCACAGTAACTATGAAGACATTGTCATGGATCTATAAGAAGAGTCATATAGTTGGGGTTTATATTTTGTCTCCAGTTTTTGATGAATCTATTACAATTGCAGTATTATTCTGATAGGTTCCTTCAAAGAGGGATTAAATCCTTTTAGATGAATGCAGGTAATTTGATTTTGTCAATTGGATATATAGAAGTATGGAATATTATCTACTTCCTTGTAGGGTTGTACAAGTTACATACCTATTATTTCATGCTAGATAGTTTGAGTTTTTACCAAAAAAACAATCATTTATTTCATGATCATACTGACTCTATATTCAATAAGGCACTGGTCTAGTATTTTCATTTTCACTTATACAAATTCACTTTAGATTTATTTAATTATATTGTATCATTGTTTTAGCATTACAATTTAGATCATTTAGAATTAACTTGCTGTCTTTTCATTTGTTTTATAATTTATGCCATTATCAATAGTTAGATTAATTCTAATCAAAGTAGTGATCATCTTTTTATCTACTTTATTAATTAGAGGTTTACCCACCTAGGTCTAGCAGAGCCTAAAGTGAAGGGGGTTTAGCCATATCTACCCCATGTCAGTTAGCCAAAAACATCAAGAGAGCCTGGCAACCTCTTAGGGTTAACGACCTACGCTTTTGAGACCTAACATCCCCTTCGGTCTTGGCTTGAAAACCAGTGCTTGTCTTAAGGTTCCCCAGTTTGTGAATATTTTCAATTCCTTCCACCTTGGTGAGTTAGGTTTTTTTTACACAAAGTCTAATATAAGACCCCTTGCCATCTTTTTCTATCCTTTCCTCTGCACAGACATATTTCCCTAAGAACTTGCCTATTTCCTCCAAAATCTTAGGTTGCCAGAATTCCATTGGTATATTTGGTAGTTTGTACCAATATTGCACATAATCGAGGTGATGTTTACAAGGATCAAACCCTAACTCCCAATTTCTGATGTAGAATCCATAATCTTCCCAAAGCTAAATGCCTTCTAAAATCTGTTCCTTAACTTTCAAAGAGGGACATGTTATCAAAAAGAATCCATTTCACAGGGATTTCATTCTTAGCTCTTGTCCCCAATTATTTTTCCACCATTGTATCATTGCTTTGTTGTCTGAATTGACCCTGAACCATTTCACAATCATCCCTCATTTTTTTAAATTTTCTATCGAAGGCCCTAATAAGACATGTGGCAACAACATTGAAATCTTATTGCCTTGCATTTGCAGGGAATCATGCTCTACAAATTTCATCTTACCAAAACTACCCTTTCCCAAAGCTCTAGGGTTTCTCCATTGATTCCTAGGAGGCCTTGTATATTTCACATTCCTTCCCGAAATCCTTTTTAGAACTAAAAATGCGGACCAAATTCCATGCAACCATTTCTTCATCCGTCTCCACCTTTGAAAAAATCCTGAACTAAGGCCCTACCTATTTCTGCTTTATGCTTCCATGGTTCTTTCCTCACTCTTTCCAGTAGGTTTTCTAGATAGATTTCACTTTCCATGTCTACTGCCCCGAGGTTGATCCCTGCCCTTCTTTTTCTTCTGCTAATCTCTTTTGGTCCTACTAATCCAAGGGTTCCCTGGCCTTCCATCCTTTGTCAAAATCTGCTTCTTCGCACCTATCTTCCTGCATTTTTGCTAATCTAATATTTTTTAGTCAGGGCCATATTTTATTTTTCTTATTGAATGCCTTTAGTTTCGGGTCGGTGAGAAATTCCAAAGATCATACTTTTAGAAAAAAAATTGACAAACTAAATAATGAGGACTCTTTGCAAGAATTAGTTACGGGAAGAGAAAGTTTTCTTTTATTAACTTATTTTCAAGAATCTATTATGAAAAAGACAAAGGGAGACTTTAAAAACTCATCAGCGGCACATTGTAATGGATCCATGACATTTTTATCTTTTTTTCCCTATGCAAAGAGGAGGACTATTTTGTAAAGGAAAATAAGAGACTTTGAGCTGCTATTCTATTTTTAATAGAGCTATTGTTCCTATGTTTGCAGTTTCTTAGAGATTGTTTTTTTTTATGTTAAATCAATTCTTCCTATATTGGTTATTGCTTTCGATAGTTCTCAATGTGCAAGTTTTATGAGATCATGCTCTGTTTTGTTTTTTTCTTCTTTCTGGAAAGATTTAATTATATTCTTGTGTGCAATCAAATTTCTCTTCTTCTCTTTTTCTCTCTTTCCTTTTTTTTTGCTTCTTTTACTACTTTTTGGTTAAAATCATATAGTTTTTCACTCATTGCACATCATTAGAAGATAGTTGTGTGTTGTGAAATAAGCAAAGAGTCATTATAAATATCATTGCAATTGACTTAACTATTGGTTTAGTTGTCATTCATGTGGGCAAGAGAATATAGAGTTAAGTGACAAATCTATAAACCAACATATTTTTCGCAACTCCACTGGGGAGTTTGAACGTGAAGTTTTAGTATTCTTATTCCTCAGAAATTTGGAGGTACCTCCTTGAGGATGGAGGTTGGCGATTCTACAAAGTAGAAAGTACTCAGATGCATTTATTCCCAACAAAGACTCATGTCTAATTTATTCTTTAGACTTGTATTATGGCATTGGTTTCTGCTTAGCCATGGGGAAATCATTTTGGACATCTTTCTTTGCTGCAATATTCACCTCCACTTGAAGGATCAAGGAAATATTTCCCAAAGTTCAATGGAGACAATACTCAAGATGCAGAGGATCATATTTTAGCATTTAGAATTTGATTTCAGAATTTAGAAAATGGATGCATTACTGACTGGGACACTTTAAAAGAGAAGTTTCTTTCTAGAGATATGAATCTATGGTGGACGAAGGTGCATTATTGTGTCAAATTTTCTAGATTCAAAAGAAGAAAGATGAGCCCATCAGAGATTTTGTGGATCGGTATACCAGGCTGTTCAAAAAGATTCCTGCCTCTATTCAACCAAGTAAGTAAATTCATCTTTCCACTTTTATTTCCTCTATACATCCAGATGTTTAGTCTTTCTTAAAACAGAGTAAAATAAATGATATTAGACCTGCTCAAAAAGAGGCTATAAAAATTGAATATGATCTAATTATATGTGGTATGTGGGAAGCAAATGAAATTATGAAGCATATTTCAAATGAACCCATGAAGAAATCTATCATACAAAAACAAAGTAAATCAACCTGTAGATTTCCAACATGTGCAATCTCCTTCTATTGAATTATTTAATCTTATGTTTTTGATTCGAAGTATTTTTGTAAAAGTGAAATAAGTGATGAACAAACTAATTCTCATGTTGAAAGAAGACCTGAAATCTATAGTTTGCATACAAAGAGGGTAATAATGAATTAGATAATTCCTCAAGTGATGAAGAAGATAAACTAGCCTTCCAAGATGTAAATGGAAAAAAGTGAAATGCAAGGATGTTTTTTTATCATCCTTGTCTAACACAAAAATGGAAGTATTCACTTTTACTAGCAATGAAGAACAACTTGTGGATATAGAACGTAAATATGAAGTACCAAATATACTTTCTCCAAGATGCATGCATCCTAATCTTGAGGTCTTCAAATTTCTTGAACAAGATAATGAAGAAGTGTTACTTCATGAAGAGGTCAGAAATGATTTTTTTTTAGTCATTCCATTTTAAAAATTTGGATATAGAAATTTTCAAACAAAGAATTGAGAATAATTTTACGAACAACCATGATAATATTGATAAAGATGGTCGAATAGATAAATCCATTGAACCTCATGTTTTTTATATTCCAAATTGATGTCTTAAATCATCTAAGGATGACTTTCTATGTGGAGAGGGAGTCATTATATATCTGATCTATAGTTTATAGATGAAGATGATCAAGGGGATCATGGAATACTTGAGTCAGTTCCTACAGGGAAAGAAGGAATTATCTCAATTAGGGGTGATCTCAAGTCTAATAAGGATATTGTTTGTAATGTAGATTCTCAGCTTGATCCACATCTAATTTTGCTTGATATACACATGGCTAATGATCAGTCTTCTGATAATTTGAGTAGTCATGGTTATTTTCAAATAGGGTATACTAATTTGTTTGCCATAGTACATGAGGATACAACTAGTAATATGAAAGAGCATACAGGGGAAGTTTTAGAGGTCTATGATACAAAGTGGTTGTTTGGTTTTGACATATCATTCAAGAAGTTCTTTTGCTTTATAAATCTTAGATTTATGCTTATAATCATGAGACAACTTCTTAGTCTATGAGTGCTTTATAGGTATATTTCTCTTTTCCACACAAGCATTTATTTTTCCCAACCAGTTAATGGATTCACATGATTTTTATGGGTGGTTGGAGTTTTGGTTTGCTTTCTATTTTTGTTGTGGATGCATTGTTGTTTTGGTTTTAGTTTTGGTTTTGTGTAGTGCCCCTCACCTTGTCGTCCATCAGATTGATGTTTGCTTAGACTTTATGATAGTGTCTTAGACCATAGATGATGGATCTCTTGTTATCTTGTTACTTCATTATGAACCTGATTGTTATGATAATAGTTGTTGATGTTGGATTCGATTATTTTATGCTTTAGAATTTGATAAATAAACTAGATGTTACAGATGTTTGATGTCAATTGCGATATTGGATTGTAAGAGGATTGAATGTTTTATGTTGTTGACTAGTAATCAGATACCTTGTTCAACATAGTTAATCATTTATTCATAAATGTGAATGGAACAGTGTTGTATTACTCGCTCTCAAGTACCCTACACCACTGCGATTTCCATTCACTATAGGACTGTATGTGGATATATATCTTGAATGTTTAACCGTGCGTTGTTGCAGGAATGCAGATACTAGGCATCGACTCCACCTGATTACCAGGTCTGAGCGTGCCTTCGCCAATGGATTAGTTGTTTGGAGTTAACGTGAGGTCCCATGTCAGTGTGGTCTGGTTGTCAGTTTATCCTTTTGGTTATTGTCTGTCATTCGATCATGATTTACGGACAAGTAATATTACACCTTGGAGTCTAACTAGGTTAGAAAGTGTCTAAGTGTGTAAGGTGTCGTTGTGCTTTTATTAGAATCATATTACAGAAATTATAATGTTGATAATTAAATATATTTATAAAAGATAATATTGAGTCGATAGTTGTTAATTATTGTTGTAAATAAATTATTATTTTATTAGAAGTATAGTTGTACAATTATAGATAGTTGTAATATTATAACTTTATTAAATGCAATATACTTGGTCGGCTATAAAATAATTAAATATTGTCAGAATTGTGTGTTAATATTTAAAAAGATTAACCTCTTGGGATTATTAAATTAAATAAAAGTATATCTCAAGGAAAGAGATGCACAGGATCACATGCCGAGTTCCTTGGACGATAGAAGGGATTGTGTTATAAAAGAAAAGGCTTGTTGAGGTAAAGAGACATCATTGCAGGAAGAAGAAAAGTGAAGAAGATCAGGAAAAAGGCTTGGACTATAGTAGTTGAAACGAAATTGTAGAATCGGCATCGCAGCCAGACCAGCATATGATTGATAGGGTTTGAAATAAGGATATGAGCATTACATTAGTTTCGTGTTGTTTAATCCACATCTAGGGTATAAACATCATCTTCTACAGAATCTCTGAGACAAAATTTAACCTTTGTTTAGACAATTCTCAAATTCGTTTAACTTTCACAGCACTCGCAGTATGATCGAATTTTTGGAGTTTGAGTAATCGGAGACTCGGAAGGGTGGGTTGTTATTTCACTTAAAGTAGTAGCCTGGTTATTTTGGTGAAGGTGCCTGTATAAACTCAAATGGCGACACCAAGAGAGCACATTGAGCAGATACGGAGAAGCAAGTTTTCAATTGGTAATCCGCTTACAGAAGACCTTTATCACGCAGTTAAGCATTTATCTGCAGAGCTCTACACCAAGGATATTCATTTTCTAATGGAACTCATCCAGAATGCCCAAGATAATGAGTATCCGTCTAATGTAGATCCCTCGTTAGAATTTGTGGTGACGAGTATAGATATCACTGGTGTGGGTGCCTCTGCTACTCTACTTGTCTTTAACAACAAAAAGGGCTTCACCCTCGAGAATGTTGAATCGCTCTGCAGTGTAGGAAGGTCTACAAAAAGGGTAAAAGAGAGGATGGTTACATAGGAGAGAAAGGCATTGGGTTCAAGAGCATTTTCTTGGTAACGAGCCACCCCCATATCTTTAGCAACAGATACAAGATTAGATTCGACGAGAGCCCTGCAAAAGAGGTGAAAATAGGGTATATTGTCCCAGAGTGGATTGATGATAAGCCAACCGTTGAAGATCTCCTTAACATCTACTGTGGGCACCCCCAAGGTGAGCTTCCCACTACTGTAATAATCCTCCCTCTGCGTGAGGAGACACATTTCCTGTGCAGGCGGAGAAGAAAGTGGAGGGAAGAGAAAAGGTCAAGAAATGGGTATTGACACTGGCATTTCCTATCCAACAAAGGGTCAGTGTGGGAGTCGGCGTTGGCATTTACTCTTTCCTTCCCACAGAAATGGTGTCAGGATTCCCATTTATTATACAGGCCGACTTCTTGTTGACTTCTTCGAGGGAGAGTATAAGGTGGGACAGCAAGTGGAATCGGGGTATTCTCGACTGCATTCCCTCAGCTTTCTGTGTAGCCTTTCTATCTCTTGTAAAAAGCCAGGACTCGGCTCCTCCCTCCTCCAGATTGTATTGTTTCGACAAATACCTGCCTCTCAATGATCCTTCTTACCCGGAGATGACTAGTGTTTGGGACGCCATTCAAGCTAAACTCAAGGAAGAAGAAATCATATTCTGTGAAGGGCACAAGACATACTGCACCCCCTCTCAAACTCGCACAATACTCCCTGCATTCAGAGATATAGTACAAGAAGCAATGAAACAAGGCCTAGAGAAGCCCTGTGCTCTATGGGCTACTGGAATATTTATAGTTCATCCCTGTATGGACCATTTGCGCTCATTAGAATTCTTAGGGGTGCGACAGGTGAGTTATGACTGGTACTCTCAATGTATCAATTTGTGTGGCCATTGTTGGGTTGCCAAGCTCTCGGAGGATTTGTATGTTCCACTCCTTTGTTTTGTTGCCCGCTACTGGAATCCAGGAATTTGGTTAGGGCTTTACCAATTCCCTCTATTTAAGTATCTCACTAGCGATTATCGTCAAAGTGTGGGCTGGGCAATTTTCCTAGAAATATCTTCTACTCAAGGCCTCAAAATATATTACTCCTCTGGAGAGAGAGACATCTCAAAGTTGACAAGATGGGGTGCAGCACTTGGAGATGCATGTTTTTATAGCATTTGGTTGCAAGCAATGAAAGTAGAAATGGAATCCATTGAAGGGAAGAAATATTATCTTACAGGGCATTTGTCCACAAGTGTATGGCCTGTTTACGGTGAAGCTTGTAGGTAGCACTAGTGCAGGGCTCACTGTAACTGCAGTCAAGGATGGAGGTGAATGGATGCTAGAGGTAGGAGCACTTGTTTTGGCTGATGGTGGCCTTTGTTGCATTGATGAATTTGATAGGAAGAGGTGGAAATAATGCGGGAAATGGGAGTGGAGATGTACAGGTTCTCCATTACTTGGTCTCGTATTTTTCCTAAGGGTAGTGGAAAGATCAATACTCTTGGAGTTAAATACTACAATAATCTGATCAATGAGCTTCTCAGCAAAGGCATTCATCTTTCCATTTCCTCTTCCTTTCAAGCTGATAAAGAATTCCTTAAATCAATGGTGGATCTCACAGCAGTGCCTGATTTAGATACAAAAGAGAAGCATGCATAATAACTGCGCAGAATCTGATGCACTTCACTGAGGAGAAGTCACATTTTGGAGGCAAAAATAGAGTTTTCTTATTTACTTTCCGTGCATTAAGGTTTATCGTTTCAACTCTAGTCTGCAGAAACCCGTCATTGTTAATCCAGGTTAGTTGTGCTTTCTTGTATGCATTTCGTCTGATTGGCTTAGATTAACCCTAAGGAATGTTTATTTACTTTACAATGTGTTTGAATGCATATTAATAGAAGTACTATTAATATCAATGTTGTTATTAGTATCATTATTAAAATTATAATAATAATTATTATTATTATTGTTATTATTACAATAACAATGATAATAATTATTGTTACTATTATTATTATTTCAAAAGTATAGTTGATTGTTTTAAAAGCCAAATAAATTGGGAATTTAGAATAATGTTGTCATTATGCATTTGATTAAAAGAAAATCGCTGTGATTATATATTATGGTTAATGAAATTCAATTTAGATTGACATCAGTTTTAATATGGTTTCTTCATTTTGTTAAGATAATGGTTTAAGGAGTAGGAATATGATTATTGTATTGGAAATTGGATTTAAAGGTATTAGATAATTAGTTAGTGTGAATTGAAATTGTATGAAATGGTCAAAGGGTAAGTTGTCAAGGATTCAGTTCCAGAGGCCAAGGTTGTTGTGTTTCGACTTCATGTAATGTGTTGATAAGTGTCCTGAGTTATTGAAGTCGTGTCGCCTTTTGTCATGTATAAGGAATTTGGTTATGGTGTTGTGAGAGAATGTAAATATTCTAAATCCATCATGATGTGTAGAAAGGCTCTTCATGAATGTTGTGATTTATTTATTTGTTTGGGATGTTGTGTTGGATTAGACAATGGGGAGACATCGGTATTCATGAAAAAGTATTTTCTTATGAGGTACTTCATTGGAAGCCATGGAAAATGTATTAAGAGTATGTCTTTGTAATTGAGATGATATGCAAGAAGGTAAATGCCTTGCATTATTACATGTATATGTTCATATCAGAATAATGGTTATGCAAGATGGTTAATGCCTTGCATGGTTTATGTATCATCGTCGTCATGATGATGTTTGCTATGTTTGTTGTGTAGGGTCTTCTAGATGCAGGTAGGGGAGTGGCTTTCAACGTGGGGCCGGTGCCCAAAGTGGCAGTCAGGATAACCCGTTGGAAGTAGATTAATCAAGTGATAACCTAAATAATGAATTAGGGGGTTGGGTAGTTAAGCACACTAAACAAGATAAGTGGATGCCTCACTCATGGCTCAAGTGCTTGTTTAGGCTTGAAATGAGATGAGAAGGCCTGGAATGGCAAGATCAACTACCTTGTCCTCATGAAAGGTATGTTGATTTCTGCATGAGCGTTGTATGGGGGCCGGGAGTCGGGAGAGGCTACCAGGACAACCCAAGATGGGGGCCGGGGCCTAGGAAGGCTTACCAGGACAACCCATGACAAGCCATGTGATGACACTTCTCCCTACTGCAGCCTAGCATTCCCTAGTTGTACTCTCCCCATTCGTTATGTGTTGCTTCTGGAAGATAAGTTGTGTTGTGTTGTATTGTTATTGCCATGTGCTGTATTGGCGTTTGGTTGTCCTTTGTTCTTGTTTGTCTTTCGTCTACCTGACTATCATTATTTGGGACCTCATGTTAACTCCTAGCTCGGGGGGTGGACCTTAGGGTTCCACATGGTCGGGTGGAAGAGCTATTTTATCCATTGGTTATCCTTTGTCAAGTTCATATGCAGAAAGGATTTGTTCCAGTTGTACTTGTACCAGTTGATGAAGATGTATGTGTATAATCTTGTACGAGTTTTGTGTAACAGATCAATCATAATGTATGTGATTCTGATGTAGTCTGAAAATGGCAATGTAATGATGTACTTATGAGTAAGGAAAGTATTTCAGTTATGTATGTAGATTGTATTACATTATTTGTCGACATGCAATGAATATGAATCAGTTGTTCAATTATGCATTGGATTTAGATCAGTTACTGATGAATGTTAAATTATGTTAGTTGGTTTGTAAAGTAATGTAGCCTTGTATCCTTAGAGAATATGTCATAATTAGTTATGTTAATATTATTTGTTATCTTAAACATTTTTTTAAAAAAATGTTCCTATTTCATGTAGCATAAATGTGTATTTCTTTGAGGTGTACAAGGCGGGCGTTACATTTTGGCTCAAGTCTTCTACAGTTCTCCTTCTTGAATTCATAGAATTGTGACTCTATTGGCCCAATGGCTAAAGCACTGGTTTGCAAGAGATGCTGGAGTTCTCTACTTTTCGACATGAAAAGCAGACCCCGATTAGAGCCTGTTGTTACCCAAGTTTCTAAACTTGAAAAATTTTAAACTTTTCGATTATGGCACAAATTTAATTTCTAGGCAAGTTGTGGAGTCATTTTTGTGTCATCTAGATGGTGTCCAAGTAAACATCCTTCTTCAGTCACAGTTGTTGAATTATTTACCTTCTTGGTAGTTTTTTTTGTTTTAGATACCATGGAGCATGAAATGTGGGACATATATATATAACTAAAAATCAAATTGTTAGAAGGTCTATTCGAGAAGTGAAAGGGTTATTTACTGAAGAGGGTTCAAAACCAAAAGTTATGTTGGCTAAAAATGAATTATTTATGGCTAATGGCGAAGGTTGGAAAACTTTATTGTTTTGACTTTGTGGGGATATTTAAAGTTAAGGTGGTGATTTTATAAAGTCTCTTTATATTCCACTATTTACTTCATGTTGGGAAAAGTGAAAAACCTTATATGAGGTAAATAATACTTCATCAGTAATTATCAACATTTGAAAAGTTCAATCGGCAATTTGAGAGGTTCTAGAACCTCATAAATGCCTGAATCCTCTCTTTTTGCAAGTTCCAAGTTCTTAATAGTACACAATGCTCGATTCATTTGTAGTTAGAAATGTTAAGGGTTTTGAAACTTCTGTTTATCAGAGATTTCTAGGGTTTTTGAACCCCTATTTTAGCTGATGCTATTCCATCAAGAAAGGACAAATCTTTGAATCCAACCATGTTGTCTTGACTAAAACAATTCTCTGTAATGGATAAATTGAAGAAGATGGTTCTTAAGGCAATAGTTAAATTTTGTCGGTGGAGGAAATCACTGGTTTGTGAGAAGCATTCAAAATAGTGGACACAGACTTCGAGAACAGATAAGAGCATCAACCCATCGAACTAAGGTAGAAACTACGGCCCTAGGTGTAGCATCATTAAGTGGAGCTGCAATCAGATTTTACCAAGGGGTTGCATCCATATCTCCTGAAGTAATAGACTTTATGAAAGCATGCCTTGGCAGTGAACTTTCTGAAGGTTATTGGATGATAGAGACGACGTGTTTGATCTCCCTTTCTGAAGAAGGTGACAATTTATCTAGTCATGCGAGACTTCCTAATCTTTCTTGTGAGATAAAATTTGAAGATGTTCCTAAGATGAATTACACCTCTAATGACAAACCATGTCCTCGCATGGAAATTTCTAACAGTGTGAAAGCAGGGTCTCCAAATCACCATATCATTGCAGAAAATGGTGATATTGATAATCAAAGCAAGCCATAGATGGTGAATGTTTCTAAATTGACTGTTACATATCCTGACAATGTCAATGTAGTTAAAGATAAGGGTGAGCTTTGAGTAAATGCAATTTGAGCTATATCAATGACAATTTGTAAAGCGAGGGTTAAAAAAGAGGTCACCCTTTATCAACATATTGCTGATCTTTGAGGAAATTCAATTTTTTTTCTTTTGGTTCCTACATTCAACATAATTAATGGTGGAAAACATACTAGAAATCAATTGGCTTTTCAGAGGCTCATGATTCTTCTGATTAGGGCAAGCAATTTTTCTCAGGCAATGCAAATGGGTTGTGAGACCTACCACCACGTAAAGGAAAAGACAAATATGGAATAGATGTTTGTAATGTTGGTGATGAGGGTGGCTTTGATCCAAACATCTCTAGTGTCACAGAAGGTTTGGATTGCATTATGGATGCCATTGAGTGAGAAGGCTATACAGAAAAAGTAAAAATAGGGATGGATGTTGCTGCAAGTTAATTTTATTCAGAAAAAAATGATTGACTTCAAAAGTCTAGAAATTTCTAGGAGAAGATATCAAAATGGGAGAGATGATTGAGATATACAAGAAGCTTTGTTTAGACTACTCAGTTGTCTCTATTGAAGACCCTTTTGATTAGGATGACTGGAAAAATAAAGTTTTAACTTTGTGTGGAGTTTGTCAGGTTGTTCGAGATGACCTACTAGTGACAAATCCTATAAGGATTTCAAAGGTGTGATTAGTGAAACCAAAATGAAGCATAAAAACACAAATCTAATGCATGAAAACAAATATTATACCTCAATGTTGGATTCACAATCCAAGATAAGGTGGAGAATGAGGCACCCAACTCACTCTAGCTATACTCAAGATGATGAAATAGATGTGAAATGCTCTCAAGTGTGCATAATGCAACTCACAACTTACTTAGCTCAATGGATATTTTACCATGATAACTTTGCATAGAAATTGGATGATCAAATGTCTCAGAGGATGTTGTATTTATAGGCATTTTGGAGGGATTTTGATCCAATGGTTGAGATTGATTTGGAAGATCAATGGTGGAGGATGAAAGTGATGTGGAGGGCCTAGATTTCATCTTAGAAAATGGAGGGCTAGGAATAAATATGAATTTTAAATTCATCTTGGGAAAGGGGGAATTAAATGAGGTTGGATGAGATGGATTAGATGTGAATTGAAAATTCACATAGGGAAGGTTTAAATGAATTAAAAATTTATTTGGGGAAGAGTGGTAATAAATGAGTTATGACATGTGTAAGGGGGTGTAAGAGATATTAAATGAGATGTGTATAAAAAATTGATTTATGTGGCATATTTATCATTTTTTAATTTGGAGGATGTGGGGAAGGGTGTTAATTGAGGTTTGACCATTTTAATCAAGGTTATTAGCCTAATTAATATGGCTGGAATAAATTAGGAAATGGCTTAGTGAGGGGTTAAGATTAATTAAAAAAGGTTTTATTTAATTAATCCTAGGTCTAGGGTCATGTAGGTTAGGCAAGGTAATTAAATAATAGATATTTAATTAACTAGGGTAGAGATAGGTTGATTAATAGGCTGAATTAATTAGATAAACATGATTTAACTAATTAATTGGGTATAGTGAAAAGGGGGAATTAACCAAATAAATTTTGCATATTTATTCTATTAATTGGGTAAGGTTGGACTATTGAATTAATTAAATTAATCCAATTGTAGGGGATAAAATGATGAAAAATTAGGTGATGAGGGATAATTAATTAAATAAAAATTTAATTAATTGATTAGAATGGAAATTGGTATGTTTAGGGATGTCGAGAGTTGGTTAGACGATGTAGACATTTTTAGGTGTCTACATTTGCCCCTCTTTGACGTGGCGTCAAGACCTAGCAGGGGAGTGGCATCAGGTCAAAGAAAAATATACCTCAGTTTCCATGAGGGAATCAAATGAGTGAGGGATGCCCTCTTGAGAGGTCGGGTGAAAAAATAAATAAAAATTCGGGTGAGGTCTCGAAAGGATGAAACAGAGGTGAAAGTCAGATAGGGAATGGAAAAATAGGATGATAGGAGGAAAAATGGGAAAAAATGGTTGTGATCTACAATGTGGGGAGGAAATCGTGCATGGAAGGATGCACACATAGAGCCACTTAGAAGAAGGAGAGAATAGGAGATGGCGAACCATAACCCCATGTTCTTGCACTTCAAGCACATTTCTGAACGATTTGAATTGTACGAGCGATCACCACAGGCTGGACCCTAGGTAGGCCCCAACCCTAGCTTTGTTGTTTTTTGTTTTTATCACATTTATTATGTTGGGAAATTGGGGTGTCAAGTTCTAGTGCCATCGAGGGATCGATTGGTGCCAAAAAGGCCATGGATTGGTGCCATCTGGCAAATGGGAAATGGGGTAAATCGGTGCCAAAACACGTCATTTTCGTGCCATCCTCTATTTTAGCACAATATTGTGCAGGGGTTAGGGTTTGGCAGATTAGTACCAAATAGGGCTGAGGTAGCGCAATCCTCCGGATCAGTACAATCATCTAGAGTGGTGCTATCTTGTAGATTAGCGCCATGTTGAAAAGTAGTGCCATCCTATGGATTGGCGTTATTAGGGAAAGTGGCACCATCACGTGGATTGGGGTGAATTGGTGAAGTAGTGCAATGTATTGGAATAGTGCAGAAGACCTATGTAGTGGTACTATCTTCTTTTCTAGTGCCATATGGGAATTGGGTAGTGCCATTTGAAAAGTTGGTGCAAAAGTAGGGGTATTGTGGCGCCAAATATGTCTTGGCTTCCAGCAATAGAAGATTTGATGCAAAGGGTTTGATTTTGGAAGAATAGGTATGTTTTTGACAAGTGTTTGTGGATGCAGGTGATGATATCTTTCATTGTGACCTTGTGAGAGCGACGTGTACCCTCTGTGATGGAGCTGTTCGATGGATTTGATGATGTGACCCAAGGTCAACTAGCGAGGCTAGGGCTTCTAACACATTCAGAGATGCTAGTGCTATGAGCTCATATAGCACTAACGACAACTCTCCTAGAGCGCTATCATCCTGAGACGTACTCATTTCTGCTTCCCATAGGGGAGATCATGATTACACTTGAGGATGTTTATCTCATTCTCAAGATACTTATTCATGGGCAGTGGGTGGTGTATGATACGAGGAGAGGACAGAGGGCTCTATGTAGAGTATTTGCCCCTAGTTAGCTAGTGTTATTAGTGGACAGTCAGGAGATGAGTTATGAGGCAATGCTGGAGGTGGGTGTAGATCAGTTCATGTTATACTTGTGTGCATTGATTGGTAGTGTGGTGATGCTAGATCGGCGAGGCAGAGCTTTTCGGTCGGATAGGGAGAGATGATAGAGGAGATGGTTCGGGATGAGATGGTGTATGCCTGGGCATCCTGTATGCTTGTGTAGCTCTATCATGAGATGCATACAGTGGCTTACCATTGTGATTCAACATTGTCAGCTGGCGTTACCTTACTGCATGTATGGGCGTGGGAGCATATTATGATTACCAGGCTGAAATGTGGATATTTTCTCCATCTTTTTGAGGCTTATGTATTTTTGTATCGAGATGTGGAGTACACTAACACAGGTCAGGTATGATACTGGCGGTGAGTACTAGATGATTTGATTCGAGTTACTTGGCAACCTTATATTGGGGCGGAGCCATGGCTAGATGATGACATTCATATGCCCTACACATTCCAGTTGTGATACTTGATGGGTCGAGGTGGCCACACTATTGACATGTATCTGATGTCATGGGTCATGCAGCAGTTTGGGTTATGGCAGGATGTTCCGCAGCCGATGGCCATATTCACACAGACTCTGTGAGATGCACATAGGTGGCCCCCAGCCATACAACCATAGGTTGCCATAGAATATTTTGCAGCCTTGGAGCCAGTGATGTGGGATTAGAGGAGTGAGGTCAGAGATGCAGGTACCATGTTAGCCTATGAGAATTGGTGGAAGATGTGGCGGCCCACTCGGTTCATAGATCTACCTGAGGAGCCAGATATGATAGAGGAGGTAGGAGCAGATGAGGAGGATGAGATTATTGAGGATCAGATATTGATTGAGGAGGTAGAGGTTGAGGATGAGCAGGGGATTGATATGTTGGCAGCAGTGGCATCTGGATAGGTAGAGGCTGGAGGATAGAGATAGGTAGGGGTACCACTAGTAGGGGTACCACCAGTATGGGTACCAAGATAGGGATAGGTGGGGGGGATCACCAATTGCCCCAGCAGCAGGTTCAGTTGGGAGAGGGGCCGAGATAGAGGGTACCACGATAGTGGGGGTCTGGTCAGCAGAGGTAGAGAGTTGGTAGGGAGCTTATGCCCCCACCACAAGTACCTTTACAGCAGCTGAGATAGATAGTTGTTGTGGCACAACAGGCATCGATATTAGAGGTGAGGCATAGGAATGTGCAGCAGCACATTCCTGAGACTGCTATGGGCTTCACAGGGTTAGGACGGGCAGAGGCAGGGTGTTCAGGGGTAGGAGGAGGTTCAGCACTGAGAGAGCATCCATCCTATTGGTGGCCCTAGAGCAAGGATGAGGAGATACAGACCATGTAGGGCCAGATCACTAGCTTACAGGAGACCTTGGAGGGGTGAGAGCAAGAGTTAGTGCAGTTGTGGGGTGTGGCTATGTTATTAGATAGAGCAGGGGAGCAGATGGATGCATTATAGGCGTAGTTGGTACAGTCTCAGGCTCAGATTGCTAGCTTGATAGAGGAGAAAGATGCTGCAGCGATGAGGGCTCAGTAGGAAGAGACCCAGGTGGCGAGCTTGCAGGGGGTTGTGGCAGGGACAGGCATGGGTCCTATGTTGACATTGATGTAGACACAGATTGGCCAGTTACATGCATAGATTGGGGAGTTGCATGAATAGGTATTAGAGCAGAGATCTCGGGCTGAGTATTATCACGTAGCCTATTGTTCAGATGTTCTAGAGGGTCAGAGGATCCTGAGTTATAACTAGCAGAGCAGGTCTCGGATGTTTGGGTCTTGTAGGTCTCAATCGATTTAGTCGGTGCAGCAGCTGATAGGTCCTTCAACACATGTGCCACAATAGCCACCACAGGTACCATAGTAGCCACCACAACATCAGCAGTGATAGCCTAGATCTCCCACCTAGTCAGGCAGGAGATCATCAGCCCGAGGCTGACATATGTTGTACCATATTGATCCCCTTGAGGCCTTTTGTATCATGACTTGTATCATTTTGAGCAATGTACATTATGTTTATTTATGATGTATTATGAGACTTGATGATCTATGATGATTATTTATGCATTTATGATGTGTTATGGATGGATGTATGCATTTATGTTTCTTGATGATGCTCATGTTTATGGATGTTTATGTGATGTGATGCAATTATGATTCTATGCATATTATGATGATGTGATGAGTTTATGAGATGTTATGGATGTATTAATGACTATGTGATGGATATACTGATGGTACAAATGTATGATGATGATGTTATGGATGTTTTTATTTATGTTACATTATGTGGTTTTTATGGATGATGATTACAGTGATGGTACTTAGTAAGCTTGTTGGCAAGCCCTTAATAATAGTAATTTGATTCAGATATTAATATTTGTAAGGATTTTTTGATGTTTCTGATATCTAACATGACCCTACGTATTTGTGGATGGATTTTTTATTATGATGCTTATGATGTGTGCAGGTGGTACTTAGCGGGCTGTATCTCTCATGTCTTAACTATCATGCTATGAGTTAATTTTATTTCATGGATCAATGATTTTATGAATGTGATGCTTATGATCATGATGGATTATACATGTTATATGATGATGTTTTGTTTTACCTATGTTATGTATGCATGTGATTATGGATTATGATGTGGATGTGAAATGCAAATAAATGCTCAGATTAATAAACATTTATTATGGATGCAATATGTAATGTGACTGAAAATATATATTCTTACCTTAAGAAACATATATTATGTATGAAAATGGTAAAATGACAATGCAATGCAACTAGATGATTATGAAAATGCAACTAATGTAATGATATATTCAGTGATCAAGTCATGACACACATGATATTCTTGTTCAACCCTAGGTGATGGGGCCTCGTGGTAGGGGGATAGGTAGGGAGGGGGAATGATTTTATGGTTTGGGTATGATTGGGTTGGGCTTATGGGATGGGGGAAAGATAGTTGCTAGGTCCTGATATACCATGTCATTGAGGGGATGGGGATTTTTTTTGGTTCGGGATGTGTTAGGTTGGTTAGAATGGGTTGACGATTAGAATATGACTGGGCCAAGGGGAGGGGTTAGTTGGAAAATTGGGAGGGAAATGGATAGATGGGAGGGGATTAAAATCTAGGCCCAAATAGTATGGTTGGATAAGTGTTTGAAAGATGAAATGAGCTAGCTATAGTAGTTGCATAAGATTAACTAAGAGCATTTCTTAATTTATTGTAGCAATGTTGGATACACTTCACAAATGTATGAGATGACCTAGGTGATAATATAAATCCCTCAATTGCATGGACTAGCCCCACAAACATTAGGTTGATTTCATGCCTACCCAAGGTAGTATAACCTTACCTAGCTAAGGGAAGGGGACACATAGCCATGAGTGTTCATAGTGCATATAAGGTATTAATGCATGTATATGCAAATGAGGCACACCATACTAGAATCGACCCAAGCTTCAAGATATGAATACTATTCTTTCAGTAATGACATCAACCCACCAGCACAACATATAGAAATGATAACCATGTCTATTCGAGGTGTTGTCTGCCACGAGATCAAGGTAGCTTTGGAAATGACCTAGAATGAGACAAGAATACACAAAAATCAATAATCAAAAGACAAACAAAAAGATACAAACAACCATTGTGTGCTCTTACCAAGATAAGTGTTGATAGGGTAACAAATTTTGTCCATTGTAGGAACGATATATCCTAGGACGCGTATTGATTAGATTTTGTTGGATAATTTTTGAAAGGTGGGCAAAAGGGCAATCGAGCCATGTGTAAGGTTTATAGTTGGTATGTTGATTGATGATTTTTGCGTGAGGTGTGATGTTTCGGAGGTATGCTTAGTGTGTGTATCATTTGTTGGATCTATCAGGCTCAATAAATAGGGACCATCCAAATGGGTTGGATGGGTGCATCTTATGTACTTGAGTACTGGATACTTCCTTCGTATTCCAAACTGCCTACATACCCTGTGTCCACGGGATCAAGATACTTTCAAGATGCGGGTGAGATGAATATGTAGTTCTAGCAAGACTTGATGATGTGGGAATGGTTTGGAATGGATGTGTTGATGATGGTTTGGATGATTTTGGGTGATTGTGTGGATGTGATGTTGTCATGGGAGTTCTTTTTGGGATTTTTTTTTGGTGTTTTTGGTGTTTTTGTATTGTTTATGGATTTTTCAATTTTAATGTTTTTGGATTTTTCTAATTTTCTAATGTTTTTGGATTTTTATGATTTTCTAATGTTTTTGGATATTTTGATTTTAACTATACAGAAGGAAGCTTACAAGGATCTTTGTACCATGGACTAGCCTTGGGTGGGATGATGCAAGGTGGGTGATTGATGTTTCCAAATTCCAAGCCATGGAAAGTGTCTTGGTATGAAGTGTCATGATGAAGAATAGAGCTTGTTAGATGGTAGAACTAACCACTACACATGGCCCCTGAGATAGGTTTTCACCATGGTACCAATCCAAGGTGTCACCAAAGTGATTTTTGATGCAAATTGATTGTCATTGATGTCAAAAAGGTGTTGAGCTATTGATGCAAAGATAGTTGTTAAGTTTGTCATTTAGGTGCTCCATAATCATGGTGATTATCAAGACTTGGTGTTACTCATTCATGTTGTTATGAAGTGTATTGATGCTCAGTGTGTTCTTGTTGATGTTGATGCACTTGGGTTTTTCAATGGCAGTATTGAATAGTGGTTTTTGATGTTGTTTATTTGATGTTACTTATTTGATGTTGCTTCATTGTCTTGTTTTCACAAAGATTGATAAAGGATACATTCATCTTCATATATAATGATAGGAAGAGTTGTCATGATAAGTTGTTGCAGTTATCACTCATACATGACACATCTCAAGTTAGCATTTGGTATGGTGATCTCAAAAGGTTGTTGTGATATGATTTGAATTAATATGAGTTGGACTGTTGGATTATTGATCATCATATTTAGCTTTGATAATAAGATCTTGCTGATGTAGATTGATCATATCAAGCTAATGACAATATTTGTCATTGATGTCAGAGATTGAAATTTAGCAGGTTTTATGTTTCTTTACAGAGGTGTTGGTGTCTTCTTGCAAATCATGTCAGAAGCATTTCAATCTAATCTTAAGTTATCATTTTTATAAGGTCAAATATATTTCAAGGAGGAGTTGTTAAAAGTTTTGTTGAAGTCCTCAAAAATTATTATTAAACATCTAAATCATATTTATGTACTTTTGTTTTAAAAGTGTGTTGACCTACTAGTGTAGGTCATTTCACTTATATTAACCTACTAATGGATATAAAAGCCATGGAGAATCCCTGCTAAAAGTCATTTTTTAACTTTATAAGCTTTCCTTATAAAGTGAAATTTATAAGTTTTTTTTTAAAAGCCTTAAAATAAGGAGTATATGATTTTTTTAAGGTAGACTTTGTTTAATCTTTTTAAAGCCTATTATTAGTCTTTCTCATGTGACTTTGAAGACTAAAGGAGGAGCCTTTATTTTTTTAAGAAAGTTTTTTTTTTTGTGGAGAGAAAATCATGGAATTTGGAGAATATTTTATGATGGGAAATGGAGATAATAAAAAAGGCATTTTTGATGAGATTTTAAGGAAATCTTAAGGCAGATCTTTGTGGATTTTTTTGTATGGAGATTTTTCTTAAATTACATCCCTTCGTGCAGATAAGGGAGTGAAGGATTTCATCTTCCATTTTAAGAGTTTTTTTAAATGTAATATTAATTGCATTATTTATAAGGAAAGGTTCTATAAAAGATATTTTTTCTTTTGAAATGAAATATTCTTTGAGGGAATATGAACAGGTGAAAGTAATTTTTTCAAATGATTTTTTATGAATATGAGAGAGATTTTATTTTCTCAAAAGGGTAGGTTGATCAAATTCATTGAAGATTTTTTTTTGCAAATTGAAAAAATATTGTTGAAAGATTTCTTGAGAAAGAGAAGAAGTTGAAAGGATTTTTGGAGATGAACAGAGACATTATTTATGCAAAAATAAATATGATTTCTAACTCTTATTGTTGCAAATTGAAGGTTTGTGGAAACTAGAATATGAAGAGATTTATTTGTAGAAAATAGAAGACATTATATAGAATTATTTTATTCTTGAAATGGTGCAGATAGAAAATTGAAAAAGTGTAATTGAAAGCTCATCTCATTTATAATGGTTTTGCAGATGAATTGTTTGGTAGAGTTGTTGTGCAGATCAATGATGAAGATAATTTGATGATATAGATGAATGATTGTGTGAGTCAAAATGCATTATTTTAAAATATAGATGAGATGATGTTTATGCAGGAAGACATTATGCAACAAACTTACAAATTGAACCATGTCAAGACAATATGCAATTGTTTGTACAGAGATACACTTGATCAAGTGAATTGATTGTGAATCAGATGTCATTTGAAGACATACATAGAGAAATCTATTTTGATTGAAGGAGTTTGTATTATGTAGAGATGGAATAATGAATTGAATGGAAACAGAGTAACCCTCTGATTTTGTTTATCTCTTCTAAAGGTGATTGTGTTTGCTAGTGAGGCACAGTATGCCAGTGAGGCTTGTAGGTTAGTGAGACCTTACATTTGTCAGTGAGACACATATTGTAGCTAGTGAGGCTTCTTTGTAGCCAGTGATGCAGTTTTGGAGTGGTTTTTCTACCCCAGAAGGGTTTTCCACTCGTGAAAAGCATGTGTCATGTTTCACGTTGTCTTCATCTGTATGTGTGTATATTAGTGCTTTGCTTATTAAGTTTGGTTCACATTCTTCATTATTAGTCTTGTCCATATGAGCTCAACAAATCATTAATGTATTCCTCTCTATTTGTCCTGTAAGATAAAGTTTGCAAAAAGTTGTAAAAGATTTGAAAACTAATACAACACTGATTCACCCCCCTCTCAATATTGTCCTAGACTCCAACAATTGGTATCAGAGCCTTGGTTCCCTTTTGTAGCCTAATCAGCTTGGGTAGATCCTGTGTGTGGAGTACCATGGGAAAGAGGAATAGAAATAAGGTCTTGAATAGAGAAAAGAACGATGTTGATCAAAAGATGGTAAAACAAGCCTCGGTTAAGCCTAGCAATGATATGTTGCATATGTTACCCCTGAAAAAGAATGATTTTGCAGTTGAGAATTTTGATAAAAGGGAAGAAATTATTGTGAATGATGAAGAAATGGGCCTCTTTGTGGATGAAGTTGATTGTGAAGTTGATTTTGAAGGAGAGATTCTATGTACCCTAGATACAATCAAGCAACTTAGTAAAGAAAACAGGAGATTAATTGACCAACTTAAACAAGAGGAAGAATCCAAGGACAAAGTTGTTTTAGATCTTGAAGAGGCAAGAAATCTGGTTTTGAACTTGAGAAGTTAAGTTGGTGAATCCACAAAATTAATTATCAATTTGAAGGTTGAGGTTGAAGAAGTTAAGAGGATATTTGAAGTAACAAATTTTGAGTTGGAAGCTAAGACAATTGAATGTCAAAAGCTTGAAGGAGAGATAGTCTCTTTAAGAAAATATCTAGAGAATGTTAAGAAGCATTTGGAAAACAATTTGAAATTTGGAGAGAGCACAAATGGAGACACTACTAGACTTGGTTATGAAAAGAGTCAGTCCTCTAATGTTAGAGAGATTCCTAGAAGAAAAATTGATCATCCTGCTACTCTTGAAAGAAAATTGAACAATCAAAGAAGAAGAATTGCTCCTGCAAGACAAGCATATATGTACAGGTATAATTATTCATTTAATGGATATTGTTATACTTGTAATCAATTTGGACACAAATTAGTTAATTGGAGAAGAAATCATTTTGCTTCAATCAGGAATACTAATATCATTTGTTTCAAGTGTAATTCTCCTGGTCACAAAGCATATAGTTGCAGAAGGTTTGGAAGAATAGCTTTACCTAGTTTGATAGATTGGAAAAAGAACAAGGTTGAAAAGGTTTGGATAAAGAAATCTAAACAAAAGAAAGTTTGGAGGCAAAAACAAAAATAAGAGAAGATAAATTCAAAACTTGTGCATCTTGCACAAGTCACTTCATCAGTTGCATAATAGATAGCTTGAAGTAAGGGGGAGTTGTTCATGTCCTATCAATTATCCCCAAGAAGTTTCAAGAAGGAGTATGTGATAGTGATTCAAGTGATCTTTGGTTCTTTATTCATTCAAGATGTTGAAAAGAAGTTTAGGGGTTCAATACACAAAGTGTTTGATAAATGATCTTGATCATGTTGTTGCTCACAAAGGATCTTGGGTATACTCAAGTAGTTCTCTTCAAATGTTTGCTTATGTTGCCTGAGGAGGTTGAAAATGGAAGAAGTTAAACTTTTGTCTCTGCATTTGGTTTTGCAAAGTGTTGTTGCAAGAAGATATCAATTGGCTGATTTGAATTATAAAGTCAAGAGGCATTAGTTCTTGTTGTTTGCAATATATATCAGATTTGACATTGTGTTGTAAAAAGTGTCATGTGCAGGAACAGCTTGGTGGTCTTCATCAAGATAGTCTTCATTTCTTTCAGAATGGTGTGCAGAAGTAAATTGGTTGTAGGATGTTTGTCCATTTTGGAAGTCTTGGCAAGATATCTCTAGAATGGTCATCATGTCATCATAAGTCATGTTCATTTGGAAGTGTTCTTGGTGTAATAATTTGACATGTTCTTTGATGGTCTTCCTAATTAATATGTTTCAGGAAGGTATGTGCAAATTGTGGGCTTCTAGTTATGAAGTGGTATCAGGTATGTGCTTCAAGCTATGACAATCTACAGATGCTTATGACATTGATGGTGAGCCTTGTATTTCATCAAATAAAAGGCAAGTAAAGGTCTTGGATCATAATGGCAGATGATAATGATAAAGTTCAAGTACTAGTTGGTATGCCTTACATGGTGTTTGATGGCTTGTTGCTTTCAAGTTCATATGGTTGTTCAATATGCAAATGTACAAGGATAGAGATTTCAAGACAAGTTTTAGGACAGCAAATTAAAAAAGAGATCAATGCCTTCAATTTTTTAGAGACTAGTGGTATCAAAGATTTGGGTAAGTGATATCTCAACTCTTGGTTTGAATAAAGATAACAAGGTCAGTGATAGTGCTTGTGATTCAAGAAATAATTTACTAGTCTCTTGCTAATATTGTTTATGAGTTATTTTTCTCAAGGGGAGATAATAGCCTTTGTCATTAGATGTCAAAAAGGGGGAGAGAGAAAGAAAATGCATCAAGTAGTTTTGCCATCAATGACAAAGGGGAGATTAATGGAGATTTATTGTCATTGATGTCAAAAAGGTGTTGAGCTATTGATGCAAAGATAGTTGTTATGCTTGTCATTCAGGTGCTCCATAATCATGGTGATTATCAGGACTTGGTGTTACTCATTCATGTTGTTATGAAGTGTATTGATGCTCAGTGTGTTCTTGTTGATGTTGATGCACTTGGGTTTTTCAATGGCAGTATTGAATAGTGGTTTTTGATGTTGCTTCTTTGATGTTGATTCATTTTTTTTTCACAAAGATTGACAAAGGATAAATTCATCTTCATATATAATGATAGGAAGAGTTGTCAGGATAAGTTGTTGTAGTTATCACTCATACATGACACATCTCAAGTTGGCATTTGGTATGGTAATCTCAAAAGGTTGCTGTGATATGATTTGAATTAATATGAGTTGGACTGTTGGATTATTGATCATTATATTTAGCTTTGATAATAAGATCTTGCTGATGTAGATTGATCATATCAAGCTAATGACAATATTTGTCATCGATGTCAAAGGTTGAAATTCAGTAGGTTTTATGTTTCTTTACAAAGGTGTTGGTGTCTTCTTACAAATCATGTTAGAGGCATTTCAATGTGATCTTAAGTTATCATTTTTCTGAGGTCAAATATATTTCAAGGAGGAGTTGTTAAAAGTTTTGTTAAAGTCCTCAAAAATTATTATTAAACATCTAAATCATATTTATGTACATTTGTTTTAAAAGTGTGTTGACCTGCTAGTGTAGGTCATTTTACTTATATTAACCTGCTAATGGATATATAATCCATGGAGAAAACCTCCTAAAAGTCATTTTTTAACTTTATAAGCTTTCCTTATAAAGTGGAATTTATAAGTTTTTCTTTAAAAGCCTTAAAATAAGGAGTATATGCTTTTTTTAAGGCAAATTTTGTTTAAGCTTTTTCAAGTCTCTTATTAGTCTTTCTCACGTGACTTTGAAGAGTAAAGGAGGAGCCTTTATTTTTTTAAGAAAGTTTTCTTTTGTGGAGAGAAAATCATGGAATTTGGAGAATATTTTATGATGGGAAATGGAGATAATAAAAAAGGCATTTTTGATGAGATTTTAAGGAAATCTTAAGACAGATCGTTGTGATTTTTTTGTATGGAAATTTTTTCTTAAATTACATCCCTTAGTGTAGATAAGGGAGTGAAGGATTTCATCTTCTCTTTTAAGAGTTTTTTTTAATGCAATATTAATTGCATTATTTATAAGGAAAGGTTCTATAAAAAAGATTTTTTCTTTTGAAATGAAATATTCTTTGAGGGAATATGAATAGGTGAAAGTAATTTTTGTAGATGATTTTTTATGAATATGAGAGAGATTTTGTTTTCTCAAATGGGCCGGTTGATCAAATTCATTGAAGATTTTTTTTTGCAGATTGAAAAAATATTGTTGAAAGATTTCTTGAGAAAGAGAAGAAGTTGAAAGGATTTTTGGAGATGAATAGAGACATTATTTATGCAAAAATAAATATGATTTCTAACGTTTATTTTTGCAGATTGAAGGTTTGTGGAAAATGGAATATGAAGAGATTTATTTGCAGCGAAAAGAAGACATTATATAGAATTATTTTATTCTTGAAATGGTGTAGATAGAAAATTGAAGAAGTGTAATTGAAAGGTCATCTCATTTATAATAGTTTTGCAGATGCATTGTTTGGTAGAGTTGTTGTTGTACAGATCAATGATGAAGATAATTTGATGATACAGATGAATGATTGTGTGAATCAAAATGCAATATTTTAAAATACAGATGAGATGATGTTTATGTAGGAAGACATTATGCAACAAACTTACAAATTGAACCATGTCAAGACAATATACAATTATTTGTATAGAGATACACTTGATCAGGTGAATTGATTCTACATTAGATGTCATTTGAAGACATACATAGAGAAATCTATTTTGATTGAAGGAGTTTGTATTATGTAGAGATGGAATAATGAATTGAATGGAAACAGAGTAACCCTCTGATTTTGATTATCTCTTCTAATGGTGATTGTGTTTACTAGTGAGGCACAGTATGCCAGTGAGGCTTGTAGGTTAGTGAGACCTTACATTTGTTAGTGAGACACTCTTTGTAGCCAGTGAGGCTCCTTTGTAACCAGTGAGGCATGCTTTTTAGTTAAGCAAGTGAGGTAGTTTTGGAGTGGAGTGGTTTTTCTACCCCAGAAGGGTTTTCCACTCGTGAAAAGCATGTGTCATGTTTCATGTTGTCTTCATTTGTATGTGTGTATATTAATGCTTTTCTTATTAAATTTTGTTCACATCCTTCATTATTAGTATTGTGCATATGACCTCAACAAATCATTAATGTATTTCTCTCTATTTGTCCTATAAGATAAAGTTTGCAAAAAAGTTGTAAAAGATTTGAAAACTAATACAACACTAATTCACCCCCCCTCAGTGTTGTCCTAGACTCCAAAAGATACAACTCAAACAACAATGAGAAAAAAGATACTCTTGAAAAATGAAGCAAGTGGTTTGTTGACCCTGAACACTCTAAACCCCTTGGGCCTACATGCCACAAAAATAGACTAGAATGAAGACTCTAGCTTCGAAAGATCCATTAATGGACCTATATATATATAACAACATTGGCTGCAAGAGTACTCCAATCTGTTGGCTCTTCATGACCCATTTCTACAATCTCAAACAAATCTTTCCCTGTCAAAAAGGTCATCATCTTGATGCACCAATATTCATAGTCCCTTCCATTGAATTCAAGAATTGGCAAATACTTAAAATCTGACATGATGACCAAAAAAAAATAACCTGCTCTGATACCTAATGTAGAATCAAAAAGCAAGCCTAATTCCTGAACCGGCCTGGGGTTAAAAAGATAATAGTAGAAAAATATGACAGCAAAGATCTAAAAATATTAACCCACATCATACACAGTTCTATATTTTTTCTGCAAGATATATAATTCTTTCCTTATGCATGCTTATATAAAAGAAGAATTACATTAATGCACAAATTGTTGTGTCTAAAAATAGATTGAAAACATAAAAGACTAAACATGCATTTGTCATGAAATATTTGCTGCACTAGAAGACTGGCAACTGAAGTAAAGAGTAAATGATTTTATTCATTCAATGATTTATAGATACAAAACAATGCATATAAATCTTGAGGGTGACAGTTATAATGCGTTACAGTTACAACGAACTGAAGTGACTGAAAACCAATGCTAACTTACAAACTAACTCAACAATGTAGTAACTAATGCTAACATTCCCCCCCTTATTACATTGTTCCTGCAATAGTACCAAGGTACCCCACTGAATACTAAAAAAAAATTCAACAAAGCTGATTACATAATATGAATACATATTTTGTAGAAGATCTTCCCCCAAAGAACAAATCCTGAACCAAGCAAGCCTCCATCATGCTGTCTCATCTACCCTCAGAAAGGCGTAGCTTCAAGCTGTGTTCTTGAGCTCTTTAGTCCCAAGCTCTCAAATCACAAAGTCTTGAATTATTCGACAATGGACCCTAAGAGATACGATAGATCTCTGCCATGTTGTCTAGTGACCGCGAAAGGGTATAATTCAAGATCATATACTCTTTGAAGCTTGTTGGACAACAATCCATATTGAGCTCAACACCAAACCCTTAACCTGTCTCCAAAACAAAATCTTCACAAAACATACATTCTTCAAATTTTTCAGCTCCGTCAGCATCAACAAAGAAAAGCAAAACAACCAAAACCAAAAACACTTCTCATGCAAAGCATCATCTCAAAGTCAGAAGCTAACTTGAGATGATGGAAAATCCTCCATCCTCCTGTGCCCCCTGCCTCCAATTTGACCCTGTTACACTTTAACCAACTGATGTCTCGGATGAATCTTTGGAGGCCTCATCAAGAATAGAAAAGATGGCCCTGAAAGCATAAGCTATCTTTGACATATGTGCATTCATGATGATAATGTCAATTTGATCCAATGATAGATCCATACACTAATCAACCTTATATCTCCAAGATTTAAGACCCCTCTTTGAATTTCTGACCACCACTTTAAAATATTCACGTGCCACTTAAAAAAAGAAACCAAAAGCAACTTTTTCTTACCTTATACCTTCACAAACTACTATTCAGATATAATTAAGGTGCATTTGAAGCTAATGCAATTCCATGACACCAACTCTTGAAAAAATGAAATTAACCTCTAATTTCTGCCCAAGAAAAAAAACAAAATAATCACACTGGACAGAAATTTTCACCAACTATCAAGGACGTAAGCCGATAAAACTTGTAATCCTCCCTTCACCAAATATTCCGTGCTAGAACCCTAATTTCTCACATCCATCCACTGCAAGGCACTAATATCTTCAATATCAGAAACAAGATGGAGGAAACCTAAAACCTGATGAAAGGATGGTCAAATCTCCACAGTTCTTAAATGCTATCAGGAAGAGGATTCTCAAATGCTGTCATCCAATGCCTTCTAATTAAAATAGATTAAATGCCTTCAAACTTCTTTTGGACTAGGAGCAACTTATTATTGGCTTGAGCATTCCATAATATAACGGAAGAGTCATCACCTACACTGCAAAATTCCTACGCGTTGGAGAGGCAAAACTGCATGTCCTCAAAATGGCTTCTGGAATTGCATTTAAATGTCTTTGTTCTACACTTGGCTCTTTGCCCTTCACATGCAGTAATATCAACATCCACACTTTAATCTTAGCAATGTCAAGATCTACACTAGAATCTAGACGTCAACAACACTACATCTCAAAATGTACGCAAGATAATATGTATGCTGGGCAGCAGAACTAGACATTTTTCAAATATTCCAACACCCTCAGAATACCTTCACATAATTCTAAAATATTCTCCTTGCAACTTAATGCATTTAGATCGCAACATACTTATCTCAATTTGTGGCTTCTAAAACCTTCTCTGCAGTGTTTCCACTTCGTTCCCTTCTGCAACGCTTCATGACTTCTAATGGTTTCTACTGCCTACCGATCTCCTCTACAAACAACACTCCTTGCTTAGGTCATGCCTCCACAGCTCTGATACCAAATGAAGTAAAGAGTAAATGATTTTATTCATTCGATGATTTGTAGATACAAAACAATGCATATAATATTGAGGGTGACAGTTATAATGCGTTACAGTTACAACGAACTGAAGTGACTGAAAACCAACACTAACTTACAAACTGAATCAACAATGTAGTAACTAATGCATAAAGTGTTGTGTCTAAAAATAGATTGAAAACATAAAAGACTAAACATACATTTGTCATGAAATATTTGCTGCACTAGAAGACTGGCAACTTGGTAAAAACAAAGCTTATCAATTAAAACTTAAACTAAAAATAGAAAACTATAATTAGAATTGGATGATCTAGAATTAGTTATCAATATACACGACATCATACATGACATCCCATTGTGACAGATGTTGATTTGATATGATTTGGCATTCCAACCTGTTTCTAAAAATCCACCAGAACTAGGAGGGGTGGGGGCCTCATAAACAGGAGGGCCCCCATAGGTACCCATGTGACCATACACTCCTACTCCTTGACTCCCACTATAACCTCCAACCAGAGGAGTGTTGTAACCCCCTGCATATCCACTGTTCACCCCTGTACTTGCTCGGCAATGTCTACGTTTATTGTTATTGTTGGTGTTATTGTTGATTTCATTGTTGGTTTGTGAGAATCCATTGAAACTAGGAGGGATAGGGGCCTCATAAATAGGAGGGCCCTGATATGCACCCATCTGACCATACACTCTTGCTCCTTGACTCACACTATAACCTCCAACTGGAGGAGTGCTATAACCCCTTGCATATCCACCATGCATCATCGTACTTGCTCAGTAGCCTACATTTATTGTTATTGTTGATTTTATTGATGGTTTGTGAAAATCCACTCAAACTAGGAGAGGTGGGGGCCTCATAAATAGGGGGGCCCATAGGCACCCATGTGACCATAAGCTCCTGCTCCTTGACTTTTGTTCTTTTCTTATTCCTTCTCCTTCCTACTCTTTGCAACCACTAAACAAATTGTTTCCAAATAACACTAAACTTCCCACTTCAAATACATGAGGGTATCATTGGAATGTGAAGTCCAAGGGTCATCGTTTGAAGGAGATTACGCGCTCGATCAAAGGAAGAGTACAGGTTCCACTCATGACTGCAAACCAATAGGGGTAATTTTTTTTGGCATTTTTGTATTTAATTTGTTATTTCATTATTTGCACTTTAATCCATAACTCCTGATCCTCCAATACCTAGTCTAATTGGTGATTTTAAAATATGGGAATTTTTCATTTAATATTCCTTCAAATTTTGTAGGTTGAATATTTAAATTTAAAAAGAAAACAAATGAATTACAAGCTGCATAACCTGTGAGAAAAGACAACCAGTTTATAAATCCATTAGAAGCTGCATAATATTTGTTCGTTAGATGTTAAATCTGTCCAATACCCAACTTTTTTTTGCATCACTGAATTGGTGTCTCCAATAGAAAACCTTCTCAACTTACATGGCATGACCAAGGAGCTTGTGTTCTATTGAAATCTTTATGGATTAAACTAGGTAGAAGTTTATATTGAAGAAAAGTCTACTTAGTTTAACCTTGAAAAGTTTTTACCATATTATTCTGTAAATATGGCAACTTGTGCTATGTTCAAACCTTTATGGATTAAACTAGGTGGAATAGTATATTGAAGAAAAGTTTCTACTTAGTTTCATCCTAAAATTTTTTGACCATATTATTTATAAAATCTATCCATGGCTCACACTTAGTCTTGTTTGTCATAACTAGAATTAGATGTGGTGTGTTACTTAAATTTTACACGTGAGCATTGTGGCTCAAAGATTTGAACATGGAGTTCCATCGTGAAAAATCTATTAATTTTTCACTTGAGCTCATCTTATTGACTTCCAATAACCATTTTTGTTTCATGGTTTCATTGATTATTTTAGTTATGAAATGGAGTCATTTTTTAATAGTTTTCTTGCACTTCCATTTTCTTGGGGTATGAAGGGGTTTAGAATTGAATTTTGTGCGACCTTACCTAATTAGGGATGAGTAGTAATGTTCCCCATGTATATATGATGCCATATACAAATATGCTTTAGTCCACAAAAGCACACTATGGCTTTCAAGTGCTTCACACAATTATTATCTTTGATTGATTGTTATTATGATCTTTATTTGTAGACCATGGAGGATTATTTTTTGATAGTTTTTAATTGCATTCTTTGGGGATGACATATGTTTTAAGGTTACATGGATACATGGATATGTTCCACAAACCTTCAATCCCTTTAAGATGATATGTTTATTGATATTTACTAAACCTAACTTTATACAACTTGATTGCCTCTCCAACTGTTTACTATTTTAATGAACTCTTACCATAACTGCTAGTGACCATTTGCCACTTTTGAAAAATATTTAGTGATCAAATATTTGAAATTTCAAAATCTTGCAATGGCCACAAGAGTAAATTACATGCTAAAGAATATTTCTAAGATGCACCAACATTGTCATAACCTTCAAAATTTGAAAAAACAAGTAACTTTGAAGTTTCAACATTGATCATTGGTCATTGACCTTAAAAAATAAAGTATAAAATATCTATTAGGAGATTGATTAAGGTGGAGTCAAAAGAAATTTTACATATTTATATGTGCCAAATGAGAAATAAATATCATAGAATCTTACATCAGATCACATCTCAAATTTTGTTAATGTTCCTGAATCTTCATGATACTAGCATCTATGGAATCATTTCAGTTGTAGTTCAACATCGACATCGAGGTACACAAGAAGCTTCTAGATTCATGCATCTTTTCTCTCTTTTAGAGTAGAGTTTTATTTCCCACTGGTTTTTCTCCTTTTCACTATTTATAAGATACTTTATTGTATATGGGTACCTCACCAAGCCTAGTAGTTGGAACCCATCTCTTTGTGTACCCACCTTAGCTATACTTAAGGGGGTGTGTTAGTGCTAAACTTTATTGTATATTACTTATTCTAAGTAATATAATTCACAAATGGCTTTAAGTCATCTTAGGTGGCTAGGTGTTGACTTGGAGAGTTTGAAAAAACTCTCCAAACTATGTGTCAACATCCTTTTGCCACTTGGTGAGTGGAGTGTTGAAGTCAACTCCTAAGTTGACTCAACCTCTTCACTTCTTTGGATAGTCCACATACCCAACTCATCTTGGATGGATTCCCTTAACCCATTGACACACTTTGCCACTTTCTTATCCCCTTCATCATGATGCCCTAACCTAATTGTCGACCTGTAGTATCCCTTGGTGTACTCCTTCATAGTCACATCTCCTTGCCATAAATTGTGCAACTCCAACAACTCCAATTCATAATTTTCCAGAATGAATTTGGATTTCACATTCTCCAACATCTAGTCCCACTTTGCAATGCAAGGATTTCATTTTCTATTTCTCCCCCAATTGGACTTCTTTCCACCATATCACCACATGACCTTTCATCTTGCTCTTTGTAAATTTTTACCTTATTCAGGTCCACAGTGTCCTCATACTCAAAATGTTCTTCTAGATTAGTGATCTAGTCTATCAGCTCCTTAGGAACCGAGATCCCAAAATAGTTTGGAATGTCCACTCTGGTTTTCTTACCAATGTCAGTTATGGCCTTCAACATCCTCTCTTCCTTATCCTCGTTGTTTCCACTTGATTCCACAAGATCCATCTCCTGCTCTAAATCACTTTATATGACCCTAGGGTTAGGGTTCCTCCAGTTCTCTTGCTCTAACATATCCATAATCTAGTTCTTCATAGCCTTCAACATCTCATACATATCCTCCACTCTTCTTGCAACATTGACAATACCTCACCTTCTCTTTGGAAACATATTTAGGTCAACAATCTATCTATAACTATCCCATATAAACTACCTCGCAGCTAGTGCTTTGTCTACAAAACCCCATAGAATACCACGACTCAAACTTTATTTAATCCCTACAATTAGTGTGCCTCAACAACGTACACCTTCATTTACCTATCACCACCATAGTAAAGGTTTTAGTCCAAATCATTCTTAAAAATTGCATCAATCAAGTTTCCTCAAATGCACACCAACAATATTCCCTTGATCTAAGCTTTGCTCTGATACCACTTGATGTAGTCATGATAGGAGGGTCCAATAAAGGACTATCCAACTATGCAACCCACAACAATAACTAACACACAACTTATTGCAAACCACATAAATTTTCATAAAGCACCGTACTCTATTCATTAGATGAATTGTATGATTATCACTGAATTATAACCACAACATTTGCCACAATGGGTCCTCTTACATGATAGGCCACTACTATTTGATTACAACAAGATTATACAAGGGGGGTGTGTTAGTGCTAAACTTTATTGTATATTACTTATTCTAAGTAATATAATTCACAAATGGCTTTAAGTCATCTTAGGTGGCTAGGTGTTGACTTGGAGAGTTTGAAAAAACTCTCCAAACTATGTGTCAACATCCTTTTGCCACTTGGTGAGTGGAGTGTTGAAGTCAACTCCTAAGTTGACTCAACCTCTTCACTTCTTTGGATAGTCCACATACCCAACTCATCTTGGATGGATTCCCTTAACCCATTGACACACTTTGCCACTTTCTTATCCCCTTCATCATGATGCCCTAACCTAATTGTCGACCTGTAGTATCCCTTGGTGTACTCCTTCATAGTCACATCTCCTTGCCATAAATTGTGCAACTCCAACAACTCCAATTCATAATTTTCCAGAATGAATTTGGATTTCACATTCTCCAACATCTAGTCCCACTTTGCAATGCAAGGATTTCATTTTCTATTTCTCCCCCAATTGGACTTCTTTCCACCATATCACCACATGACCTTTCATCTTGCTCTTTGTAAATTTTTACCTTATTCAGGTCCACAGTGTCCTCATACTCAAAATGTTCTTCTAGATTAGTGATCTAGTCTATCAGCTCCTTAGGAACCGAGATCCCAAAATAGTTTGGAATGTCCACTCTGGTTTTCTTACCAATGTCAGTTATGGCCTTCAACATCCTCTCTTCCTTATCCTCGTTGTTTCCACTTGATTCCACAAGATCCATCTCCTGCTCTAAATCACTTTATATGACCCTAGGGTTAGGGTTCCTCCAGTTCTCTTGCTCCAACATATCCATAATCTAGTTCTTCATAGCCTTCAACATCTCATACATATCCTCCACTCTTCTTGCAACATTGACAATACCTCACCTTCTCTTTGGAAACATATTTAGGTCAACAATCTATCTATAACTATCCCATATAAACTACCTCGCAGCTAGTGCTTTGTCTACAAAACCCCATAGAATACCACGACTCAAACTTTATTTAATCCCTACAATTAGTGTGCCTCAACAACGTACACCTTCATTTACCTATCACCACCATAGTAAAGGTTTTAGTCCAAATCATTCTTAAAAATTGCATCAATCAAGTTTCCTCAAATGCACACCAACAATATTCCCTTGATCTAAGCTTTGCTCTGATACCACCTGATGTAGTCATGATAGGAGGGTCCAATAAAGGACTATCCAACTATGCAACCCACAACAATAACTAACACACAACTTATTGCAAACCACATAAATTTTCATAAAGCACCGTACTCTATTCATTAGATGAATTGTATGATTATCACTGAATTATAACCACAACATTTGCCACAATGGGTCCTCTTACATGATAGGCCACTACTATTTGATTACAACAAGATTATACAAGTGGATAGTTTCCACATTAGATTCCTACATACAAATACTCACTAAACTAAAGAAACATGGTACTTCCAAACTTTGTCATAATTTGGCACATAATAATTTCCAACATAATATAACCTCATAATTTAACCATAGACATGGTGCATGGGCTAAATAAGGATTCAATTAGAAGTACATTTAATTCTTAACATGAAAAAACATTCGTACATTCCCTATTCAATCTTTTTAGACTGTACCCCACATCATACTCCTTGTTACCCCAATCTACCTCTCAGATCTCACTCCCTTGCTACTAAAATTACCTTCTATGCCTCTACTCCCTCCTAGTCTTCTTCACTTGATTTCAATAAATGTGACATATATAACATCCTTAAGCTACTCACACGATGTGCATCAACCTCAAGAAATCACAAAGCTTGAAAGCACATGAAACATGTTGGTAACAAAAAATAATAAAATAAAAAATTATAATAGTCAAATGGTGGAGAATATCCATGTGGTACACCACATTCCTTCACAACAACTATTACACACTTCCCAAATATCCAACTTTGGAACAAACCCAAAATAAACCTTTTGTAAACAAAAACAGTTCCAATTAAACACACTATCAATTTGCAAACACTTCAAAAACTAAATTACCAACCTCTACTTGTCCAATAAACCTAAAATTTCAACAAAATATAAACAAACCATAAATAAAACTACAGTCCAAAACACAGAAGCTACCTCCTTAATGTGGTGAAATGCACTTTTTATAGTAGAATATTAACCATAAACTTATAGACACAAACTTCTAGACTAAACCACAAATTCCACTTCCTTAGACATAATACTACATTTCCTTGATGCCGAAGGATGCACATGCATCATATTTATATGTTTTTTTGAGTACCCTTTACCACTTGATAAAAATTGGCTACTTCTAGACATCCCTTACAAATTAGAAAATACAAAAAAATGCTATTGTGTTTAAGGTCATCGTGAAAGACTCAATGTTAATAGTTTCAATATCACATGTAACAATGAAACTAAAAAGAAAAATTTAACAAAGGGAACAATAGATCCTTGGGGCTTAGATGTATCACCACTCAATATCATCTATAACAATGAAACCAAATAGATTAGTAAACAAGAGGAATCTTATATTAAAACAATAAAAAATTATCACTTGGCTTTGGTTGACTTGCCAATGCCTATAGTAGTCTATGGCTCACTAAAAATAGAATTTTATGTAAGAAGTAGGCACTAGGAATAGAAGAAACCAAAGAAATGAGTCAAAAAAAATTCTTGAAAGAATGTAAAGATTCAAGAATAGAGTCAATCCAAATAGAGAGTAGAATAAAATGTGTAAAAGAATAATTTAGAGTTTTAATTATATTTATATGAATTTAATTTTGGTTTTGTAAAATGGTGGAGTAAAAATGTGGTAAACCTAGCATGATTATAAAATGAGTGATATAAATGTTGGGTAATTGGGACCACAATCCAAAACATATGTGCAGATTTCAAGATGATTATGGCCCCAATGATAGCATGGAGTTATAATCGTATTGGAGAAATTGTCCCTTATATGGGGTGGACTTTTAATGGTATTGGTGAATATGTCAGTTAATCAAAACATGATTATGAAAATCTAGGTGACTCATCATTACAAATGAATAGTTTATTTTTAGGAAAATATTATGATTTAAATGATTCATAAATAATTTGGTGGTGATTTAACAACCATTGGACTAATAAATCACAAAATTATTAGTGATTTTATCCCTCAAATGTTTCATTATATTTGTCAGAATTGAATTGACCGATACAAAGTGCTCACCAATTGGTGATGTTTTTCACTAAAAAAATTGTTGGAGTTGATGAGAGCCCAAATTTAAATTTAAATTTTGAAACAACATTTCAATTCCCATACATTTGAGCTAACATGATGAATAGATAAACCAAGGATCTAGATTGATAAATGGAGATGTGTGTGAATATGATATGGTTAGGTTCATGTTACTTGACAATTTTTTTGCTAGAATACACCACTTGGAATGTTGTCATTAGGATAAAACTATCAAAATGGTCCCAAACAAAGCGGAAAAGATTAAGGTATGCAATTTTCACCATTAGATTACTAATTTAATTTAATTTATGTATTAATATTCATGGAAACCCAAAATTGGTCCATGAGACTGAAAGAAATACAATGTAGGGTGGACAAGGGGATTATAAGGGCACATTGTAAGAAATATACAAAACAATAAATGAACAATGTAACTACAAAAACCATGAACTAAAGATGATTATGTAAGGACTTAGGCACCCTTTCTAACAGTCCAGTCTACAAAATAGTAATGGGCATGAGACAATGGGGGTCACTAGGTTTGTGACACCTTGTAGATCTACAATATGAACTTGAAAGTTAGCCAAGAGGCCTCTTTCTACTTAAGTGAAAGGGATAGAGATAGGAAGTAATCAATTTGGTATGAACCCATTAGGTAGACATGTCTATATAAAGTTTCTAACAAAGGTCAAACATGTCTTAGAAGAGGAGACCAAGACATCTCTAGTCCTCATAAGCCATGAGAGCTTGGAAAGAACCACCTAAATCTGTAAAGAGACTAGAAAAGTTTTCCTTTGAATTTATAATGGGTAGAGCATCTAAATAAAAAATCTTCCCTAGTCTTTGGATCCAAGGAGCATATCTAGGAAATATGATTCTCTTTAGGAATTTGGTGGTTTATTGAGCAATTGAAATCTATTACATGAAAACTTTGAATTATGCAATTCTAGGTGACTCATCATTACAAATGCATAGTCTATTTTTGGGAAAATATTATGATATAAATTATTCATAAATAATTTGGTGGTGATTTAACACCCATTGGACTGATAAATCACAAATTATTGGTGATTTATCCCCTCGAATGTTTCATTATATTTGTCAAAATTAAATTGACCGATACAAAGTACTCACCAATTGGTGATGTTTTTCACTAAAAAAATTGTTGGAGTTGATGAGAGCCCAAATTTAAATTTGAATTTTGAAACAACATGTCAATTCCCATAGATTTGAGCTAACGTGATGAATGGATAAACCAAGGATCTAGATTGATACAAGGAGATGTGTGTGAATATGATATGGTTAGGTTCATGTTACTTGACAATTTTTTTGCTAGAATACACCACTTGGAAAGTTGTAATTAGGATAAAACTATCAAAATGGTCCCGAACAGAGGGGAAAAGATTAAGGTATGCAATTTTAACCATTACATCACTAATTTAATTTAATTTAATTTATGTATTAATATTTATGGAAACCCAAAATTGGTCCATGAGACTGAAAGAAATACAATGTACGGAGGACAAGGGGATTATAAGGGCACATTGCAAGAAATATACAAAATAATAAGTGAACAATGTAACAACAAAAACCATGAACTAAAGATGATTCTATAAGGACTTATGTAGCCTTTCTAACACTCCAGGCTACAAAAAAGTAATGGGCATGAGACAATGGGGGTCACTAGGTTTGTGAAACCTTGTAGATCTATAATATGAACTTGGAAGTTGGCCAAGAGGCCTCTTTCTACTTAAGTGAAAGGGATAGAGATATGAAGTAATCAATCTGGTATGAACCCATTAGGTAGACATGTCTATAAAAAGTTTCTAACAAAGGTCAAACATCACTTAGAAGAGGAGAGCAAGACATCTCTAGTCCTCATAAGCCACGAGAGCTTGGAAAGAACCACCTAAATCTGTAAAGAGACTAGAAAATTTTTCCTTTGAATTCATAATGGGGAGAGCATTTGAATACAAAATCTTCCCTAGTCTTTGGATCCAAGGAGTATATCTAGGAAATATGATGCTCTTTAGGAATGTGGTGGTTTGTTGAGCAACTGAATGCTACTGCAAGAAAACTATGAATTGTACAAGAGGAATCCTTAGGCTACCAAGTAACTAGAGTGTAGTATACCTCAAGAGGGGATGAGTCCACTAAATTTGAGATATAGATATAAGTAGAAATGAAGTTCTAAAGAGAGTGGCTCTCTAGGTACAATCCATGTACACTAGAGGTATGCTTTATAAATCTTAATACAAATTCCCTTGTTTATCTCCCCCTTGGAGAGTTCAAGAGTATTGACTAAAAACTTTTGTAGCAATCTAAAGGTTAATGAGGAGCAACAAGGAGGAATTACTTGTATTACAACAAGACTTGCTTACAATCTATCAATGTCATAGCATATCTATTGTATTTCATGATAACAACTTGAGAGCTTCATATGTGTTCATTCCTTACAAAGTCATTTAATAGGTGGAGATGAGTTACGAGATTAGGTCTTGTATCTAATGCAAAATATAGTATATCTCTTAGGCGTTATCTCCCTATCTCTGCTTATTTTTACACTTGTTATTGCTAGAAAGATGTAGTTTAAACTTTAAGGCATAAGTGAATTTCATGTTTTACTCTATGAGGAAAGAGCTCCTATATGTTCTTAGGTCCTTAATAATAATTCTAGTATGATTCATGTTTAGGATTTATGAAAACAACTTTCTTTAGGTATTTTATTTAAGAATAGTTAACCAAGGTTAAAGATAGAACTTTTCTCTTGATTGGTGGATTAATATTATGCCATAATGGTAAAGATCACCATTGGATGATTTATCATTACTCATTGCATAAGCAAGGAAAATATTAAATATGTCAATATGCTTATGTTAAGCTTAGATGGAAACTTGTTCTTTTAGGCTTGCATCTTATGGGAATTGTAGTAAACCCTTATATGTATGATGATCTTATATCCTTAGTATAAGTAGTTATTGGTGGAATCAGTTAAACTAAGGTGATTTGATTATTTCAAATAGATATGTAATTCTTATAGACATTATATTACACTTTTATATTAATTTAATTAGCTTGTCGTTGTTATATATATATATAATTAGTTTTATAAATTAATTAATTAATTATATACCTTTATGTGCTTTATGACTACATAAAGAATGTGTCTCATTGGACAATAACATATATATATTATATTAGGGTTTTAGTATAAGAAATGCTTTAAATTAGAATTAAATATAATATGTTTTCTTTTGTCAATAACATGAATGCATTATATATAATGTATCCTCTTCAATGAGCTAAGTTTGTTAATTCACTATTTATGTAATTAAATGGAATAGAACTTTATCAGATAAATTATTACATAGGAAAACTAGTGAAATGAGGTAATGTTTTACTTGATTTTGGGTTAGCAGTGAACCTATCGTTTGTATGGAAAATGTGTTTTAATTGGATTGATAGTTGGCCTTATGTTTTAATGCATTAGTAAGGTGACAATAAGGGTTTATGTGTGTGTGTTAAAGATAAAATGCATATTGTGGAATATCTTACTAACAACTATCAATTGCGCTTTCGGTTAAGATAGGCATGCTTATAAATTATGCATGTATTGGTTATTGAATGATGGTTTCTTAAACATAATTATAATGGTTTTGTTAGTAGAAATATGATATATGGGTTTGGATTATAAATGTTGTAATTAGCATTTAAGTTATAAGTATTTGTAATTAATATTATCTATGCATTGTTTAGCTTGACGGTTATATGTAATTGATGATTGATTATTATAATAGATAGAATTAATATTAATTAAACTAGACCTAGGTTTTATGAAATTCTTGGTGGAGATATAACTTGAATCCAGTTGCTAATTTGATTAAATAGAATCGCTCTAGTAAGAAGAATTTATGTTGTCAATGAGTTGATTAGTTGAAATTGCCTATTGCAAGCAAAATTTTCATGTGAGTTGGTCTATGTATAAATTGTTAAGTTTAGGTTCCAGAGGCATAAGGTAATATGATTTGATTGTATGTATCCTGTTGATAGGTGTCTTGAAATCAAGATGTTGTAAAAATATGATGTCTCTTGTCTATGTATGTGCGTCTTAGCAAATGATAATGTGAGATGATGTACATACTGTGTTGTGAATATATTATGATGGGTTTAAATCTCCTTCAAGGAAGTGTTGACGTCGATTTTGTGTGTAGTATTGCAATGGGGAGATCTTGGTATTCGTAATGAGAAACTATTTTGTTCATGGTTGAGATTTGGGAGCAAGATGACCCATACCTTGCTCTGGATATGTGTTGTTATGGTTATTGCGATTGGTTAATTGAAAGATTTGGGACAATGATGTACAGGTTGGTCATTGTGATTATGTTTTGTATGCAAGAAGGTAAATGCCTTGCATTGTTTATATATACTTATCAGTATGATAGTGATTGTCTTGCTTGATGGTTAGGGTTTCTAGATGCAGGTAGGGGAGTGGCTTTCAATGTGGGGCCGGCGCCCAAAGTGGCTGTCAGGATAACCCATTGAAAGTTGTTAATTAAGTGAAAACCTAAAAATGAACTGGGGGAAAAGGGTAAATTACACATTAACAAGATAATTGGATTTCCTCTCCCATGCCTGTAGTGCTCGTTTAGACTAAGGATGGGTAGAGAAGGCCTGGTCGGCAAGATCAACTTCCTTGTCCTCACGAAAGGAAGGTTGATTCCGCATGTGTCACCCTATGGGGCCAGTGCCTAGTGAGAGGCTGTCAGGATAACCATAGATGGGGGCCGGTGCCTAGTGAGAGGCTATCAGGATAACCCATGTCAGGACCATGCGATGACACTCTTCCTACTGCAGCCTAGCATTCCCTAGTTGTACTCTCCCCATTTGTCGTGTGTTGCCTCTGGAAGTGATTTTGAGTTGTCTGTGGTGTTGTCATGTGTTGTAATGGAGTCTCGTTCAGTCTTTGTTCGTATTAGGCAATTGCCTACCTGATTGTATGATGTTTTGGGACCTTATGTTATCTCCTAGCACGGGGGTGGACCTCAGTGTTCCACATGGTCGGGTGGATGTGCTTTATCTCCATTGGTTTCTCCTTGCCTTTGTTCATGTACAAGAAGGTGGTAACTCCTGTAGCAGATTCAGATCGTGTATCTATTTATGGAGACAGTTATTATGCTCATGTGCTACCCTGTGTATCAGATTATTCATAATGTATGTATTCATATGTATTCAAAAGATGATAATGTAACAATGTAATGTTGTATTCATCTGTCGGGATAAATTGTTACTAGGTACTAGATCCTGATGAATACTTATATGATGTTATGTAAATGTAAATCTTTATTGATTTAGTGCATTAGGTTTGCAATGAGTTACTGATGTGAATTCATGATGTGTGTTAGATTATGTTAATTGTTTTGTCAAGTAATGCAACCATGTTATCTTAGAGGACAAGTCATTAGTTTAAATGATGTGTTAATATTACTTTGTTATTTCTATCTTTTAAAAAAAAAAAATTATCCTGTTGCATATAGCATAAATGTGTTGTTCTCTAAAGTTTCATGGCGGGGCGTTACATCTGGTATCAGAGCGAAGGTTTACAACACTGGGATCTCTGGTTCTTGTCATTGTGTAGGTTAAACATTTTTCCCCTGATGGTGAGTTGGTAATAGTACCTCTCACCTAAGAGCCTTAGTATGGTATTAGAAGGATGATAAACTTACAGACTTGTTCTTGACTGTAGAAGAAATAAATCCTTTATGCTTTGTTCTACTTGTGTGTCTGTTATGCAAAAATGAGATGATATATCTAACCATATGTGTTCCCTGAACACTAGTGCTTGCTGATTTTTGAGGCCTCAAGTTCCTGTTGTGGTCTCTAGTGCTTCCTAAGATAGAAGCCCAGGTACTTTTAGTGTATGGAATCAAGAGAGTGGAAATTGCTCCTCTAGTGATGTGAATATCTTGAACCCATTTTATGTGGGGTATTGTAAAGGGATAGTGATGTTTGTCTTCCCTGGTTTGGTGAAGTAACCATACCTTGTGAGGTTATGTTTAGGGTGTGGAAGCACCATACCATCTATATGTTAATGACATTATTTGTGTAAGTATTGGAATGATTTAAATATTTGGAGGCATCATGCATTGTAAGACATGTGGTTAAGTGGTATTGTCGTGTGCGGGCATCTTAAAGTAGTAGTTTGACATCTATTTGTTTTGTGGCCATGACTTCATGTGGAAGTTCTTTTTGTGGATTATGAAAGCTATCATTGTGTATGTATGTAAAAACCAAATGCAGGAGATCAAATTGGAGCTTGTGTTAGATCCATCTCATATAAATGTGATACTTTAAGTAAAATGTAGCCTTGATTAAGTAGGTTCTTGGGTGCAATATTATCTATTCTTCCTCACATAAAGAAATTGTATTGCATTAAAGGTAGAGATTGTTGTAAATAAGTAATTATTTTGTTTCCTTAAATCCTTGTATAAAAGTTGCTTAGGTATGAGGATGTAGATAACCTAATTATCTATGTGTTGGCATACATTCTCTAACGCATTCTAGACCTTGTGTCCTGGGTGTTGTGTAGTGGATACTCCCTTTTGTGACTAAAGTTAGCTACATTGTGATGTGGGTTTGTTTGCAATTTGGTTATTTTCAAATTTTTGATGGTGGTTTCATGTGTTGTTAGGGGCTAACAGTGAATTTGTTTTCTTTGAAATTCCTTATGCCAGGAGTGGTCACCAAAACTCTTTTTTCTATATTTGTGTTATTGTTGGAAATTGCCGGCATTTTATGACTTAAGATTGGATTTGGTTATTTTTCCACTTGGGTTTTCACCTTCTTTAAAACTTTGATGGTGACTATTCCGAATGTTTGTTTTTGTTAGCCCTGTATTGTGGCAAGTGTTGTTTCTATCATGTTCATTTCAAACCTCTGATAGTGTGTACAAGGGAGAACTCTGCGGAGAATTGTACTTGAATGCTTGGTAATTAGTCAGAACCATGGTGGAAATAAGAAATGAGATGTAATTTTCCTTGATAATATGTAAACACAGATCCCTGAACCGAATGAAATGCTCAAAATACGTGCGATTGGTTATAAGTAGATTACATGATACACCTTAAGGGTAAGGAATTGATGTCTTTTATGCCTGTATTGAACAATTGTGCTTGTCTTGGGAACAATTGCTTAATGTGAATGCATATGTTGGCAATAGAAAATTGTAATACTAATGTGTTATGTTTCCACCCTAGTTTGTGACTTCCAGGAGTAAGTCAAGTTTTAGGGGGGGAGGATGTAGTGCCCCTCCGTTCGCACCTTGGATGTACAGGTGAACTGATCAAGGCGCATGAATATGAAGGTAAAATAACGAGAATAATTAAGGTAAGGCTTTGACATTGTTTTGCATTCCTATGATTAAGATGTCGATCTTACTACAATTGCTATATGTTAGAATGGATCTCATGGACTGATTCTGTTAGATTTATTGGTTATGATGGTACTTCTGAGACTTATTCAATTTCATGCACCTATATGTTCAATGTATGTTCTGTTTAGATAATGAGGTAGATTTGATTTGGTTACGGTTATGTGTTATCGAATCTAGATTGATATGATGTGGAAAGGACGATGTCGTATCACTCGCTTGCGAGTGCCCTGTGATATTGTGATTCCTTTTTCACCTAGTGTCAGCTTTTGTGTGTCTATATGTAGTGCCCCTCAACTAGTCATTTGATAGACTGATGTTTGCTTAGTAGTTTTTGGACATTATGACATTACCTTAGATAGATTGATGATGGATCTCTTGTTATGTTGTTAATTCATTATGGACCTGATCAGTATGGTAACAATTGTTGATGTTGGATTCTATTATTTTATGCTTTAGAACTTGATAAATGAACTAGATGTTATAGATGCTTTGATGTTATGGGATTGAGAGATAACTGATTATTTTATGTTGTTGACTAGTAAACGAAAATCTTGTTAAATATAGTTAATTGTTTATTCATAAACGTGAATGGAACGGTGTCGTATTACTCGTTCTCGAGTACCCTACCCCACTGTGATTTCCATTCACTATAGGACTGCATGTGGATATATATATATCTTGTTATGTTTAACCATGCGTTGCTGTAGGATGCAGGTACTAGGCACCGACTCCACCTGATTACCAGGTCTGAGCATGCCTTCGCCAATGGATTAGTGGATTGGAGTTAACATGAGGTCCCTAGTCAGTGTTGTCTGGTCGTCAGTTACCCTTGTGGTTGTTGTTTGTCATTCGATCATGGCTTGCGGTCAGGTAATATTGCACCTTGAAGTCTGATTAGGTCTGAAGGTGTCTAAATGTGTTAGGTATCATTGTGCATCAAATAAAATCTTTTTACGAAAATTATAATGTCGATAATTAATACATTTATAAAAGTCGATATTTGGGCTCAATGTCGATAGTTGTTAATTATTGTTGTAAATAAATTATTATTTTATTAGTAGTATTGTTGTTAAATAAAAATTGTAAGAAATTTTGTATTATTTAATATAATATTATTTATAATAAATATTTAAATAAATTAAATAGTTGTAGTTATGTTGTAAATTGTGATTTACAACCTAATTAATAAAATAAATTAAAATATAGTTATAAAATTATTGATAGTTGTAATATTACAATTTTATTAATAATTATTTAGTTGGTCGGCCATAAGGTAATTGAACTTTGTCAGATCTATGTGCTAATATTTAAAAAAAAAATATAATAACCTTTTTGGGGATCATGAAAATTAAATAAAAATATTCTCGAGGAAGGAGAGGCACCGGATCGTGTGCCGAGCTCCTTGGAGGAAGGAAGGGTCTGTGTTATAAAAAGAAAGCTTGAAGAGGCAAAGAGGGGGAATTTGGCAGGGAAGAAGAAGGATTGAGGAGGAGAAAATTGCAGGTTCCAGGACAGAGAGGAGGTTCTTGATTGAATTGCAATCTTCTGTCGGCAAGTGTGGGATTTCAGGTTTCATAAATTATCTCAATCCCTGAATCTGCATGTGATGAATGTTTTGTTGAATGTCTGATGTGGGATTAAGTCCATTCTGTATTTAATCTATGATCATAATTTTCCTTCGCCAGTGTTTGGTTTCCTGTGACCATTGATGCAAAGTTGTTTTCCAACAGCAGTGTAAAGAAAACCCTTTCGTCCTTGGGTATGAACTGTTTCCTCTTGGTCTAGTGTAAACTATTTTAAGACCTTTAAACCTACTATGATCAGGCATCATTTTAACCCCTCCATACCGGTTCAATCACCAGGCCGCTCCTGCCATTTCTGCATAGGTGTTGTGAGTAGGACAGAAGATATGGAAATGGCAATACATTTTAGAATTGTGATAATAGTGGATCGGTCTAATAGCAAAGCGTAAGCTTCACATACGATGATTTTGGTGTTGGACTCACTGGGATCTGATGTGAGCAAATCAAAATCATGATTCAAGTTTCTACCAATAACATTCTTCTCTGTCAGTCCCAGCATTCGCCTTCTTCTCCACATGTGAATCCACAAGTTGAGAAGCTCATTGATGCGAAGTGGCTTTACGAGGTAATCAGCTGCTCCTAGTTTTAAGCACTTCATAACAACGGTTACCTCATCCTGAGCAGACATCATAACTATAGGTATTCGCCGTGAGCGTTCCTCCCTCATAATGTGCTTTAACATCTTAAAGCCTTTGACTTTAGGCAGATCCACCTCAGCCAAAATGAGATCAATTTCCTGGCTCTCTACAATTTCCTTTGTTCGAATCCTGGCTCTCAGGCAGATCACATACTATGATTTTATTGTCTTTTCAACAATTTCCTTTGTTCGAATCCTGCAAGTATTTTACTCCGTGGATGTCTACCTTGAAAATGTCTAGATGTTAGATCTTTGAGGCCATAGGGAATTAGGTAACGTTTATACCATATTTTCTTTGCCTGCGGTCAAACTATTAAACTATGTTTCGTCCTTGTAGTATAGTTGTCTAAGAATGGCACAAAGGAGTGCATTGTGTTTAGGGTTTTAATCTGGGAGCAGCAGCGCTACATCACTCTTGAACAGGTATTCGTCTGTCCCAAGGGAAAACACCATACAACCTGCACAGAGTTATTGTCCAATCGTTTGTTTAAAACCCTCGTCAGCAATTTGGTCTGAGAACCTATATATCTACCTTTGTAGTATCACTAGTATTAGAATATGGCCTGTATCGCTAGATTTGTAATTTAGGGCGCGATAATGAGCTGAATACTCAGGCAGTTTCACTGCCGTTTGTGTCTTGTCTTTCGCCTTGACTGAAAGTGTCTAAAGCCCTTTTCTACATATCCTTTTTGGGGTGGTCTTCGTCTTTCAGCAAAAAAAATTATGGGGCGATGCTTTCCTTTGACTAGTCTCCCTTATAGTTGGGGCTGCCGTGATTTCGCTGGCCACAAACAGATAGTTACCATTGAGCTGGGTGAATATTACCATCCGTAGAAAATGTTGGAGGCTGTAGTGTCTAACAAAATCATTATCTAAGTTAATTAGTATTTTCGGCACGCGTCAATTGCTAATTGCACCCACAGCGAATTTGGCAGGGTTAATATCTTAAGAACTTATGTTTTTGTATTTCGCCAGAGGTTAAAATCTAAAATTTAGTCAAATCTAATGGGGAGATCGCACCATAGGGCTAGGCGCATTTCTGAGAGTAATTAATGACATAAAACGCTGCCTTGACAGCTATTCCGTTTTGCATACATTCTGCAATCCTTCAATGCATATAGATCGCTGTCAATCAGCTGCACCTTATAGTATAAGTTCAGCCCCTCTTAATAGCCCAAAACCCAGCGACTTTGATATATCATTAAAAACTTACCGTAATTGTATTGCTGGTAAATTGCAATTAATCTATTTACTGAAACATCTGAGAGGTTCCTCCTTGTGCTTGCACTTTCGCATTAGGTTAACGGTCTGCAAAACAGGATCACACAACCGCCACGGCTTAGCAGATATTTTGATGGTAGTAGCGTCTTCTCTAAAGGCCAACGCTGCCAAGGGGTCCGTCCATGCATATATCACAATTAGAACTGGAAATATGTAGAGAGAAGTTGTGATTTGTCCATATCTGTCAGATATTATACCCGAGAGAGAGGCACTTTTGCCATGTTCTGAGCTGGTAATTCACATCTTCCGCAGATGGAAATCCACCAACTAAGGAATTTAGTTTAGGGCTAGGACTGCCAGAGAATCTAACTGCCATATTATCCAGTCATTTCCATTTCACCCATCAGATTTGAATTGTTCCTGAGTGGCTGTTCCAGTTTTAATAGAAATGTGGATACAGTTAACACATTACGGTCGTCCAGATCACAATTGCAAGCTGAGAAAGCTGAAGTGGATGTTACCAGGAAAAGGTGGGGAGTTACTCAGCCATTAGCTTGTTTAGATATCATCTCTTGTAATGGTTAAAATAGCCAATAGTAATTTTACATGTCATCCGTTAAAAAAATAATAATACTAACGTTAACTGTAGAGTTGGTTAGAGGATCAAAAATATATATATTTATGTTGTTCAATAATTTATGTTAAAATAATAATAGCAATATTATTATTAATGGTACTATTAATATTATTAATTCAAACTGGAAAATTTGATAACCAATGTTCAACATAGTAATAATGTCATTATTTCTGTAAATCTATTGCTGAAGTGGTTAAATCATATGTTAAGGCAATTTGTTTGATATCTTAATTAGACTATCATTTTAAAGCAAAAGTGTGTCAAATGTTATAGTTAAGTTGAATGATACAATCAAGTTAAATTGTTGAAATCTATTTGGTTAAACTATTTGATGTTTCTAAAAGAATAAAATTGGTTCAAGTTGACTTGATGTGTAATGGTACAGTAGTCATGTAGGGTGAGTTGTAAGTGGTCAAGCTTTAGTTCCAGAGGCTTAGTACGCTGTATTTTTGAACATGTGGATAAGTATTCTGGTTCTGTGTTGTTGTAATGATTATGTGGCTCGAATTTGGTATAAGGTATAATGAAGTTTGGTTAAGTTGTTCATATGTTTTGTAAAGTAATACTCTCTGAATGTGATATTTAGCCACTTGTGACTATCTTGTGTCTGTTTTGTCGTAATTATTTTATGGAGAGACTGGGAAATCTGTAAAGAGTAAAGTGTGTAATGATATAGGAAATGGATTGCAACTAGTGTTTGATTCCATTTGTAATGCAAGAGGGATTATGCCTTGCAGTGAATATGTATGAGTAATGTTATAATGCCTTGTATGGTGGTTAGGGTTTACTAGGTGATAGGAAGGAGAGTGGCTTTCAACGTGGGGCCGGCGCCCAAAGTGGCAGTCAGGATAACCCGTTGAAAGTAGATTAATCAAGTGATAACCTAAAAAGAACTAGGGGGTTAAGGGTAGAATTCACATTAAACAAGATTAATGGATTCCTCTCCCATGGCCTGTAGTGCTTGTTTAGACTAAGGATGGGTAGAGAAGGCCTGGTTGGCATGATTGACTTCCTTGTCCTCATGAAAGAAAGGTTGATTCTGCATGTGTCACCCTATGGGGCCGGCGCCTAGTGAGAGGCTGTCAGGATAACCCATGTTAGGACTGTGCGATGACACTCTCCCTACTACAACCTAGCATTCCTTGTTTGGTCTCTCCACTTATGTTATGTTATGTGTCGCCTCTGGAAGTTAAGTTAAGATGTGTTGTGTTGTTATTGCCATGTGTTGTATTGGCGTCTGGTTGCCCTTTGTTCATGTTAGTCTTTGTCTACCTGATTATCATTGTTTGGGACCTCATGTTAACTCCTAGCTCGGGGGGGGTGGACCTTAGGGTTCCACATGGTCGGGTGGAAGAGCTTTATTATCCATTGGTTACTCTCATCGCAGTTCATCTGCAGAAAAGATTTATTCCAGTTTACAGACATTTGTACTCGCATCAGTTAATGAGAATGTATGTGTATAATCTTGTACCTGATTTGTGCAATAGGTCATTCATGATGTAATGATGTATTTATGTGTAATGAAAGCAATCCAGTTATGTATTTGATCATGTAGATTGTATTATTTGACGATATGTAATGAATATGAAACAGTTACTTAATTGTGTATTAGTTTTGATCAGTTACTGATGAATGTTAAGTTATGTTAGCTGATTTGTTAAGTAATGTAGCCTTGAATCTTTAAGAATACGCTTATGTTAACGTTACTTGTTATCTTAAACATCTTTTTAAAAAAAAAAATTCCTGTTTTATTTAGCATAAGTGTGTGTTTCTTTAAGGTGTTCAAGGTGGGCGTTACATCTGGTATCAGAGCCAAGTTTCTAACACTGGGTACTCTGGGTTTTATACTAGCCCATTAAGCTATACTAGTTGTTTAACTCTGAAGAACATATTCTTTCGTAGTCCTTGCCTAGCAACCTGAAGTTGTCTTGGGTGTGTTGTTCAGGAAGATGCCTAGGGTACGAGACCGAGGTCGTGGTCGAGGTAGGGGTCATGGGAGAGGTGTTGATAACAGCCCTCCTCCTAGTTCCCCTCATGAGAGTGCACAAGAAGGTGGCATTGAGAATCAAGAGAATCAGAATCAACCCGAGGGTGCTCAATTACGCCAGCTCCTTGAGGAGGTTCTTGCTCGTCTTGGTCCTAGGCAGGAGATGGAACAACCAGAAGAGAGAGAAAGGGAACGATCTCCTAGAAGGAGAGAAATCACCACTGAACAAGAAGCTATTCTTACAGTCCACATAAGAGACCTGATGAGAGCTCGCCCTCCTACTTTCGATGGTTCTAGTAGTGGGTTGGAAGCAGAGACATGGCTAATTGATTTGGAGAGGTGCTTTGCTATGCATCCATATGGTAGCAACACTAAGGCAAGATGTGCCATCATGCACCTCAGAGGGTTTGCCTCTACATGGTGGCATCTAGAGGAACAAAAGTTGCATTTAGATATTGCGACAGTATCATGGGAACTGTTTCTAGAAAGGTTCAGAGCTCAATTTCTATCTGACCACTGGAGGCAACGCCGAGCAGACGAGTTCCATGGGTTGAGACAAATGGCCATGACAGTGGAACAGTATGAGCGCAGGTTTTATGAACTCAAGCAGTATGCAGGAATTGGAAACGACGAGGCCATGTTAGTTCAGCATTTTATCAGAGGTCTTAATGCACGCATCAGTGGAGGAGTTCGTGTTTTCGAGCCGAAGACCATGGAGGTAGCAGTCGAGAAGGCTCGACTGGTCGAGGAGAACTTGGCCATGGCCCAAGGGGGTCATACGGGTGTTCAGATTGGTAGCACATGTCGAGCAGGTTCTAGTTTCTGAGGTGGTCAGTCTCATGCAGCAGGTAACTCGAGAAGTCATCATGTACCGTCTAAGGGTGGACAGCAACAACAATAGTATTCCCAAACGAAATCAAGAAACTCTCAATATCAGCAGGGTAGTAGATTTCAATCCAGAAAAGATTGAAGCTGGCAGAGAGTTAAATGTGATCATGTCAGTCAACCGGTGCAGAGCACACAATCCGCAGCAAGTAGAGGAAGTTTTCAGCAATCGAATGCTCCTGTAGGCGGTGGAGGTTTTGGTAGGGGAACAGGATGTTTCTCTTGCAGCCAGCAGGGCCACATTGCCAGACAGTGTCCATGTAAGAATACTTCAGGATTTGGACAGAGGCCCGCAGCTTCAGAGCCCACTGTTGGAGATGCAGGCATGTCACATAGGGTGTTTGCGGCGGTAGATAACCGCCAAGCAGAGCACCAAGGTACCGTTGTGGAGACTACATGTGTTTTGCGAGGTATTACTATTTCTATTCTTTTTGACTCTAGTGCTTCAGATTCTTTCATTTCTCCTTCTATAGTGAAGCGTTGCAAATTAGCGGCAGCAAAGCAAGATGTTAAGTGGCAGGTGGAATTGGCCTCGGGATCTAGGGTATCAGTAGACTCTCTTGTGTTTGGTTGCGAGTTGAGGATAGGTCCTTTGTCTACCACGGCAGATCTTCGCATTATACCATTAGGATCCTATGATATAGTGTTGGGAATGGATTGGCTAGAAGCTCATCGAGCAGTGATAGACTGTCGCCGCAAATTAGTGAGGTGTGTGGATGAATCAGGCAATGAAGTAGAGGTGGTTGGAATTCAGGGACCCATCTCTTTGCGCATGATTTCTGCTATGCAATTGAAGAGATGTTTGCGTCAAGGATGCAAGTTGTTTGCTGTAACAGTTAATGACTCAGATTTTGGGGAAAATAGGGAGGCATCCCTTGATGATTATCCTATTCTCAAGGAGTATGAAGATGTCTTTCCTAGCGAAATTCCAGGTATGCCACCGAAGCGAGATATTGATTTTAAGATAGACCTTGTTCCCAGAGCAGAACCTATTTCACGAGCTCCATATCGGATGACTACTCAGGAGCTTAAGGAGCTTCATTTGCAGCTAGAAGAGTTGTTAGCGAAGGGATTCATTTGTCCCAGTGTCTCTCCATGGGGAGCACCAGTTATTTTTGTGAAGAAGAAGGATGGATCTCTGTGGTTGTGCATTGACTATCGACAACTTAATAAGGTGACTGTGAAGAACAGATACCCTTTGCCACGGATTGATGACCTCTTTGATCAGATCAAGGGAGCTAAGGTGTTTTCAAAGATAGACCTAAAATCTGGATATCATCAGTTGCGCATCTTTGAGGCTGACATCCACAAGACAGCATTTCGCACTTGTTAGGGGCATTATGAGTTCACTGTGGTACCTTTTGGGTTGACAAATGCACCATCAGTGTTTATGAGTCTGATGAATGGTGTATTTCGTACCTATCTTGATAGATTTGTTCTTGTATTCCTAGATGATATATTGATTTATTCAAGGTCTATGGAGGAGCATGAAGATCATTTGTGACAGGTTCTGCAGTGTTTAAGAGAAAATCAGTTATATGCAAATCTAGCTAAATGTGATTTCTTTCAAACAGAAGTGAAATATTTGGGACATCATTTCGATAGATTTTATAGTTGGTTTACCCATGTCCTCTCGTCGTCATGATGCAATAATGGTCACTGTAGACAGGCTTACGAAAGTAGCACACTTTTCTCCTGTCTGATCTTCATATAATGCCTCATCTATGGCCAAAATTTTCATGGAGGATATAGTCTGATTGCACGGGATTCCTCGCAAGATTATCTCTGATCGTGATCCAGTTTTTACTTCAGCCCTTTGGACATCCCTTCAGCATGCATTGGGAACTCAATTGAACTTCAGTTCAGCTTATCATCCAGAGACTGATGGGCAAACTGAGAGGGGCAATCAGGTCCTTGAGGATATGCTCCGAATGTATGTTATGGATCAGCAAAACCATTGGGAGGATTACTTATATTTAGTGGAGTTTGCATACAATAATGGGTACCATAGTTCAATTCGCATGTCTCCTTTTCAGGCTCTATATGGTCGTCCTTGTCGTACCCCATTGAGTTGGGATCATCTTGAGGATAGAGTTCTTTTAGGACCACAGATGCTCCAAGAGATGGAGCAGCAGGTTGACCGCATTAGAGAGCATCTGGTGGCAGCGCAGGATAGACAGAAGAAGTATGCAGATGCTCATAGACTTGACCGTCAGTTTTCAGTTGGTGACCGAGTGTTCTTGCGAGTGCGTCCGTGAAAGAGTCCGATCCGTTATGGAAAAGGCTCTAAGCTCGCACCACGCTTTGTAGGACCATTCGAGGTTCTGGAGAGGATCGGCCCTGTTGCATACCGTCTTGCTTTACCGCCTAGCTTGTCGCGCATCCATGATGTATTTCATGTTTCTGTTCTTAGACCTTATCATCTAGATATTTCTCATGTCCTTGATTGGAATTCTTTATAGGTAGAGGACGGGCAGCTAGCTTTGGAGCCCGTAGGCATTTTGGAGCACAGGCGACTCACTCTCAGGGGCAGAGTCATAGAGCAGGTAAGGGTCCAATGGGATCCTAGTGATGAGACTTCAGCGACCTGGGAAGATACATCCCGAATGCGAGAGCTATATCCATATTTGTTCGCAGGCTTCCAGGAGTAAGCCTGATCCTAGGGGGGGAGGATGTAGTGCCCCTCAACTAGTCATTTGATAGACTGATGTTTGCTTAGTAGTTTTTGGACATTATGACATTACCTTACATAGATTGATGATGGATCTCTTGTTATGTTGTTAATTCATTATGGACCTGATCAGTATGGTAACAATTGTTGATGTTGGATTCTATTATTTTATGCTTTAGAACTTGATAAATGAACTGGATGTTATAGATGCTTTGATGTTATGGGATTGAGAGATAACTGATTATTTTATGTTGTTGACTAGTAAACAGAAATCTTGTTCAATATAGTTAATTGTTTATTCATAAACATGAATGGAACGGTGTTGTATTACTCGTTCTCGAGTACCCTACCCCACTGCGATTTCCATTCACTATAGGACTGCATGTGGATATATATATCTTGTTATGTTTAACCGTGTGTTGCTGCAGGATGCAGGTACTAGGCATTGACTCTACTTGATTACCAGGTCTGAGCGTGCCTTCGCCAATGGATTAGTGGATTGGAGTTAACGTGAGGTCCCTAGTCAGTGTTGTCTGGTCGTCAGTTACCCTTGTGGTTGTTGTTTGTCATTCGATCATGGCTTGCGGTCAGGTAATATTGCACCTTGAAGTCTGATTAGGTCTGAAGGTGTCTAAATGTGTTAGGTATCACTGTGCATCAAATAGAATCTTTTTACAAAAATTATAATGTTGATAATTAATACATTTATAAAAGTCGATATTTGGGCTCAATGTCGATAGTTGTTAATTATTATTGTAAATAAATTATTATTTTATTAGTAGTATTGTTGTTAAATAAAAATTGTAAGAAATTTTGTATTATTTAATATAATATTATTTATAATAAATATTTAAATAAATTAAATAGTTGTAGTTATGTTGTAAATTGTGATTTACAACTTAATTAATAAAATAAATTAAAATATAGTTATAAAATTATTGATAGTTGTAATATTACAATTTTATTAATAATTATTTAGTTGGTCGGCCATAAGGTAATTGAACTTTGTCAGATCTATGTACTAATATTTAAAAAAAATATATATAATAACCTTTTTAGGGATCATGAAAATTAAATAAAAATATTCTCGAGGAAGGAGAGGCACCGGATCGTGTGCCGAGCTCCTTGGAGGAAGGAAGGGTCTGTGTTATAAAAAGAAAGCTTGAAGAGGCAAAGAGGGGGAATTTGGCAGGGAAGAAGAAGGATTGAGGAGGAGAAAATTGCAGGTTCCAGGACAGAGAGGAGGTAGCTGATTGAATTGCAATCTTCCATCGGCAAGCGTGGGATTCCAGGTTTCACAAATTATCTCAATCCCTGAATCTGCATGTGATGAATGTTTTGTTGAATGTCTGATGTGGGATTAAGTCCATTCTGTATTTAATCTATGATCATAATTTTCCTTCGCTAGTGTTTGGTTTCCTGTGACCATTGATGCAAAGTTGTTTTCCAACAGCAGTGTAAAGAAAACCCTTTCGTCCTTGGGTATGAACTGTTTCCTCTTTGTCTAGTGTAAACCATTTTAAGACCTTTAAACCTACTATGCTCAGGGATCATTTTAACCCCTCCATACCGGTTCAATCACCAGGCCACTCCTGCCATTTCTGCATAGGTGTTGTGAGTAGGCTAGAAGATATGGAAATGGCAATACATTTTAGAATTGTGATAATGGTGGATCGGTCTAATAGCAAAGCGTAAGCTTCACATATGATGATTTTGGTGTTGGACTCACTGGGATCTGATGTGAGCAAATCAAAATCATGATTCAAGTTTCTACCAATAACATTCTTCTCTGTCAGTCCCAGCATTCGCCTTCTTCTCCACATGTGAATCCACAAGTTGAGAAGCTCATTGATGCGAAGTGGCTTTACGAGGTAATCAGCTGCTCCTAGTTTTAAGCACTTCATAACAACGGTTACCTCATCCTGAGCAGACATCATAACTATAGGTATTCGCCGTGAGCGTTCCTCCCTCATAATGTGCTTTAACATCTTAAAGCCTTTGACTTTAGGCAGATCCACCTCAGCCAAAATGAGATCAATTTCCTGGCTCTCTACAATTTCCTTTGTTTGAATCCTGGCTCTCAGGCAGATCACATACTATGATTTTATTGTCTTTTCAACAATTTCCTTTGTTCGAATCCTGCAAGTATTTTACTCCGTGGATGTCTACCTTGAAAATGTCCAGATGTTAGATCTTTGAGGCCGTAGGGAATTAGGTAATGTTTATACCATATTTTCTTTGCCTGCGGTCAAACTATTAAACTATGTTTCGTCCTTGTAGTATAGTTGTCTAAGAATGGCACAAAGGAGTGCATTGTGTTTAGGGTTTTAATCTGGGAGCAGCAGCGCTGCATCACTCTTGAACAGGTATTCGTCTGTCCCAAGGGAAAACACCATACAACCTGCACAGAGTTATTGTCCAATCGTTTGTTTAAAACCCTCGTCAGCAATTTGGTCTGAGAACCTATATATCTACCTTTGTAGTATCACTAGTATTAGAATATGGCCTGTATCGCTAGATTTGTAATTTAGGGCGCGATAATGAGCTGAATACTCAGGCAGTTTCACTTACTGTAATTGTATTGCTGGTAAATTGCAATTAATCTATTTACTAAAACATTTGAGAGGTTCCTCCCTGTGCTTGCACTTTCGCATTAGGTTAACGGTCTGCAAAACAGGATCACACAACCGCCACGGCTTAGCAGATATTTTGATGGTAGTAGCGCCTTCTCTAAAGGCCAACGCTGCCAAGGGGTCCGTCCATGCATATATCATGATTAGAACTGGAAATATGTAGAGAGAAGTTGTGATTTGTCCATATCTGTCAGATATTATACCCGAGAGAGAGGCACTTTTGCCGTGTTCTGAGCTGGTAATTCACATCTTCCGCAGATGGAAATCCACCAACTAAGGAATTTAGTTTAGGGCTGGGACTACCAGAGAATCTAATTGCCATATTATCCAGTCATTTCCATTTCACCCATCAGATTTGAATTGTTCCTGAGTGGCTGTTCCAGTTTTAATAGAAATGTGGATACAGTTAACGCATTACGGTCATCCAGATCACAATTGCAAGCTGAGAAAGCTGAAGTGGACATTACCAGGCAAAGGTGGGGAGTTACTCAGCCATTAGCCTGTTTAGATATCATCTCTTGTAATGGTTAAAATAGCCAATAGTAATTTTACATGTCATCCGTTAAAAAAATAATAATACTAACGTTAACTATAGAGTTGGTTAGAGGATCAAAAATATATATATTTATGTTGTTTAATAATTTATGTTAAAATAATAATAGCAATATTATTATTAATGGTACTATTAATATTATTAATTCAAACTAGAAAATTTTATAATCAATGTTCAACATAGTAATAATGTCATTATTTCTGTAAATCTATTGCTGAAGTGGTTAAATCACATGTTAAGGCAATTTGTTTGATATCTTAATTAGACTATCATTTTAAAGCAAAAGTGTGTCAAATGTTATAGTTAAGTTGAATGATACAATCAAGTTAAATTGTTGAAATCTATTTGGTTAAACTATTTGATGTTTCTAAAAGAATAAAATTGGTTCAAGTTGACTTGATGTGTAATGGTACAGTAGTCGTGTAGTGTGAGTTGTAAGTGGTCAAGCTTTAGTTCCAGACGCTTAGTACGCCGTATTTTTGAACATGTGGATAGGTATTCTGGTTCTGTGTTGTTGTAATGATTATGTGGCTCGAATTTGGTATAAGGTATAATGAAGTTTGGTTAAGTTGTTCATATGTTTTGTAAAGTAATACTCTCTGAATGTGATATTTAGCCACTTGTGACTATCTTGTGTCCGTTTTGTCGTAATTATTTTATGGAGAGACCAGGAAATCTTTAAAGAGTAAAGTGTGTAATGATATAGGAAATGGATTGCAACTAGTGTTTAATTCCATTTGTAATGCAAGAGGGATTATGCCTTGCAGTGAATATGTATGAGTAATGTTATAATGCCTTGTATGGTGGTTAGGGTTTACTAGGTGATAGGAAGGAGAGTGGCTTTCAACGTGGGGCCAGCGCCCAAAGTGGCAGTCAGGATAACCCATTGAAAGTAGATTAATCAAGTGATAACCTAAAAAGAACTAGGGGGTTAAGGGTAGAATTCACATTAAACAAGATTAATGGATTCCTCTCCCATGGCCTGTAGTGCTTGTTTAGACTAAGGATGGGTAGAGAAGGCCTGGTTGGCATGATTGACTTCCTTGTCCTCATGAAAGGAAGGTCGATTCCGCATGTGTCACCCTATGGGGCCGGCGCCTAGTGAGAGGCTATCAGGGTAACCCATGTTAGGACCATGCGATGACACTCTCCCTACTACAACCTAGCATTCCTTGTTTGGTCTCTCCACTTATGTTATGTTATGTGTTGCCTCTGGAAGTTAAGTTAAGATGTGTTGTGTTGTTATTGCCATGTGTTGTATTGGCATCTGGTCGCCCTTTGTTCATGTTAGTCTTTGTCTACCTGACTGTCATTGTTTGGGACCTCATGTTAACTCCTAGCTCGAGGGGGTGGACCTTAGGGTTCCACATGGTCGGGTGGAAGAGATTTATTATCCATTGGTTACTCTCGTCGAAGTTCATCTACAGAAAAGATTTATTCCAGTTTGCAGACATTTGTACTCGCATCAGTTAATGAGAATGTATGTGTATAATCTTGTACCTGATTTGTGCAATAGGTCATTCATGATGTAATGATGTAATGATGTATTTATGTGTAATGAAAGCAATCCAGTTATGTATTTGATCATGTAGATTGTATTATTTAATGATATGTAATGAATATGAAACAGTTACTTAATTGTGTATTAGTTTTGATCAGTTACTGATGAATGTTAAGTTATGTTAGCTGATTTGTTAAGTAATGTAGCCTTGAATCTTTAAGAATACGCTTATGTTAACGTTACTTGTTATCTTAAACATCTTTAAAAAAAAAAAAATTCCTGTTTTATTTAGCATAAGTGTGTGTTTCTTTAAGGTGTTCAAGGCGGGCGTTACACTATATATGCTTGACTGTGTCATTTGTTGCAGGATGCAGGTATCAGGCATCGACTCCACCTGAATTAATAGGTCTGAGCGTGCCCTAAACCCAATGGATAAGTTGTTCCGGAGATAACTTAAGGTCCTAATCTCAAGTCATCATCCTCGATCAGGATGCATGACATGTCTAGTTCAACCTGTCGGTTCTGTCAGTATGTCAGGTCTTGCAACTGATTGATATTTGATGGAGCTTGTTGGTTAAGTGTGGTTTGGCCCTAGCTTGTGAACATGTTTGATTTGGCTTTTAACGGCTATCCTACTCAGTGGGTTATGTTGTATGCCTATATTTTATTATATAGTCATACTAATATTTGACCCACTTTAATATTTAATAAGGTCATATAATATTCTTAGTATTATTATTAATATTTAATGAGATTAAATTGGTAATTGATAATTACTTATTTCAAATAATTATTTAAAGTTGTTTGAATATGAATTATTTTATTACTACTATTAAATTGATTTAATTTAGGGAAGGTCACTGAACACTAGTAAACGCACTAACCAGACCCTAGAGTAGAGAGGAGACAGTCCTATCATCCAATTGACGAAGCCTAACAATTGGATCAAGAGTGTTTTGATTCAGCGTTACACTATGGTTACTAATGGATTTGTGATATGTTATTTATGATGGATATATTTTGGCTATATATTGTACTAACACTTCTTGTTGAGTGTGCATGTAGAATTATTATGTCAATGGATGATGGTGGTCATTTAGCCACTTTATGTCTTTCTGTGTGATGTCTGACCTAGGCATGGGGCCCTAAGGTCTATTGGCCATGATGTTAAGAAATATTATTTTTAGTTTTATGTGATAAAATGATTATGTTCTTGTGTGGGATTTAACCTTGTAACTTTTAAAATGATTTTTAAGTTTTTTAAGAGGTCTAAGTTGTATTTTATGTTTGGAAAATTGTCTTATGTCCAAGTTACATAGGTAAGAAGTTTATTTTTGTCATTTATAATATTTTAAAAGGTTTTTAGACCCTCCTTTAAGCCCCACTTACAAAAGTGACGAAAATGGGAAGGTGGTTGGTTGAATTAGTTGGGTGGTTGAATTAGTTGGGTAGTTGAGTTAGTTGGGTGGTTGAGTTAGTTTTGGGTAGGAAGTTACTCTTTCCTTCTCTTTAAAAACTCTTCATGGAGTCGGGGTGACTTGCTCATTTATGATTCTCATTCAAAGATTCTAGCATTAGTGGGATATTGCGATTGAGGTACCATGTTTTCTTTATTAATTAAATATAAATATTATATGTTTTTTTTTATTGATTAAATGTAAATTTTATATGTTTTTCTTTATTGATTAAATATAAATATTATATGTTTTTCTTTATTGGTTAAATGTAAATATTGTATGTTCTAAATATTATATGTATCCTTTATTTATTAAATGTAAAGGTTGTTTTTCTAAGGGTTGTTGCTTGTGAAATTGGAAAAGCAAACATTTCAATGTAAATCTTGAAAGAAGCATATTTGTTGCCTTATTTGCATGTCATAAACATAGATCATCATAGCATGAAGTATATTTTTTATTTTTACATTAGATCTTCCTATAATTATAAGATAGTAATCACTATATATATGGGCATTAAGGTTTGAACATAATCATATTTTATCTATATATTAGTATTAAGATTTCTATATAATCTTATAATTGCTAAATGTTGGTGTTGGATCTTAGAAACGATGGTTTTTATCTATTTTTAAAAGGGGTTACGAAGTCATCTTGCTAAGGATCTGCTAGTTTGTTCATATCCTCTAATAGATAAACTAATGATAGAGACCCTCCAAAAGAGAAACAATAACAAAATGGGATAAAAAAGTTATGAAGAATTGGAAACTAATTAACTTTCCCCACCTTCAAGGAGATTGCAGACTCAAGTGTAAGGAGAAGACTAAAAGGGAAAAAATCAAATGGTTTCCATCCCCATGAGGCAAATTAAGACTAAACTTTGATGGAGCCTCCTAAGACAAGTTGGGGGGGAGGGGGGGTCCAGTGCTTTCTACATAATTTGAGATGAGAATAGAAATTTAATTAGTGCAATGTCAAAAACTATCATCAGGAACAAATAACACGCCAAATTTCTAGCTTTACTGCTAGAACTAAAACATTGCGTTAACAAAATTATAACTAATATTCTAATAGAGGGTGAATAATCGATCACCATGAATGTGGCGATGAAGAAAAATACCCCCAATTGGAAACTTTAAAATATCTTAGCACAAATATGGTTGATTCATGATAAGATGGACAATTATTCAATCCAACATTGTTATGGGAAAGCTAACAAATTTCAAGCACATTGGCAGACCATGCCATTGAAAAGACTAAAGAAATCATAATGGCTAACAATTTGAATACTTGGAATGTAATCAAGCATTTTATCTTAAGCACAAATAAGAATGCCTCACATGACTTAAGATAAAACCCTACACATGACAAAAGTCAATGTAAGATCGAGAGAAAATCATGAATAACAAATTGGAGGGTATCAAAAGTGGCATTGTCTCCCCCATACTCAGCGCTAAAAAATGTCTCTTAGAAAAGTCTACCTTAGTCTAAATTTTCTACAAACAAGATTGATCACATACCATTTAGAGTATCTTACTGTGCAAAGGAATAGAACAACCAATTCGGGGAGTTGGTTGAATGATTCCTATACATTTTACATAATATACATTAGGATACAACTCCAACAACAATGAGAAAAAAGATACTCTTGAAAAATGAAGCAAGTGGTTTGTTGACCGTGAACACTCTAAATCCCTTGGGCCTATTGATAACTGAGAGGGGGGGTGAATCAGTTATCCTAATTATTTCTACTTTTTGAACTTTCTTATTAATCAATGCAGCATTAATTCAAATAAGCAAACATAACCATGAAATGGAAATACACATGACACAATATTTTTGATGTGGAAACCTTGTTAAGGGAGAAAACCACGGGGTGATTAACCCAAGGATTATTCTTTGTGAGAAGAATAAGAAAAATAGATGGCACATGCCAATTAGGGCTCACTGCCCAAGCACACTGCTCACAAGAGGCACACTGCCTACAAAAGACTCACTGTCTACAATTTATAAAGAGTGTAATACAATACTTGAACTGATAGGGAGCATCTACATATGTTGGAGTTCAGTTCCGGTTAGGCTCAGTACACTAATCTGCTGCACTTCATCTTTCCTCTTCTTTTGTGCTACTTTCCTTTCACATGCCGGACCTTCCTTACTACTTCCACTCTGCTCTACTACTTTTCTTCGCACAACACATGAAACCATGACACATCTCACAACTAAATCCATCTTGTATATATATCCGCACAAGTGATTTGATCACCTTTCTAGTCGGCACCCAGAATAGTCAATATTTTCCACAAACTCTGATCTGTCGGCTGAATCCTTGCTTACCAAGTAATGCGGATCAAGGATAAACTTGTAGAAGTCATCAATCATGTCGGCCAATCATAACTTATGCCTTAAGAATCTTTACCATCATCAGTAACGCATCCAGAATAATGTCTGATGTTCTACCAGTCAGTTCTTCCTCTGTCCACACTGCCAATCAGGAACCCGACACTCGAGTATTCATATCTTTTTCTTCATCTATCACCGGAGGCTAAAACCTTGGAATCTATCAGTCAAGGTAGTCCTCTTGACTTCCCCAAATCTGCACTTCACCAAGATACTTCCACTGAGAGATTTGAACCCGACTTGACTGTCAGACCTCGCCACATGCTCTGTTCTTGCTTACTGGACCACAACATTCTTCACTCTGACTTCCGGTATAGACACACCATGTCCTACGGATGTGTTGGATGAACTTTGTTGCCATCAATGACAACAATCATGAATCCATATAGTCTCTCTTGCCAACAATCTCCCCCTTTGGCATTGATGGCAACACTTAGTGAAAAATGACTAAGTGTTTACACTATGCTCCCCCTTGGTTGATGTTCTATTTTTATATACATTTTTCAGAGCTCCCCCTTAGTTGGATTCCTTATTTTTTACTACTCCACACTCCTCCTTTGACATCAATGGCAAAGGGTGGGAACCGCGTATCAAAATTTTCAAAAATTTAACTATACTTAGCCGCATATAACATATTCACATATATTGAAGAATGTCTGCAAAAGTTGTCTTCAATTGGACAAATTCTGCTGCCCAACTTTGCTTCATTCTATCTGAAATTGATATATGATCGCTCAATAGGAATGCAAATGCATCTGCCCTTTTTAGATCTGTCGAATCATTGGTCCGGGCTATGATCTAAGCTTCTTTTATGGCCTCATGTATGGCCTCTAACTTAGGGATAATTATCCCTCTGAGTTTACCTAACCTACTTATTCTGCTTTTCTTTTGCTTCTCAACCTTCTTGATTTCATTCAAGACTACAATAGTCTGACATTCTTGATTTATTATGGAAGATGAGAGAGGATCAAAATCCTTGGAGAGTTTTGTTAATTTGTCCTCCTGTTCTTCCACTTTCTTCTCAATATTCACTGTTACTTTGGACCATGATAGACAAAATTTATATATTTCCCTGCCATCTTTAAGAGCATTTTCTAAGCTCTTTATCCCTATATCCATATTTCTTCTATCATTTGATATTAGACTTAGTACTTCAGAGAGCCTTTTATCCAAAAATTCTTTCCGGACCTTTTCCTCAGTGGATTTCTCTAAGGACTCAAAATGAGTGTTGACTGAACTAATAAGAGTTTTAAGATTACTTGATGAGGAGGCCGAGTGTTCCTTCTGAAAAGATGGCATGATTTTTTCTAAAATGCTGGATGCCACTTCTATTAGCTCACAATCTTCCATGTGAGACTTTAGGAGTTTTTCTTTTTCCTTTGTATTGGCAAATGAAGCTATCTTCATTGTTTGAACTGGGGAGAGAGAGTCAAAGTTAAATGGACCTTGAGGTAACTCCTGTTCATCAATTTCCAACATTTCTTTTGTCAAGAAGTCCTTGACAATTTTTGTAGTGTCTCTTGCCGGAGACAGAGATTTCTTCTCTTCTGCACTATCACTTATGTTCTTCTCAGCTTGACTTTCTTCTCTTCCTTTCGCTTCTTCTTCTTTCTCCTCTATTCGTTCTTCTCCTTTAGATCCAGAGACTATTGGAGAATCCAGATTTACTTCTCCTTGGACTTCCTCTTTTAGAACAGAGGAATCTAAGTCCTTACCTTTTTCTTCAGTAGAATCATCCATAGCAGATGTGTCATCACCTAAGTCCTCTATGATGGGAATGTTAAACTTTTTAAAGGCATTCTGAAGGATCTCTTCAGTCTCTCTTGCCACTTTGTCGGTTTCACCAAGCATGAGCTAATTCATCCTAGCTTTGCTCCGAAACTCATCTTTGCAATCTTTGAAGATCATATTCATTTGCTGCGGAGTGATTAAAGGAAAGAGTTGAATGGCTGCCTGCTCCCGGATCTCGAGATCTTTTGCTTGAGCATTGTTCTTCCTCATTTCAAGCCTTTTCTCTAGGCTTTTGGGAATTAGAGAGACAATTTCAATAAAAGATTTATTATAAGTGTTCAAAAACTTAACTATGGCTTCCTCCAGAATCTTTTTATCTGATTCATTATATGCATCATAGAATTTTGTTAAGGGTTGCAGGTTCCCATCCATAGTGACTACTTTTACTACAACATCTAAGGATAGAGTGGGTTTTTCAACAAATTGCTCTTCCTTTTCTTCTTCTCTTTGACCGGTAGAGGGTTCACTGGATAATTTCTTCTTCTTCTTTAGTTTCTTTATCTCCTCATCTGATTCAGTTTCTTCATCATCCTTTAGGCTAACATAGGACCTTGTTGCCTTTTTCTTTGTTCTCTTTTCTCCTTTTCTAGATGCCTGGACTTCCAGTTTTGATGCCTTAGAGCTTTTAACAGAGGTAGTTGCAGCCCTTTTAGAGGATCTGGTCCGAGAGGGGACTTCTACCGAATCACTTTCCTTTTCTGCTCCTTCCTTCTCTTTCTCTGCCTTGTCCATCTTTTCTCTATTGGCATCAAGAGCTTCTTTTGAGCTGCCATGTCTTTTGACAATATCCTCAACTTCTTTTCTCACTTTTCTCTTTATCTCTGGTTGTCTGAGTTCCACATGAATCTTTACACTTAATTCTTCAAAGGTTCCAAACCTTTTTGCCTTAGGATCCTTAGGTTGACCAAGCATGTGTTGGACATGCAGTTCCACAATTTTCTTATCCACCTCATACCCCATCGGCATGATCCAAACTGTCCTTGGCTCCATAGCCTCCATTAGGCACTGATCAGTTTCTACCATAAAGCAAAATGTATCCTTATACTTTTCAACTAGAGATTTGGGAATTCTCTCTCTTGCTTGCATTATATTCTGAAAGTTTTTGAAATAACCCCACAGGGCTGTATTTCTTGCTTTAGCATCCCCAAGCCCATGCAAATAGTCTCTGATTTGGATGGCAACCAATTTGTCATTCTTCCATACCCAGCCATTGGATCCGGGAAGCTCATTCATGTAATAAAAGAATAGGCAGAGTATCAAGCCACCATACTTGAAGGAGTTCTTCTTATCCTTCTTAATCTTTTGCAGATTTTTGAAAAGTTGGCTTAGAAGTTCACACAGATCATAGTCAACATTTTCTTTTAGCATTTGATAGGCTGTATAAACTACAATTCCCGGTATTAAATTTTCCCTACTAGAGTGATAAATCTTGTAACCAATTATCATGGATGCAAATTTGACATCCGGTTCAGTGATGTCTTCAATTGTCATAGCTCTCTTGTCAAATTTTGATCCGGTTGCATCACTTACTGTCTGATTCTTGACAGATTTGAGAACAGGTATCCCACCAGATGAGTGCAAACCAGTTACTGCCCTAATTGCATCTTTGGTGATCTTAAATGGTCTATTCAACCATAAGAAATTGTCATGCACTCTACTCAACACATACCGAACCCATTCATCTTCTTTAAAATAGGGGAAATGAATGCATTGTGCAAAATGCTTATCTCGGATGGCTTTATACTGAGGTTTGATCTCAAAAGAATCATCTATTAACTACTTGTGATAGATAGCCATTAACTTTGATTCCCCAAATTCTTCAATGCTTGTATGAATGTAAACCCTAACATCTTCTACATGCAGAACCCCATGCAGAATGCTTGAAAAGGCGCCTAGGGGATCAACTTCTAGAGATTTATATGGATGCTTCTTAAATTTAGGGCGAGCTCTATCAGAAATCTTCACCACATTCAGAGTAGCCATTTCCAAAAGATTTAGAGAGAGATATTCAGCAACGAAAAATACCTTTTACGCTTCTAAGTTACATGGAGTGAGTCAGATCAAAAGCTTGGATGGATCGACTTCTGCAGATGAACTTTGATGGGATTAAGGAATTTGCCGTAGAGCTTTCTCTTTTCATTTCTTCTTGAATGTAGAATGAACAAATGCTTAATGAGAAAACCCTTATATTTCTTTGCAAACCCTAATGTTAAGTTGCAATAAATGCTCAACCTAAGTCATTCTGGTTTGCCTTATTCGGATGACTTGAAGAACTGGATTAGTCTTGATCTTAAACATCTTGCAGATCTTCCAAATCTTAACCATAGTTTATTTGGATGTCTCTCTTATGAACCCTTTAATCTGTAACTCTTCTTGTGCCAATTCCAGCACCAATTGACTGGCTAGGGGAACAGGGTTTTCTTTTGTGTCTCCCCCTGAGCCAGAGCTCACTTTTTAATTTCTGGAAGGAATATCAGCACCAGAGTCTGGTGTGGACCCATCCCCTACATTCTCTGTACTTTTCTTCATGTTCATCTCACTTTGAACTTCATTTGCATTCACTTTTCGTTTTCCCTTATCTTGATTCTAATTATGATATACCGGACCTCTTTTGTCCTGATTCTTGCTTCTGCAGAATTTTGCAATATGACTAGATCTATTGCAAATTTGACAAACAACATTTCTTTGCATATTTCATTGATATCCTCTTGATCTACATTAATTAGCCATATGACCTATTCTATTGCATGCAAAGCATCTACCATTGAATGATTTGTTCATTTGCATATTTCTGCATTCATGAGATTTGTGACCATACCTTTTGCAGTTGAAACAATGTCTAGAGAAGGATGAATTAGTCTAATTCATTCTCTTTCTGCACTGATTAGCTTTATGACCAAAGTTATTGTAGTTGTGGCAGTATCCATTGAAGGATGGATATCTTTGAGCATTAGGCCGCCTTACCAGAGGTCTTCTAGGCCCGTTCCTTGGATTTTTTGATCCAAAATTCTTCTGACCAGATCTAGAGCTTTCTCCTTTCTCATATCCCAAACCACACTTGTCATCTACCCTCTTTTGGCTTTCAAGAAGAACTTCAAGTTGAGAAGAACTTATCTTGAATTTTTCTTTATATTCATTTGCTGTTTGAAGATCCCTTTTAAGAGAGACAATTTGATCCTCAAGTTTTTCTTCATTATCTTTAGCATCTTCAAGATCAGATTCAAGGTGTTTGATTATTCTATCCATCTTGTGGCAGTCTTCTGATTTCTCCTTGAGAGGTTGTCTTAGATCATCTTCAATTTTTCTTTTTTCTTCAATTTCTTGGGAAAACTTCATAACTCCTAATTCCATCTCATGTCTTATCAAAATGATATCTTTTGATAACTTTTCACACAACTTGGTTTTCTCCTTCAGATCTTCATTTGTATCATTGGCTTCACCTTGACTTGCCAGTTGCTGAAGGTGCTCTTTTCTCTTTTTCATAGACAGACTTAGTTTCCTTTTTAGTTCATTTATGAAATCATCAGCCTGTTTGAGTCTTTCCTTCAATTCATTAACTTCAGAGTTTGACTGTTTGAGATCATTAAGGGCAGTCTTGAGTTGCTCCCTTATACCATATACATCCATTTGAATTCCCAGATCTTCCTCAAGCTATTAGGCTCTATTAGGAGGAACTTGGCTCTGATACCAATTGTTGATAACTGAAAGGGGGAGTGAATCAGTTATCCTAATTATTTCTACTTTCTAAACTTTCTTATTAATCAATGCAGCATTAATTCAAATAAGCAAACATAACCATGAAATGGAAATACACATGACACAATATTTTTAATGTGGAAAACCTATTAAGGGAGAGAACCATGGGGTGATTAACCCAAGGATTATTCTCTATTAGAAGAATAAGAAAAATAGATGGCACATGCCAATTAGGGCTCACTGCCTGAGCACACTACTCACAAGAGGCACACTACCTACAAAAGACTCACTGTCTACAATTTATAAAGAGTGTAATACAATACTTGAATTGATAGGGAGCATCTACATATGCTAGAGTTCAGTTCCAGTTAGGCTCAGTACACTGATTTGTTGCACTTCATCTTTTCTCTTCTTTTGTACTGCTTTCCTTTCACATGCCGGACCTTCCTTACTACTTCCACTCTGCTCTACTACTTTTCTTCACACATCACATGAAACCATGACACATCTCACAATTAAATCTATCCTGTATATATATCCGCACAAGTGATTTCATCACCTTTCTAGTTGGCACCTGGAATAGTCAATATTTTTGACAAACTCTGATATGTCGGCTGAATCCTTGCTTACCAAGTAATGCAGATCAAGGCTAAACTTGTAGAAGTCATCATTCATGTTAGCCAATCATAAATTATGCCTTAAGAATCTTTACCATCATCAGTAACACATTCAGAATAATGTTTGATGTTCTGCCAGTCAGTTCTTCCTCTGTCCACACTGCCAATCAGGAACCTGACACTCAAGTATTCATATCTTTTTCTTCATCTATCACCGAAGGCTAAAACCTTGGAATCTATCAGTCAAGGTAGTCCTCTTGACTTCCTCAAATTTGCACTTCACCAAGATACTTCCTCTAAGAGATCCGAACTTGACTGTCAGACCTCGCCACATGCTCTATTCTTGCTTACTGGACCACAACATTCTTCACTCTGACTTCTGGTATAGACACACCATGTCCTCCAGATGTGTGGGATGAACTTTGTTTCCATCAATGACAACAATCATGAATCCATATAGTGTCTCTTGCCAACAGGGCCTACATGCCACAAAAATAGACTAGAATGAAGACTCTAGCTTGGAAATATCCGTTAATGGAGCCATATATATATATATATATATATATATATATATATATATATATATATATATATATATATATATATATATATATATATATATATATATATATAACAACATTGGCTACAAGAGTACTCCAATCTGCTGGATCTTCATAACCCGTTTCTACAATCTTGAACAAATCGTTCCTTGTCAAAAAGGTCATCATCTTGATGCACCAATATTCATAGTACTGACATGATTACCAAAAAAAATAACAATAAATGTAGACCTTGCTGAGGAAGTACATGGATGAATAGTGGATATGCAGGGGGTTACAATGCTCCTCTGGTTGAGGTTATAGTGGGAGTCAAGAAGCAAGAGTGTATGGTCACATGGGTATCTATGGCGGCCCTCCTGTTTATGAGGACCCTGCCCCAGGGTTAAAAAGATAATAGCAGAAAAAATATGATAGCAAAGATCTAAAAATATTAACCCACAGCATACAAGTTCTATATTTTTTTTGCAAGCTATATAATTCTTTCTTTATGCATGCTTATAGAAAAGAAGAATTACATTAATGCACAGATTGTTGTGTCTAAAAATAGACTAAAAACCTAAAAGACTAAACATGCATTTGTCATGAAATATTTGTTGCACTAGAAGAAACGCAGCTTGGTAAAAACAAAGTTTATCAACTGAAACTTAAACTAAAAAGCAAAACTATAATTAGAATTGGATGATCTAGAATTAGTTATCAACATACATGACATCCCATGGTGACAGATGTTGTTTGATATGATTTGGCGTTTCGACCTGTTTCTAAAAATCCACCGGAACTAGGAGGGGCGAGGTCCTCATAAACAGGAGGGCCGCCATAGACACCCATGTGACCATACACTCTTGCTCCTTGAATCCCACTATAACCTCCAACTAGAGGAGCGTTGTAACCCCCTACATATCCACTGTTCATCCATGTACTTCCTCGGCAAGGTCTACATTTATTGTTATTGTTGATTTGATTGTTGGTTTGTGAAAATCCATTGAATCTAGGAGGGACGGGGGCCTAATAAACAGGAGAGCCCTGATAGGCACCCATGTGACCATATGCTCTTGCTCCTTGACTCCCACTATAACCTCCAACTGGAGGAGCACCATAACCCCTTGCATATCCACCATACATCATCATACTTTCTCGGCAATGCCTGCGTTTATTGTTATTGTTGGTGTTATTGTTGATTTGATTGATGGTTTGTGAAAATCCACTCGAACTAGGAGGGGTGGGGGCCTCATAAATAGAGGGCCCCCATAGGTACCCATGTGACCATAAGCTCCTTCTTCTTGACTCCCATAAGCTCGTGCTCCTTGACCAGAGGGCTCCCATAGGCCCCCATAGGCACCCATGTGACCACCAACTGGAGGAGAGCCCCGTACTTGCTTGGCAACATCATTGTGCTTTGCAAATGCCTCCACCAGAATGTGGAGAAGCTGCTCCCTTGTGAAGGCCTTCATCATTTTGCGCGTTGTCTCCACATCTATCTTTGTATCTTTTCCCATGCCATTCTTGTTGCCTTTTGTTCTTCGCTTATTTGACTTCATGCTCATTTCTGCTCCTTCCTACTCTCTACAACCCCTAAACAAATTGTTTCCAAATAACACTAAACTTCCCACTTCAAATACATGAGGGCATCATTGGAATGTGAAGTCCAGGGGTCATCGTTGGAAGGAGATTAGGCGCTCGATCGAAGGAAGAGTACAGGTTCTGCTCATGACCGCAAACCCATAGGGGTAATTTTTTGCACTTCTATATTTAATATGTTATTTAGTTATTTGTACTTTAATCCATAACTCCTGATCCTCCAATACCTAGTCTAATCGGTGATTTTAAAATATGGGAATTTTTCATTTAATATTCCTTAAAATTTTGTAGGTTGAATATTTAAATTTTTAAAAAAACAAATACAAATGAATTACAAGCTGCATAACCTTTGAGAAAAGACAACCATTTTATAAATCCATTGGAAGCTGCATAATATTTGTTCGTTAGATGATAAATCCATCCAATACCCAACTTTTTTTTTGCATCACTAAATTGGTGTCTCAATTAGAAAACCTTCTCTACTTACATGGCATGACGAAGGAGCTTGTGTTCTATTGAAACCTTTATGGATTAAACTAGTTAGAAGTTTATATTAAAGAAAAGTCTACTTAGTTTAACCTTGAAAAGTTTTTACCATATTATTCTGTAAATATGGCAACTTGTGCTATGTTCCAACCTTTATGGATTAAACTAGGTGGAATAGTATATTGAAGAAAAGTTTCTACTTAGTTTCATCCTAAATTTTTTTGACCATATTATTCTATAAAATCTATCCATGGCTCACACTTAGTCTTGTTTGTCATAACTAGAATTAGATGTGGTGTGTTACTTAAATTTTACACGTGAGCATTGTGGCTCAAAGATTTGAACATGGAGTTCCATCGTGAAAACTCTATTAATTTTTCACTTGAGCTCATCTTATTGACTTCCAATAACCATTTTTGTTTCATGGTTTCATTGATTATTTTAGTTATGAAATGGAGCCATTTTTTAATAGTTTTCTTGCACTTCCATTTTCATGGGGTATGAAGGGGTTTAGAATTGAATTTTGTGGGACCTTACCTAATTAGGGATGAGTAGTAATGTTCCCCATGTATATATGATGCCATATACAAATATGCTTTAGTCCACAAAAGCACACTATTGCTTTCAAGTGCTTCACACAATTATTATCTTTGATTGATTGTTATTATGATCTTTATTTGTAGACCATGGAGGATTATTTTTTGATAGTTTTTAATTGCATTCTTAGGGGATGACATATGTTTTAAGGTTACATGGATACATGGATATGTTCCACAAACCTTCAACCCCTTTTAGATGATATGTTTGTTGATATTTACTAAACCTAATTTTATACAAATTGATTGCCTCTCCAACTATTTACTATTTTATTGAACTCAGATTACCATAACTGCTAGTGACCATTTGCCACTTTTGAAAAATATATGGTGATCAAATACTTGAACTTTCAAAATCTTGCAATGGCTACAAGAGTAAATTACATGCTAAAGAATATTTCTTAGATTCACCAACATTGTACCGTCCTTCTACTAATGACAACCTTATTATTTATGTTTCATAAAATAATTTGTGTTTGAGATATATCTATGACTTAAGCTAATGAAATTGCATCTACTTACCTTGGAAATGATGCTCTATACATGCCATAACATGCAAATATACCCATTCACCACCCTACACTTTACATAAAGACTCACTATACTACACACCAATCCCTCTCATACACTCACCACTTAGAGTTGCATGATGTATATCAAACCAATGGTATCCTAATAAGAAAACCCTACATTTACTACATTTTTGAAAAAGAATTTAGAATCTAAATTTGCCCAAATCTTTGAATAGTGACTATAAGTTGTCCTTATCATTTCTTGTTGCACTCCCTCATTCGCCAACATACCAAACATAATTTTGAATTTCCTTTATAGTTTAAAATCCTGAATCAAGATTATTGCCTCCTCAACATACAAATTAAGCTTCCAACTCAAACTCTTTCCCTTGAGCAGTGTATTAATTACAATCATAGAATCCCCTTCTACTAAAAATATTTTACCTTCAACATCTTTGCTACTCCTAGCCCTGTTAACAATGCTTCCCATTTTGTCTCATTATTGGTGTGTATACCCATGAAAACAGACCCATCATAGACTCATTCACCTTGTGAGTTATGTAATGCATAACCTCATCCTACCAACACTAGATTTACTATCGTGGCCTCACCAAAATTTAACTTCATGCTTCCATCCAAAGGAGGATACCAATAAATAGAATTACAACTTCCTTTATCCTTTTATTTATTAGTTCCTCTAGATTTATAACCCCCTATCCCATGAAGGGGTTATTATAGAACTAGAAGATGTAATGTTAATTGTGTATAGTTTATTATTTTGTGGATAAAAAGAGGTTCAAAAAAGAATTTGTCAATATAAACATATTATTTTGAATAAATAAACCATATATTCTTATGAACTCATCTAGACAATTGATCCTTCTGGAAACCACATTTTTAACATTGGTAAATTAATGTGATGAACAATTATTGAATTAGAGATTTTAATTCAGGAAACATTTGTATTCAAAACCTCATTCCCAAAATCATTTTTTTCTAGTGGGTTGTTTGTCAAGAGCAAATTCTCACTATTGACTACTTGAAAGGTTGTGACTTCTAATTGGCTAATAGATGTATCCTTTGCAAACAAAAGGAAGAGACTATTAATCACCTCTTTCTAGAGTGTTCATAATCTTGGAAGATCAGACATAGGATTATGGAGAATTTCAATATTCATTGGGTCTAGCAAGATGATGTGAAATAGATTCTAGGCAACTAGAACTCTCCTTTTAAGCATCCCTTGATCAAAGAAATCTGGGACCAATCTCTAGCTCATATGGGTTGGGATATCTAGAAAAAAGGAATAATTAGATTTTCATATGCCTTTTGAAACCTTGGAAGGTGATAGATAATACGATATTCAGAACATTTTAGAAAATGTGGGTATAGAAAACGTAAAAAGACCTGAAAGGAACCCTTCTAATTGGAAAAGAAGATAGATAAAAATTGGAAACTACATGATAGAATGGAAAATGAGGACTTCTCAAAATTGATGCAAAGAATGTTACATTCCCAAACTTTAACCATTCTTTACTTTTACTTTCATGTAATTAAATGGATAAGTAATCATAGATTAATGATTTGATGTTTAGGAAAATGTCAAGATAAATCATTGATTATATGAATTATGAGTAATGCTCAGAGTTAAAAAAGAGATTATATGTTATTGAGTTTATTTAAGCATGATGTATAATGATTTGTTGATGATACAATGATCATAGTTTGAATGGTTGTGAGTGTAACTAGGAAAAAAATTTCCACCTTCAAGAATGGAAGGAGAGTATCACCAAAGACAAGGGGATAGATGTTTTGGAAAAAGTCAGGTTTGCCATTTAAATTTCAAAGTTGTAGATTACATGAACCTTAGAGATGAGGTATATTTCCAGTTAACTTTCCTTGTTAAGTCGATCTCTATTTGACTAGTTTCAATTTGTCATTAAGGGTTTTTGGACATTATCTATGTCAATTTGGTTGAATAATGTTCATGGAACATTATTAATAATTAGAGTTTAATCATTATATTTTGTAGGAAATTTCTTATGTATGTATGTATGCATGTATATTATTCATTGTAAGTATTGACTTAATTTTAATAATGTTAGTTTTAGACTGTGAAGGGGGAGGAAGAAAGCCTCAACCCCATATTCACATTCTATTGTATGATCATTGATAGCACCATATTTGTGATAATATGTCCATGGTGTCAAAATACCATAACTTATAATTATAACAACATATTATCCCTTTTATGATATATAAGTGATAATTGTATGATATAGTTTTATATCCTTACGATGCTTTGCTAAGTCTCTTGGTAGAGAGCATTTCTTGCAAGTAGTTAAGCACGACTCCACTCTCCATGGATTGTGGAGAAATTGGAGAAAGTGCAGCTCATGGTGGACATGACCGTTGTTACCAAAGACCCCATGATCAATCTTACATTGTTCAGTTGGAGATTAAGTAAGAAAATTGGTTTTGATCTTAGATATCCCTGAGAGTGGGATGAGAAGTGCTAGGATGTTTTTGCATGGTTGGAATAAGAGAGTAGGAACTCAAGGGGGAAAGAGCTCAAAGAAGAAACATGGAAACAAAACGAAGAGTCTGAAAAGAAAGAGTAGAAGACTGTAAGCCATAAGGAAGAAGGAAGAACTTCACATAGAAATCTAAATTCGAAGTTAGGGAGTTGACAAAGCCCTGTAAACTTGAAATTGTATAATACATTCAATTGTATCTTACTTATTATTGCCTTTAATGGCTTCTATATGCTCGAAATATTGGGTTGGCACCTCTTTCAAGAAAGATCATAATAAAATTCTATAAGTGTTATGTTAAAGTTTTGAAGTTATTTGACTTTGAACGTTTCTGAGTTATGAAACTAGGCCTGTGTAATAAGGCTGATGTCATAGAGATGTTTTCTATCTTAGCCAGTATTAAACATGAGACTGTGGCATAGACAATGTCTCTATTACTACCTTGGTGCCTGAAGGGCATCTGTTTAAAACACTAAACTATGGTTTGTTGTTATCCTTACTTCCTCGTTAATGGGAAGGTTATTTTTATGGTTGGATACTAGTGAGGAGCAATATTATCTGTCAAACCAGATTATTCTAAATAGTAATTGCTTTTCCTAGAATTATTACTTATAAAGATGTTATCACATCAATGAAAATAAATGTGTTATGAAGCCATGAGTCACTGTATCTTATCAATAGTTGGAAACACTATAGCAATGCTGCTTCCTTGTGACAACAGACCTTTAGAAATTGAGAAATGGAAAATAAAAGTGTTTGACTTGAATCTTTACTATTATGTGCCTTTGGTTTTGCAGATATAAGCTTCATTATTATGCTTAAGTGAAGCCAAGATAATGGTATCATTATTACTGAACAATAAGTACATGCATATGCCTTGAGCATGAGGAAAAATGAAAACATGTATAACTTGAAGTTATTAAAGAGTAGAAAATGAAAGAGAGAGCTTGATAGCTTGACTAATAAGTGTTCATTTAAGATAAATTTCTTTCTTTTGATGATATTGACTCTTTGAATGGAAAATACGGTGTTAGGGCCTTTTGTGTCTTTAATAGACTAAGAGATTACTATAATGGAAAATATTATTCTTCTTTTACTTTATATTATTGATATACTTTATACTATCTACTTAAACATGATATGTTATAGTCGATATGGATAGGATGAATATCTTTGAAACAAGTTAAACGCATTAACTGAACTCAAGAGGTTATAGGCCAGGATTGGTCTTGATATTGAAAACTAAGAACATTTAAACTATTGAAATAAGGAATAGAGTAACGTGGAGTCATTGGTTCCATGTAGCAGATGCAACAAGAAAACTTTTGGAATGTACAGTTACCAAATTGTACTTTATAGCCCAATTAGGTTAGGCTGTAACAATAGTTTTCTTTGTTGCTTCGGAGAAGAAGAGAAGTTCAAGAGGAAGGGAGAAGAATATTCAAGTTCACAGGCTAGCCTAGAAGGCCTACTATCCTGATGGAAGACCCTTCCAGTGATCACATTACCAAAATCATGTACCATTTCAATTAGAGCTTCTACATGAGCTAGATAACATCAAAGGATACTCCAACAAGGCAAGAGGTATCCTAGGACTAACATGTGAAGTTAAAGTTGATCTATGTATTGCAGATTATGTTTTAGTTTGGTCATTGTTCATTCATTGCAGTTTGATGCATTTCAAAAAGGTACATAAAATATTGCCAAGTATATTCATGATATAAACACCTATAGCATGCAATAATGTTCAGTTTATGTTTATGCAATTGATTTACAAAAAGGAGAAATTATACATAAGTCATTGCATGAAATAACTATTTATATTCAAAGGAAAATTGTTTATATAATCCCACACAAGACATGGGAGTAACTGTATATGATGCAATGCAAAATAAAAAGTACATTTGAAGTAAAGGAACACATATAAAAGAAAAGTGGGACCCATCATTGCTTGAATGAATGACGAATCCTATTGATAGTTGTATCATCTTCATCTTGTCCTGATGATAGCTTCAAAGAAGACCTACAAGAGGAAATGAACATGATTGTTAGAGCTCAAGGTATCTTTTACTTCTATATGTAGATAAATTCAACATGTACTTGTCATCTTACATCTAATCAACAAGTGGGAAAAGAGAAACAAACATCAGAAGCGGATAAACAATCATAAGAAGAAGCAGGAAAGAGAAGCCAGGCAAATCAAATAGAGGCTTCACCCTCTATGTTTTATCTAACTTGTTTGTTCACTATGCAGGAATAGGTGCCTATGAAGCAATCACTGATGACATTTGTTGGCAGTATTTATAAATGCCAAAGGAAGATAGCAACTCAAAGAGGGAAGTGTGACACTCATCATAAGGAGCATCCAAAGTTGTCATCATTGGCAATGAAGTGTAAAAGTGTCAGAAGATAGAGGTGCAACAAGAAAATAGTCATCAAATGAACAAAAACAACAAGTATGGAACAACAAATATGAAAGGAGTTGTTATGCCTTACCATCCTCATACCCACAAAGCAATCATAGACATGTAGCATACTATGAGGACAATCAATGAAGGCATCAATGAAAGAACAATGGAGACAAAAGATAGCAACCTTTAGGCATGGATTATCATCAAAGATTAAAATGTGTACGACAGTTATTCAAACTCATCACAAGCTAGCAAAGGAGGAGCAGTCATGTGTCTGTAGTCAAGGGACAGTTATCTCAAGCACGTACAGTATCCAAACACTTACAAGGTGCATGAAAAGAACAATCAACTATAAAGAAGAGCAGTCAACTTGACTATTAATGGAGGTACAATTAGTAATCTTGTGGTAGTAAAGGTAGGGACTATGCTAACAATCAATAAGGGCATCGTAGCATCCAACATAGTACAAAGAACATATATGATAGTCACGTGGGGATATGCTAGGTCCGCCACAACAACCATGATAAAGAGCAGTGTCAATGCAAGAGGACAGTTAGGGAGGCTACAACAAAAGTCCATAGAAGATAGTCTAATACATTGATAAACATGTTTATCAACATGAATATTGTGGAAAGGGCAAGAGAGGATGACAGGTAACTAGTACAGAGATTAGCATAAAGCATGTTGTATGAACATGAATGATACAGTGATAAACAATAAAAGAAACTCTTCATAATCTAAGAGACAATGTTCATATGAAAAGGAGAGTTAAGAACAATTAGGTTTTTTCTAGTAGAATACAGTGTAACAATCATTTTTTTGACTGATATCTATTAGAGATCAATGCTTTACTCATTACTTGTTGAGCTTACATAGATTGTAAGTAAATTGCCAATACTGTAAGGGAGTAATAATTTTATTTCATAGTCAACTTAGGCTTGTCAAAGATTGTTGTATCAGTCTTGCAATAGTCTATAAATATCTGGGAAGGTAGTCCAAAGAATAACATTATGTGATAAGAAAGTAGGCACTGAGATCATATTCATTGCTTGAAGTATATAAGTGGTACAATGCATAAAGGATGAAGTAAAGCAAGCCAAAATGATATGTAACAACAAACCAATAAGAAAGCCACAAGAAAGGTAGCTTTTCACCAATTTTGGTCATCAAGAAGCAGTACAAAGGAGTACTAAATGTTTCAAATAACCATTCTTAAGTACCATCCACTCCAACAGTCAACATAAAATATCACATAGCTTTCAACACCTTAGAGACAATCATGCAAATTGAAATTAGAAAGTGGTGGAAAGAAATAGAGCAGTCCTAGAAGGAGGACAGTCTAGAATGACAACACATTTATATTGGTTGAAGGATCAAATCCCTGTCCATGGGTCCCAGTACCTTCATCTCTTGTCAGGAAGAGTTTGTATGTCTGTGAAAGCTTTGAAGGCACTGTACAGGCTCAATGATTGTTTAGAAGTCTGTCATCATTGATTTCTAGTCTGACAGAACTATTTTAACAAGTTTTACTCTTTAGAATAGTCATAGTTGGAATCTTTCTTTTAGATGTTTCAAGATAAATTTTAATTACATCATGAAGAGAGTAGTCATACAATACCTGTTGACAATCATATGTTGACTATGAGGCTATCATTAAAGGGCTCATCATCGCCATTGTAGATGGATAGTATAAAAGTAAGTTGAAAAGACTTCATGCAAAAAATAAGTAGTAGTCAAGTACTACATCAGTCGTAGTCATACACAAGCCTAAAGGAGACATTTTTTCAAGGTTTCAAACATACAAGGGGTGGTAAACAATAACAAAAGGGTGTGACAGTTAATAGGGTGTTACCTATGGTCACACAAAGGCTATGACAGATATCAAGGGAATAAAAATGGAACAACATGCATAAGGTATTGGCAGTTACTAAATGGGGATCTAAGTCAACATTCCACAAAAAGAACTATTTCTCTTGCTTTGAAAGAAAAAAGCCTTATCATACCATGAAAGGGGTCTTAAAGTTGTTACCAGGAAACATTGCACATAAGGCATCTAAAGGTCATGATTCTAGAAAGAGGGCATTGTTAGATACTAACCATGAAGACCGTAAAAATTATGCAAAGTAAAAGGAGTAGCTACACACTATAAGTATAAAGGGAGTAAAGGACTATCAAAGAAAAAATGAAGCAGCCTTTTACCTGTTGTGTTGAATGAAAGAACATATAAAATGCTAAGGTTGTGTATAATTCCTCACTTTTCTTTAGGAGTCTATTGTAAAGTAGGTACATAGAAAAGGAAAACCCTAGCCAAGGTTGGTACAGGAAACAACATTTTCACTTTATGAGAAGAGTTTATAGACTTTAAAGGGGGCTGAAAGCTTGAAGACACTATTTTTGTGCCACATATGAGAATTCACCATAATAGATCAAAAGAATATTATACAGCTTCATATTTTTCTCACCTATAACCATTTCTTCATAGAAATGAGCAAGAAAAGTGCAAAAAGAGTAGTCTTTTCATTGTTCATACCAAAAACACATTAAATCCTTTTACATAAAGCATGATTAAATGCAAGTTTTCTTGAAAACCTTAGAAACATCTTCATAGGGGAATAACAAGGAGCTTAATACTTTCACAGCCATGAAATAGTAGTAGTTCATAAGTGAAAGAACAGAAGTATGCAGAAGGACACATTTTTGACACAATATTTTACCCTTTCCTTTAAAAGTTTAATAGATAAACAAGAGGTTTATGACTATTACAATGCTTCCCAGGAAGAGTTCCATAGCTTTTCTCAAAAACACAGTAGAAGAACAAGAACCTAGTTTCTAGATCATTTTACAAGTCAAAGAGGCATCATAAATAAATAAGGGGACTTACTAGTGTGATGCAATGGAATATAAGGAGATTTCTAAAGTGACAGGAGACTCTTAAAGCAGTTGTCAAACTCTTGGCAGCCTTCAAACACTCACAAATCTAGATAGGAGATCAAAAAAACCCTTCTCATGGTGGTGGTACTCTCCCAGCAAGAAGCAACAAAAAGATGAAAGAATGAAGAATTTTAGGGTTGTAAAGGTTTTTTTGTTTCCTTTGCCCTAGCCCGAATTGCATTGGGGTCATTTGTGACTTTTATTTTGAAAAATCAATGCAAACAAAATGTGGACGTGGTCAAGTTTTTCAAGTAATGAAAACCTAGTGAAGACTGATGTGCTGTGGGTTTCATAAGGGTTATGATTTTGCTTTATGACTTTCATTGCTTTTGAAACCTTAAGTCAATGAAAGGTAAACCATGATTAAGGTTCGAGGGGAAGTGAGAAAGCAATGAAGGTCTTTTTGACCTTCCCATTTGACTTAGGCATTTTTGAACAAGATGAAGACCTTTTGATAAACTAAGGGCACAATAGCTATATAATAGCTTTGAGAGATTTTGTAAGGAGATATGAGTCAAATAATATAATTATGTAAACCCCTTTTATTTTTTCCATAAGTACAAAATAATGTATTAAATAACACCTATTAAGTGCAATATTTTTATAAATTGTCTTAATACTTGTTATATAATAACCTAGAGGGAGAAATAGGCATCACACAACACTTATTAAGGAAAATCACATTGATTACTTTTAATATTTGTTAAAATAAGTTTTCTTTTTCTCTCAAATCATGCAAAAAATAGAAGTGGAGTTGAACTGGAGCTATAGACTCATGCATAAGGAGTTATCTTTTCTATTTTTGACTCAGAGTCAAACTGGGCTAATTTTTACAGTTTTTTGGTCAAGTATCTTGGGAGGTGGAGTTCTAAGCTATTTTAGCTCATCTTACAATAGTTATAGGCATTATTTTTTAGGCTTTTCTCTTGTGCTCACCCAACAATTTGGAGTTGCTTTTTCAGACTCTTTCATGCATCATTTGGAGTCTAGTTGAGCTAGAGTTGACTTCCCTTTACCTTTTTGGGATAGATTTTGTATTATAGGGAAAAAGATCATGTTTTTTTCTCAGTTCTTAGTTTTTCCTTACTTTGCACATTGCAGAGAGAGATTGTCTTGTAACTCGGCCATTTTTACAAGTTTTATGTAGTAGCAACAATTTATTTTCAGCAATTCATTGTTATTTTGCAGTGTTTTCTGGTGCAGGAACTCCACAATTTAATCATTGTGTTGTTTTTCCTAGTTGATTTTCATGTTATTTGTTTACCTCTAAGGCTTTGAAAGCCATTTTGATGTGTTGAAATAAAGACTTAGTCAGTTAGAGTGACTAGTCTATTAGAATGTTAATAAGACCTATTTTATAGGAAGGTTTCTTTTTGAAACTTAATGTTTTTTTTAGGAAGGCTAGCTCCAATGGTTCACTGCCTTTCTTGGGCAGTTGTACAGCCTGTTGAGAAGTGGAAACATTTGGGAAAGTTTCCTTTAAATTTCTGTTTTGTAAACATGCCAAAAATGAAGGAAGGAGTTTATTAAGAAAAAACTGTGTTTTTTGCCTTTTTAGTGAAGACAACCATTCTATACGACCTGGTACAGACTGCCAAGGGAAGAAGATTTGGAAACTATTTTAGTTCTTTGAAATAGCTCTCATTTGCACGTGGTCTGAGTTCTTGAAACATTTTGTGGTGCTTGTTTCATCCCATTTTACAAAAACTAGTTTAAACCCTCCTTATCTAGGGTTTTGAGATAGAATGGAGCATTTTTCCTTTGTCCTCTTAAGATGAACAGTCATCTTTTGATGAGATGGAGGAAATTAGAGTAGTTTTCATGTTTTTGAGGTTTGTCTGGTTATTCTCCTTCCTCCATGGTGATTGGTATGCTGCTATCTAGTCAAAACAGTGACTAGTTAGTGAAGAAAAGGCACAGGACAGTAAGAGTGCAAGAAAACAGTCATAGGCTTGATCAAATGGAGTTGATCTTTGTGTTTTAGCAGGAAGACAGACTTGCACAAGAACCCTACTATCTAGACAAGGGATCCTTGATACACACTTTTCCCATAATCTCAAGCTAAGTTGTCCTTTGGAAGAAAAACAACAATTGCTGACAGAAATACAGTTTGCTGTTATGCACGTGGGTACAGTACGGTCTGAAGGTTCAAGGAATGGTAAACATTTTAATATTGGTATTTGGTTCATGCACCAAGTGGTGAAGGTCATTTGAGGTTTGTGAATGTTTAGTATGGTGTTAAACTTCTCCTTGCTTACAAGGTTTAACCTCTTCTAACACTATTTTCTTGAAGACAGCCAAACAGTCTACTAATTCTATCAGAACAAATATAGAGGCAAGGTGTTGATTCAAAGTCCTCAATGTGATCCTGTCATTGGTAAGTGGAGATGAGTTGATGTAGGTTGAGCCATCACAAAGGCTACAAGAAAGAAGCTGTCATTTCAAGACTGTCATAGGACAGTCAAGTTTCAATTTGCTGTCCTCTGCCCTTTATAACACAGTGTGGACTTGCATGTGGGTAAATGATTATTCATTCACATTTAGTATTTAGTATGCATTGAGTATTGGTGGTCTTTTAAGGCTTTAAGAAGTTATTGTTGGTTGAGTCAATTCTTCAAGGGTTAAGCCTTCTCCAAACACTGTCCTAGAACAGTCCTTCTACTGTTACTATCCATTATCCTAGAAAATGCAGAAATTAGTCTTTTGGTTAGAGACCTCATGATAGTTATGATTCCTTGACAAGTATTTGTTAACAGTTATATGAGGACACTGTTGGTAGAGATGTGGGTAGTAGGTTGTGAGTCCTTAAAAGGGTGTATTGTGTATATAGGTTGGATGGAGCAATGACTCTCCAAGTTGAGAAGTGGGTAGCCTGTGAGGAGGACACTAGATAGTGGTCCTAGGCTAGGTCAATCTCAGTAATAGCGTTGTGTAGGCTTTGTCTTCACAAACACCTTTGTAAACCTCTTGGAGGAAGTTGAGTGATCTAAGTTCATTGAGTGAATTTCTACAACCTCTACTACTACCTCTGCATCATATTGGTATCAGAGCCAATATTCTGATTGGAAACAAGTGTATGTCAGAAGAGAAAATTGAAACAAAGGCTAGTACAATGCCTCCCAAGATAATGAGTCAAGATGCCATCAAGAAGTTGGTGGAAGAGATGGTTGAAGCAAGACTGCAAGAAGCAAGATTGCAAGAAGAGAAGAAGTCTAAAGGCAAGACCAAAGAAGAGGGAAGTTCTTCAGACACAAATGAAGAATTAGAGGCAGAAGAGGATCCTTTGGAGCAGGATATGTCTATAGATCAGAAAGCCTTCTTGAATGCACTTAGGGGTGCTCATGGAGACAGTGGTGATCCCAAGATGGAGGTGCCTACTTCCATGGTAAGTTGGATGGAGATGTTCTCACCGACTGGATAGAAGCTATGTGCAACTTCTTTAATTACAAGGAGTTTAATGACAGAAAAAAGGTTAAGTTTGCCAAGACAAGGCTAAGAGGTTCTATACTTGTATGGTGGAACTATATGCAGAGTGAGAGGGAGAAGATTGGGAAGAGTCCCATCACTAAATGGAGCAGAATGGTGGCTATGCTTAGAAGCAAGTTCATGCCACCTGACTATGAGATTCAAATCATAAGGAGATTTCAGAACTTGAGACAAAAAGACATGGATGTGGCTGCCTACACAAAGGAATTTCATAGACTCAGCATGAGGGCCAATCATAATGAAGATGAAAAATGGATGGTGGCCAGGTACCTGAATGGACTGAAATACAATCTGCAAGATGAGATAAGTTTGGTGTTACCAAAGACAGTGGATGAATGTTTCTTATTGGCCTCTAGAGCAGAGGAAAAGCTAAGAAGGAAGGGTGAACAAAATGCCAGAGGTAGAGGTGGTAGAAACCAAAGAGGAAGAGGCAATTTTGGTCGTGGATAGTTCAACAAAACTGAAAATAACAGTCAGCAAGAAACACAATCAGCAACAGAACATAGAGGAGGTTTTAGAGGTGGTAGAAGTCATAATGGCAGAGGTAGAAATGGTGGAGGAGGTAGAGGACCAGGAGTCTTCAATAGAAGATGTTATGGCTACAACCAAGTTGGCCATACAATGAACAAATGTTCAGGGAAAGCCAACAGCTCTCATGACAGTGGGAAGAGAAATCAGTTAGTGAAAGATGATAACTGTGAGAGTATGAATTCACCAATGGGAAGTGCTGCACCTATTTTAGATGGAGAGAGTATGATGATAAAAAGGTCTATGTTGAAGATGCCATTGAAGCAAGAGCCCCCTCAGAGAAAGAATCTTTTCAGAACCCAAGGCCTAGCCTATGGGAAACTTTGTAAAATCATAGTGGATTCAGGGTCTACTGAGAATGTGGTATCCATTGAGATGGTTGAGAAGTGCAAGTTGAAGAGGCTGCCTCATATCAGTCCTCACAAGATTTCTTGGTTAAACAAGAACCAAAGTTTCATGGTGGAGGAACAAACTTGGGTTGAATTTGCAATTGGTGACTACAAGGACAAAGTGCTATGTGAAATCATCCCTATGGATGCATGTCACCTGCTTCTTGGCTGCCCATGGTAGTATGATGTTAGAGCTCAGCATGATGGTGAGAAGAACACTTATGTCATCACCAAGAATGGAAGGCCATTCAAAATGGATCCTTTGTTGGAATAGCCCAAGGGAAAGGAAAATAACAGTAGTGTCATGTTGGTGAATGGCAATGAGTTCCTAAACATCTTGAAGGAGAATGACAACAAGGGGTATGCCTTGGTCATGAAGCCCAAGAGTGGATTAGATCAGCAAGATCAAAAACAGAAGGAGATTCCATTGGAAGTACAACAACTTCTAGATAAGTATCAAGACCTTGTGGTAGAGGAAGTTCCCAACTCCTTACCACCCATGAGGGATGTTAGTCATCAAATTGACTTAATACCTGGTGCTACATTGCCTAACAAGGCTGCATATAAACTGACACCACAACAAAATGAAGAGGTGGCAAGGCAAATTCAAGATCTCCTAGAGAAAGGGCTGATTAGGAAGAGTCTAAGTCCTTGTGCAGTTCCAAGTGTACTTGCTCCTAAGAAGGATGGAAAGTGGAGGCTATGCACAGATTCTAGGGCCATAAACAAGATCACCATAAGATACAGATTTCCAATGCCAAGGATTGAAGATCTCTTGGATTACCTGGGAGGATCATGCTATTACTCAAATATTGATTTGAAATATGGATATCATCAAATCTGAATCAGACAGGGAGATGAATGGAAGACTGCTTTCAAGACCAATGAAGGTCTTTATGAATTGCTTGTTATGCCATTTGGTCTTAGCAATGCGCCAAGTACATTTATGCGCCTGAAGAATGAGGTATTGGTTGAATTCATTGGTAAATTTGTTATTGTTTATCTTGATGACATACTAATCTTCAGCAGGACAAGAGAAGACCATGTGAAGCATGTTAGTCAGGTGTTGGAGAAGCTGCATGAGCACAAGTTGATGATCAACTTAGACAAATGTGAGTTCATGAAAATTGAACTTGTATTCTTGGGATTTGTCATTTCTAATGGTTGTTTGAAGATGGATCCCTCTAAGGTTGAGGCTATTCTCAATTGGCCTACCCCAAAAATAGTGGGAGATGTGAGAAGTTTCCATGGATTGGCAACTTTCTATAGGAAGTTTATCAGAGGTTTCAATCACATTAGTGCTCCCATCCTCAACACTATCAAGGGTGGAGTCAAATGTAGATTCCAGTGGACAAAGGAAGCTGATGATAGTTTTGAGTTGTTGAAAACAAAGGTGGCTGAGTTACCTACCTTAGTACTCCCTGATTTTGATAAGGCATTTGTTGTTGAGTGTGATGCAAGTCAGCAAGCTATTGGTGCTATTCTCAGCCAAGAAGGACATCCAGTGGCATTCTTTTTAGAAAAGTTGAATGAAGCCAAGCAAAGGTATTCTACCTATGACTTAAAACTCTATGCAATGGTGCAAGCTCTTAAGAAATGGAGACATTATTTGCTGCCCAAGGAATTTATTGTGTTTACTGACAATCATGCTTTAAGCTTTCTTAACAGTCAAGAAAAATTGAACCATAGACATGTTAAATGGATGGAACAACTACAAGTTTATACCTTCACAATTAAGCACAAAAGAGGTGTCTCTAATAAGGTGGCTGATGCATTGAGTAGGAGGTTACTTCTTATTCATGAAATTCAGTTAGAAAGCATGGGTATTGACGGTTTAAAGGAGCTGTATAAAGAAGATTATGATTTCAAAGAGGCTTATGATGTCTGTGTGAACTTGGCTAACACATTCCATGGAGAGTATGCAGATTTTGTTTTGTAGGAAGGCCTCTTGTTTAAGGGCAATTTGTTGTGTGTCCCTAAGTGCTCTATGCGGGACAACATCATCAAGGAGAAGCATAATGGTTCTTTAGGAGTGCATTTTGGCTTGGACAAGACACTAGAACAAGTCACAAGGTTCTATTTTTGGCCAAAGGTGCAATCAGATGTGAGGAAGTATGTAGCTAGTTGTGCAATCTGTCAAAGAGCCAAAGGTGTGTCTTCAAATGCAGGTCTATACCAGCCCCTTCCCATTCCCAAATGACCTTGGGAAAGTATCAACATGGATTTTATGCTTGGGTTACCCAGGACAGCCAGAGGTGTGGATAGTGTGTTTTTCACTATTGATAGGTTTAGCAAGATGGCTCATTTTGTGCCATGTAAATGCACAAATGATGCATCTCATGTTGCAGGTCTATTTTTCAGAGAGGTAGTAAGGATGCATGGTTTACCATTGTCCATTGTAACTGACAGAGATTCTAAGTTTGTTGGTCACTTCTAGAGGACCTTGTGGAAGAAGCTGGGAACACAGTTGTCCTTTTCATCAACCTACCATCCACAAACTGATGGTCAGACTAAGGTGGTTAATAGATCACTTGCAAACCTTCTAAGGTGCCTTACAAAGCAGCATGGTTTGCCATGGGACTTGGTTATCAGTCAAGCTAAATATGCCTACAATGATTCAAGGAATAGGAGCACTGGTAAAAGTCCTTTTGAGATAGTTTATGGTTTTCATCCAAGAGGGCCACTTGAGCTGAAGGATCTCCAAGGTTGGGATAGAAGGAGTGCACTTGGTGAAGAGTTTGCTGCCTCCATGAAAACAATTCATGATCAAGTCAAGTTACAACTAGAAAAATCAGTCACAAAGTACAAAGAAAAGGCAAATTTGAAGAAAAGAGAAGTACAGTTCAAAGTTGGTGACTTAGTCATGGCATATCTGAGGAAAGAGAGGTTGCCAAAGGGTCAACCAACTAAACTCCTGATGAAGAAGATTGGACCATGCAAAATAGTGCACAAATTCGGTCCAAATGCATATGAGATTGAGCTACCAGATGGCCTTGGTATCTCTCCACTTTTCAATGTTTGTGATCTTTTTCCTTTCAGACCTCCATTACCTGATGAAAGTGGATCAGATGTGGTGGTTGACGATGCTGATTGGATCAAGGATTTTCCTCCAAGAAAACCTTTACAGTTGGAGTGCATTCTAGATTCCAAAGTTATCAAGAAGACTCGGAGAGGTGTCTATAAGGACTACTTGGTGAAATGGAAGGATCTCCCTAACTCAGAGGCCACCTAGATGACTAAAGTAGATATCTTGAAGCATGGCATAACACTTCAACAGTTGGCAACTCAAGGGACTTGAGTTCTTCCTACAGGGGGAGTATAGTACAGGAGCTCCACAGTTTAATCATTGTGTTGTTTTTCCTAGTTGATTTTCATGTTATTTGTTTACCTCTAAGGCTTTGAAAGCCATTTTGATGTGTTGAAATAAAGACTTAGTCATTTAGAGTGACTAGTCTATTAGAATGTTAATAAGACCTATTTTATAGGAAGGTTTCTTTTTGAAACTTAATGTTTTTTTTGAAAAAGGCTAGATCCAATGGTTCACTACATTTCTTGGGTAGTTGTACGGCCTGTTGAGAAGTGGAAACATTTGGGAAAGTTTCCTTTAAATTGCTGTTTTGTAAACATGCCAAAAATGAAGGAAGGAGTTTATTAAGAAAAAACTGTGTTTTTTGCCTTTTTAGTGAAGACAGCCATTCTGTACGGCCTGGTACAGACTACCAAGGGAAGAAGATTTGGAAAATGTTTTAGTTCTTTGAAATAGCTCTCATTTGTACGTGGTCTGAGTTCTTGAAACATTTTGTGGTGCTTGTTTCATCCCATTTTGCAAAAACTGGTTTAAACCCTCCTTATCTAGGGTTTTGAGATAGAATGGAGCATTTTTCCTCTGTCCTCTGAAGATGAATAGTCGTCTTTTGATGAGATGGAGGAAATTAGAGTAGTTTTCATGTTTTTGAGGTTTGTCTGGTTATTCTCCTTCCTCCATGGTGATTGGTATGCTGCTATCTAGTCAAAACAAGGACTAGTTAGTGAAGAAAAGGCATAGGACAGCAAGAGTGCAAGAAAATAGTCATAGGCTTGATCAAATGGAGTTGATCTTTGTGTTTTAGAAGGAAGACAGACCTGCACAAGAACCCTACTATCCAGACAAGGGATCCTTGATACACACTTTTCCCATAATCTCAAGCTAAGCTATCCTTTAGAAGAAAAACAACAATTGCTGACAAAAATATAGTTTGCTGTTATGCACGTGGGTACAGTACAGTCTGAAGGTTCAAGGAATGGTAAACATTTTAATATTGGTATTTGGTTCATGCACCAAGTGGTGAAGGTCATTTGAGATTTGTGAATGTTTAGTATGGTGTTAAACTTCTCCTTGCTCACAAGGTTTAACCTCTTCTAACACTATTTTCTTGAAGACAGCCAAACAGTCTACTAATTCTGTCAGAACAAATACAGAGGCAAGGTGTTGATTCAAAGTCCTCAATGTGATCCTGTCATTGGTAAGTGGAGATGAGTTGATGCAGGTTGAGCCATCAAAAAGGCTACAAGAAAGAAGCTGTCATTTCAAGATTGTCATAGGACAGTCAAGTTTCAATTTGCTGTCCTTTGCCCTCTATAACATAGTGTGGACTTGCATGTGGGTAAATGATTGTTCATTCACATTTAGTATTTAGTATGCATTGAGTATTGGTGGTCTTTTAAGGATTTAAGAAGTTATTGTTGGTTGAGTCAATTCTTCAAGGGTTAAGCCTTCTCCAAACACTGTCCTAGAATAGTCCTTCTGCTGTTATTGTCCATTATCCTAAAAAATGCAAAAATTAGTCTTTTGGTCAAAGACCTCATGATAGTTATGATTCCTTGACAAGTATTTGTTAACAGTTATATGAGGACACTGTTGGTAGAGATGTGGGTAGTAGGTTGTGAGTCCTTAAAAGGGTGTATTGTGTATATAGGTTGGATGGAGCAATGACTCTCCAAGTTGAGAAGTGGGTAGCCTGTGAGGACACTAGATAGTGGTCCTAGGCTAGGTCAATCTCAGTAATAGCTTTGTGTAGGATTTGTCTTGACAAACACCTTTGTAAACCTCTTGGAGGAAGTTGAGTGATCTAAGTTCATTGAGTGAACTTCTACAACCTCTACTACTACCTCTGCATTATTTTCCTACAATTATCAATACAACCAGGTGTTTGTCTATTCAGATTTAGGTGTCTTGTCTCATTTTGAATGATTTGATAATGATTTATTACGTTTTAGTTCAAAGCCTTTAAATTTTTTGTCTCGTTCTTTGAATGCAAGTATACAAAGTACAATTTTACTACAGGTTACAGATTGTGCAGGTCATTTCATGCCTTTTTATGAACCATTTATGTGGTAAAGATTGTTCCATTTGAGTTGTATGAACAAGTGTATTGAGGATATCTATGAATCAAATTGCAAGTCAGGATATTTAATCATTTGGTGTAACACCCCTTATAATAAATTTTAGTTTTTAGTTTATTTTATCATTTCTATATCTCTTTTCCATGAAATACAACAGATCTAAGGGACATTTAAAGGGAGATGACTCTTTGAGAGGTTCATTCTCATCATAGACAAACCCACAGTCTGACAATGTTCCCATGTTGCATGGGATTGGCAAGCTTTTAAAGGCATAACACTCAGGGCACAATCCTTCATGACAATAATTTTTGGCATGCTCGGTGGGACACTGAACAGAGTTTCAGCCCATTAGAATACAATTTTTTTTGCTATTTTGGTATGCACAACAAAGTTTCATCCTTTTTGAGGTAAAAACAACATACTTTGTGACTCAATCTTCTAATTTTTTACAAATCCAGTGAATATAGAACATGAGAAGGATCCAAACGAGGGGAAGTTCAACTCTGTTTGAGTCTCTACAATTGTCACCCCCAAGAAGAAAAAGTAGAAAAATAATAAGAACACCCAATCCAGCAGGGAGAACTAGATCTACTCCTCCAAATCTCAGGACTACAGAGTTTGACCAAAGAAATACAGTAATAAATCTTCAAATACAAACTCCACCGGCCCCTCAACCTCCAACAATGGCAAGACAATTGTCTTTATCACATTCAATGATGGCAACCCCTTGTTGCTTGCATCACATGATGATATTTTAGTGGCAGCCTTGAGAGGATTTCCTTTCTTCACTGGTCGAGATCAAACTACTCTAGTTGAACATATTAAAGATGTAGCTACACTATGCTCAATCCATCATGTAACACAAGAGAATGTTGTAGTGAGGCTTTTGGCTGCATTTCTGAAGGGTAAGACACTTCAATGGTTTAGAGGATTGGTTGTAGGTTCAATCACTTCATGGGTTTTGTTGGGTGACACATTGAAAAAGCAATTTGAAGACAATTCAAATAACCTAACATTAATTGAACAACTAAGTATAATAAAAAGAGCTCCACAAGAGCACATGGCAGATTTTAACTTCCATTTTCAAAGGACTGTTGCAAGTATGTACCTAATTGGTGTTGTCATTGATGTCAATATATCTTTATTATCATTGGTGTCGACTATGTTCTATTCTATGTGTTGAGGATATTGAGAAAATTGGCCTCTAGAAGAATTAAGTGAGTTACAGTGAAGTGCAGTGTAGACAGAGTTGTATGCTGAAGAATAATCTGGTAGATTGCTCCACATTTCCTGCTAGTTGAATAAATTGGTTTGTAGATTGGAAGTTATTTAAAGGGATGTTTGTAGATACTAGATCCTAAGTTTGAGCCTTCGATATGAAGAAATGAGAGAGTGGCATTCACTAGAGTAAAACCTACTTTCTTTGATTATTGTATGGTGATAGGGAGAAAGTATTTGGCTCCACATTCCTCTATAATAAAGTAATTTTCTATGTGGTTCTAGAGGGATGATCATAAGTGTGTACAAATGCAATGGTTCATGTTTTGGTGGTTCGCAAGCTATCCTTCTTTTATTACAGTTGAAGACAGTGAAGTTCATGTGTTCTGGTGAGAAGATTCCTATGAATAAAGTAGTTAAGCTTTGTGCAGTTGCTCCTGATGATTATAATGTGCTTGTGGATGTCTCCTAATCATGTTCTTATCTTGACATTGGTCTACGTTAAGGAATTGAGATAGTGTTTGAAGATTGTTCCAGGATAAGTGTAATGTGTAACCAGTCTTAGCCAACTTGGTTAATTCCAGTTATTGCAGAGATTCCTTGAAGATTGTGGAAGTGTGTTGTGGTGTGGAAGATCATGTTTGAGTCATAGCTAAGGCGTGGTGTGATCCAACTACATCTTTACTTCATTTCCTTTGTATAATATTGTAATAGGTCAGGACCTATTTTGTAAATGTTTGTAATGCCGACCTAGGAGATTGTTCCAATGGTTGATGATTGTAATGCCGACCTTGATGATCATTCCAAGGTTGATGAAGTGTATAAATACTTGTAGTTGAGTTGTGGAAAACATGTCCTTGAGCGAAGAAGGGAAAATAAGGAAAGAAGTGGAAAGGTAGAGTAGGGCAGAGTAGAGGACCGATTGTACTTCAATGTATTATTCTTAGACATGAAGAAAATGTTGATCATGGTAGTGAGCCTGGTAGTGAACCACCAGTAGGTTTAACAACCCTTATTGTAATCTTTCTAGGTTTAGGGTTGTGGCAGTGAGCCTGCTTGACCTAGCTATACTTCATGGTAGTGAGTCAGTATGTTCTGGGCCCGTGGGGTGACCAAGCCTAAACATCATTTTTTAAAGATTACAATATATTTTGAGAGCTAATCCTCTCTATGGTTTTTCCCCACCTTGGGGTTTTCCACATAAAAATCTAGTGTCTCTTGTGTATAATGTTGCATCTGTGTTTAAGTTTTTGATTTCATGCATTCACTGTTAAATCATAATATATGTGGATAAGTGATTGATGTGTAAATGAAGAACTGTTCAAGTTTTTGTGACAACTGATTCACCCCCCCTCTCAGTTGTCTAATGCATTTCAACAAGGACTTGGGACTGAATACCAACAGCAATAAGACCTGCTACTAATCATGCATTTATGTAGTTTCCTAGAGCTTTAAATAGTGATATTGCAGTAATGATCCAATCAATGGGTGGTACAACATTACCAAATTCTTATGATCTTGCCATAAGAGCTAAAAACAACCTATTTCATGCTGGTAAGATAGCCCCAAGACTACCTATGCCTATTTTTCCAGAGGTGTAGCCACCTGTCCCATTACAAATTCCACCTACTATTGTTGTACCCATTGTACCAACCCTCAATTATCAAGTTACTACTTAGACAAATGTTGTTCCAGCCCCATCCCAAGAGCTGCAAGAAAACAAGGGTCAGTTACAAAATTTTAGCAATAAATTAGTGAACATAGGAAAATAATAGAATCAAGTTTATAGACCTTATCAGGCCCCATATCAGAACCAACAACAAAATAACTAGCAATGAAGAAAACAAAATAACCAACAAAACCAACCTCCTTATCATGCTAAAAACTAAGGCCAAGGAAGGAATTTTAACACAAGGCCTTATAAGCCCTATAACTAGCATGCTACTAGCTCTTCAAGAGAATTAGTACCAGTGTAGAATAATATGGCATAAGAGTATGATTGGTGTTACCCATGTAACCAACCACAAAACCAATCAACCTACTCAAATGACATGATAAATCAAGCTTTAATGGTGCAAAATAATGCTGATGTACACTAAATCCCAATACCAGAAAATTTAGAACAAAAAGTGTCTCATTCTAGACAATAGCAACCTGATGCAACATTCATGAATTTGCAGGGTGAGGAGTTTTGTTGGGTTAACCATACACAGGGGCAAAACAAATCTACCCAGTCCATAGCAGCTAACACGAGAGCCAAAAAGAGAGTTGTAGATATAGGACAACAAGCTGGAAGAGACCAAAATCAGGCTCAAACAAGCCAACAAGGTGTTGTTGGTCCATGACACTAGTCAAATGTTCATGTTTTACCAAGAGGATAGCCTGTTCCAAATCAAAATCATCCAAGAGGACAACCACAACAAGTATAACAACAAGCCGAACCTGTTGTTTCAAGGGGACAAACAAAGGTTGGTTCATTTTATTTCAATATTATAGACTATATGAAGAAAGCAAATGTAAGCATGTCTATGTGGGATTCATTATCTCTTCCAGGCCAAAATGACTTATTGCAAAAAGCCTTGTCTAATACCTCTTTAACCAATGACTTAGGTCAAGACAAATCTAGAGATCAGCCTAGAGTTGTTCTTACAAATGACCCACCTGTTCAAATAGAATAGCAAGCCACAGATGTCAAACCAACACCATTTTATGTTTCATTGATTATTGGAAAACACTTAGTTCACAATTGCATGATTGATTTAGGTGCTACTACTTTAGTAATGCCAAAACAGATAGTAGAAATGTTCAGACTGATTTATAAACCAATGTCTAAAGATGTAGTATAGTTAGATGGTTCATCCATCAATACCCTTGGAGTAATCAAAAACCTGGATCTTGCCTTGCATTTTTGTCCAAATTTTGCAATCCCGCAAGATATTTATGTTATAGATCTACCCCCATACTTTGCGTTATGTCTTTCCAGGGATTTCACAGCAAAGTTAGGAGTTTATGTGTTAGATGATTGGTCATATATGTGTTTTAGGATGAGGTATGGTACAAGAGTGACTGTGAAGTCTGAAACTCTTGCCAAAGACTACATTGAGCCTTATGTTCCTAGTGTTGTTAATTCTAATTTGACCTATCATGATGAGGAAAAACATGTTGTTCATGAAAGTAGCACTCCAATTGAGAACATAGCAGATCTATTTTTAGATGAATGGACATCTAAAAACCATGAAGATGACCCTTAGAAGCAATCAGAGGACGCTAGAAATTAGTCATTTACATGATCTATGAGTAGAATTACCTGTTCCTAACCTTATCAAAGGAGAAAATCAGTAGGAACAACAAGAGGGACAACAAGATAATGATTTATGGTAGCTGTACTTTGATGGTGCAAGAAGAAAAATAGGTGCCATTGGTGGATCTATGCTCATTTCACCTAAAAATGAGAAGTACTATGCATCATTCAGATTTGCATTTAGTTGTACTAACAATACAAAAGAGTATGAGGCACTCATTCATGGCTTAGAATGGGTCTAGAAAAAGAATATTAAGTGTTTCCAAGTATTTGGTGATAGTGAGTTAGTTGGAAATTAGGTAAGGAACATAAATGTCACTAAAAATGACTTAATAAAGTCATATAAGCATAGAATATGGAACTTAATTGAATATTTTGATGCTTTTAACCTGTTGTCCATGCCTATGAACCAAAACAAATAGGATGATAAGATGGCAGCCTTGGGGGCTGAATTTGATATACCAAAAGTGTAACACCCCAACCAAGAAACCCTAGAGGACAACACTAAACTAGGTTAAATTAATGGAATAATTTTTTTTAATGGAAAAGCAAATAACAATCGAATGCATAACATAACATAATAATATAAACCTAGGTCCTGTAAGGTTCCTCGACTACGTTACTCACAAATCAAGATTACAAGAAACAAAGGTTACATAAAGAGATACAAACTGAGATACATCCCAATTTACAAATACATGATAACAGATCTTTTCAAACTAGAACAAGACATGTCTCATGCATTCTCAAACAATTATAGTAAGAACCATATGGTCATCCTTAGCATAGTGGAAAAACATATTCTTTTCTCTAGTAAGCTGCTCAGTTAACAGACCTGTATCTATACATCTAAAAGTGAACATTAGATCCACAAAGATTATCAATAGACATAAAAGAGAACTATATACTAGCCTAAGGCCCAAAGGGCCAACCTAATGTCTCGGGGGCTCATGATGGCCTTGCCTACGTAAGCATAGCATGGAGACTTCGTAGTTCAAAACAACATGTTTTTCAACCATAAAGTCAACTTAGATACAATTGTTAAAATGCATCATATATTAATTTCTAGAGTATCATTCAAGATCTAGAAAGTACAATAACTTCCTTCATTCATTGAGACATTCACGATTGCATGAAAGATAATCATCATTTCAAGGAAACATTAATCAAACTTAATTCCATTATTCACCAAGTATTGTTTTGTTATTCAATGAAGGTGAAACCACTTCCCATTAGTCAATAAATCTCTAACCAGAACAATAATGAATTTTATCTTTTTTACTACCTAGAACCATTTCCTTGCACCAAATAAATTTCAATATTCATATCAATAAGTCTGTAATATCATAATATTAAAAAGGAGGCCATGATTTGTAAAACAACTAAGTGCAGAAATTAAAAACATCCTATTTTAAATATCTACTACACATGATTAAGCTACTTACATATATTTAGATCCATTGTACTATGGACATACACACAACTAGATCAAATGGTGCAGGAGCACCCTTAGGACTTGATGCCTACAGGAGGCAAAGTTTGATTTTTTGTCTTATTTTGTGTTGGTCAATGTTAATAAGGTCATTTTAGGCCAATATAAGTCATTCGGAGTCATTGATGAAGGTTTGATGTCATTTAGTTAAAAAAAATGAAAATATTGTCAAAAGTTGTCAAGTGTTATCATAACAACTTTTCTTGTCAAATGACAACTTTTTAAAAGTTTGTTAAAAGTTGGTAAATGGTAGTTGTAGTTTGGTTGGGAGCATAACTTGATTGTACAAGAATAAATATGAGCCTCCAAGTCAATGGAGGATTGGTGGTTGGATTTTAGAAGTTGAAGCAATAAAAATACACTGTTTTCTGCAGTTTCCAAATGTTTTTTGTTGTTATCTTGCATGGTACAGATCTGTATGACACAATACTAGTCTAAGACTAATTGGGAATGAAAGTATAGTGAATCTAATTTCCATTTCTTTTTTTTCTGCATCTAATTTCATGAATATTTGAATAAGTTATGGCATTTTTATTAAGGGTAAGTCTGTAAAGTTTCATTTTTTGAAAATGTAGTCTGAAAACATGCATGGTACGACCTGGTACGAGCTCACATCAAGGAATGTAATAGATGAATGGAAATATATTTGTTTCTAATTTACAATTCATTTTATTTCATGTGATTTAATTAGTTTTTTAGCAAGTTATGATATTTTTACTAACAACAGGTCTGAACTCTATCTAGGGTTCCCAATTTGGAACAACCTTTTTTTCCCTATTCTATACAAAACAGCCCTAGCCCATTCTAACATATGTTTAGTAAGTTCCAAAAGGGTATCTCAAACATGTATTATATTTTGAATATCATGTCCGCAATGAATGTTATGCTCAAAAAGGTATAAACTACCGCACCCATGTTTTAGGCTTTAAGAGCAAGGTGCCAAGAATGAACAAGAATGCATATTTGCATCATTTGTATTGAAACCCTATTTGGAATGTGTCAAGTTAGTATTTTTTGATTCCTTTCTTTGCATCATCAAAGTATTAATGCTGAACTACATCAATTTAATTTGTAAATGACATATTATCCCAAAGCATATAGAAAAGAACCTAATATAGAAAATGTAATATTAATGTCATTAGTAATCTCCTGAAAGAAGAGAACAAAAAAATAATAATATGGCCACAAGCTCTCCTCCCAACCATAGGATTGATGCTCAATCCACCCCTGAGCTCTAAGGGTCACATACCTCTTCCCAACATACATGGCTTACATTTCCAAACACGACACAAATCAACTGTTCATTCACATAACTCAATCTTAACTTTAACACACAAAAATGGCTATTCATATTCAAATCAACAATATGGAATTCCTACCCACACAAACCCCAACACACACAACATCCTCACAAGGAAACCAACTTTAACTCTTCACATAGATTTCAATCACAAATACCCATTTAAACAAGGAACAACAAAGATATACATAGACCAACGAAAAATCCAATCATTCATTTTCATATCAAAAAAACTCAAATCCAAAGGGGTAGATCTTACCAAGAGAATTGGCAACCCAAATATGGTGGAAACCCTCACTTTCTCCAAGCCCTTTCCTCCATTCTTCCTCACCCATCCTTTCCTTTTCTTTCCATCAAGAAATGTCCTCCCAAATGAGGAAAAACAAGAACAACCAAGAGCAAGTGAGAGAACCCAAGGCAAAAGAGGCAATCCATCATCTTCTTTTAAAGAGAAGGAATATATATAGAAGGAAGAAGGCAACGAACTCCACATAACATCCGAACCACACAACCAAGTCCAATTTTAGCCACTTTTTATAAGTGGGTAATTAGAGTGGGTTTTAGACATTATTTAAGGGGTTTTATGGAATAAAAGGACCCCTAACCCATAAACCTACCACCCAGGAAACTTGTTATACAATAAAAACCACATAAAGACCTCATAAAACATACAATAAATAATCACATTTAAAAAGGTGACTCAAGGGTCTAATAAAATAACCTCCCACACATGCACTACCCTTACAAAACAAGGATAAAACACATTCACAAGAATGACATAAGGGAAACATCTATGTGACCCCTTCATCAACATTGGCCATTTTTTTTACCTATACACTCAACTGTAAGTGTCAGTACTTCTCATAATTAATAGTAATGCAAACAAATGGCATATGAAAAATAACCTTCTAAGAATGATAATCAAATAGCGGATTAAATCTACACAAGTATAATTTAACTCTCCCTACTTGCATAATATCTTTTAGAGTCAAGCAATGATTGATCATACTATTTATTATCAAAATATTACCACTTATCAATAATCTAATTAACATGTAACAAATACTACTACAAGCAAATATTTAATATCAATCATTACCTTTATATTCACACTTACTCACACTCATAATATAAAATCACCTAACATGATGCAATCTATTTGATATACATAATAATATTACCAATAAAAAAACATCTCAATCATTTCATACTTACGTATATAAGGAATATAACTCATCTGGCTATCACACGAAATCACAACAACCACCAGTTAGTTAATTAACAATCAAAGTATAAGGAACTTGATGTATAGGAACAATAATCACTAATGTATATTGTTCAACATAAAAGATCATAAAATATAGGACATAAACCATTGATGACTAGCAGGATCAATAAGGCCACAAGGGACGAGGTCTTACACTCTCCCCCCCAGGATTAGGCTTCCTCCTGGAAGTCCCTACAAATGAAGGTAAACACAAACACTTGTCAAAAATATTTTATGCAAAAATTCCCAAGTATGAGAATAGCAAATTTTATTTTCCAAGGCATTCTAAAATACTAGGTGTAACATCAAAAAATGTCCCCTTGGGGGCTTTTCCCTCATAAGGTTTAGCTCCCAGGTCTTTACTATGCATTTAGGAAATTTTAGTTCATATTTTGGCATCCCGTTGGAATGAGACCTAGTTTCCATGGAAAATTGGACCTAGGTGGACCCCTTGAGCTAAACCCTGCCCAAAACAGGAGGGGAAGACTTGGGTGCCCGTGCCCTAGTCCTGCCCTATTTTGGGGCATCCCCAATTTCTGGGTGTCGGTTAGTGACCGTTATTAGGTCCCTTTGCCAACATGGTAAGTTTGAATTTCAAATATATTAGTGGGAATGCTTGTAGGTGCATATATAAGCATGTGTAGGCATTCATTTGTAAACTAGATGATTACTAGCAAGCTATTGTGTTCTCAAGTTGATTCAATGCTTTCTATTGTGTTGCAAGAGTAGACTTGTATGTTTTGTGTGTTGATATTTGCATATTTGAGCATCAATTTCCTCATGGCATGAAGATTATCTTCCTCCATGAGAGCTTCACTACAAGGTGAAATAATATTGTGTTTTTATCATTGATTCCTTTGGTTTTTGCCTCTGCATCACAAGGGCATGCACTCTTTGTTTGACAATGGTGTTTGGAGACTTAAGTGTCCTCCAAGGCTTGACTGAGGCAAGCCTCTAAACACCACAACCCCCAAACTAAGTCTTGTGATTGTAGGTTATAAGTGTCGCATCCAAAAAAAGTGGAGTTACAGGAAAGTTTGGTAGACATTAGGGATTTAGGATCTGAAGAAAATTTAGACATAGGAGCACTTCTAGGACTAGGGTGCTCGCAACAATGTCCTCCGCAGATAGATCTCGGGAAACAGAAGGTATAGGGCTGATCAGTATTGGAAGGAGGTCTAGATTCCTTGAAAAAGAAGGTACCTTGGACTTTAGCACCCGTACTTAGTCCCTGACTATTCCGCCTCACAACCCTTAAAATAGGTATTCTGTGATTTGTTATTTTACTCCCGTCTACAAGAGCTTTTTCTGTCTTTCGTTAATTTGTTATCGTATTTGCATAATTATGGTTTTAATGGTTAATTGGACATAGAAGAAGGAAAAATTGATAATTAATTCCCTAATCCAAGTTTCCCTACATCTGCAAGTGACCTAGGGTATGATAGTGCTTGCCACTCGACCCTAGATCCTTCAATGTTTAGTGGAAAGGAGAGTTTTAACATCTAAACAATAAAAGATTAACAAAATCTAATTTTACCCTAAACATTTTGGTGAACCCGTGTTTTTGGACTTAAATTGCATCTTACTGAGTGTTTGTCTTCAGATTTGGATTAATTTCATTCATTCATTTGGTCATTTATTTTATTGCATTGAGAAAAATTGAAAAATTAGAAAAATACAAAAAAATTGCATTGTTTGGCTTACTAAATCGCATCAATTCTTTCTAAATTTTTCTAATTCATGATTTTTGCATCAGATATGATATAAACTATAGAAAATTACAAAAACTCAGAAATTTACCTTGCATTTTCATCATTTAATTGCCAGGGTTTTGTGGAAATTTTGACAATTTTATATAACCTAGTAATTCCAAAATCTAGGGTTTGTAGGCAAAATATTTTATCACATTTTTCTACTAATTTTAGAGGCTCATTCAAATTTTAATTTTTCTGTAGTCTTGAATTTTAGTGTGAATTTGCATTTAGATTTGTATTTTTGCATAGAATTTTTTAACAAAAACTAACAATTTTGATGCATTTTCATTAAATTTGCATGGACATTTTGCATATTAAGGATTGAAAATCATTTTCAGATCTGATAGTAATTTTATTTCATCATAAATCAGACTTCAAATCATTGACATAGCATTTTATCCCAAGATCTCGATCCTAGGGCTTTGAAAAACAACAATTTTCACTAAAATCAGCCTTATCGACTCTCTAAACTTGCACTATAGGTGTGTTGTGAAGGATATTTTTACATTAATTTTCTATTACTAGGGTAATCATTTTATTCCCCTCACAAAAATCTTCACAACACCCTTTTATCGGGCTCTTGTAGTGAAAATTTGGCAAAAAACTACACATTTTGACCATTTTTGCCCTATGGTTTGACCTAGTTTGCACTCCAAGAGTGTTGTGATCAATTTTATGGATTCAAGTGACTGATATTATTTATATTCTTCAATTTACCTCCTAATATTCCTTACAACACCCCTTTTTCTAGGTCTTGGAATTGAAAAACCATGAAAATTTGCATATTTTGCTATATTTTCACTAGGGTTTGACCTTAAGTGGCACTAAAAGCGTGTTGTATTGGGTATTTTGGCACCAAGTGGCTTTTATTACTGATATTATTTTTTTTCCATCATCATTTTCCTCACAACACCCTTTGTTATGCTCTTTTGGATTGAGTTTTGGTGAAAAAAGAGCCCATTTTGACATATTTCCACTATATTTTGACTTGGCATTATCTTGGATTTGCATAAAGAGTGTGTTGAGTGTGATCATATTTATATTTTGGACTGATATCAGGAATATAATTTGCTTTCCTACATCAAAATCCTTACAACATCCTTTCTTTCATTCATTTGCTTTGAAAAAGTACAAAAAATTAAGCATTTTAGGTCATTTTTGGCATATAGCTTGCATTGGTCTTTTGCATACTTTTGGAAAACTTTTAAATCTGATTTTACGTTCATTTGGAGACATATACCATGGCTACTTCTTTGGAAGAATTTTTTACATACATCATAGACATGGATGATTTCTCTAAATTCACTGATAAATATCCTCAAGTTCTGGAACAAATAGCACACATTCATGATGTTGATCCCTCTAGGTGCTCGACATATGAAATCCTTTGTTATATATCAGATTTTGATATCTTCACAAACTTCATGGACTAGTGATGACCTCAAAATGTTAGATGAAGCCTTAGATGACTTTATGGAACATTCCACTATGACACCTATTGTTAAAACATGTGATGATAACTTAGTGGTATCCTATGATCCCTCTCCTAAGTTTGTTCCTCCTCATGAGGACACTTTGATGCAAGAGGATGATTTCATCGACACATCTATTAACATCATACCACCAAATCTTCATTCTAATTCTCACTCTGGACAGGATGAAGCATTATCAAATGAAGAGCCATCACCACTTTGGCATTCCAATGCTCTCCCTGGCCAAGAGGAAGCATTAGTGAATAAAAATCTCCCTTTAACAAAGAACATTCTAGGGGTAGACAATGAGCTTTAATCTAACAACAATCAAAACTCTATCATAATGCATGAAACCTCTATAGATCATCCTACCAACCTTATTCCTTTAGTTAAGTGTTCACACACCTTGGATTTCACTAAGGAAGAGAAGACCTTTAATGTCCTTCCTTTGTTTGAATATTCAAGTCATTTGGACATCACTAAGGATGTAGCCCTAGTGGATGAGGAGAAGTCTCTCACATTAAATCCCTCAAGAATGGATGTTGAGATCACTCAAATTAATTTGCTTCTCCCACAACTTAAAAGGATAGCGAATATGGGTACTAATGAAATTCACAAAAAAATATTCCACCTAACATTGAGTCAAACCAAGAAGCATTTAAGAATGAACAAAAGAATAATTACAAAGACTTGGCAATGGTACCTTATGTTTGCAATTGGAAAGAGAATGATTTACTTGATAATGAGACTTAGTGCAAAGATCCTACAGGTAAGTACCTCTAACCCTTTATCTCTCTCTCGTGATGTGCTTCCCCCGTGATGTGTTATATATTGTTCAGGCCTCCTGGGATGACCTCAGATTCTCCTGTAAGGTTCAGGATACCAGGAGACTGCCTCTATTGTGACCTTCTTCTATTTGTATCATCATTCTCCTATAATTTCTCTCTCTAATTTCATTGTTGTGTGTTGTGTCTTACGGACATAGCATTGTGGTTGGTGACTTGGGGGCACCCTCCTACATGACTATCCCTAAGACACTTGTTTCTTCTCTCTTATTTATTATTTCCCTTCCTCTAGTGTTTCTATCTAGCAGGCGGATGACGACAAAATTTATACTGATGCAGACCTAGTGTCCCTTTCAAGAGCAATCAAAAAATGGACTTAGTTCCTAATACGATGATGGGCTTGTATATCTTATCTGACACTTGGCTAGTGGAAGCACTCATGCTTTTTGCGTAGTGAATTTGATGATGTTTTTGTTGCATTTACAAACCTTAACAATACTACTGCTCCGTGCACCTTTGTTTGCCTTTGAATCTAGCCTTGGTGGTACTTGATTCAGAGAGCTTCATGATATAGCCTCACAGTTATCCTCAAACTCCGGATTCATTGTATAATCTTGGCTCTTTGTGTGGTTAATCATATGCATTGATGTTGTTGTTTATCATGATATTGTAGACACTAACATGTTTCTTACAGGGATGTTTTTGTGGGAACATTTAGCAATCGTAAAGTACATGTCACCTCTGGGGGGCATGGGCTTTGTGAAAGTCGGTGTTCCCTTGTGTGTTTTCTTCCTAACATGCTTGATATCGATACTTGATATCAACTACCTTAAGGTGGAGGCATATATAAGGTAAGCTGTCTATTATAGATGTTGGCAATGTGTTTGACCTCAGATGCAAAGACTTGCACCCCAGGGTAGTGCATCATGCATCCTGTGTTTATTTGCAATCATTCAATCAATCATGTAAGCACTTTGCAGAGGTGAGATATCAAGCATATCCTTTTTCTTAAGCCCTCTGCAGAGGTGGGGATGGTGTATTTATCGAAGCAGATTGCATCATCCTATCATTTTCAAAAGTCCTTTGTGGAGGCAGGGAGCGGTTTTGTGACTAACTCATCCCTTAAGCGTGTCTTCGACAATTGTTGTGGCAAAGCCCAATTATCGATGTGTGCTTGTAATGTTACTAAGATGGTGTTAGACCTAGAAATAGGTACACTCCATCGCTTGTCTGCCGTGTTTTCTCTGTCTTCAAGTGTGTGTGTTTTGGCGTGCTTATTTTGTGTGGCATGTTTGTTGCCCCATATATAGAGACCAGCGCCCTCGGGTAGTGCTTCTTGCATTTTGGGAGGTTTTGCATGTCTTGCGTGTGTGTTGTCCCAATTATACTGAGACCTGCGCCTTAAGGTAGTGCATCCTATATTATGGGAGGTTTGTTTACTTTCCAGTACTTGCATTTGCATTTCATATATATGAGAAAAAGAAAAGAAAAGATATCATTTATGTCTTCCATGCATTAATGTATCTTCTATGCATTGACTGTCTTCGCCATGTTTTGCATGACTGTAACTGTCTTCTCCGTGTTTTGCATGTCTGTTACTATTTTCTATGTGATTGGCGTGTCTTCTTCATGCTTGGTGTGTTTGTTGTGTTTGTGACCTTACTTTAATGCATGTATGGGCCTCGTGTTTATACATACATTAAAGTGAGGGCTAAATGTATCATCAAAAAATGTCCCCTTGGGGGCTTTTCCCTCATAAGGTTTAGCTCCTAGGTCTTTAGTATGCATTTAGGACATTTTAGTTCATATTTTGGCATCCTGATGGAATGAGACATAGTTTCCATGGAAAATTGGACCTAGGTGGACCCCTTGAGCTGTACCCTGCCCAAAATAGGGGGGAGGAGTTGGGTGCCCATGCCCTAGTCTTGCTCTATTTTGGGGCAGTCCCAATTTCTGGGTGTTGGTTAGTGACCATTATTAGGTCCCTTTGTTGACACAGTAAGTTTGAATTTCAAATATCTTAGCGGGAATGCTTGTAGGTGCATAAATAAGAATGTGTAGGCATTCATTTGTAAACTAGATGATTACTAGCAAGCTATTGTGTTCTCAAGGTGATTCAAGGCTTTCTATTGTGTTGCAAGAGCAGACTTGTATGTTTTGTGTGTTGATATTTACATATTTGAGCATCAATTTCCTTATGGCATGAAGAGCATCTTCCTCCATGAGAGCTTCACTACAAGGTGACATAATATTATCTTTCTATCATTGATTCCTTTGGATTTTGCCTCTACCTCACAAGGGCATGCACTCTTTGTCTGACAATGGTGTTCAGAGACTTAAGTGTCCTCTGGGGCTTGACTGAGGCAAACCTCTAAACACCACAACCCCCAAACTAAGTCTTGTGATTGTAGGTTACAGGTGTTGCATCTGGAAAAAGTGGAGTTGAAGGAAGGCTAGGTAGGCATCAGGGTTTCATGATCTAAAGAAAACTCAAACATAGGAGCATTTCTAGGACTAGGGCACTCGCAACAGTGTCCTCCACAGACAAATCTTAGGAAATAGAGGTTACAGGGCTAATCAATGTTAGAAGGAGGTCTAGATTCCCTAAAAGAGCAAGTACCTTGGACTTGGGCACCCACACCTTAGTCCCCGAATGTTCCACCTTGGAGCCCCGAAAATAGGTATTCTGTGATTTGTTAATTTACTCCCGTCTGCAAGAGCTTTTTCTATTATTCATTAATTTGTTGTTGTATTTGCATAATTAGGGTTTTAATGGTCAATTGGACATAGGAGAAAGAAAAATTGATAATTATTTCCTTAATCCAAGCTTCCCTTCATTTGCAAGTGATGTAGGGTATGATAGTGCTCGCCACTTGACCCTAGATCCTTCAATGTTTAGTGTAAAGGAGGGTTTTAACATCTAAACAATAAAGATTAAAACAAAATCCAATTTTACTCTAAACACTAGGCAACTTACATTTTAACTGTCTACTCAAAATATCATCCGTCCATGTTGCACAACAATATTACAATTGTTAATTTCAAACATCAACTGCTTAACATCATTAGCACATACCTTTAAATATCCATATTATTTTACCTTCGTCTCCATGTTCCAAAGACAATTACCTGCACATCCATTGTGGGAATGGAGGGGCACTACATCTGATGCAGAGGCATCCACACTAAAACCTTGACATACAGCATGTATGTCCGCAACCTATCATCATCATCATATTTTTTGTTAACACTGTCAGCATCATCATATTTTCTCTTGCCGACCGATATCCTCCTGCAGACAAACCTTCGCCCTTTCGCCTGTCAACAGCATCATCATATTCGGCTATCGGCAGCATCATCACATTCGGCAAGCGCAAACATCCTCCTGACGTTCACTGCTCACCTTACCGCCAACCTCTATCTTCAGCATCATGATGTTCAACATCATGTTCATCAGCAGGATATAAAATATCATGTTCCTCCCATATATCCTGATGACGACACTTCACGCACCTTTCCTTCGATGCTTACGTCACCCCGATATCCTGATGACGATTATCCTGATGACGATGACGTCACATGCAGCTCCTTCAATATCCTGCTGCCCCAATATCCTGATGATGATTATCCTGATGATGATGATGTCACATGTAGTTCCTTCAATATCCTGCTGTCGGCCAAACTTAACATTATCGGCCCGCGATGCTTTTATCAACCTAATCTTCTACCTTATGCCGATACGCTCCTCCTCGGCAACACCTGATGATGATCACCCCGATGCACATTCACTTTATGCAATTGACTACATCATGCTCACCTCCATCTACTCGGATGACGCCCGAAGTAACTGTAGGATATACACAGAAATATCCTAATGATGCCGTTGCAACGAATTTTCCAACCTTAGCGAATTTTGATCTGCCGAACCTCCTGAAGTGACCCGATCTGCTTTCAGGGCGATCTTCCAGACTCGAACTATCAGCACGACCTAGCACATACCCATGCTAGGGTTCTCAACACCTCTTGATTGCGATCCTGCAAACATACATGCAAACAAACACAAAATGCAGACTAAATCCTAAACTACTATACATGGCCATTCCACCGATTCGATGAATCAACCGGTGGAATGGATCAGCGAATCCATGAAACCACCAGAACAACAAATCAATCACACAATGGAATTCAAAATAGAGAATGGACACAAACAGGATCTCTTTATTGATTTCAAAAGATGCAAATACAATATTCTGTCTCTCTCTCTGCAATGCAATGTCTGATCGATGATCGATGATATCTAATACCAACCGATCCTACTACATAAATAGGATTTCCTGCGAGTACTACCACTCGATTCCCAGCGGCTGGGAGCTTCCAAGCAGCTGGGAGGATCCAACCGAACTAACAACCTAAACAGCTGTCCAAACAACCTACCTAAAAATAGTAAAGCATGGTCAACATGACCTTATTACATGCATTGGTCTTACAAGACCTTCTTGGAAACATTAACAAGACCTAAAACAAACTAACTGCCTCATGGAGGCCAGCTGTCAGGTAGGTGCTCCTGCACCATACTCCCCAACAGAAAAGAACTCATGTCCCATGAGTTAGGTTGTGGAAGTCCTCCACCTTTACACTTTGCCTTTGCAGTGTCTTGACCTGTTCCAGCTTTGTCCTCTGCTGGCTCTCGGTTGCTCCAAGACTTCTGAACTGTAACTTGCTTTCTTGCAAGTGAATCCTCATGCCTATCAATGTAGGCCCTTCTCTCACATACCTTGTGTTTGTCAGGTTGTCTGACCAGAACCTCTGTCTGAACTGCCTCTTGAACTTCTGTAATGTTCAACTCTGTCTTTCTTTCAACCTTTATAGGACAAACAATAGTCCCAACTATGACAACATCCTTGTCATTCCTCTCAACTGGTTGCTGTTTGCAAACCTGTTGCTGAACCTGTTGCTGACCTCTGTCAGTCAAAACTGAAACTGTCTTCAACCTGTTGTCCTTAACAACTCCTTTCCCTGCAGTGTCCTCAACTGCCTTTATGCCTGCTCCTATAGGCTTCTGCACAAATTCCTTCTTTCCCACTAAAATAATTTTGGCTGCCCCCTGTGCTGCAGCATCTTCCTGCAATGGCATCAACATAATAGTTTTCCCATCTTTCTTGATGGTGTAGGCATTAGCATACCCATCATACAATACCCTCCTATCAAATTGCCATGGCCTACCCAACAGTAGGTGACAACATTCCATGGGCAAAATGTCACACAAAACTCTATCATGATATGCTCCAATCTGAAAATCCACATATGCCTGTTCATAGACAAAAAGTGATTGACTATCACTCACCCAAGATGCCTTGTAAGGGTGTTGGTGTGGAATCCTTTCCAAATTTAGTTTATCCACCATTTCCTGAGATACCATGTTATCTGTTGAACCAGTATCAATGACAACCTTACATACTTTACCTTTGCTCTTGCATGTGGTCTTGAAAAGAGCTCTTCTTTGCATCATATCTTTTGATGTCTGCAAACTAATTCTCCTTAGCATCAATGCTTCTCCCTCCTCAGGATATCCATAATTGTCAGGAACTCTATCTTGATAAGTGTTTAAACTTTATACACATTCCTCTACTTTCTCTTCTTGCACAAGTTGTACTTTCTTGTCATTCGTTCTATCATCTCTGGATGATGAACCTTTGCTTTCTGGACATTTGAAAAATGGATGACCAAACTCACCACAGGTGTAACACTTTCCTGAAAATGGAGTAGAACCTCTACCACTTCCAAATCTGCCTCTATTACCTTTCCATCCACCTCTGAAATCAGACTGTCCCTGTCCTTTACCAGTGTCTTCTCGACCCTCATTGGTTTGCCTTGTTATAGGGGCTAATCCTCTTCCCCTCATATTGCTGCCTCTTCCTCTCATGGACTTATCTTGTCTCCTATTCATCTTTCCTTCAATCCTGATTGCCATTTGGTAACAATCCTCCACACTCTTAGGGTTAGCTAAAACTAACTCATCCTGTATGTTCAATCTCAAACCAGCCAAGTACCTAGCCACCTTTTCTACCTCATTCTCATGATGACCAGATCTCATACTCAACTTATAAAACTCCTTAGTATATGCCTTCACATCCATTTCCTTCTGCCTTAAAAATTGCAGCTTCTTAAACATCTGAATTTCATAATCCTTGGGCAAAAATTTACCTTTGATCCTTGCTACCATTTTATCCCATGAAGTGATCTTTGACCTTCCTTGTTTCCTTCTCTCGGATTGTACATAATCCCACCATACCAAAGCATGACCTCCTAACTTGGTCTTTGCAATCTTTACCTTCTAATCCTCAGCAACATCTTCACATTCAAAGTGATTATCAAGTGCTGCAATCTAATCCAGTAACTCATCTTCATTCAAACTTCCATTATACTTGGAAACATCAACCTTTACCTTAGGTTTATCACTCTGCACTACCTTTAATAGTTTTGCAAATCTCTGGTCTTCAGCATCCAGATCTTCAGCTACCTCTTCATACTCTTCAATAGCATCTTCATCTTCTTCTGATTCACTGTCGTCCACTTCCCTCTTTTTGTTCTTCTCCAAGGCTACAAGCCTGGCTTGAAGTGCTTCAGCAAGCTCCTTCATCTTCCTCATCTCTCTGGCATGTTTTTCCTTCATCTCCTGCAATTCCCTTGCAGTACCATTACCTTTCGGAGGCATTTTGTCAACCTCTCACTCCTCTACCTCTGTCTTTTCAGTGACAGAATCAACTCTACCTCTGCCCTTTCGGTGACAGAATCAACACACAACAGCCCAGACCTTTTGCTGAGCTCTGATACCACTATGATGTAGAGGCATCCACACTAAAACCTTGACATACAGCATGTATGTCCGCAACCTATCATCATCATCATATTTTTTGTTAACACTGTCAGCATCATCATATTTTCTCTTGCCAACTGATATCCTCCTGCAGACAAACCTTCGCCCTTTCGCCTGTCAATAGCATCATCATATTCGGCTATCAGCAGCATCATCACATTCGGCAAGCACAAACATCCTCCTGACGTTCACTGTTCACCTTACCGCCAACCTCTATCTTCAGCATCATGATGTTCAACATCATGTTCATCAGCAGGATATAAAATATCCTGTTCCACCCATATATCCTGATGACGACACTTCACGCACCTTTCCTTCGATGCTTACATCACCCCGATATCCTGATGACGATTATCCTGATGACGATGACGTCACATGCAGCTCCTTCAATATCCTGCTGCCCCAATATCCTGATGACGATTATCCTGATGACGATGATGTCACATGTAGTTCCTTCAATATCCTGCTGTCGGCCAAACTTAACATTATCGGCCCGCGATGGTTTTATCAACCCGATCTTCTACCTTATGCTGATACGCTCCTCCTCGGCAACACCTGATGATGATCACCCCGATGCACATTCACTTTATGCAATCGACTGCATCATGCTCACCTCCATCTACTCGGATGACGCCTGAAGTAACTGCAAGATATACACAGAAATATCCTGATGATGCCGTTGCAACGAATTTTCCAACCTTAGCAAATTTTGATCCGCCAAACCTCCTGAGGTGACCCAATCTGCTTTCAGGGCGATCTTCCAGACTCGAACTATCAGTACGACCTAGCACATACCCATGCTAGGGTTCTCAACACCTCTTGATTGCGATCCTACAAACATACATGCAAACAAACACAAAATGCAGACTAAATCCTAAACTACTATACATGGCCATTCCACCGATTCGATGAATCAACCGGTGGAATGGATCAGCGAATCCATGAAACCACCAGAACAACAAATCGATCACACAATGGAATTCAAAACAGAGAATGAACACAAACAGGATCTCTTTATTGATTTCAAAAGATGCAAATACAATATTCTGTCTCTCTCTCTGCAATGCAATGTCTGATCGATGATCGATGATATCTAATACCAACTGATCCTACTACATAAATAGGATTTCCTGCGAGTACTACCACTCGATTCCCAGCGGCTGGGAGCTTCCAAGCAGCTGGGAGGATCCAACCGAACTAACAACCTAAACAGCTGTCCAAACAACCTACCTAAAAATAGTAAAGCATGGTCAACATGACCTTATTACATGCATTGGTCTTACAAGACCTTCTTGGAAACATTAACAAGACCTAAAACAAACTAACTGCCTCATGGAGGCCAGCTGTCAGGTAGGTGCTCCTGCACCAACATCCCCCCTAAAACTTGACTTACTCCTGGAAGTCACAAACTAGGGTGGAAACATAACACATTAGTATTGCAGATTTCTATCACCAATATCAAAGCTGATTCATTACATCAAAATAATATACACTAGTTTTGCCTATGAAAATAATTCATCTCATAAGAATATATACTTCTATAGTCCATTTTAAACATGGCCTATCCTTCTATTTTCAATGTCACAATAATACCACAATCAAGACTTGCATTTCAAAAATGATTCCATAGTACATAAACCACTCAAAATCCTTATATATTAGCATTAACATGCATTAGTTTCTTTTAGAACAAAGAAAACATTGTACCCTTTTAGTCCTAGCTAGCAGAATTTCTCATAATAGAAACATATAAAAATATTCAATTTCAAATGAATTACCATTTCATTTTCTTTACCCTTAAATTACAATTCCTCTTCCAATACACTGTTAAGCAATCAATACTTCAGAATGCTACACTTCCATAAAACACAACATAATTATACACACCAAGAACACATTCTTCATTAAATATCCATGAAGACATTCCACTTTATTCATTTTACAACACTAAATCTCATAACATATTCAACAAAGATCATGATTTTACACCTTTTAGAAGTATGAAAATAGAATTTATCATTTCATTTAAGTACTATATTCATGATTTAACATAAATTATTCACATACACACAATTTTCACATCACTGGGAATCACATCACAAGGCTATATAAGGGTCCATCTAGACATCGGATAGTAACATATTAATCCATGATACATAATCCATGAGCCAAGAGCCAATATCCATCTCACATAATCCATACCTCACACTCAGTGGCTTGTTGGCATTAGACCACACACACAGGGTGAGACCTATTACCGCCTGCATAAGCAGTCTGGTTTCAGTTGAAAAAATGCAAAAAATCAGTTAAGGTGCAAGTGTCTTTGTATATACAAAGGTGTTTGTATATACATATAGGTCAAATGTGCATTGGCGGGTCAGAAAACTCTATCACCCTTTGAAAAAATCAATTAGATGCATTTTTGAATGCATATCAGGCTTTGAAATGTGCATATACAAAGGGGGAATCTTTCGCAGATTCCCAGGAATATTTTCGCTTTGTATATCAGGTTGCATGTGAAGGTACAAGAAAATATACAAGGGCGCAGATGCATTTGCTACAGTGCTGGAGATACAAACGAAAAATATACAAGGGTGGCATATTCCAGGAAAGATTCCCTATTTGTATATGCAGGAGTGAATGTATGTTTGCGTTTAGATGCATTCCTGGAATATTCCATCGCAGATTCTGTAGTTGTATAAAAGGGTATATGCAAGGGGCCTTGTATATTCGGCAGCATACGAGGCAACAAAGATACAATTAATGGGGCCCACCAGTTGTATGTGCATTCGCTTGTATGTTTGCACATACAAGCCGATATACAAAAGAAGACAAACATTTCAGACCTGAGGAAGAAATCAACTGCAGTGAATAAAATTTGGGGTCCACAACATGCGTATTGGGCGCTTGTATGTGCCAGTGTACATACGAAGGATACAAGGGTTAAGATGCAAGCCAGATTTCAAAGTAACTTCAGCAAGCTTCATAAAATTTGAAATCCACCTTGTATGTATAAGGAGAATGTATATGCACATATACAAGGAAATATGCAAGGAAAGCAGATACAAGGTGGACCCGATTGAAAAATCCAATTTGCTCTATAACAGTTTGGGGTCCGCCTTGTATGATGAACAGTTGTATATGCACTTGCTTTTGCATATACAAGGGTTTTTGACAGGTGAACAGTGGCGATTGTGTGTGCATTTGAACATGCATATACAGGGCGAACAAGGCAAAATGAAGAAGCAAAAACCAAGCGATAGCAAAAGGTGCCTACGTGGCACAATCTAATTGGCTGGCAACCTGGTCAACATGATTTTGAGGCCATGGATCTCAGCGATAGGAGTGGATCGATGGCCTTGTTTTGAACCTGCAGTGATGGCTTTTCCTGAGCGTGTGCGGCCATTTTTGAGCAGGAAAATCTCCAAATGCATTTGTTGTTGCATCCCACGGGTAGCTAAAGTATTGATGGCAATTGTGCAGAAGAGGTATGGGTCGAGTTGACAAGTTCAACCACCCAATTGATGAAGAAAATCCCTGGGCGGTGGTCCAGATCCTGATCTCACCTGGTTTGTCCTCTATTTCCCATCTGCTGCATTGAATGTTCTTTGAGCGCCATTTCTCATGCATTATATCTGGAGAATTTTTGTCTTGCCTTGTAAATTTTGCTGAGTACACAGTCTTGCTATAAAAGGGCAAATGGTGTCACTCTTTGTTGGTTGTTGAAGACTTGGGCAATTTTTTGTGTGAATAACGAAATACAAAGTATTTTCTATCTATCGTATCTCTGTGGAGTTTATGAGTTGCATCTGAAGTGTATCTTACACATATATTCAGTTTCTTGTCATTGTATATAAAAAATGCATTATTGCATGTGTTTATCTATCTATCTCCATTTGTTGTATGCATTTTCTTCTTCTAAATTTGGTTGCTAAGGGTTTCTCAAATTCTAGAATATAGATTTATGTATTGCATGCTTGATCTCTAACTTCCATTCAAGGAGTGGATTAAATTGTTTTAGGTTAAGTATGGAGAAGATGGTATGTCAACTAGGATATTTGTAAGTAGACAGTTGAATACTTATCCTTGGGTGGTATTTGTAAGGCAAACACCAGTCCTAACCCCTTGAAACTCGAATGACAATTGCAAGCCATTCTTATGTATACGTCTAGTTGACTCCTTGCCCTGAGATAGGCACCGGTCTATTCTTGTGAAGTAGTTATGATCCAAAACCCTTGTCTTGCATCCAAACCATAATTCCAAACCATTTCATAATTTTAACCTATTAGTTGTAGGAGTAGGATTAGGAATCCCTGCATACTCTCATACCTGACCAGACAAATATGTCCAAGAATGTTGCCACCCTTGTGATTTGTCACACAAATCTTGGTCCACACATGAGAGTATTCTGCCTGTTATCACAAAGCTAAATCTTTCTGTCATAGGGCAAGTCAAGGTTACATCTTTAGCAAATAGGGACACCCCCCTTGGTGCAGCAGAACCAGAAGTGAAGGGAAGGAAGCTCACGCAACCTCATGAATCTGTTGACCCTCTGCCGATTCGGGAGGTAACAGATTTGGCGACTCTACTGGGAAGATCAATGTCATATCCATGAAAGTTTGAGTTTAAAGGATTGAAGAAGCAGACCTGGAGGTGATTGTTACAGCAAAATCTAAAAAGTTATGTGTGTGGCTCTGCTGTGGGAGAACTTAGAAACAAATCAATTTTTAGCTTCAACCTGTTTTAAGCTTATTCCTCTGCCATGGAGGTGGCGACTCTGCATATAAAGAACCTAATAAGGGGACACCAGAGGTGTTGAATTTACAGTTGCTACAACATATCCAGGTATTTTCATAAGTTTTGAAGGGTTCCTTATTTGGTGAAATAACACTAGTCAAAAGGAAAATATTGGTGATTTGATGGCATAATTTTGTGAGGACTTAGTTTGCATTTCAAAAGGAGTATGCAATATTGTTTAAAAGACTCATTTGAAGGACTTTAGGAAAGCTGAAATAACTGTTTATATTTTAAAGGCCTAAGGTCATTATTATGATTGAAAATCTGAGTTGAAAAGAGGGTTGCAAAAACATAATGATGTATTATCAGCCCATGCACCCTAGTGAGGTGTCAAATGCAACCATGTATAATAATCAGTCCCAACCATGTAATAAAAGAAGTTTCAGCATTGACAGATATAAACCCATAAATTTTGATAGCATTTGTGGCTATCCAAATGCTTTTCCATCTAAAATTAGAAAGTATTTTCCCAAATTCAATGGTACAAAGGATGAATCAGCTGAGAAACACTTGCAACAGTTTATAAATGTGATAGATGATTTTGAGATTGACCATGAAGATGTAGTTATGAGATTATTTGTCCAATCTCTAGATAAAGATGTGAGGGACTGGTTCTCCTATCTTCTAGCTTACTCTATCAGCTCTTGGCATGATTTTAAATCTGTATTTCTAGAACAATATGGTGAAAGAATTTCTGAATATGCAGTTATTAGTGATTTTATATATATCCATATTGAAGAAAATGAGTTGATCCCAGCTTTTAACCTCAGATTTATGAGGGCATTGAATAGAATACCAGAATGCATGAGACCTAATGATGCATTGTGCCTAGTTGTCTATTTGGGAGCATTTGATAGGAAAATGATTTATAGATTGAGGGACAAGGAGCCCACCACATTGCATCAGGCACATCAGTTTGCAATTGACATTGAAAATAATTGGAGGTATGGGATTCAAAAAGGGTATTTCTCTAAAAATATTTCCTGCCCTAGGGCTACCAATGTTGATAAGGGATATAGTTTAAATGTTGGAGATGAATGTCAAAGTACTCACACCCCTGCTATCCTAGTTTTTGCATCATTCCAAGTTGATGATGTTTCTGTTATGGAGGAGGATGTCCTATTTTGCCTAGCAAATGAAGTTGATAATAATAATTTTTCAAGTAATATTTGCATGCTAGTCCTAAACAAAGAGCATTCATGTTTAAATGATCCAGTTGTGCAAAGTTGTGATCATATGGATCAAGAGTCAATATTAGTTTCATCAAGAGGCATTAGAGGACTGGAAAATGATGTAGATAGTTTAACTTCAGAGTGCATTGAAGTAGCAGAAATTGTGTATGTGGGGCAATCAGAGATTAAAGATGATATCCATGATCAATTCATGGATCAGGTTTGTTCTTCTTATGACTTTAGATTTGATAATGAAAAAGAAATAGATTGTCATGAAGAAGAAACAAAGACTTTTGCAATGAGTGTGAATCCCCTTTATGATGAGCCTGCTGATACTTTTGATATTGTGAGTTATGACATTCATTGGTGCAAAATTAACCCTTTGTTTGACAATGATAATACTGATTTGCAAACTGTGGATGATAAATGCTTAGCATCAGTTGTTTCAGAAATGTGCAGTGATGGCAATGGGTGTGTAGATCAGGATTTATTTTCTATGTCAATGAGTGATATAAATGATATGGAGGGTCTCATATTTTCTGAGTGTTTTCAGTTTTTGGATCAGCTGGATATGTGTTTGGTTATATGCAACAGCCAGGTAGATAATGAGTATTGCCAAATGCAATATGAGGATATGTTGTTTGAAGATTATAACATGCATATGTTGCTTAATGCTGAAGGATTTTGTAGTATGCATGGCTGCATATTTGATTTTGAAATGCAGAGTGACAGAAGTTACAGTGACAGTGGCAAATTCATAAAAATGGTGAAGCATGTAATTGATCAGATCAGCATGTGGGCAGATTGTTTTAATGTTTCCATCTGTGGTTGGGATTATTCAGTTTGGAATTAGGCATTTGACAGGATAAAGTTGTGGTTCTTCCTTTTTGGCTACCCGGGGCTGCCAAAATAATGTTTGAAAATATAATTTTTGTGCAGGTTGGTGCAATGTTCAACTCTGTTGCCTAATGGATAAGTTCTAATCTGCGAAACCAGAGATTCTGCGGTCCTCACCATGCCTGCAAGAGGCATTCATCCCTTGATGGAGCCTATGTTACCGCCTACATGAGCAATCTGGTTTTGGTTGAAAAAATGTAAAAAATTAGTTAAGGTGCAAGTGTCTTTGTATATACAAAGGTGTTTGTATATACATACAGGTCAAATGTGCATTGGCGGGTCAGAAAACTCTATCGCCCTTTGAAAAAATCAATTAGATGCATTTTTGAATGCATATCAGGCTTTGAAATGTGCATATACAAAGGAGGAATCTTTCACAGATTCCCAGGAATATTCCCGCTTTGTATATCGGGTTGCATGTGAAGGTGCAAGAAAATATACAGGGGCGCAGATGCATTTGCTATACTGCTGGAGATACAAATGAAAAATATACAAGGGTGGCATATTCCAGGAAACATTCCCTGTTTGTATATGCAGGAGTGAATGTATGTTTACGTTTAGATGCATTCCTGGAATATTCCATCATAGATTCTATAGTTGTATAAAAGGGTATATGCAAGGGGCCTTGCATATTTGGCAGCATACGAGGCAGCAAAGATACAATTAATGGGGCCCACCAGTTGTATGTGCATTCGCTTGTATGTTTGCACATACAAGCCGATATACAAAAGAAGACAAACATTTCAGACCTAAGGAAGGAATCAACTATAGTGAATAAAATTTGGGGTCCGCAACATGTATATTGGGCGCTTGTATGTGCCAGTGTACATTCGAAGGATACAAGGGTTAAGATCCAAGCCAAATTTTAAAGTAACTTCAGCAAGCTTCATAAAATTTGAAATCCACCTTGTATGTATAAGGAGAATGTATATGCACATATACAAGGAAATATGAAAGGAAAGAGGATACAAGGTGGACCCGATTGAAAAATCCAATTTGCTCTATAATAGTTTGGGGTCCACCTTGTATGATGAATAGTTGCATATGCATTTACTTTTGCATATACAAGGGTTTTTGACAGGTGAACAGTGGCGATTGTATGTGCATTTTAACATGCATATACAGGGTGAAAAAGGCAAAATGAAGAAGCAAAAACCCAGCGATAGCAAAAGGTGCCTACATGGCACGATCTAATTGGATGGCGACCTGGTCAATGTGATTTTGAGGCCGTGGATCTTAGCGATAGGAGTGGATCGACGGCCTTGTTTTGAACCTGCAGCGATGGCTTTTCCTGAGTGTGTGCGGCCATTTTTGAGCGGGAAAATCTCCAGATCCATCTGTTGTTGCATCCCGTGGGTAGCTGAAGTATTGATGGCAGTTGTGCAGAAGAGGTATGGGTCGAGTTGACAATTTCAACCACCCAATTGATGAAGAAAATCCCTGGGCGGCGGTGCAGATCCCAATCTCACCTACTTTGTCCTCTGTTTCCCATCTGCTGCATTGAATGTTCTTCGAGCGCCATTTCTCGTGCATTGTATCTGGTGAATTTTTGTCTTGCCTTGTAAATTTTGCTGAGTACACAGTTTTGCTGTAAAAGGGCAAACGGTGTCACTCTTTGTTGGTTGTTGAAGACTTGGGCAATTTTTTGTGTGATTAACGAAATACAGAGCATTTTCTATCTGTTGTATCTCTATGGAGTTTATGAGTTGCATCTGAAGTGTATCTTACACATATATTCAGTTTCTTGTCATTGTATATGAAAAATGCATTATTGCAAGTGTTTATCTATTTGTCTCCATTTGTTGTATGCATTTTCTTCTTTTGAATTTGGTTGCTAAGGGTTTCTCAAATTCTAGAATACAGATTTATGTATTGCATGCTTAATCTCTAACTTCCATTCAAGGAGTGGATTAAATTATTTTAGGTTAATTATGGAGAAGATGGTATGTCAACTGGGATATTTGTAAGTAGAGACAATTGAATACTTATCCTTGGGTGGTATTTGTAAGGCAAACACCAGTCCTAACCCCTTGAAACTCGAATGACAGTTGCAAGCCATTCTTATGTATATGTCTAGTTGACTCCTTGCCTTGAGATAGGCACCGATCTGTTCTTGTGAAGTAGTTATGATCCAAAACCCCTGTCTTGCATCCAAACCATAATTTCAAACCATTCCATAATTTTAACCTATTAGTTGTAGGACTAGGATTAGGAACCCCTGCATACTCTCATACTTGACCAGACAAATATGTCCAAGAACGTTGCCAACCTTGTGATTTGTCACACAAATCTTGGTCCAGACATGAGAGTATTCTACCTATTATCACAAAGCTAAATCTTTCTGTCATGGGGCAAGTCAATGTTACATCTTTAGCAAATAGGGACACCCCCCTTGGTACGGCAGAACCAGAAGTGAAGGGGAGGCAGCTCATGCAACCTCCCATATCTGTTGACCCTCTGCTGATTCAGGAGGTAACAGATTTGGTGACTCTAATGGGAAGATCAATGTCATATCCATGAAAGTTTGAGTTTAAAGGATTGAAGAAGCAGACCTGGAGGTGTTTGTTACAACAAAATCTAAAAAGTTATGTGTGTGGCTCTGCTGTGGGAGAACCTAGAAACAAATCAATTTTTAGCTTCAACTTGTTTGAAGCTTATTCCTCTGCCAAGGAGGTGGTGACTCTGCATATAAAGAACCTGATAAGGGGACACCAGAGGTGTTGAATTTGCAGTTGCTGCAACATATCCATGTATTTTCATAAGTTTTGAAGGGTTCCCTATTTGGTGAAATAGCACTAGTCAAAAGGGAAATATTGGTGATTAGATGGCATACTTTTGTGAGGACTTAGTTTGCATTTCAAAAGGAGTATGCAATATTGTTTAGAAGACTCATTTGAAGGACTTTATGAAAGCTGAAATGACAGTTTGTATTTTAAAGGCCTAAGGTCATTATTATGATTGAAAATCTGATTTGAAAAGAGGGTTGCAAAAACATAATGATGTATTATCAGCCCCTGCACCCTAGTAAGGTGTCAAATGCAACCATGTATAATAATCAGTCCCAACCATGTAATAAAAGAAGTTTCAGCATTGATAGATATAAACCCATAAATTTTGATGGCATTTGTGGCTATGCAAATGCTTTTCCATCTAAAATCATAAAGTATTTGCCCAAATTCAATGGTGCAAAGGATGAATCAGCTGAGAAACACTTGCAATAGTTTATAAATGTGATAGATGATTTTGAGATTGACCATTAAGATGTAGTTATGAGATTATTTGTCCAATCTCTAGATAAAGATGTGAGGGACTGGTTCTCCTATCTTCTAGCTTACTCTGTCAGATCTTGGCGTGATTTTAAATCTACATTTCTAGAACAATATGGTGAAAGAATTTCTAAATATGTAGTTATTAGTGATTTTATGTATATCCATATTGAAGAAGATGAGTTGATCCCAGCGTTTAACCTCAGATTTATGAGGGCATTGAATAGAATACCAGAATGCATGAGACCTAATGATGCATTGTGCCTAGTTGTGTATTTGGGAGCATTTGATAGGAAAATTAGCTATAGATTGAGGGACAAGGAGCCCACCACATTGCATCAGGCACATCAGTTTGCAATTGACATTGAAAATAATTGGAAGTATGGGATTCAAAAAGGGTATTTCTCTAAAATTTTTTGCTACCCTAGGGCTACCAATGTTGATAAGGGATATAGTTTAAATGTTGGAGATGAATGTCAAAGTACTCACACCCCTACTGTCCTAGTTTTTGCATCATTCCAAGTTGATGATGTTTCTGTTATAGACGAGGATGTCCTATTTTGCCCAGCAAATGAAGTTGATAATAATATTTTTTCAAGTAATATTTGCATGCTAGTCCTAAACAAAGAGCATTCATTGTTTAAATGATCCAGTTGTGCAAGGTTATGATCATATGGATCAAGAGTCAATATCAGTTTCATTAGGAGGCATTAGAGGACTGGAAAATGATGTAGATAGTTCAACTTTAGAGTGCATTGAAGTAGCAAAAATTTTGTATGTGGGGAAATCAGAGATTAAAGATGATAAAGATGATATCCATGATCAATTCATGGATCAGGTTTGTTCTTCTTATGACTTTAGATTTGATAATGAAAAAGAAATAGATTGTCATGAAGAAGAAACAGAGACTTTTGCAATGAGTGTGAATCCCCTTTATGATGAGCCTGCAGAAACTTTTGATATTGTGAGTTATGACATTCATTGGTGTAGAATTAACCCTTTGTTTGACAATGATAATACTGATTTGCAAACTGTGGATGATAAATGCTTAGCATCAGTTGTTTCAAACATGTGCAGTGATGGCAATGGGTGTGTAGATCAGGATTTATTTTCTATGTCACTGAGTGATATAAATGATATGGAGGGTCTCATATTTTCTGAGTGTTTTCCGTTTTTGGATCAGCTGGATATGTGTTTGGTTATCTACAATATGAGGATATGTTGTTTGAAGATTATAGCATGCATATGTTGCTTAATGCTAAAGGAATTTATAGTATGCATGGCTGCATGTTTGATTTTGAAATGCAGAGTGATAGAGGTTACAGTGACAGTGGCAAATTCATAAAAATGGTGAAACATGTAATTGATCAGATCAGCATGTGGGCAGATTGTTTTAAGGTTTCTAGCTGTGGTTGGGATTATTCAGTTTGGAATCAGGCATTTGACAGGATAAAGTTGTGGTTCTTCCTTTTTGGCTGCCCGGGACTGCCAAAATAATGTTTAAAAATATAATTTCTGTGTAGGTTGGTGCAATATTTGACTCTATTACCCAATGGATAAGGCCTAATCTGTGAAACTAGAGATTCTAAGGTCCTCGCCATGCCTGCAAGAGGAATGTGTCCATAGACGGAGCCTATGTTACCGCCTGCATGAGCAGTCTGGTTTCAATTGAAAAAATGCAAAAAATTAGTTAAGGTGCAAGTGTCTTTATATATACAAAGGTGTTTGTATATACATACAGGTCAAATGTGCATTGGCGGGTCAGAAAACTCTATCGCCCTTTGAAAAAATCAATTAGATACATTTTTGAATGCATATCGGGCTTTGAAATGTGCATATAGAAAGGGGGAATCTTTCGTAGATTCCTGGGAATATTCCCGCTTTGTATATCGGGTTGCATGTGAAGGTGCAAGAAAATATACAAGGGTGCAGATGCATTTGCTATAGTGCTAGAGATACAAATGAAAAATATACAAGGGTGGCATATTCCAGGAAAGATTACCTATTTGTATATGCAGGAGCGAATGTATGTTTGCATTTAGATGCGTTCCTGGAATATTCCCTCGTAAATTCTGTACTTGTATAAAAGGGTATATGCAAGGGGCCTTGTATATTCGACAACATATGAGGCAGCAAAGATACAATTAATGGGGCCCACCTGTTGTATGTGCATTCGTTTGTATGTTTGCACATACAAGCCGATATACAAAAGAAGACAAACATTTCAGACCTAAGGAAGAAATCAACTGCAGTGAATAAAATTTGGGGTCCGCAGCATGTATATTGGGCGCTTGTATGTGTCAGTGTACATTTGAAGGATACAAGGGTTAAGATGCAAGGCAGATTTCAAAGTAACTTCAGCAAGCTTCATAAAATTTGAAATCCGCCTTGTATGTATAAGGAGAATCTATATGCGCATCTACGAGGAAATATGCAAGGAAAGAGGATACAAGGTGGACCCAATTGAAAAATCCAATTTGCTCTATAACAGTTTGGGGTCCGCCTTGTATGATGAACAGTTGTATATGCATTTGCTTTTGCATATACAAGGGTTTTTGACAGGTGAACAGTGGTGATTGTATGTGCATTTGAACATGCATATACAAGGTGAAAAAGGCAAAATGAAGAAGCAGAAACCCAGCGATAGCAAAAGGTGCCTACGTGGCATGATCTAATTGGCTAGCGACCTGGTCAACGTGATTTTGAGGCCGTTGATCTCAGTGATAGGAGTGGATTGATGGCCTTGTTTTGAACCTGTAGCGATGGCTTTTCCTGAGCGTGTGCGGCCATTTTTGAGCAGGAAAAACTCCAGATGCATCTGTTGTTGCATCCTACGGGTAGCTGAAGTATTGATGGTGGTTGTGCAGAAGAGGTATGGATCGAGTTGACAAGTTCAACCACTTGATTAATGAAGAAAATCCTTGGGCCGCAGTGTAGATCCCAATCTCACCTACTTCGTCCTCTGTTTCCCATCTGCTACATTGAATGTTCTTTAAGCACCATTTCTCATGCATTTTATCTGGCAAATTTTTGTCTTGCCTTGTAAATTCTGTTGAGTACACAGTCTTGCTATAAAAGGGAAAACGGTGTCACTCTTTGTTGGTTGTTGAAGACTTGGGCAATTTTTTGTGTGAATAACGAAATACAGAGCATTTTCTGTCTGTCGTATCTCTGTGGAGTTTATGAGTTTTATTTGAAGTGTATCTTGCACATATATTCAGTTTCTTGTCATTGTATATGAAAAATGCATTATTGCATGTGTTTATCTATTTGTCTCCATTTGTTGTATGCATTTTCTTCTTCTGAATTTGGTTGCTATGGGTTTTTCAAATTCTAGAATACAGATTTATGTATTGCATGCTTAATCTCTAACTTCCATTCAAGGAGTGGATTAAATTGTTTTAGGTTAAGTATGGAGAAGATGGTATGTCAACTGGGATATTTGTAAGTAGAGACAGTTGAATACTTATCCTTGGGTGGTATTTGTAAGGCAAACACCAGTCCTAACCCCTTGAAACTCGAATGACAGTTGCAAGCCATTCTTATGTATATGTCTAGTTGACTCCTTGCCCTCAGATAGGTACTGGTCTATTCTTGTGAAGTAGTTATGATCCAAAACCCCTGTCTTGCATCCAAACCATAATTTCAAACCATTCCATAATTTTAACCTGTTAGTTGTAGGAGTAGGATTAGGAACCCCTGCATACTCTCATACCTGACCAGATAAATATGTCTAAGAACATTGCCAACCTTGTGATTTGTCACACAAATCTTGGTCCACACATGAGAGTATTATGCCTGTTATGATAAAGCTAAATCTTTTTGTCGTAGGGCAATTCAATGTTACATCTTTAGCAAATAGGGACACCCCCCTTGGTGTGGCAGAACCAGAAGTGAAGGGGAGGTAGCTCACGCAACCTCCCATATCTGTTGACCCTCTGCCGATTCAGGAGGTAACAAGACCATCCAAACAAGATCACAATGACCTCTCTCTTGTTGTATAAGGTGGTTAGCCTCCAAGAGATAGTCATCACACATAGGTGGGTAGTGGTCCTAGCTATATAACAACCTCACATACCCCCATCCTCAAGGTTTCATACATTTTCTTCCTTGCATACACTCACCAAGTCTGCCTCATATGTCCTTGGAGAGGAATCATAATATGACACATGGATGACATCGAAAACAATAAGGATAAAATAGTTTAGCCACCAAAGTCATAAAGAAAGATCAAATAAAAATTCAATTTCAACAATAAACCATCACAATCAAACAGAAACAAAATGTTAGCTTTCACAGTCAATAGAAAATCATTAATACCATAAAGAAAATACACAATCTTCAAAATTGCACTGTACGACACTGCGTGACTAGATACTAGCCACCAAACAAGGAAGGAGGGAACAATATCAGGCTATGGCAGTAGCCCTCATGTGGTGTGGATTGAGCACAGCATCCACATGGCTCAGAGTGTACTCCTTGACTACACCATGCATCGTGTCATCACACGACATGAACTAGCCAAGTGGCCCACGCACTCCTTAGCTGTCCACATGGGATGTGTACCTGACCCACATCTCACATAACGTCTCAGCATGACATGGTCATACGCTAGCAAGAGAAGGTACATACTAGTCATATGCTGCATGGCAATGTGTCTGTGGCTCTGTAGAAGTAGGTATGCATAGAACACACCCCACATACAGACACCTCGTGGAGAAGGCACATGCAGGTACTCACCATAGCCAGAGGTCTACATGGCTAGGACATACCCATATGCTAGCCAACCCAAACACTATCGAAAGAAAACATGAGTATCCCTCTATAAGTGTACGAGGCCCCATTATGCTCATCACACAAGTAGGCTATCATAACACAATCTCATAGTGCACCTTCACGTGTCTATGCACATGGCATCATGTCCTCAAGCTTAACTTGCTACCATCAGCGACACGGTATCATCACCAGTACTGTGTCAGAACATCAGTGGGGTGTGGCATCATATCCATTGCATCATGTTGGAACATGTGTAAATACAATATATATAATGCATATATGAATATATCAATATGGGGCTCCTCAAGCATCACCTCTCATACAAAGGAGGTTGACTCGCTAATACTAGATCAATGCCCCTATAGGTAGCTAGGCAATGCTAGTTCAATGTCCCTATGGATGGCCAAACATATATTAACAAACTAATACTGATGTACTCAAAACTGTGGGGATTAGGCTAGCACATATGGATCAAGTACCTTGATCTATCATAAGGGGAAGTAGTGAGTACTTTCCTCAGGATCGGTTTGATCTAAGACCGCTCTATGCCACAATATGCATATACTGCACACCCCACGCAAGGAACTTTGTGGCTACTACTACCCCTTCATGGACTAAGGGACTGGAGAACCAAAAGAAGAGAATCTACGAAACCAACTTTTGGCTACTCTCATATATATATAAATTTCAACCACACATGGGTTGGCCCTCAATCAGGTAACAAACATGCACACACATAATGGTATGGTTAATCCCACACCTAAAATACAACATATTCCCCATGGATGGGTACCCAGTATCAGCATCCCATGGGCACACAAAGCAAGTATAGGGTATTCACAACACTCAACCAATGCACAGTTACTGCTTTCTCACATTTATAGGGGGATTACATTTATATACTCAATTCCATTACTTTTCAAAAGATCACATACCATAAGTACATTTATTTCCATAACCAATCATATCATTACCTATTATCCATAATCCATTTATTGTATAACATTCTATAACATATGCATATGCAAACTAACTTTTCTTCTACACAATAAGAATTTTACATAAGTACCATGAATCCCTAAATGCATCCAAGAATTATTAATACTTCCAAATCAATATTCATGCATCCAGACTTCAACAAATTATGTACAAATTCCATATTCACAAAATAACAATAATGATTCTCTACTCAACTCTTACTACTTCATGTAGGTCTTTCCTAAACACAAACAACTCTTACTTCATCACAAGTTCTTCAAATTTTCACATAACAAAAGGATTCACATATTTGTTCCCAAAACACAATCCCACATTCTCTCAAACTTTATCCCAAGCCAGTACAAGAAACACTAAATCTTTACACAGTGATTATGCCTACTCAAACATCCTTGTTCTATACCTAGGCTTAATTACTTCACATGTTACCCCCTCATAACAATTCAACATCCAAGACATTCAATGCAAAAATCCTTACTATTTATATGATAGTAAGAAAAGAGAAAGACATTACATCATAGGTTTTAGCTACACATAGCAACCAGGATGTTCAAATAAGAACACAATCATCATAATTTCTCAAAATAGAAACCTAAGTCTATGCACTAGCATCTCATTTATTCCAAAAAAGTAGACCTTTCCAATAAAAACATATCACATCATGTAATGTAAAACTTAATCACATTAATTTACTTCAAAATGCATAGATTAAATACCCAACAACTACACTCAGTCTCATTCATAATCTATCTTTTATGCATAACCAAAAGTAAGGAGTGCAGTTTCAAGAGAACATAAGATCCATCACTCAAGTAATTTCAAACATAATTCTTTGATTCACAGTCAAGGTTTATGCATACAATTTTAAGGCCTAAATGATTTCTTATTATAATGTGGTTTAAGACTATTTCCCTTTATTAACTATATGTGGGTTAAGAGAAAGAGGAAACAAAATAGTTTAATTCGATGTAAGTAACTTGCAAACACAACCTTTAGAAACAAAGCATCCATATAAATTAAGTCACACTTCCTAACCAAATCTTAACTCCCACCCACAGGTAGATTTTCCATTTCTAAACACAAGGTCAGAATTACATTACATAACTTTGCATGTATTAGAGCAATCACAAAAGATAGACAATAATTCATTTATAAACTACCTACATACTTTTTCCTTAGTCTATTCTAACAACCCTTTTACGTACAGTATATTCTTAATATTATGAAATGCACTGAACAACATATGGGTGTAAACACTTGTGCAAACCATGGAAAAACACACGAAGAGATGACATACTCAAACTAGGACTTACCTTTTAAGCCACATAACATATATTTCCACTTACACAGAACCATGTAAGTAACCTAGCTATGCATAACAACATCTTATCCTAATGCACATTTAGTCAAGCAAAAGAAATCCACATGCCAACATGTTAGGTAATTAGTCTGAACCTGCACATGCATTCCAAGACTAAATTTGTACTTTTAAGAACTGGAAGTCATGGAAATGAAACAACATCATGCAAGACAAAAAAAATCAACAGTTACAAGCATCCAAGTAATCACCCCCAACAGGAGAATGCACAAAGTGTCTAATCCTCTACCTAACATCTTAACTGGGTGTTTAGATTAAAACATAGTATCTAATACAAGGGTCCCTATGACCTTCTAGCCATACATCAGATATTTGAGAACACATGCAAAGAGAAAGTTACTATAACTAGACATGGGTGACAATGTTAACCAGAGATCCCAGTGCTGCAACCATCTCTCTGATACCAGGTGTAACACGCTCGCCAAGGAACCCCAAAGGACAACACTAAACTAGGTCAAATTATTCAAATAAATTTTCTCTAAGGGAAAAGCAAATAACAATCGAATGCATAACATAACATAATATATAGCTTACTTCCTTATGAATAAAATGCCTCCCTTCAAGGTATTCCAACTTACTTCCTCTCTCTATTTAAAATGCCCAAGTATATAGCTAACAAACTGGAGCAGATACAAAGAAATTTCTTATGGACAGGTGTGGAAGAAAAAAAGAGAATGTCTCTGGTCAAATGGGAGAAGGTTTGCCTTCCTAAAACTCATGGTGGTCTTAATATTAGATCTATAAGAAATATGACTAAAGCCCTTCTTTCCAAAATCAACTGGAATCTGATTAACAGTAATAAAGAATGGGGAACCATTATGTAGGCTAAGTACTTACAGGGTGCTGACAACCTAAGTTTCCTTTATTAGGAGGGGCTCCCTCAGGGTTTAGTTATTTGGAACAAAATTCTCAAATCTAGAAGCTTAATTAAATAGGGGATTAAGTGGAAACTGGGGAATGGTAATATTATAAATTTTTGGGAGGACCCTTGGGTTGTTGACAAGGCCCTTGCTACTCAGGAGGAAAACGAGGTTATTGTTGATATAGCCAAACAATTTTTTGGGTCAAAAGTATGTTAATATATTCATCATGCCAATGGTATTAGACTTTGGAAAAATCTTCTTGAGTGTTGTAATAATCGTCCCGAGCTTATTCTAAGAATGAGATCTATACAATAGTTGTTGGTGGGTACCAGAATTCCTCTCTTTCCTAGAGAAGATGAGTTACATTGGTCACCTGACAAAAGAGGTCACTTCTCTATTAACTTTGCTTACCATCTGCTAATACCTGATGTTCACAGAAATGAGCTTTGGAGGAAAGTCTAGAACCATAAACTTATTCCTAAAGTGAATATGTTTTGGGTGGGCTATGGATTATAATAAGATCTTAACCCAAGATAATTTGCAAAGAAGGGGTTTCTCTCTGGTTAATAGGTGTGTTTTGTGCCTTAAGGAAGAATAAATAGTTCCTCATCTAATTCTTCATTGTGACTTCGCTAGGGAAGTTTAGAGTATAATTCTACAGAACTTTGGCATACAGTGGGTTTGCAATAAAGATATTAGAGAAGTTATTGCTAATTGGTTTCCTACTTTTTCTCATCCCTAGCTTGTGGAGCTCTGGAACCAAACTATTCCCTTCATTGGTTGGACTTTGTGGAAAGAACGAAATAATAGAATCTTTAGGGAAGCTATCACGGAGTCTTCTCAAGTTTATCAGTCTTTCTCTAAGCTCCTCATTGAAAGTGTTGCTAGTTCTCATATCGAAATTGCTGATAAACCCCTCACTCAAGAAAAGGAAAGCATTGCTGTCAATTGGATAATTCTTAACCAAATTCCTGCTCATGACAATTCAAAGCAGACTTGAGATTAAATGCAAGATGGAATCCTCTCAGGTCTGATTGGCGCAAACATAATTTTGATGGGGCTTCAAAGTCCAATGGAAAGGCTAGTGGTGGTGGGATTATCAGGGATGATAGAGGGGAGCTTGTTGCTTCCTATGCTAGTGGTTTAGGTATTCAAAGTAATAACTATGCTGAGGCCTCTGCTCTCTTATGGGGAGTTAAATTGGCTATTTCTTTGGGCATTCCTCATTTGCATATACAAGGGGACTCTAAACTTGTCCTTGATGCTGTTACCAATGCTTCAGTCTATAGGTGGAGGCTTAAGGATATCATTGTGGATATCCAAATTCTTATTCAGAGAATTTCTAGAGTGGAATTATCTCATATCTACAGAGAGGGGAATAGAGTTGCTGATGCTCTCACAGATTATGGTCAACAATTTATGAATTAGCGATGTTGGCACAAATATAACAATATTCCCGTTAACATAAGGGAACTAATTCAAAAAGAGATAACTTGTCAAGGATGACTCATCACATTGAGAGTGCCAGCCTGGCTGGATGGTTTTTTTTGTGTGAAGATGATGTGGATGCTTAAGTACAGGGTTATTATGACATATTGTACCTTTCTGACTAATGCCATTTTGACATCTTTGATCACTCACGTTAAGATGAGTTGGATATGTGATGATGATAGTAAATTTAAAAATATCATATTCAAGCATGGGAAGACTTGGCAACGATTGGAGATTGTGAAGGCATTTCAGGATATTGAGTACTTGCACATGTTGGTTTATTGTTTCATTTATTATTTCATCATTCCCTTCAGTGCATCTAGAATTATCTCGTGAATACACTTTGTGGAAAGGTGTTTTCAGCTCTGTGTTCTCTGTGTTTTCGAGGGTAAGGCAATAATGGGGGAGACAGAATTTGCACTGAGCCAATATCTTGTTGTGAATTTAAGGACAATGTTGTTGTATGGCATTATTGCAAGGAAGGTGGCATAAGTCCTTTTCTGGAATGCCTGAATGGATATGATGAAAAATTGTCTATGTAGTGTGCCCTTTCGTGGCAGAATCACATAGTTACCATTGGTAGAATTGGGTTTCAAATCTTTGAAGAGGTCATAGCCATGGTGACTGGCCTTTCCACCAAGGGTACTAAGCTATAAAGGAAGGCTAAGGTGGCTGACCATCAGAACCAGAACCTTTTTCTAGGTAAGGGAGAGGAATTAGTCCCGCACTAGGAAGGGTTTGATTGTGCTAATGGCGAGGATGAGGAGAAATTCAAGAAACTTGATGAAATCGTGGAATTTCTGGTTAAAGGTTGGGAGGATGTATCTCCTTAGTCTTGTTTCTCTTTATGTTTTATGCTGTCTATCTACTGCTATATACTTTTTGCTATTAATCAACTATATTTGTTGTTAATGCTGTAGTTGGTTTGGGTGGCTCTTTTTGTTCATGAACCTTTGCTATCTCTTTTTGTACTATTGTTGTAAGGGTTCAGCCCTTGGTTTTTTTTGACTTATATAATAAAAAATATAATAATCTAAACCTAGGTCATCTAAGGTTCCTCAACTGTGTTACTCACAAATCAAGATTACAAGAAACAAAGGTTACATAAAGAGATACAAACGGAGATACATCCCAATTTACAAATACATGATAAGAGATATTCTAAAATAGGAACAAGACATCTCTCATGCATTTACAAAAAAATATAGTAAGAACCATATGTTCGTCCTTAGCATAGTGGAAAAACATATTCTTTGCTCCAGTAATCTTCTTAGTTAACAAACCTATATCTGTGCATCTAAAAGTGAACATTAGTTCCACAATGATTATCAATAAACATAAAAAGAACTATATGCTAGCCTAAAGCCCTAATGGCCGACCTAATGTCTCAAGGGCTCATGATGGCCTTTCCTATGTAAGTGTAGCGCAGAGACTTTGTAGTTCGAAACAACTAATTTTTCAACCATAAAGTTGACTTAGATACAATATCTCAAAAGGGATCATAATTAATTTCTAGAGTGTCATTCAAGATCTAGAAATCACAATAACTTTTTTCATTCATTGAGACATTCATGATCACACAAAATATAATAATCATTTCAAGGAAACATTAATCAAACTTAATTCCATTATTCACCAAGTATTGTTTTGTTATTCAATCAAGGCGAAACCACTTCCCATTAGTCAATAAATCTCTAACCAGAATAATATTGAATTTTATCTTTTTTACTACCTAGAACCATTTCCTTGCACCACATTAATTTCAATATTCATATCAATAAGTCTTTAATATCATATTATTAAAAAAGAGGCCATGATTCTTAAAACAACTAAGTGCATAAAGTAAAAACATCCTATTTTAAATATCTACTAGAGTATTGAAATTGCTAATTTAATCCTTACTAAGTCACTTACGTGAGGTGGAAGGATAAGATAAAGATCTATGTCATACAACCTCTTTCCTTTCTGCACCATATTCCACATGATTAATCTACTTACATATATTTAGATCCATTGTGCTATAGACATACACACAACTAGATCAAATGGTGTAGGAGCACCCTCAGGACTTGATGCCTATAGGAGGCAAAGTTTGAGTTTTTGTCTTATTTTGTGTTCTTCAATATTAATAAGGTCATTTTAGGCCAATATAAGTCATTTGGAGTCATTGAAGAAGGTTTGGTGTCATTAGTTGAAAAAAAATGAAAACATTGTCAAAAGTTGTCAAGTGTTATCATAACAATTTTTCTTGTCAAATGACAACTTTTTAAAAGTTTGTTAAAAGTTGTTAAATGGTAGTTGTAGGTTGGTTGGGGGAGTATAAATTGATTGTACAAGAATAAATATGAGCCTCCAAGTAGAATGGAGGGTTGGTGATTGGATTTTGGAAGTTGAAGCAGTAAAAATAACCTGTTTGCTGTAGTTTCCAAACATTTTCTGTTGTTATCTTGCATGGTATGCGTTTGTACAACCTAGTACTAGTCTGAGACCAATTGGGGATGAAACTACAGTGAATCTACTTTCCATTTTTTCTTGGTTTCATCTAATTTCTTGGATATTGGAATAAGTTATGGCAATTTTATTAAGGGTAGGTCTGTAAAGTTTAATTTTCAGAAAATGTAGTTTGAAAACATGCATGGTACGGCCTGGTACGACCTCATATCAGGGAATGTAATAGATGAATGGAAAGATATTTGTTTCTACTTTACAATGCTTTTGGTTTCATGAGATTTAACTAGGTTTTTAGAGAGTTATGTATTTTTACTAATAGTAGGTCTGAACTCTACCTAGGGTTCCTAGTTTGGAACATCCTTGTTTTGCCCTATTCCATACAAAACAACCCTAGACCATTATGACATATATTTACTAGGGGCCAAAATGGCAGGTCTTATATTTTGAATATCAATTCTGCAATGAAAGTCATGCTCAAAAAGGTCTAAATTGCTACACCCATGTTTTAGGCTTTAAGAGAAACTTGCCAAGAATGAACAAGAATGCATATTTGCATCATTTTATTGAAACCCTATTTGGAATGTGTCAAGTTATCCTTTTTTGAGTCCTTTATCTATATCATCAAAGTATTATAGTTGAATTACATTAATTCAATTTGTAAATGACATATTATCCCAAAGCATATAAAAAAGAACCTAATATAGAAAATGTAATATTAATGTCATTAGTAATCTCCTGAAATAAGAGGGAAACAACAACAACAATATGGCCACAAGATCTCCTCCCAACCATAGGATTGATGCTCAATTGACTCCTGAGCTCTAAGGGTCACATAGCTCTTCCCAACTTACATGGCTTACATTTCCAAACATGGCACAAATCAACCATTCATTCACATAACTCAAGCTTAACTTTAACACACAAAAATAGCTATTCATGTTTAACTCAACAAAATGGAACTCCTACCCACACAAACCCCAAAACACACAACATCCTCACAAGGAAACCAACTTTAACTCTTCACATAGATTTCAATCACAAATACACATTTAAACAAGGATCAACAAAGATATACATAGACCAACGAAAACTCCAATCATTCATTTTCATATCAACAAAACTCAAATCCAAAAGGGTAGATCTTACCAAGAGAATTGGCAACCCAAATATGGTAGAAACCCTCACTTTCTCCAAGCCCTTTCCTCCATCCTTCCTCACCCATCATTTCCTTTTCTTTCCATCACGAAATATCCTCCCAAATGAGGAAAAAAAAGAATAACGAAGAGTGAGAGAAGCCAAGGAAAAAGAGGGAAGCCCCCCTCTCCTTCCAAAGATAAGGAATGGCTAAATGCAAAAAGTTGTGTCCACTTAAGGTGGAAGTTTCGGAGTTAGAAAAAAATTCGAAATCGGGTTAACCAAAACGGCATCCCGCTTTTTATGAAACAGGATCCTGTTTTGCTTCGGGTTCCCGAGCCAAAAGCGGGATCCCGTTTTCAAGAAATGGGATCCCGTTTTGAGTTCCATAAAAGGTTAATATTTTAACCTTTAATTTCAAAACAGGATCCCGTTTTGAAAACGGGATCCTGTTTCAAAACAGGATCCCGTTTTAAAAATGGGATCTCGTTTCATAAAGGCTAAAATATTAACCTTTTATGAAACGGGATCCCGTTTTAAAACGGGATCCCGTTATTTAAAATTTGAATTTTAAGCTCAGGTTTTGCTTTGTAACCCGGTTCGAAAAATGCTTTGGGGACCCGAACCTGACCTCTGGACCAGGTTTGACCTGCAACTTGAAGGTCCTATCAATGTCACAACAAAATAGTGACTTTGGGCATATATCTGAAGGTCTATTTTGCAGAATATTTTGACGAAATTAAAACCCATTATAGATGAGACAGTGTAGATTCTAAATATGTAATTTTTTTTACAATTAGATTAAATTTTCTATTTTTTCATCAATTTCTGATGAAATAGGTCCATAAACTTGAATTATTAGGGTTTTTTAGTATTTTAATAACTTTTTATTAACATATTTTTTTAAAAAAAAAATTGTAGGAAAACGTACTTTAGACAATTCTTTTCAATTTAAAAAAAAAAAATTTTAAAATGTTAAGTTTAGGTCATCTTATGCATGACGTACACGATGATTTTTTAAAAGACCAAAAATGGCCAATAAAAAATTACAAAAAAATATGGAAAACGTGCTTCAGTGAGTTACAAATATTTTCCCAAAAGGATTTTGAAAAATATGATTATTTAGGTCAAAATATGGATGACGTACACGTACATGGTATAGTAAAAAAAAGTGACTTTTAAACAGTGGTTTTTAGAAACACCTATTCAAAATCACTTTCTATCATCTGGGTATTGAAAAAAATTACATATTTGGAAACTAGACTCCGAGTACTACATTTCATATTTAGTGAATTTTTCCAAGATTCCATCGTTAAGTGCTTCAAATTTTTAGGTCAAATGTGACAAATTCTGAAAATCAGGGAAAACACTTCCACTTTTTGGCCAATAAGTGGACACAACTTCTTGCACACACCCGAATATATATAGAAGGAAGAAGCCAACCAACTTCCCATAACTTCCCAACCACCCAACTAACTCTAGTTTTTGCCACTTTTCATAAGTTGGTAATTAGAGTGGGTTTTAGATTTTATTTAACGGGTTTTATGGAATGAAAGGATGCCTAACCCATAGACCTACCACCTAGGAAACTTTTTATACAATTAAAACCACATAAAGACTTCATAAAACATACAATAAGTAATCACATTTAAAAAGGTGACTCAATCGTCTAATAAAACAACCTCCCACACATGCACTACCCTTAAAAAACAAGGTTAAAACACATTCACAAGAATGAGATAAGGGAAATATCTATGTGACCCCTTCATCAACATTGGCTATTTTTTTTTACCTGTATACTTAACCAAAAGTGTCAATACTTCTCATAATTAATAGTAATTGAAACAAATGGCATATGAAAAATAACCTTTGAAGAATGATAATCAAATAGAGGATTAAATCTACACAAGTATAATTTAACTCTCCCTACTTCCATAATATCTTTTAGAGTCAAGCAATGATTGATCATACTATTTATTATCAAAATATTACCAATTATCAATAATCTAATTAACATGTAACAAGTACTACTACAAGCAAATATTTAATATCAATCATTACCTTTATATTCACACTTACTCACACTCATAATATAAAATCACCTAACATGATGCAATCTATTTGATATACATAATAATATTACCAACAACAAAACATCTGGATCATTGCATACTTACGTAGATAAGGAATATAACTCATCTAGCTATCACACAAAATCACAACAACCACTAGTTAGTTTGTTAACAATCAAAGTATAAGCAACCTGATGTATAGAAACAATAATCACTAATGTATATTGTTCAACATAAAAGATCATAAAATATAGGACATAAACCATCCATGACTAGTAGGATCAATAAGTCCACAAGGGACAGGGTCTTACACTCCCCCCCTAGGATTAGGCTTCCTCCTGGAAGTCCCTAGAAATGAAGGTAAACACAAACACTTGTCAATAATATTTTATGTGAAAATTACCAAGTATGAGAAAAGCATATTTTCTCTTCCAAGGCATTCTAAAATACTAGGCAACTTACATTTTAACTGTCTACTCAAAATATCATCTGTCCATGTTGCACAACAATATTGCAGTTGTCAATTTCAAACATCAACTGCTTAACATCATTTGCACATACCTTTAAATATCCCTATTATTTTACCTTCATCTCCAAGTTCCAAAGCCAAGTACTTGCACATCCATGGTGAGAATGGAGGGGCACTACATAGCTGTAACACCCTCGCCAAGGAACCCAGACGACAACACTAACTAGGTCAAACAAGAGGAACAATTTTTTTTTACTATAGAATGCATAACTGGGTAATTAAACCTAGGTCTTCTAAGGTTCCTTGACTGTGCTACTCATGAAACAAGGTTACTAGAAACATTTCATTAACCACAAAAGATGAATATCACATTAACTGATATTATTCATTTCCACGTGTGACAACTAAAAATCAACATTAAAGATCATCTTCTAACTACTATCACAATTGATGCACTAATTTACAGTACTCATTAATAGATGAATCCATCAACAACAATTACATCATTACAATAATCACCACGTTGGTTTCCTCAACACATGGGAGAGATTACAATAGGATACATTAAGAAATACAATCTGGTATACAACTAGTATACATTACGTGAAAGGATTGCCTTCGCAAACTAGAACATTAACTAGAGTCCACAGCACAAAGAACAATCTCCAAGCTCATGAACATGTAGCAAGAATACCCAATGGAGAAAAAGCACCAACCTTTTGACCATGTGGAACCCTGAGGTCCACCCCCCATGCTAGGAGATAACACAAGATCCCACATTCAATGAACAATCAGGAGAATGACATACTAACATATGAAATAGGGTTATACCTGACACCAATCACCATGCTGCCAACAATCAACATCAGTTACACACTTAACCGCACTTCCAAAGGCACTCACACAACTGAGAGAGGAAATACAACTAGGGAGTGCTAGACTGCAATATGTAGGAGTGTCATCACATAGCTTGATATGGGTTGTCTTGGTGGACCTTCCTAGGCCCCAGTGCCTGTCCTGGGTCATCCTGGTAGCCTCTCCCAATCCCCGGCCCCCATACAAACTCATGCGGAACCAACATACCTTTCATGAGGACAAGGCAGTTGGTCTTTCCATTCCAGGCCTTCTCATCTCATCTCAAGCCTAAACGAGCACTTGGGCCATGAGTGAGACATTAATTATCTTGATTAATGTTAATTCTACCCATTTCCCCTTAGTTCATTATTGAGGTTATCACTGGATTAAGAAACCCTCCAATGGGTTGTCCTTGACACCACTTTGGGTTCTTACCCCCATTGAGAGCCACTCCCCCTACTTGCAACTAGTAAACCCTACACAAAGCAAGTCATTGACCATCTTTCCCTTTAATCACAAGCACATAACATAGAGCAAGGCATTGACCATCTTGCCCACTTATCATAATCTCATGAATCCATACATAAACAGGAGACAACACCCTTAGGGATTGTTCGCACAATGCACATGAGCAATGACACAACCGAACCACTTCCAAGGTTAATGACCCTAAGGACAATTTATACAATATAGTCCCTCTTAGGCCTATGAAAACCAACATACTAAACACATCTCCCTTACATAAACTTTACACAGATGACGCCCAACTTTCAACAATTACCAAGACACTTAAACCAATAATCAAGACACATTTTTACATTATAACCATGAAGACATTCCTTTTAATTAGAGCATAAAAATTTAATTCAGTATTCAAGGCACATCGGTTACTAAAGACAATTAATCATGGCAAAGTTAACAGTGTAAAATTCTAACAACACAGGTATACTTTGTTATTATCAAATCTATACTCATTCAATTTTCGATATCTGAATAAACCAATTCCCTCAATTTTATACACAACCAAATATTCACTATAATTGGTTATTCTATTCAACGTCACTATCAAACAAATTACAACATTGGTAACAACTATATTATACATTTTTCTTTTCTAAACTAACTTAATTAACAAACTTCTATCTGTCATTCTAACACTAGCCAAGATTGGCTTAGTTAACAAATTTAATGCTTCTACAACCTATTTCCACAAGGTAAATTAAAACATAATTATTACCACAATGTATTTAATGCCAATTAAACTATTCTACAAAATAAATCGATAATTCCAATATCCATACTAATATTTGATAGAGATTAGTAATAACAAGCATGGTATAAAAGATCCTATACAATATTTTACCAAATATAACAAAACAATAAGATACCATAGAAGATTATTTTTCCACGAAAGTAATGAAAAGATACAAATAAATATACATCAATCATTTTGAGGCCCAAGTGCACAAGATATATAATATGTAAACCCTATTATTTATTTATATTACTATTGTTGTAATCTATATGTATAAAACTAACAACAAAAAGAAAACTAGTAAATAGTGATCGGCGTATGCTAAGTTATAATTGAATCTTATATACTAATCTTAGAAATACCATTTATAATCTCTGCATTAGTGTTTAAAAAATGAAAACCCTAATTATTATCGTGCACCAATGAGATTTGTTGAAATGTAATTGAAATTGGTAGGTGTAAAACCTAACTCTCAACCTTTTCCAATGCCTCTCTACCAGCATAGAAGCTTAGAATAGGCACGTGATCTATTTCACATAACTCCTCAAAGAGATGTAATCTCATGGAATGCCATGAGTGTAGGATATGCACAAAATGGATTTGGTGAAAACAACTTTAGAAACTTTTGAGAAAATGCAATTGGCAAGCGTAAAACGAACTCACAACCTTTGCCAACATTCTCCTGCTGTGCAGACTTGTGGAAGAAAGGGAGCTTTGGAATGGGTATGGACATCCATCATAGCATAAATGATAGAGGAAGTTAGTCATATGTTGTAGTTGCAACAACCCTGCTAGACATGTAGGCGAAATGTGGAAGCATAGAGAAGCCACACGAATTGTTAGACAACATGCCTCAAGGAGATATAGTCTCAGGGAATGAAAGGGTAAGTGCAAGAAGTTGGGTCCACATAGAGGGGAAGTTGTGGGTAAAAAAGAATCTCGACAGAAATGGGTACTCATTTTAAAAGAAATGGGTACCCATTTAGGAATGGGTGTTTGAGCCTAAATGAGTACCCTCTTAGGAATGGGTACCTGTTTAGGAATGGGTGCCCGATCCTAAATGGGTACCCATTTAGGAATGGGTACCCATTTCTATATAGATATTCAAATTTGAAAAAAATTATGTGCGCTTTTTTTTCCCACACAAAAGGAACGGGTACCCGTTCCTAAAAGCTTAGGCTTGGGAATGGCATGGTAAGCCAACCCCTTGCCTTGGACTTGCAAGTTTTTTTCTAAGTATAGAATAAGAGAAAAGATTGAGTTTACCTATATGGCTGATGACATTTTTTTCTGAATTTTCTTATGAAATTAAAATCCATTATAGATGATAGTGTCTAGTTTTCAAATATTTAATTTTTTTTATTGGACTTGTTTTTCTATTTATTATTTAATTTATGAGAAAACTAGTCCAAAAACGTGAAATGTCAGGTGTTTGTATTTTTTTAATAACTTTTAATTTTTAAAGTTTTTTGAAAAACAAATTATATGTCATTAATCTACACATCGTTATTTACACAATGAAAAAAAAAATCATTTTATGATTAGTTTTGCTCAAATTATGTTGGCCATACATGAGGGTTTTTGAAAATAGCAATTAGGGCCAATAAAAAATTAATAAAAAAAAAATTGGAAAAAAATTATAAAAAAATATCATCATCAAACTTCACTGTACTACACATCTTTCCCCAAAAGGATTTTGAAAAATACTTTTATTTAGGTCAAATTATGTTGGTGGTACAGGTGCATGGTATGGTTAAAAAAAGTGACTTTTAAATAGTGGTTTTTAGAAATGCCTATTGAAAATCAATTTGTGTTATCTGGGTATTAAAATAAATTACATATTTGGAAACTAGACTCCGAGTACTACATTTCATATTACTAACTTTTTAAAGATTCAATCATTAAGGGCCTCAAATGTTCAGGTCAAATGTGATGAATTCTGAAATTCAAGGAAAACGCTTCCACTTTTTGGCAAAAAGTGGACCCAACTTCTTGTACTAACCCGAAATGATGACTGGATATGCACAAAATGGATTTGTTGAACATGATTTAGAAACTTTTAAGCAAATGTAATTTGCAAGAGTAAAGCCCAATGCTAAAACCTTTTGCCATCATTCTGTCAGCTTGTGCCAATATGGGAGTTTTGGAACCAGTATGGATGTCCATCATACCATAATGGAGGGCGGTCTTTATCAGATATTATAGTGGAAATGCTCTGGTAGACATGTATGTAAAATTTTGAAGCAAGAAGAAGGCATGAGAACATCATGACAAAATACCTTATGAAATAAGGATAGTTCTAAAGCAATTATAGAATGGGCACAAATGGATTTGTTGAAAAGGATTTATAAACTTTCAAACTAAAGCCATTGGTATGTGTAAAGCTGATTCCCACAACCTACGACAATGTAGGGAAGTTAACAAACCAAAAGCAACTGCTAACTTTTCACTATGTTGGCAGAGAAATAAATCATGTAGAATTTTTACGATCCAAAACAAAATTAGCAACTCATTAAGATAGGCACAACGAATTATTCAGAGGGTTATGAACCATTTCCTTTTCTTTAAACAAAGACAAGTTTTTGAAGATGATAGGTGATGCTAAAGGAGCAATTTGAGAAAATAGGCTTGTGCTGATATAAAACACACATGTGAATTCTACAAGAGACATTCCTCAAAGCTACGACTACCATGGGTATGACAAGAGAAAATTTTCAAGCAAATGCAAATGGTAGGTATAAAACCTATATTTCATCCTTATTAATATTAAAGTTTATATGTAGAGCAGATATGCTGAAGAGTTGAAGCAATGCTAGTGAATAGGTAGAAACTCAAATTCGACAATCTATGCGAACATTCTCTTTGTCCGAACCAAAAAGGAAAGTTGAAATAGGGTAAGGTCATCCATCACAGCATACTAGAAGGGAAATAATATCAAATATCATAGATGAAGAAGCTCCATTAGATATGTATACAATGAGTGCAAGCATAAACAAGACTGATTGCACCTAAGAGATGTTTTCCTCATTGGAATAGTATAGATAACAAACTTTTAGAGCATATATAGAACACAAGTATAAACTGATTTAAAGGTTAAGACTCAAAAGAGGTCACCACATGCATTTCATTGCTTGCAGGAACACATAAATGGATTACAAAAAAGACTTAGATATCTTCAAGAAAAAGTATACATAAGTATTTTATGATTTCTCAATCATGGAGGATTAAAAGTATTAAAAACTTTCAAGAAAATGATATTTTTGGATTATACAGAAACTTACTTTGGGACATTGATGAAAAATAAATCCTGGACAAACCACAACATAAACTCCTCTTACTGGGAATGCTTTCTTGTTCTCCTCCTGTTCTCCAACCCCCAAATTCCCTGACCCAAAATCAAGAGAATGGAATTCATCCACAGACCCCCCAAACAAAAACATTTCCCGAGCAACTGCAATATGGGAAAATTCAACCAACTCCCACTAATAAAATTTATTAATTCTATAGTTAAAATAATTACAAATTACTCAATTGAAATAACTCACGCAAAATAGGTAATTCATTTACCCCACATTAACACATACCAAGTATTAATTATTTACCTGAATACATTCTAACTATTTAACATATTATTATTATTATTAATTTAACATTACATACACATTAACAATAATTTATTATATTTATTGGTTCACAAATAACTTATTAAATCTTAATAATAATAATAATATGATATAACCATGTTAAATATTATAGTGGGTTAAATAATAATATACTATATACTATAATATTTCTATTTCACCATAGGGAAATCTTGGCATATATCATTAAGCCACTGAGCAAGATAGATCTTCAATGCCAAATCAAACCTTATCACTAGCCAGAGCCAAAACACACTTGACCAACAACTCAATTAAATGAAGTCAAATGTCAATCAATTACCTAACCACTAACTCGAGTTAAAAAATAAGACTTCAAACAACACTGCCTAACCATTGACAAAACTAATAGATTGAACTGAACATGACACACATCCTCATCGAGGATGATGACTTAGGGTGTGGGACCCTGTACTATCTCCAGAACAACTTATCCATTGGGTTTTAAGGCACACTCAGACCTGACAATTCAGGTGGAGTTGATGCCTAGTACCTGCAACCTGCATCATAAAGATGAAGCATACATATGCATACTCACCTCATGGAAAAATAGTATAGACAATGACAGGGACCAAGACATCATGTGGGCATCACAAGTGAGGAACACGACTTCATCCCTCATCATACAATCACATCATGGAGAGATCAATATGACATGTACATAAAACATAAACATATCCTCATCATCATACAACATGGGTTATTCCATAATCATAATCACAACATAATAATCATCATGATAATCAATTCTAACATACAACAATCGTGGTAAGATCAATATCATAATCACCTAGAATGCAAGACAATGTCAAAGCATATAAGTCATTACTATCGCAAAAAAATGATCATCAAGATCCCATACTGACTATCATACGAACTAACATAACCGAAATCAGGAATGTCATCAGTGTGAGTACACCATAGGTCAATGTATTCATAACATTATATCTATCTACCATAATCATAGCATGGGAGGCGTCATATCCTCCCCACTAGAACTTGACTTACTCCCAGAAGTCATGGAAGCCCAATTGTGCATATTAGATCCAAAACTTCTTTATGTAAGAAAATATTTACAGAGAGAATATATAATGTCACACAAGAATATATTTAATTCAAGGCTATAATTGACCTACATTATCAAAAATACTGAGAAACAACAGTATGTGAAGGTAGTTGTGAGACCATCAGTCACTGATAACAACATACATTGGCAGATATTCGAAAGTGATGACCAAATAGCAAATTTTCTCATTGAAGAAGCCGAGTTTTTAGATGGTAATCCACAGAAATTACAACAATAGTTTGAAGACCGGATTGTACAGCTCATGACCAATAAGCTACCAAAGGGTCTTGTGACTTTGGAGTCAATTTTCAATTCAGATGACTAGTTGAGAAAAGAAAAAGCCACCATACTGATCAAGGAGGAGAAGTATGAATCAGTTGAGATTTTCAAGGCCAAACTTCTCAAGTTAGGAAATGTATGTACAAATGAAGATAAGCATGCATTTGTGTTGTTATGTCCAGAATTTGATGATATTTTTTCTTGGGAGTACAAAGACCTGAAAGTTTTTAACCCCAAGCTAGCTCAGCATACAATTGAGCTAGAATTGGGTGCAAAACTAATGAGGTAGAAGCAAAGGCCTCTTAACCCCAAGCTGGAAATTCTAATGAAAACATAGCTTAACAAGTTGATTCAATGAAACATTATTTTTCCAATCAAACACACTTCCTGGGTGTCCAATTTGGTTTCTGTTAGAAAGAAAAATGGTGAAATGAGGTTATGTGTTGATTTTAGAGACTTGAACAGGGCATCATTAAAAGATCACTATCTGTTGCCCTCAATGGAGTAGATTTTACAAGTTGTTTCAGGTCTTGAAAGATTTTATTTGTTGGATGGTTTCTTAGGTTATAACCAGATTTTGGTTAAGAAAGAGGATCAATATAAAACAACATTCACAACCAAATGGGGAACCATGGCTTATCAGAAGATGCCATTTGGGTTGTCAAATGTTGGAGCCACTTTTCAGAGAGCTATGGATATGGCATTTCAAGGCATCATGAACAAGTTTGTATTGGTTTATCTAGATGATATTACAGTTTTCTCAAGGGATGTAAAAGATCACTTTTCTCATCATAGATAGGTCTTTGAAAGATGTAGAGAATATGGAGTCTCACTTAACCTAAAGAAGTTTATCTTTGCTATCCATGAGGGTAAGTTACTGGGTCATATTGTTTCCAAACATGGGATCATAATTGATCCAGAGAGAGTAAGTGTTATTTCAGCCTTACCCTTACCATCCCACAAAAAAGTACTATAAAGTTTCGTAGGAAGAATCAATTTTATTAGATATTTTATTCCAAATATTGCAAGTTTATTGAAGCCTCTAATAGCCATGTTGAAAAAGAATTTTGATTTTAGCTTGACTAAAGAAGGAAAGAACAACTTTGAAGATATCAAAGCAGCTATAGCAGTAGCACCCACATTGATAAACCTACGCTTTTCATAGGATTTCATACTTTAAATGCCTATTTAAGGTAAAATTTGTAAGAGAGTTTGATTTGATGGTTTATGTGAATCCTCCTTTCACCTTAAACATTCAAGGACTTTAGGTTGAGTTGGAAATCTACTATCAGGCCTGCAGTCACTTGGAATGTAGGGAAGATTGGAATTGTGTAGATTTGTTGTTCAATTAAGCCCAATTATGCTCAAAACCCTAATTATGCAAATTCGGAAGCAAACGAATAAATTATGAAAAATGCTTGCACATAGAGATACTAAATGATAATCAAATGTGTACCATATTTTGAAGCTCAAGAAGTGGAACAATCGAGGATTAATGGCCAGGCACCCTAGACCAGTCCCAATCGTTTTGTTGGGATCTAGAAACCTTGTCTACAACCTATTCTTGTTGTTTCAAAGATTTTCCTATTACAGGATTTGGAGGACTAATGAGTGGGCACCCGAGTCTAGGTCCCTATTTTCTCTTCAAAACTATGATTCCAACAGTCTACGATTCTCTCCTGCAACTCAACTTTTTCTTCTCCTACAACCTGTAACATGCAATCATAGAAAAATGGGTTGCAGGTTGTGGTGTTTAGAGGCTTACCTCAGTCAAGCCCCGAAGAGACATTCAAGTCTTTTGAACACCGTTGTCAGAGATAAAGTGCATATCCCTGCGGGATAAAAGCAAAATCCAAATGATAAATAATTGAAAACATATTTGATGTCACCTTGGAGTGAAAATCTCATGGAAGGAACAAGCTCTTCATGCCATGAGGAGATGGTTGCTCAGATCTGCAAATACAAACACAATAATGACACAAATTCTGCTCTACAACACACAATGAATGCCCTGAATCCATACTGCCATCTAGTTTACAAATGAATACCTAAACATGGTTATATATACAACTACAAACATTCCCACTGAGAATTTTGTAATTGAAATTTACCATGTTTGTATAGGACCTAAATAAAGGTCGCAAACTAACACTTAAAAATTAGGCCTGCCCTAAAATAGGGCAAGACTAAGGTGCAATGCCCAAGTCCACCCCCTATTTCAGGCAGGATTTGCAATAAGTGCATCCCATGAGTCCAAATTACGATGGAAGTTTAGGGTTTTCTCATCGGGAAGTCAAATTATCATGAAAGATACTCTAAATACATAAACAAGACCTAGGAACTAAACCTTAACAGGGAAAATTCCCCAAGGGGACATTTTATGATGTAACATTTAGCGCCTACTTTAATATATGTATAAAGACAAGGCCAATACATGCATTAAAGTACATTCAACAAACATAGCAAACACACCAAGCATGAAGAAGACACGCTAATCACAAAGAAGATAGTAACAGGCACACAAAACATGGAGAAGATAGTTATAGCCATGCAAGACATAGAGAATACATCATGTAACACATGTAAAACATAGTGAATATAGTGAATGTAGTGAAGACAGATATGATTTTCTTTTTCTTTTTCTTTTTCTTTTTCATATATATGAAATGTAAATGCAAGTACAAGAAAGTAAACACACCACCCATAATGTAGGAGGGACTCATCGCCACTGGTCTTGAAACTGTATATGGGGAAACACACACAAAATACATGCCAAACAATTCAAACATGCTAAACAAATCCCAAAGCATAGGAGGGACTCATTGCCACCGGTCTTTAAACTATGGTTGGGAACAAACATGCAATACACACACACTTGGAAGACACAGAGAAAACACATTAGACAAGCGATGGAGTGTTCCTATTTCTAGGTTCATCACCATCTTAGGCACATTATATGCACAAACTAATGATTGAGCTTTACCACAACAATCACCAAAGACACACTTAAGGGTTGAGTTAGTCACAAAACCGCTCCTCGCCTCGCGATGAGGACTTTTGAAAATGACAAGATGTGTACTCTCCATGAGAAATACACCATCCATACCTCTGTAGAGGGCTTAATCTAGAAAAGGGATGCGATATCCCTACCTCCATAGAGGGCTTAAATCATAGATTTCAAACAAATCTCAGAGTGCAGGAGGGACTCTTTGCCACCAATCTTTAAGACTGCACCTGAAAATAAGCACATTGCTAACATCTACAGTAGACAGCTTACCTTATATATGCCCCCACCTTCAGGTCATTGATATTAGGTATCGATATCAAGCATGTTAAGATAGGAAGAAAACACACAAGGGAATACAAGCTCTAGTGAAGTCCATGCCCCCCGAAGCTAACATGTACTTTACGATCACCAAATGTTCCCACAAACACATCCGTGCAAGAAAAGTGTTAGTGTCCATATAATTATGATAAACAACAATGCATATGATTAATCACACAAAGATCCAAGGTTATACTATGAATTCAAAGATCAGGTATAACCATGGGGCTATACCACGAAAATCTCAAAACTGAGTGTCACCAAGGCGAGATTCAAAGACAAACAAAGTGTATAGAGTAGCAGTATTGTTATGTTTTGTAAGAGAGATATGACATCATCAAGCTCACACGACAAAGTGGACGGAGTGATTCTACTAGCCAAGCATCGGATAATATATATCAACCCCATCATCCTATAGGAACTAAGTCCAATTTTTGATTTCTTGCTAAAGGGACGCTAGGTTCACATCAGTATAATATGCTTTTCATCATCCACCCACTAGATAGAAATACTAGAGGAAGGGAAACAATAAATCAAGAGAGGAGAATCAAGTGTCTTAGGGATAGTCATATAGGAGGGTGCCCCCAAATCGGTTTGTTCTTCTTCTGACTGTACTGACTAAATTTGTGATAATCAGTGATATTGACCAACATGATTGATGATTTGAGAACACTAGTTTTTGGTCTACATTGTTGTTTTTGTATGGATTTAGCCGACTGAGCATAGTTCTTAATAAATGTTCTAAGTTTTCTTGAAGTCGACTACAGTTGATTGAATCTCTTGATGCGGATATATATAGCTGATGGATTTGAATGTTTTGAAGTGTGAGAGTGAGGTGATGATGGAGTAAGTGTGAAAAAGGTAGAAATAAGTGTGAAAGTGAAGATCTAAGCTTGGGTTATGGTTAAAGAGTGAAACATGGCAGAGTAAAGATGAAGTGTGTAAGATTAGTATTCTATGCTTAACCAAAACTGAATTTTTGCATTGGTAGATGCTATTCATCAATTCAAACATTCTGTAATCTTCTTGTAATCATTTCTATAGGCAGTGAGCCTCTTGGAGCAGTTACCTCTTGGCAGTGCGTCCTAAAGGCATGTGCCTTCCCCATTTGTAATACTTTTAACAGAGTATAATTTCTTGTGGATTAACCCTCACCATGGTTTTTCCCTTAACTCGGTTTCTACCTAAAAATCCTGGTGTTCATGTGTTATGATCTTGCTGTTTCTATTCTTATGTTCATGCTTCTTTTTTTTGAATGTATGTGGCAAATTAATTAAGGAACAAACTAAGAATTTTTGTAGAACACTGATTCACCCTCCCTCTAAGTGATCCTTAATTCCAACAATTAGTATCAGATCAAGGTTCCTTGGAAGAAGTTTAACAACTTGAGGAAGATCTGGGAAGGAAATAAAATGAATTCATACAACCTCTAGGAACAACTTAAACTTGCTCTAGAAGATCTTGATCAGTCCAGAGAAGAAGTCAAAGAACTGCAAGAGAACCTTAAAGATGCTAAAGACTTCATTGAGACCTTAAAAGAAAAATTGAGCAAATCTAATGAAAAGAGGAAGGAGCTACTTCTTCAACTAGGAAATTAGAATGAAGATAGTGACAAGGATAAGGCCATGAAAGAGAAGACAAAGGAATGTGAGAAGTTAGATAAAGAAGCTATTGTCCTAAAACATGTGATGGAATCCGGGGTGATGAGGCTAACCAAGGAAATTGAAGAAAGGAAGAAGACTGAAGAAACATTGAATCAATCTCTGAAAGAAAAAATAGAAGAATGCTACAGATTGGATAGAATAGCTAGCCATCTAGAGTCTGATCTACATGAAAACAGAGAGAATGAGGAAGAACTTGAAAGACAAATTGTTATTCTCAAACATGACCTAGAAGTTGCAAATGAATACAAGGAGATGCTCAAGATAAGCTTAGCCAAACTTGAAGTGCTACTTGAAAGTCAGAAGAAGGCTGATATTAAGCATAATCTTGGGCATGAGAAAGGTGAAAGCTTCAGATTCAGACAAAGAAATTCTCAATCAAGGAATGGAAGAAACATACCTAGAAGACCTCTGGTAAGACAACCTAATGCTCAAAGGTATCTATCTTTCAATGGAAATTGTTTCAATTGCAATAAATTTAGTCATACAGCTACTTAGTGCAGAAGCAGAGTAAATCAAAGTGGTCCATCCTTTTCCGGTCAATGCTTCAAGTATAATAGGTATGGTCATAGATCCAATGAATGTAGAAGTATGATAATTAATAACTCTAACAATAGAGGAAATGGCAATTCTTACAATAGCAAATGCTTTGCATGCAATAGATTTGGATATATGGCTAATCAGTGCAGATCAAGAGGAAATCAATCAAATGGGCAAAGAAATGTTGTGTGTTTCAATTGTAACCGATCCAGTGACATTGCAAAATTCTGCAGAAGCATAAATAATGAAAGAAGAGGTCTGGTAAATAGAAAACCAGATGAGTAGAGACAAGACAAGGGCAAGGGCAACGTTGATGTAAATGAGATCCAAAATGAAATGAACAAGACATGGGTAAAGAAAAGTGAAATGAAAATTGATAATGGGTCTGCACTAGAATCTGGTGCTGATAATTCCTCTGGGAATTAAATCAGGAGCTCTAGCTCAAGGGGAGCTGCATAAAAAATCTAATTCCTCGTACCAGTAAGTGGGTGCCTAAATCTAGAATGATGAATGAAGATAGAGAAGCCTGCTGTAGATCTGTTAAAGCAAATTCTGGGAAAAAAAACAATTGTGATTGATTGCAGAGTAATTGAAGTTCAACTGTAAGCATAAACAGTATAATTGGATCTATTAGGGCAAAGCATTTATTACAATGAATAATTAGGTTTTATGGAGGATAAAAGGATTCATTCAAACACTTGAGTCACTTTGCATTCAAAGAGAACAAGGAGGAGAGCACCTGAGCTGAAATTTCAAAGAATTGAAGTGAGAAGAACGAACTCGGCATCCAACCCTAATTCCGTGAAAAAGGTATTTTTCTGTGAAGCTTTAAACTTGTAATCTTTTGCAATTTCTACACCTTTTCTTGTTGATATTACTGAAAGGCCCCAACCCAAATTCAAGAATCATCCACACAAACCAGTAGAAGTTGACCCATTAGGTGCATTTCCAAGTGTTCCATATGGTGTATTGCATGTTGAAGATATTAGGGTCTATATTCATGCGAGCATAGATGAATTTGGGGACTCAAGATTTATAGATTTGTTCAAGAATAATCTAAGGGATTAAATTCACGGTCTTAAACCTGAGTATAAGGCAGTACATGATAAACATTTCATTTAGATTATGTGGTTTCCAACCTTCAAAGAAGATGAATGGGTCCGGTATGTTTTAAGCCGAATGCATGATGAGTTTATATGGATAATGAAACCTTTCAAGATCACCAAGGATGCCATCAAGGTTGTGACAGGGTTAAACTTATCTAGTGGACTACCAATGTTGAAGGCTATAAAGAATCAAACTGTGACTGATGCAACCGATGCCAAATTCGACAAAAGTGCAATGACTATCAATGGCATTATTGATCCGGATGTTAAGTTTACTTCAATGGTAATTGGTTACAAGATTTATCACTCCAGCAGGGAGAACTCTATTTCCAGAATGACCATATATGCTACATACCAAATGGTAAAAGAAAATGCAAATTATGACTTGTGTGAGTTATTGCAGAACCAACTATTTGAGAACTTAAACAAAATCAAGAAAGACACGAAAAATACCTTTAAATATGGTACATTGGTTCTATGTCTATTTTTCTACTTCATGAATGAGGTACCTAGAATAAAGGGTGTGCACTGGACTAATGATGAGCCAGTTGCTATTCAGATAAGAGATCATCTACATAGCATTGGTGACTATAAAGCACCGAGAACTGTAATCTGGGGATATTTCAAGGATTTTTAGAATATGATGCATTCTAGGGAAAGAATCCCTAAATCGGTTGTTGAGAAGTACAAGAATGAAATTTGTTTCATGGTGGACACTGATCAGTGCTTAATGGAAGTAGTAGAACCCAGAACTGTTTGGATCATGCCCATGGGGTATGAGGTAGATGAGAAAATTTTGAATATGTATGCTCAACACCTTTTAAGCAAGCCAAAGGACACAACAATTGAAAGATTTGGGACATATGAGGAGCGAATTAGGAAATTGCATGTTGAGCTTAGAAAACCTAAAACAAATAGGAAAGTAAGGAAAGAAGTTGAACAGTTGGCCGAGAACCTAGGCCTCACCAAGGAAGTTGTGAGGCAATTTAGGGAAAGAACTGAAAAGGTTGAGAGGGAGAAGTAGGATAAGAAACAAGCAAGTTGTCCAGTAGAATCCTCCTCAACACCAAGGACCACTAGGAGCTCTGCTATTTCTCCTGTTCCCCCAAAACCTACCAATCCTGAGAAACTAGAAGACAAATCATCTGGTAAGGAAAAGAAAAGAACAAAATTAATAGCAAAAAGACCATATGGCAGTTTGGAAAAAGAGGATGAAGAAAAGATAGATTTAGATGGTGAGCCTAAAGAGGTAAAGACCATAGGCACAAAAGTAGTCAAATTGTTTAAAGAGAAGAGTTCCAGAAGCAAGATGACAAATAAGAAGTAGAAATTAGAGGCTGATGTTGAAAAATCAAGTCCTGCTCTAGAAGACATTGTCAAAACAATCACTGTTGATGGTAATCTCAAACCAATAATTGAGTTTTATGATCTTTACAATGATGCTGACAAAAGACTTTTGGAAGAAGCCACTATCAAATACTTGAACGTATTCAATCGAGAACTGGTAGAAATTTTTTCAGAAGTTCCAAAAGGTTTGAGAGATATTTTGGAAATTAGGAAAGAAGCTACCAAGATAAAAGATATGGAGCTAAGGGAACATGTGTTACCCACTCTATGTCTAGTGATCTCTAGTAGAGAAGCAAAAAAAATCTTTAAAGAGGTCAAAAATGAATTCAGGAGTAAGAAAAGAATGAACAAAATGATGATTGGAGAGATAGAAGAAGTTGTCCAAGAAACTAAACAAATTCTGAGGAAAGCATTGGACAAGAACAAGTTCTTTGTAGTTTCAAATGAACCTGTTGATGACACACTAGTTCCGGATGATGAAAAGTAACAGAAGAATCAGCAAGAAATTGTATTAGATGACTCCTCTGCTTTGGAAGAGGAAGAAGCAAACAAAGAAGATGAAAAGATGACAAATTAAACTGATGATACAGGAGGTATTCAAACTCCTCTGAATCAATCTTGCAAAGAAGATACAGAGATGGATGTTGAAGCAGATGATCAAATTGAAGATGATTTATTGAAGAATAAAGAGCATGAATTAGAAGAAGGTGAGGACTAAGAAGTAAAAAAGGCCAAGGAGAAAAATGAAAATGAAGAAGAGATTGCAAAGGTTGATGGAGAGCCCAAGAAGGACAATCCGATTGATAGTACTGATAAGGATCAAATAAATACACTGTCATTTTGGGCAAGAGACACTAGAGAAGCAGTGAAGGAAATTCTAGAAAGGGACAAACAAATTAAAGAAGATCAGGACATAATTCAAGGTCCAATAAATTTTGATACCTTATCTCCGGTGTAGAAGATGAAGTTGGCTTCTATAGCTCAAGCCAAAGCAAGAGGAGACATACTGAAGTCTCACATAGAAGATAGCAAGCTACTTGGTCTGGCATCAGGGATCTTGGAGAAGATCATACCCACTTTTTAGAAGGACTATTCAGCATCCCCCTCTGGACATTTAAAGAACTTGATAAACTCTATAAGTACCCATTTTGAATCTCTTGAAAAGTCTGCAGAGGCCAAAGTTCAAAAGGAATTCAATGATAAAAGATTTGATGCTCTAAACGGGTTGATTAGAGTAGATAGAATGGTGCTGCATGATAGTTTAAAGAGTATTCAAAATGCTCTTACAGAAGGAGGAAATGTATATAAATTTTTCTTATCTTGTCCTAAAGTTATAGAAGATATTGAGGATAAAATAAAAGTGTCTAAGAAAAAACTATCTAGTGTATCCAAATCTTTTGATCCTATCTCAACATCAGTGGCAAGCAAGGAGAGTTAGGTAATCAGCTTGATTGAAGATATAAAGAAATTGACAAAAGAAAAGGAGAGCATAGAGGCAAGGATGAGTGAGCTCAAGGGACTAGTTTCCCCTAAAATGGAAGAAATGTTCAATGCCCTGACCGAAGCCCAAACTGTAGCTCAGTCAAGTGATCCCATTAATTTGTGGATGACATAGTCACAAGAATTTCTTTTTCACTGGCCACATCTCAATTTTGAACACTATAAAGAAGAGATGGGATAGTGAGTTGGTATAATTGAAGAATGTTTTTGGTGATATACTTAAGTTTATGTAAATAGGACTTAAGGATTGTTTGTACATATGCGGCCTGGTATGTAGAATTTTTGTATAAATTTTGGTTTGCAGACCCCACCCTTTTCCATTAATGTTAAAGGGGGAGTGAAGAGAAGTGAAAAATGAGGAATCCATCAAAGGGGGAGCATTGGAGAATAGTGAAAAGCATAAGTGTACTTAATAAGGGGGAGTTATTCTGACACTTAGTCATTTTCCACTAAATGTTGCCATCAACGCCAAAGGTAGAGATTGCTGGCAAGAGACATTGCTACGCATGACATGTGTTGTATTTTTGTGTGATTGTAACTGTCTTCTCCATGTTTTGCATGCCTATTACTATCTTCTCTGTGATTGGCGTGTCTTCTCTGTGCTTGGTGTGTTTGTTGTATTTCTTGACTGTATTTTAATGCATGTATTGGCCTTGCGTTTATGCATACATTAAAGTGGGGGATAAATGTTATGTAAGAAAAAGTAACCTTCAGGGCTTTTTCCTCTTAAGGTTTAGCTCCTGGGTCCTTTAGAATGCATTTCGAGCATCTTGCATGATTTTGATGACTCTCAATGAGAAAACCTTGAAGTTTAATGGTAAATAGGACTTATGGGATGCACCTAACATAAATCTTGCCTGAAATAGGGGGGAGGACTTGGGTGCTCGTGCCTTAGTCTTGCCATATTTTAAGTCAGGACCAATTTCAAAGTGTTGGTTTATGACCGTTATTTAGGTCCTATGCTGACACGGTAAGTTTGAATTACGAAATTCTTAGCGGGAATGTTTTTAGTTGTATATATAAGAATTATTAGGTTATCATTTGCAAACTAGATGGATATTGCGAATTTGTGGCTTGTGTGAAAGTGATTCAAAGGCATTCATTGTGTGGTAGAGCAAACTTTTGTGTTGTTCTTGTGTTTGTATTAGAAGATTTGGCATCCATCTCCTCATGGCATGAAGCACATCTTCTTTCCATGAGATCTTCACTACAAGGTGATATTAATTATGTTTTCTATCATTTATCATTTGGATTTTAACTCTATCCCACATGCATACACACTCTTTATCTGACAACGATGTTTAGAAGACTTGAATGTCTCTCTGGGGCTTAACTGAGGTGCGCCTCTAAACACCACAATCCCTAACCCATTTTTCTATGATTGCAGGTTATAAGCTGCAAAAGTAGAAGTGGAGTTGTACAAGAGTAGTGCAGACTATCATAATTGCAGATCAGATAAGAAAATAGGGACCTAGACTTGGGCGCCTGCTCATTATTCCTCTAGATCGCGCAACAAGAAAATATTCATAACAATAGGAATAGGTTATAGACAAGATTCCTAGATCCCGACAAAAACTATGGCACTGGACTATGGTGCCTGCTCATTAGTCCCTAACTTTTCTATTTTCCAAACATCAAAATCTAGTATGCATTTGATTTTCATTTGATATCTCTGTGTGCGATCTTTTTTCATAATTTATTCATTTGTTTATGATTTTATGAAATTAGGGTTTTGAGCATAATTGGACTTAATTGAATAACAAAATCATACAATTCCAATCTTCCCCTATGTTCCAAGTGAAAGGAGATCTGTAGTAGACTTTCTACTCAATTGAATGTCCTTGAATGTTTAGTGGTGAAACGAGAATCAACACAAACCATTAAAACCAAACCCTAAACATCCTTACCTTCTTTCTCATGGGCTACACATTTACCATATGTTATTTTGTTTTATCATCCCCTATGTTGCTTTACTATCTTATTCTTATTATTAATTTTATTTAACATGAAAAAATGCATATGGTAAGTTGGCAATGTCTATGGAACATTTTAGATGAACTCTTTACCAAAACAATCATTAATTAAAATTTAAAACTTTAATAGGATATATTTAGTAAAAAAAACTAAAATTTGATTTTTCTTATTTCTATATCTATTAATTTATTTATTTTTCACATGTAGAGTTTTTCCTTTACTTTTATAAAGGAGAACCTTTTCACATGCAGGGTTATTCCTTTAATTATATAAAGCAAAACCCAAATATGAATTGGTAGAATTAGTAGAATGATAACGTGAATATAAATGGATATAAATGGGCATCAGGACCAGAATATACAGCTGAACCAAAATATAAATGGACATCAAAACTAAAAATGAATAGGCATGATCTGGTAGCAGCAACAATTCAAACCACATTAAAAGACCAATGAATGGACATTAAGAGCTAATAATATTGTCCATTCACATTCTAGTTCTATCCATTCATGTTCATCTATATATTTTGGTTATGATGCCCACTAGGTGAATATAAATGGGCATTAAAACCAGGCTGGTTCAGCAGAACAAGAACATGAATATAAATGGGCATCAGAAAGTTGAACATGAATATAAATTGGTAGAACTAGATTGTGAATGGATAGTATTGTTATCTTTTAATGTCCATTCATTGGTCTCTTAATGTGATCTCAATGGTTTGTTTCTTTTTAAAACTACTTGCATCAGAAGATTATGAAGACTATAAATGCTTTGATTTTAAAACTACTTGCATCAGTTCTTTAATTTAAATATGTTTTCTATAATTTCATTAACCAGAATATATTATGTTCACACTATTATTTAACATTTCACCCTATACAAATTCTATGCAACTGCTAGTAAATATGTATTTCAAAACTTCCTGGAGTCATCTTATGTCCACTGACACACCATTGGAAACATCATTTTTAAGAATCAATGGATGTTGGAGAAGTCTTTGTAGATACATATGTTTAGAAGAATCTTTCACCAATATCTGTCAAATGAGCCTTTTGCTACTGTAGAAACTATTGGTGTTGGAGGAAACTTTGAATCAACTCTGGCAATCCATCATAAGTATCAGAGAGTTTCTTTTCTACAAATGGGGAATACCGTAGAGGAAATCATAACACAAAATTCCCAAGCTCCAAATATGGTATGCCTTTTATTAAAAGCATGCACACAAAGCCCAATGTCTGCAATCTTCAATTTATCTTAAGCATGCACCTATACTTGCTTGAGGATTATTAACGCCTTTAAACTCAAACAGTTTTGTGTGTAATCCTACAACTGAATTTGTCTTTATGCCTTCCAATTGCTTTTGCTTGAAATTTTTTAAAGCCTTTTCAATAAATCTAATTTGCACCTATTCTATAATCATTATGAGCCATGAGACATCTCTTTGAGACATTCTGTTAAAATATCCCGTGGCCTCTACAAGTACATCTAACTAAAATCATGTATCCTTTATCATTTGATAGATATTGATAACCTATTATAAAGCTCCCATAATTGCATAGGTATGTTGGTCAAAGGTCGTGGCAGTTTAGCTTCATGATTAGACATTCTAATAGAACGCCGAACTAAGTAAGAGCATCAATAAAGAGTATTTCAGTGAATTGGAAAGCTTGTAAGCTTTCAAATCTACCACCAATCATGTATCTTAACATTTCTAGAAGTTGACTAACCGAGGAAATCACCAACAAAGGGCATTTCAATTGTTCAGAGGTTTTAAGAACCATAAAAATGTTGATAAGAATGTATTTTACTGAACTTTTGAAATATATTATAAAGAACATTTCAACATTTTTAAAGGTCGGCAAACCATTTAAAATTCTACAGAAGAATGTTTATTCTTAAATATCATCCATTTGAATAGTTAAAAGGTTAATTCTAGCCAGTAAAAATAGGACAAATACTTATCATTTTTTGTTATGAATGAGGTGTAATATTTAAATAGAGTGAAGAATAATATGTTATAAAACTTTTATCTATATAGAGAAACATTGTTTGAACAATTTTGGCTTATTGCATAAGCATTAAAAAATATTTAATTTTGTTAAAAGTACAAAAACAAATCCAGCGCAATAAACAAAGTACTGCAAAAAGGGAGTGAAAAAGAGCTCTTTAGTCCTGTAAAGAAAATAAATGTTTTACATGTTAATTATAAATTATTTTAGATTAATCTATAAAGGTTGAAATTCTTAATAGATATTAAGAAATTAAATGTAAGTGTTTGAAGTATTTAATAGTTTTAAAATTGATTACTGAATAATGTTTTTGATGTCATATAAATTGATTTGTTTCTATCTTGAAATTTTTGTTCTTTGATATGATGACTTGTTTTAGAATTTAAACTAATATAGAAAACTTCTAGGTTCAATCTCAAGCATTGTAGGTTCAATCCTAACTACCATGGATTTGAATTTTAATACGTGGATCTAGACTGGAAAAATGTAAACTTTTGAAACTTGTTTAACCTAACCTTTGATGTCTAGTAAGCTTGTAAGGGTGACATTGTTTATAAACACCTGAGGGGAATCTGATAGATTGCTAGGGTCAAGTTCAGAGGTTAGACCCTTGGATGGATTGGCTTTATGACTTAAAGTGAATATTCAAAGACAACATTCACCAACACACAAGTGTTCTTTATACAGATGTGGTTCTCATGTCCTTTAGAAAATCAAAGTGTGATCTAGATATCCTTTTTATTCACATTCCAACATGTACATTAATGGCACATTGAATTTCTTTAATACCATGGCATAGCAACATGTCACATAAACATGTGTTAAGTTGGTCCATAATAACTAACTTAGAAAGGGGTAGGAAAGTTGAAATTTGAATTTGAATGTTTAAAATTTGGGTTCATTCTCATGAGCCTTAGGATTGAACTAGTCGAGTCTTGTGTCATGTGGAAATGAACCTTAGGAATAAAATGGTAATTTGAGGTAATGAGAAAATGGACAAAAGTAAATGCAAATGGAGGTGCAATAATGGTGAGTAAATGACCAGTGTATGGGGTTAAGTGTAAATGAGAATAGAATGGGTATAGATAGGGATTGGGTTATGGCCCAAACCTAGCACAAGAGTGAGCCACTTATTGATATGTTATTGCATTTTAGACATTCCACCTAGGTGGGCACATAACTAAATGGGAAACAATATGGGTATGCATATTTCACCATTGTATTTTACCCCCCCCTTTGATGTGTGTGAATCTATCATGAGCATGCCTATCAAATTATATGGGCATTCTCAATCAACTTGAAAAGTAAATATCATGGCATTCATTAAAAAAATGGGAACTTTTTCTACCCAAAAAATTGTCATGTTTCCTGCCTACTTTTCCATGTTTTTGATAAGTTCAGTTGGAAACCAGGGTCCAGATCCCTTTAACAAAACAGCCCCAAGAGCATTAGGCCTTTAACATGCTAGAAATAATAGATAGACAACACAAAAATAGCAGAACAAAACCCAACGAAACGACGGAGAAAACAAAAAATAGGAAAAACAAGAGACTAAGGGTTGTCAGTTGCCCCAAACTTTCCCAAGAACTCCACCATCTCCTTGTAATCGCCTAAGCTATCAATGCCCACTTGTTTAACCTTGTCATCTAGATCCTTCACCGTGACAAAGATGGAAGTCACTCGATGTAAAGCTTTAGCTGTGAATTCCGCCATGACCTTCCATTTGTCCTACATGGAGTCCATTCTTTTCTGAAGGTTCTGAATATCCTCCTCATGTTTGACACATAGGGCACATTTCCCCTTACTGGCTTGATGAACAACCTCCCCCACATATTTCTTACCTATGGTAGACTTATTCCTACCTTCTAGACTTTTCAAGCTGCTTTCATTCAGTGAGGCAAAGTGGCTAGTGCCCTCGACTTCATGCATAGATTCAATAGGAATCTCCTCTCCCTCTTCATCCACTATCTCTTCCACAAACTTAGATTCCTCAGAACCCTCCACCCCCGGAGAACTAACTAGTGGTTTCCTAGCAATCCTTTTGGAATGGCAAATACTCAGAAGAGTAGTCCTGACCTTCAATACTACCCTTAGTTTCCAGAATAGTGTCCAATTCCATGATTTGTATAGGAGCAATATCCATGGCAGCACCCTTCCCTTCCTTCTTCTTTTTCATTATAGTTCCCTCCATTTCCTCCACCTTGTCTCTCTTTCCAAATTTCCTTCCCTACATTGGAGTTACATGTTTCTACTTAGTATTTTTAGCAGAAACAAGGGTCTCAATAGGATTCCCTTCCACCGTACTAGGGCTGCCCTTAATTATAGGAGTCCCTATGCAAGTTTTCACTTTGCCCTTACCCCTGTGTGAACTACCCAGCTATGGGTCATCTAGAATCTTAACTTGTATAGGTTTAGGCAGACATAGGGAAAGATGGAAATGGTATAGCTTCAAAATAAGGCCTTGATGTATTGGAATGAGAGGGTGATTGGCATTCTTGGCCCTAAGCTCCGTAATAGACTTAATGGAATTATCCAACGAAGAGAGTAAAAAGAAGGGAAAGCTAATCTCAACCTTGTTCCTAAAATGATTTTAAAGAGCAAAGTGATATTTATAGTATACTCAGAACCATCCTTCCAGCGTGAAAAACTTCATTATAATGAGATAGATTTGTCCCCAAGGCTCAGGCAATTCCTCTCTCGTAAATCCACCATGAAGTTTCATAGGAACCTCACCCTCACGGAAGAAGAGATTCATGTGCTTTGGGTTGGCCACTTTGCTTCTCCTCAAATGCTTTTTGCCTTTCGTGGGTGAACTAGTGGCTTGCCCAATGACCTCCTCAGAAACTTGGAATCCAATCTTCCCAATTCCAACTTCCCTAGTTTCCTCATCCCAAGTCTCTGTAAACTATCTTGACAGATTTTTAGCGTGACCCATCATCCCTTCAAGAAAAGGCACCACCTCACCCTCTTGGATTATATACCAAACAATAGGGTCTTGCTTGAATTCCTCAACTGAGCTGGGTTCAATTTTCACTATGTCTCCTCCCATCTTACTAGTTTGAGAATGGCTAAAGAGACTGGACTAGTTTTGTTCAGAATGGAAATAATCCCAATCACCATCCTTGAAATTAGGAAAGGGACAGCTAAAATAGTAATTATGCTAAGTTGTAGTAATGATGACGGTGCAATTAGTATTGTTAAAATCCTTAAGATCGCCACCTAGATACATCTCATCGGGGGAATTATTTAGCTACCACCTTGTGTGAAGATAGGCAACGCCAGCCACCATCTTAAACCAAGCATGATGGATCATGAAATTAGCCGTCACATCTATCCGCCATCTCTTAGTCACCTATCCACTCATCATCCTTTTAGAATTGTGAAATCTTGACTCTAGATCTCCACCAATACCGAAGTCCTTACTCCTTTTAGCATGCCAACCAAGCTTTCCCATCGATCTCCTCTTAGTACTATTATCGATGCCATCCCCTAAATCCCCATGGACTTCTTTTCCCCAACTCCTATTGATAGGACCAAGTTGACTCAGCCGTGACCCTGCCACCTCATCCTGCATGAGATTCTTGACAATCCCGCCAAAAATAATTTGAAAGTTTGAACTATTGGTCCTACTTTCCCCAAAGTAAGGAACTCCTACCCATCTCTCACCCTAGTGACACCAAAGGACCAGAACCATCACACACCACTTATATTTCCCAACTCTTTCCATCTTGCTCAATCAAGTTTCAAATTTCTTAAGACAAACTTGAGACACTTCTCCAACACTGCCATCCATCCTTATCGCTTCCAAGATTAGCCAAGGCATCAACCATGACATTTACTTCTCTATAGATATGAGAAATCTTATATTCCTCTAGACCATAAAGAAGGATCTTGATGTCCCCCATGAAATCCTCAAGGTTCCACCCTATCTAAGAATGACCAAGGGCTGCATTCACAATTAGATGGGAGTCTCCTTCAATAAGCAGCCTTTTGATATTCATGGAGATAGCTAACTTGATACCCCATAGCATAGCATGGCTTCTACTTCATTATTGCTTTTAATGCCAATCCCTCCAGCATAAGAAGCAACACACTCTCTAGTTTCCATTCTTAAGATACCTCCACCACTAGCAGCACCCGGGTTCCCTTTAGTCGCGCCATCAAACTTCAACTTAACCCACCATTGTTGTAGTGAAGCCCATTTGGTTCTAGTACGGGATAACTTTTTAGTCATGTCCACCTTGTATGAGTTCAGATTCCAATTTTTTAGCATGTTTAGTTCTTCTCTCCCGGGATAGCTATCTGCAGCTTTAAACTGACAGGAATTGATGTTTTCAGCCAATAGCTTGACAAAACATTGGAAGACCTCCGAAGGTGTTCTACCTTTTTCCCTGAAGATTCTATTATTACAATCCTTCCATAGACTCCAAACTAAGTGGGGAGGTATTTGGTTCCAAAGTTCTTTCAAGATTGGTAGAACCAAGTTATAGGGTTGCTTCCATTCCCAAACCAATATTTCCATTTTAGCATTCAAGGTCCAATTAACATTCAGCTTTTGTAGAGTGAGTCCCCAGACCTCCCAAACAAAACTGCAATGAAGAAAGAGATGAGCTGAAGATTCCTCCTCAAATTTACAAAGAATACATCTGGTTGGCATAACAAATCCTCTCTTTTTCAGATTGTCTAGAGTCAAGACTTTATTATGCATTAGAGTCCACCAAAAGAAATTAATCTTTGGAATGAGTTTAGGGAACCAATTTTACTCCAAAATCCTCCTTCTCCATGGTTTAACAACAAATGATACACACTTTTGATAGTAAACAGCCCTCTTTATCCTTATCCCAGACCATTTTGTCTCTTTTGATAAAAAGTGATAGTCTGTAGTCTTCTAAATATTTTTGAAGTTGGACCATCTTATCCCTCTCACTAGCATCCCGAGCATAATCTAAAATCTCTTTCTAGGTCCAAAGACCTCCACAGGTCCTTATGTAGTCAGCCACTTTGGGGCCAACCACTTCACTAATCCTGCCCACTATCTTGCCATAGTCCATCTCTATCAAGGGTTTATCCTTCAGCCACTGGTCTTTCCAAAAATCAACCTCCTTACCATCCCCAATCCTCCACCTCAAACCTTGTTGTATGAGGCCTCTAGTTTTAATTTTCCCATTCCAAATAACCAAGCCCTTTGGAAGGCTCTCCTTCGTTAGAAAACTTCTACCTTGGTCTCCATTGATATATTTGGCTCTCATGATGTCACCCTAATCAGTACTATTCTGGATAAGATTCCACCCTATCTAGGCTATCAACACCTTGTTCATCAAATGAATTCTTCTAAGGCCTGAACCCCCTGTCTTCTGGGCTCACAAAATTTCTCCCAGCTCACAAGGGTAATTCTATTTTTTCTCCTAAACCCCTATCCAAAGAAACTTCTTCTAAATCTATTCTATCTTATCAGCCACCTTTTTAGGAATTTTGAAGTGACTTAACGCATAATTGGGCATCCCCTGTAAAGAAGCTTTGAGAAGATGAAACTTTCCAGCTTGGCTCAGGAGAGCACCCTTCCATCTCACCAGTTTTCTCTGGATTCTTTCTACCAACACCTTCCAGGACTCCATAGAAACTTTGTTGATGGTTAGAGGGAGGCCCAAATATGTAGTTAGGAGACTTTCACTCGAGCAATCCAAAATTCTACTAATCTTCTACTGAAGGTCTGGCTGAGTATCTAGGAAGTAGATGACTTTCTTCAAAATTGACACTTTGACCTGAGATTGCCTCATAGTTGTTTAAGAGTTCCTTCCACCTTCTAGCTTCCACCACCAATGCCGACCCAAATAGTATAGTGTCATCCACAAATTGTTGGATCACCAAATTTTGGGCTGTTGAAGTAGGTTTTATCCCACGAAGAGTCCCCTGCATTAACAAATTACAAGCTTTCCTTCCCAAAATTTCAGCAATCAGGATAAACAAGTAAGGTGAAAGAGGGTCACCTTGTTTAATGCCTCTCCTAGAAGGAAAAAAACCTTTTGGAGATCCATTAACAAGCACTAAGAATCTAGCTATAGATATACACTCTTTAATTATGTTAATGATTTTTTCATTGAATCTAAATTTCTTGAGAATTCTCAAAAGAAAGTCCCAACTGACCTTGTCATAAGCTTTTGAGATATCCAGATTAAAAATCATACTTTGGGTGTTGCTTTTTTGAATAGAATGAATTATTTTGTGGGTGGTCATTGTTGCATCCAGGATCTGCCTCCTCGAGACAAAGCCTTTCTAGGTGGGAGCGACGAGTTTATCCAGTAGGGGCTGCAATTTGAAAACCAACAGTTTAGTGAAGACTTTATATATCGTGTTACAGAGACTGATCGGTCTAAAATCTGCCATGGTCTAAACTTTGGTCTTCTTCAGGATAAGGTCTATAAAAGTGTTGTTCAGATGATGTAGGAGTTTCCCTGTCCTGAAGAAATCCCGCGCTGCCAGAAAGACATCATTACCAACAATCTCCCAAAAAATCTAAAAAATAGCTAGGGGAAACCCATCAGGGCCCGGGGCTTTGTAAGAGCCCATGGAGAACACAACCACTCTAACCTCCTCTAGAGTAATGGGTTTGGTCAACAAGTAGTTATCCTCCTTAGAGAGAATGTTAGGAATCACCTCCAGGAGAGGACTCATGTCCTCCTCCAGCACACTTGATTTATGATCTGCCAGTAAAGTTTCAAAGTACTCCATTGCCATGTTGCCTATCTCTTCCTCCTCCTCCACCAGTCTCCCTTGTTCATCTCTGAGTGCTCTGATAGTATTTCTCTTCCTATGTCTTAATGTAGATTGATGGAAAAAGGAGGTGTTCCTATACCCTTCTCTAAGCCATTGAACCCTCGATATTTGTTTCTAGTAGACCTCTTCTTCCTTAATAGTCTAGGTCCATTCCTTGGAGAGATTCTTCTCCATTAATTACAAATCCTCAGATATGTCTCCCTAATCAATTTTGCTTTGAACTTCTTTCAAATTTTCCATAATAATTTTCTTCCTACTCAAAACATTTCCAAAAGTAAATTTATTCCATCCCTTCACCTTGTTTCTCACATTGGCCAATTTCTTAGCCAACCTGAACATAGTCAGCCCTTGAACTAGGATCATCCACCAATTCAACAAGAAATCTTTAAAATTGGGACGAAGGGCCCACATCATTTCAAATCTGAATGGGAAAGGGCCTTTGTTACCCTTCCCGGTCCAGTTAAGCAAGAGAGGGCTATGGTCTGAGCCAATCCTATGGAGAGTAGATAGATGTAGTCCATTCATAATAGTCCAGTAGGAAGAGATTAAGAATCTGTCTAGTTTAACCTATATCAGACTATTCCCTTGTCTTTTGTTTGACCAAGTGAAGGACTGTCCTAATAGTTCCACATCCATAAGACCTACATTTCCAAGAAAATCAGTAAGATCCAACATGCTATCAGAATAGTCAGTTAACCCCCACTTTTTTTCTGAAGGGAAAAGAGGGGAGTTAAGGTCTCCCACCACCATCCAATTGACACTTCTATTTTTCCTAATTTTGTCCGCCAGACTCTCCCAAACTTCCTTTCGACTACTATGAGTATTGGGGGCATAAACATTAATCAATGTCCACCGTTTAAGATGAGAGTGAAATGAGACCTCCACATGATTCTTAGAGCAAGATATGAGGTTGCCAGTAATATCTTGCCTCCAAAGAGTAGAAATGCTTCCTGAGGCTCCAGTAGCCTAACTTAAAGCATACTTTGCATTGGGCCAAATATATTTAAGGGCAGATTTGAAGCTTTCCTTAGTCATTTTTATTTCCTACAAAAGAAGGATATCCACTTTATTATCAAAAACATAGTTCCTGACAAGCAACTACTTATGAGGGTTGTTCAGCTCTCTTATGTTCCAAGAGATTATGTTCATTTCTTGATCTTTCTAGAGGGAGCCACCAAGGTGGTCTAGCTCCCACTAGCAATCTCCTACTCCATCTCCTTTTGTATGGTCTTCATGTGGGATGGCCTACCGACCTTACTGTCTCCTCCCACATTAGCTGTCTTATAGCTACTACTTTTCCCCTTCTTCACAATAGTCCATCCTTCCTTGTCTTCCAACATTCTGCTTGAACTTGCCCCTGGGGAAGGTGAGATATTCTTCATTAGTGACCTCATATTAGATTTGAGAAACCCCAATAGCTCCCCAAGACTACCGGCTCCATTTACCTTGCTCTAGAGTGACAGAGCACTTTTATGTGGCCTGAGATCCACTCCTATCTCTCCTTCTTCCAAGGTTCCCTATCCCTCCTCAGTTACAGTTGATTCTTGGACCTCAGATTGATTCACCATCTCCATATCCTTCAGCTTCTGACTCTCCTCCTTCCCAACAACTATAAGTTCAACACCTAGGTCCTCCACCAACTATAGTGGGGAAGCTTGAGACTCTTGGTGAGAGACTGGTGCAGACTGGTCTATTTGGACATCTTCCACGGGAGTTTCCAGAGCTGCTTCCTTCCCTGAGGAAGCCAAGGGGGAGTCAACTATCTTCAAAATATCCTCCTTGAAGGGGTACTCCTTTGAGTCCTCCATCACTTGTTTTGACTCCAAAGGAGGGTTACACTTTGGAGCTCGGCATTGGGTAAAGACATGACTAGCTTTCATGCAATTTTGGTAGAATATCCTAGAATTTTCATACTAGATACTCTGCGTCCATTTTCCAAACTAGGATTCTAGTATAATGGAAGTGGGGAGAGCCTTCAAAATATCCACATTAACACAAAATTTGGCATAAACCAGTCTCGCCTTAGCCTTCATAAATTTATCAATAGTGACATAGTTACCAAAGGAGTTGCCTATCCAGGCGAAGATTTCTTCATCCCAAAATTCCAGGGGAAGACCTGGCAAGTAGACCCACACTGGTATTGACTAATTGAGGTTAGCCTTAGGGTCGAAACTAGGCTTCCACTTGCACATAGAAAGGGAGTGTTTCCCATAAAACCATGGACCACCAGCTAAAACTTACAACAAGTCCTCCTAAGACGTAAATTTAAACAAAAACATACCTCCTGCCATAGTACTAGCTGAGACACTCCCCTTAAGAGACCACTTGGTCATCATCCAATGATGAACCAAGTCAATATTGGGACTGAAGCCAAAAAACTTCCCCACCAAGGTGTTGTCCATTGATGCCACAACTTGCAACACCGTCTGTACCAGTAGTTTAAGTACCTTGGCACCATCCACCTTAAAGACCACCGGTTGACTACTCGAAGTCTTAGCGGTACCATTGACAGTACCCACAAGAGCTTCTATCCACTTCTTGGGATTTGACTTCGAGGCTGAGGCCACGTGAACCCTCCGACAACCCGTGCCATCAACTGCACCCCGTGGAGTCAAGGGAGGGGACTGAATCACGGGCCCCCCGGAGCTGTCTCCTTCCATTCCTGCCCAGCACAAATTCAAAATTCAAACACCGAACGAGTTGCAGAGCATTTTTTTTGCTTGGAAAAACACTTGTTTTTATTGAATTGCCTACTTTTCCATGTTGTTCCTATGTTTAAAAAATAAAAAAAACATCTTTCCTTTGTTTCGTGCATTTAAACGTAATTTCTATTTTTTTCAAATAAATGTTTCTACAGGGATATAACCAAAATGAATAACTCATTTCATATTTTAAGATATACAACCATTAATTTTTTACTAAGCCATTAGAATTTTTTTCCCTACCCTTTGTGTAAAAAAAAAATAATGTCTTTCCCTCATTCAATTTATTTAATCAAAAGTTATCTTCCATAAAAGTTTTACATGTTTAGAGGGTGGTGCCCTCGAGTAAATTAATGGTTTATATTTATTGATTTTTTCCCCACTACAAAATGTATCCCTTCTTCATCCATCTTTCTGACTCTCCAAGTAATTTTTTCCCTGTTTACTTGTAAAATTTTACATGCTTACGTTTTTACAGTATTCACCCTACATTATGGGAAATACAGTTTTGTGGTAGCTTAAGCATATGCAAAAACTAAACTTCTTTGCACTTAATAGTTGTTACTTGTTAAGCATTATGTTTGTTTAATTACATAATGGTAAGCCTGAAAATCTATCTACAAAAATCTCTCTAATTATTCTCATATTCAAATCCTTCATCACATGGTAGAACACAGACAGTTTTCTATTTTTTTTGCAAGCATACATGGCAAATGTGTAACAACTAAGTTTCTGAGGCTCTTGGGGATATTGCATTTTCATATCCATATTCTTTCATTGTCATAGAAATTGAGCCTTATTGGTTGATTGACTTTGCCAATGTAGCTAAAACAATTTTGGTTGTTCTTCTGCAAGTATGTTCTTGCTTTTGTTGCTGCAACTATGTCCCATGAAAACCCCTATTTTCTAAATCCGTTCTGCCAACATTATAATAAAAATAATGTAGATATTTTTTTTAAGAGCAGTGACAGCTGGGAACTAGTTGTTGCTGCTTACCACCTATAATTTCATTTATTTTTCTTAAGTTGGAACCCTTTTTTCAATAAATTCATCAAGCTTGATTTGATGGTCTTGATTTGTGATTTTATAGATGCAATGGTCTTGATTTAAGATTTTATAAATCTGACGGCGTTCATTTCTGATTTTATTTTGTGAATACCAGAAAAGACATAGTCTAAAAAGATGTTAGGATTTTCTAAAAATATTATACACTCAAACCAAGATCAGAATGATATCTCATAAATCATAGAGAGAGAATAATCAAAATATCAAAAGATAGATAATTCCTACAATGTAAAACATACCCAAAAATCAACTTTTTTGTCCAAATTTGATATTTGTTCCCCCTTCCTTTGTGTTTTTTGCATGCCCCCCTCAAAAATTCTTGTTTAAAGATTATTCAAAGCATCCCCAAAAGCACACATTCGAGAGAAATAAATGCATTGAAATTTCTAATAGGGTATAAAATAGAAAAATTATTTAATTCATATCACTTCACTATCCCCACTTCTCCATCATATCATCTAAAACAAGCCACACAATTGTATGCATCAAAATAATTTTAATAATAAGGCCAAAGAATATTTTAGAATACTAAATTTAATATTTGTTTATGGCTAGATAATTAATTTTCTCTAACCTCTCTCTTTTTGCAAATTAAAAGGCATCAATTCAATCACACATGCAACCTAAGTCTACATGGAATTATGTGGTGTGTGTTTATGTCCTTTCACTTCAATTTGCCTCCAATCAACTAAACACCCTTTGCCTTGATGATACTCTCTCTCCATTGAGAGAGGGAGAGAGCATCCCTGTCACACACCCACACAAGTTGAATTTAGTGGACAATTAATTAAAGAATATATTTAGATTCATAATATATTATTTAAAATAAGGGGTTGTGACACAAGAAGGGTAAATATAATAACAAGGAGAATCATATGTATGCCCACAACAAGGATAAAGCATCTTCAAAACCCTAGATTTGTAAGGATGTGGACATATTAAATGATATATTAAGTAGTTTTCAAGAATATTAAAGCCTCCAATATGTATGGACATGTTAAGATATTTCTTGACATACATGTGACATTCCTAACATTATGCTCATCCTCATTATCATATTGTGTAGCCATAGAATCATGTGTTTCAACATTATTAGCTTTGCTTGAAAATGAATTAGAATAGATTTACAAGTTTTGGACAGGTGGGGTTATTGAATGATTTGGTTGTCATTAATATGTTCCTTAATGTGAATCATCTTAGTATCAATGAGATTTTATATCTTATATTTTGGGTTCATACATAATTGCACATAATGTCCTTTATCTCTGTGGCAATGATAAAATTCTTGTTTATTATAATTCTTCAAACAACCTTAGTATGATCCAATGGATGTATGGAACGAAGAGTAATGAAATTTGAGGTTAAAAAACTTTGAAGAACATTATCCAATGGTTCTTGCAACTTAATGAACTTTATAGGAGCATTTTATTTGAAAGATGGGACATTATAAGTATTAGCAACTTGATGTGCATTCTCTTTGGTTTCTCTAGTTTCATTACCCTTTAAAAAATTATTTGGAATTTAAAACTTCAAATGATAATATGATGAAGATAATGATGATGATCCACATTTAAGTATTGGATGCTAATAATTTTGCCTCAAGATTTTCCAAATGAGTATATATTATGTTATATGCATATTTAGTAATGTACATTACATAGAATACAATACGTAATAACAAATCTAACTATAATGTAGATTTTAGTTATAAAGTGATATAGATTAAATAACAAATATATATAAATAGTCATCTTTGGATTGTTGGTATGAAACAATTGATGAAAAGATAGTCTTTCTTATCTCTATCTCTCTTCGCCCCCTCTTTCTCTATCTTCATCTTTCTCTCTCTCTCCCCCATCTCCCCTTTCGCTCTCTCTTTATTTTATTTATCTCTCTCTACCTCTCTATCTCCATCTTTTGCTATATCTCTCTTTCTCTCTTCATCTCTATTAATATCCCTCTATTCTTCTCTCTTCCTTTATCACTCTATATATATGTGGTGTGTTTCTCTATTGTTCCTATCTCTCTATGTCACCTATCTCTCTCCCCCTTCTCTATACACTTCTTTGTTCCCCCCCTCTCTCTCTAACTTTCTAATTGGCTCCTTTGGCATCATGATGTCCATCCCTTTTGCATGACCTTGCTCAACACATTATCTAAAACCATGTCTTCCAAATTGCTCTCATCTCTTTTCCTCTCTATCTCTCTATCACTATATATCTCTTTATCTCCCTCTCTATCTCTCTATTTCCTCATTCAAATTACATGTTCCCTTGAGCATATTATCATAAAATATATCGACACCCTAAAGTTCAAACATGATTCAAATTTGGAATATTCATTTGTAAAGTTTGTTGAAATGTAAGAGTTTGATAAAATATATCGACACCCTTTGATTTGTCAAGTGCCATATAATTATTATATTATACCTTATATGTAAAGTAAATATAATTGAGTTATATATATATATATAATGGAACATATATAAATATATATAAATAAATAAATATGTAAGTATTACATATTATTTCCATATTTAATAATATATAAATTATTTATATTACCTAGTTTTGAGGACCAGGAACCTTTCAAAAATGGGCGTAGCCCAAAGCCCAAAGTTCACTATAATAATTGAAAACCTACAACAACTATACACCCATCCCAGAACCTAGCAACAACATGTTGAAGCCACCAAAAAGGGAAATGCCTATATGACTATTTAACCCAATGAGGATTTAACCACCCCTAACTAGAATCCTAAATATAATCAATAATGTATATAGTGATGCTACATGTTATTCTATTACTAACCCTAGATATCTATCCCAAACCCTAACTGTAACCTTAATTCTAATTGTAACCGTCATCTTAACCCTAATATATTTTTATTCTATAAATTTTCCCTAATTCTAACAACCATCATATTTTTGTTATATATATTTTTCAATTTCTAACCCTAATTCTAATTATGACCATGACCGTAATTATATTTGTAGCCCAAATTCTATCCCTAACCATAAGTCTATCCCTAACCATAATTCTATCCCTAACCCAACCCTAATTCTAACTCTAACCCTAACAATTTTTTGTTTATAATATTTACCCTAATAGTAACCCTAACCCTCACTCTATTGCTAACATTAATTATATTCCTAACCCTATTTTTACCCTAACTCTAATTCAAACCTTAACCCTAAATATATTTGTAACCCTAATTCTAACCCTAATCATAATTCTATCCTTATATCCAACCGTAATTACAACTCTAACCCTAATGTTTTTTTGTATAAATATTTTACCTATTTCTAACACTAACACTAGTTCTATCAATAACCATTATTTTGTCATTAACCCTAATTTTATTCCCATTCCCAACCCTAATTGTAACTATAACCATAATGTATTATTGGTTATATATATTTTCCCTAATTATATTTCTCTGACTCTTCCTATCTATCTAGATCTCTACAATTTTCTCTCTATATCTCTCATGCTTTATCCCTCCCTCTATCTCTTTATCTTTGTCTTTGTCTCTGTGTTAACAATATTCTATCCCTAACCTTAATTTTAACCCTTATTCTATGTGTAACTCTAACCCTAATTGTGGATGTAACCCTAATATTTTTTGGTTATATATTCAAGCCCTAATTATCTCTCTCTGCCTCTTTCTCTCCTATATGTCACTATCTTTTGGTCTCTCTATATCTCTTCCACTTTCTCCTTCCCTCCCTCTCTCTTTGCCTCTTTGTGTCTCTATATATATGTTCCCTAATTTAGTAATCCTAAATGTAATTCTATTTTTAACCCTAATTCTATCCCTAACCATAATCCTAATTGTAATTGTATCCATAAACTTAACCCTAATCATAATTCAATCCCTAACCCTAATCATAATTCTAACCTTAATCATTTTTTCTATAAATGTTTGCCATAACTATAACCCTAACTATAATTCTATCCCTAAGTCTAATTCTATCACTAACCCTAATTCTATTCCTAACCCTAACCTAATTCTAATTTTAACCATAATTTTAACCCTAATGTTTTTTGGTTCAATATATTTTCCCTGATTCTAACAACCATCATATTTTTTTAGTATATTTTCTTCTAGTTTTTGACCCTAATTCTAACTATAAATCTAACCCTAATCCTAATTCTAACCTTGACCCTAATTATATCTATAGCCTTAATTCTAACCCTAACCATAATTCTATCCCTAACCCCAACCCTAATTCCAACTGTAACCCTATTTTCTTAATAAATATTTACCTTAATTGTAAACCTAACCCTCACACTACTAATAACGTTAATTATATCCTTAATTGTAAGCCTATTACTAATCATAATTTTTTTTAGTTATATATTTTCTCTAATTATAACTATACCCATAACCCTAATTCCAGCTCTAACCCTAATCCCAATTCTATCCCTAACCCTAATTCTAACCTTAATTCTGACCCTAACACTAACCCTAACCCTAATCCTAATTCTAACCCTAACCATTATTCTAACCCTAACCATTATTCTAACCCTAAGCCTAACTGAAACTCTAACCCTTACCCTAATTATATTTGTAACCCTAGTTCTATCCCTAACCCTAACTATATTGCTAACCTTAATTCTATCCTTACCCTAACCCTAATTCTAATCCAAACTCTAATTCTAATTATAACCCTAACCCTAATTCTAACCATAAATGTAACCTTAATCATATTCCTATCCCTATTTCTAACCCTAACTCTAATTATAACCTTAACCCTTATTATATATGTAACCCTAATTCTAACCCTAATCATAATTATATCCCTAAGTCCAACCATAATTCTAACTCTAGCCCTAATTGTAACTATAGCCTTAATATTAATCCTAAAGTTTTTTTGGTTATATATATTTGCCCTAATTATCTCTCTTGCCTCTTTCTATCTATCTATATCTCCATCATTTTCTCCCTCTATATCTCTCATGCTTTTTCACTACCTCCCTCTCTCTGTCTCTTTATCTTTGTCTTTGTCTGTGTTCACAAGACTCTATCCCTAACCCTAATTTTAACCCTTATATTATTCCTAACTCTAACCCTAAAATTGTAAACTTAACCCTAATATTTTTTGGTTATATATATTTTTTCTCTAATTATCTCTCTCTTGTCTCTTTTTCTCTCTATATCTCTTGCACTATCCCCTAACCTTTTAGGCATTAAAAATAGGACAACTATTTATCACTTTTTAATGTGAACAAGATATAAAATTGCTACTAACTATTTGATAATTAAATTGGATGATGTTTGAGTTCCCTAATATAATTATAATTAATATAAAAAAATATTAATAATATCTAAACAAAATCCAATTAAGTGATAGACATGTTAAAAAACAAACTTTATTCCAAATATACTATCTATACATTTGATGATTCACATAAGATTTAACATATTTTATTATATAACAAATATTCAAGTCTAATTCATCTTCAACATTCATTATTAATATAAAATCTTCTATAAAATCCAAGAAATGAAGTCCCAGCTATGTGAACCCTCCTCATTCCATTGTTCCAATAGCAATAAATAGAAGCTTCTATAAAAGCTTGCAATATAGTTATTACATGCCATTAATAAATAATTATTTATTGTAAGAAATAAAAATAATAATATGTAAGTGGAGATAACTATTAAAAGTACCAAAGGTGCTATCAAATGGCCGATAGGCACAAATATTTATAGGCCTATCACCAAATCGTATATATTTATATTTTGATATGCACAGTGTAACTGTTCTTTGTATGTTTTGGCCATTTTGATATGCACACTGTAACTATTCTTTGTAACGTATCATCATGATTTGATTAGTTGATCATTTTAATTATAAAGCATAATTTTAAAAGGATGGAAAAATACTTGCAGTTCAGCACTCTTACTAAAATAATATTTTTTGAAGCATGCCTTCGAAATATGTGTTTGATGAATGTTGTAAAAAATCTTACATGAACTCTACAATGTAGATTTATGATACTATTTTTGCATGCTACAAAATTTGAGATATCCTAATTATAACCCTAACCATAATTCTAACCCAACCATAGTAGTAATCCTAACTCGTATCCTAACCTTAACCCTAACCCTAATTCTAACCCTAACCCTAACTATAAATCTAACTCTAACCCCAATTCTAATGCTAACCCTAACCATAACTATAATCTTAATGAATGTGTGAATGAATGTTGCCATTCACTCTATGTGCATGCATGTCTATGTGTGTGGGTGTGTGTGAACGGTTAATTTTGGCACACTTTGTCTAATGTGGATGTGTGTTTAATGTGGATGTGTGTCTGTGTGTGTGTGGAAAGTTAATTTTGGCATTCGCTTTGTTTGAAGTGCATGCGTGTGTGTTTGAACTAACTTTGGCATTCACTCTATGTGTGGGGCTTTGGAAGTTAACTTCAGCATTCACTATGTGTGTGAATGAATGTTGGCATTCACTCTAAGTGCATGCACGTGTGTGTGTGTGTGTGTGTGTGTGTGTGTGTGTGTGTGTGTGTGTGTGTGTGTGTGTGTGAAAAGTTAATTTTTTCATTCACTTTGTTTAAAGTGGATATTTGTGTGTATGTGAAAATTTGATTTTGGCATTCACCTTGTTTAAATTTCATGTGTGTGTGCTTAAACCCTAACCCTAACACAAATACTTTGACATTCACTTTATGTGAAGGATATGTACAAAAATACTTTCAAACTTCAATAATGTTCACTTTATGTGTTTGAACTAACTTTGACTTTCATTGTGTGTGTGGGTTTGAAATTTAACATCGGCATTCATTGTGTGTGTAAATGAATGTTTCCAAACACTCTATATGCATGCATGTGTGTGTGCACACACATGTATTTGAAACTTAACTCTAAGAAAAATATTTTGACATTCATTTTGTGTGAAGTAGATGTATAAAAATACTTTCAAACTTCAATGTACACTTTGTGTGTTTGAATGAACTTTGGCTTTTATTGTGTGTGCATGGTTTTGAAAGTTAACTATCAATTGTGTGTGTGTGAATTTTGCCATTCATTCTATGTGCATGCATGTGTGCGTGTGAAAATTTAATTTTGGTATTCATTTTATCTAAAGTGGGTGTGTGTGTGTGTGTGAAAAGTTAATTTTGGCATTCACTTTGTCTGAAATGCATGTGTGTGTTTGAACTAATTTTTGTAGGCATTGTGTTTATCTATTTGAAAGTACTTTGACATTCATTTTCATTCTGTATGAATGTACTGCAACTATCACTTTATGTAGATTGTGTTTGTGTATGTTTAGAAGTTTGTTTTGTGTGAATTGTGTTTGTGTATGTATAAAAATAGTTATTGTATATATTATGTGGGAGAATATTCCTCTTGCTACTATTTTGGACTCTTTATGTGGATACTCGTCTTCCTATTATTTAGATTTTAAGATATTTTGTCTAATTTTTTGACATAGTAAAACTTAGAAAAGAATAATATATATTACACAATATTCAAAAACTTTGACTTCCCAATGAAAAATTTTAATATCAACATTCAATAATCTGAAAGGAAAATCCATTCCGCAATTAAATTAATGGAACTCTACAAAAGAAGACATGAAGGAATATGTCAATTAAATTAGAATTAATATATTTATTTTAATGACAATAGTAATAAATCACAATTAAATTGAACTTCAAAATAAAATCCATGAAACATTGATATTTATTAGTTTGGGGAAGATGTTAGTATGATTGACATGAAACTTTATATGAACAGTCACATGCCATGAATTCATAACCAAAGTACTAACTATTTAAAATAATTGCACCATCCCAAGAAATTGGGATTGAGAACATCAATTTCACATCTCAACTTAATTTCACTGAAGATCCCTTCACATTTGAATTTCACTTATAATGGTCTATTAGCCCAATTATGAAATTTAAAAAAAAAATCAAACTAAAAACAAACTATGATGGCACAACAAAGCTCACTAAAATCAGCAAGGCCTGAAGATTCTAGACTCAATTGCATATCAGGAAAAGGGTAAAGAGTGATACTATGCAGTTGAATCCAAAAACATACCTTACCAATAAACATTTTAAACATGACATATACACTATAATAGAAATCATTTAATTTATTTTTTTTCAAATTGATTGCCACAAACATATTGAAACAAAAGACATAAAAAGTGCAGGCCTATAGCCCTATAGACACTGAATCATTCAAACAAACAATCGTACAAACTACAGATGCATGAAATAAATCTCACTGATTTGAACAAATATTATTTAAAGCATGTCAAAATATTGAAGAACCCAAACATCAATCATACAACATTAACACAAAAAGAAAATGTGATATGAAAAGAAAATGCCTCTTAGGAAACTACCACACTATTTTAAAAATATTGACGAGCGAATTAAATCAAGGAAAACTGTCAAAATCCAGGACCTCCAGTCTTTATGCATTGCGAGCCTCACACCATGCTAGCACCATGTTCTTCATGCCTCCACTATGTCAAGATAATTTCTAAATTTCCAGCCATAACTTAAATGCACGCTAATTTCATTATCTACCTCCATTCTCACCACCATCTTTTACAAGGAAACTCATAAGCCACTCTCCTTTTACCTTAAATCCTAAGAATTAAGGCCTTCAACGCATTCAATTCATCCTTATTAGAGAACACTTCAAAGATAGTTCCTATGTCATCCCACAAAAATAAATATTTAAGTATTCTTTAAAGTATAGCATACTAAAGAAATTATAGTTAATATTCCATAAAAAAATATAGATTTTGTTAGATTGTATTAAAATAAATAAATATATAATTTTATTTGTAAAAATAAATGATTTTTTTAATTTTTCTAATAAAATATAAAGTGTTTTAGATTTGATATATCTTTGAAAATTTATATTAAAAAAATAAATATAAATAAATAAATAAACAAATAACTTTTGTATGCAAAAGTAAACAAATTTTAGAAACTTTTATATTCTACTAGTATACCTAAGATAATCAAGAGTGGAAAGAAAGCAACCACAAATTATAATTACTTTTACAAAAATTAAATATTTTTCCATCTACCTAACACAATATTATGAACATATTACTATTGTATTTACCTTGGATCCATAAGTAATAATGGCAAAGGATACATTCAAGACAAAAATCTAGGCATTAATTTAGAACCTAAATTTAGAGTGCCATAGAATTCTCCTATTTTTAAGTATTAAAAAAGTACTTTTTAATATATGTGTATGTATATATGCAAATCTAACAAATGAACCATTTAATTTTCAAATTACTTAAGAATGGCATCATTGACAACTCACTAAATGTTACAAAATTAGTACCCTAATTTATAGGGAGGTGGAAAAGCACAATAAAAATTAACTTAATATTTTAATCTCACACATAAAAAAAACATATAAAGCTATTCTTTTCTGCTATTATTTTTTTGTCTTTGTTTGCAAATGAATGGAAAGTTGAAGATTGCATCTCCATGAAAGAGCTGTGGATATGCTCATGGGTTTTCCAAACTTCTAAATTTTTTTTACTTGTTTAATTTTTGTTTATTTATTATTATTTATTTTAACCCCTAAATATTAAGATTTAAGAATTTCTATCATAAGATTTGTGTATGAAACTATATAGAATTAAAATATAGCCTTTAATTCTTTTAATTCATGTGTCCTCATTGATCTCTTTACCTGCCAATTATTGCAGAAATATTAAGTGTCTCCACTGTTAATACTTCATTGCCTATTTTCCTATGTGATCTTCCAGCTCCTTCCATCTTGCTTTTCTTCTTGTTTGTTACCTATTGATTACAAGGATTCTAAATCTTTTTCAACACTCTAATTTACTTATCTTATGATCTCCTCCACGGCGTACTAGCAATATTAAAATATACAAAGCATTTTTGTAATGTTAACTAAAACCTCTTTTTATAGCATATAAAACATATTTCATTTTTGTTAATTATATTTACAAGCCTACCTATGAGGCCATACGGCCTGTTGAGTTCTATAATGCTTAAACTCACATTAAAATTTAGCAAGTTCCCTTATTACTTTCTCATAGTTAAGTAAAATAGAAATCTGCAATAAGTGGAAGGACTATTTTTACATTATAGGATAGTTTTGATAATTTGAACAAGTTTAAACATATATTATCTTATCTATGCTACCAACCGTAAGTATATGTGTTTTTAATTATAAATATATTGTGGTATTAGTGGTTAAGTAAAGTTAGATGAATGATGTTAGTTTCTATGATGTTTTATCACTAAGGGTAGTCAATATTGTTTTCCTTCTTTTATTAGTGGGGTAACTATTGTATTTGCCTCAATGTATTAATCTTTTCTGGATATCAGTTCCAACTAAAAAATAGCCAGCAGCATAGGAGATTACAGGGCTGTGGATGGGTGAAGACAGCTCATTGGGGCAGGTCGGTTATGACTCTCTTCAGATTTGGAGATGTAGCAAATTTTCCATTACAATATTAAGAACCTTGACATGTGTGACACATTTATTTTAAATTTCTAGATATAGCAAACTTTACTAAAATCCATCTGCATGACCTTAAAATGTGATTGCTTCACTTATACACATATATTAGCAATTTGTATGAGCACTTCAACCAGACGAAGAGGCTTGGAGAAGAATGCGGTATGATCGGATCCTTCAATTTTGTATACCATTTGTGGAGGATTGTCTACAATCATCTTTCTCTGTAACGCCTCCACAATAGCCTTATCCTCCTTAGTCACAACGTATATTTTGTGAACGCCACCATAGTTTTTAGCTGTATACAAAAAAGGATCTTGCCAAATAGGAAACTTTTTCTCCTGTGATTGGCACAAAATTAGATCCTACATTTAGTGCCATATTAACCTATCAATAAATTGAAATTCCATAACAACTTACCTCATTAACCAATAATTCAATTCAATTTTTTTAATTTGCAACCGATCTGTCTTTGTTCTCAACTAGTGATTTACCCAAGGAGGACTGTTCTATGATAAAAATTGTCATGCAAACTGGGTGGCAAATTTGAAGGATGCTGTCGGATTTTCTTTCCCATTTGCATAGTAAAGTGTGGAGTCTCCGAAGCCTCCAATTATTGATGAGACGAAATTCATCATACCTCATTCATCATATCAGAGAGCATTGTTCCACTGAGGGGCATGAAGGCAGTAACAAATAGAGCTGCAACAATTTTATCTAGAAAATGCTCCATTGACTGAATACATGGTGGCTCCTCTGATGACTATTTTGGAATGGTGCTATCACCAGATTGAAGGAAAAATAGCTTTCGTCTGAAACTACTAGAAGGTGCAATGAACACAGAGAGAGAGAGATTGCCTCCATTGAGTTGGGGAGAGGAATCAATTTCAAATCAAACCGTTTCTCCTTATTTTTAAACGCCTCCCATACTTTATAGTGCGGCCAACAAACATTTGGAATCATAAACAAAGGAGCATTTAAAACAACCCAGCTAGAAAAGGTAACACACCAAAAAATAGGACTACCAAATTTTTGGCAGTTACAAGATGTGTGCACATATAGCCTATCGGCCAAACCATAGAATAATTTTCCAATAAAATAGGGAATGATGGAGAGAATATAAGGGGGAGTGGAGGAGACATTTATGGAAGATAAAGGAGAATAAGGAAACAGTCCCATGGAAGGGGGCTTCCTAAATTATCTCAGGCGAATTTTGTAGTTGCATGTAGGCTCCAAAATTTATGGAAGCTAGTGGTGTCCAGGCTTAAATTTGACCTTGTCAAGCAAATTTTTTATGACGGTTATCCAATCAAGTAAAATTATATATAAACCAAATATACATATCATCATAATTTTTTTATGAGATTCAAAGGTGCCCTTAAAATACTATGACATACCTTACTATAAGTAAAATTATATATAAACCAAATATACATATCATCATAATCCTATATAAATTTTGACAATCTCTTCAAAATGTCTCTTTTCATGTGATACAATCTCTTTAAAATTTTAATTATATTTTAAGGCAAAAATGCCTAAATACAGCCATCAAATTAGGCCTTGAGTGGTGTGATTAGGTTTTTAGTTTAATGTTAATTGATTTAGCCAAAAAAAAATTAAGACCTACAAATAAAAAGATTAAAAATCATCAAATATAAAATGTTCCCTCCAAAACATTTCCTAAATTGAATAGAAGGAATTAGAAAAATCCTCACCTTAAGAATTATCCAGTGGAAAGAATATAAGACGGAATAATTAATTGTTAAGAATTAAACCACAAAAAAAGGAATAATTATGGAGTGGAAAGAATATAGAACAGAATCAAGGGAAGAAAAATGTTAGTTTAATGGGTCGACCATACAAATGAAGTGGAGGACTATTTTTAGTTAATAATGTTTTTGGAGTCATATGTATCTCTCTCCCATCCTAAAGCGATGAGCGTTTGCTTGAAGGTCCTCTGAAACATAAAAGAGCAAGAATCGGCATCGACAGATAGAAAAGAGCAAGAATCAGCATCCGCAGATGGAACAGAGCAAGAATCACATGGAAAAGAGCAAGAATCGGCTTCGACAGCAGATGGAAAAGAGCAAGAATCAGATGGAAAAGAGCAAGAATCGGCTTCGGCAGCAGATGGAAAAGAGCAAGAATCAGATGGAAAAGAGCAAGAATCGGCTTCGGCAGCAGATGGAAAAGAGCAAGAATCGGATGGAAAAGAGTAAGAATCGGCATCGGCAGCAGATGGAAAACAGCAAGAATCGGCATCGGCAGATGGAACAGATCAAGAATGCGAATGTGAATGTGATTTCACAGTCAATGGAGGGTCTGAGTTCTGTAAGAGCAACTCAGAGCCTTCAATATGGTACATTTTCTGCTAAACTATTTCAATCTCTTAGTTTTCTCAAAAGCCCTTTGCTGTTGCTGCATCTTTTTTTTTTGAGATTGTGCCTCTTCTGTTTCTAATTTCTTTTTGAGTATTTATTTATTTATTTTTATTTTTTAAAACATAACTAAACTGCAACCCAGTTTTCTCAAACCATTGCTGCATGAAGCACATTTGCAATACATTGCATAGGCCTAAAAAAACCCAGTACGATCTGTATAAAATTCAACCAAATGAGAACAAATTGAAATTGCTTTTCCATGTGAAAACAGCAAATCCAATCACCTTGGTCAAGATCCCTTTGGCCGTTGGATGTGATGCGTCTTCCACCAATGCCAATTTTTTCCAATTGCTGGAGTATATGTCGAGCAGTAGACCCACTGCTTTTACAAAAATGTGGGGGAGCAACACCATTCCTTCTCTCTGAAAACCCCAACTTCAATTCCCTGGTTTAAATAGATTTTCCTTGCCATCGATGCTGCTCTTACATAGTACAAATTCAGATGCTGCAGCAGCAGCATATGGAGCAGAGCATGAATGTGAATGTGGTATATGTGAGCAGTAGCATATGGAGCAAAGCAAGAATGTAAATGTGGAGCAGGACAATTTCAAGTTCAAGTTCACAAGAACATAGTTTTTAAAAATTAAAATGCTGAAAGAAATGATTGATAACGATTTGGCTTCTGAGATTGTTAGTACTTAGTAATCATGTATGGCTTCAAAGGCAAATTGTTATTATAGGGCTAACCTATTTTTGCATCAATTAATTCTGCTTGCCATCAGAAAACATAAGCACTTACTCAGATAAAACTTATTGTCAAAAAAGTTATTAATATCCCTACCTATAAAAGCAGGAGCTTGTATTATTACTTGAGAAAATTCACTAATTTGTATACATTTCAATATTTCCAAATAGTATAAAATATGGCATGATAACCCTTCAATAAGATATTTTTAATTTATTTATAGTGTCTTGGCACATATTCTATTATTCAATGTATTTGGTGATGTATGTTTTGGTTCCATTTAATTCGTAATGTTGATGTACATAATTACTAATGAAGTTCCGTTACAGAGAGCGGGGAAGTGAGACTCTTTCAACTCATTGTCAATGCATCAGGGGAGGTAAGAACTCTAGCTGGTTCACAATTATTTTTTCATTCGTCTCTTTTACTCAGAAAATAAAATTTTGGTGTCATGGTTTTATTTCGAGGATGAGCAACCATTTATGATCAGGGTGTAGATACTTGGAAATTAGACTGTTTATATTTCTGATACAAGCCTTCTACTGAAAAACTTTCAATTAGGTTATGTTTTGAATGAAAAGCTCTCACACTTTGTGGTGGTTTTATTCATTGCGAGCAAGTGATAGATCGAACTTTTTTTTTCTTAAGCAACTGCCTTTTAGAAGCTTGTGTATGCTTTGGTGGAACATATAATTTTTACCAGAAAATGAATTCTTTGAAACAACAATCTTTTAAAGCAAGCAATGCATCTTTTTGATGTAAATGGCAAGCAGGGCAAGTGAACAATGGGTTAGCAGTTGCCGAGACAACAAAAGAACATAGAATAATAACAAAGAATTTCGAAAATACATGTTTAATATTTGTAGAAGAATTGTACATTCTATGGGCCACTCCAAAATTATATTAGACCTGAATAGCATACACCGCCCAACCCAATAAATATTCCCCCAACTTGCAAGACTTTGCCTTACAATCTAACTCTTTTACAAGTTCATTTGACTCCTATAAAGACTTTAGTTCCACTTAAGCTCTGACTCCACCAACTTCTAGAAAAGAAAGATATCACTTTAATATTGATGTGGTGACTATTGGCCTTCCCACAGATGTGGGATTTAGAAGTTCCTTGTCGTAACACACATATGTGACCTAAGATTAAAGAAACCTAATGCTTCAGCTTCCACCTAGCAGTTTTGTAGATTCTATGCTCCTCTTGTATGCCTCTAAATCCCACTCAAACACTTCAGACTATTCAGAATAGTCTGACATAACTTACAAAAGGGTGTTTGTCATTTTCAACCTGTCAGCCAGAGAATGGATCCTTAACACATATATCCTCTAATGTGTGGACTGGATCGTATGTGGCTTCCCTAAGCTTGCATGACAATATGCAACACTTTGGTGACACACTCTGCCTTATGCAGTTCTGCGAGGAGTAACTTTGTCTTAACACAGGCAAGAGCCTGCTTTAGGTTGTGTGCCTCATATGGCACCAATATCACAACCAATGGACTTTGTGGTAGATTACTTAGGATTCCAAACCTGCAAAACAACACACAACACACTCCATATCAAAACACAATGAATGGAATTCTTTTGGCCGATGTGCAAGAGAGCTCAACCCCTAGCATGCGCCTGTATCACTTATTCCATATTTAAATCTTAATGATGTTGCCATCTCATGGATGTGTTTATATATTTCTTGCGGGAATTAAATTATTTTTTATGAACTTATGAGTTTATATCACATTTGTTTCTGGCATGCGAGTTTGAGGTTTAATTATATAGGTTGTCATAGCTCAAGGATCTTTGTATAAGTTTCTGTAAAAAAAAATTTTGGGTAATAATTTATAATTATTGTTGAAGTAGTTACACCTTCTACAAGTTGACCTAATCTTTTGTTATTTTTGTCTGATTTTTTTTCCAAAATTGCCACTCAAATCAGTTGCATCTCCTTTAAAAGGGATGACTTCCTTTGCATCAATTTCATAGACCAAAGCTAGAAGTTTCCTTTATCTAATTCTGTCAGAACCATTATGCCTTGTGGATGAGTTGATCCTCTTTAACAACCTGATAGCATGGTATTATTTGGCTTCGAGGGCTCCTTGTCTATTTCTCACCATTTGACTTGTCTACTCAAGGTTTGACTCTGGAAATTGTAATTATTTTTCTGCATTTGATGTGTCAAAATAATGGTGGGAAATATGATGGAAGAAGTTCCACAATGAAGATGTGGTGCAATCTTATTTATGGTGGAAGGTTGAGGTTGAAAGCATTATCTTGAACTTGCTTAGTGGTGTAAGGAACATATTTGAGTAGTTTGGATGCATTAGATGCCCCTTTAGTATCTCCTTTGGAATGTAGCCACACCATTTTGCCAATTTGAATTTGATACTGAGAAATGACCTTGTGCTAAACTTGGCAGTGCTCACAGTTGGCACTAGTATTCTCTAGATTATTGTATGTCTATTGTTGAATATGGAATCCATCAATCTCCAGTAGAAGCCAAAGGCAAGGCTAACATCAATTGTGACCAATTGCTGGAAACCAAAACACGTCTGAAAGGGTACATCCAATTGAGTTTTTAAGGTCGTTGTTGTAGCTATGCTGAATGTGTCGAAGACTCTTGTCCCATATATGTGGATTGTTTAAGTGGTGCATCCCAAGGAGGTATACAATCATGTGGCGGGCTACCTTTGTTTGTCCATTTGTTTAATAGGAGGAAGTTGACTTGGATAGTTTGGTAGTCATCATGGACTAGAGAGTGAACTAGAAGATACTCAAGAAAGCTATAGCTTATTGACACAATGGTCTTTTGGAAACTTGAAGTGAACCCACATGTTACTGGAAATGATCTTAGCAGTGGATTCTAAAGATGTTTTTCTTACAGGGTGTTATAATTTCCATCTTGGAGAACCTGGCAACCACTACATAGACATAATTATAATTTCAATTTGTAACTATCTTTTCGGTTGTAAGTCTTGAAATGAAAACCTTTAAAAGTTGGTAGGTAGGCGTTGCCAGTTGGTACTGGATTCATGACTTGATTTACTTGCTGATGTTCTTCCACATCTTTGACCAATGGAAATAACTTTCCTATAGTTTTCTCCATGTCAAAATGAATTGTGTCATCTATACGAACCTTGTAACACCTGATCGCTCTGTAATAATAGATGATAACCTTTCACGACTTGTATGATCCTTAGGTGAGAATAGTCGCTTGAGCTACGTCCACTCGTGACTTGAAACTGTATCTAGTTGTTGTCTCTGCTAGTCACGGGCCAAAGAAATCTTCAGTAGTTATAGCCGTCCTGTAAAGAGCAGATCATTGATACAATACTCACCAAGTCCTACACGAATGGTTTCACAACGAACACAATTACCAGGAAGGGGTTTCATCTTATGGGACACTCCAAAATCGATGGATCCGAAACAACCTACACTACATAGCCTAATAAGAATAATAGGCTTACTTGTAGAGTATCTGCAGTACAATCTAACCCCTTTTTACAACCACAGCTATACCTAACCTCATGTCCACATGCTGATGCTTAAGCTATTTTTCTGCTTAAATTTAAGCAATTGGAGTGGCCCCATGGAAATTTACAATTATGGGAAAAGGATAATATAGAATCTTTCCCTATTTTTGTGGAGCAGCTACTGTTTAGGAATTGGAAATAAGCTGTGGAAAAAAAGGGGGGGCTGGAAATAAGTAACCACTACATAATGAAAAATATGGCATGTGGCTGCATATATTTCCTTCCCACCCCCATCCCCACCCCCCCTTTTTTTAATTTTCTTCGACATTAAGATAATTAAAATATTTTATTTTTATTTTTTAATATAATAAAAACTACAAATTAAGATAACTCCTTAAGATAAGCAGAAAAAAATATTCATGGGGTCACTAGCTCCACAAATATCTCCTAGAAAAATTGAGCAGTGGTTGCTAGCCAACATAAGCTAAGCAACAACATGGGGACATGCCCTAAGAATCACTTTTTTCTCACCATCAAATCCAAATCTCATTGTTTGTATGCTCCCTCTTTTCTTTGGCCATTAAAACTAGTCATAAGCAACTCTTGCTCTTCCAACGATGTGTAGATAACATAAGAGTCAATCTTGCAATGTCACTTATTTATAATTGAAGCTTCATGAAACCTGATGTTTCATCCTCTAGTCAAATGTAAGCTTCATTTTATCCAACTAATTGTATGCTTCACTCTCTCACTAGTTGACCATGCACTTCTCTTTTTTCTTCCACAAAGGTTGTCTTTGTCAACACTTATGCAAGTGTCTACTTGAACTTGTGTTCCTATATATGGCACAAATGTCACAATGAATAGCCTTGGCAGGGCCATTGTAGGTTACTCAAACTCCCAAATACATACAACTAGAACCACACACCAAAACTCACAATGCATGCTTCCAACCAAAACACAACAAAATAAAAAGACACTCTATTTGGGTGATGCAAGATTTCTCAAACCCTATGATGTTGTTGCGTCAATTATTCCTCAAATTATTTGGAAAATATAGATAACTAGCATTACCTCCAATATTGATTCTTGACCTTTTTTGATTTGAATCTCTTGAAATGGATTACTATCTCCTTTTTCTAGGAGTTGAGTGAGGGACTTCTTGAGGCAGAGCTAGGGTCTATAGGGTTTAAAACAAAAGGCAAAGCATGTTAGTAGAGATTTATGCATGTAATCTTGTAAATGTTCAATTTGGATTTAATTAGCAAAATGGTGGATAACACACTAAACTACAAATAACTTAAAGTATTGCAAACACAATGTAAAAGAATCAAGATGCTTGAATCTATAATTACAGATGATATATGATGCAATCTAAATGGAAGATTAATTTAAAATGGGTCTTATCTACATAAATGTGACATCTTTGCAGTTAGATGTTTTTCCATGAAATCATTTTACTCGCTTTTTAGATGAAGTACCTTGATAGCTATAGACAAGTGCATATAGAAATGAAGTGTTTAGCCTTGGCAATTTAATAAGTCATTCATTATGCATGGACTAAAAAAACCTGGGTTAGTAAATAAGTAAAAATAAATTTGGCAATTATACTCGAATTTTGGTCCTTTTGGGGTGGTTTTTGGGGGATCAAAATTTGTCAAACTGAGTTTGACACTCTTACATCACGATCTACATGGGCTAAGATTTAAACTAAAAGAGGGGTAAAAATTTATTCAAACTAAAACAAAAGAAGTACAAAGCAAGGGTATAACACAACCCTGTCAATCTCCACTAGGTGGTCCAACTTTCGAGACATATCCAGGGGTAATTGACCCCTATCCACAATGTTCCAATTTTTCATTAATTCGAGGCCCATTTGGCCAAACAATCTGCTACTCCATTCCATTCTCTAGGAATGTGACTTAAAGTAACATATTCCAAAGAAGCACATAGATTAAAAATCTGTTTAATAATTAAAGCTAAATGTCAGCTGACATCTTCTAATTGCTACCTATTCAACAAAGTCACCACCACATGAGAATCAGATTCACAAATGATCCTTCTCCACCCAAGATCGCAACCACACTTCACTGCATATAAAATTGCAAGAGCCTCCATCAAATTGTTGGTATTCATACCTTATAAAAAGAAAAGATAAATTGAATAGTCCCTGAACTATCCCACCCAACTCCACCAATACCAGCATGACCAGGATTTCTCTGAGAAGAACCATTCGTATTGATTTTAAACACTCCTTGTGGAGGAGGACACTAATGCCCCTCCCTATTTATCTTCCAAAGAGGATGTCTACATCTATTTCTCATGACTTGGCCAGCACCCTTCGAAGCACCACTCTGAAGAGGAAGATTGAGACGATTGCAACAGACAACATCTCCTTGATGCACATGGTCTAAGATTTCAAATGCATTAGAAATTTTCAAATTTCAATCATTGTTGAAGTAGTTACACCTTCTACAAGTTGACCTAATCTTTTGTTATTTTTTCTTGAATTTTTTCTAAAATTGCTAGTCAAATAATTTGACTCTCCTTTAAAAGGGATGACTTCCTTTGCATCAATTTCATAGACCAAAGGTAGAAGTTTCCTCTATCTAATTCTTCTCCAACCATTTTGCCTTATGGATGCGTTGATCCTCTTTCACAACATGATAGCATGATATTATTTGGTTTTGAGGACACCTAGTCTATTTCCCACCATTTGACTTTTCTAGTCAAGGTTCGACTCTATAAATCGTAATTATTTTGTTGCATTTGATGTGTCAAAATAATACTAGGAAATATGATAGAAGAAGGTCCACAATGATGATGGGGTGCAATCTTATTTATGGTGGAAGGTTGAGATTGAAAGTGTTATCTTTGACTTTCTTAGTGGTGTAAGGAACATATTTGAGTAGTTTGGATGTATTCAATGCCCCTTTAGTATCTCCTTCTGGAATGTAGCCACACCATTTTGCCAATTTGATACTGAGGAATGACCTTGTGTTGGACCTAGAAGTGCTCACAATTGGCACTAGTATTCTCTAGATTATCATATGTTTATTGTTGAATATGGAATCCATCAATCTTCAGTAGAAGCCAAAGGCAAGGCTAACATCAATTGTGGCCAATTGTTGGAAACCAAGACACATCTAAAAGGGTGCATCCAATTGAGTTTTGAAGGTCTTTGTTGTAGCTATGTTGAATTTATGGAAGACTCTTCTCCCATATATGTTGATTGTTTAAGTGGTACATCCGAATGAGGCATACAATCAATGTGGTCAGCTACCTTTGTTTCTCCATTTGTTTAATAGGAGGAAGTTGACTTGAATAGTTTTGTATTCATCATGGACTAGAGAGTGAACTAGAAAATACTCAACAAAGTTGTTGTATCTTATTTACACAATGGTCTTTTGGAAACATGAAGTGAACCCACATGTTACTGGAGATGATCTTAGCAGTGGATTCTACATATATTTTTCTTGTACATGGTGTTATAATTTCCATCTTGGATGACGTGTCAACCACTACATAGACATTAATATAATTTCAATTTATTACTATCCTTTTGGTAGTAAGCCCTGAAATGACAACCTTTAAAATTGAATCTCTTGAGGTTTGGTAGGGATTGGTACTAGATTCATGAATTGATTCACTTGCTTATGTTCTTCCACATCTTTGACCAATGGAAATAACTTTCCCATAGTTTTCTCCATTTCAAAATGAAATGTGTCTTCTAGACCATCTTTTGATGTTGGCTTGATGAATTTAAAAAATGTTTGAAATGACACACAAGTTTGTCTTGTAGATAAAAATCATAAACCAATTTTCTTGCAACCAATTCCTAATGAGTGTTACTAAATCAATGCCACTGCTATGTTGTTGACAACTTTGTGATTGGAGGTCACCTAAGATAGTCGACAACCCAATTGCAAATCTCATTCTTGTGCCTTATATTGAGATGGAATTGCCAAAAGTAGGTGGACAACTTCTGATTGTAGTCATTATATGTAATTTTCTCTTTAGGATTGCAAGAAATGCTCTTGGTTAATTGTTGGATGTACCTAATTGCTTAATATTCATTTTGGTGATGATTTCTATCTAGTGAAGATGAAAAAGATTGCAAGGACAAGAAAACATGAAAGGAAACTCAAAATATAAGCATTATACCTTCAAATTCCTCCAATCTCTATCACTCCTTGATAAGGTTGAGGAGAGACGCACCCAAGGTTCTCCTAGCTTTAGCCAAGTGGAAATCAATTATATGGATTGCTCTCAAATTCAGCACAATATGAAATGGATGGAGGATTTGGCTAAGGATTTGGGAGAGATTTTGGCATATGATGTTGCATAAAACTTATGTTTGAAAATGGCTTGGATGGGCTTGTATTTATAAGTATTTAGGAGAGATTATGTGTCAAGGGTGGAGATTGAATGTTGATATCCAAGGGTGGAGATGAAGAGATGAGATGGAGGACTAGATCTTCATCAACTAAAATGAAGGGTTGTGATTATTTTGTAATTTTTAATTCACCTTGGGAAGGCTTTACATTAATTAGAATTAAGACTTGTGAGGAAATAAAAATAATAATTTCCTTGGGAGAAGGTGGAATAAAAGAACTAGTTTTACTGGTGAATGGGAAGAAATGTGATAGATGTTTTCATTTGGCAAACACATATGTGAGATTTTTGCATAAAAGAGAGCTCTAATATTAAAGGTGAAAGGTGAGGTGGAAGGGTCATGTGACTCCTTTGAATAAAATGTTTATTTTCATTCAAAAGGTGTGCGGGAGGTGTTAATCAAGGTTTGACCCTCTTAATTAAGTGTTTAATTTAAGTAACGTGGTTGTAGAAAATTAGTGAGCGAGCGAGTTAATGAGAGGTTAAAATTAATTAAATAAGGATTTATTTAATTAATTTGGGTCTAGGGGTTAGGTACTCTAGGGTAGCTAATTAAATAATTGGTATTTATTCTTGATTAGGCTAAGTTTAGGTCATAGGCTAGGGGAGATTAATTAAATAAACATGTTTTATTTAATTAATCTTGGTTAGTAAATAGAGAAATTAATAAAATAAATATTTAGAATATTTATTTAATTAATGATGAATGATGTTGTAAGGTTTATTAATGAATTAATTCATTAGTAGTGTATGATTAGTGATGAATGACCAGGATGAGTGGTTTGGGATGGCTTAGGATAAATAAAATAAATAATTTTGATTTTTTTTAATTAATTGGTGAAAGGGGTAATTAGTAGTGTAAGGATGCGAGAAAATGGCTTACGGGGTCAAGATATTTTTAGGTGTGTAAATTTTGCCCCTCTTTGATGTGGCATGGTGACTGAGTAGGGAATCACAATGTGAGCTCATAGAATTTTGCCTCAACTAACGGGAAAGGGTTGAAATGGATGAGGGATGCCCCCTCAAGAGGTAGGTTGAAAAAAATACTTTTTTCAAGTGAACTTCAAAAGGAGGGAATGGCAGTTAAAAAGGGATTTAGGATGGAAAATGGGGTTGATAGAAGAAGAAACAAAAGAAAATGGGTAATATTTATGGCCTGAGGAGAAGAAATGGTAAATTAGGGATGACATGGAAACTATAGATAGGCAAAAGTCAGCCCAACATGCCACATTTACACACCTAAGCTGACTGGACTAGAGAGAGAAGAGAAATAACAATGGTGCAACCAAGCTTCCCACGACACCAACATCGATTGGAGTGAGTTTGAGAGTATTAGAGGATGGAGGAGGCTAGTGCATAGGTATGTCGTCTAACCCTACTTTATCATTTTTGGGATTTGGGTTAGTTATGGGGTTGGAAAAGGGTAGGTTAGGGGTTTAGTGCTAGTGCACAGCCACACAACGCAATAGATTGGTGCATTAGCACCTTAGGCTAGATTACCATGTAAGGGCCAAGGGGAAATGTTAGTTTTAGCACTGAACGTCAGTGGATTAGTGCTATTGGGTGGATTAGTACCAAGGTATCTAGATGGTTTAGCACAATCATCTCGATTAGCACATATATTTTGTTTAGTGCAATTGTCTCGATTAGCGCATAGGGTTGATAGACTAGCGCAAATGGCTAGATTAGTGTCGAGCCATAGGGTTATGGGGTTGTTCAGGTGGATTAGCACTTTGAGATGGAGGAATAGCGCTATCAACTAAATTAGCACCAAGGGGCTAAGTATTAGTGCAATTAGCTAGATCAGTGCAATTGGCTAGATTAGCGCCATCAATCTATGGTTTAGCACCATTGTCTAGATTATGCATTGGATAAAGGGATTAGCGCATTTATCTAGTTTAGTCCCATAAGTTAATGGTTTAGCACCAAGGCATAGTTTTTTAGAAAAAACATTAATTTGTGTTATTTTTTGAACGTATGTTAGCTTGCTAGAGATTCAGTCTCGAGAGAGGTGACCATGAGTGGTGGAGTGTAGGGATACCTAATTTCGCTGGCGGTGTGCTTCTGTATATGAGTAGTTAGTCTCAAGTTTGTGTCAGATATGCCTTGGTTGAGGGCTCATTGATCAATGATGATAGCATTGGTGGAAAGGTGCCAGAGTGAGACCTAAACCTTTTTACTTCCTATGGGTGACATGAGCATCACCATGGAGGATGGGTGGTAGATCCTACATATCCCTATTCATGGTGAGTAGATTGTCTATGATACTATGATGGGTTTGGCAGCGCTAGATTGAGTATTCACCCTAGCACAGGTGGCGACAGGCCAAGATTGGTAAGAGATGATATGGTATGATGCTCATGCTGGAGGTTTTAGTGATTATGCCTTGTACTTATGTCGGTTGGTTGGAGAGATTATGATGCCAAATCGGTGCTTGTGAGGGTTTCTAGATGGATGGGGGGACTGCATCGAGAAGATGGTGACACAGCGCATTATATGCTTGGGAGCCATGCCTGTTGGCCCAACATTACCATGAGATGCATATGGTGGTGTACAGAGGTGGAGCGAGTCTTGGTTATAGTGTGACATTGTTACATGTATGGGCATGGAAGGATATAGCTATCACGAGGCCCATATGTCCTCATGTGAGGCAACAATTTGAGCCTTGGGTGATGGCATAGACTGGTGCTCTCCAACATTAGCAGTTAGGGAGTATGTGATATTGGAGGTGAAAGTTTCATGAGGTGACAATGATGGTGTGGCGGCACTACATAGGTTGCAAGCCATTGATTGATGATGATACACATATGCAATATACCCAATAGCCTTGGTACCTCATAGGGAGGATCGGGCATATTATAGATTGATACATGCCCTCTCGGGTTTTGTGAGAGTTTGTTGTGCGGCAGGACTTGCTGCAGATTACTATTACTTTTGCTTGGGTGCAAGAGGATCATCCCTTATGGGCATCGAAGATGGATTCTCAGTTGGTACTTTTGGATTTTGTGGGCTTACATGCAATTGTCTTGTCACATCCCTAATTTTGACTATGTTTTACTTTAACTTGCAAGTAATTAGTAGATAATTTTTGGTTGATTTAATGATTTGATGTTAAGTGAAAATGTCAAGATAAATCTATGATTTCAAAAGTTTAAGAATATTCATAGAATTTAGACATATGATTATATGTTTTCATAATTATTTATTCATGATGAATATGTTTTAACTAATGATACACTAATCCCAGTTTGGTGATTACAAGTTGTATTCAAGAAATAGGTTTTTCACCCTCTAAGAAAGAGAGGGAGAACTGATGGAGTTAGGTTGTCATTGATGTCAAAAGTGTTCAGGAGCATGAGACATCATCTTGCAGATATAGAGAATGGTTTTATACTTCACAGGTTTGATCTTGCATCATCAGGAGATGTGTTCTTCACAATGTCATATCAGTGAACATGACATATCAATCAGTTGGAGAGATGTGTTCTTCACAATGTTATTCTTGGTAGGCATGGTCTTCATTATTCATCAGATTCTTAACAAGGTTGATGACATCAATTGTTAGTATTCAAAGGTTTGCAATGTGTTGGTTCTTGACAAGGTTGATGATATCAGTTGTTGGTATTCAAAGGATCACATGAATACACTTGATGTGTGATGTTGAGATCAGGATATATGCTTTTCATGTGGTAGTTGAAGATTAGGATGTATACTGTTCATATGGTATCAAAAGGTGTGCATGTGATTTGTCTATTGTCTTCATATTTGTTGATCATGTATAAGATTCTTTACAGGAGATGGTATATGTTCTCACAAGAGATGTTGTATGAGCTTAGACTGCAGTGAGTTGTGATATCTGACCTTGGTCTGCCAAGAGGAATGGATAGGTTCATACATGTCATATCATATGATGCTTTGGTTAGACAAAATCATTTGCTTTCATATTCCTCAGGGTGTCACAATTATGGTTCATAAAGATGCTTATCTCAGTGTTGAAGTGTGTTAATATGCTTCAAGAATGTTGCTTTAAAAATGAAGGCTATCTAATGGTCAAGGTGTCACCATTTGTTTTAAATATCCTAAACATCAAATATCCTAAACATCTCTCATACCCTAAATGGGCTTGAAAGTTAAACAGCCTTGTTTGACAGTCATTTACACTTTATGCTCTATTTGAATGGTGACCTGCTAGAACGGGTCAGTTCACTTAAGACCACCGTTTGGAGGGGTCTCTAGTCATGGTGGTGACCGGCCCACCTCATCCATTTAACCAACTCCACCGGTCTCCTTTCAAAAGTCTTGGGCGGGAAGTCTTTTTAAACGACTTTCTTCACATGTTTTGGAGCCCGAATTTCATTAAAGATTTTTTATGAGTCTTAAAACAAGCTTAGCCCGCGGTATATTGGAAGGTTTGTTTTTTTTGTTTAAATTTAGAAACTTTAATATGTCATATTTTATGACATTGAAGGTATAAGGAGGGAGCCCGATATAAGTGGGCATTATTTATATAAAAGATTTTTGGAAACTTCTTTTTCCATTTTTAATTAAATGACTTAAGATTGATTATAGAATTAAGGAGCCTTTATAGGAGATTTCTATTGCTTTTTAAAAGCAATTTTTTTAGAAAACTATTGAAGTATTTTAGAAAAGATTTTCATGAAAAAAATTGCAGAGATAACAATGATGCAATGAGAAAGATTCTTTACAGATTGAAGATTGTTTTTGAGGCAGATTGATTTTCAAAGATGAATTGATTTTTTGATTTTATTGAAGATGAAATAAGATTGCAGGAATTTGCAAAGAGGAAGAGAGGAAGAAAATGAACAGTCATAGACATGAAGAGAAAAGTAATTTCTTCACAGATATAGAATATGAAAAGATTTCATGAAGATATTTCTGAGGAAGATCAACAGGATTAAATGATGTTTTTGTCTTGTGAGAAAATCAATTTGAAGATTTTTTTTGCAGGGGTAATCTTATTGTCAAAATTGAAATGTCAAAGAATGTGAAGGATCATGTACAGAGAAGAGGAAGATCAAATTTTTTTTAATGCATAGAATATGAAGGGTTTTTGAAAGTGCATTGTGATGGGTTGTGAAAGTATATTCAGACTTTATTTAATGATACTAGAGATGCTTTTTGATTCAAGTGTCTTGTGTATTAACAAGATGAGGTGAGTAATGTTGTGCAGATTGATGATGAACTGACAGAGATCAAATACAGAGATTGACAAGGTGATTAAAAGATAATATGCAATTGAAATGACAATTAGGTGCTGAATCATGAGTTCAATTGATCAAGACATTGAGACTTGTAAGACATAAATGAAACAGACAGAGTAAAGCAGTGTTGTTGTGCATATTGGAATACAGGATTGATATTTAGTGTTGTTGAATGGAGGATTAAAATACAAGATTGATATGCATATGGATCTGATTAATTTGCAGAGAAAATTGTCTATAGAGATTTGTATATGGAGCTTGTTTTGATTTGAAAATCTAACAGGAGGTATAAGGTTGTATACAATGGTGCAAATCTGATTGAACAGCAATCTTGTCTTGCACACGAAGTTTGATGTTTTGTTTATAGTGATTGTATTAGCCAGTGAGGCTTGTAGGTCAGTGAGACCTATTGGATTACCAGTGAGGTATATCAGTGTTGGAAGTGGGTGCTTCTGTTTGGGATTGGAGTTGGTGCTCCATAAGGAGTTGGTGCTCCTAGATACAATTTGTATTGCCAGTGAGGCATGTTTTTCAGTTAAGCCAGTGAGGCAATTCTGGAGTGGTTTTTCTACCCCTGGAGGGTTTTCCACTCGTGCAATTCTTATGTCTTAATCATCTCTCTATGATTGTATGTTTTACTCATGAGTTTTGTTTATGTGTTTGACAAAGTTATGTGCATATGTGTTTGACAATTCAATGATAACTTCTCTTCTTTGTGCTCTGCAAGTTAAACATTGAAAAAGATTTAAAAATTCACACAACACTGATTCACCCCCCCTCTCAGTGTTGTCCTTGACTCCTACAATTGGTATCAGAGCCAGTTTCCCTTCTACAGCTTAATCAGCTTGGGTAGGTCTTGTGTGTGGAGTTCAATGGGTAAGTGCAGGAGAAATAAGAACATGAGAAATCTTAAGCATCATTCTGGTCAGAAGACACAAAAGACATTATCCATATCAAATTCAGATGTTGATATAAATTCAGTTGATAAAGATGTTCTCCATGTTAAGTCTGGTATTGTATTAGAAGAAAAGATTTCAGATGCTCCTTTGTTTAATGGTTCAGATTTTTCAGTTTGGTGTATGAGAATGCAAGCCTATTTATCCTCTTTAGGATATGATATATGGATGTCTGTTGAGAATGGATATTCTAACTCTACAAATAACAAAGAGGCTATTAATTGCAATCATATAGCCAAGAAGGTTATTTTATCTGGTTTATCTAATGATATTTCTTGTAAAGTGGTGCAGTGTGAAACAGCTCAGGATGTCTGGAAAAAGTTGATAAAGATTTATCAAGGTAGTGCACCTGAAGAAGAAAACAACTTATTATCTGAGAAGAGTGACCATGAAAGGAAACTTTCAAATGAAGGAGTTGATATTCAATCCCAATTTGATTTAGAAGAAGCCAGCATCACAAGTGATGATGATGAAGAAGATTGTGAGATTGATATGGAAGGAGAGCTTATATATGCCCTGAGTGAGCTTAAGAAGTACAAGAGAGAGAATCAGAAACTAAACTTGCAGCTGCAACAAGAAAGAGAATCAAAAGTCAATGCACTTTCAGAACTTGAAATTGTTTCTACAGATCTTGAAGAGGCCAGATGTCAGATTATTAGTTTAAAGACATATATTGATGATTCTGACAAACTAATTGCTAGATTGAAGACAGAAATTGAAGAAGCTAAGAGGATAGCTGATGTATCAATATCTGACCTTGAAGATAGAAGGAATGAGAATCTAAAACTAGAGGGAGAAATTATCAAACTCAGAAAAGATTATGATAGTCTGAAGACTTTATCTAAGAAGTATCAGGAGTTTGAAGAAAGCACAAGCAAGTTACATGTGTTGTTGGGCAAACAGAAGCAGCATAATGACACAACTGGATTAGGATTTGAAGAAGGAGAATGTTCAAAAGTCAGAGAGACTCCCAGAGAGAAGATTGATTTGAATACTGCCACTGAAAACAAAATGCATAATCAAAGAAGAAGAAATTTCAGAAGAAGTGCTCCTGTTAGACAAGCATACATGTACAGGTATAACTATTCATTTAATGGTTACTGTTATACTTGTAATCATTTTGGTCATAAAGCAGTTGATTGCAAAAGGAATACTAACCTTATTTGTTACAAGTGCAATCATGTTGGACATATACAAAGAAATTGTAAAAGGTATGATTCTGCATGGAAGTCTAACATAAGTTCTCAAAGGTACTATCAGTCATTTGATTATGATATAGTTTGTTATAATTGCAATTCTCCTGGTCACAAAGCATTTAGTTGCAGAAAAGCATCATCTGCATCATCTAATTTGATAGGTTGGAAACGGAAAGAAATAGAAAAGGTTTGGAGAAAGAAAGCACCTGTAAAAATTTGGAAGCAGAAAGAAGGTAAAGAGAAGTTAGAATCTAAGCTTGTGCATCTTGCACAAGTCATTTCATCTGTTACATAACAGATAACATGAAGTGAGGGGGAGTTGTTCATGTGCTATCATTTGACCCCAAGAAGTTCAGTAAGGAGATCATTTGAATGGTGATCTTGTCTTGTTTATCATATTTTCCAATCTTGTGAGATAGTTGTTGAAGATGCTGCTAACTAAGTTGATTTTTAGTGTATATCACTGATGCAGGAAGAGCTTATTAATGCAGTTGGTATGCAAAATTGATGGACTGGATGCTCATATGGAAGTGCTCTTGATGTTTGACATTGTGATTGCAAAAGATGATCCTCACTCTTTGTTGCAGAATGAATGTTCATTTAGAAGTGATCATTGGGATAATAATTTGACATGTTCTTCCTCATTAAAATGATTCAGAAAGGTATGAGAAAATTGTGTGCCTCTTGTTTTGAAGTGGTAAGGTATGTATGTCAAGCCATGACATCTAGAGTTGCTTATAAAATTGATGGAGTATGACAGTGATACAGGTGTTCATTGGCTTATTATGATTTCAAGGTATTGAAAAATGTTTCAGGATTTCAAAATGCACAAATTGTTGAATTATCATGGTATTGCAATCCAAAGTGTTTTGGAAAGTGTTGTTGCAATAATATCTTGTTTTGAATGATGAAGTCAAGAGGCAAGAGTTTTTGTTGATTTCAGTATGTTTCAGATATGATTATGTATATATCAGTTTATGCCAGAAGTGTTGTATATCAGATTTGACAGTATAATATGTGCAGGAACAGCAAGATGGTCTATCAAGAAAAGTTGTCAGAATATGCAGGATGATAGTTCATATCAGGAAATTAGTTTGATGATTATATCTATTGCTTTGTTGAGTTATGTTTATGACATGTACCTTGGAGCTTTCAGAAAGGTTTGTTCAAATTGTGTGATGAGGGGTCTACATGTTTTGTGCCTGCAAAATTGTTCATCAAAGAGTATTGGTATGTTTATGATTTTCTTTGCAAAAGTGTTCAGAAGGTTGACTGTCAGTAAATGGATGGTATACTTCAGGTTGATATGTTGCTTCAGGACTAATTCAAGAAGTGGATAAGTGTTGAGTTGAGTTGAGTTATGTTGGTTAGTCCTGTCAGTGTTTACAAATGGTATTTCTGAGTAGTAATTTGTTTATGATCTATAATACATGGAAGATCTTGGAGACTTGTTATTTCAGGTCAAAAAGGTTGTTGATTGAAGAAGAACTATTTGTTTTGAAAGTTTGTGATGTTATCAAGAAGGAGTGTGTCAGTCTTCATCTTCACAGTGGTATTGTTATATGGCTTCAAAGATTTTGGTAAGTGGTTCAAAGATAACAAAAGTTTATGTTTTCAAAGTTCTCATATTGCAGGGTGATTGAAATTATCAAGCTATAACATCTTTTCAGTGGAGTTGTTCTCAGGGGGAGATAATAGTCTTTGTCATCCGATGTCAAAAAGGGGGAGAAAGAAAAATATGCATCAGGTGGTTTTGCCATCATTGACAAAGGGGGAGATTGATGGAGTTAGGTTGTCATTGATGTCAAAAGTGTTCAGGAGCATGAGACATCATCTTGCAGATATAGAGAATGGTTTTATACTTCACAGGTTTGATCTTGCATCATCAGGAGATGTGTTCTTCACAATGTCATATCAGTGAACATGACATATCAATCAGTTGGAGAGATGTGTTCTTCACAATGTTATTCTTGGTAGGCATGGTCTTCATTATTCATCAGATTCTTAACAAGGTTGATGACATCAATTGTTAGTATTCAAAGGTTTGCAATGTGTTGGTTCTTGACAAGGTTGATGATATCAGTTGTTGGTATTCAAAGGATCACATGAATACACTTGATGTGTGATGTTGAGATCAGGATATATGCTTTTCATGTGGTAGTTGAAGATTAGGATGTATACTGTTCATATGGTATCAAAAGGTGTGCATGTGATTTGTCTATTGTCTTCATATTTGTTGATCATGTATAAGATTCTTTACAGGAGATGGTATATGTTCTCACAAGAGATGTTGTATGAGCTTAGACTGCAGTGAGTTGTGATATCTGACCTTGGTCTGCCAAGAGGAATGGATAGGTTCATACATGTCATATCATATGATGCTTTGGTTAGACAAAATCATTTGCTTTCATATTCCTCAGGGTGTCACAATTATGGTTCATAAAGATGCTTATCTCAGTGTTGAAGTGTGTTAATATGCTTCAAGAATGTTGCTTTAAAAATGAAGGCTATCTAATGGTCAAGGTGTCACCATTTGTTTTAAATATCCTAAACATCAAATATCCTAAACATCTCTCATACCCTAAATGGGCTTGAAAGTTAAACAGCCTTGTTTGACAGTCATTTACACTTTATGCTCTATTTGAATGGTGACCTGCTAGAACGGGTCAGTTCACTTAAGACCACCGTTTGGAGGGGTCTCTAGTCATGGTGGTGACCGGCCCACCTCATCCATTTAACCAACTCCACCGGTCTCCTTTCAAAAGTCTTGGGCGGGAAGTCTTTTTAAACGACTTTCTTCACATGTTTTGGAGCCCGAATTTCATTAAAGATTTTTTATGAGTCTTAAAACAAGCTTAGCCCGCGGTATATTGGAAGGTTTGTTTTTTTTGTTTAAATTTAGAAACTTTAATATGTCATATTTTATGACATTGAAGGTATAAGGAGGGAGCCCGATATAAGTGGGCATTATTTATATAAAAGATTTTTGGAAACTTCTTTTTCCATTTTTAATTAAATGACTTAAGATTGATTATAGAATTAAGGAGCCTTTATAGGAGATTTCTATTGCTTTTTAAAAGCAATTTTTTTTAGAAAACTATTGAAGTATTTTAGAAAAGATTTTCATGAAAAAAATTGCAGAGATAACAATGATGCAATGAGAAAGATTCTTTACAGATTGAAGATTGTTTTTGAGGCAGATTGATTTTCAAAGATGAATTGATTTTTTGATTTTATTGAAGATGAAATAAGATTGCAGGAATTTGCAAAGAGGAAGAGAGGAAGAAAATGAACAGTCATAGACATGAAGAGAAAAGTAATTTCTTCACAGATATAGAATATGAAAAGATTTCATGAAGATATTTCTGAGGAAGATCAACAGGATTAAATGATGTTTTTGTCTTGTGAGAAAATCAATTTGAAGATTTTTTTTGCAGGGGTAATCTTATTGTCAAAATTGAAATGTCAAAGAATGTGAAGGATCATGTACAGAGAAGAGGAAGATCAAATTTTTTTTAATGCATAGAATATGAAGGGTTTTTGAAAGTGCATTGTGATGGGTTGTGAAAGTATATTCAGACTTTATTTAATGATACTAGAGATGCTTTTTGATTCAAGTGTCTTGTGTATTAACAAGATGAGGTGAGTAATGTTGTGCAGATTGATGATGAACTGACAGAGATCAAATACAGAGATTGACAAGGTGATTAAAAGATAATATGCAATTGAAATGACAATTAGGTGCTGAATCATGAGTTCAATTGATCAAGACATTGAGACTTGTAAGACATAAATGAAACAGACAGAGTAAAGCAGTGTTGTTGTGCATATTGGAATACAGGATTGATATTTAGTGTTGTTGAATGGAGGATTAAAATACAAGATTGATATGCATATGGATCTGATTAATTTGCAGAGAAAATTGTCTATAGAGATTTGTATATGGAGCTTGTTTTGATTTGAAAATCTAACAGGAGGTATAAGGTTGTATACAATGGTGCAAATCTGATTGAACAGCAATCTTGTCTTGCACACGAAGTTTGATGTTTTGTTTATAGTGATTGTATTAGCCAGTGAGGCTTGTAGGTCAGTGAGACCTATTGGATTACCAGTGAGGTATATCAGTGTTGGAAGTGGGTGCTTCTGTTTGGGATTGGAGTTGGTGCTCCATAAGGAGTTGGTGCTCCTAGATACAATTTGTATTGCCAGTGAGGCATGTTTTTCAGTTAAGCCAGTGAGGCAATTCTGGAGTGGTTTTTCTACCCCTGGAGGGTTTTCCACTCGTGCAATTCTTATGTCTTAATCATCTCTCTATGATTGTATGTTTTACTCATGAGTTTTGTTTATGTGTTTGACAAAGTTATGTGCATATGTGTTTGACAATTCAATGATAACTTCTCTTCTTTGTGCTCTGCAAGTTAAACATTGAAAAAGATTTAAAAATTCACACAACACTGATTCACCCCCCCTCTCAGTGTTGTCCTTGACTCCTACAAGAACATCATGGGAGAGAGGTGAATATAAATATGGAAAGAATAGGTAGTTGCCATCTAAGTCTTGATTTGCATAGTTTAGTGAGCCCTGTTAAGTTTGGTAAGTTGATTCTGACTATTGGCTTTAGTTTTTTCTTGATTTAACAAATGTCAATTTGATGTCATTAATCCTTTATCTTAGATTTTGTTGAAAAACCCATAAGGGTTAGTCATCAATCAATAAGATGTAGACGATAGTCGACATTTTTCTTGATATAGTTATATTCAAGAGTGATTATATGTGTTTGGTTAATTATCTCTTCTTTGGTAATTTTCTATTGAGAATATTTTATAGTGTCCTATCAGGTTTTTTATGCTTATCTATTTTTTCTATATTGCAAAACAAAGAGGGGGAGAATATCTCAACTCCGTCCTCATATCTCATTAATGTTAGGAAACAATGTAGGGTATACATTATGTATGCTTTCTTTATATATATATTTGAAGACTTGTTAATGAAAGAGTTATGTGTTATTGTGTTGTTACTATTGTGTGGTACGTAGTATTTTTATCTCCTGCATACGTGGTGTCTTATTGACTGAGTCATGAGAGTTTATTTATTATCATTCTAAGGAATCATGATGAGGCTTTAATATCAGATAATGGAATGTGGTTGAGCGAGTGTGCTCTATTTTTCTACCATAGAAGCTCTCTACATGTAAGAGAGAAGTTATTGTAGGAAAGAGAGAATAGAGTAGAATTAAGATCGATGAAGGTCGAGAGTATTGGAGCCTAGTGGATCATCGTTTACATAGTTTCTTCATTTATTTGTGTTAAGTTTATCAAGTAAATAATACTTTGTTTTGATGTCAGCCTCGCAGAGGTGTAATTCTTTCTTTTTGTATTATGAACATCAAAGATATGTTATTCCTCTAAGTATAGGTTGAGAAGTTATTCTCTTATTGCTATATAGTTAATGACAACTTTAGTAGTGTTGTGTTTTCCTTTGAATGATGAGAGTGTAGAATAGCTTCATATTTGGGAAGCCGAAGGCTCTCTATATTTCTATGTTCTAATATGATTTATGTATTATTTATACTTTCTAGAATTGAATCTCATTATCAAAGACTTACTCATCTTTGTGTCTTTCATTCGAGGACTTACCAACTCTATGTTAGAAGACTTAGTAATCTTTTTGTTAAAGGAAACTAAAACTATAAATGTCTTAGTACCTTGTTTTAATAGTTGGTTTAATTATATCTCAACATTTAGAGATAACCATCAGCCATAGCTATCAAGTGCCTCATTAGTGTTTGTCCAATCCAGAGATAGGATTATCTGTTAATACAGCTTACTATTAGTCTCATTTTCTATTATTGGAAGAGCTTGATTATTTGTTTTTGGATAAATGTAAATATATTCTATGTAGGCCGAATGCCAATCAAATAGTATAGTCTATGTATACTGAATGGCAATTAGTCTATATATCATGTGTAGGCCGAATGTCATATAGACAAATTGGGTTGTGTTAAGCTGAAAGACTAATAGCTTAGTAGGTTAACTTAGTGGTTTAGATAGCAAACTTTTCTCAGTGGTCTATGGACTCTAAGCACTAGAGTGTTATGCAGAAGATTAGTTAATCCAAATGTGCCTAAACTATTGACAGAAGTCTAGTTAACTATGTTGGATATCCAAGAGTATCTTTTACTAAGGACAACAGTTAATTATAAACTTGTCTTTATTTCTCTTAACTTATTGGAATCTTTCCTTAGACAACATGATGAGCCTCTTAAGATTATTGTTATACATCTTATAGATGATACTAAAAGATTTGATATAAATATAATTTATCTCTTAACTCATTTGAGTTTGTTGTTGTTTCTTAAATGAAAACTTTGGGAAAGATTGTTCCTTACTCTAAAGATTATTAGATGATTGAGATATCATTAGAAACATTTAAACTATTATTATCTTCATGTATCAACCAATATGTTTATTCATCTGAATTGGTGTATTATTATGATGTTCTAGCATTCTTAATTTTACCTATATTGGTGAGCAAAAGATGATCATTAGGTCAAAGACATCTTTTCTTAGTTATCCTTTATTGGATTAAACTTATTCAATGATTTATATGTTTATTCTATTGCCTTTTATGACTTTCAGAACTATGTGGAAGGTGGAATCGATCAAATGACCAGGTAGTCAAGATTCGATGAGTGGACACCTTATTCTTGCAATATTATTGTTATAACCTTTATTAGTTTTTAAGGGTATTTGTTATTGCAAAATATTGGATTAGAGAAGTTGAGAACCCTAGATTTTATCTAAAGGGCTTAGAATGCTTCAAATCTTAAATCATTTATAATTTTGTATAGTCTAGTATGTTCTTTGGTCAATAGTAGAAAGATTCGAGAAACCATAGATATTGACATTATTAAATGACTAAGAAAGAACTATTTGTATGAATGCCAACATTTTCTATATGTATACCAAGTATAGTTATTATTGAGTAGAGTTTAAAAGATAGAATGCCAAATGCCATTATAAATTGCAAATATGCAATAAGTGACTCTTGAGAAAGATAAAGATATGTAAATTTGCATATTGTGAATATAACCCAAATAAGGAATATTTCTAGGTCGTCTGGACTAGAAATTGAGTAAAGATCAAACAAGTATGTCTAGAGTTATTAGCTAAAAGAAATTAAACTATAGGATGAGATAGTCTTCAAGTCAAGTTAGAGGTGTGTGAACACACGACTATGTTTATTGCAAACATCTATTTATATAGAAACATTCGCCAAAGTGATGCATTTGTCTCTACATCCATTAGTCGGTTCACGGTGTCTAGATGGCATAACTAGTCAATAAGATTATACTTAGCTAGAAGGTTGTCTAGAGTCATATGGTCGATTGAGTTATGTAGGACACAACACTAGGACTCGGATGGCAAATTGGTAGATCCAAATGTCTATTCTCTTTGTGAAGGGAAGGGCCACTTCTAGGAAGGAAGGTGTGTGGGGGACTACTGGTCTATGACCGTTGGAGGTAAAGCACTTAGATGATGCTCTTCCTCTATACTAGAAGACTCACCAAGATTTGAATGATAGTTATCAAGATTCTAGAGAAAATAATTTTTATATAAAGTTTTATGATATGATAATGATGTAAAATTATGCTTTTGCCTAGAGCAATGTATGTGTAAATGTAAAGTGAAATCTTATCACTACAAGTTCTCTTTGAATATAAGGAATTTCAAGGTTGAAATATATTTAAAAAGATGTACTTCTATTTATTGATGATTATCAAATGATTAAAAGAATGTCCATTCTTGTATTTCATGTTCTTTACTTTATTAGTAAATTGTGTGTATAAAATATTGGTGTTCGGTGGTGGTAGATGATGGGAATATTGTTTCTTATGATGCTTGGTGGGTGCAGGAAAGACCTGATCAGCTGACCATTCCTGATGGTGAGCCAAATGTAGTTGAAGTAGAGGTGGAGGATGAGCTGATTGTGGAGGAGGTAGAGGAGGACAAAGATAGAGATAGGAGGGATAGACGGGATGGACGTAGAGTACGACAGGGGATGAGGGATAAGGAGGAGGATAGAGAGACCTTGAGGGCTCAGGTGGCGAGCCTAGAGGACCAAGTTAGCCAGCTACAGGCAGAGTTGGATATAGTGCGTGCTGAGCAGGACCATGCCCTGGAGCGGCTAGGGGGTGATGGAGGAGATGCATAAGGAGGTGATGGAGGTGATGCAGCTCTGCTTACACATGATTAATGGATACATTTATGATTCTTATGGATGCACTTATGTTTTGATTATAACATGGATATATGGATGCATTTATGATGTAGATGTTTATTATCATTGTGGATGTGATGGATATGCTTATGAATGGATATATGTAATGCTTTGATGACAATTTTATTATGGATGCACTATGTTGTTTTATGATGCTATATTTTTATGCATACAAATTTTTTATGGATGTATGATGTAGATTTATATGTTTGTTGATATTGTTTTGATGGATTATGCATGAATTATATGGATTATGATGTGGATTATATGGAATATAATGTGGATTATGTGGATAATGATGTGGTTTATGTATAGATGGATAAATGATGTGATGCTATGATGTTATTTATGATATAAATGATGGGATTATGATGGTTATTTGATTATGTAATGGTTATGGATTTATGCATAATGGGATGGATGGTGGTAATACGTATGATATTATGGTATGATGATGATGATATGATTTATGTTCTAATGATGATGTTGTATATATAGGATGGACAATGTTGGTCATGATACATATGTTGTAAGAGTTATTTTGAGGGGTGGGGGATGTTTATATGGATGGGGGAATTGGAAATGGTGAATCCTCAGCCACTTAATGCTACTTTTATGATATAAATCAACTTTTGGGTTGGGTAGGTTGGATTGAATTGGGATGTGATGATATGGGATGGTTAGGATGGGTAGGATTACATTAGGAGGGTTAGAATTGGATAGTTAGGTTAGATGGTTAGGATTGGATTGGATTTTATGGTTAGGTCTTGCTTGTCATGAATACAAAGCCAATGTGATATTAACCACATAGTTTGGTGGATGGAGATTGGGATAAGATATTGTGTTGATATTAATTTAGAGAAATCCCAGGTTTATTATAGCAAAAAGGATATTTTCACCAAGGTATGAAAGACCAAGGTGATGATGTATATCCATCTTTTACATGGACTAGACATACAAAAATAGGATGATCTCATGCATGCCCAAGATAGTACAACCTTGTCTAGAGAATGAGGTGAATCCATAGCATAAGCCCTTAGTAGACAAAAGGTATGACGAACCATAGATGTAAAAGGAGATCAATATTCTAGAACTGAACCTACGTTTCACAAGATATGAATGTCAAATTGGAATAATGAGAACAACCCACAAGCATAACATAAAAAAGGATTGACCATGCCCCCTTCTAGGTATTTTCAACACATACCATGATATAGTAAGATCAAGGTAGTTTTGAAATTATCCTTTGAATGGGACAATAGATAAAATCAATAACCAAAAATATCAATTGACCAAACAAAGAGCCATTGTATCTCTTGCCAATATAGGTGTGGATTGATGGATTATACCTATTGTAGGAATGATATATCCGTTAAGGCAATGCTTGATTGGATAAGTAGGATAAAGTTGAAAGATGGGAAAAAAGATATAGGTCACAAGTTGTGGTTAAAGTGGATTTGATAATTGATGATTTTACATGAAGGATGATGCTTTCCTAGTATACCTAGTGAGTGTATTGCATTTGGCTCAAGTGTAAGCTCAAGGGATAGGGACCATCTAAGCAGGGTTGAATGGGTGCATCTTATTAGATGTGTACTAGATACTTCCTTCATTCTCTAGACTGCCTACATACCTTGTATCCACAAGACCAAGGCACATTATGATGTAGGTGATGATATGTAGTTCTAATTTTTTATGACTATGTGGGATGGGTTCAGGATGTTGAGATGCTTTTCTTGGATTTTCTAATATTTTTGGGATTTTGTGGATATTTTGATATTTTGGGGTTTTCTAGATTTTCTAATTTTTGGGATTTTCTAGATTTTCTATTTTTATTTTTTTTTCTAGATATTCTGTTGTATAAGGCATACAAGGATCTACTTATCTATGGATATGCCTTGGGTGGGTGATGAAGGGTGGGATGTTTGATGTTGAATGTTTGTAATACCAAGCCATGGGATGGAAGTGGTATGTAGCGATTTATCTAGGGGAGGACTTATTAGATGGTAGAAGTGGCCACTACACATAGTGCCTGAAATGATTTTTCATCATGGTACTTATCCAAGGCACTACCAAAGTGGTTTTCACCATTGGAGGAATTTATTGCACTCAATTTTTTTTGGATATTTTTGGATATTTTTTTCTTTTCTGATTGGGATATATGATGGGTTAAGTATAGAACTTCTTGAGATGCATGATGTTCATTGTGTCATCTAGAGGCTAGCCCATAGGTGTTTCTAGCTAGTAAGCTCCTGATCTATAGCTGGTTTTTATTACAAAGGGTCCCAAGCAATTGCATTCAAACTTGCCTTTCTTGTGTCACTCTTGTAAATTTATTTGATTTCCATGAGGACAAGGTCACCAATTTCAAATCAGTGGGTCTTGATTTTATTTTTATATCTTCTTCAGAGGTGATTCTAATAGGCTTGCAAATGATTAAGAGCATTGAGGTACTTGTCATCTAGGAGTTCTAGCTCATTCAGATGTGCAACCTAATACTCCTCCTCATCAATGAGATTATGCAATGAAATTATATGAGAGGGGATCTTGAGTTCAATCTTAATGGGTAGGATGGCTTTGGAACCCATTACAAGGGAGTACTGTGTGGATCTTGTGGGAGTATGAATGTTGGTGCGATACGCCTAAAGGGTGGGGTTAAGTTGTAGGTGCTAGTCATGACTAGCTTCATTCATTATTTTCTTCAAAATTCTAAGGATAGTTTTGTTTGAAGCTTTGACCTGACCGTTACCTTAAGGATAATATGGAGTGGAAAAGTGATTTTGGATATGGAATTTTTTACAAAGGGTGTGCACTTCTTGATTTTTAAATGGTTTCCCATTGTCAGTGATGATGGTGAGGGGGATGCCATAATGACATATGATATAGTGGAAGATGAATTTTTCTATTTGGATACCAATGGTTTAGGTGAGTGGGATGGCTTCCACTCATTTAATGAAGTATTTGGTAGTGGTGATAAAGAACTTATGTCCTTTCAATGATGGTGGATGGATTTTTCCAATGAGATCGAGCCCCCATTTTGAAAAGGGCCACAAAGTTTTAATGGGTTGCAATTCTTGTCAAAGAGCATGAATGAGATCTCTGTGTTGCGGAAAAGGAAGAAATTTCTTCACAAATTTGAGTGCATCACTATCCAATGTCGGCCAATAATATCCTGTTCTTAGAATCTTCTTTGCATGGGTAGGTCCACTAGAGTGTGCCCCACATATACATTCATTTACCTCTTGTAAGGCAATTTGAGCATTTTGAGATTCAAGACACCCTAGGAGGGTACCATCAAGACACTTTCGATATAATGCATCACCAATATAGGGTGAAACAGGAGGTTTGGTGGATGAATGTTTGATGTTGGGTGGATGATAGATTAGGTGGAAGGATTTTTTCATGGAGGTATTGGTAGATATATTGATAGCATGGGGATAAGGGACAAACAATGTCACATACCAATCCGGATTGTGGAACATCATAAGCTAGTATTTGTAATTCTTCGATGAGAAACTCACATCACTGATTGTTCTTCTACATGTCTAGCAAACCTCTTATAGTGTCCATGGCATCTACTTCTTTTCTATTTAACCTCAAGACTTGGTCAAAGTGGATTTCATGGAAATATTCTTTGAAGTCATCTACCATCCTATTTATAGGGCAGGAGCTTGTCATCCTTTGTCTTGTACTCATTTTGTCATCTACCATATACCATGAGATTCTTAAATTTCTATTCGATGGCCATGCGAAGCCCTATGATGAGTGACTCATATTTTTCTACGTTGTTTGTACAAGGAAATGTGATTTTGTAGGATTTCAGGATGTAATCTCCTTAAGGGGTGACAAATAAGATTCTAACCCCTGAGCCACGATGTGTGTATGATCCATCAAAATACATTTTCCATTTTATTATAGGTGCCACTGTGAGGATTGAATCATCTATAAATTTAGAGAGAAGTGGATGCTCTGATGGGATTGGTGTGTCTGCTAGCTAATCTGCTATTACTTGTCCTTTGATGGCCTTTCTTTCTATGTACTCAATATCAAACTCACTAAGAATCATCACCCACTTAGCCATGCATCTTGTAAGAGCTTCTCGGGGTAATAAGTACTTTAGTGGATCAATCTTTGCTATGAGCTTTGTCTTATGATCTAACATGTAGTGTCTTAATTTCTAGGAAGTGAAGATGACTATGAGGCATGCCCTTTCAATAGGTGTGTAATTAAGCTCATTTTCCACTAAGGTATGACTAATATAGTAGATAACTCTTTTTTTTTATCATTGTGATGTGCTAACAATGCCCCTATTGTTGTTTCTATTGTCCAAATATAGAGTAATAGGGATTTTCCTTGCTTTGGTGGTATAAGAAATGATGGTGTAGTAGGATGTTCCTTCAACTGTTCAAAGGTCTTTTTGTAATTATCATCCCATAGAATTCTACATTTTTACAAAGGAGATGTTGAAATGGTTGTCATTTATCAACTAGCTATGCTATGAAGTGTTTGATAGACTGGAGTTTCCCTTGAAGGCTACATAGCTACTTCAGGTTTTAGGTGGAGGCATTTCAACTATTACTTTTACCTATGCTGGATCCACTTTGGTACCTCATCATGATAGAATATAGGAAAGGAGTTTTCTTGAGGTGACTTCGAAAACATATTTCATTGGATTGAGCTTCACTTTATATTCTTCTAGCTGATAAAAGATTTTATCTAGCACTTGTAGGTGTTCTTCTCTCTTTTTCTTTAATTTTTCCAATAGGTCATTGACATAGTGTTCCATGATGCTGTGGAATAGGTAATGGAATATCACTGTCATAGCTCTTTGATAGGTAGCTCTGGCATTTTTAAGGTCAAAGGGCATAAAACCTAGCAGTATGTTCCACATGGACAAATGAATGTCATCTTATGTTGGTCTTCCTTAGTGATCCTAATTTGATTATAAACTAAAAATCCATCCATAAGTAACAACATTAAATAGACTATGATGTCAATGTTCAGTAGATGAAAGTCATCGTTAGGGTATGCTTTGTTAAGGTGTCTAAAATTCATACTCACGCAGATGCGCCCAGTGACTTTGGCTACATGCATAATGTTTGATACCCATTCTGGATAATCAATAGGGTAGATGAATCCCATGCCTAAGATCTTTTTGAGCTTATCTTTGACAAGTAGTTCTACTTGTCGATTCATTTTTTCTCATTTTTTTCTTTACTGAGTTCACATTAGGATGTACTACAAGGTGATGGAGCATGAATATTGGATCTAATATTGGCATGTCATCATATGTCCATGTAAAGTTGTGGCTTCATGCTTTAAAGAATGCCAAGAAGGCCTCTTGTTCTGTTGGTGTGAGGGAAACCACCCAAAACGTGATGTTTGGTGATTCTTTGGTACCAAGGTTCATCTCTTGTGATTCTTCCACAAGGATTGGTGATCTTTATTGATATCACTCTAAGATTTTGGGGAGATTCATTTTCTCATCTCTTGGTGCCTTGGGGAGGTTTTCACTAGGAGATACATCCTTTATTTTTACTTTTTCTCATCTAAAAGTGCCAGGAAGTGGTTTTCACTAGGGGATGTCATTTTATATTTTTATGACTAAGAGATGTGGAGGCCTCCTCAAAGTAGGAAGATGTGTTGAGTTCAATGATATAATTGGCTTTGTGATCTTCTAGGGGTATATGGTGTCTAACCCCCATCAATTCAACTATTGCTTCATCATTTTGTGTGACATCTAGGACTAGAGGTCCTTGTTGTTCCCAATCAATAAGTTCGGGGTAGACAAGTGGAAGGTCATTAGATGATGATAGCATGGTTGAGAGACTATAAATGGTGCAAACAGAGGATTCAAGTAGTTTAGTGAAATTTGTAAAAGAGTCTTGATAATTCTCTTCATTGGTGTTCTCAATTTTAGGAAAGGCTCTTGCAATGTCGCTTAAGATATATTCAAGTTCAGCGGGGATAGAATCTTGTTTTCCATACCCTAATCCTTCATGATAGGGATTCTTTGTAGCTTGGATTGATTCAAGGATCCCTTGTTCGTGAAGGCCCATATTGCCTTGTCCTCTGTAGCTTATTTGTTTGATAATATTTAGATCCTTTTAGTACTTCTTAGTAGGTAGGACATGAGGTTTTTGTTTTTCATCTTCATCTCTATATAGCCATGATGAAGCATATTCAAGGATATATTGTTCCATGAAGTCCATTTTCTTGAAGATTGGAGATGGTTTACATTTGATGATCACCATGAAGATTTCCTTTTTCTTAAATGCACCAAATATTTTAGGAGATGGTACAAGTTATCCTACAAAAAATATTCCATGTAGGTTGTATTCTCCACACCATGTGTCACTAGCTTTGATCTTGATCTTCTTGATACGTGATGGTGAGGAGGTGGATGCAATGTTGGAGGGATCGATTTATGATATGGATGGTTTTTTTATGAGAGATAGATGGTTTGATGGCGTTATTATATGGGCAAAAGGGTTTTTCATGTCCTTTCAAGAAACTACAATATTGGAAAGGATGAGGATCGGTGTAGATGATAATCTCAGCGCCATCATATGGTAATTTAAAACATTAGTGAAAGGTGGATGGAACGACCCGCATGGCATGGATCCATGGGTGGCCTAGGATGATGTTGTAGGGGAGATCATGATCAAGCACTTGATATTTGGTCCCCAAATTCTTATGTTCAACTTGAATTGGACACTTGATAGTCCCTTCAGATAGTCTTTTTGTGTCATCACACCCTTTGATGGTTATGATTTCACTTGAGTCTACAACCACATCAAATATCCTAGTTATTTTATTAGTTTGAAGGTGCAACAATTTAGGGGAGAGCCACCATCTATTAAGAGTCATTTTATGGTATGTTTATATATGTAGACTTCAATGTGGAGGGCTTCATTGTGAGATGTGTTAGTGGTGGGAAGATCTTGTTTAGAGAAGGTGAGATGATGGGGTGATGAAAGGTGTCCCACCATAGCTTGGAATTGATTGAAATTCAAGTGACTGTGAATGCGAGTCTCCATCAAAGATTTATCAAGGACTTCTTTGTGGATGGGTGATGTATGAATCACTTCAAGGATGGAGATTTGGGCAGGTGTTTTTCCAAGGTGTTTGAGGAGATTGTATTTTTTGTGGGTGGGTGAATTATGGGTGTGGAGATAGAATTTTTATCATCGGTATGGGCTCCTCGAATAGATATGTGGCCACAATGAGTAGTGACGATGTAGTTAGGATTTTTGTGTCAAATGGTGATGGTAGTAACTTGGTTATTACATCCTTCTATATGCTCCACGACAGAATCATGTCCCAACAACTGGAGAGTGCAAAGGAGACCATATGTAATAGTCTTCTTCTGCAACATCTATACAATACTTGTGTCTAAAGGAAATACTTCTTCTTGTGCATGACATCCATACAATAAACATAGTTGACATTAATGACAACCAAATGCATTCTCCAACCATTATTGATATCAATGAAAATCAAATGCCAACACCTAAAAGAGAACATATTAAGATAAAGTAATCTCAATAAAAAAATATTTGCTACACAAACATGATAACTTACCTGCATGCTTCATAACATAAATAGAATTACATTGCATGAGAAACTAAACAAGGCATAACACCACATAGGAAATTCATATATATGAATCACAATTCTTAATTACTGACCATGAGAAAGTTAGATCCATAATAGTCATAAACAAAACTCATGCTGTCAAAAATAATTCCTAACACAAAATCACCAAAGATTTTATTGCCCAATCGGTGCATGAAGCAAGTATGTAAAACTAATCTTACAACCCACTTGCATCATCATTAATTTTCTAGCCACTACTAGGCTTGGCATTCACACTCATCTGTACATGTGTCATCATGGCATCATACCAAAGTCATCAAGACTTAGCTAAAATTAATACATGGAATGATAAAAGAGAGTCATTAAATAAATTCATTATCTAGCAAGACAAATAGACACCCCATAGGGTGGTTCTCAAAATAGAAACATATGAAGTCCCATCCATAATTCATACAAAGAATAACACACAATAATTCATCAATCAAGCAAGGACCAAATTTTTCCTTTCTAACTTAGATTTAATTAATGTTATCCATTCATTAAATTTTACACACAAGTTCCAACTAGGTCCAACAAATATTTCCAAGTTCCCAATGAATCATCAATTCATTCTTGAATTGTAATGTCCCTCCTTGACATTGAAAGATAGATAACAAATCTCATATTAATAAACTTCTTTCTTCTCACCAAAGTTATTAAACTTCTTCGAAGAAAAAAAATTTCACTAAAATTTTCCCCCTTAGGGAAACACTTATACCGCCACATATTTCAACTATTTTCTACTTGTCTGTCACCAAAGATAAAATTTTTATCTATAACTTCTTCCCAAAAGATTCAAAAAATGGTTAGGTTCTCTTCTATCACCACTCTCAACCGTTTATCGCATGAACTTATCTTTACTAATATCTTCTGAATTAGTTATGCCTTAAGGAAAATATTCTCCAATCACAATAGCTAAACTTAGCTTGAGACATCCATCCTTAAATCCAAGTGGTTATACCTTCTCAAGGTTCTATGATGAGCCTTTTACCTTTTAAGTGATTTTAAAAAAATACAATGAGTAATTTTAGTTCACAAATATATCTCAATAATTTCACACAATTATGTATGGTTTAATTAAGATTGATTTAAAATAATATGCATCTTTTTGAAATAATCTATCTTGAATAATATTAATAAATAATTTATTTTCATCAAACGTTTAGATTAATATCTATTTTTCCTTTTATTGAGTAGGTTGCTCTATTTTCTAACCAAATTAATCCAAGATTTCTAAGTCATGGAACACTTTAGGAGGTACCTTTGTAAAAACATAGCATATACCTATGCACTACAAGTCCCGTCTAGGACCATCCTGATTGTCCTTTGTACCCTGAGTTAGACATACTCTGTATGCCCTATCCTATGCCCATTTCTCACTCTTGATCAAAATCGCCTTGAAAATTTTCTCTTTCTCCTAGCTCAACTAATAGTACATTTTTACAACTTTTTATGGGTAGTTATCCAACCAAAAATATACTCATTCAAAGAAAAAAGATAATATTAAAATTTTATGTTTCTACTTACAAAAAATAGAAAATAACTTATTTCTTTCTCCACTCTCGGGATTTACAAATATTTACATCATTTTACATTTCACCTCTTTACCCAATATAATAATATTTTAGAAATTGCTTTGACTCTTAAATACATTTTACCCATATAATAATTGTTTTCACTTCGATTTTTTTGATAAATAGTTCTATAACATTTATCCCCCTATAAATTAGTTGCTACCCTTAGGAGTATGAGATTTATATACATCATAATTGAAATCAAGAGTGTTTAGTCAAATAAATATGGATATTGATGCTTGATATAATCAACCTTTTCCTAGGTAGCACTATTAATATTACAGTGAGTCCATTTATTTTAACTTCATCTACAGTTCTATTTATTAAATTTCTAGATCTTATTTCAATAATACTTTTAGGTGCAATTTTAAATTCTCAATTAGGTTCAAAAAAATATTTTGCCAATCAAAAGCATGATTAGAACTATAGATATATATATTTTAAGTGAACTCACATGAAATACATTATGAATTTGTACTTGTGGTGGTAACACAAGTCTATAACCTACATGACCTTTTTTTTACAATTCAAAAGGTCCACAGAAATGAGGAGCTGTTTTAGCATATTTACCAAGTTTTAAGGATCTCCTTTTAGGTTTTACTCTAGAAGAAAAACTTGACCACTAACATCAAACCGTCAAATAGAACTTTTTGTATCATCCCAACTTTGATACCTATCCTAGGCAACATACATGTTTTGTATAATTTTAGTAATAATTTCTTCCATCACTAACAATGATGAAGGGGGTAAATCATAAAACACACAACAATAGAAATTGAACACAGAGAATAGAACTTTCTTTTATTGATCTGGGCAACTCATTACATTACAAAAGCTTAATTACAATCAGAGGAATTAGTCCTCTACAGGCTGCAACACACTACAGCTACCATCACCAGGCTCTAGAATCTTCTGCCTTCTGTAACCCCCAAATCAGCTAGGGTTTCTATTTTCCCGCCTATTCTTGACTCTACACTTGCCTCCTTAACTCTCCTACTACCCAGGGTTCCCAAAAATGGTTATTAATAGCCTTTTTGGCGGCCAACAACCTAATTTCAAAATTTGCAACTCCCTCCAAAAATAGGTCAACTTCCGGGAGCCATAACTTTTGATCCGGGACTCTGATTGACGAATCATTTTATGCGTCGGAAAGCTCGCAGAGTGCTCTATGTGCTAAGAACTAGCTCTACCAGTTTTGGCCATTTTTGGGCCCTTACAGGGCTGTTTAGTGCCTCAAACCTGAGTTTGAATAATTTTTAGGGATTTTTCGGGAAACGGAAACTTTAATATCTTTCAACTCGCAAATGATTTTCATATGATTCCTTCGCCAAAGATCTTATATTTCTGTTATGTAACTTCCTGTAAATTTTGACTTCATTCCGTGCCCAAATGCAAACTTTCTAAAAATAGTAGTTTACTATTTTTAGCAGTTTGGGAAAACTGAAAGTTGTACATTATTATTCAGGCGATTATGGGACCAGAACCACAGATTTTGAGAAGAAATGGGTAGAACATCAACAATTTTGAAACACTTTTTTTTTGGGTGATGCAAGATTGCCCTTCCACCACTGGATGCTCCTACATCAGACACCCAGGGTAATTTGAGAAGTGACCTTGTCACGTCTCAGGGGTTTGTGTGAGGAAAACCCAAATGGTCAACCTCTGCCTTAGACAACCAAGAAGAATCTTGAACAGGCCTTCATTTCTATTTCACTAGATATTCTTCATATTGCCTGTTTTGAGTACTCTTTCCCACACGGCTATCCAAGATCTCTTCTATCTCCTCTATTGAAGTAGATGCCGGAATACTCCATTGCAGTCCTTTTGGTCCATCCTCTGTTCCACCTTCATGATATTATGTTAAATCAACGATGTTGAAAATAGGGGAAATGTTGATCCCACTCGGCAGCTCTACCTCGTATGCATTTCTGGAATCATGCTTCTTCAAGATTCTGCATGGTCCAAATTTCTTCATTTTTAATTTATGGTATGTTCCAATAGGGAACCTTTCTTTTCTCAAGTGAACCATGACTTCATCTCCCACCTGGAACTCCTTATACCTCCTCTTCTGATCTACCTTAGCCTTATACTGAGTAGTCATCTTATTAATGTACTTTCTCACCTCTTCATGCAAATTCTTCATATGTTCTACAAAGTCTTCAGCCTCGGCACTTGTCTTTTCTCCCGTATCCAGATTCCTTAACTCTGAAGCATTTCTTGGACTATTGCCATATACAATCTGGAATGGTGATTTACTAGTACTCCTATTGACAGAATTGTTGTAAGCAAATTCTGCCTATGGTAAAATCAAATCCCATCCCTTGGGCTTATCTCCTACCAAGCATCGTAGTACGTTACCCAAACTCCTATTCAGCACTTCAGTTTGTCCATCAGTCTGTGGATGGTGTGCAGAACTGAATTTCAAGTCTGTCTTCAACTTCTTCCACAATGTCCTCTAGAAATAACCAATAAACTTGGTATCTCAGTTTGAAACTATGCTTTTTGGTAGACCATGTAGTCTCACCACTTCCCTAAAAAATAACTCTGCAATATGAACAGCATCATTAGTCTTCTTACAAGGAATAAAATGTGCCATTTTTGAGAATCTGTCCACCACCACAAAAATAGAATCATGTCCTCTCTATGTCCTTGGTAAACCAAGAACAAAATCCATACTGATATCATCCCAGGGCTTCTCTAGTATAGGTAATGGGTGATACAACCCTATATTCTGACTTGTTCCTTTTGCCATCTGACATACTCAGCAACTTTGCACAAACTTCCTCACATCTTGCTGCAGCTGTGGCCAATAATAATTTTTACCAACAATTGAAATGGTCTTATCTCAACCAAAGTGTCCAGCCAATCCTCCACTATGCTTCTCTTTAATCAGGTTCTCTCTCATGGAACTCCTCGGAATGCACAACTGGCTTCCTCTAAACAACATGCCATCTTGGATTATGAAATCCAACCATCTTGTCCTGTCTAAAGTAATAGGCTCCAGACAAGCTTTCCAAGCCTCTGGAAAATCTGGATCTTTAGGATACAAACTTTTGAGCTCATCGAACCCAACAACCTCTATCTTCATTTTTGTCAACAAATTTTGCCTTCTACTCAAGGCATCTGCAACTCTGTTGGACTTCCCACTCATGTGCTTCAAAACAAAGGTATAACTTTGCAAAAACTCAACCCATTTTAAGTGCCTTTGTTTCAACTTTCATTGACTATTAAGATACTATAAAGCCTGATGATCAGTATATAAAACAAACTCTTTTGGTAACAAATAATGTCTCCATTTCTTCAAAGCCTGAACTATTGCATAAAATTCCTGATCATAAACAGAATACTTTTTCTTGGCATCATTAAGCTTCTCACTAAAATAGGCAATGGGCTTACCTTCTTGGCTCAAAACAGCTCCTATACCACTACCACTGGCATCATAATCTACCTGAAATACCTTATTGAAATCTGGAAGTGCCAAAACAGGTTGTTCTACAACTTTCTGCTTTAATGTATCAAAGCTCTTGTCTGCCCCTTTAGTCCATCTAAACTCTTTTCTATCCCCTCTCATTGTTTCAGTTAGGGGTGCACAAATGCTACTGAAATTCCTGATAAACTTTTTGTAAAAACTTGCCAAACCATGAAAAGATCTTACCTCGGTTGCACTCCTTGGTGTAGGCCACTCAATGATAGCCTTTACTTTTTCTGGGTCCATCTTAAGACCTTCCTCTGAGACAACAAATCCTAGGTATACCAACTTCTTCTTTGAAAAACTACATTTCTTCAGATTAATCAACAACTTCTCCTCCCTCAGCTTCTCTAGAACTCTTCTGATATGCATCAAATGCTCATCCCAAGTCTTACTAAAAATTAAAATATCATCCAAATAAACAATAACAAAACTTCCCAAAAATTCTTTCAATACCTCGTTCATGAGCCGCATGAATGTGCTCGGTGCATTGGTTAGCCCAAATGGCATGACTAACCACTCATACAAACCTTCCTTTGTCTTGAAGGCTGTCTTCCATTCATCCCCTTCTCTGATACGGATTTGGTGATACCCACTCTTCAGGTCAATTTTTGTGAAGTACTTGGCTCCACTCAAACAGTCCATCATGTCATCCATTCTTGGCAATGGAAATCTATACTTGATCTGTATCTTATTGATGGCTCGAGAGTCTGTACACATCCTCCATTCTCCATCTTTCTTTGGTGCTAGTACTGCAGGTACCGCACATGGACTTAGGCTCTCCCTTATCAGTTCCTTCCTCAACAACTCCTGAACTTGTCTGTTCAGCTCTTCATTCTCTGCAGGGGTCATTCTATGAGCTGCCTTGTTTGGCAAACTGGCTCCCGGTATCAAATCCATTTGACGACTTATCTTCCTTACTGGTGGTAAACCTTCTGGTACATTATCAGAGATAATGTCCTGGAACTCTTCCAACTTATCTGAAACTTCTGCTGGTACATCTTCACATTTCTCTTGACTAATCTTAGGAATCAATGCAAAGCAATGACACTCATGCTTCATAGCCTCCAAAAATTTCCTACCATCTACCAAACAAATTCTGGCAGTACTACATACCTTTTCTTCCACCTCCTTCAAGGGCTTCAACTTATGACGAACTCCATCCTTTGTTAGGGAATATGTGTTTGCACGGCCATCATGGACAGCGCTCCTATCATACTGCCACGGCCTCCCCAACAGCATATGACATGCATCCATCGGTATGATATCACACAGCACCTCATCATGGTAGTCACCAATCTTGAACTTCACTAAACACTGCTCATTGACCAAAGCTCTATGGTCCTTCTACAAACATGCAATCCGATATGGATGTGGATGCTTTCTTCTTGTCAACTTCAACTTGTCAACCATCTCTTCTGAAACCAAATTATCAGTGCTTCCACTATCAATAATAATATCACAACACTTACCCTCACATTTGCACCTTGTGCGAAATAAACTCTTCCTCTGATTGGGTTCTTTCTCTTCATTCAGCAAGGTTCTTCTAACAACTAGGGTTTCTCCCCTTTCAGCATCTTCAGAATGCTCAAAATGTGCATCTTCATCTACATGTGCAACTCATGCATTGCCTTTAGGTCTTCTATTTGTCCTTCCTTGATGTTGCGGACACTCGTATGCTCGATGCCCTTCTTCCCCACATTAGAAACAGGTTCCTCTAAAACCTCCTCTTCCAGGTCCTTGCCCAGGTCTACCTCTTCCTCTTCCTCTTTGCTCACCATTGTTCTGGTCACGAGGGCGGTAGGCGTTATCCCCTCTTTGATTTCGACTAGTGCCATCTTCTTCACTTTTCTTCTGATCTTCATTACGGCCTCCATAGGGCCTTCCACCAGTCCTTCCGCCTTGACCTCTTCCCCTTTGCTTGCTGTCAAATCTTTTATTCAGCTTCTCTTCCACCTTCAAGGAAAACTGGTATGCATCTTCTATGGTGGTCATTCTGACTAGGCTCAGCTCCTCTTGAATACTCGGCCTCAACCCATTAATGTAATGGGCTACCTTCTCCTTGTTGGGCTCTGCATGGCCTATCCTGATAGTAATTTTATAAAACTCTTCTGTATACTCCTTAACAGACTTGTTACCTTGCTTTAATCCTTGCAGCTTCTTTAGCAACTCCATCTCATAGTCCACAGGAATGAACTGCTTCTTCAATTTCTCCACCATCCGATCCCATCTGGTAATCTTTGCTTTTCCTCTTCTATTTCTCTCTAACTGGACCTCCTTCCACCAAATATTGGCATGGCCCTTCAACTTTGTCTTTGCAAACTTGACACGTTTAGGGTCTTCCATATCTTCATACTCAAAATACTCCTCCATATCATTGATCCAATCAATAAGTTGTTCCGGATTCAAATCTCTAGAATAGGTAGAAACTTTGATCCTGGGCCTCTTTCCGATCTTTGAAATGGCCCTCAACAAGCTAACTTCTGCAGGATCTCCCGCAGCTTCTTGTTCTTCCTCAGATAGCTCTTCTTCACCTTCATCTTCACTTTCCTCTCTCCTTCTTGGCTCGAACCCTCTTCGCAGCTCCTCTTGTAATGCATCGATTTGTCTTTGCAGGGCTCTAAAACCCTCTTCCATCAAAGCATTCCTCCCACCACGGTTTCTTCATGGAGGCATCTTGATCTATGCAGCAAACCCACAACCTCAGGTCCTAGTGCAAACTGCCTCATGGTCGGCGATCTGTCTACACACTTAGGAAACCTTCCTCTGATACCACTTGATGAAGGGGGTAAATCATAAAACACACAACAATAGAAATTGAACATAGAGAATAGAACTTTCTTTGATTGATCTGGGCAACTCATTACATTACAGAAGCTTAATTACAATCAGAGGAATCAGTCCTCTACAGGCTGCAACACACTACAGCTACCATCACCAGGCTCTGGAATCTTTCACCTTCTGTAACCCCCAAATCAGCTAGGGTTTCTGTTTTCCCGCCTATTCTTGACTCTACACTTGCCCCCTTAACTCTCCTACTACCCAGGGTTCCCAAAAATGGTTATTAATAGCCTTTTTGGTGGCCAACAACCTAATTTCAAATTTTGCAACTCCCTCCAAAAATAGGTCAACTTCCGGGAGCCATAACTTTTAATCCGGGACTCTGATTGACGAACCGTTTTATGCGTCGGAAAGCTCGCAGAGTGCTCTACATGCTAAGAGCTAGGTCTACCAATTTTGGCCATTTTTGGGCCTGTACGGGGCCGTTTAGTGCCTCAAACCTAAGTTTGAATAATTTTCAGGCATTTTTCAGGAAACAAAAACTTTAATATCTTTCAGCTCGCAAATGATCTTCGTATGATTCCTTTGCCAAAGGTCTTATATTTCTGTTATGTAACTTCTTGTAAATTTTGACTTCATTTCGTGCCCAAATGCAAACTTTCTTAAAATAGCAGTTTACTATTTTTAGCAGTTTGGGAAAACTAAAAGTTCTACATTATTATTCAGGCGATTATGGGACCCGAACCATAGATTTTGAGAAGAAATTGGACATCAACAATTTTGAAACACTTTTTTTTTTTGGGTGATGCAAGATTGCCCTTACACCACTGGATGCTCCTGCATCAAACAAAATTTCCTTTTCATACCAAATTTTATATATGGGATCAGACCGAGAAATAGGCATACTACAATTTTGATCATACATGGCTTCAAATGGTGACATTTTGATAGTTGAATTGTATCCTTGTTGGAATACAACACCACTAAGAGGGGAGGGGGTGAATCAATGGTATAGAAAACCTGTTTTACCAATTCTTTAAGTACTCACAAAAAGCCACTATTTCAAAATAACAAAGCAATTAGAAGATCATGGAAAATAAACCATAAGACAAGACACCATGACAAAAGATTTAAGTGGAAACCCCTAATAAAGGAAAAACCACTATCCAACATCACATAAGAACTTTATTGCAGTGTCTCATTGAGAGATAATCTCACTAATTACATGGCTAAATCTCATTGATTACACTATTGAATCTTACTATTTGTAATGCTTACAAGAACACTAATTCTATACTAAAAGGGAGCTCTAACTCCACATAGAAGGGAACACAAACTCCACACACACAAAATAAACATATAGAGTTCTACTCTATTTACAATATCATCAAAGGTTATAAATGGATTCTGTAACTCTCACTCAATCACCTTCTCTATGTGAAGATATTCAAAATAGTAACTCACTCTTCCTTTACTAACTTTTCAAATAATAACTCTTCAAAACCATCATACACCCAACTCAAAAGTACACTACACTATTTACAAAGAAAAACATAGATCTATCTATACCCCATAATCATTTTCTTCTTTTTCCAACTATATAAAGAATGATTCTTCAAAATTTTATCAAGCTCATCATAGATCAAATATGAAGGACCTGCATCACACACTTCTTTATAAAACCCTCACACACACCTCTGCAATCATTTTTCTATCAATTACAAGCTCTCAATAAATTTAAACATATCAGTATGTCTTAAAACATATACTATTGCCTTTTACAAATGTTTTTGCAGAGGACTTATCAACACTCATATGAAAATATTCATTTCTTCAAAGCTCCATCAACACATCACTACATTGTTGTATTGGATAACTTCATCCTAACTACAGTACATCACAAACTTTCTCTCCTCTGATTTATAAAAGATTTTATAAAACTCATCAGAAAAAACATTGCACACAAGAAGATTCACCATTTATATTAACAACTAACTTCTAAAAAAAAGGCTTTTTCTCACTTTTTCATATTGGTTTTTAAACTGCTCAGTATTCACTGCCAAAGTAGTTATTAGAACTAACCAAACTACTTTAAAATGGAGGAAACATGCATCTTCCTAGCAAATGTGGTACTCATAAGATGGTCATTAGAGGTTTGAATATCTACCATTGATTTTAAGATTCATGCCCTAGATAAAATAAATTTGCACCGTTGATTTTTCTATTGGCACCATAATATAAATGCTTCATCAGACCAATCAATCACCACTAGGGTGAGGGGTTTGTTGCCTCACAACCTCGACCCCTTAAGTGATCACTTAAGTGATCTATTACAAACTACATCAAGTCACATTAAAATTAAAACAAAAACAACCCGTCATAACTTAAGTTCTTTTTAACTTGTATTCTAGGTTTAGGTGACCATTAGGGTTTTAGTAATGTAGATTTTAGGTCTTTAAATATTTATCAAAACCCTAACTTTTCATCACACAGCACTGACTCGAAATACCATTGAACCCTAAACACTGCCAATCACTTTTTTTGTAGAGAAATAGTGAAATGATGAAGACCTTTTGAATTTGAAAGAAACACTTTTCTTTAGAGAGATTTAGGGTTTTAGGACTTAGAGATTAGCTCTCCATATATTGACAAACCCTAATATGCTAACAAGAAAACTTGATCTTGATCACATATAAACTATCTCTGTAAATTCATAATTGTGATAAGATAAAGAAACTCCTTTAAACATGAAACAAACAAACCTTTGTAACAAATGCATTTTGTAATCACCCTTGACATTGTCACCTGACATTGATCACTACAATAGACTTGACTAATACAAGCACCATTCAACTTATAATATCACTTGCTTCTACTGATGAGTCCTTAATGATGAGTAATTGATGATTACTTTGACTAATGAGTGTAAGAAACCTCTGACATCCATACTATGTTGCATCTACACTTCTAGACATGTATACAACTGATCATTCACTGAGCAATCCATTGAGCAAATCCAACTAATTTCACTCCATCACTAACATACCTATATAAACTAAGATCTGAGATCACTATAGAATTTAGATACCCTATGATAATAAATGTAACATCATGAAGCCCAATTCATCCAAACCTCAATAATCCACACTACATAACTGATGTTGACATCAATGCCAACACAAATGCAATCTTGCCAACAAACTCCACCTTTGGCATTGACGGCAACATTTCACTTTTGTAACATTTGCATTTCATAATTGCAAACCACCACCACCATTCAAACCTTACCAACTTACCACACCACCATACAAACCTGCCACCAAGCAAATATAGTTGCAAGGTCATTAATCCCCCTTTGACATCAATTGATCACTTTAACAATCATGCTCATAGTAGTTCAGTATATATGGAGGCCTTACACCAATTTAAATTCTCATCAAAAAGACTAGAGTGTAGAGACCCCAATGCTCAAGTAATTTAATTCATTTTCACACATCTTATAAATTGGACGTTCATTCACATCACATATCTCACAAAGGTAAAACACACATGAAGAAGACCATACTCACATGGATCAACCTATACTCATAATAAAGGCATCACATGACTCCCACTACAATGCTCATCAAGAATGGGTATTATGAGGAGAACAATTACTAATGTACGACTAAGTAATTCCATAGTGCCATTGAGCCAAATAACCAATGAATGAATAACCATACCATGTAGTAACCATTGTGCCAATATCCAATTTAGCATAACATCATATAATCTCACCTCCAAAGGAAACCAATATCATCCATACCATAGTGCCAAATAACCAATGACTAACCATGCCATGTAGAATCCACAATGCTAGTATCAGATTAGGAAATATGGTCTTGGGGTCCTTTCAAAGGATCCCACCATACATTCCCTAGTAAGAACAAAATTCTCCAAGCCATCTACTCCCCTATACATCCTGACAGTGATCCCTCTAGGATATGATAGTAAATAGTAGTCACATGACTCCACACATACCAGTAGTTGCAACATTAAAGTGCCTCAAAACGAGAAAGTTAAAGAAGTAAAGCAAACTCATAATTTAAACCTTAATAAAATAAAATAAAATATAATGAATCATACAAGAAGTGGAAATCAAATAATAATCATTGCATTATCTTGAGTTTATCTAAGAACATGTCCTTGAGGCAAAAGGACTATCTCAACATTAAAATGGCTAATTAACCCCAAGTAAAAAAATACTGCTGGCTTGTAAGCAAGTATTCAACACATAATAAATAATTTAACACTCTCTCAAAAATTGCACATTACGGGGGTGTGTGCAAGAAGTTGAGTCCACTTTTTGGCAAAAAAGTGGAAGTGCTTTCCATGATTTTAAGAATTTGTCACATTTGACCTTAAAATTTGAAGCACTTAGAGATGGAATCTTGAAAAAAGTCAGTAATCATAAAATGTAGTACACAGAGTCTAGTTTCAAAATATGTAATTTATTGGAATACCCAGATGATACAAATTGATTTTTAGTAGGCCTTTCTAAAAACCACTTTTTAAAAGTCACTTTTTTTTTTCTATACCGTACACATGCACATCATCCATATTTTGACCTAAATAATCATATTCTTCTAAATATTTTTGGGAAAAGATTTGTAACTCACTTAAGCATGTTTTCCATATATTTTTGTAATTTTTTATTTAATATTTTTTTGTTAATTTTTTATTGGCCATATTTGGTCTTTTAAAAAATCATGTACGTCATGCATAAGATGACCTAAACTTATAATTTTTTTTTTTTTTTCAAATAGGAAAGAAAATTGTCTGAAGTACATTTTTGCACAATTTTTTTTTAAAATTGTTTTAATAAAAAAGTTATTAAAATACTAAAAATCCCTGATAATTTAAGTTTATGGACTTGTTTCATCATAAATTAATTGAAATATAGAGAAAATAATCCAATTGTAAAAAAATTACATATTTGGAATCTACACTATCTCATCTATAATGGGTTTTAATTTCATCAAAAAATTCTGCAAAAGGGTCTTCAGACATATGCCCAAAGTCACTATTTTTTTGCGACATTGACAAGACTTTCAATCTGTATGTCAAACCAGGTCCAAAGCCTAGGTTCATGTCCCCAACCCTTTTCTCAAACTAGTCAACAAAGCAAAAATTGGGAACAAAATTCAAATTTTAAGAAACGAGATCTCATTTTGAAACGAGATCCCATTTTAAAACGTGACCCTGTTTCAAAATGGGATCCCAGTTTGAAACGAGATCCTGTTTTAAAACGTGATCCTATTTCAAAACATGATCCTATTTCAAAATGGGATCCCATTTTGTTTTTCATATTTAATCCCTCTATGAAACAAGATCTCATTTCTAGAAAACGGGATCTCATTTTTAGAAAATGAGATCCCACTTTTGGCTTGAGATCCCGAAGCAAAATGGGATCTCATTTCATAAAAAGCGGGATCCCATTTCAGTTTTGCCAATTTTAGTTTTTTGTCTAAGTTTGAAACTTACACCTTAAGTGCACTGAACTATGTGCATTTGCCTACGATCACCTTGCTATTGCAAATATGTGCATATGATGTGTTGTCATTGATGTCAACATATCTCTTTGTCGGAAACAGTGAAAATAGTGTAGTGGATTGCTCCACATTTCTAGTGAGAAGAAGATCAATGTCTGTGGACTAAAGGGTTTGTAGAGGATTGTCTAAAGTTGCTCCAGTTAATATTTGAGAGGTCCACATGAAGGATTGGTGAAGTTATGGCCATCTAAGTAGAACCAAGTTTCGCAGTTGTTCAAGAGTGACAGAGTGATAGGAATTTGGTCTAGATTGTTCTGCAGAACTAGAGGAATGTTTGGGATATTGGTCAATGTCCTCAACTCAAGTGGTTCATGGTTTGGAGGTCCGTAAGCAATCTTTCAAGTGTGACAGTCATGACAGTTAGTGTTCTTGAGTTTCCAAATGAAGGTACAAGTAGTTCTGGTGATCTGAGGTGGTGCGATTATTCTGGTTGATTTCATTGTGCTTGTGGTGGTCTCTGGATCATGTACCTATTATGTTGGTGGTCTACATTTAGGATTGAGTTTGTAGTTGAAGATTTCTCCCTGGGTATCGTTCTTCTTCCCAGTCTTGGCCGACTGGATGCTTTGTGTGTGTTGCAGATGATCTAAGAATAATTCTATGGAGTGTGGCATGTTGTTCAAGGAAGATTTGAGTCCCAACTATGTTTGGCGGATAGTGTAATGATTCACATGTAGCATTTTAAGTCTTGTGATTGTAATTGGTTGTAATACCTATCTTGGAGAATGCTCCAGATAGATGATTGTTTAGCCGACTTTGATGTTCATTCTAAAGTTGATGTCATGTATAAATAAGCATTGTGAAGTCGTGGAAATGTGTGAATGTGAGTGAAGATGTGGAGGTAGCGAGGAAGTGTTAAACAGGGCATAGTAGAGGTGTTGTGTGCTTCAATGGAATTGACCTTTTCATGAAGAAGATGTTGTTAACCAATTAAAACCTTCTATGACAAGCTTATAAATGTTTCTATAGGTAGTGAGCCTCCTTTGAGCAGTGAGCTCTGGGCAGTGCATCCAAAGGCAAGTGCCTTCCCATTTTCTATTCTTTTAATAGAGAATAAATCTTGTGGGTTAACCCCCACCATGGTTTTTCCCTTAACTAGGTTTCCACATAAAATTCCTGGTGTTATGTGTGTTGATTATGTTTATGCATATGTGTTGTTGATTCATGCTTTCATGATTATATCATTAATCTATTAATAAGTTAAAAAGGAGATTACAAACAAACTATCATTTTATCGAGCTGCCATCTAAATTACCATGTCACACTTATCTTAATTCATGTCTATGATCTCTCTGAACATCCTAATAGCACATAATGTGTCAATGCCTGGAGTTACCAATCCCTTGTTTGCAACCAATCTAAAATCTTAAAATCAAATGTTATATCACTATCTGTATCTAGTGTAATGTCGGTATCTCATAACTAATAGTAGCTCTCTAAGTACTAGAAATCCATCATGACATCAATTACCCAACACCAATAGTGTCCCCATTGCTCATGTCATATGAACTGCCAAGTGTCTATAACTAGAAATGAGAATAGGCTCGGACACATTAGGGTCCATCCTCAACCCATGGAACAATAGAAGGAAAAAGGGTTAAAGAGGGACTGTACTCCAAACTGACCATGAGAAATTGCCCTCAAATTGGGGTGACACTAGGACATCACATCATATAAGGACATGAAGGGTGGTGAACACATCTCCATATAGCACACTCTGAAACATATTTATTTAATGTTTCTTTGCTAGGTCAAAAGGGTCATTCACACATATCCATAAATATCACAAGGGCATTTCACATACTTGAGGTATGACTACAACATTCACTGATATTTACACATCACAACACATATACTCATCACACATGTATTACAACTATTATCAATCAGATATGCACCCTATACTAAGTTGTTCAGCTTAACTATGTCTTGACACATGGGAACATTCCTAGGCCTATGGGTTGCCTAAACTCGAAATGAACCTCCAGAGTGACCTGGTTCTCCTAATGAACTTTTTTTAATCTAAATGACTTGCAGAGGGAAAAGGTGAGAGGAAAAACTTAAACATAAAATATTCCTGATTTCTAACTTATCTCAATACTTTCACTCAAAAACAACTCCTTAAATATGAACTATCACAACTTCACTCAGAACATACAATTCAAAAGTAATTTGCATGAAGGCTCAATTTGAACTCAACATGCAACTAGAATCATATGAATTATCTACATACAATTTCACAGAAATGAGACATAACAAAGGACACAGTACTGTCACAATGAAACATTCTATCAAAAGCTGCAAGTATGCAACAAAAGAAGTGAAATAGGAATGCTCTGTTGTATTAACTAGAAGGAGTACATGAAAATCTAATAAAAATTGAGTCAAAAATATGTACAAACTCTCTGCCTGTGCTTAAGAAAGAAGAAACAATGATCTGAACTTCCTAGAAAGAACTAGCTTTCTCCAATATATGCCTACAAAGTGAACTCCAAGAAAGGCTGAGAAAAAGCTCCTAAAAATAGCCATGCAAAACCATTTTCGAGCTCCTTAGAAAAGCTAAGAAAAAACTCTCTGAAATGCTTCCAAACTAAAAAATAGAAGTAGAAAAAGTCTCTCCGAGGTGGTCCAACCAGAAAATATGCTTTGTCTGCTAAAAAAAAATTCTACTTTTGTCCATATCTACCCCAAAAGAAAGCAAACTCAAAAAGAATATTGAAAATCAATTTATAGATACATTTCTTTAAATATCATTTTACAATGTTTGCAGTTTTAAGTCTTGATTTATCTCCATTCGATTTTTGCAAAAATTACAAGGCTTTAATTTCACCAAGTATAGGTGTATACAAGAATACGATTTTCTATAAAAATCACAAAAAATACATCAAGGCATATATATGGTTGTGCAAAAATAGAAGCCTAAAGGGTTACCCTCCAAATGATCTACAAAATTTATATCTCAGAGCATATGGAGTTTGCATCTATGCTCAAAAGGGACTGAATGAGTTTTGAGGACAAAATGTAATCAAACAACCCTAAGGTATAAAGCCTAGGTAATGAATCTTCAAAGGGACCTAATGCATGTGATAATATTCTAAGTCATGAAGACACTAGGCATTTGTAAAGTGGACTTTAACACCATGAAGAGTATTACTTGGGGCATTAAAAATAAATTTGATGTGACAAAAATACCACATCAAATTTAGGGTATTTGCAAGCCCTAATCACAAAACACTTTTGCCCTATCTTCTCAGGCTCATTTTCACTTTTCAATTTTTAGAAAATGCTCTCTGCTATGGCTGCCATAGGGTTAGGGTTTGGAGCTCGGCCCTTCAATTTCATTGTGTTTGTACATGATCTTTTTGAAGATTTTCAATAGGAAATCAGAGGTAAAAACTTGTGTGATCAAGATTGAACCATTTGATTGATATCTCCTTACATTTTCTCATATACAATTGGCTTCTCAAGCCGCAGCTGTGCTATATTTCTCTAATACATCTCCTTGTTTATTCTTTGTTATTACTCTCCTCTATGGGGGCCACCATGAATTGAATTAACTAAGTCTACTTGAGAGAAAAAATGAAATCAAAAGAGGGAAAAACACTTGACTCCATGCACAGGACCCTACTCTGAACAAAGTGAGTCTCTTATCTCTCAAAACCTACATACTTCTTTTGTATCTTCTTTCCTCACGCAAATATGATAAGGGTTTTATCATTCTATGAAAAATAAAAATGTATTTGTTGACTCTATATGGAATTCTGTTCTATTCTAAGCTTCAAGTGCATACATTTATGTGTGTTTCCCTATTGATATGAGGCTCAATACGAGCCCAAGGTGTTGCAAAAGAAAGAATCTTTGTCTAATATAGTCATTTTCTTTCACATTCTTCAAAGATATGGTAAAACCTTGTGAAAGTCACAACTATATCTATATTTTTGAGTCTCTATATCTATATTTCTGAGTCTTCATTCCCTTCGTATGAGCAGGAACTTATATTTCTCCTCTGCATCTGTAATTTTACTTAAGACTCAAAATCTTCTATTTCTCCTGTACATGAGGTTAACACTTGAAGCTCCATATGGGTTTAAACTATTATGAGGAAGAACATGTTTATCTATATTTACTGTTTGCATCCATACCTCATGCTATCTGGTAAAAACAAATCTTTATTATTGTAAAAAATTATGATCATGACCTATAGATTTGCCCATTTCTATGTGGTATCCATGAGTTCGAAAGTTTCTGTACACTTGAGTGTAGAAGCTTTTCCTTTAAACCCCAAGTGGGTTTATCTTGTCACTAACTGATACCACCTCCAATCATGGTCTCATGCTGAATGTTGCTCATATCTGGGTGGTTGCTCATTTAGAAGTTAAGGATGTAGGTATGCTCATTTCTGAAGCTTCCTTCATGAGAGTCATGGCTGTCATAATGCATTCCTTCTTTTTCTTTCTGAGTATTCCTTTTAAACCTGCATAAGTTACAAAGTTCCCTTTCTTCCTTTTTTTTTCTTTTCTTGTTCATTAAGCTCGATTTGAGCTACAGGGACTGGAAGGAACTTTTACTTTCTTGACTATAATGGGCCGCCACTATATTAAACTCATCTATTCATCTCTGCACTACCTTTGTAAAAACACAGCATATACCTATGCACTACAAGTCTTGGCTAGGACCATCTTGAGTGTACTTTGTACCCTGAGTTAGACATACTATGTATGTCCTCTCCTATGCCCATTTTTTCATCTTGATCAAAATAACCTTGAAAAATTTCTCTTTCTCCCATCTCAACTAATAGTACATTTTTATAAATTTTTATGGGTATTTATCCAACCAACAATATACTCATTCAAAGAAAAAACATATTATTACACTTTTAATCAAATGTTTTATACATGACATTTAATTTTATGTTTCTAATTACAAAAAATAGAAAATAACTTATTTCTTTCCTCACTCTGGGATTTACAAATATTTACATCATTTTCCATTTCACCTCTTTACCCAATATAATAATATTTTAGAAATTGCTTTCACTCTTAAATACATTTTACCCATATTATAATTATTTTCACTTCATTTTTTTTTGTTAAGTAGTTCTATAACATTTATCCCCCTATAAATTAGTTGCTACCCTTAGGAGCATGAGATTTGTCTATATCATAATTGAAATCAAGAGTGTTTTGTCAAATAAATATGGATATTGATGCTTGATATAATCAACCTTTTCCTAGGTAGCACTATTAATATTACAGCGAGTCCATTTATTGTACCTTCATCTACAATTCTATTTATTAAATTTCTAGATCTTATTTCAACAATACTTTTAGGTACAATTTTAAATTCACAATTAGGTTCAAATAAATATTTTTCCAATTAATAGCATGATTAGAACTATAGATATATATTTTAAGTGAACTCACATGAAATACATTATGGATTTGTACATGTGGTGGTAACTCAAGTCTATAAGCTACATGACCTTGTTTTACAATTTCAAAAGCTCCACAAAAATGAGGAGCTATTTTAGCATATTTACCAAATTGTAAGGATCTCCTTTTAGGTTTTACTCTAGAAGAAAAACTTGACCACTAACATTAAACCGTCAAATAGAACTTTTTGTATCATCCCAAGTTTGATACCTATCCTAGGCAACCTACATGTTTTGTATAATTTTAGTAATAATTTCTTCCATCTCTAACAAATTTTTTTTTTCATACCAAATTTTATGTATGGGATCACACCAAGAAATAGGTGTACTACAATTTTGATCATACATTACTTCAAACGGTGACATTTTGATAGTTGAATTGTATCCTTGTTGGAATACAATACCACTGAGAGGGGAGGGGGTGAACCAATGGTATAAAAAACTTGTTTTACCAATTCTTTAAGTACTCACAAAAAGCCACTATTTCAAAATAACAAAGCAATTAGAAGATCATGGAAAATAAACCATAAGACAAGACACCATGACAAAAGATTTAAGTGGAAAACCCTAATCAAGGAAAAACCACTATCCAACCTCACAAAAGAACTTTATTGTAGTGTCTCACTAAGAGATAATCTCACTAATTACACCAATGAATCTCTCTGATTACAATGTTGAATCTTACTAATTATAATGCTTACAAGAACATTAATTCCTGACAAAAAGGGAGCTCCAACTCCACACAAAAGTGATCACCAACTCCACATAGAAGGGAGCACAAACTCCACACAAAACAAGTAAACATATAGAGTTCTACTCTATTTACAATATCATCAAAGGTTACAGATGGATTCTGTAATTCTCACTCAATCACCTTCTCTATGTGAAGATATTCAAAATAGTAACTCGCTCTTCCTTTAGTAACTTTCCAAAGAATAACTCTTCAAAACCATCATACACCCAACACAAAAGTACACTACTTTATTTACAAAGAAAAACACAAATCTATCTATACCCCATAATCATTTTCTTCTTTTACCAACTATACGAAGAATGATTCTTCAAAATTTTATCAAGGTCATCATAGATCAAATATGAAGCACCTGCATCACACACATCTTTTTAAAACGCTCACACACACCTCTGTAATCATTGCTTTGTCAATTACAAGCTCTCAATACATTTGAACATATTAGTATATTTCTAAACATATACTATTACCTTTCACAATTTTTTCTGCACAGGACTTATCAACACTCATATGCAAATATTCTTTTCTTCAAAGCTCCATCAACACATCACTACTTTGTTGTATTGGATCACTTCATCCTAAATACAGTACATCACAAATTTTCTCTCCTATGATTTATAAAAGATTCTATAAATCAGCAAAAACTTTGCACACAAGAAGATTCACCATTTATATTCACAATTAGCTTCTAAAAAAAGGCTTTTTCTAAATTTTTCATATTGGTTTTTAAACTGCTTAGTATTCACTGCCAAAACAATTATTATAACTAACCAAACCAATTTCAAATGGAGGAAACATGCATCTTCTTGTCAAATGTGGTACTCGTAAGATGACCATTAGAGGTTTGAATATCTACCATTGATTTTAAAATTCGTGCCCTAGATAAATTAAATTTACACCATTTATTTTTCTATTGACGCCCTAATACAAATGCTTTATTGGACCAATCAGTCACCAATAGAGTGAGGGGTTTGTTGCCTCATGACCTCGACCCCCTGAAGAGATCACTTAAGTTATCTATTACAACCAACATCAAGTCACCTTAAAATTAAAACAAAAAGAACCCATCATAACTTAACTTCTTTTTAACTTGTATTCTAGCTTTAGGTGACCATCAGGATTTTAGTAATGTAGATTTTAGGTCTTCAAATATTTATCAAAACCCTAACTTTTCATTAGACAACATTGACTTGAAATACCACTGAACCTTGAACTCTACCAATCACTTCTGTTACAGAGAAACAGTGAAATGATGAAGACCTTTTGAGTTTGAAAGAAACACTTTTATTTAGAAAGATTTAGGGTTTTAGGACTTAGAGATTAGGTCTCCATATATTAACAAACCCTAATATGCTAACAAGAAAACTTGATCTCGATCACGTATAAACTATCTTTGCAAATTTATAATGGTGACAAGATAAAGAAACTCCTTTAAACATGAAACAAACAAACCTTTGCAACAAATGCATTTTGTAATCTCCCCTAACATTGTCACTTGACATTGATCACTGCAATAGACTTGACTAATACAAGCACTGTTCAACTTATAATATCACTTGCTTTTACTGATGAGTCCTTGATGATTACTTTGACTAATCAATGCAAACAACCTTTGAAATCCACACTATGTTGCATCTACACTACTAGACATGTATACAACCGATCATTCACTAAGTAATCCATTGAATAAATCCAACTGAGTTCACTCCATCACTGACATACCTATATAAAATGAGATTTGAGTTCAATATATCATTCAAAGACCCTGTGACAATAAATGTAGCATCATGAAGCCCTAATAATCCAAACCTCAATAATCCACATTACATAATTGACGTTGACATCAATCCCAACACAAATGCAATCTTGCCAATAAACTCCACCTTTGGCATTCATGGCAACATTTCACTTTTGCAATATTTGCATTTCATAATTGTAAACCACCACCACCATTCAAACCTTACAAACTTGCCACACCACCATACAAACCTGCCACCAAGCAAATATAGTTGAAAGGTGATTAGTCCCCCTTTGACATCAATTTATCACTTTAACAATCATGCTCATAGTAGTTCAATATATATTGAGGCCTTACATTCTCCCCCCTAGGATTAGACTTCCTCCTGGAAATCCTCAAGAGGAGAAAATAATTTTAACTCATCTTATACCAATAAAACAATATACTGTAAGAACCCATTGTACCTTACACCAATTTAAATTCTCATCAATAATACTAGAGTTTAGAGACCCCAATGCTCAAGTAATTTAATTCATTTTCAAGCATCTTATAAACTAGAGGTTCATTCGCATCACATATCTCACATAAGTAAAACACACACGAAGAAGACCATACTCACATCGGTCAACCTATACTCATCATAAAGACATCACATGACTCCCACCACAAGTCTCATCAAGAATGGGTATTATGAGGAAAACAATTACTAATGTACCATTGAGTAATTCCATAGTGCCATTGAGCTAAATAACCAATGAATGAATAACCATACTATGTAGTAACCACTGTGTCAATATCCAATTTAGCATAACATCATATAATCTCACATCCAAAGGAAACCAATATCATCCATACCATAGTGCCAAATAACCAATGAATAACCATGCCATGTAGAATCCACTATGCTATTATCAGATTATGAAATATGGTCTCAGGGTCCTCTCAAAGGATCCCACCATATATTTCCTAGTAAGAACAAAATTCTCTAGGCCATCTACTCCCCTATAAAACCTGTCAGTGATCCCTCTAGGATATGCTAGTAAATAGTAGTCACATGACTCCACACATACCAATAGTTACAACATTAAAGTGCCTCAAAATGAGAAAGTTAAAGAAGTAAAGAAAAATCATAATTTAAACCTCAATAAAATAAAATAAAATGAATCGTAGAAGGAGTGGAAATCAAATAACAATCATTGCATCATCTTGAGTTTATCTAAGAACATGTCCTTAAGGCAAAAGGACTATCTCAACATTAAAATGACTAATTAGCCCCAGGTAACAAAATACTACTGGCTTGTAAGCAAGTATTCAACACATAATAAATAATATAAAAGTCTCTCAAAAATTGCACATTACGAGGGTGTGTGCAAGAAGTTGAGTCCACTTTTTGGCCAAAAAGTGGAAGTGTTTTCCATGATTTTAAGAAATTGTCACATTTGACCTTAAAATTTGAAGCACTTAGAGGTGTAATCTTGAAAAAAGTTACTAATCATAAAATGTAATACATGGAGTCTAGTTTCCAAATATGTAATTTATTTGAATACCTAGATGATACGGATTGATTTTTAGTAGGCCTTTCTGAAAACCATTGTTTAAAAGTCACTTTTTTTACTATACTGTACACATGCACGCCATCCATATTTTGACTTAAATAATCATATTCTTCTAAATTCTCTTGGGAAAAGATTTGTAACTCACTGAAGCACATTTTCCATATATTTTTGTAATTTTTTATTGAATATTTTTTTTAGCTTTTTATTGGTCATATTTGGTGTTTTAAAAACTCATCATGTACCTCATGCATAAGATGACCTAAACTTATCATATTTTGAATTTTTTTTTTCAAATAGAAAATAATTGTCTGAAGTACATTTTTGTACAATTTTTTTTTCAAAAAATTATTAAAATACTAAAAAACCCTAATAATTCAAGTTTATGGAATTGTTTCATCATAAATTAATTGAAAATTTGAGAAAATAATCCAATTGTAAAAAAAATTACATATTCGGAGTTTACACTATCTCATCTATAATGTGTTTTAATTTCATCAAAAAATTCTGCAAAACGGTCTTCAGACATATGCCCAAAGTCACTATTTTGTTGTAACATTGACAAGACCTTCAACCTAGGTCAAACTAGGTCCAAAGCCTAGGTTCGTGTGCCCAACCCTTTTCCCGAACTAGTTAACAAAGCATAAATCAGGCATAAAATTTAAATTTTAAGAAACAAGATCCCGTTTTGAAACGAGATCTCATTTTAAAACGTGACCCTATTTGAAAATGGGATCCTATTTTGAAACGAGATCTTGTTTTAAAACGTGATCATGTTTCAAAACAAGATCCCATTTTGAAAACGAGATCCTTTTTTAAAACATGATCATGTTTCAAAATGGGATCCCATTTTGTTTTTCATATTTAATCCCTTTTATGAAATAGGATCTCGTTTCTAGAAGACGGGATCTTGTTTTTAGAAAATGAGATCCCACTTTTGGGTCGAGATCCCAAAGCAAAATGGGATCCTGTTTCATTAAAAGCGAGATCCCATTTCAGGTTTTCCAATTTCAATTTTTTGTCTCCCATTTCAGGTTTTCCAATTTCAATTTTTTGTCTAAGTCTGAAACTTCCACCTTAAGTGCACTCAACTATGTGCATTAACCCACGATCACCTTGCGACCTTGCAACAAGGCCACCTAAGGGGAGGAAGGGAATTTGGGTGGACTTACTACCAACAAAATAAGTAAATCATATAGTGGTCTCAAACCACATAAGATATTAGCATCCTATATCATGGTGGCCTCAAGCCATAGGAAATAATAGGGTGGTCTCAAACCACATGAAAAAATATGGTGTTCTCAAACCATAGAATAAAATCATAGTCTCAAATCACATTAAAATTAGTGAAGAATCACCATGTCATAATAAGCATGTCCCACACAACCCAGAATCCTACCATCATACCAAGGTCCACTAACATATGCCACATATGAGTCATCTATAAGATCTGACATCCACCTCACAAAAGAGAACCCACAAGCCTATATGGTTATCATGTATCATGTGTTTGAGATAGCATGCATGTATAAAGTCATCTACATTTACCCCAAGTAGTGAATATTACACCTCATACTTATACTGATAGCCACATCAAAAGTCATGTCATCCTAGTAACAAAGTATTAATTACTATTGTCTCATTACACACAAACTATCATTTTATCAAGCTACTATCTAAATTACCACATCACACTTATCTTAATTCATGTCTATCATCTCTTTGAACATCCTAATAGCACACAATGTGTCAATTCCTGAAGTTACCAATCCCTTGTTTGGAACCAATCTAAAATCTCAAAATCAAATATTATAACACTATCTATATCCAGTGCAATGCTGGTATCACATAAATAATAGTAGCTCTCCAAATAAAAGAAATCCATGATGACATCAATTACCCAACACCAATAGTGTCCCCATTGCTCATGTCATATGAACTGCCAAGTGTCTATAACTAGAAATGAGAATGGGCTTAGGCACATTAGGGTCCATCCTCAACCCATGGAACAATAGAAGGAAAAACGGTTAAATAGGGACTGTACTCCAAAGTAACCATGAGGAATTGCCCTCAAATAGGGGTAATACTAAGACATCACATCATATAAGGACATGAAGGGTGACATACAGATCTCCATATAGCACACTCTAAAATATATTTCTTTAATGTTTCTTTGCTAGGTCAAAAGGGTCATTCACAAATATGCAGAAATTGTTGTAAGTATGGCCCTAAATGGTGTTGTCATTGATGTCAACACAATCCTTGTTCATTTATGTCAAGAATTGGATTAGTTGTATGATAAGGATATTGAGAAAATTTGCCCCATTTAGAAACAGAGAAGAACATTGAAGACAATGAAGTTCTATGAAGCAAAGATCCCATCCAGTTGAAGATCAGGGTATGCACATCAAAGGGTTTATAGCTATGTGTCTAAAGGTGCACCAGTCATGATTCAGAGGTCTACATGAATATTTGAAGAAGTTATGGCCATATGAGTAAAAGTGGTTCTGGTAGTTGTTCAGTGGTGACAGAGTAGTACAAATAGGTCCGGTGAGATTTGAAAATGCAATATCATGCTCTGTAGATTTGGTGGCATGTTTGGGAAGCTAATTTGAATCAACTCAATTGGCTCATGGTTTGGAGGTCTGCAAGTGATCCTTCTAGTGTGATAGTGATGACCGACTGTGTTCTTGAGGTTCCAGATGAGGATGCAATTGATTACAGTAAGTAGAAGTGGTGTGGATGTTCTTGGTGATTCAAGCAAGCTTGTGGAGGTCTCAAGTTTGTGTCTAGTTCGTTTTGTTGGTCTGCATTGAAGATTGAGCTTGTAATTGAAGATTTACCTTTGGGTAATGATGTTCTTCCTAGTCCTGGCTGACCGGATGATTTGCATGAATCTTGAAGATGTTTTGTGAAGCAAGGCATGTTCCTCGAAGGAGATTGAAGTTCCAGCTATGTGTGGCCGATAGTGTAGTAACGTGCAAGAAGTTTTTGTAACAAGTCAAGTTGTATTTTTGTAAATGCTCTGTAATAAAATGAGTGTTTGTTGTGTTGGCCTTGTTGATCATTCTGAAGTCGATGTCATGTATAAATAAGAGTTGCGAAGTTGTTTCAAGATGAATCCATGTGATCATGATGAGAAGGTGGTAAGAGAGAGGAGCGAAAAGTAGAGTAGAGGTGTTGAGCTTTAATGGAACTGACTCAAGCATAGTGAAGATACTAACTTCTAGTTCAAGTTTGTAATACTTATTTTCTTCTATAGACAGTGTGTCTCCTGTAGGCAGTGGGCCTCTTGTGAGCAGTGTGCTTAGGCAGTGAGCCCTAATTGGCAGGTGCCATTTTATTCTTCATATTCTTTTAACAGAGAATATAATCTTGGGTTAGTCACCCCATGGTTTTCCACTTAACCGAGTTTTCCATGTTTAAATTCTGGTGTTATTTGTGTTAAGTTTGTTTCTCCTCTTGAATTATTACGTTATACTTTCATGATTGAATCTTTGATATACTGTTGAAATACAAGAAGGTTTTAAGTGAACAAGGAACAAAATTTTTGTAACAACTGATTCACCCCCCCTCTCAATTGTCTGTCCTTAAATCAACAATTGGTATCAGAGTAGGTTCCTCTAGAAGAAGCTTAACCGCTTGAGGAGATCTAGGATGTCATCCTACAAAAAGGATAGTCCAAGGTATGATGGAACAAACTACACTCTTTGGAAGAGCTGCATGGAATGTCATCTGCAATGCATGGGAGAGCAGTATTGGAACATGACTACAATTGAGTATATTCCTCCAAAGAATGGTCCAACAACTCTAGATGAAATTAGAAATGCTGAAAATAATCTTTGAGCTAAAGAAGCCCTACTAAGTGCCTTTTCTGATACAGAACTGACAGATGTTATGGGATTGAAAACTAATTATGAAATTTGGACAAAGTTGGAGATTCTACATGAAGGAGACAAATATGTTAAATGTGCAAAGTTACAGAGTCTGAAAGGAAAGTCTGAAAGCCTGAAGATGAGTGAAGATGAAAATATCACTACATTTATGCCAAGGGTAAATGAGCTTGTCTGTGGCATTAGATGTGCTAGGGGAACATTGGATGGAGATGAGATTGTTGCCAAGTTCTTAGATCCTTACCTCCTGCTAACAAACACAAGGTTGCTGCTATTGAGGAATTCAAATCATTATCAAACATTACAAGGGATCAATTGGTTGGAAAGTTTCCTGCATTTGAATTGGCCGAGTTTGGCGATGCTCCTCCCAAGATTGAATCTGCATTCAAAACTAGTGTGTCTACAAAAGGCAAACAAAGTATGGTCCAGGAGAAACTTCCTCAAAGAAATCAACATGGTATGATAAAGCAAGAAAGGATCTGGAAGAAGATGAGTCACAATCTGCACAACTTGAAGCCCTTATTGCCAAAAGATTGCCAAGAGGTTCTGGTAAGTATGAAGGAAAATTGCCTTTCAAATGTTTCAATTGCAACAAGATTGGTCATTTTGCCTCAAGGTGTCTAGAAAGATTTTCAAGGCCTAACCCTAATAGATCAAGATTTCCAAAAGAAGTGTTACTATGTTCAAGAAGATGATGATGAAGGAGTAACAGATGATGAATCTGAGATAGGAACCAAATCCGGAAGTGACTGGGTGTTTATTGCCATCAAGGAAGAAGATCCAATGCCTATTGAATATGACAATCATAAGATAGAAAGGGTTGTGGTTGCTTAGGTCAAAGAAAAGGATGAATGGGTCATTGATAGTGGGTGCTCTCACCATATGATTGGCGATAAGAATAAGTTCATAAACCTGGAAAGATATGAAGGTGGAGTTGTAAAATTTGGAGATAATTTTGTTGGCAAAATTAAAGGTAGAGGAACCATTTCTTTTGATGGAAAGAACAAAACCAGTGATGTTATATATGTTGAAGGTTTAAAGCATAATCTTCTTAGTGTTGGGCAGATGGTAGACAAAGGTTATGATCTCCAGTTCAAAAATGGAAAATGCAAGATCTTTGAAAGCTCCGGAACTGAGATTGCATCTGGTACTCAGACAAAAGGTAACATCTTTCACTTGTTTGGTACTGGCAAAAGTTGCTTATTTGTTCAAATTGATCAGAGTTGGTTGTGGCATAAGAGAATGTGTCATGTGAATTTTGATAATATTATTAAGATAAGAAACACCTAGGCTATAAGAGATCTTTGAAGATTGGCGAAACCTACTAATAGCTTGTGCAAAGAATGTCAGTTAGGTAAGCATAATAGAGTTTCATTCAAAAGTAAGGAACATTCTTCAATCAGATTATTAGAATTGGTACACACTAATCTATGTGGTCTGGGAAGAATCAAGAGTCTACAAGGAGATAGATATTTCATGTTGCTGATTGATGACACTCCCTGATGATGTAGGTGACTTTCTTGAAAGAGAAATTTGAAGCACTTGAGAAGTTCAAAATATTCAAGGCTATGGTAGAAAATGAAACTAGCATAAACATAAAATGCCTCATATCTGATAGAGGTGGAGAATTCGCATTCGGAGAATTCATAGAATTCTGTGAGAAACATGGGATAAAAAGATAGTTATCCGCTCCAAGGACTCCACAGCAGAATGGAGTAGTGGAGAGAAAGAACTGAGCCATCCAGGAAGCTTCTAGGACCATGATGATGGAAGTAAATGTTCCTCAGATATATTAGAGAGAAGCTGTGATCACTGCTATTTATATTCTTAACCAGGTACAAATCAGAGGCAAGACTGGTAAGACTCCTTATAAACTTTGGTTTCGCATCACTCCTACTGTGAAGTATTTCAGGGTCTTTGGTAGCAAATGCTATATCAAAGAGATGAATACCTTGGCAAGTTTGATGCTAGAAGTGATGAAGGAATATTCTTGGGTTATTCTACTTAAAGCAAAGCTTACCGGTGTTATAACAAGAGATTAAGAAATATTGTGGAAAGCACAAATGTGAAAGTTGATGAAGGCATGGAAAATCCGTCAAGGTACTATGAGTATGAAGCTGATGATCAAAATGATATCTTAGACCTATAAGAATAAGTCCAAACTCTAGTCCAAATTCAGATTGATCCGGAAAATCCAGAAACACAAGAAGAAGAAACAATCTTGAATGAACTTGTCCAAGAATTAGAAGTGCAAGTGATTCCCAAAACTCCCAGGTATGTAAGACTAAATCATTCTAAAGACCAGATCATAGGAGATAGAAGCAAAGGTGTTCAAACAAGAAGAAATATTGCTTAAGATTTAGTGAAGTATTGTCTGATTTCAAAAGTTGAACCAAAAATAGTAAGTGAAGCATGCAATGATGAAAGTTGGGTTAAAGCAATGAAGGAGGAATTGACGCAGATTGAAAAGAATCACACTTGGTATCTTGTTCCTAGACCTAAAGACAACAATGTGATTGGGACTAAATGGGTCTTCCAGAACAAACTAAATGAAGATGGTGAGGTAATAAGAAACAAAGCCAGATTAGTCTGTAAAGGTTATTCTCAAGTAGGAGTCCACTTTGAAGAGACTTTTGCTCTAGTGGCAAGGATTAAAGTAGTCAGATTATTTCTTGCCTTCATTACCTTCAAATATTTCAAGGTATATCAGATGGATGTCAAGTCTGCCTTCCTAAATGGTGACTTAGAAGAAGAAGTATACATTGAGCAACAGGATGGATTTCAACTGTCTGATAATGGAGATATGGTCTGCAAATTAAAAAAGGTATTGTATGGACTCAAACAAGCCCCAAGAGCCTGGTATGAAAGGTTGGACAAACATCTTCTAAAAATTGGTTTCAACAAAGGTACCACTGACAGTAATCTATATTTTAAGATTGATCATGAAAATATCTTGATTGTTGAAGTATTTGTTGATGATATTATTTTTGGAGGGAATGATAGTATGTGCAAAACTTTTGCAAATCAAATGAAAAGTGAATTTGAGATGTCTATGTTTGGGGAAATGAACTTATTTTTGGGTCTACAAATCACTCAAACAAAGAAAGGAATCTTCATGTCTTAGACTAAAAATGTGAAAGAATTATTAAAAAAAATTGGGATGGAGGATTCAAAGGCAATGAATACTCCCATGGCTACAGGATGTAAGTTGAGTATAGATGTTGAATCTCCTAAAGCTGATCAGAAAACATATAGGTCTATGATTGGAGGATTGCTCTACCTCACTCAAACTAGACCTGACATTATGAATGTTGTTGGTCTTGTTGCCAGATTTTAAGCTGATCCTAGAGAATCTCATGTCATAGAAATCAAGAGAATTCTTAGATATTTGAAGGGAATAGTTGAGTATGGATTGTAGTATCCCAAGGATCATGATTTCTCTCTTCATGCTTATACTGATGCTGATTAGGCAGGTGATGTGGATGACTGGAAGAGTACCAGTGGTGGTGCATTCTCTTTAGGGAAAAGATTGGTTTCTTGGCTAAGCAAGAAACAAGAGGCAATTTCTCTTTCTACTATAGAAACAAAGTATATTGCAGCAGTGAGCAGTTGCACTCAAGTATTATGGATGAAGAAAATGTTAAGAGACATCAGAGTGGAGTATGAAGAACCTATCACAATATTCTATTATAACTCAAGTGCAATAAACATATCAAAAAATCCGCTGTTGCATTCAAAGACAAAACATATATCCATCAAGTTCCACTTTTTAAGAGAGCAGGTGAACAAGAATGAAGTCAAATTGGAGTTTGTGCCCTCAAAGGATTAGATTGCAGACATTATTACCAAACCTCTACCTAAGGACACTTTTGAGTATCTCAGGGAGAAGTTAGGGGTTATTACCCCTCCGATTCTGAATTAAGGTGCACTAATGTGCATCTATCTGGTGGATTTCACAGTCATACATTATGATCTAGATTGATGCTAGGAGGATTCTACTCAGGGGGAGCAGTCAGTATGATTTTGAAGCATGAGAAGTGGTTGCAAGTATGTGCCCTTTTCCATTGATGTCAAAGGGGGAGAGAAGACATGTGAAAAACAAAAAGTGGTTGCTGATCAAAGGGGGAGCAATAGAGGAAGAGAAGATATGTGAATGATTACTGGTGACAGGGAGAGCTATGTCAATAAATAAGGAGAATTTCTTGTCTTGATGGTTAAAATAGTTTTTCACATCATATGTTGCCATCAATGACAAAGGGGGAGATTGTTGCAAGTATGGGCCTAAATGGTGTTGCCATTGATGTCAACACACTCTTGTTGCATTGATGTCAAGAATTGGATGAGTTGTATGCTGAGGATATTGAGAGAATTTTCCACATTCAGAAACAGAGAAGAACAATGAAGACAGTGAAGTTCTATGAAGCAAAGACCCCATCCAGTTGAAGATCAGAGTATGCACATCAAGGGTTTATAGCTATGTGTCTAAAGGTGCTCCAATCAAGATTTTAGAGGTCTGCATGAAGATTTGAAGAAGTTATGGCCATATGAGTAAAATTAGTTTTGGTAGTTGTTCAATGGTGACAAAGTGCCACAAATAGGTCCGGTGAGATCCAGAAATGCAATATTATGCTCTACAGATCTGGTGGCATGTTTGGTAAGCTAATTTGAATTAACAACTCAATTGGCTTGTGATTTGGAGGTCCACAAGTGATCATTCTAGTGTGACAGTGATGATTGGATGTGTTCTTGAGGTTCTGGATGAAGATGCAAATGATTACAGTAAGTAGAAGTGGTACAAATGTTCTTGGCGATTCAAGCAAGCTTGTGGAGGTGTCTAGTTTGTGTCCAGTTCGTGTTGTTGGTCTACATTGAAGATTGAGCTTGTAATTGAAGATTTACCTTTGGGTAATGGTGTTCTTCCTAGTCTTGGCCGACCGGATGATTTACACTAATCGTGAAGATGTTTTGCGAAGCAAGGCATGTTCCTCGAAGGAGATTGAAGTTCCAGCTATGTGTGGCCGACAGTGTAGTAATGCACAAGAAGTTTTTCTAACAAGTCAAGTTGCATTTTTGTAAATGCTCTGTAATAAAATGAGTGTATGTTGTGCCGACCTTGTTGATCATTCCAAAGTCGATGTCATATATAAATAAGAGTTGCAAAGTTGTTTCAAGATGAATCCGTGTGATCATGACGAGAAGGTGGTAAGGGAGAGGAGCGAAAAGTAGAGTAGAGGTGTTGAACTTTAATGGAACTGACTCAAGCACACTGAAGATGCTAACTTCCAGTTCAAGTTTGTAATACTTATTTTCTTCTATAGATAGTGTGTCTCCTATAGGCAGTGGGCCTCTTGTGAGCAGTGTGCTTGGATAGTGAGCTCTAATTGGTAGGTGTCATTTAATTCTTCATATTCTTTTAACAGAGAATATAATCTTGGCTTAGTCACCCCATGGTTTTTCCCTTAACCGAGTTTTCCACATTAAAATTTTGGTGTTATTTGTGTTAAGTTTGTTTCTGCTCTTGAATTATTGCATTATACTTTCATGATTGAATCTTTGATATAATGTTGAAATACAAGAAGGTTGTAAGTGAGCAAGGAACAAAATATTTGTAACAACTGATTCACCACCCTCTCAGTTGTCTTTTCTTAAATCAACACAAATATCACAAGGGCATTTCACATACTTGAGGTATGACTACAACATTCACTGGTATTTACACATCACAACACATTTACTCATCACACATGTATTACAACTATTATCAATCAGATATGCACCCTATACTAAGTTGTTCAACTTAACTATGTGTTGGCACATGGGAACACTCCTAGGCTTGTGGGTTGTCTAAACTCGGAGTAAACCTTGAAAGTGAGCTAGTTCTCCTAATGATTTTTTTTAATCTAAATGACTTAAAGAGGGAAAAGGTGAGAGGAAAAACTTAAACAAAAAATATTCCTGATTTCTAACTTATCTCAATACTTTCACTCATAAATAACTCCTTAAACATGAACTCTCACAACTTCACTCAAAACATACAATTCAAAAGTAATTTGCATGAAGGCTCAATTTGAACTCAACATGGAACTAGAATCATATGAATTATCTGCATACAATTTCATAGAAATGAGATATAACAAAGGACATAGTACTATCACAATGAAACATCAGATCAAAATCTACAAATATGCAGCAAAAGAAGTGAAATAGGAATGCTCTACTATATTAATTGGAAGGTGTACATAAAAATCTAATAAAAATTGAGTCAAAAATGTCTACAAACTCTCTGCCTGTGCTCAAGAGAGAAGAAACAATGATCTAAACTCCCTAGAAAGAGCCAGTTTTCTCCAATATATACCTGCAAAATGAACTCCAAGAAAGGCTGAGAAAAAGCTCCTAAAAATAGCCGTACAAATCCATTTTCGAGCTCCTCAGAAAAGCTGAGAAAAATCCCTTTGAAATGCTTCCAAACTGAAAATAGAAGCAACAAAAATCTCTCCAAGGTGGTCCCACCAGAAAATATGCCTTGTTTGCTAAAAAAAAATCTATTTTTGTCCATATCTGCCCCAAAAGAAAGCAAACTCAAAAAGAAGATATTGTTTGCTTTATTTTGTTTTAGCTGCACAAACAATGAATATTTAAAAGCAATTTATAGATACATTGCTTTAAATATCATTTTACAATGGTTGCAGTTTTAAATCCTGATTTATCTCCATTCGATTTTTGCAAAAATTACAAGGCTTTAATTTTGCCAAGTACAAGCATATACAAACATATGATTTTCTATAAAAATCATAAAAAATACATCAAGGCATATATATGGTTGTGTGAAAATAGAAACCTAAAGGCCTACCCTCCAAATGATCTACAAAAAATTATATCTAAGGGTATATGGAGTTTGCATCTATGCTCAAAAGGGACTGAATGAGTTTTGAGGACAAAATGTAATCAAACAACCCTAAGGCATAAAGCCTAGGCAATGAACTTCAAAGGGACCTAATGCATGTGATAATATTCTAAGTCATGAAGACACTAGGCATTTGTAAAGTGGATTTTAACACCACAAAGTGTATTACTTGAGGCATTAAAAATGAATTTGATGTGACCAAAATACCACATCGAATTTAGGGCATTTGCAAACCCTAATCACAAAACACTTTCACCCTATCTTCTCGGGCTCATTTTCACTTTTCAATTTTTAGAAAATGCTCTCTGCTATGGCTGCCATAGGGTTAGGTTTTGGAGCTCAGCCCTTCGATATCTCTGTGTCTGTGCATGATCTTTTTGAATATTTTCAATAGGAAATCAGAGGTAAAAACTTTTGTGATCAAGATTGAACCATTTGATTGATTTCTTCTTGCATTTTCTGAGATACAATTGGCTTCTCAAGCTGTGGCTGTGTTATATTTTCCTAATACATCTCCTTGTCTATTCTTTGTTATTACTCTCCTCTGTGGGGGCCACCATGAATTGAATCAACTAAGTCTACTTGAGAGCAAAAATGAAAGCAAAAGAGGGAAAAACCCTCAGCTCCATGCATAGGATCCTACTCTGAACAAGGTGAGTCTCTTATCTCTTGAACCCTACATACTTTTTTTGTATTTGCTTTCATCATGCAAATATGATAATTATTTTATCATTTTGTGAAAAGAGAAATGCATTCGTTGACTCTATATGGAATTATGTTCTATTCTAAGCTTCAAGTGCACATATTTCTATGTGTTTCCCTATAGATATGAGGCTTAATACGAACCCAAGGTGTTGCAAAAGAAAAAAATTTTGTCTAATGCAATCGTTTTCTTTCAAATCCTGCAAAGATATGGTAAAACCTTGTGCAGGTTGCAGCTATATATATATATTTTGGAATCTTCATTCCATTCATATGAGAAGGAACTTATATTTCTCCTCTGTATCTATAATTTTGCTTAAGAGTAAGTGCAAGAAGATGAGTTCACTTTTTAGCCAAAAAGTGAGTGTTTTTCCTATTTTTCAAATTTTGTCGTACTTGGAGTGACAATTTGAAGCACTTGCACATAAAATATTAAGATGATGTAAAAGTAAGAAATGTAGGATTTTGTTTCTAGTTTTCAAATATCCAGATGATGCAAGTTGGTTTTTATTAGATGTACAAAAGTGGCCTTTTAAAAGTCTCATATTTTTTGCAAAAACATGCATGTGTACGGCTAACATAATTTGACCTAAATTAATGTATTTTTATAATTCCTTTTGTAGGAACATTCTCAGGATGTTAAATTTTGGTCAAGATATATTTTTATAATTTTTTGATAAATATATTTTTATTTATTAATTTTTTAATGGCCCTAATTAGTCTTTTTTAAAACCCCTTGTGTACGTCCAACATAATTTGAGCTAAAATAATCAATTCACTATTTTTTTTTTTCATCATGTAGAGAATGATGCCTAGTTTGGTCAGACATAATTTTTTTCAAGAAACTTTCAAAGTCAAAAGTTATTAAAAAAATAGTAACTTATGTTATTTCAAGTTTATGAGTTAGTTTGTTTCGAAAATAAATAATAAATAGAAAATTATATTCAATAGTAGAAAAAATTACATATTAGAAAACTAGACTTTCAGATCTCTAATGGGATTTAATTTCGTTAAAATATTTTGAAAAAAAAAATTGTAAGCCATAGTGGTGAAACTAGTTTTTTCACTTGTTTTCATGGTCTCCTAGTTGCAAGTCCAAAGCTAAGGCTTGGGTTTCCAAGCCTAAAACCAATGCAAATTGGCTGGTTTGAAATTTCAAAATTTTAGAAATGACTACCTATTATAAACGAGTGCCCATTCATAATGGATAACTATTATAAATGGGTGCCCTTTCATAACAGGTACCCATTATAAATGAGTACCCATTCATAACGGGTGCCCATTATAAACGGGTACCTATTTTAAAAATAACAAGTACCCGTTCCAAGCAACATTTTTCATTCGCGGGAGACTTTTGCAAAATGTATACTCAACTTCTTGCTTTAACTCTTAAGACTCAAAATCTTGTATTTCTCTTGTACATGAGGTTAACACCCAAAGCTCCATATGGGTTTAAACCATTATGAGGAAGAACATGTTTCTCTATATTTGCTGTTCGCGGCCATACCTCATGTTGTCTGGTAAAAATAAAAATTTATTATTGTGAAAAATCATAACCATGACCTGTAGATTCACCCATTTTTATGTGGTATCCATGAGTTTGAAAGTTTCTATATACTTGAGTGTAGAAGCTTTTCCTTCAAACCCCAAGTGGGTTTATCTTGTCACTAACTGATACCACCTCCAGTCACGACCCCATGCTGAATGTTTCTCATATCTGGGTGGTTGCTCATTTGGAAGTGATAGCTATAGGTATGTTCATTTCTGAAGCTTTCTTCATGAGAGTCATGGTTGTCATAATGCATTCCTTATTTTTCTTTCTGAATATTCCTTTTAAACCTGCATAAGTTGCAAAGTTCCTTTTCTTCCTTTTCTTCTTTTCTTGTTCATAAATCTTGATTCAAGCTACAGGGATTGCGAGGAACTTTTTCTTTCTTGACTGTAATGGGCCGCGACTATATTAAAGTCATCTATTCATCTCTGCATATGAGATAATTCTTCCTTATCAATTCAGTAGTAGCATTTATGTGAAGAAGAAAACATGATGGATAAACACTTACATCTGATCTTCCACTATAGCAAGACATCACTATTCTATTTCATTTATCATGGTGTTTTGTACTAAATTCTATTTGATGAGGTCAATGATCAGAAGAAGGGTTATTTTTTTCTACTCATTTGCATTTTATAATGATGACATGTTGTTCCTATCACTTCTATATCACTGTAGATGCTATAATGAAGTTTCATTCTTCTGTGATATGGCAACACATTCACCACAAGATAAATATATAAATGTTTCTTAATTTCCAATATCCTTCTGTAGCTGAATATAACACTGAGATTGCACTATTTTCCATGATATAGTGCATTTGATATGGTTGTATGCTTGTATATGCTCCTTTGGATTGCATAGGCATATTTAGATTCTATCTTTTGCAATGGTAAATTGTATCCTGATGTTCATATAGTTATACATGTGATGCTCTGACATACTTGCTGTCTGGTTTGTTGTACCATTTCAATTGTATTTACATTCATAACATACATAAGGATAATGTCCTTTTTACCTTCTATTTATCATGGATACTTCTGAGTGTAGAATTTCCTCATATATGACCTCCTCTAGCTTCATGAACATTGGAACTCTTGATTTTCCATCTGATGAATGTGGCACCTTTATTCCACTCTGTATCATGGCATACTTGTTTATTGTTCTAGTTCACCATACTATATGCATTCATTCACATACAATATTGAATGGTTGCACTCTTTTACTTTACTGTAGCATGGCAATATGCTGAGTATGCATTCTCCACCTGCATCTTCATGGAATCAACTTGACTATTCTATAGTTGATCATGAAGGTTCTATGGTTGTTTATCTATAACCATTGATGCTTTGGCTTTTCCACTATGGATATGATTGTTCCTTTAGCACTTGTTATGTTATGTTGGCATTGAATACCACACTTCTTGGTTAGCATAAGAGTGTTGTCCTCTTCTTGAATGCATTGAAATCACACTGTAATAGCCAACAAATGAATTAATCATGTCAATACTTTTACTCTATTTTAGACATTATTGAGTTGTGTTAAATGAGTTGTTCACCTATGACTCTCACTTCATCATGTTTGAACTAATAGTCATAGATGGATAGTGAGCTTGAAGTCCTCACACTCAATTAATGTAGTAGCACAATATGTCTTTATTTTCATATGTACATTTGCATTTCATCCCCCTGTAAGAGTCAGGGTTAGCATGTTGGGCTCAACCCTTGTGGGAGCCCACTTTACACAACATGTTGAATTGGTCTTCAAAATAGCAACATGATTTCACCTATACCTGCATAGAAAACTAACATGTTATATAACATGAGTGAAGCTCAATGATTGTTTCTTTTTTTAGTCTCTCTTGCATGTGAATGATTTGTATCTGATTTAGTGCACTATAGGCAATGTATTATGCCTCTGTTGATAGACACATAGGGAACTCATATCCGGAGCTCTAACAAGTCTCTTCCAATCCTGTAGGTTCATTTGGAGATCGAGAGCAAGGATAGAAAGCAACCTTAGAAACCAAAGGCACTGAACAGGCAATAATGGCTATGATCCTTCCCTTTCTTATTTCCAGATGCATAGTATAGCTCCTATATTTCTACTAGTTCAACTTTTCCCATGGCTTGTGTGGGACATTTGATCTATCATGTTTTCATTCAATGCAATGTTTGTTTCTTTTGTGTATCTCATTTGTAAAATAAATAATCATTGTAGTGAAATGAAACATCTTATCTCTCATGTAATCCTTCTGTAATGCAAATGAATGATTAACTGAATCCTTTGTCTTTGTTATAACAATGCATTGTAACTGAACACTTGAAGCACTCCAACTATGGAAAATAATATAATAGGCAAAAGTTAAAACTTTCTCATCTAAACTAAACTAAATGTGCTCCAGCTCTACGAATTTGGACTGTAGAGAAAATTGGTAACATTTCTGGCAACCTCTGCTATATGCTTGCCTACTAAGCATCAGGATCAGTTGCATTAACCTGTCCATTGGGCATTGAGTCATACTCTACTCATTCCAAACTCAGAATACACTAAAACTCAGCTGCAAACTACTCCAAATAGTAGCAAAAAATAGAAACAAAACCAAACTAAAAGTAAACTAGAAGGCCCTGGTGACCAAAAAAACATGTGGAACAACACTTAGGGAAACCAAAATAACTGAAAGAATGTGCATAAAGCACTCATTAACAACATGACTAATCTACTATGGTACAAGGCAGTACTTATCTTTAGAGGCAATGTTTGAGGTGGATCCCATTAACTAGGATAGACATCACCTCTCCACTCAACTTAGAAAGTTGAAATGAATTGTTTTCCTTGCACTTTGTGATTACATAAGGCCCATCCCAAATTGCATCAAACTTGGAATGCTTTCCAAGTCTACTTCTCAATTCATTCCACTTAAAAACCAAATCACCAACAATGGAGCTTCTTGGTCTTGCCATCTTGTCAAAAGAACTCTTCATTTAAGCTTGATGGATTTCAAGCTTCCTCAAGGTTTTTTTTCTGGTTTCTTCTAATTCCATAAGCTGAGCTAACCTTACTACTAAAGGCTACTCCTAAAAGAACTCAAGTTCTTTAATGAAAGCCAAAGTTGGTAATTCTATTGAAATAGGCAATCTAGCCTCCTTACCATGAGTAAGCACATATGGAGAACAACTAGTAGGTCTCTTGGGAGTGATCTAGTCAACCCAAAGAGATAACTTCAACTTCTCATGCCATGTCCTCTAGTTGTCTTCAATAGTCTTTTTGATGATCTTTATTAGATTTTTATTGGTTCATTTCGCCTACCCATTACCCTGTGGGTAATAGTTAGAAGATGTATTAAAAAAGATGTTATGTTTAACAGACCAATCTGAAATCCTTAAACCAATAAAAGCTAAACCATTGTCAGAGATAATTGAATCTGGTGTACCAAATCTTGATACCAAATCCTGATAGAAACTTAAAACAACAAATTCATTTGCTTCTTTCAAAGTAACAGCCTCAGTCCACTTGGTGAAATAGTCTATAGTAGTCAAAATCCACTTGTGGCCTGCACTTGAAGGTGGGTTTATAGGTCCAATGAAGTCAAGACCCCATTTAGCAAATGGTTGTTCAACTTTGATAGGGTGCAGAGGTAAGGCTGTAAGCCTTTGCTTACCTACAAATAATGAACACTTTTCACATCATCTTACCCAAGGAAATGGGTACTTAAAAAGATCTGGTCAGTAATAGCCAGCATGCATTATCTTCAAGGCTGTTGTCCTTGCTACAAAATGTCCTCCTAAAGGTCCATTGTGAAACTCTACTAACAGTCTATCAACCTCATCTGGTTCAATGCATCTCTAAAATGCACCATTAAAATCTTTCCTATACAAAATCCCTTCAATGATAGCATAAGGAGTAGCTTGTAACCTGAAATACCTTCTTCCTGCCCTATCTAAACCTATGAGGCATTCACCAGTCTCCAAATAGTGAATCATTTGCTGCACCCAACTATCAATAGGAGTTGGAACAACAACTGGTTTTGTATTATTTAACATTGTTTCTACATTCTCTTCATGTTCTTAGATGTGCTCTCCATTTCCAGTAAGTTGCTCGCATAACCCCTTGCCCCTAATCAGCTTAGTTACCTTAATATTGACATCAAATTCCATAACCATTGTAACCCAACCAGCCTTTTTATCATTTATTTCTTTTTTAAGTAGAAATATCTTAACAGTTGGGTGGGCAACCATCAAATGAATTCTATTATTGGACATCATATGTCTAAATTTTTTGAGGCTTTTAACAACAACAAATGAATACTTTACCTCGTAATCATGAAATACCTTGTTGAAAAATGCTACTGGTTGCTCCAAGCATTCATCATTTTGCTAGCACAACATTACTAAAATGGTATTTGTACCTCTAAAAGAATATAAAATGAAATCTCTCTCATAATTAGAATTAATGAGGGTAGGGGCAGTTGTAAGAGCTTCATTGATCTACTTGAAGCTTCTCTTACCTTCTGTAGTCTAATTAAAGGGCACATTCTTCTTAAGCATGGCAGTGAGAGGCTCTAATAAAGCAATAATATTGGGGATAAACCTTCTCAGGAAATTAATTTTGCAAAGAAAACTCTGCAAACCTTTCTTATGTGTAGGCAAAGGTAAATCTAGAATTGCAAAAACCCTTTCCGGATCAATGGAAATACCATGTTTTGAAATAATATGTCCCAAGAGTTTACCTTCATGAACAAAAACTATACATTTTTATGGGTTCAAGGAAACTCCAAACTCTCTGCATCTCTGAAAAATATGCTTGAAATGGTCAAAATGATCATTAGCATCCTTTGAAAAAACTGTTATGTCATCTAAATAGACCAGCACTATTTTATTCATAAGACCATGGAAGGCCATATCCATTGCCCTCTGAAAGGTTGCCCCAGCATTGGACAAACCAAAAGGCATCTTCTTGTAGGCCATGGTGCCCCACTTAGTTGTAAATATAGTCTTAAACTAGTCCTCTTCCTTCACCAAGATTTAGTTATAGCTTGAATATCCATCTAGCAAAGAAAATCAGTCAGAACTAGAAACAGTTTGTAAAATTTGTTCCATTAAAAGAAGAGTGTAGTGATCCTTTAAAGATGCCTTATTAAGATCATGAAAATCGATACAAAGTTGAATTTCTCTATTCTTCTTTCTGACTGGTACCAAGTTGGAGACCCAGGATATATGCTTTATAAGGAATATTACACTGCTCTCAATCAACTTGTTTAGCTCAACTTTCATTAGATGCTCAAGTTTTGGGTTAAGGGGTCTTTGCTTCTACCTAATAGGCTTAGCATTAGGCTCTACTTCAATGGTATGTTGGGCTAAACCAAGATTAGATCCCCTTAAATCCTTATATTCCCATGCAAAAGTATTAGAAAAATCTTGACATAACTAAATAAAAGACTGTTGTTGTATTTCAGTACATACCTTTCCAAGCTTAAGAAGTTTACCCTAGAAAATCTCTACTGCTTCATAATGTTCCTGCTTGATAGTCATGCTACATTTGTCATTTCTGAGCAGATCATCTGAATTAAACATTGATTCTAGTGTCACTAGTCCCTTGGGCAACTTGTTAGATTTCAGCTGTACAATCTGATTATCAAATTGCTGTTGGTACTTCTACTGATTTTCAGCTGCAAATTCATCTTCTACACTCAAAAAATTCAATATTTGTTCATCATCATCAAAAACATGCCAAGAAACACTATTGTTAGGCATAGATGGTCTAATAACCACTTTCACATATGGTTGTACCTCTATGTTACAAATTTGATTCAGAATCTCAAACTGAGATCCTAAAGTAACAAGCTTATCTGTGTATTTATTTTGATTTCTAGGAATTGAAAGTAGATTAAAAGCATCAAAATTTTTAATTCGGTCCCTAACTTGATGCTTATAATTTTTGAGCAAGTCATTCTTAGTAACATTCAAGCTTCTACCCTGATTTACAATTAGCTCAGAATCACCAAAAACTTGGATAGATTTTATACCTCTTTTTCGGTCCCACTCCAAGCCATGAATCAGGGCTTCATATTCAACCACATTGTTTGTGTAGCTGAAAGTAAACCTCAATGCTGCATAGTACTTGTCTCCTTCAGGTGAAGCCAACATAGCCCCTCCACCATCACCTATTTTTCTTCTTGATCCATCAAAGTACAGCTTCAAAAGCTAATTTTCTTGCTGTTCGGACTGACTTTGATCTTTAATCTGATTAAGATTCACTGCATTAGGTTCATGTATCATATAAATGCCTAATCCTACCTCATCAATGTGATAGAAAGGGTCATCTTCATGATCTACAACTACCCAGTCATCTAAATTTACATCTTCCATAGGTGCACTGGGATCTAGGGTCATGGATTGATCCTGTTGCCCATCGATGATGTAGAGATTAACATTTATGGGGCTAGGGACATAGAGCTCAACATCATCCTTTCCAAGTGGTTTAGACCTTATGGCTACTTTTCAGACCTTATGGCTACTTTTGTACCATATCTTGTTCTAAAAAATAAGTGGGACCAATCAGAAGATAAAATTCCACCCAATTTGATAGTAAATTCCCTAGAAAGGCATATAGCAAAGCTAGGTGGTAGATCAATGATGTAAATGTCCTGATGGATCACAAAATTAGGACAAGAATGCAAGATAAGTGGCAGATTTCTAATTATCCCTATAGTATTAACAGTAGACCCATCTAGCTGGACTACTCCTTTTGAAAGGGGCTCATAGACTAATCCTAATGAATCAACTAGACTCTTGGGCATGACAGAACTGCTTGCTCCATAATTTATCATGAAATTATGAATGAATTTATCACCAATAATCAAACTTAAGTAAAAAGGAGGATGTTTTACCTCTTTGGCTGGCTATTCACTCTTACTTTATGAGCTATTGGTAAGTACAATCTTGGTCTTTTCTTGATTAGAACAATGAGAAATTGAAAGTTCAACCAGTGCATCTTGTAATAGATTCTTTTGACCAGGAATATGCAATGCATCCATTACTGACATATTCACTGTATCTTTCTTAAGGTGATCCACTATATTGAAAGAAAAAGGACTTACCTTTTGTTATCCTTTAATAGTAGCAGCATCATTCTACCTTTCAAAAGGTTGTGTTTGTACTTTGGACTGATCTTTTCTGGGTACAACTTGTCCTCTTTGAAGAATCTACACTTTTTGTTATGTTGTGGGGGCAATTTGTGATGAAGAAGTCTAAAATTTGTCCTTGGCAGGCTATTGTTGTACATCTACAGCTTGCTGATCAAGATCTACAACCCTCTTTTTCGACCTTGTGTTGGCTGAAACAAGTGTATTTGACTGATTTTGGCCTTGAGGGTAGATTACACCATAGAAATGAGTGTCTTGCCAGTTCATTAAGGCCACATCAGCATTATTTTGTTGAGTTGAAACTTCATCAGAGACACTTCCCAAACCTACATAACTACTTTGCACCATATAAGCCTGATTCCTTACACCATTTGTACATGCAGCTTGGTTATGGGGTTGGTGACATGGATAACACTAGTCACTATCTTGTGCCATGTTGTTCTAAGTGGGTACAAGCTCTTTTGAAGAGTTGGTAGCATTAGGATTATAGGATTGGAAGGGTCGAGGGTTATAATTTCTACTTTGACCCTGAGGATCAGCTTGAAAAGGTGGCCTATTTGGCTGATTGGGCTCATATGGTGCTTGGTAAGGCCTATACTCTTGACCACTATGCTTCTTAATACTTACCAACTCATTCGCAATGGTTTTTAGTGTGTTTTAAGCTCTTGGAATTCTTGAGCTTGGGTGGGAACAGTGGTTTCTTGGGCTGTAACTTGGTGTCCTATTGCTGGAACTAGTAGGACAGTGGTTAAAGGAGGCACTGCCATTGGCAAAGATGGCTGGATTTCCAGAAAAATGGGTAAAGAAGGCCTTGGGGATATTTTTCCTGCTTGAATAAGGTAATTTTCTATTCTAACAACAATCTCAAAAGCATCAGGAAGCGTGGAACCACCCATAGATTGGATCATTATAGAAATTTCACTATTCAAAACCTTAAGATAAAACAAAAATGCATGCCTTGGCAGAGGCTTGACTATTGTGTGGATCCTATCCCAAGTCCTCTGAAATTGGTAGTTGACATCCGCCATGTGTTTGTGGGGGGGTCTTTTGATGGTGCTAAACTATTCAAGTAATGAGAGATGATCAGACTTGTCTTCAAAATACTTTTGCAATCCATCTCCCAACTAATCCCATGTTGTTATTGAGTTCTCCGTGAGACCTCTAAACTATTGTAAGGCTTTACCCTTTAATGATAGAGCCAATAATATGATTGCTACATTTTCTTGGGTAACATTATGTACTCAACACAGCGTTGCCACATCTTGAATGTGCTCAATAGCTGTAGTGTAGTCTTCTTCAGTGAAGTAAGGCAGACCTTTGAGGGATGCAACTAGAATATCATCACATTGGGCAAGTTGTAATGGGATGCCCCCATTAAAAGGTGCAAATATGAACTGTCTGGCCATTATGGTTAACTGCACTATCAACTCTGGACTTCTGCTTCTTTGTATTGGATTTGGAGGATTGAGTCTCAAAGGTGCTGATTTTGACCTTTTTGATGAATCAACTGTTTTGCTTTTTGTCCTACCCCTTCTTCTTGGCAGAGATAGCTATAAATAGTCTAATGAATCAGAACTAGATTTGGTTTTCATAAGCTGGATATACTAAGTCTGCATGAAAAACTATAGAAAATTGAGTAGCAAGGTATACTGTAAAAAGCCTCTGAAGGCTGGAACACTGCTGCATATACCAGAATAGCAGCTTTAAGAATTGAAAAACTTCTCTGAAAATGCTTTCAGAGTCCACCGGGTGTGCCAAAAGCTATTATCAATCAGTTATGTACCCTAGTTCAACTTAACTATTTGTCGACACATGGGAACACTCGTAGGCCTATGGGTTACCTAAACTCGGAGTGAACCTCCAGAGTGAGCTGGTTCTTTTAATGATTTTTTTAATCTAAATGACTTGCAAAGGGAAAAGGTGAGAGAAAAAACTTAAATAGAAAATATTCCTGATTTTTAACTTATCTCGATACTTTCACTCACAAATAGCTCCTTAAACATGAACTCTCACAACTTCACTCAAAACATATAATTCATAAGTAATTCGCATGAAGGCTCAATTTGAACTCAACATGCAACCAGAATCATATGAATTATCTACATACAGTATCATAGAAATGAGACATAACAAAGGACATAATACTGTCACAATGAAACATCAGATCAAAAGCTACAAATATGAAGCAAAAGAAGTGAAATAGGAATGTTCTGCTATATTAACTAAAAGGAGTACATGAACATATGATAGAAACTGAGTCAAAAATGTCTACAAACTCTCTGCCTATGCTCAAGAGAGAAGAAACAATGATTTGAACTCCCTAGAAAGAGCTAGCTTTCTCCAATATATGCCTACAAAATGAACTCCAAGAAAGGCTGAGAAAAACCTCCTAAAAATAGCCATGCAAATCCTTTTTCAAGCTCCTCAGAAAAGATGACAAAAAACCCTTTGAAATGCTTCCAAACTAAAAATAGAAGCTGCAATTTAAATCTCTCCAAGGTGGTCCCACTGGAAAATATGCTTTGTCTGCTAAAAAAAACCTCTATTTTTTTCCATATCTGCCCCAAAAGAAAGAAAACTCAAGAAGAAGATATTGTTTGCTTTATTTGGTTTTAACTACATAAATGATGAATTTTTAAAAGTAATTTATAGATACATTACTTTTAATATCATTTTACAATGGTTGCAACTTTTTAAATCCTAATTTATCTGCACTCGATTTTTTGCAAAAATTACAAGGCTTTAATTTTGCCAAGTACAGTCATATACAAGCATATGATTTTGTATAAAAATCATAAAAAATACATCAAGGCATATATATGGTTGTGCAAAAATAGAAGCCTAAAGGCTTACCCTGCAAATGATCTACACAAAATTATATCTAAGGACATATGGAGTTTGCATCTATGCTCAAAAGGGATTGAATGAGTTTTGAGGGCAAAATGTAATCAAACAACCCTAAGGCATTAACCCTAGGCAATGAATCTTCAAAGGGACCTAATGCATGTGATAATATTCTAAGTCATGAAGACACTAGGCATTTGTAAAGTGGACTTAAACACCACGAAGGGTATTACTTGAGGCATTAAAAATAAATTTGATGTGACAAAAATACCACATCAAATTTAGGGTATTTGCAAACCCTAATCACAAAACACTTTTGTCCTATCTTCTTGGGCTCATTTTCACTTTTCAATTTTTAGAAAATGCTCTCAACTATGGCCGCCATAGGGTTAGGGTTTGGAGCTCGGCCCTTTGATTTCTCTGTCTCTGCATGATCTTTTTGAAGATTTTCAATAGGAAATTAGAGGTAAAAACTTATGTGATCAAGATTGAACCATTTGATTGATTTCTCATTGCATTTTTTGAGATACAATTGGCTTCTCAAGTCGCAGCTGTGCTATATTTCTCTAATACATCTCCTTGTTTATTCTTTGTTGTTACTCTCCTCAATAGGGGCCGCCATGAATTGAATCAACTGAATCTACTTGAGAGCAAAAATGAAAGCAAATGAGGGAAAAACCCTAATCTCCATGCACAGGACCGTACTCTGAACAAGGTGAGTCTCTTATCTCTTGAATCCAACACACTTCTTTCGTATCTACTTTCCCCATGCAAATATCATAAGGGTTTTATAATTCTGTGAGAAAGAAAAATGCATTCTTTGACTGTATATGGAATTATGTTCTATTCTAAGCTTCAAGTGCATAGATTTCTATGTGTTTTCCTATTGATATGAGGCTCAATACAAACCCAAGGTGTTGTAAAAGAAAGAATCTTTGTTTAATGCAGTCCTTTTCTTTCACATTTTGCAAAGATATGGTAAAACCTTGTGCAAGCCACAACTATATATATATTTCCTAGTCTTCATTCCCTTCATATGCGCAGGAACTTATATTTCTCCTCTATATCTATAATTTTTCTTAAGACTCAAAATCTTCTATTTCTCTTGTACATGATGATAACACCCAAAGATCTATATGGGTTTAAACCATTATGAGGAAGAACATGTTTCTCTATATTTTCTATTCACAGCCATACCTCATGCTATCTGGTAAAAACAAAACTTTATTATTGTGAAAAATTATGACCACGACCTCTAGATTCGCCCATTTCTGTGTGGTATCCATGATTTTGAAAGTTTTTGTATACTTGAGTGTAGAAGCTTTTCCTTCAAACCACAAGTGAGTTTATCTTGTCACTAACTGATACCACCTACAGTCACGGACCCATGCTGAATGTTGCTCCTATCTGGGTGGTTTCTCATTTGGAAGTTATGGCTTTAGGTATGTTCATTTATGAAGCTTCCTTCACGAGAGTCATGGCTGTCATAATACATTCCTTCTTTTTCTTTCTGGGTATTCCTTTTAAACCTACATAAGTTACAAAGTTCCTTTCCTTCCTTTTTTTTTCTTCTTCATAAAGCTTGATTCGAGCTACAGGGACTACGAGGAACTTTTGCTTTCTTGATTGTAATGGGCTGCAACTATATTAAACTCATCTATTCATATCTGAATATGAGATAATTCTTCCTTGTCATTTCTGTAGTAGTATTTATGTGAAGAAGAAAACATGATGGATAAACACTTACATTTGATCTTCCACTGTAGCAAGACATCACTATTCTGTTTCATTTATCATGGCATTTTGTACTGAAATTTATTTGTTGAGGTCAATGATCAGAAAAAGGCTCATTTCTTGTTGCTCCATTTGCATTTTATAATGCTGACATGTTGTTCCTGTCACTTCTGTATCACTGTAGATGTTATAATAAAGTTTCATTCTTCTGTGATATGGCAGCACATTCACTTAGGACATTCACCACAAGATAAATATATAAATGTTTCTTGATTTCTAATATCCTTCTGTAGCTGAATACAACATTGAGATTGTACTATTTGCCATGATATAGTGCATTTGATACGGTTGTATGCTTGTATATGTTCCTTTAGATTGAACATGCATATTTAGATTCTATCTTTTGCAATGGTAAATTGTATCCTAATGCTCATACAGTTATACATGTGATGCTCCAGCATACTTGTTGTCTGCTTTGTTGTACCATTCCAAATGTATTTACATTCATAACATACATAAGGATAATGTCCTTTTTACCTTCTGTATATCATGTATACCTCAGAGTGTAGCATTTCCTCATATATGACCCCATGTAGCTTCATGAATATTGGAACTCTTGATTTTCCATTTGATGAATGTGGCACCTTTATTCCACTCTATATCATGGCATACTTGTTTGCTGTTTCGGTTCACTATACTATATGCATTCATTTACATACCATATTGAATGGTTGTAGTCCTTTACTTTACTGTAGCATGGCAATATGCGAAGTATGCATTCTCCACCTGCATCTTCATGGAATCAACTTGATTGTTATACAGTTGATCATGAAGGTTGTATGGGTGTTTATCTGTAACCACTGATGCTTTGGTTGTTCCACTATGCATATGATTGTTCCTTTAGAACTTGTTATGTTATGTTGGCATTGAATGTACCACACTTCTCGATTAGCATAAGAGTGTTGTCCTCTTCTTGAATGCATTGAAATCATGATGTAACAACAAATAAATGAATTAATCATGTCAATGCTTTTACTCTATTTTAGAGATTATTGAGCTGTGTTGAATGAGCTCAATGTTCACCTATGACTCTCACTTCATCATTTTTGAACTGATAGTCATAGATGGATAGTGAGCTTGAAGTCCTCACACTCAGTTAATGTAGTAGCACAATATGTCTTGATTTTCATATGTACATTTGCATTTCATCCCCTTCTAAGAGTCAGGGGTAGCATGCTGGGCTCAACCCTTGTGGGAGCCCACTTTACACCACATGTTGAATTGTTCTTCAAAACAACATGATTTGACCTATACCTGCACAAGAAACAAACATGTTAGATAGAATGTGTGAAGCTCAATGATTGTTTCTTTTTTCAGTCTCTCCTACATGTGAATGATTTGTATCTGATTTAGTACACTATAGACAATGTATTATGCCTCTGTTGATAGGCACATAGCAAACTCATATCCAAATCTCTAACAAGTCTCCTCCAATCCTACTGGTTCCTCATAAGATGGAGAGCAAGGACAGAAAGCAACCTCAAAAACCAAAGGCACTGAACAGGCAATGGCGGCTATGATCTTTCCCTTTCTTATCTCTAGATGCATAGTATATCTCCTATATTTGTACTAGTTCAGCTATTCCCATGGCTTGTGTGGGACATTTGATCTATCATGCTCTTATTCAATGCAATATTTATTTCTTTTGTGTATCTCATTTGTAAAATGAATAATCATTGTAGTGAAATGAAACATCTTATCTCTCATGCAATCCTTCTGCAATGCAAGTGAATGATTAACTAAATTCTTTTTCTTTGTTATAACAATGCATCATAACTGAGCACTTCAAGCAATCCAACTATGCAAAATAAGATAATAGGCAAGTGTTAAAACTTTCCCATCTAAAATGAACTAAATGTGCTCCAGCTCTACCAATTTGGGCTATACAAAAGATTGGTAACAACAACATCACATCATCATCTAGGATAATTACTCAGGTGACCACTATCATCCACAACACAGTACAAGAAACATAATTCTTTTTATAGTTCTCTATTTAATATTGATACCAAATTTTTTACATGCAATCTATTATGCAATTAATACTCTTTTTAAGAAATTTCCAATAGGTCATAATACAATATCAACTAATAAGAAAAAACAATTTCTTGAGGCAAAAAATTTCCAATTACTATACCATATATAATCAACTTATCTTAAAAGTTCCACCAAAATCATTCACAAGGGCACTCATGTATAAATTAATTAACAATTGAATTCTTATAGGCTATCTAACACATCCCAAAGTCTAGTTAAAGCCTTTCTATGTTCATAAGAACAATTAATTCATAAAGTTGTTGAACACACTAACAACAAGTCTTATACAACTAATTTGATAAGAGAAATAAATAAAATATGAAAAGCAAGTTGCATCAAATTTACGATCTAATAGCTATTTAATAAAAGTATGATTCTCATTTCCCTATAAATTTTTAATCTAAGATAATGCAATCTCCAATCTAAGACAATGCGATCTGAATGCTTCAAAATTGTCTAATAAATTTATCACATCAATTGGCATTATCATTTCTAACCATCAATATCTCTTTAAATTTAACAATATAATATACAAACGTCTTTCCATACAATACTTGAATATAAGACAGAAGTGTGGAACCATAAAGCTACCCCTAATAATGTGCAAGCATCTCAAGGTACACATAGTAACAATTGGATTTTCATCTAAATACCATCCTATCTACTTCACACCCCGAGGGTGCACAAGGTGTGAGCAAGTAGTGGGCACCATCCACTCTCATGTTAAGGTTCACATCCTACCCACCAACATAATCACAATACACGAGATGACGGAACTTCATCCTAGTCCACATTAAAGGGCAATAAACACAAGGACTACATAACAGACAAGACATGAGCACTCTCAAGTTTAGCCTATACAAATACTTCCCATAGTTCCTAGAGTTATAAAACCTAGCTCTGATACCTAATGTCATGCCCACAACATGTTAACATGGACACAACACAAATAAACATAATTTACAATAATGTTGATTCATAAACACCCATACACAAGGGTAATAACTAAGGAACATAGCAGCAGGATTCAAAAGATAGTACATTACAATTTGTAAAGAGTTCAGAGTAATTTTTAAATTTTTTTTCTTGAGTGTAACATTACAATGAAAGATTATACATGATTGAGTGAAAGAGTGAGGAAAATAGGTCCTAAGGGCCTGACCTAAGCCTCGAGGGCTCATCCCAGATGGCCTTGCCTATGTGAAAGCACAGAGGCTTCAAAGTTCAAAAAGCTTTGACCTCACAACTCAACTTGGTTGTCCGATAAAAGATGAAACAATCTCATTATTTGGAGTCTCTACACAATTTTCCATAGTTCCATAATTTCCCCACAATTATAAGATTAAATTTTGGTTTGAGGTAGAAGACTATCACATAGGTAATCAATTAGGATCTCCCAAGATTTCACAAAATAATCAAGATAAGATATAACTCAAACCAACAAATCATAACATAACAAACACCTAATTCACAATTATACTTTCTTTAATATACAAGCACAATGATAATATTTAAATCTTCCTTCCAAAGGGTGCATAAACTCCTTGAGCACACATATATAAGTTATATACTAGATTCTTAGTCACGTCGAAGTACACGCACCAACTTAGATTGAATACATTAAGCAATTTCTATGTCATACAAGTACTAATAGTAAAATAGGAATATTATAAAGTTCAAGCATATAGACATCAATAATCTATTTATAATTAATCTATTGCAGAAAAAATATGATGGGTATAATAAACGATCTAATTGTTTTTCTAGACAATTATATTTTAAAAGCTTTAATAACTCATAGAAAGACTTCTAGCACAATATCATAATACCTATAGACCAAAAATGGGCAAAATATGGCCATAACCCCATCTACCATACCCACAGTTTGCTATCAACAAGAGTAGCCACAACAATACTTTACTTTTCATAATAATAGAAGATAAGACGTTGAGAACAATATAAAAAGAGAACTGAAGAAACTTGTGTTAACAAGTAGTACTGGATGAAAAGCCTACCTCTTCAACAACACTTTTCCAAAGTAAATAGTGACATTTACAAGAAGTTACTAATTATCAACTAGATTCAATTCTCACAATAGCTTGACAACCATTTGATAATATTCACTATTTAGCAGCCTACACAATAACGAGGGAATCAATAATTTAACGTATCAAATATAGTATTGCCCATTGTGCATTTGAAGGTCATGGGTAAAATAGTTTCACTTTGTGTTATGGTTTACACTTGTTTTCACTTCATTTATTTTTAAAAGCATGTGGATCCCTATGGTGAGATCATGATTTATTTGTTGATATCCAACCAAAAATAGCCGATAGTCCACTTATTAATGTAGTGATTCCAAAGAGGACCCAACAGCTCTCTTGATGAGTTTATTAGTACTTGCCTTCGGCTGGTACTATTGCAATGAGTTCACACTTATCTATTTATTAATCTATTGATTGTGAACCAATCAAAAGATAGGATTATTTTTCTTGTCGGATAAATTTGATTTAAATTTGTACTTTTCCTATGTCAACATGATAAATTTTTAACAAAAAATTATTTAGAAATGATTTATTTGTATTGTCATTGGCTGAAAAAAAATGACCTCTTCTCTGCGGATTGTCAGATTGTCAGATTGTTTGAGGGGAGCACGTGGCAAATAAACAAATTATGAACACAAATTTTGTCTCCCACTAGTTAAGTCATGCCTAAATGGATGGCGATTAATTTTTTTGCTTCATTAGCTAAAAGAAATTTAATTTTAATTTAGTTTTTAGGGTTACACATTTTATTTTATGTAATTAGATTATTTTAGGGATTTCAATTTTATTTACTCAAAAGTTAAAAATCTTGGATTTCAATTTTATTTAGTCAAAACTTTAAAATTTACAGTATCATGAATTTAATTACATTTTTTATTTTATTCTTCAAACTTACAATATTTTAATGCATTTTAAATTATAAAAGTATTAGTATTATTATATTAATTAATTATTTAATCATTATAATCATTATTATTATATTATTTAAATATTTAATATTTAATTTTGAAAATTTATATTTTAATTTTAAGTGAAAATATGAACATTGAATATTTAATACATAGGAAACAACTTCCTATTATATTAAATATACACCCTAATAATTTTATTATAAAACAATAGTGACAAGAGTTTAAAGAGTATTTGGTTACTTTGCTTGTATTTAATTAAATCTTTCCAGTTTAAATATTAAATTGAAATTAATGAATTTAATTTATTATTTACAAATGTAAAAACCTCAATCAAAACCTATTCGTAACAAATTGAAAATATTAAAAACTGGTGAGTTCACTAGAGTTATGCAGGTTTTGGAGATATCTTCATTTGTAGTGTTGCGAAAAATTTGAATTTTTTTAAAATTGTTTTTTTAGTTCACGGGCCTTTTAGCCCCTTTATCCAGCAGTATCTTAGATTTTATCTATTCCCTTGTGCTCATGCAGGTTTTTTGGGTTGGTGCAGTGGTTGTTATTTACAACAGTTTCTTGATCATTAAATCTTCAATTGTTACTTTGTGCTATTTATTTTAACTATCAAACTTTAATATTTGATGGCCTTGGTTTTTATTTGATGGCTTGGTTTTTATTTTTAATCTTGACATTTAAATCTTTAGGGTTTTTGAATGCTTCAAAAAACAAATCCTAAGCTGATAGTGTGAACATTATAGTGCTTTGCAAAAAATTTCATGCCGTAAAACAAATTCACTCAGGTAATGCTAAGGAAACTATAAGCATGCCTATTCTTAACTAGTTATTAATAATTCTTTTTGTAAAGAACTGAAATAGTTTTTCTATTTAAAAAATATTTAGCTAGCCGGTAATATTGCATTATGAAAAAGGAGTGGTAGTTAATATACTATGTTATTTATGTTTAATAATATTTTATAACTATATTTTATTAGGGTTTTATCAAATCAAATAAAAAAGAGAAAAGTAAAGGAAGTGCATTATATTTTTAAGATTTTACTAACTATATTTACGAAAATGGCATCACTTGATTTAAATATTTTCGATCACACTAGATTTTTAACTATTGAGTAAATAAAATTGAAATTCCCCAAATAAAAATATTTTTCATGACACTCTAAATTTTTAACTCTTGAGTAAAAAAAAATTAAAATCCCAAAAATAACCTAATTTCGTAAAATAAAATAACACTAAAAATTTTTCTTTACAAAACATGCATATTTTTATTTATTGATTTCTTTTCACAGCTATTTTGTAAAAAAAATATTAGGGTTTAAATTTGTTTTATAACTATAATTTAGGGTTCTACACATAGATAACCTAATTTGACTAAAATATCTTAACCATTGATGTCTAATTAAATGGAGTTAACCACATACTTTTATTAAATGAATGCACCCAAAATTATTGCTATACCACAATATTAAATTAATTAAAATAATTAAAATCATGTTCTCTCAAAGTACTTACTATTATTATGACTAAGATAAAATACTGTAGTGATGTAAATATGAATATGTTATTGTTATTATATTATGTAATTATTCTTCAAACTTACAATATTTTAATGCATTTTAAATTGTAATAGTATTCAATATTATTATATTTTAATATCTTAGGCAGATATTTCAAATTTATCCACACTGTTATTATATTATGTAATTATTCTTCGAACTTACAATATTTTAATGCATTTTAAATTGTAATAGTATTCAATATTATTACATTTTAATATTTTAGGCAGACATTTCAAATCTATCCACACCCAACTAGGGTTAAGGTTCTACACATTTTATATTAGATTATTTTTAGGATTTCAATTTTATTTAGTCAAGAGTTAAAAATTTAGGATCTCAATTTTATTTAGTCAAAAGTTAAAAATCTATAGTATCACAAAAAATATTTCGCCATGTTATTACATTTTTTATTTTATTCTTCAAACTTACAATATTTTAATGCATTTTAAATTATTTAAAAATATTAGTATTATTACATTTTAAGGAAATATTTGTGTTATTTAAAAGACTTTGTAAAAGTTTAGTTTTATAGTTAGGAAATATTTTAGTCTTATTTTATTTTTACCAAATTAGATTATTTTTGAGATTTCAATTTTATTTACCCAAGACATTTCAACACTCTTAAAAAATTAATTTTTCATTTATTGGAATGCAATTTGTCTATACAACCAATACCTAATCAGCCAAAAAATTACAACTAAACAAATACTATATACAACCAATAGCTAATCAACAAAAAAATAACAACTAAACAAATACTATAATAACAACACTACAAGACACCACTACGTTGCACTTTTCAAAATAAATGGGAGAACATAGAAGATTTCTAAATAAAATTTGTAGTGGCTAGCTAGTAAAGGCGACGATTTGTGAAGGAAAAAGTGCCTCCACCTTGCAATATGTTATGTATGAAAATATAACAGCAAGAAGGCTCATAATATGGATTGGCCAGCTGTTCCTTGTCACACCCCCTTAGAAAATAATAATATTGATAAGGCATGAATTAAAGAGATTTATTCCTACTCCACCTTTCTAATTCAATCACTTCAGCCACTTACTTACATTAATTTAACCATTCCAAGCACTCCTAAAGGAGATGCATCATCCCATAATGAAATAATAATCACCAAATCGTGGCTCCCTTGGAAATGGAGCAGCTCCATTGAAATGGCGGTCTGCAGCAACTCTTACAATGAACCAAGCATTAATAAAACCTCAAGTCATTTACTGGTGCGACACATAAGAAAATTAAGATTATCCCAAAACTAAATACAAAAAGTCATTAGATTATCAAACCCACAATTAATGATTTTAGGAAGTCTTCAATGTACAATTCCTCAACATTTGAATCGTCCAGCATACGTAGGATTTGGATGGAATTATCACACTGAAATTCTGAATTGTATTGTGAAACAAGGGCAGAGCCTAGTACAAATGACATTGAAATAGAAATAAAAAAGAAATGCTAAAGCTGTCGTTGATGCGTGGAATAATTTATGTAACTTCCTTGACTCATAATTGTTCTCAGAGTTTATTAGATGCAAAACCAGAGCACAATTCCATAATAATGATATGCCACATATATATCAGTAGTTTCTAAGTAAGGAGCGTCCAAAATGATAGAAACTAAATGGTCAGGGGATCAATAAAATATAGTAGGTACTTATATTAGTAACAAAGAAGTGACTATTAACACTAGAACCTGAAGGCACATACCCTAGGTTACTGTATGTTCAGAGACAGGTATGTGTCTCACCAACAGAGAGACTTGTAAGAGGAATCTCTGGGCCACATAGTTAAAGAAGTGCCCATGTAAATAGTGAGGTTTTGGTGTAACAAATAAGCTTAAACTTGACCCAGATTGAATCCTAAAATTGCACCGTAAGATCACCCCATGAAAGAATGCAGTCCAAATTTACCAAAGTCCATGTTAAAAGCCATCACAACTTCACTTAATATTTAGTAATACTTGATTTTTAGGAAAGATTAAGATGCAATTCGATTCAATAATAACAACTGATAACAAGAGATAACCGAGAAGACCAAATTCTTGATGGTTTGTAAGTTTCAGTGGAAACGATTGAGTGGAACCTTTATGGAGAGGACGGCTAGGTTACGGTCTGGACACAAATTTTCACAGAGGAGGGGATTCGGTTGAGGGTTGGCAAGTAAATCAAAATGTGGGACCTGAAAAGAGAAATTGTTGTGAGATACGTGAACAATTTTCATCATTATAATCTGGGACAAATTCATGGAGAGATTTTTTGGTGATGCTGAATGCAGCAATCTAAAAATTAGACTTGTACCAATATTGCGCACAACATGGGATCTCAGTAATGTTGAAGGATAATCCATCAAAACATAATGGGAGGGAAACTTTTTCTAGGCGCTGGGATTGCATCTGCCCTGGCAGAGAATGTATACAAAATGTGGGACTAAAGACAAGACATGTAAACCGCTGACATATTACCCCACAGCATTGTAGTCACAGAACTGCTTCGATTGCAGGATAGGTACAAAATAGGTTTGTTAAAAAGGCTTAGAAAATTTTCAAACTAATGCAATTTTAAACTATTTTGAATGAACGCCTCAAAGAGGCGTCAATTCCTGTATTGCAGCGCTTGCAGACATATAAAAGAAAATAAACAAAGGGATTACTAGAAATCCTTCCAATCCGTCAAACAAATGCAACTTACCTGTTGTAATGACAGATTCCACAACCTCCTCCATATTCTCTTCCCCAATAAAACCCCCCCAAAAATCCACCATAAGTTTCATTAAAACATCCCCAAAGCATGCAATTTGTGGTAGCACTGATAAGGCACACGGCCTGTTTGGCAGAGAGCCTCCAAGAGGCGATAACTCATCGAATGCAATAATTATCGAAAATACACACAATGAGCTAAGAGTTGAAGACTACATTTTGTTATTTTAGAATAGCTAATGATTTATTACACAATCAATTTATATAATACTACTTATTATGCCAAGAGGCCTACTACAGTAGCAGAGGGGTGGAGATGAGAGCATTCATTTTTTGGTTATAAATATAAACCAAAAAATTAAAAATTAAATTGTAAATAAAAATTTTAAAAAACCCCACAATTTTCACGCATTATTCTAAAATTTTAAAAATTTAATTGTGGTTGGCATTTCATTTGTCTGACGCGTTTCATTTGTCTGAGGCTTTTCATTAGTCTGAGTAGTTTCTAAATAAAGGGACTGACTTAGTGAGCGGTTTGACAGTCAGACTCGCCACATAGGCAATTTTCTTATTCGATAATAATTATTGATGGAGTCGCCTTCTGTAGATATTCAGTTTAGCTTTCTGTATTATTGGGCTATTGTATTTGGCGATAATAATATTTCCTATGAAGTTGCTGTTGTAATTAATCAGATTAATCAGATGTAAAATGTAAATATATATAGAGATATCATAAATATATGACCAATTGGTATATTTTTTTAAATCTTTATATATCTCTGCAGTATTTTAAATCTTTAATATGCAAGAAAGATTTTAAATCTTAAATATAATTTCATTCAAATTGGGGAAACAAAGTCTTCACATGCAAATTGAATTAATTGAAAATATTATTGGAAAATAAATGGAAATAATAATAATACATTTTGTTTTATTTAAACAAAAAAAATACAATAAGAAATGAATCCAAATTAAAAAAATAGTTGTGGAGCCAAAACCCCTATCACCCCTAGCAGGCGTGGCCTCCTTGCGGGCGCAGAACAAATGGATTCAACATCCTATTCATCAGTGCATTCCTATCTATTTCCACAGCCACTGCCCTGCAAACGAAAAATTTCCAGTAAGAAAACACAAAAGAAAAGAAAATGAGATTCAGGTTCTCTTTTTAGAATAATTTTAAAAGAAGAGCACGTGTTAAATTATATTAGGATTAGATTACTATTTTATAAATTGTGATCTTGTGGAAGGATATAACACATCTCAATTTATGTTCTGAAGATACGAATAAACAAAAAGATGACTGTCTACTTTTCTCCACACTTCACAGCTTCAAATTCCCTGGATGAAAAGATAAATGTTATAATTAAGAATATCATTGTTAACAATTGGGTTAGCCTTGCAGTTGGAAATAGGGGGAACAAATTACTCTAATCTCTGATAGAAATGAGATGACTTCTACACTGGTAGAAATGAGAAGACTTCTATGCTGGTAGAGCTTGGAGGTTCTGTTTTTGAGTATGTGAACCTCACTACCTTAAAACTGACATTCTTCATTCTTCCCAAAATACCCACTAATTTTAGGGATTTCCAATCTCTGAACACATGTTTTTTATATCATATTGTAGCACTGAACTTTCTTCCCAAAATACCCACTAATTTTAGGGATTTCCAATCTCTGAACACATGTTTTTTTATATCATGTTGCAGCATTGAATGATGCCAAATTCCAACGGATTATGGAGTTGTGCCCAAATCTTTAGCAATTGGGGCTTCATTGTTGTTTTCAGTTGAGAAATTTGAAGCCTCAACCCTGCACAACAAACTAGCATATATGTTTTTCCTCAAACAAATGTAATTAGTTATTCTAATAGTTAAATTATGACTTATAAAATTAAAATTAGAAGAATCAGAATTATGACTTATATTTGTGTACTATTAATTAGAATTCATTTATTTCTGTTAGCAAGTATCATTTAATTTATATTTTAAGTAATTGCTTTAAAGTTGATACTAAATTTGAATTTAATTAATTAATTAATTTTATTGATAATTTTTGGTAAGTTGCCTTGTAAATTAGTAATTAAATAATAATCATAGTGCTTTATTTTATGGATTTGATTAATTCTATTTCTTTTGTTTAATTTTATTTTAATTTGCAACTTAAATTAGTAGAATTGGTTTTTTAAAAACTAATCATTTATTTATTTGATTAAATGGTATCACCTATTTATTGAATTTTGCAAAAGTTGTCCAATAAGTAAAGTTAGTAGTTAAGCACAAAGTAAAAGAAGACTTAGTTATTAATGTTAAATGGTTAATTGTGGGGACAACTTAGAGGCTTTTAGTCCCAATGATTAAATTATTTTAACTTTTATAAGTAACTTGGGGGGAAATCCTCTTTACAACAAACTTAGGTAAGCCTTTAACTATTTTAATCTATTTTAATCTTGATAAGTTGCCAAAAAATACAGGTGGGCATTACAATACTAACCATAATTTCTTAAGTATACTATACTTTACAGAATACTTAAATATTTATGTGGTTTATAAAATAACACAAGTGTAATGTCCCCTTCTCGCAAGCCCAAAATTTCTACAATCTTGCAAACAATTTCAACTTACCAAAAGAGAACATTAGTATTCCATTTTTCATTTCCTTTTTATCTTGATGATAATCATTATCATAACCATATACTATTTGCCATTTCATAAATCCATTTTTCCATACATCATGATTCTCCTTGGGTGAGATAATCTTAGGCCTCTTATTAACCTCACCTTCCTCCTTGTGGGAGAAGATTCGTTAGGTAGGTCATGTCATCTCAATCCTATGGATCCATTAATATAATTCCTTAGTTTGTCAACTAAGCCCCATAATTCCTTAGTTCGTCAAATAAGGCCCATTCCTTTGATACTTAAATCAAAGGTCCATAGTAATATCCTTGATTCGTCAATCAAGGCCCATACCCATGGAATGATCCATACCTACCGTAACTATCTACCCCACCTTCTTAGTGTTAGGTGGTTAATAAGGAAGTCTCATATCTACCTTTAGGAATTCATGCCTTTATTAATCTTTAGGTTTTACCCTAAAGCCCTCCCCTTAGGTTTTACCCTAAGGCCTTCATTAATCTTTAGGTTTTACCCTAAAGCCTTCTCCTTAGGTTTTACCCTAAGGCCTTAATTAATCTTTATACTAAACATAAATTAAATATAAATACTTACAAATTTTACATTTAATAATTATAAGATAAGCATGTTAAATATACTTACCTATTGAAACTTTTATTTACCTCTTATTTGATTTATTATGGAGCTCTTGATTTATATTCGTTGTTTTGAACTGCTGAGTCTATCTTTTCTTGTATTCTCTTATTTCTGTTTATAATTATATTACTGAATTTTCTTTTGTTCTCACGATGATTTCCTTCTATTTCACAACCTTTATTTATTTCTCTTTCAAGGGATATATTCGAAGACACATGTCTCTTATTATGCTTGGTGGTAAAAGACATACTTACCCTCTTATAATTTTTATTACTTTATATTAATTCCCTTTTGTGGTAAAACTAGTTCCCTTTTGTGGTAAAACTAGTTCTAACCATATGTAACTCTATTATCATAAGAGGATAGGTTAAAAGATGTTTATTTATTTTATTTATATTTATATTATATCATTTATATTATAATAAATGATACATTATATATTTTATATTATTTATACTATATCATTTATATCATAATAAATGATATATGATTTATATTATATTATTTATTTTTATATTATAAAGTAAGATAATTATAAGTATATTTGTATTTATATTATTAGATATATTTTTAATTTAATTATAATAAAATATTCATACAATAATATTATTTATTAATAAATATATAATGTATGTAATTATTTCTATCATCCAAAATAATATTTTAGAAACCATCTTTATTATGTTCAAATCTATACTTTAACAGTGTCTGGATATGGGGACATGACAACCCTCCCCACTCAAGATTGCTTGTCCTCAAGCAACTATAATTAGGTATGCTATAATATTTTATTAAGATTTATGTACACAATAAATATTTTGAGCTAGTTGTTTACATGTATTTTAATTTACTTTTCTCATGCCATTTCAAGCTGTAGGTCATAGAGATATTTTAACTATTTTATTTTACTATTTCATTTTACTATTTCATTTAGTATATTTACTTAATGTAATTTTAAGAGTTATTTTATTCTTATTTATTTTTTACCTTATTTACTCATTACTTATTACATATTTGTAATTTTAATTTTTTTTTTATGTTGCATCATAACATATTGAGTAACTTTTAATTTTTTAATGTTACATATATATATTTTAAAAATATTTTAGCAATGTATTAAACACCATTATTGTTTTATTTTTATTTATTTTTAACTATTATTCACAGGATGGCAGGATCACTGCTCTGATACCACTGTAATGTCCCCTTCTCGCAAGCCCAAAATTTCTACAATCTTGCAAACAATTTCAACTTACGAAAAGAGAACATTAGTATTCCATTTTTCATTTCCTTTTTATCTTGATGATAATCATAATCATAACCATATACTATTTGCCATTTCATAAATCCATTTTTCCATACATCATGATTCTCCTTGGGTGAGATAATCTTAGGCCTCTTATTAACCTCACCTTCCTCCTTGTGATAGAAGATTCGTTAGGTAGGTGATGTCATCTCAATCTTATGGATCCATTAATATAATTCCTTAGTTCGTCAACTAAGGCCCATAATTCCTTAGTTCGTCAACTAAGGCCCATTCCTTCGATACTTAAATCGAAGGTCCATAGTAATATCCTTGATTCGTCAATCAAGGCCCATACCCATGGAATGATCCACACCTACAGTAACTATCTACCCCACCTTCTTAGTGTTAGGTGGTTAATAAGGAAGTCTCATATCTACCCTTAGGAATTCATGCCTTTATTAATCTTTAGGTTTTACCCTAAAGCCCTCCCCTTAGGTTTTACCCTAAGGCCTTCATTAATCTTTAGGTTTTACCCTAAGGCCTTAATTAATCTTTATACTAAACATAAATTAAATATACATACTTACAAATTTTACATTTAATAATTATAAGATAAGCATGTTAAATATACTTACCTGTTGAAACTTTTATTTACCTCTTATTTGATTTATTATGGAGCTCTTGATTTATATTCATTGTTTTGAACTGCTGAGTCTATCTTTCCTTGTATTCTCTTAATTTTGTTTATAATTATATTACTGAATTTTCTTTTCTTCTCACGATGATTGCCTTCTATTTCACAACCTTTATTTATTTCCCTTTCAAGGGATATATTCGAAGACGCATGTCTCTTATTATGCTTGGCGGTAAAAGACATACTTACCCTCTTATAATTTTTATTACTTTATATTAATTCCCTTTTGTGGTAAAACTAGTTCTAACCATATGTAACTCTGTTATCATAAGAGGATAGGTTAAAAGATGTTTATTTATTTTATTTATATTTATATTATATCATTTATATTATAATAAATGATATATTATATATTTTATATTATTTATACTATATCATTTATATCATAATAAATGATATATGATTTATATTATATTATTTGTTTTTATATTATAAAGTAAGATAAATATAAGTATATTTGTATTTATATTATTAGATATATTTTTAATTTAATTATAATAAAATATTCATACAATAATATTATTTATTAAATAATATATAATGTATGTAATTATTTCTATCATCCAAAATAATATTTTAGAAACCATCTTTATTATGTTCAAATCTGTACTTTAACAGGTAGATATGGGGACATGACAACAAGTTACTTTCCTTCTAAATTAAAACAACTCATTTATTTTTATAAATAAAATAAAAATAAATATTTCTTTTATAGAATACTAACCATAATTTCTTAAGTACATCTATACTATAAAGAATACTTAAATATTTATGTGGTTTATGTGGTTTTATGGAAGCTTACATGTTATTTTCCAAATAAATGAATAACAAGGTTAAGGGAAGAGATTACCCTTTAGTTTTATTTGAAATAAAATCAATTTTAATTGAAATAAAACAACAAAGGGCATTTACATTTATATCTATATGTAGAACTATGGTTAGAATTAGGGTTGGGGTTAAGGTTAGAATTAAGAATAGAATTAGGTTTAAGTAGATCTAGGGGTAGAATTAGGGTTAGGGTTAGGGTTCAGGTTGAAGTTAGAATTAGGGTTAGAAATATGGTTAGGGCTAGGGTTCAGGATATAATTAGGGTTAAGGTTAGAATCAGGGTTAGGGTCAGAGTTAGACTTAGGTTTAGGGTTATAATAAGGGTTCTAAGGTTAGGTTCAGAATTAGAATTAAGGTTGGGGTTAGCCTGAAAATTATGGTTAAGGATATAATTAGAGTTAGAAATAGGGTTAGTGTTAGTGTCAAAATTAGGCTTAGGGTTAGAGTTAGAATTAGGGTTAGGGTTTGAATTATTGTTAGGATTAGGATTAAAGTAGAGTTAGGGTTAGATTTTGGGTTACAACTATAATTAGGGTTAATGTTAGAATTAGAGTTAGGGTTAGGGTTACAATTAGGGTTAAGGTTAATATTAAGGTTAAGGTTAGGGATTAAATTATTGTCAAGGGTAGGGCTAGAGTTAGGGTTAGGGTTAAAATTAGAGCTATGTTTATGGTTAGAATAAGATTTAGGGTTATGGTTAGGGTTAGAATTAGACTTAGGGTTAGGATTACAATTAGGGTTAGGGTTGTGGTTAGGGTTATAATTATGGTTAGGGTTAGAATTAGGTTACAACTATAATTAGGTGTAATGTTAGAATTAGAGTTAGGGTTAGGGTCATAATTAGAGTTAGGGTTGGAATAGGGGTTAGAATTAGGGTTAGGATAGGAGTTAAAATTATAATTATAATTAAGGTTATAGTTAAAAATAGAGTTAGAATTAGAATGTGAATTAGGTTTAAAATTAGGGTTAGGGTTATATTAAGGGTTAGGGTTAGCGTGAGAATCAAGGCTAGGGTTAGGGTTTGAATTATGGTCACCATTAGGGTTATGGTTAGGGTTAAAATTAGAGTTATGTTTAGGGTTACAGATAAAATTAGGGTGAGAATTAGAATGAGAATTGTTAGTGTAGGAATATTAACACTATTACTTATTAATTGAATAAGTAATTATGTGTATATTCCCCACATGGGTTTAAGCTAGCTTAGGTGGTTAGGTGTCTACTCAGAGAGTCCATTATAACTCTCCAAGCCACTTTTTGATGCTCTTTCTTCCACCTCTAGTTGAGTGCTGAAGTCAACTCCTAAGTCGACTCAACCTCTCTACCTTATATGTACATCTACTTGTTCATAATCAAATTACTCCAATTCATAATCAGCTAAGCGTTAGTTGATTTTATTTCTAACATAGTATCAAAACCAAGTTAATTAGCTTGCTGGTTTGATTGGAGGCAAAAATCTCCTATTTGATGGTTTTTTTTTGTAAAAAATGCATTCTTTTTAGAAATTTGACATTTTGCAAGTTTTCGTTCATATTTTTTTGTTGAAAATGCAATTTTATTTTTAGAAAATCAACATTTTGTAGGCCTCTATTTGTAGTTTGGGTGATTGATGACATGGTGTGTATCTTGAGGGTGTTTCTAGTTTTGTGTGATGAGTTGAAAAGCTCCTATGCCAAACCCTTGGCCGCTTTGAAGGTGTTTCCTAGCATATTTGGGTGTTGGATGGTCTATTGGATCTATTTGAAGACCATTTGTTATCATCGGCAACTTCTGTAATGATTTGGTTCTCTGTCAACAATCTTCCAAGAGGCGATTCAATGTATAGGCCTGATCCTCCAAATGGGCGAGTTGATTTTTCAAGGACTTCAAGAGGTTCACAAGGTAGAAGATTGATATCAATTTCCTTGCTTCTACAGATTTTAGAGTTGCTTCATAGAAGGCTTCCACAAAATCTTCAAAGAAGAACTTCACATTAGATTTGAATTGTAGCCATATGGCATTCAATCAACATTCTACACATGGATATAGCAAATATTGTAAGACTATCACTTTTAGTTGTATTGTGTCAAGTGTACTTCCATTGAGTCGTGTTAAGTACACTTTCTATGTTTCTGTCTTTTGGAGGAATTTTTTTTCCCACAGGGTTTTCTTTATTTCTCTGCTTTATGAGAGATGCTTTTGTACATGGGTACCTGATTAGGCCTAGTTGCCAGGACCCATCTTTATTGTGCCCACCTAGTTGTGCTTAAGGGGGAGAGTTAGTTTGGGAATATTAACACTATTACTTATTATTTAAATAAATAAATATTACGTGTATATTTCCCACATGACTTTAAGCCACCTTAGGTGGTTAGGTGTCTACTTGGAGAGTCCATTACAACTCTCCAAGCCACTTGTCGATACTCTTTCTTCCACCTCTAGCTAGGGTTAAGATTAGAGCTATCTTTAAGGTTAGAATAAGCTTTAGGGTTATGGTTATGGTTAGGTTTAGAATTAGAGTTAGGGTTAGGATTACAATTAGGGTAAGGGTTGTTGTTAGGGTTATAATTATGGTTAGGGTTAGGGTTGGAATTAGGTCACAACTATAATTAGTGGTAATGTTAGAATTAGAGTTAGGGTTAGAGTGAAAATTAGAGTTATGGTTGGAATTGCAATTAGAATTAGGGTTAGGATAGGGGTTAGAATTACAATCAGAATTAGGGTTATAGTAAAAATAAAGGTGAAAATTAAAATGAGAATTAGGTTCAAAAGTAGGGTTAGGGTTATATTAAGGGTTAGGGTTAGGGTGAGAATCAAGGTTAGGGTTAGAACTAAGTTTAGGTTTAGGGTTTGAATTAGAGTTAGGGTGAAGATTTGAATTAGGGTTAGAGTTAGGGTTAGAGTTAGAATTAGAGTTAAGGTTTGAATTATGGTTAGGGTTAGGGTTAGGGTTATTGAACATAGGGTTAGGATTAGGGTTACAACTATAATTAGAGTTAATTTTAGAATTAGAGTTATACTTATGGATACAGTTAGAATTAGGGTTAGGGCTAGGTTTACAATTAGAATTAGGGTTAAGGATTGGGTTAGAGTTAGAATTAGGGTTACTATTAGAATTAGAGTTATGTTTATGGTTACAGTTAGAATTAGGGTTAGGGTTATAATAAGCATTAGGTTTAGGTTTAAAATTAAGGTTAGGGTTAGACAAAGAATTAGGGTTAGGACTAAAATTAGAGTTAGAAATAAGGTTAGGGTTAATGTTAGAGTTAGGGTTAGGGATAGGGTTACAATTAGAATTAGGGTTAAGGTTTGGGTTAGAGTTAGAATTAGGGTTACTATTAGAATTAGAGTTATGGTTACAGTTAGAATTAGGCTTATAATCAGGGTTAGGGTTATCATAAGGGTTAGGGTTAGGTTTAAAATTAAGGTTAGGGTTAGACAAAGAATTAGGGTTAGGACTAAAATTAGAGTTAGAAATAAGGTTAGGGTTAATGTTAGAATTAGGGTTAGGGAAATGGGTACAATTAGAATTAGGGAGCTAAGGTTTCGGTTAGAGTTAGAAAAAGAGTTATTATTAGAATTAGGGTAAGAATTAGACTCACAATTAGGGTTAGGTATATAATTCAAGTTAGGGATAGACTTAGGGTTAGGAATATAATTAGAGTAATAGTTAGGATTAAATATTGGCTTGCAGTTAGGGTAAGAATTAGGGTTATGACTCTAATTGGGGTTAATGTTAGAATTAGGGTTGAGGTACATTAAAAATATCCTAACTCTAAACCTAATTGTAACAAGTTGTGCTAACATTACACTTAGCATATTGTATCTTTATAGATAAATTAGGGTTAGGCTACAATTAAAAATGTCCTTAAGGTTAGTATTAAGGTTACTATTAAGGACAGGGTTAGGGTTTGAATTACAACCATGGTTAGGATTAGAGTTAGGGTTAGGGTTAATCTTAGAGGTATTTATAGAGTTACAATAAAAAATAGTGCGATAATTAGAATGAGAATTAGGGTCAAAAGTAGGGTCAGGGTTATACTAAGGGTTAGGGTTAGGGTGACATTAGGGTTAGGGTTATAACTAAGGTTAGGGTTTGAATCATTGTTAGAATTAAATTTATTGTTATAATGAAGTTTATTGTGAGGGTTATAATTTGGATTAGTGTTACGGTTAGAATTAGTTTTAGGGGTAGGGTCGGGGTTATGGTGAGAATTAGGGTTAAGCCTAACCTTATATCCTGAATTGATTTATAAGCCTACTTGTAACCCTATCCCTAAACAAATTTGTAATTCTAAATCTAACCTTGATTCTAACCCTAACCTAAGCCCTAATTATTGCCCTAACTTTATTACTAATCATAACCCTAATTTTAACCTAAACACTAACCCTAACTCTAATTTTAACCCCTAACTCTAATCCTAAATATAATATATAATATAATATAAATTTTTTATTATTATATATTATATTAATTGTTGGAGCAGAAGTCTAAGATCATGGAGCAGAAATCAAACACAAATGCACAATGTATTGAAAATGAACTAATTGATTTACAACCGAACACCAGTATAAATAGGTGAAGCTTGAGGAACAAGTCTCCACGAGAATAGGAAAGGTGGCAAAATAGGAACCAAGAGAATAGATCAAGGTTTAACCTCTCTCCAAAATAGAAGTGATGTGTCAAAGATGGATCGACACATCGACTAATGACTCAACAAGAGGACTTAGTCTTTCAACATGTGAGGAAAACCACTAACTATGATTAAGTTAGGTATAACTCGTATGAGTTTATACACCAACACCCCCCCTTAAGAATAACTTAGGTGGGTTTATGAAATATGACTCCCAGCTGTGCACCATTTTTTGTACTCATTTACAAAACATCTCTCATAAAACAGAGAAAGAAAGTAAACCCTATGGGAAAAAACTTTCCTCTTAACGAGAGAAAACAAAGAGAGGACTTTAGATGGCCCCTCTAGATGATGATGATGCTGATGTAGGCCCATATGCTAATGTTGAGAACTCTCCAAGAAAAATATGTTGTAAATTCTAAATTTTCTCAATATTCAGAAAATTAGACAAATCATCACCAATGTGTATAGAAGTTGGTATATTGAAGCCTGATAAAAGAATGTGCATATGTGCACATGCGAATGAAATAAATAATCTATTTTATTCTTTGAGAAGTGATTGTTCCCCTCGTTATACTTTATAATTCAGTGTATATACAATTCCCAAATTTCAAGATTGATTACACAAGTGATTTTTATTTGACACTTTTTTTTGAAGTGTAAGTACAACAAAACAACTTTATTGGAGACCTAATAATCAGCTATATTGAGCCAATTGAGTTGAGCCTCAAATTGATACTAGGTTCTGAGTTAACTTCTTCTTCATCAGTTGTAAAGTGTGAAAATATGAAGCAGGCTTCTGGATGGCAGACTTTACCAACTGCAACTAGTTTTCTATCTTTGGATTCTCCAATGAGGGCAGCATCTGCAGTGAATTCTACCATCTTTTTAGAATCAGTAAGTGCATATATAGAGAGAATTTTTAACTAAATTAGGGATATAGTATACTTTATTTAGAATACCATTCCCTAGTTCAATTGTGCCTTTACTAATGACATCATAATACTTTTGGTTCATTAAAATCTTATAGATTCTACAAGGTTCTAGTTTTATAAACATTTCAAGAAATGGTGACATATGATCACCAACAACTAAACTTATGACCCATCAGTTTAACTTTGTTTTAGATGGTGCCATTTTTATCTCTTTTTATCCCTATTAGAGTTGATGAATGGATTTATTTTTAAACTTAGTTTTAGGAATGAAGTTGGTGCTTTAGTGATAGAAGAAGTGATTGTGTGCACTCTTCTTACTTATCTACCCCCCTTAAAGAGGCACTTTATAAGTACTGCATGACATCATACAACACTATTTTTCCCTTGTTGTTTCTCTCCCAACATACTTTACAATTTTGAGATAAAGTAGTTTAAGAACCCTAAACCTAACTTAATTTGGCACTTTATAATGATAGTACAATTAGTAGCTATAATGATAGAGGTAAAAAATTAGGCACTTTTTCCTTTTGAATGACTCAATTACAAGATCATATGCAAAAGTTATAGCCTTTACAATTTTTGCATGTGCAAAAAATTAGACCTTCAAAACAAATTTTCAATGTGCTTGAAAATAAAATTTTGTGCAAACCAATATATGGAGAAGAAAAACTTGATAGGGAAAAAGTTAAGCCCCCTGTGGTAGGGTGTGACCAAGGGCTTAAAACCCATATGACCAGGGGCTTATTCTTAAAAATTTTGTGTCCCCTACCTTTCTATTTTGCCTCTCTGCTTATGTCACCCCCTCTAGTTTCTTATATCAACAAAAGTGACATAAATTAAAATGAATAGTGTTTCAAATATCCTCTTCAAAATTGACGGTCGTCGCTGTTCATGTGCCTCCCAAGGTACTTTTAAAAAACCTATGGCCCACCTAGCTTTTCAAAGCCATTTTTGCTCTGATTTCCCAAATAGTAATGCAGCCTTTGCTCTGCCTTCTGGCGTTAGTGAAATAGATATAGATTTCATAGCTAAGTGGACCCCTTCGACTGAGCATATGTGGCAAAAATACCACACACAGATGCGGGAACATGTCTTGAATGCCACCATAAGAGGCAATGATGAGGATAAGATGACCAGGCCTCTTGGAGGTGCCGAAGTATGCATCTTGGAGGGGCAAATTCAGCCTATGATATCAGGAACAATTGGCACAAGGTTTAGCATCTATGTGAGGCTCACCTTAATAAGAATTGGCCTCTGTGTGAGGCATGACTACCATATAAAAAAATGCCTCTATTGAGGTTTTCTCGGTTATGATTCAACCTCACTATGGTGAGAGTCAATGAGCTCTTCCAATGATGATTATGATCTGTGAAGAGACCTATTTCAAATGTACTTTGAAACAAAATTTTACCTCCTTGATATGCAGTGATTGAAGGCTAGATTGAGCCTAGCATGCAAGAGAAGTTGCAGAGATTTGCTAGTGGAGCTATGTAATCAACAGGAAATGATTTAACACTATTCCACTCACTCTGATACCATGTTGGAGCGGAAGTCCAAGATCATGGAGCATAAATCATACAAAAATGTAATGTATTGAAAATGAACTAATTGATTTACAACCGAACACCAGTATAAATAGGTGAAGCTTGAGAGACAAGTCTCCATGAGAATAGGAAAGGTGGCAAAATAGGAACCAAGAGAATATCTCAAGGTTTAACCTTGCTCCAAAATAGCAGTGATGTGTCGAAGATGGATCAATACATCGACTAATGACTCAACAAGAGGACTTAGTCTTACCACATGTGAGGAAAACCACTAACTATGATTAAGTTAGGTATAACTCGTATGAGTTTATACACCAACATTAATAATTATTATATGTTATAATAATTATTATTATAAATATATAATAAGAAATAGTCCATTACTGAAGAAGAGTGAAGGAATCCCAGAGGGTGCATGGGGGTTTCTTTGAAATCCTCTATGTGCATCCTATTTTTGATTCCTTCCCTACATTGGAAACATTCCATATTCTTTGTTTTCTTAGATAAATTGTATGTATCTCATGACTGTTATTGGCCTTGGCTTAGGAGTAAAGGTGTTGGATTCTATTTGATTGCTTTCCTTTGTATCACAAGTTGTCAGCTTTTTTCTTTTTCCTATCTTGGTTTATTTTTTCATATTAGGTGCCCCCCTTTCCCTGCCCTTCCAATGCTCTCATCACCCTAGTGTCACCTGGGTACTTTGGTGTGCTTTTCCTGACGAAGGTTGTACTTGGAAGTGGTTCAGAGTTAATCTTGGCATTGAAGGCACAATGGAAAATAAGGCTGGGGAAAATGATAGTTTTCAACCCAATCAAACAAAAATCCTATAGAGAAGTTTTGAGAGCAAAAAATGTTGAAACTCCACCCGAAAATGTGGGCTTTGAAATCAACTATGTACTTGGAGGCATCAATAGACTTGCTGTGGAAAGGAGTGAAAGAGGCAAGGCTGACGAGCAACTGGAAGGTGAGTTTTGTGCCTAGCCCAAGAAAATCTCCTTGTGTCCTAATGGTGATATGCTCATTGCAGTTAAAATGAAGATTCTAGATTAAAGAATATAGCTATATTTTTCCATGCATTAACATTGAAAAAATGCCTTCAAGAATATTTTTTGATAATTGGTTAATAGATGTTTGGGAAAAGAAATTAGGCATCCATTTTTCATTCTGTAAAATGGTTCAAACCAGAATTTTTGTTATTTTCTTCAAGAGCCACAACGTGCAAAAGAAAGTGGTAGAAAAATATTATTGGAATATCAGGCCTACACTTTTCAAAGCATTTCCTTAGGCACCAGACACCACACATAATGAGATTTAGTTTTGTTCTATACCAAGATGGGTGCTTATAAAAAATCTCCCCATTCAATTTTAGTGCTTCTTAGGTCACAGATTATAAAACCCTTTGGTAAAATTATAAAAGTAGATGAAACTAGGTCTACATTACCACATCTAGATGCAAGATTACTTGTTGTATTTAATACCAGAATTCAAATCCCAAAAATTCTAGAGATAAACTAGGAAGAAAAATATGTGCAATGCGATTTTGCTAGGCTAGGCAGGCTCAATTCTTGTTTCTTATGTAAGATGGATGGGCATCAAAGGAAGGATTGTCCTACTATAAACAAGAGATTCCAAAAAAGATAATTTGGCATTTGACACTAAAGAAAAAAAACACTAAGGACCTTCCAAAAAATGTGGTTTTAGACTTTGGGAACCAGCCCATGGAGAATTCTAGGGTACACATAGTACATGACCCTAGCCCCAAACAAGTTGAGGAGAAATTAAGTATAAAAATTGATGAATTCAATTTGTATAGTTGCAGAGGGTTGCCCTTCATAGTTTTTGACAATGAGCACCAGGTTGTTGGTGAATCTGATAGCACCCATGATGAAAACCTAAGCCTCTTCTCCAAGGATGAGTTGCAGGAGATGGACTTGATGCATGAAGATCCTGCTCTTATCTCCCAAACCAAGGAGACTCAACCAATAATAGATTTTATTAATTTAGAAAAAGATGATGAGCTTGAACTACCTAGGAAAGATCAAGATAAGCCCTCGAAGGTTAATAAACTAGACATCCCTTCTGATGATGGATTCATCACATTTAGAAAAAAGAAAAATACTCAACCGCTAGCCCTAGACAAAATTAGGGAGGTGGATGACCAAAGAAAGATGTTGGAATTGCTTAAGAATGAATTCATCAAGACTAAAGAGGCAGATCCCCTAGGGTTAGTAGTTGACCTCAAAAAATAGGGTAGTAGGGTTGCTTTGTTTGTGAGATATGCAATCCATAACAAAGCTTTGGCTGAAGGGAAGAAAGTCACCCTTGACATTGAATCCTTAGAACAGGAAAACAAGAAAAGAAACAATAGGAGTCAAACAAATAGCTCAGTTAAACTAGGTAAGAAAGGAAAAGATGAAAAGCCTTAACCTGTGGCTTTTTTGGTCAAGGATAAAGATAGAATTTGTTTCTAATCCTCTATGAAATTTTTACAATGTTTTAGCTAGAATGTCAAAGGACTGGAATCTTCTGAAAGGAAATATGCAGTGAGAGACTTCTGTAATAAAAATAAAAATATGGACATCCTGTTCCTTTAGGAAATCAAAGCAGTAGGTTTTATGATGGAAAATACTCTACATTTCATTTGGAGAGATGATGTGTCTTTCACTACTAACCATGCAAGGGGTAGGGGTGGTAACACTGTTTTACTCAATAAGAAATGGCAAAAGATTATCCAAAGCTTAGGACACTCTCCATGCAATAGATGTATCTGGATCACTTTAGATTTGAAAGGGATGACTATTGGTATTTGTTCAATCTATCCCTCAACTGAATATTATAATAGAGTATAATTATGGAAATGGTTGACCTTTGAGTTACCAAGGGTCCCCTGGGTGTTCGAGGGAGATTTTAATGTGATTGAACATCTAGAAGATAAACAAGGAGGTAACCCCATGGGGTGGAAAGGTAATGAAAAATTTTGCTGGTAGAGGCTAAAGAAATTCATGAACCTGTTTGACCCACTAGAAGGTTAAAAGAGGAATAACAGTAGAATCTGGTTCTCTTGGTCCAATTGTCAAAAAGCAAGCAAAAGAATTCACTGTAGACTGGATAGATTTTACTTAGACAAAAATACTTTTTGGATCCAGCCTATAAAAGAGGCAAACAAAGTGCAAGTCATTCTGAACCCTCTCTCAGATCACCATCCTATCAAAATTGTGATACAAATCAAGAACTAGGAAGAAAATATATTAAAAAAAAGATTACCTCCTTCAAACTAAACTATGAGCTTCTTAATGATTAGGACAGACTGAATGGTATCAACACACTTAGAAACATCTGTAAATCATAGTATAAGAATAAAGAAGCCTCTTTATATTGGAATAGATTGGTTGATGCTTGTAAGGGTTTTTTTCAAATTGTTGGGAAAAAGTATGCACTAGACAGGAAAAAAAGGAGCTTTTCATACAAGAAGAATACCTTAGAATTGAATAACTAGTCCAAGTTAATCCCAAAAAGGAAAATCTAGTTGAAAGTTTGGGAGAAATCAAACACAAACTAAGAAGGGTGCAAATTAGGAAGGCTCAATGTGCAAAGATCAAGGCCAAATTAAACTGGTTAGAAGATTGGGACAAAGGTTCAAAGTATTTTGTTAATTTCCTTAAATCTAAAAACATGAAAGAGAACATAGGAGTAATTGTTGAGAATGGAGTCACCTTGAACAACCAAAAAGATAATCTTAATGCCTTTAAAAATTTCTATGTCAATTTATTTAAAGCAGAAGATTCCAAAGATGATTGCAAAGAGGCTCATAAGCTTTGTGAAAGAATTTGCAAGGAAAAGGTAAATGATGAGATGAAAAGACAACTTGACAAAGAAATCTGAAAAGATGAAATTGAGATAGCATTTAAATCTATGAAGAATGCGAAATCCCCTTGTGTAGATGGCCTCCCAGTGGAATTCTATAAGGATAACTTGTAATGGATAGTAGATGATCTATTTGAGCTGTGTAATGAATCTATTTATATAGTCTCCTTGGGGGAGATATTAATAAAGGCATTACGAAGCTCCTTCCCAAGGAAGGAGACAAGACACTTATCAAAAATTGGAGGCCCATAACCTTACTGAATGTCTCGTACAAAATTATTTCTAAGGTTCTTGCATTAAGAGTTAGAAATATTCTTCCAGAGATAATAAGCTCCACACAAATAGGTTTTATTAAGAGCATATACATTCTTGAGAACTTGATTACAAGTTGGGAAGCACTACAAGGGGCTAAGGATTCCAATTAAAATGTTGGAATTCTTCTTTTAGATTTTGAAAAAGCTTATGATCAGGTTGGATGGTCTTTTATATTTAAAACTCTTAAGTCTATAGGATTTCCTAGTAAATTTTGTAATATGGTCATGATGTTGTTTAGAAATGCCCCAGCCCAAGTGGAAGTTAATGGGAAATTGTCTTCTCCTTTTGGTATGGGGAGATCAACCCGTCAGGGATGTCCCCTTGCTCCCTCATTATTTGTAATTGCATCAGAAGCTTTGCATTTTCTTTTGAGAATAGAATACATTCAGGGAAATTTACAAGGTATCTTCTTACCAAATGGTGAGAAACTACTCAATGTTTAGTTTACAGATGATACTGCCCTTTTTCCTAAGATAAATAAATTGGAATTTGAAAGGCTCGAACATAGACTTGATATCTTTTGTTTGGATACTGGGGCAAAGACCTCCCCCTCAAAATCTATTCTCCTGTCATGGGACCCTGTTGCACCTGACTAGTTTGATCTTGAGAAATGGCAATGGGGGGGTAATGAAGTGATGGTTAGATTCCTTGGAATCCCTTTCAGTATTAACCCTTAATTGAAACTCGTGTGGGACTGGATGTTTACAAAAATTGAAAAGAAACTCAAAAATTTGAATAGATTGCATCTATCATTGGCTGGCAGAGTTCAGGTGTGTCAGAAAATCCTATTAGCCTATTCAATCTACTACTCTTCCATGTGGCATTTTGCTAATTATCAATTTGATTTAATTCATAAGTTAATAAGTTTTTTATGGTCAAATGGAAAGGGTAAAACAAAAAACACTTAGTTAAGTGGAGATGGTACTGCATGAACAAAGATTTGGGGGGATCAGGGGCTTAAGGATTTGAGGCTCCATGGTCTTTCCCTAACAACCAAATGGATTATCAATTCTATGGTAGGTGAAGAGCCTTTGAATGTGTTAATAAGATCAAATATTTTAAATGTTGTCCCAGTGAAAAAGAAATCTTGGGGCAAATTACATCTCCACAATACTCTATTTGGGAATTTCAATGTTAAATCTGGGGGATCTGTTATCTTCAAAAGCATTTGGAAAGCATGGGAGAAAGTCAAGTTGTTTATCCCAGATAGGGCAGCTGTTGATTTTAATAATCACTGCTTATGGGGTCAAAGATCAATTTGGTGGAACATCAAGCACAATAATAAACTTCTAGCCTTACTAAAGGGTTACTCTGCCTAGAAGTTCAACTCAATCAGGATTTCAAAACTCACTGATCTATTTAAAGATGGATATCCAAAAAAGTGGAGCCAAATTAAAGAGGAGTTTCAGATAAGTGATAAACAATTCAAAACCTTCTCAACCTTGTTCAAAACCATGCTTTGTAAGTTTCAATCAAGGGTGGTCATCAAAGAGGAAGAAGATGTAGACAATATGCATTAGACAGATGGACATAAACTACTATTAACAAAGCCCAGATTGATTTATAATATGCTCTCTAGCTCGCAAGAAATTCTCAAGCACATTGTTGCGACCTGGGGTGACACCCTAAGCCTAGATTCCCTATCAAATAACCTCAACTAGAATTGGTATTATATTCTTGAACCAAAAAAACCTTGTTTTAAATAGCTTCTCTTCCTCAATAAACTCTATTTTGGTGTTGGTGATGTCTCGTGCCCAATGTGTAATATCAAGGAGTTTGTAGACCACATTTTTTTGATTGTTTGTTTGCTAAAAGAGTCTAGCTTTTTTTATGGGTAATATTTCTCAATGGATTCCCTCTATACATGCAAATAAGAAATAAATTATTTGTGGTCATGTAGATGCCTTGAAGAAAAATCATAACTCATTTTGGCTTATTTTGTCTACTAAGATTTTATAGTTTAATTGGAAAAAAAAGTAACGAGGAATGTTTTCAGGGGAGGAAAAGGCAACTCACTAGGATTTTCTTTAATCTCACAAATTATAACTTTTTTTAGCAGGTGGTTGTAACAATGGAAATGTCAATTGACAAATTCAAAGAAATAATGGAGACTGGAGCTATGTTTCACAAAGAAGATATCAAAGAATCAGATTTCTGTGTAGGGAAAATGAAAAGATTTGATCCGAGATTTTATAACTTGTACATTGATTTTTAGGAACAATAGTGCAAGAAGTTACAGAAGGACCTGGCAAAAAGTGAACTAGATAAACTATGGGAGATTGTGTCTCAAAAATTTAGCACTAGTAATTATGAAGGGGGGAACTCACCTAATAAGGATTATGAAAACTTAAGAAATAAGATGATATAAGATTGGGCAAAGCTTAGAGATAGGGGAGAAGACGTTTGGAATGAAATGAAAAAACCAAGAGTAGAAGACTTAGAATTGGATGAAAACTAAGGTTTTTATAATCAGTTTGAAGATCAAGAAGAAGATTCCATGATTCAGTGGCAAAGAGTTGCTGCTGCCAGATGACATGGAAATAGATGCAGCCAGTGGTAACTAGGGTAGATCTCCACCAGAGGAAAGGAAATAGAGTATTTGAATCAAAATTTTGTTGAACATCATAGTAATATAGTATTAGCATCATGGATTTTAGGGTCCTTCTGATGAATTTTGTATCTCTAATATATACTTATGTTTTAAGTCTTTAAATTGTCTGTATATATTAGTGAAACTATAAGTTTTTTGGATTGCTGTAAGCTGCAAATATTTTGATCTGGTCTGCTTGATCACAAGATTGTAACTCTTTCTTTAATATTTTGAATATAATTCGTGCACGATTCTCAATCCAAAAAAATATTATATAATATTATATTATATAATTATTATATAATATATTATAATAAAATATCTAATATATTAACTGATAAAAAAATCTAATATATTATAAAAACATATATCTAATATAATATATATTTTTAAAATATATAAAATATAATATTTTTTAATATATTATAATAATATAGTTAGAATTAGACTTCTCGCTTCAGATGCCACTAGCATATTTATATTTTAAAAAATATATCTAAAGTACACCGAGAGATATCCTTCTTGAGGCACCTATAATTTAATCACTAATCCTAACATTAGGTGCCTCATGAAGGATATCTCTCATCATACTTTAGATATATTTTTTAAAATATAAATATACTAGTGGCATCTGGAGCGGCAAGCCTAATTCTAACTATATATATATATATATATATATATATATAATTTCTCACTTTAACAATCATGCTCATAATAGTTCAATATATAGGGAGGCCTTACACATGGATAAACTCTTTTGAGAAAAAACTCCACACAAGAAGAGATGCACCAGTTTGTATTAACTTCAATAGAGTTTACAATACATCACTAACAACCTCTTCTTTAGTCTTCAATCCAACAACACCTATTTTCTAGTCTCAATTCTTTACCATACCACAAACTTAAAACAATGCCCTTATTAAATGAGTGTTGACTATTTAAAGGGCTAAAAAACCAAACATAACTTGTATTATAAGATCTATGACCTAATGATTAATAGTCTAAATTGACTACGAAATTATAATCTTACAAGGAAATTTTCTAAAAATATCTCTTCAAGGGTGATACCCCTAAACTCCCTCTAGGGGGCTCCATTAATTTTCACCAACCCCTTGGACCCCTTGGTGACACTAGTGGGGGGGAAGCCCCCCCACTCCCCATCAAGTACTAGGATCCAAATGGAGCTAAATTAAGACTACTGGTTGGTGAATATATCTTCCCTTATGGAAATGTACAAAAAACATTAGGAGTAATTAATTAAATAGAATTTACAAGGTTGATGGCACCTTAATCCTAATAATTTGTGAATTAGTCAAATTGTGTATATGTGACATTTGATTAAGCTAATCACATTGAGTACATATGCGATGCATGTGTAAACTAATTATATTTTGTATGCATGTCATAGGTAAGATTTAGTCACATTGTGTATATGTGATGCTTGCCTAGGTTATTCACATTGTGTAAACATGTTATGTATGTTCAAGATAATCACTAGGTATGATCATGTGATGCTTATATGAGCTAGTCACTTTGTGGTTGGTGTATGTTCGTACATTGATTTCAGCCTTGAACCAACATTTGGCTAGACTGCATTTGTTATCACACTATTATGTAAGAACTAAATTAGAATCGTAAGATTAACTTATAGACTATGGTATAAAAGTGAGATTTATCATATAAAAGGAGAGGAGAAATTCTCTCTATTTTTGGTGTACAAACTATAGAGTTTTTTATTCTCAAGAGGAAATACATAGGTAGGGCCAGTACGAATGAACCCTTGGGGTTTATGTCTAGGTCTATGGACGAACCTGGCATTGGGAGTTTGCTATATTCTAGAGCAAGAATATGAGTCATGGTACAAAGTTGATCTGAGGGCTATGAATGGTGGGTTTATGAACTTAGAACTTCTAAATCAAATGAAGATGCTTGATTGATTAAGTAGTACTTGAGGGACATAGATAAAATAAAAAGAAAAATTAATACTAACCAAAGTGGTTATTACAAGAACCAAGGAATATAACACCCATCAAAACATAATTACTAAATTGATCACATGTGTTCATTGCTATTCATCATCATTATTGATAAGTTTTAGGGTGTAAAATTTGGGGGAAAATTCAATCAATGATCCTTCAATGTTTTCATCTCTCACCATTGCGCATTATTTGAGTTGATTTTGGAAAACAGTTGTGAAAATACAAAAAGGTTGGAAGGGTGAACAATCAAAGAAATGGCTTATTCGTAGGTCCTATGCAAAGATTTGAGTATGTTCTAACATGTTTCAATGATATATGTTGACAAGTTTGACATGGATATAGTGGCAAAGGATAGTACACTGCAATTTTTGAGGACATAGACATTGAATAAAACATTTTCATTTTTAGGACAATAAGTATTCTTTTGATTTTCTCACATAAAATCATAAATTACAAAATTAGATCTTCAATACTAATAATGATCTATCACTTAATGCCATATATATATATATATATATATATATATATATATATATATATATATATATATATATATATATATATATATATATATATATATATATATATATATATATATATATATATATATATAGACACACACACACATCACATTAAGTCATAGATCACACAAAGACTTTTCAATAAATATTTCAAAAACATACTCATATAAAATTAAACATCCCAATTCTCAAAACACTTTTAAATATAAAAAAATTAAAAGATCATTAAAAATAACTTAAAATAGACCTTGAACCAAATAAAAATTATAGGAATAGTGAATTATATACTAGAAATCAAACCTTAGTGTGCAATGGGTATGCCGAGATAGCATGTACGTAAAAGTAATAAGTAATTTTTTGAGACAAGAGCATATAATATTGTTGATGGTGAATGGTTGTTAACCTTCCATTAGTAGAATTAAAAGAACATAGTGATATGTGTTGTTGATACTCTCTCTCTCAAAATGCCACCTGTAATGCCCCTCATTTGTGGCTTGTGGCAGTTGATAGTTTTCTATTGCATTTAGACAGTTTTGAGACATTTGAGTTGTTAGACTTATGGTTTATGCTTATTATGATCATGATGGACTATGTTTGACTGATGTGGTTATTCACATGTATTATGAGCAGTATGATGATATTATTGATATTGTAGCTTATGTTGTATTTTGACATGGTTAGTTGATGGTTAACTGATTTGTAGAAAAATGTTACTATACTTTTTGGATTGAATTTTATCTAATTGTTAGCTAGAATGTTTATGTTTACTGCTATGCTTGAGAGTAGGGACGGTGTAATATTGCTTATTTCAAGCACCCTACTACACTGCGATTCCCTAACTCTGTGTATCTGATAGATTTGCATATGTTCGTATACAACCTATGATTTTGATGCAGGTTGCAGGTACCGGGCATCGACTCCACCTAACTTAGCATGTCTGAGTGTGCCCTTACACCAATGGATCATGTTGACGGGAGATAACATGGGGTTTCCCTAGGTCAGTCTCTATTTTTAGTTATGGTTGTGGGTCTTGATGTCACCCTAGGATTCTTGCCTCAGATTTGGTCATCGTATGGTTTGTAGAGTTAGTGTCAAGTTTTGATTATAAAACCAAGGTGTATTTTGGAAATGCATTAATGAATTTATTATTATAATAATAATGTTATTTTTAAGTCAAATATAATAGTATTTTCTTAGTCGTAAATTATTAATGAGATTTCGTATATTATTTAAGTAAATTTTAATAAAGATTAAATTAATTATTTTAATAAGATTTGTGTTATAAGTATTTAATATTGTTTTATTATTCTAATAGTATAAAATTAGTTAATAATTTATTCTTGTGAGTTGTCGTATGAGATTCCTGACTTGGAGAATCTCTCTAAAAAGTAAAAATTAATTGCTTTCAGTTTTAGAGGGTAATGGGATTCTCTGTAATGGATTTTGGGAGTAATGGAAATTAATGAGTTTTCCTATTTTTACTTCTGGGGGGTTATTTTGATGGGGTGAATTTCTAAGAAGGGGGGACAAAAATTTGGGAAAAAAGTCTTTCACAGAAGCTGAAGAAGTTGGGAGCTGGAGTATTTTGAAGATTGGAAGGAAGTTCAGGTATGTCGACTTGTATTTTTGTGCAAATTTGATAAAAATTAGTTTATGTTCTTTGTTGGATTTCTTGAATCTGTCTCTTTAAACCGGTGGAACTCTTGTCTTCTTGTCACCAACTAAAACTGTGAGAAATTGCTCTATTCAAATCTTTTGCCACATCCTTACCTATCTACTACTCTCATTACCATTAAACTACTTACCCAGCATTTGCATCTCTAGATCCTCTGCCAGAAAATGAGGTTTTTATTTAAAGTCATGCATGGATATGGTATGATGAAGGGTGTAAATCATAAAACACACAACAACAGAAATTGCACACATAAAATAGATCTTTCTTTATTGATTTGGACAACTTATTACATTATAGAAGCTCAAATACAATCAAAGGAATCAAGCCTCCATAGGCTGCAACACATTATAGCTTCCTATTCCCAGACTCTAGAATCATCTACCTTTTGTAACCCCAAATCAGCTAGGGTTTCTATTTTCCCACCAATTCTTGACTCTACACTCCCCCCTTAAATCTACTACTGCTTAGGGTTCCCAAAAATGGTTATTAATAGCCTTTTTGGTGGCCAACAACCTAATTTTGAAATTTGCATCTCCCTCCAAAAATAAGTGAACTTCCGGGAGCCATAACTTTTGATCCGAGTGTCCGATTGACGAACTATTTTATGCGTCAGAAAGCTCACAAAGTGCTCTATGCGCTAAGAACCTGCTTTGCCAGTTTCGACCATTTTCAGATCTGTACAGGGCTGTTTAGTGCCTCAAACCTGAGTTTGAATAATTTTCAGGTATTTTTTGGGAAATGGAAACTTTAATATCTTTCAACTCGCAAATGATCTTTGTGTGATTCCTTAGCCAAAGGTCTTATTTTTTAGTTATGAACTTCCTATAAAATTTCACTTCATTACATGCCTGATGAAGGGGGGTAAATCATAAAACACACAACAACAGAAATTGCACATAGAAAATAGAACTTTCTTTATTGATTTGGACAACTTATTACATTACAGAAGCTCATATACAATCAGAGGAATCAACCCTCCACAAGATGCAACACATTACACCTTCCTCTCACAAGACTCTAGAATCATCAGCCTTCTGTAAACCCAAATCTGCTAGGGTTTATGTTTTCCTACCTATTCTTGACTCTACACTTTCCCCCTTAATTCTACTACTACCCAGGGTTTCCAAAAATGGTTATTAATAGCCTTTTTGGCGGCCAACAACCTAATTTCAAAATTTGCATCTCCCTCCAAAAATAGGTCAACTTCTGGGAGCCATAACTTTTGATCCGGGTGTCTGATTGATGAACTCTTTTATGCATCAGAAAGCTCACAGAGTGCTTTACACACTAAGAACCCACTCTACCGATTCTAACCATTTTCGGGCCCGTACAGGGCTGTTTATTGCCTCAAACTTGAGTTTGAATAATTTTTAGGCATTTTTGGGGAGATGAAAACTTTAATATCTTTCAACTCGCAAATGATCTTTGTGTGATTCCTTCGCCAAAAGTCTTATTTTTTAGTTATGAAACTTCCTGTAAAATTTCACTTCATTTTGTGCCTGATGAAGGGGGTAAATCATAAAACACACAACAACAGAAATTGAACATAGAAAATATAACTTTCTTTATTGATTTGAATAGCTTATTACATTATAGAAGCTCATATACAATCAAAGGAATCAACTCTCCACAGGCTACAGCACATTACAGCTTCCTCTCACAAGACTCTAGAATCATCAGCCTTCTGTAACCCCAAATCTACTAGGGTTTTTGTTTTCCTGCCTATTCTTGACTCTACACTCCCCCCCTTAACTCTACTACTGCCCAGGGTTTCCAAAAATGGTTATTAATAGCCTTTTGGGTGGCCAACAACCTAATTTCAAAATTTGCATCTCCCTCCAAAAATACGTCAACTTCTGGGAGCCATAACTTTTGATCTGGGTGTCTGATTGAAGAACCATTTTATGCGTCGGAAAGCTCGCGGAGTTCTCTACATACTAAGAACCCACTCTACTAGTTCCAGCTATTTTTGGCCCGTACGAGACTGTTTAGTGCCTCAAACCTAAGTTTGAATAATTTTTAGGCATTTTTTGGGAAACAAAAACTTTAATATCTTTTATCTCGCAAATGATCTTTGCATGATTCCTTCGCCAAAGGTCTTATTTTCAGTTATGAAGCTTCCTGTAAAATTTCACCTCATTCTGTGCCCAAATGCAAACTTTCTAAAAATAGAAGGTGGCTATTTTTAGCAGTTTGGAAAAACTAAAAATTCTACATTATTCAAGCGATTATGGAACCCAAACCACAAATTTTGAAAATAAATGGAAAGAACATCAACAATTTTGAAATACCTTTTTTTTTGGGTGATGCAAGATTTCCTTTACACCACTGGATGCTCCTGCATCAGTGCCCAAATGCAAACTTTCTAAAAATAGTAGGTTGTTATTTTTAGCAGTTTAGAAAAACTTAAAGTTGTACATCATTATTCAAGTGATTATGGAACCAGAATCACAAATTTTGAAAATAAATAGAAATAACATCAACAATTTTGAAAGACATCTTTTTTTTTGGTGATGCAAGATTACCCTTACACCACTTGATGCTCCTGCATCAGACACCCAAGGTAATTTGAGAAGTGACCATGTCACGTCTCAGGTGTTTGTGTGAGGAAAACCCAAACGGTCAACCTCTGCCTTAGACAACTAAGAAGAATCTTCAATAGGCCTTCCTTTCCATTTCACCAGATATTCTTCATATTGCCTGTTCTGATTACTTCTTCCCACATGGCTATCCAAGATCTCTTCTATCTCCTCTGTTGAAATACATGCTGGAATACTCCACTGGTCTTCTGTTGGTCCATCCTCTGTTCCACCTTCATGATATTCTAATAAATCAGCAATGTTGAAAAAAGAGGAAATTTTGATCTCACTTGGCAACTCCACCTCATATGCATTTCCTGAATCATGTTTCTTCAAAATTTTGCATGGTCCAAATTTCTTCATTTTTAAATTATTGTATGTTCCAATCAGGAACCTTTCTTTTCTCAAGTGAACCATGACTTCATCTCCTACATGGAATTCCTTATATCTCCTCTTTTGATCTACCTTAGCCTTGTATTGAATATTCATCTTATTAATGTACTTTTTCACCTCTTCATGCAAATTCTTCATGTGTTCTACAAAGTCTTCAGCCTTGGCACTTGTCTTTTCCCCTTTGTCCAGATTCCTTAACTTTGAAGCATTTCTTGGACTATTGCCATATACAATCTGGAAAGGTGATTTACCAGTACTCCTATTAAGAAAATTGTTGTAAGCAAATTCTGCCTATGGTAAAATCAAATCCCATCCCTTGGGCATATCTCCTACTAAGCGTCGTAACAGGTTACCCAAACTCCTATTCACCAGTTCCATCTATCCATCAGTTTGTGGATGGTGTGTAGAACTGAACTTCAAATTTGTCTTCAACTTCTTCCACAATGTCCTCCAAAAATAACCAACAAACTCGGTATCTCGATTTGAAGCTATGCTCTTTTCTAGACCATGTAATCTCACCACCTATCTGAAAAATAATTCAGCAATATGGAGAGCATCATTAGTCTTCTTGCAAGGAATGAAATGTGCTATCTTCGAGAATCTATCCACCACCACAAAAATGGAATCATCTCCTCTCTATGTCCTTGGTAAACCAAGAACAAAATCCATACTAATATCATCCCACGGCTTCTCTGGTATAGGTAGTGGCTGATATAGACCTATATTCTAACTTTCTCCTTTCACCATCTGACATACTATGCAAATCTGCATATATTTCCTCACATTCTGCTGTAACTGTGGCCAATAATAATTTTCACCAACAATAGCAATGGTCTTATCTTGACCAAAGTGTCCAACCAATCCTCCACTATGCTTCTCCTTAATCATGTTCTCTCTCATGGAAATCCTTAGAATGCACAACTGGCTTCCTTTAAACAACATGTCATCTTAGATTATGAAATCCAACCATTTTGTCCTGTCCAAAGTAACATGTTACAAACAAGCTTTCCAGGCCTCTACAAAATCTGGATCTTCAAGATACAAACTTTTGAGCTCATCAAACCCAACAACCTCTATCTTCATTTCTATCAACAAATTTTGCCTTCTTCTCAAGGCATCTGCAACTCTGTTGGACTTCCCACTCCTATGCTTCAAAAGATAAGTATAGCTCTACAAAAACCAACCCATTTTAAATGCCTTTGGTTCAACATTCCTTGACTATTAAGATACTGTAAAGCCTAATGATCAGTATATAAAACAAACTCTTTTGGCAACAAATAATGTCTCCATTTCTTCAAAGCCTGAACTATTGCATAAAATTCCTGATCATAATCAAAATACTTTTTCTTGGCATCATTAAGCTTCTCACTAAAATAGGCAATGGGCTTACCTTCTTGGCTCAAAACAACTCCTATACCACTACCACTAGCATCACAATCTACCTCAAATACCTTATTGAAATTTGGAAGTGCCAAAACAGGTTGTTCTATGAATTTCTGCTTCAATGTGTCAAAGCTCTTGTCTGCTCCTTTAGTCCATCTAAACTCTTTTCTATCCCCTCTCATTGTCTTAGTTAGGGGTGCACAAATGCTACTAAAATTCTTGATAAACTGTCTAAAAACTTGCCAAACCATGAAAAGAGTGTACCTCTGTTGCACTCCTTGGCGTAGGCCATTCAATGATAGACCTCACTTTTTTTGGGTCCATCTTAAGATCTTCCTCTGAGACAACAAATCCCAAGTATACCAACTCTTTCTTTGCAAAACTATATTTCTTCAGATTAATTAGCAACTTCTCCTCCCTCAGCTTCTCTAAAACTCTTCTGATATGCATCAGATGATCATCCCAAGTTTTACTTAAAATCAAAATATCATCTAAATGGACAATAATAAAACTTCCCAAAAATTCTTTTAGTACCTCATTCATGAGCCGCATAAATGTGCTAGGTGCATTGGTTAGCCCAAATGGCATGACTAACCACTCATACAAACCCTCCTTTGTCTCGAAGGCTATCTTCCATTCATCTCCTTCTCTGATTCAGATCTAGTGATACCCACTCTTCAGATCAATCTTCGTGAAGTACTTGGCTCCACTCAAACAATCCATTATATCATCCATTCTGGGTAATGGAAGTCTGTACTTGATCGTGATCTTATTGATGGCTCGAGAGTCTGTACACATTCTCCACTCTCCATTTTTCTTTGGTGCTAGTACTGCAGGTACCACACATGGACTTAGGCTCTCTTTTATTAGCCCCTTCCTTAACACCTCTTGAACTTGTCTGTTTAGCTCTTCACTCTTTGCAGGGGTCATTCTATGGGCTGCCTTATTTGGCAAACTATCTCCTCATATCAATTCCATTTGATGACTTATCTTCCTCACTAGTGGTAAACCTTCTGGCACATTATCAGAGACAACGTCCTAAAATTCTTCCAACATATTAGAAACTTCTACTAGTAAATCTTCATATTTCTCTTGACTGATCTTAGGAATCAATGCAAAGCAATGACACTCATGCTTCAACCTTCCAAAAATTTCCTATCATCTACCAAATAAATTATGGTAGTACTACATACCTTATCTTCCACCTCCTTCAAGGGCTTCAACTTATGACAAACTCCATCCTTTGTTAAGGAATATGTGTTTGTGTGGCCATCATGGATAGTGCTCCTATCATACTACCATGGCCTCCCCAATATCATATGACATACATCCATTGGTATTGTATCACACAGCACCTCATCATGGTAGTCTCCAATCTTGAACTTCACTAAACACTGCTCATTGACCAAAGCTCTACGGTCCTTCTGCAACCATGCAATTTGATATGGATTTGGATGCTTTCTTCTTGTCAACTTCAACTTGTCAACCATCTCCTCTGAAACAAGATTATTATTGCTTCCACTATCAATAATAATATCAAAACACTTACCTTCACATTTGCACCTTGTGCGAAATAAACTCTTCCTCTGATTTGGTTCTTTCTCCTCATTCAATAAGGTTCTTCTGACCACTAGGGTTTCTCCCCTTTCAACATCTTCAGGATGCTTAGACTGCGCATCTTCATCTAAATGTGCAACTTGTGCATTACCTTCAGGTCTTCTATTCATCCTTCCTTGATGTTGTGGACACTCATATGCTCGATACCCTTCTCCACATTGGAAACAGGTTCCTCTGAAACCTCCTCTTCCAAGTCCTTGCCCAGGTCTGCCTCTTCCTCTTCCTCTTTGCTCACCATTGTTCTGGTCACGAGGGCAGTAGGCATTATCTCCTCTTTGAATTTGACTAGTGTCAGCTTCTTCACTTTTCTTTGAATCTTCATTTCACCCCCATAGGGTCTTCCACCAGCCCTTCCGCCTTGACCTTTTCCCCTTTGCTTGCTATCAAATCTTTTATTTAGCTTCTCTTCTACCTTCAGGGAAAACTAGTATGCATCTTCTATGGTGGTCATTCTGACTAGGCTCAGTTCCTCTTGAATACTCAGCCTCAACCCATTAATGTAACGGGCTACCTTCTCCTTGTTGGGCTCTGCATGACCTGTCCTGATAGTAATTTTATAAAACTCCTCTGTATACTCCTTAACAGACTTGTTGCCTTGCTCCAATCCTTGCAGATTCTTCAACAACTCAATCGCATAGTCCATAGGAATGAAATGCATTTTCAGTTTCTCCACCATTCGATCCCATCTGGTGATCTTTCCTTTTCCTCTTCTATTCGTCTCTCACTAGACCTCCTTCCACCAAATACTAGCATGGCCCTTCAATTTTGTTTTTACAAACTTGATCCGATCTGGGTCTTCCACATCTTCATACTCAAAATACTCCTCCATGTCATTGATCCAATCAATAACCTATTCCAAATTCAAATCTCTAGAATATGTAGAAACTTCGATCCTGGGCCTCTTTCCAATCTTAGAAATGACCCTCAACAACCTAACTTCAGCAAGATCTCCTGCAGCTTCTTGTTCTTCCTCAGATAACTCTTCTTCAGCTTCATCTTTGCTTTCTTCTCTTGTTCTCAGATCAACCCTCTTTGTAGCTCCTCTTGCAATGCATTGATTTGCCTTTGTAGGGCTCTAAAACCCTTTTTTCGTCAAAGCATTCCTCCCAATATGATTTCTTCGTGGAGGCATCTTGATCTTTGTACCAAACCCACAACCTCAGGTTCTGGTGTAAACTGCCTCATGGTCAGTGATCTATCTACACACTTAGGAACCCTTGCTTTGATACCACTTGATGAAGGGGTAAATCATAAAACACACAACAACAGAAATTGTATATAGAAAATAGGACTTTCTTTAATGATTTGGACAACTTATTACATTACAGAAGCTCAAATACAATCAGAGGAATCAACCCTCCACAGGTTGCAACACATTACAACTTCCTATTCCCAGACTATAGAATCATCTGCCTTCTGTAACCCCAAATCAGCTAGGGTTTCAAATTTTCCCACCTATTCTTGACTCTACACTCCCCCCTTAACTCTACTACTGCTCAGGGTTCCCAAAAATGGTTATTAATAGCCTTTTTGGCAGCCAACAACCTAATTTCAAAATTTACATCTCCCTCAAAAAATAGGTCAACTTCTAGGAGCCATAACTTTTGATCCAAGTGTCCAATTGACGAACCGTTTTATGCGTTGGAAAGCTCACAGAGTGCTCTATGTGTTAGTAACCTACTCTGTTGGTTTTGGCCATTTTTAGATTGATATAGGGCTATTTAGTGCCTCAAACCTGAGTTTGAATAATTTTCAAGCATTTTTTGGGAAATGAAAACTTTAATATCTTTCATCTCGCAAATGATCTTTGCGTGATTCCTTTGCCAAAGGTCTTATTTTTCAGTTAGAAACTTCTTGTAAAATTTCACTTCATTCCATGCCCAAATGCAAACTTTCTAAAAATAGTAGGTTGATATTTTTTGCAGTTTGGAAGGACTAAAAGTTTTACATCATTATTCAAGCAATTATGGAACCAAAACCACAAATTTTGAAAAGAAATGGAAAGAACATCAACAATTTTGAAACACATCTTTTTTTTTAGGTGATGCAAGATTGCCCTTACACCACTGGATTCTCCTGCATCATGATATTTCAATGGAATCGTACCAAGTTTAACCTCTGCCTGATTTTAATTCTGTCAGGCTACTCTAATGCTAAAGTGGGGCAATTTTGTCTTATACTAAACTTCAATCCATAACCCCCTCTGAGTCATCGTCATACGGCTTTGACCACTACCTTTCTTTGAATTTATCTTGTCTGGTGAAAAACATAGACTGAGGTGGGTGATGTCAGTTATTGCTTCTTTTCATTTATTTTTCTTCTTACTAGAGGCGTTGTACTTCTAGTTGTACCTATGTATTATCCTTAATTTATTTCTTCCTACCTTCTCTGAATTCTTTCAGCCTTCAATTTTTGTTGTACCTTGCTTGCTTGCCTGGCCGTACAGCGTGAGGTTTGAAGGGCTTGAGCAGTCTTTGAAATTTGATTTTTTTAAACCTCCTTCAGTCAGTACAAAATTAAAATTATAAAATAAAAAAATATATAAAATAATAAAATATATTAAAACTTGCTCCTTGCCTGAAATTAGTATTTCTTGGGGTTATTTCTTTTACTGAATCTTCTACAATTTTCTCCTCCTCTGCTAGACAAATTGAAAACCTCTGATTTCTCTGAACCTTAGAAAATTTGTAATGGTTTCGTTCTCTGCCTCTAATTTTGTATTGTCATCTTGCTCTCATGGCTTTTCCTGGGAAACTATTCTCCATTCTTTTGCTAAAAACCCTCACAAGTCTTCTTCCAAATTCTTTTCTCTAAAATATAATTGAATTATTATTGTTTCTTTCCTTATGATGAAATTTTAGCAATAGTCAATTGAAATAGAGTAGGAGGCTTGACAAATGAGTTTATTTAGAAAGTTGCTATTAGATACTCCATGAATGTTTAGTAAATATTGCTTAAGTGAATATCACTTTGAGTTAGTAAATTTTTAACTAGATTTTTTATCAACTTTTAGGAATAAAATTTGATAAACTCATATTTGTGCTAGAATAGATTTGAAATATTCTATTGAGACTAGAATTTAATTAGAAAATGTAGGTTTGTCAAATGAATTAAATTAGAATATCAATAGGTTATAATGGTAATGCTAGTAAATAAACAAATGATGAATGGTATTACAATTCTAGAATTAAATGTATTGAGTTAAATATTAGTTATACTCATTTTATCTTATTAAATATAAATTTGTTTAGTTATGATTTAGTAACATACTATCCTGTGGTACATTGATTTTAATAAATAAATAATAAATTAGAGATTTATTGTGATTTGAGTTATTATGGTAATGATTAAACAAATATTAGATGAAATTATAATTCTAGGATGGAATAGTATTTGTATTTTATTTAAAATAGAGTGAAAACCTTATAGTGTTTTCCAGTTTAAATTGTTCAATGGTGTTATGTTGAGTTAATTTTAAATATGGTCTTGCTTTGTTAGTTAATAGTATCAAGTAGTAATGATGTAATTGGTTTATTATATTATTCTTTGGTTCTATCTCATATTTTGCTAATTAAGTGTCAAGTCATTTAAACCTTTGTTTTTCCATATTGGGAAATGGATATATGGATAGTAGTTTTGTGTGTTAAGAGTTACCCGACTCCGGAGGTTAGACTACTTAGGTTCCAGTACAACATTAATTCATGTCGTTTTAAATGTTTTATTTGATTTGAGATTTTGAAGTGGATAGGGGAAAGTTTTGTTGTTTGAGGTTTTGGATTGAAATGTTTTATGTAATGCATTGGTTTACAAAAAGATAGATGCCTTACCAGTCCCTTGTCCATGTATGTTATTTAATTGATTTCTAGACATTGGTTAAGGGTTGCTAGTTGCATGTAGGAGAGTGGCTTTCATGGTGGGGCTGGTGCCCAAAGTGGCTACCTGGATAACCCCATGAAAATTGTAATCAAGTGATAACTTAATAATTTAGTTAGGTGGGTTGGGTAGTAATTCACATAACAAGATAAGTATGATGCCTCACCCATGCCTTGAGTGCTCTCGCAGGCTAAGGATGGGATGAGAAGGCCTAGTTGGCAAGGTCAACCTCCTTGTCTCCATGAGAGGATGTGTCAGCTCCGCATGTGTCACCCTATGGGGCCGGTGCCTAGAGAGAGGCTGCCAGGGTAACCATAGATGGGGGCTAGTTTCTAGAGAGAGATAGCCTGGATAACCCATGCTAGGACCATGCGATGACACTTTCCCTATGATAGTCTAGTTACTTCCTTTTTATCTTTTGTTGTTGCCTCTAGAGTACTATTTTGTCTTGATGATTTGTGTTGTCTTTATTATCTATATTGCTTGTGTCAAGTTGTATCTATCTTCTTGTATCCCTTGACTTAGTGGAACCTCATTGTTATCTCCTAGCTTGGGGGGTGGACCTTAGGGTTCCACATGGTTGAGTGGAAGAGCTTAATCCATTGGTTATTCTTGGTTGACCTGGTTCGTGATCTATGTAGAAGTGTATCTAGTTCTAGATTTGTACTGCATCCTCAGAGCTGTATACTACCTTCAAAATTGTATAATCTTGTTGTATATTGTAAACTGATGTAATCAATTAGGAATCATATAATCTTGTATTTGAACTTTTGTAATTGCAAATGAATGATGTAATCCTCTTCTATTGTATTATAATGTATATTACTTGTATTGTTATGAATTTATATTTAACTGATGTAGTTATGTTCCCTAGAGATGTTAGTTGTTCATTTCATTTAAATGTTGTGAATAGTGTCAACTTGATCTAATGTTAATCCATTTTCTTGCTTCAAAAAAATATATTTCTACACCTGTTAGCCTAACTCTCTAGGGTTGCATAACGGGTATCACACCACCACTTTACATGTCCTTCAAAAAATTAAATTGAAGAACAAGTCAAATTTGCATGAAATCATCTAGGACACTTTCATGCTTGACCTTGTTGTCTTGAATATTCTTCAATAATTGTGAAGTCAGTGTAACCAAGGGGGCCAACCTAGGAGAGCACAACCCTTGTCATTTGGCAATCTGCCCAAGGTATTTTTCAATATTACTAGTCCTTGCACATTGATAGACATCAAAGACAAGGGTAAATCAAGTTGTGTAGGTACATACTTTGGTAGATCAATATAATAGATAGTATAATGGCTCCACACATTAGGATGTTTTCAAAAATTTTGATGAAGCATGCACAATGTTGACCAAATTCTATGTAACATAAAATTATTATTCATCATCATTTCAAAAGCTAATTGTCTGATCTTATTTTCTTAAATTTTGAAAATTCATTATATATATATATATATTAAAGATAATGCACCTCGTAAACTTTTTAACGTGACCGGTGACGCTGGTGCAACATGCCCTCCAGCTCCACTCAATGATTTTGCCCGGAGCTATGAACCGGTGAGGCCACAACACGAGGAACCTCATCCCCAAGAAAGAACACTTCAAACCCGCAAGCTCGTTGGCTCAGCGAAGGCATAACACCTACGAGCTCATTCGCCCAGCGGGGGTTTGAACTCAAGTGGCCGCCACTACAACCAAGCGACTTAACCACCGAACCACGCCCTTATCATCCATTTATTACAATTATTAATTCCCAATTAAATTATTAGTTAAACCTAACTTAAGTATAATTTTATTGCTTGCATTTATTTAGTTAACCTAAATTTATGTAAAAGAGATTTTGTTCCCTTAAAATTATTTTCTCTTAATTTTTTAATTTAATGGTAAATCCATTCCCACTCAAAAAAACTAATTACATCACATATACTTCACAGATGGAGACAATGACTAATTTAATATTTAAAATTTGTGAAAAATAATATAAACACCCACTACAACAAGAGACTTTAACATAAATTTTCAAATTTCATTGCAATAAGAAATAGGAGAGAATATATATATATATATATATATATATATCCTATTTCTTCCTCTTTCTCACTTTCTCCTTATCTTAAGCTCTCTCTATATATCTCTATCTTTGTGCCCCTTTCTTTCTAATTTTCCTCATTTCTCTCCCCTCCTACATCCCCTTGTCTTTCACTAATATACTAAGTTTTCACTTATATATATATTCTCTCGCATTTCTTACTCTCTCACTTTCTCCTTATCTTAGGCTCTCTCTATATATCTCTATCTTTGTACCCCTTTCTTTCTAATTCTCTTCATTTCTCCCCCCTCCTGCCTCCCCTTGTCTTTCACTAATATACTAAGGTTTCACTAATATATTGATCTAGGATACCATATTGACCTTTGAGGAGCTTATTCTTCTAAATAAGCTATTTTTGAAAAGAATTTAATATTCTTTATAGATTCATGAAGGAAAAATAGAAGAAGAGGGAAAATGCATCACTTTTATTTGGTCATTATAAGATACCATATTTCTATTTTGAAGCTTGTTCATCTAAAGGGGATCAATATCCTTTCTTTCTTATTTATCAATATCTTTCTATTTCACTAATATGTTAAGGTTTACTTTTGGTGGTGGTTGTCTTACTCATTAAGGTTTTCCCAAGTTTATAGGTCTTTCTAATTTGGCCTTGATGAATGCTTTAGTTCAAAACATTGCCAAGAGTTTAGGAGATTAAATTATTGCATTATATGAAATTAATTGTCTTGTAAATAAGATGTTTTTAAAATAAATGTGTATTCTTTAAAGAGACATGAAGGAGACTTTCTAATCATACATTTAAATTATTTCATCTAGTAGTGAGTTAGTTGGCTTCTATACATGTAAAAATGGAAGAAGAGGAAAAATGTATTGCTTTGATTTGTTCATTATAGGATACCATCTTTCTATTTTGAAGCCTATATATCTAAAGGAGATCCATACATCCTTTCTTTGTTCTCTAGAACTTAGGGTGCAGAAGTTAGTATTACAAAATTGTTCTTTGCAGCCCAATTAGGTTGGATTGTAACAACAATTTCTTTGTTGCTTTGGAGAAGTGGGGAGTTCAAAAGGAAGGGAGAGAAAAAAATTAGGTTCATAGGCCAGCCCAAAAGGCCTACTGTCCTGATAGAGGACCCTTGTAAAGATCACAATACCAAGATCATGTATTAGCTCAATTTGATCTGCTATAGGAGCTAGATAAGGTGTCAGGATAGCCCAGCAGGGTAGGGGGTATTCATAGATTGACAGGTGAAGTTAAAAGCTAAACTAAGTCATTGTAGATCATGTTTTAGTTGTGTTCATTACAATTTAGTCATTACAATTTGATGTAGTTCGTAAAGGTACATATAACTTTGACAAGTTTTTCATGATTAAAAACACTCATTGTATGCAATAAAGTTCAGTTCATGTTATGCAATTGGGCTGATGCAAGAAGTTGGGTCCACAAAAAGCTCAAAAAGAGGAAGTGTTTTTGCTATTTTTCAGAATTTGTCACACTTGGACTAAAAATTTGAAGCACTTACATAATGAGTCTCGAAAAAAGTTAGTAATATGAAATTTAGTATTTTGAATCTGGTTTCCAAATATGTAATTGTTGATGATTGTTTTAACACAGTCATAACAATAGTTAAAATTCACATAAAATGAACCAAAACTGACTTGAACGATATGAAGGAATTGGTTAAGATTCGCTTAATCCCAAGTTTAATATGGTCAGGTCTTGACCTGTTGGGCAAATTCAGTTGGTTAATATGAAGTTGTAATGTTTAAAGGGCCTTACGTGATTTAGGGTTTCTTGTTGGTTTACTGGACTCAAACTATGCAAAAGATCATAAATATCAGCATGTTGTTCATTCTTTTTGCATAAAAGTGTTATTGCTCCATAAAGCTTTATATTATTGTAAGCTTTCTCCTCTTAAATATTTATGAAAATTGTCTACTTTCAACCTAGTTATGCATGCTTTTTCAAATATGAGACAAATTTCCTTCAAATTTCTACATTTTAAGCTAAGTATTTTCAGATGGGTTGGGAAAAGTTAGAAAGATTTAATCTAAACATCATTCATTCTACCAAAGGATTTAATTGTTCTGTTATGCACATTGTAAATCATACAACAATTTGATCAAATCCATAGACTAAAACCTTAAATGTAAGTTCTGAGCATTTTCACAAACATACACTTAAAATTGCAAGCTCTAAGAGAAAATGTTTCAAACACAATGAAGAGCTAGAAAACACTTAGAAGATATATGCAGAATTCCAGATTCAATTGTATTAGAAACAGACAGCCATATAAGATTCACAATGTCTGAATGACTCTTAGCTTCAATGATTAAATTACAGAAAACTTACAAGCTTTACAGATACATCAAGGAGGTAGGATGTTCCACACACTCCTTGTTACAGACACAGGTGACCTCCTTCTTCTATTCCTAAACTAAAAGGTCCCTCTATTCTAAAAGCTGATAGAAATTATAACTGCTAGCTAATTCCCTAAAATCTCTGTGTGAAGTATTACAGTGTATAGAGGCACAATATACAAACTTGACTGTCCTCAATATAGCTCAAAACCCTAGTTAAGCAATGGTTCAAACCTCTGGTTACAGCAGTAAATGTTGGAAAACAAGTCTCCAAAAATATCTCTGAGCATACATCAAATCTAGGTGAAATATGCCCTTCTGGAAACCCTAGCAACTCAATAATAACTTCTGTTGTCTGCTACAATGATGTCCTCAGCTGCATTTTGTCTTCATCAATGAAGGCCCTTGACTTTTCACACCTCATCCTTATTTTCCTCTACTCCTGAGATCAGATCTCCTTTCCATGACCTCATCGCCATCAAGCATCAGCTCCCTCTTCAACTGCAAACCTGCAAAAATAGACAAAAATGGATAAAAAACTACATCACTGCTTCACCAATTTATTACCTGGTCAGAGAGTGAGGCAAGCACAGATTGCAATAATTACTGGCATCCTTAAACCTCCTCTATAGTTAGTCTAACTCTGCATATACCTCCTATTGGCATGATTATCCAAATCAGGCAGGCTCACAAATTTCCCACTGATCTCCCTATTCTGGCCGATGCAATCTCTATCGCTTTGTGCCTCTTCCTTAGCCAAGCCTCATGCTACCTCTATGTGCAACTCTACAATTTCATTCACTTCAAATAGTTCCAAGACCCTAAAAAAATACATCGCTTTATCTCCTACCCATTACCGTAGGCTTAAATCCTTATGTAGATTGGACTCATCAAATAGACATAAGCCATCGGGGTGAAAACTCCATTGAAATCCGATATACCAATGCTAGGCCGATCACCACATTCCATCGCTGAAACATACAATAGTCAGCGAGATAAATCCAAACTCAACTAACATTTGAAAATCATACCGAACACTAAACCCCATCGATGTAACCACAGCCTTCGATGCGACTTAATACAACTCGGCCGATCGTTCAACTCACAGTGAAATAGCCTTATCGCTTGCATGTCTTCCTTTTCATCGGCCTGTTATTGGCCTATAGGCCTAGGCTTCATATTTCTAGCTGATTGTTTCACTTACACCGATGCCTGATGACTCAATCTTCACCTTATCCTCTTAACAGCCACAGTTTCTATCAACCTGCGGGGTCCACGGCATGCATATAGTGCAATGTATCTTCCAACATACATTTGGATGTGACACATCGTACTAACCAGATTTTAATTTGCCTCTGAGTTCCGCACTGTATATCAGCAATGCATGCATCAAAAAATTCATACAAGGCACAGAATGTACTAGCACTTAACTCCATCTTATAACTTTTCAATTCCGCCCAATGTATATAGCCATTGTATCTTTTGATATGCATTGTTTAAAACATACGTGGACTTAACCTTGTTTGATAAATTTTCAATTCCGGCACTTGTATATGTGCAATGTATGTAAAAAAGAAAATATACAACCCAGATACATACAACGATTTAACCATATTTCATAAACTTTAATTCCGCGCGATGTATAAGCTATTGCATATCAGCTTTGTATGTCGAAACATACAAAGCACAAAATATACAAAGACTAACTCTTTTTAATTTTATTTTGCGTCCGCGGCTTGCATAATGTCTTTGTATATCTTCAATATACAAAGCACAAAATATGCAATGATTTAACCATGTTTAATGACTTTTCGAGTCCGCCCGATGCATATAATGCAATGTATGGTACAAAATATACATTGCGCGAAACATACAATCATTTCATGTTGTTTCATAACTTTTCTGGTCCGCGCTTGTATATGGACGTTGCATGTTCCAAATATATGTACTAATATACAAGTCCGAAGCATATAACGATTTAACTCCATTACATAACATTTTGGATTCCGCGCCATGCATAAAAGCAAATGCACATTTGCCTTGTATGTTTAACCTTCCAAACATACAAAGGTGAGATACATGCAATGGAATTCAAACATTTATCCATTTCAACTTAAAAGTATTTTGGGTCCACCTTGTATGTATACATAGAACCTTTATTAAAATGCATACAAGGAAAAGGACATACAATCAGCTTTGTATATGAAAGTGATATACAAAAGGGATTGTATATGCAACATGCAAGTGACCCAACATGCAAACAACCCTGTAAATGAACTCGATTGCAAGCCCGATATACAAGCATGCTTGTACATACAAACAACAAACCCCTCCCTTGTACGTTTTACCAAAATGATCATAACTTGCAAAATATGGCAAGTTTTAAGATGGTTCAAAAAGCAACCCTACCTCATTTTTCACAAAGAATCCATTCATATTCTGCCCTGGTACTAAAAATGCATTTTTTCTATATTTTTAACAAAGTTTGCAATTTTTTACCCTTTTTTTCCCTTTACCACCAAACAAAACAACACACACACAAGCAAAAGCAACGGCCATAGCAAGGGTCCTCATTTTGCTAAGGAGTAAAATGGGGCATGTTGTGAACATCACAACAACTAGCAACCAAACAAAATAATTAAATTCAAAGTATTCAAGAAAACTAAATGAAATAAATTCATAACTTCCAACTATCTTTCTTGTAAATCATTATTTAACTCGAGACCTAAGGTATTCAATAAGGTGCATGGATTTTCATTTTTAGTTTAAGTGTGTGCACGTGATTAATTATCCTCATCTTGAAGATTGGTTGAACAAACCAGTGACTGATATTAGCCTATGTAGGTGAGGACATTCCCTCATAGTCAACCGGATAGAGCCTTGCTGCCAACGAGCATCCATAGCCCCGACAAGGTTATTGTTACAATTCTCCTAAGTAGAGCCCCACTGCCAGCGAGCGTCTATAGCCCTGGTAGAGTTACTTAGATGGCTTAATCTAGATTTTTAGTATAATGCATTTTATTCATCATTTTTTTTTATATTTTCTATATTTGATATAGATTTCATAAGATATTGTAGTTGTAACTTCAATGATGCAAGGAATGGTCACTTGCTAAAATTAAGTTGAGAATTGTAATGGTAGCAAGGGTGACCTCAAATTTTTTCACCTAATATCTACACTGGTAGGTTCAACAAACCCAAGGATTTTAGGTGTGTCATCATGTGAAACTTCCCTTGAATTCTCAATCACTATTATTGAATACAAAATTTAACAAGTAAACAACTCTCTACATTTACGACAGTCACAACAAGTTATGCATAAATTACAAATAATTAACCTGAATATTCTGAATTTCCTATTGTTTTCAATGGTTACTGGTTTGCTCCCTAATACTCTAAAAAAAACAAAGATCCCTGCTGAGGAAACAACAAACAAACCAACAACAGACTGTACAAACAATGGAAAGCAAATAGAAAGGAAACATAAAACAAAGCAAAAAGAAGAAAAAATTGTACAAACAACTAACCTACAAAGAAGAAAAGCAAACAAAGAAAAGAAAATAGAACAACTACTCTAGCAAACTATATACAAGCCTCTACAAGGCAAACAAAACCTAGGAAAAGACCCAAAGACACATGCATTTGCATATCTCCTTAGATTGTGCAATAGCATCAGGGCATTAGTTATGGTTCTTAGCTTAGCAAATTTATCTTTGTATTCTAAAAAATGCTGTTGTAATCTAAATTCACTGTGTTTAACAGGATGATCTCTAATTATTAGCAATTGAGGCAGCTCATCCTGTTCATGACTAATCCTTATGCATGCCCTATCCCTTAAATTTCCATAATCAAAATAGTATTCAACATTATTCACTGAGGAAAGGAAAGAGACAACCTGATGTATTTTTAGCTTTGCTGGACATGCATGTTTATTGATAGCTGGGCCTCCTTTTAATCTTGAACTTTCATTGCTTAGCTCCAAGTCTGGCCTTTCCTCAATCTAAAAGATGAATGACTCTAGATGTATCATTTCTTCATCATTATCCATCTTTATCCCTTCATTCCAGATACTTAGTTTATCCTCAAATTTAGCAAACCTCTCAATGTTCTCATTAGTTCCCTACACATCAGCACTTAAGTGAGTATATTCATCATCATAATCTGACATACAGAAATTAATCATTTCTAGATCACTTGAGAGTAAAGGTGGAACAACATCTCTTGATTGGTAGGAATACTCCCCTATTTCATTTTCAAAATAATGCTAGGGTGATGCCTGATTATGTCCAGCAATAGCATGATCCTCTGTACCTTCCATTTTCAAAAATTGTTCATCAGATGACTCATATTTATCATCCAGTGTGGAGTCTGATTCTATTGACCTGTAACAATCTTGAACTTGATTATTCAATTTAAGCAAGTTAGATAGTAAATCAGCATTAACTTCCTTTTCTATGACTTCATTGGCTGCTATAATAGGAACCTCATAAATTTTGGTGCACTGTAATTCTTCCATCTGTCCACATTTCTCTTTTCCATAAAATGATTCAAGGAAAGACATTTTACTATCTTTTCCAAAAGCATTAGGATCAGCAATAAAGACCTTATCTTGACAAATGGCTTTAAAAGGTTTATACCTACACTCACCTTTACTTGTACTAGGAGGTAGAGACCTACTATCAATCCCATCATAACATGACTTAAGGAAAGATGTTCTACTATTATTCCCTACAACTCTATTACTTGTCGATATAGAAAATTTCCTTGCCAAATCATTTTCATTAAAACTTTTTAGGTCAGATCCAGAGATTTCTTCTTGACAAGTATCCTCTAATAATTCCATATTTTCATCAACTACATCAAGACCAACCTCACCTGATGCAGAGGCATCCACACTAAAACATTGACACATAGCATGGACGTCTGCAGCCCATCATCATCATCGTATTCATCCTCATCATCATCATATTTGACTTCACTGTCAGCATCATCATCATATTTCACCTGCCGACCGATATCCTCCTGCAGACAAGCCTTCGCACTTTCGCCTGTCAACAGCATCACCTTACTCGATTATCGACAGCATCATCATATTCGGCAGCATCATCATGTTCGACCAGCGCGAACATCCTCCTAACGTCCACTGTTCACTTCAGCGACAACCTCCGTCTTCACTACCTTCAGCATCATGATATTCGACATCATGATAATCAACAGGATAATGAACATCCGGTTCCTCCCATTTATCCTGATGATGACAAAACCTTAACTCCTCGCACCGTCCCCTCGATGCTTGCGTCACCCAATATCCTGATGACATAGATCCTGATGACGATGACGTCACCCACAACTTCTCAATATCCTGCCGCTCCGAAATGTCCTGATGACGTATATCATGATGATGATGACGTCATATCCTGCTGTTGGCCAAACTTAGTTTTTTTTTGGCCCGCGATCAACTTGATCTTCTTCCTTATGCCGATGCACTCCTCGGCAACTCCTGATGATGATCACCCTGACGCACTTGCACTTCATGCAATCGAAAGCATCATGCTCATCTTCACTTATCCGGATGACAATACCCAAACTGACTGCAGGATATTTGCAGAAATATCCTGATGATGCCGTCTTAACGAATTTTCAACCTTAGCGAAATTTCACTTCGCCGATCCTCCAGGGATGACCCGATCCACTCTCAGGGAGATCTTCCACACTTTATCAGCTCAACCTAGCACATACCCATGCTAGGGTCCTCAACACCTCTCGACGGTGATCCTGCACACCTGCATGCAAACAAACAAACTACAACCTAACCTACTGTACATCGCCATTCCACCGATCAGACGGATCAACCGGTGGAATGGACCAGTAAATCCATGAAACCACCCAAACCAGCAAATCGATTAAACAATGGAATCCAACCAGAGAAAGAACACAAACAGGATCACTTTATTTGATTTCAAAAGATGCAATACAATGATCAATCTCTCTCTCGGCCTCACTCTCTGCAACCTAGCTCGATCGATGATATCTATCTGTATGCAATATCAACCGATCCTCATGCTTAAATAGATTTTCCTATGAGTACTACTGACCCGACTCCAAGCGGCTGGGAACTCTCCAGGCGGCTGGGAGATCCAACCGACCCTACAGCATGACAGCTGTTCTAACAAACTAACTAAAAATAGTAAAAGCCTGGTCAGCATGATCTTATCATGATCGGCATGACCTTATTACATGCATTTGGTCTTAACAGACCTTCTTGAAAACATAAACAAGACTCAAACTAACTAACTGCCTCATGAAGGCCAGCTGTCAGGTAGGTGCTCCTGCACCATACTCCCCAACAGAAAAGAACTCATGTCCCATGAGTTTAGTATGTGGAAGTCCTCCACCTTTACACTTTGCCTTTGCAATATGCTGAACTGTTCCAGCTTTATCCTCTGCTGGCTCTTGGCTGCTCCAGGACTTCTGAACATGCCTGTCAATGTAGGCCTTTCTCTCACATACCCTGTGTTTGTCAGGTTGTCTGACCAGAACCTCTTTCTAAACTACCTCTTGAACTTCTGAAATGTTCAACTCTATCTTCCTGTCAATCTTTATAGGACAAGCAATAGTCCCAACTATGACAACATCCCTGTCATTCTTCTGAACTGATTGCTGTGTGCAAACCTGTTTCTGCACCTGCTGCTGACCCCTGTCAGTCACAACTAAAACTTTCTTCAGCTTGTTGTCTTTAACAACTCCTTTCCCTGTAGTGTCCTTAACTGCCTTTATGCCTGCTCCTCTAGGCATCTGCACAAACTCCTTCTTTCCCATTAAAATGACTTGGGCTGCCTTCTGTACTGCAGCATTTGCCTGCAATGGCATCAACTTAATAGTCTTCCCATCCTTCTTGATGGTGTAGGTATTAGCATACCCATCATACAGTACCCTCCTATCAAATTGCCATGGTCTACCCAACAATAGGTGACAACATTCCATGGGCAATATGTCACACAAAATTCTATCATGATATGCTCCAATCTGAAAATCCACATATGCCTGTTCAGAGACAAAAAGTGATTGATTATCACTCACCCAAGATGCCTTGTAAGGGTGTGGATGTGGAATCCTTTCCAAATGCAGTTTATCCACCATTTCCTGAGATACCATGTTGTCTGTTGAACCAGTATCAATGACAACCTTACATACTTTACCTTTGCTCTTACATGTGGTCTTAAAAAGAGCTCTTCTTTGCATCAGATCCTTTGATGCCTGCAAACTAATTCTCCTTAGCATCAATGATTCTCCACTCTCTGGATATCCATAATTATCAGGCTCTCTGTTTGAACTCTGCGCACTTTCTTCTACTGTCTCTTCTTGCACAAGTTGTACTCTCTTGTCATTAGTTCTATCATTTCTGGATGATGAACCTTTGTTTTCTGGACATTTGAAAGATGGATGGCCAAACTCACCACAGGTGTAACATTTTCCTGAAAATGTAGTAGAACCTCTACCACCTCCAAATCTTCCTCTATTACCTTTCCATCCACCTCTGAAATCAGACTGTCCCTGTCCTTTACCAGTGTCTTCTTGACCCTCATTGGTTTGCTTTTGTGCAGGGGCTGATCCTCTTCCCCTCATACTGTTTCCTCTTCCTCTCATGGACTTATCATGTCCTCTATTCATCTTTTCTTCAATCCTGATTGCCATTTGATAACAATCCTCCACATTCTTAGGGTTAGCTAAAACCAACTCATCCTGTATGTTAAATCTCAAACCAGCCAAGTACCTAGCCACCTTTTCTACCTCATTCTCATGATGACCAGATCTCATACTCAACTTATAAAACTCCTCAGTATATGCTTTCACATCCCTTTCCTTCTGCTTTAAAAATTGCAGCTTCTTAAACATCTGGATTTCATAATCCCTTGGCAAGAATTTACCTTTGACCCTTGCTACCATTTTATCCCATGAAGTGATCTTGGACTTCCCTTGTTTCCTTCTCTCGGATTGTACATAATCCCACCAAACCAAAGCATGACCTACTAACTTGGTTTTTGCAATCTTTACCTTCTGATCCTCAGCAACATCTTCACATTCAAAGTGATTATCAAGTGCAGCAATCCAATCCAGCAATTCATCTTCATTCAAACTTCCAGTATACTTGGAAACATCAACCTTTACCTTAGGTTTCTCACTCTGCACTGCCTTTAATAGTTTTGCAAATTTCTGGTCTTCAGCATCCAGATCTTCAGCTACCTCTTCATACTCTTCAACAGTATCTTCATCTTCTTCAGATTCACTGTCTGCCACTTCCCTCTTTTTGTTCTTTTCCAGGGCTGTAAGCCTGGCTTGAAGTGCTTCAGCAAGCTCCTTCATCTTCCTCATCTCTTTGGCATGTTTCTCCTTCATCTCCTGCAATTCCCTTGAGTCCCACTACCTTTCGGAGGCATTTTGTCAACCTCTCAATCAACACACAACACACAATCAACTCTACCTTTGCCCTTTCGGTGACAGAATCAACACACAACAGCCCAGACCTTTTGCTGAGCTCTGATACCACTATGATGCAGAGGCATCCACACTAAAACATTGACACATAGCATGGACGTCTGCAGCCCATCATCATCATCGTATTCATCCTCATCATCATCATATTTGACTTCACTGTCAGCATCATCATCATATTTCACCTGCCGACCGATATCCTCCTGTAGACAAGCCTTCGCACTTTCGCCTGTCAACAGCATCACCTTACTCGATTATCGACAGCATCATCATATTCGGCAGCATCATCATGTTCGACCAGCGCGAACATCCTCCTGACGTCCACTGTTCACTTCAGCGACAACCTCCGTCTTCACTACCTTCAGCATCATGATATTCGACATCATGATAATCAATAGGATAACGAACATCCGGTTCCTCCCATTTATCCTGATGATGACAAAACCTTAACTCCTCGCACCGTCCCCTCGATGCTTGCGTCACCCAATATCCTGATGACGTAGATCCTGATGACAATGACGTCACCCGCAACTTCTCAATATCCTGCCGCTCTGAAATGTCCTGATGACGTATATCATGATGATGATGACGTCATATCCTGCTGTTGGCCAAACTTAGTTTTTTTTCGGCCCGCAATCAACTTGATCTTCTTCCTTATGCCGATGCACTCCTCGGCAACTCCTGATGATGATCACCCTGACGCACTTGCACTTCATGCAATCGAAAGCATCATGCTCATCTTCACTTATCCGGATGACGATACCCAAACTGACTGCAGGATATTTGCAGAAATATCCTGATGATGCCGTCTTAACGAATTTTCAACCTTAGCGAAATTTCACTTTGCCGATCCTCCAGGGATGACCTGATCCACTCTCAGGGTGATCTTCCACACTTTATCAGCTCGACCTAGCACATACCCATGCTAGGGTCCTCAACACCTCTCGACGGCGATCCTGCACACCTGCATGCAAACAAACAAACTACAACCTAACCTACTGTACATCGCCATTCCACCGATCAAACGGATCAACCGGTGGAATGGACCAGTAAATCCATGAAACCACCCAAACCAGCAAATCGATTAAACAATGGAATCCAACCAGAGAAAGAACACAAACAGGATCACTTTATTTGATTTCAAAAGATGCAATACAATGATCAATCTCTCTCTCGGCCTCACTCTCTGCAACCTAGCTCGATCGATGATATCTATCTGTATGCAATATCAACCGATCCTCATGCTTAAATAGATTTTCCTACGAGTACTACTGACCCGACTCCAAGTGGCTGGGAACTCTCCAGGCGGCTGGGAGATCCAACCGACCCTACAGCATGACAGCTGTTCTAACAAACTAACTAAAAATAGTAAAAGCCTGGTCAGCATGATCTTATCATGATCGGCATGACCTTATTACATGCATTTGGTCTTAACAGACCTTCTTGAAAACATAAACAAGACTCAAACTAACTAACTGCCTCATGAAGGCCAGCTGTCAGGTAGGTGCTCCTGCACCATCACCTTTCTTTTCTTTTTCATTAAATCTACTTTGCTTATTGCCTAGAAAATGAACATGAGCTATGATTTCTTCTCTGTATTTTTTTGGATATTTATACCTTTCACTAACTTTAATCACAGCTAGACCTTGACAAAAAGGTAGATTATTTTTCTTACCATCACATGATTCCAGTAAAGAGATCTTACTATCCTTTATTTCTAGCATTGGTTCCATCTTTGCATTCTCTGAACATTTAATGACTGCTAATATTGCATCCCCCTACTGCTCCATAATCTCCTCATTTTCCTACCAACTTTCAACCTTATACACATCTGAGAGAGAGATTAGTCCTTTTAAATATAAATCTAACCTTGTAAGAAAAGCCAGACAACTAATTTTACCATGCTTTGTGGGCTTATGTATCCTACACCTTCCAAATAAGCCATAGCTAGATAAATTTTTAGGATAAAGTTGTCTATTTAAAGCTCCCTGAAATAAAGGAATGTCAACTTGAAAATTGTCCCCATATGAGTCCATTGAAATGGGACCTTGTTTTCAATCTTTTAAGTTTTTGAAATTTTATGAGATCTGACATATCTCAGAATAAAGCATTAAAACTCAGAAAATTAACCCCAAATCCAATCAGGGCCTCCTTCTAGCGCCAAGAAACTGTTGATGATTGTTCTAACACAGTCATAACAATAGTTAAAATTCACATAAAATGAACCAAAACTTACTTGAAAGATATGAAGGAATCGGTTAAGATTCACTTAATCCCAAGTTTAATATGGTCAGGTCTTGATCTATTGGGCAAATTTAGTTGGTTAATGTGAAGCTATAATGTTCAAGGGGCCTTACGTGATTTAGGGTTTCTTGTTGGTTTACTGGACTCAAACTATGCAAAAGATCATAAACGTCAGCATGTTGTTCATTCTTTTTGCATAAAAGTGTTACTGTTCCACAAAGCTTTATATTATTGTAAGCTTTCTCCTATTTAATATTTATGAAAACTATCTACTTTCAACCTAGTTATGCATGCTTTTTCAAATATGAGACAAATTTCCTTCAAATTTCTATGTTTTAAGCTAAGTATTTTCAGATGGGTTGGGAAAAGCTAGAAAGATCTAATCTAAACATCATTCATTCTACCAAAGGATCTAATTGTTTTATTATGCACTTTGTAAATCATACAGCAATTTGATCAAATCCACAGACTAAAACCTTAAATGTAAGTTCTGAGCATTTCACAAAAATACACTTAAAATTGCAAGCTCTAAGAGAAAATGTTTCAAACACAATGAAGAGCCAGAAAACACTCAGAAGATAGATGCATAATTCTAGATTCAATTGTATTAGAAACAGAGTCATATAAGATTTACAATGTCTGAATGACTCTTAGCTTCAATGATCAAATTACATAAAACTTACAAGCTTTATAGAGACAACAAGGAGGTAGGATGTTCCACACGCTCCTTGTTGCAGACATAGGTGACCTCCTTCTTCTATTCCTAAACTAAAAGGTCCCTCTATTCTAAATGCTGATAGAAATTACAACTGCTAGCTATTTCCCTAAAATCCCTGTGTGAAGTATTACAGTGTACAGAGGCACAATATACAAACTTGACTATCCTCAATACAGCTCAAAACCCTAGTTAAGCAATGGTTCAAACCTCTGGTTACAGCAATAAATGTTGGAAAACATGTCTCCAAAAATATCTCTGAGCATATCAAATTTGGGCAAAATATGCCCTTCTGGAAACCCTAGCAGCTCAATAATAACTTCTATTGTCTGCTACAATGATGTCCTCAGCTGCATTTTGTCTTCATCAATGAAGGCCCTTGACTTTTTGCACCTCATCCTTATCTTCCTCTTCTCCCGAGATCGGATCTCCTTTCCATGACGTCATCGCCATCAAGCTTCAGTTCCCTCTTCAACTGCAAACCTGCAAAAATAGACAAAAATGGATCAAAAAACTACATCACTGCTTCACCAATTTATTACCTAGTCAGAGAGTTAGGTGAGCGCAGATTGCAACAGTTACTGGCATCCTTAAACATCCTCTATAGTCGGTCTAACTCTGCATATACCCCTATCGGCACAATTTTCCAAATCAGGTGGGCTCACAAATTTCCCACTGATCTCCTTGTTCTAGCCGATGCAATCTCTATTGCTTTGTGCCTCTTCCTTAGCCAAGCCTCATGCTACCTCTGTGTGCAACTCTAATATTTCATTCACTTCAAATAGCTCCAAGACCCTCAAAAATACATCAATTTGTCTCCCACCCATTTCCGTAGGCTTAAATCCTTATGTAGATCGGACTCATCGGATAGACATAAGCCATTGGGGTGAAAACTTCATCAAAATTTGATATACCAATGCTAGGCCGATCACCACATTTCATCGCTGAAATATACAACAGTCGACGAGATAAATCCAAACTCAATCGACATTTGAAAGTCATACCGAACACTAAACCCCATCGGTGTAACCACAACCTTCGGTGCGACTAAATACAACTCAGCCGATCGTTTAACTCACAGCGAAATAGCCTTATCGGCTTGTATGTCTTCCTTCTCATTGGCCTGATATTGGCCTATCGGCCCAGGCTTCATATTTCTAGCCAATCACTTCACTTACGCTGATAACTGATGATTCAATCTTCACCTTATCCTCTTAACAGCCACGGTTTCTATCAACCTGTTGGGTCCGCGGCATGCATATAGTGCAATGTATCTTCCAACATACATTCGGACGTGACACATCGTACTAACCTAATTTTAATTTGCCTCTGAGTTCCGCGCTGTATATCGGCAATGCATGCATTGAAACATTCATACAAGGCGCAGAATGTACAAGCACTTAACTCCATCTTATAACTTTTCAATTCCGCCCAATGTATATAGCCATTGTATCTTTTGATATGCATTGTTTAAAACATACGTGGACTTAACCTTGTTTGATAAATTTTTTGTTCCGGCACTTGTATATGTGCAATGTATGTAAAAAAGAAAATATACAACCTGGATACATACAATGATTTAACCATAGTTCATAAACTTCAATTCCGCGTGATGTATAAGCCATTGCATATCGGCTTTGTATGTCGAAACATACAAAGCACAAAATATACAAAGACTTAACTCTTTTTAATTTTCTTTTGCATCCGCGGCTTGCATAATGTCTTTGTATATCCTCAATATACAAAGCACAAAATATGCAACGATTTAACCATGTTTAATGACTTTTCGAGTCCATCTGATGCATATAATGCAATGTATGCTACAAAATATACATTGCGCGAAACATACAAGCATTTCATCTTGTTTCATAACTTTTCAGGTCCGCACTTGTATATGGACGTTGCATGTTCCAAATGTATGTACTAATATACAAGTTCAAAGCATACAACAATTTAACTCCGTTACATAACATTTTGGATTCTGTGCCATGCATAAAACCAAATGCACATTTGCCTTGTATGTTTAACCTGCCAAACATACAAAGGTGAGATACATGCAATAGAATTCAAACATTTATCCATTTCGACTTAAAAGTATTCTGGGTCCACGTTGTATGTACACATAGAACCTTTATTAAAATGCATACAAGGAAAAAGACATACAATCGGCTTTGTATATGAAAGCAATATACAAAAGGGATTGTATATGCAACACGCAAGTGACCCAACATGCAAACAACCCTGTATATGAACCCGATTGCAAGCCCGATATAAAAGCAGGCTTGTACATACAAACAACAAACCCCTCCCTTGTAGATTTTACCAAAATGATCATAACTTGCAAAATATGGCAAATTTTAAGATGGTTCGAAAAGCAACCCTAGTTCATTTTTCACAAGGAATCCATCCATATTCTGCCCTGGTACTGAAAATGCATTTTTTCTGTATTTTTAACAAAGTTTGCAATTTTCTACCCTCTTTTTCCCTGTACCATCAAATAGAACAACACACACACAAGCAAAAGCAACAGCCATAGCAGGGGTCCTCATTTTGCTAAGGAGTAAAATGGGGCGTGTTGTGAACATCATAATAGTAATTTATTCAAAAACCTAGATGACAAAAATTCAATTTTGATAGGTATGTATAAAAACCACTTTTTAAAAGTCATTTTTTTACCATACCATGCACATGTATGGACAACACTTTTTGACCTAAATGAAAGTATTTTTCTAATTCCTTTTGGGAAAAAATACCTAACAACATGAAGATTATTTATTTATTTTTAAGCACTTGGTAAACTTTTTAACACATGACTAGTTACGCTGGCGCAACACGCCCTCTGACTCCACACGGACGGTGGGAGACTAGACCTCGTGACCCCTTACCTGCAACAGGAATACTTAGCCAATCGAGCCAGGGCCCCCACACTTCCTAACAACATGAAGATTGATGAGGATATTTTTTTATAATTTTTTTCTAAATATTTTGTTTCTTTAATTTTTATTGGCCCTAATTGCTATTTTTAAAAATCAACGTGTACGGACAACATAATTGGACCTAAACTAAACATTTTTTTATTTTTTTTCATTTAGTAGAGAATTGTTTGAAGATTGATGTCATATAATTTTTTTACAAAAAAATTGAGCAAAGAAAGTTATCAGAAGCAAAAAAAACATGATATTTCAAGTTTATGGACCAGTTTTCTTAGAAATTAATTAAAAAATATCAAACATAAACCAATCTTAACAAAAACTATATATTTGGAAACTAGACATCATTTTCTATAATGGGTTTTAATTTCGTAGATTAATTCAGAAAAAAAAGTTCATCAACTATATTGTCAAATTTCAACATTTCTCTTGAATTTGCTTTAGTTTTTTAGTTGTAGGTCAAAGGCTAAGGGTTAGGTTGCCAAGTCTTTCCCAAGCTTGAAATTGAGGCTGCATATGGATTGGGAATTCAAATTTTAAAAAATGTGTATGCGTTATAAAATGCACGTGTGTTCTTAAAAAAGCGCATACACGTTTCATAACGCATACGCGTTATCTATTCGGCCGTTCAAAAAAGGAAATGTGAATGTATTACATAACACATACATGTTTATAAAATAGAATGCATACACATTTTATAACACATATTCATTTGTAATATATTCATTTTTCCTCGATTTAGAAAAACCAACTAAGCACTTTTTCCTTGCAACATTCTCTTTTTGCAGTATGGACCAAAAGCACCAGTTTTTGCATATTTTATTGCATTCTTGTCTTTTACAATCTCTTAATAGGTCATATTCTATTCAAATTTTTGGAAGAGACAACTACAAATTGAATTTTCTAAAGTGGAATCAAGTACAAGGACTTTTTACAAGAAGATTTAGAAAAAGAGAGATTTTGAATGTATTCATAATGTTTTTATACTTCAAAGTTTATATAAGAAAGGATCTCCATATTATATAGTTTGATTTGAATATTTGAAGGAGGTGGCAATTAGAAAATAGGTTAAGAATCATTTGTGTTTTTATCAAGAAGGTTTGCTAATCAATGGATCAAAGCAAAGACAAAGAAAAAGATGTAGAAAGTTAATGACACCTGAAGAAATTGAAGCAAATAGAGAAATGGAGGCAAAAAGACAAAGGGATAGAAGAGAAAGAATTTGCCAAATGAAAAATTTTGAAGCATCTATTTCCATGAATGTTGAAGAGGAAACCATAAAGGGTGAGATGAATGTAGATGATGCAAATGTGGAGATGGTGAATATGGAAGAAAATGCAATTATGGAGACAAACCCAACTATGCCTTCAAGTTTAACTTTGAATGATATGGAAATATCGCGTATGCAAACAACTTCATGTATGTCTTCAAATCCACCTCCCAATGATATGGAAAATGTACGTATTGAAAAAATTTATGCAGGTATGTCTTCAAACTCAAGTCCTGATAATATTGATCTTAGTTATTTAGTTCAAGTTGGATACACCATTGATGGTATCAATAATTCTAGTTTTGAAATAATGCAAAAAAATAATAATGATGAAATCCCTCATATTGATTAAAATGAGAATGAAATCCTTTGTATGTTTCAAAATGTAAATGAACCCCCTTGCATATTCAATAAAAATGAAACCACTTGTATGAATGAAAATGAAAATATTTTTTTACAATTGAAAGAGATGTGTTAGATAACCTTCCTGGTAAAGTTTCTTGGAGATAAATGAGAACTCATAGAAATAGATTATATAAAATATTTTTTTATAGAAAGAAATTAGGATTTCAATATCAACTCATGATGCAATTGATGAAAATGTGGAAAATGCGAAAAGTGATGAAAAAATTAGGCATTTTTGTAAAACCAAAAAAGAAAAATGATTCACTAGAATAAGTCATATCTAGTGTTGCCAATGCTATTGATTCTATAGGAAAGAAAAGTCAATTTAAAGATAAGAATGTAGCTCGTCATGCTATAACAACTGCTCTAGTTAATAAATCAACTTCAAATAAAAGAATGTTAAGTAGGATTAGTAAATATATAAAAATAAATCCTAAAACATTGATAAGAGCAATTAAAAGAAGAGAAAGTATTGAAAAAGATCCAATTAATCAATGTTGGAGTTTTAGTGGTAGACTCCCAAGGTCAGATATGAAATTAACTAATGAAATCAAATCTTTAATAAAAAAATATTGGCATGATAATACAAGAGTATCACCTAATATTAGAGATGTTTTAAAATTAAGGGTGGGATCAAAAATACATGACCCTCATCCAAAGCATCTATTAGATATGACTCAAACTGAATTATATAAAAAAAATTAGATGATTCAATCTTACCAAATATTAGCATAAGTGAAAGATCATTCGAAAAATGTAAACCTTGGTATGTTAGAATGAATAAACAATGAATCTCTTGTTGTAAAACTCATGTACAATTTCGTTATTATTATGATATTTTTTGATATATGTTGTACTTTACATGCCAACCAAATTATACAGGACATTTGTGGTATTAATATGCCATCTGAAATAATCAAAGATTTTATAGCAGGTTTGTTTTGTGAACCACTTAATGGAAACTTATTTTATTTAAATGCATGTATTTCTAGACAATGCGATAGATGTGGTAATTTTTCATTGATAGGAGAATGTATGCATGAAAGTAGTTTACATGAATTTGGACAACAATTAGTGGATGTTAAAAATTTAAAAATGTTCAATATTCTTTAAAAGATGGAAAATTTAGAAAACGTTGTGAGCTAATTGTGGAAAAATTTAGTGTGCATGCATTTATTAAAGAATTTAAAGATAAGATTGTACCTAAATATATAAAACACTCTCAAAATTCTCATTGGCTTGATGGTCAATTTCTTACATGTAAAAACACATTCCCAGTTGGAACTATATTGTCAATTGTTGATTTTGCTGAAAACTTTACTCTTAGTCCACAAGAAGAAATTCAATCACAATATTATAATTCAATGCAAGTAGCCATATTTGTTCATATTGTATATAGACATGTAGATGATAGTAGAGAAGATAATAGAAAAAAATTGAGAGACTACAATTTTTATGTGAGTGATAATCGATTACATTCATCTGAGTTTGTTCAATATTGTTTTGATACATTTTATAAAAAATTAAAAGAGAGAGGAATTCAAATGAGAGAATGTAGTGCCCCTCACCTTGCCTTCTATTGGACTGATGGTTCTTCTAGTAGGATTGGATATCATGACATTGGACTCTCTGTTATTATGCTAAGTTGTTTATGGACCTATTGCTATGATGATGATTGGTGATATTGGATTACTAATATTTTATGTTTCACAATTTGATGGACATAATTGGTGTAATGGATTAATGTTACTTCTGAGTTTAAGGTGATATTTAATCATGGTTATGATACTTTAACAATAATTGTTAGACTAGATCATATTGAATTGATTATTCTACTTTCTTGTAGACAACTGAATACTTAATTGTTGATGTATTTATGTGAATAGAATAGTGTTGCATTACTCGTGTCCGAGTACCCTGCCACGTTGCAATTTCTGTTTACTGTGTGCATGACTTCATGTTTGAATATGTTTAACTTTGAGGTTTGCTGTAGGATGCAGGTACCGGGCATCGACTCCACCTGAACTAGTAGGTCTGAGCATGCCCTAGCCAATGGAATTGTTGATGGGAGTTAACATAAGGTTCTCCAGTCATCCGTCGTCCTTGTAGAGGATAAGTCTTTAGTTTTGCAGCTAGTCATTGTTCTCAGCTTCGTTTGCCTCTTAGGTTGTCGTCTTGCTTTCTCTGCATGCATGATGGTCAAGTAATTGCATGATTATGATTGGTTAATTGTGGTATTTAAATAGATAAATTTGATTAATGGTTATTAAATAGATTTATAAATAATTATTAGTAGTTATATAACAAATATATATTAAATATTAAATAAACAAAAATAAATAATAAAGGAGATAAATTAGTTATAAAGTGGCATTATAGTTGTGGAATTGTTCTATAAATAATAAAATCAACATGAAAGTGTATATTTGTGGCCCAGTAAATAAATGATTAAATAAAGTAATATATATATTTATGAATTGTTGTATATTAAATATCTGTATTAAATACTAAATTAAATAAAATAAAAGTTATAAGTTGTTATATTTTAAATGAAAGTTACCCTTGAGTAAATAAAAGAATAGGGGGTTATATTGTAATGTTATTAAATATTAAATGAAAGTAAGCGGTATTTTCGGTCTGCATTGGATCATGTGTTTATTCCCTAATGGTGGAGTACAAACAATTAGGGTAGGGAATACTATAAAATAAGCAGAGAGAAGGAGAAGATAGGGGTAGATGGGGTTACAAGTGGGGAGGAGCTGTGGGCTGAAATCAGAAGATTTTTGGAGACTAGAACTGCAAGCTGCAATCGGACAGCAACACCAACCCGGAGCCAGTCAATTAATCAGAAATCAAGTTCCATTCTCTTTAAGAGTTTTATCCTTGAAAATAAATTAAAACTGAATGTCGCATTCATGCTTTGATTGTTGAGCTTGTAAGTATTCTGAAATCACTGTGTTCATTTAGTGTATACTGCCAAACTCATTTACTTTACACTTATCAAATCAGATAAATCTATGTCCACATCCAACTTCTTGCTGTTGTGTCCATGTATAATCGAGTAATTATGCATGTAGTTCTAAATCTGTATATACTAAACCTTTTGTCAATTAATAGTAAATAATAATAGGAAATGTTATATGGGTTAAAACAAGGTTTTATTTACGCAGAAGATCTCATAAGTTTACAGAACAAATGTTCGCAATCCCAGTTACAACAGAGCAAGCTTCTTACTAATAGCCTTGAGCCTTTTGCCATAATTTGGAGCAATCCCTTGATGAGGAACAGACCACAAAGTCTCATCTGATATGTTGATCATATCCAATTCTCTCAAATTTTCTGAATTTTATTCTTGTTTTAAAGGTTTGGATTGTTAGACCTATTCCTCAAATGCCTAAGCAGGTATAGATTGGTAGAATTGTTCCTCAGCCTGACTTCTTCGAACCAATGCCCAATTGGGTAGGTCAACTGTCAAACCCTCTTGCCAGGTATACAGAGGTAAGACTATTGAATTTGAACTTTTGCCATAATTAGGTGCAATCCCCAAGGGGCAGCATCACTTGCCAGGCAGGTGCTGGCTTGCTTGTGAACTCAAACTCAAAAAATTCAATATGGCTGATGCCAATAAATTCAGTATTGAACTTTGGCGGGGGATTTAGCTTGCCAAATATCGACAATCCTAATTACACTGTGAAGAGTAAGCTTGTTAGTAGTAGTTTTGTCAGTTTCTATCATTTTGTACAGTGAGCGCTCTTCATAGATTTTCAAAGATTCTTCTGCAGGTGAAGAAAATTGGATAGCAGTAATGGCAACCACAAGGGAAATGATAAGAGTATTCGCAAGAGACAGGCTGTCTGAATTATCAGATAATTTACTTTTAACTCATATTGTGCCCACATCTTCAGAATTTGGGGATTCGTGCTTGTTATAGGTTGAAAAACTTGAATATACATGCTTCCAATCTCATGTACTTAAATATAGGAGGTTAGGGTGTCGTTTCATCATCTGTTCCAAACAATCACATCCATACAACCAGCACAGATTTAACAGGTATCTCAGTGATAAAGTTTAGGGCATCCTCAAGAAGGGCCAGCGTAGCCAAGAAGTTCAACTATGCACACATAACGGTAAACTGTAGGTGACATGGATTGAATTAGGTACAATCCTCATTCACTCAACCTGCAGCATATTCTTATTAATTTTATAGCATACGTATTTAGATGGTATCTTTACATAATCAAAACTTAGACTGTATATAAATCTCATGGTTCGATCGGAAGCTTTGAGTATACTGTAATACACAACTTTAATAGAAGCATAGCAGTGATTGATATCATTTAAGTTGTTTTAGATTTAGATAGGGGTTAAAATCGTATATACTTTATATTTATAACAGGATAGTTGGAAGTAAGGTCTTATACATATTGCTTTGAAAATGCAATAATATCTGTCAATTAATTGTATTGAATCTTCCTTAGATTCATGATTGAATGTTGTATTAGCATATACTCTTGTTATTTATTATGTTGCTTATCTTTCTTGTTGGTTAGTTATGCCATACACCTCAACCTGCCAGCTATTAAACTCGTAGGGGTTCTCTCTCCAGCAATGCCAATTTATTTTTTGTGTAACTTCCAAACATTTCATCATTAGAGTAACTTTTACTCATCAAAATTTAGTTAGGGTTAATGGTTTTGCCCTAAGGTGATTTAGATCATTTCATTTAGCTATGAGGCTTAGGTTTACTAAAGGAGTATATTCTAGATAATGATATAAATGTTATGAGCCTTATTAAATTCTTGAATCTTGAAACAAGTAATAATTCTAAATTGTAATTGATAAGGCTTTAATATTTTCAAATCTCCTTCAGTAATATTTAAGTAGAGAGCCACAGTAATGAGTGTAATGTAAATCTTTATGAATTATTATTCACTTTCTTTTAGATAGCTTGGGTAAAACATTTATAAAAAAAAAATATAGATTTGTTAGTTAATAAAACTTCCTACTTTACTACAGAAAATAATTACGAAACTATTTACCATTCTTTGATCTATGGTAATTATTATTATTATTAGAAGTATTAATAATCTGATTGCAATTCTTTTACCATTCAATTGAGTAGATAAATGTTTAAATATGTATTTTGTGTTGAATTAGGGTTTTAAAATAGTTATAAATCGGAATGGTAATTGTTAGATTGTTGAGATATTTATATTTCGAAGTGTAATTAAATTAGATAATTAGTTAATATATTATTATTATTATTATTATTTTCATTATTTCAAAAGTATAGTTGATTGCTTATAAGCCAAATAAAATTGGAAATTTATAATAATGATTGTCATCGTTAAATTGATTAAAAGATAAACATTGTGACTATATATAAATGGTTAAAGAAATTTAATTTAAATTGTCATAGTTCTTAATATGTTTTTTTCATTTTGATAAGGTAAAATAGAATAATGGGATAAGGATTAGGTATACAAATAATGTATTGAGATTTTGATTTGAAGGTATTATACAATTAGTTAAGTGTGAATTGGAATTGTTTAATGTAAGTAGAATGTATATGAATGGTCAAGTGTTAGTTGTCGAGGGTTTATTCCAGAGGCCAAAGTGGTTTGACATCATGTAACATGACGATAAGTGTCTTGTGTCAATGAAGCTATGTCACCTTTTATTGTGTATAAGGAAATTAGTTCTAGTGTTGTGAAAGAATGTAAAGATTTTGAATGTATCATGATGTGTAGAAAGGTTCTTCATGAATGTTGTGATTTAATTGTTTGGGATGTTGTGTTGGATTATTCAATGGGGAGGCATTGGTATTCATGAAGAAGTATTTTTCTTATGAGTTACTTCATTGGAAGCCATGGAAAATGTATTAAGAGTATGTCCTTGTATTTAAGTTGATATGCAAGATGGTGAATGCCTTGCATTATTATATATATATATGTTCATATTAGAATAATTGTCATGCAAGATGGTTAATGCCTTGCATGGTTCATGTATCATCGTTGTCATGATGATGTTTGTTATGTTTGTTGAGTAGGGTCTTCTGGATGTAGGTAGGGGAGTGGCTCTCAATGGGGGCCGGAGCCCAAAAGTGGCATCTAAGACAACCCATGTGGGAGTTTGATAACTCAGTGATAACCTAAATAATGAATTAGGGGGGATTGGGTAGTCAAGCACACTAAACAAGATAAGTGGATGCCTCACTCATGGCTCAAGTGCTCGTTTAGGCTTGAGATGAGATGAGAAGGCCTGGAATGGCAAGATCAACTACCTTGTCATCATGAAAGGTATGTTGATTCTGCATGAGCATTGTATGGGGGCCGGGAGTCGGGAGAGGCTACCAGGACAACCCAAGATGGGGGCCGGGGCCTAGGAAGGCTTACCAAGACAACCCATGACAAGCCATGTGATGACACTCCTCCCTACTGCAGCCTAGCATTCCCTAGTTGTACTCTCCCCATTCGTTATGTGCTTGCCTCTGGAAGTGTTGTTAAGTTGTTTGTGATATTGACTTGCGTTGTTGGAGTTATGTATTGCCTTGTACTGTATGTTGTAGTGGGAACCTTATGTTAACTCATAGCTCGGGGGGTGGACCTCAGGGTTCCACATGGTTGGGTGGAAGAGCTTTTATCCATTGGCTTTTACCTTGCCATTGTTCGTATGCAAGGATGTTGTATCTTGTGTATCAGCTGTCAAAACTTGTATCAGGTATGAAGTAAGTGATTTGTATTCATTGAATTATATTGTATGCGTTCAGAATGATCTATTGATGTTAGTTAATGATGTATGTCAGATTATGTTGTTTGATTTGTCAAGTAATGCTCCCATGATATCTTAGAGTAACAAGTTGATAGTTTAATGATGTGTAATGCTGTGTTAAACATTACTTTGTTACTTTATTCTTTTAAAAAAATTATTCCGTTTTTGCATAGCGTAGATGTGTCGTTCTCTAAGGTGTTCATGCGGGGCGTTACAGAGAACATCTCATATGGTCAGATAATTGCACAGGTCAATTCAATAATGCTAGAATATTTTATTCGTTATGTAGAGTTTATAAGGAAAATAATATCTAGCACATATGGAGTTTTTTTGAAGCTTGACATGGTAAAGGAGAACATGATGGAGTAGATGCATGTATGAAAAGAGCTCTTGTTAGAGAGAAACTAAAATTTGAGGATGCAACAAAATTCAGAGATTCACATGTAATTGTAGATTGGTGCAATGCAAAATTATCTACAAGAACAAGTGACATCTCAATAATTTGACACTTCTTTTGGTTAGTTGAAGAAAATGATATTCTTACTCAACAAAATTGTGAAACAATTAATGGATCTGTAAAATGGCATTCATTTAAGAGTTCCAATAAAAATACATCGACAATATGGACAAGGGAGCTTGCATGTTTTTGTCAATTTTGTATTACAGGTGATTGGGAGGTGTGTGAAAATATAGAATGGGTCGAAGAATAGAAATAAAGAGCCTTAACACCTATACCGACACATGATCAACATGGAATGACAATTGAAGGTAATCAACTATTTGCAATGGATGATTATGATCATGTTTCAGACCTTGTACAAGAAGGTACATAAAAATTTGAATTCAATTATATATGTATGCATTTTTATATGTGAATTAAACATATGTCACTCTTTATTGAATTAATTTATTTTTTTTGCAGGACATGTGTATGATGTTGTTGCATCTGATGGGAACGAAGAGGATACATAGTATTGGTTGGTTAGATGTGTTGAGAGAAAACATAAGTTGGTACATCCTAGAGTGGATGATGACAACTTTGAGTATCCAACTGGTTATGTGGTTGTTGTTGGCACCTGACTTTGAAAATATCTAATAAGAAAGAATGCCTTGCCTACATTTGAAGACTATGAATGACACAAGAAGATTATACATTACTCACATTTGATTTTCACAACCAATATAAAACTAGTTAGATATAAAGGGAGGCCCGCTAATAAAGTGTTATGGACACTTTCAATAGATGATCGTGAGACAATCATAGATGCATTAGGAAAAAGAGAGGATGCAGACAGTACAACGGAGTAAATAAATACATGTAAGTATATATAGTTGTATATATATTTAATTGATAGTCTATATATAGTTAAAAATTTATCACATATATATATATATATGTATATATATATATATGTATGTATATATATATATGTATGTATATATATATATTAGTCTTTAGTCATTTCCTAATTATAGTTTAAAATCATTTTTTGTTGCAGGTCTCCCAAAACTAGATGCATTACAAAAAAGAGAGGGCCCATGCATATATATTACAATGGAATTCAAATCTAGATACAGGGAACTATATATAGTTCTAAATACATTTAATTGATATTCAAAATATAAAACTAAATAATTCATTGTCATTTTATAAAAAGTTTATAATTGATTTCATATCCCCTTAATCCATTCTCTTAGGACCCCTTAAGCCCTATCCTCCTATCTACCATTAATCTATCCTCTTGCATCCCCTTATGTCACTCTCTTAATTCCCCTTAACCCATCCTCTTAGGACCCGTTAAGCCATATCCTCCTATCTACCCTTAATCCCTCCTCATATCCTAGGATTTAGGTCCTATGGTTAAGGGTTTAGGATTTCTAAGGTTCATGAGATGCTTGGAATAACTTGAATCTATTATGGGTTAAGGGTTAAGGGTTCATATCCTAGGCTTTAAGTCGTAGGGTTAAGGGTTAAGGGTTTATGGGGTTCACAAGATGGTTATAATAGCAAATCTATTATGGGTTAAGGGTTTAGGGTTCATCTCTTAACTCCCCTTAAGCCATCCTCTTAGGACCCCTTAAGCCATATCCTCTTATTTGAATCCCTTAATCCATCATCTTGCATCACCTAGGCTTTAGGTCATAGGGTTCATGACATACAAAGAATAACAAATCTGCATGGGTTAAGGTTTTAGGGTACATCTCTTAACTCCCCTTAAGCTATCCTCTTAGAATAACTAATCTATATCTAGGATTTCTAGGATTTGTAGGGTTCACGAGATGCGTAGAATGACAAATCTATATGGGTTAATGGTTTGGGATTCATATCTTAGGCTTTAGGTCCTATGGGTAAGAGTTTATGATTTCTTGAGTTCATGAGATTCTTAGAATAACTTGAATCTATTATGGGTTAAGGGTTAAGGGTTCATATTCTAGGTTTAAGGGTTGAGGGTTTATAGGGTTCACAAGATGGTTACAATGTAAATCTATTATGGGTTAAGGGTTTAGGGTTCATCTCTCAACTCCCCTTAAGCCATATCATCTTATCTAAAACCGTTAATTAATCATCTTGCATCTCCTAGGATTTAGGTCATAGGGCTCATGAGATGCAAACAATAACAAATCTATATGGGTTAAGGGTTTAGGGTTCATCTCTTAACTCCCTTTAAGCCATCCTCTTAAAATAACTAATCTGTATCTAGGATTTCTAGGGTTCTTGAGATCATTAGAATGACAAATCTATATGGGTTAAGGGTTTAGGATTCATATCGTAGGCTTTAGGTCATATGGTTAAGGGCTTAGGATTTCTAGGGTTCATGAGATGCTTAGAATAAATTGAATCTATTATGGGTTAAGGTTTAAGGGTTCATATCCTAGGCTTTATGTCCTAGGGTTAAGAGTTAAGGGTTTATAGGGTTCATAGGATGGTTAGAATAGCAAATCTATTATGGGTTAAGGGTTTAGGGTTCATATCTTAACTCCCCTTAAGCCATAACCTCTTATCTAAAACTCTTAATCCATCATCTTGCATCTCTTGGGCTTTAGGTTCTAGGGTTCATGAGATGTAAAGAATAACAAATCTATATGGGTTAAGGTTTTAGGGTACATCTCTTAACTCCCCTTAAGCCATATCCTCTTATCTGAAACCCTTAATCCATCATCTTGCATCTCCTAGGCTTTAGGTCCTAGGGTCCATGAGATGCAAAGAATAAAAAATATATATGTGTTAAGGGTTTAGGGTGCATCTCTTAACTCCCCTTAAGCCATCCTCTTAGAATAACTAATCTATATCTATGATTTCTATGATTTGTATGGTTCACGAGATGCTTGGAATGACAAATCTATATGGGTCAAGGGTTTAGGATCCATATCCTAGGCTTTAGGTCCTATGGTTAAGGGTCTAGGATTTCTAGGGTTCATGAGATGCTTAAAATAACTTGAATCTATTATAGGTTAATGTTTAAGGGTTCATATCCTAGGATTTAGGTCCTAGGGTTAAGGGTTTATAGGGTTCAAAAGATGGTTAGAATAGAAAATCTATTATGGGTTAAGGGTTTAGGGTTTGTCTCTTAGCTCCCCTTAAGCCATCATCTTAGGACCCCTTAAGCCATATCCTCTTATCTGAAACCCTTAATCCATCATCTTACATCTCCTAGGCTTTAGGTCCTAGGGTTCATGAGATGCAAAGAATAACAAATCTATATGGGTTAAGGGTTCAGGGTACATCTCTTAACTCCCTTTAAGCCATCCTCTTAAAATAACTAATATATATCTAGGATTTCTAGGATTTGTAGGGTTCATCAGATGCTTAGAATGACAAATCTATATGGGTTAAGGGCTTAGGATTCATATCCTAGGCTTTAGGTCCTATGGTTAAGGGCTTAGGATTTCTAGGGTTCATGAGATGCTTAGAATAAATTGAATCTATTATGGGTTAAGGTTTAAGGGTTCATATCCTAGGCTTTAGGTCCTAGGGTTCAGGGTTAAGGTTTATAGGGTTCACAAGATGGTTAGAATAGAAAATCAATTATGGGTTAAGGGTTTGGGGTTCATATCTTAACTCCCCTTAAGCCATCCTCTTACGACCCCTTAAGCCATAACCTCTTATCTAAAACCCTTAATCCAGCATCTTGCATCTCTTGGGCTTTAGGTTCTAGGGTTCGTGAGATGCAAAGAATAACAAATCTATATGGGTTAAGGGTTTAGGTTACATCTTTTAGCTCCCCTTAAGCCATCCTCTTAGGAACCCTTAATCCATATCCTCTTATCTAAAACCCTTAATCCATCATCTTTCATCTCCTAGTCTTTAGGTCCTAGGGTCCATGATATGCAAAGAACAAAAAATATATATTGGTTAAGGGTTTAGGGTGCATCTCGTAACTCCCCTTAAGCCATCCTCTTAGAATAACTAATCTATATCTATGATTTCTATGATTTGTAGGGTTCACGAGATGCTTAGAATGACAAATCTGTATGGGTCAAGGGTTTAGGATTCATATCATAGGCTTTAGGTCATATGGTTAAGGGTCTAGGATTTCTAGGGTTCATGAGATGCTTAGAATAACTTGAATCTATTATGGGTTAATATTTAAGGGTTCATATCCTAGACTTTAGGTCCTAGGTTTAAGGGTTTATAGGGTTCACAAGATGGTTAGAATAGAAAATCTATTATGGGTTAAGGGTTTAAGGTTTATCTCTTAGCTCCCCTTAAGCCATCATCTTAGGACCCCTTACGCCATATTTTCTTATCTGAAACCCTTAATCTATCATCTTGCATCTCTTGGGCTTTAGGTTCTAGGGTTCGTGAGATGCAAAGAATAACAAATCTATATGGGTTAAGGGTTTAGGTTACATCTTTTAGCTCCCCTTAAGCCATCCTCTTAGGAACCCTTAATCCATCATCTTTCATCTCCTAGTCTTTAGGTCCTAGGGTCCATGATATGCAAAGAATAAAAAATATATATGGGTTAAGGGTTTAGGGTACATCTCTTAACTCTCCTTAAGCCATCCTCTTAGAATAACTAATCTATATCTAGGATTTCTAGGATTTGTAGGGTTCACGAGATGCATGACTTATATAATCTATATCTAGGATATCTAGGTTTAGTATGTATTGTTCTTTTCTCATATGAATTATCTAGTTACAAGACTCATATAAAATATAGTTACTTTACTTACATCAATTATTTTTGTAGGTTCTCATCAAGTCGATCTACCATGATTGTCAATGTAAAAAAATTTCATCATATAAATTATGTAAATAACAATTTGTGGTCTTGAGCTAAAAGTGGATAAGCCTTAATTGTATTTATATGCACATATGTTTCATCATGTTATATAGTTATATTAAACATCAATATACATTATATATGTTTGTTCGATGTATGAACTTATAAATCACTTTTTATATCTTGGTCCAATTTTATCTTATACAAATTGTGTCTTATAAACCACATTTTATAAAATTGTTCAATTGTATCTTATACATTTTATACATGTCAAGTATAATTTATGGTCATTACTAGTATTAGGATAATTTAGCTTAAAGTACTTTTGCAAAGTCATCTAGTCCAGATTATTTCATAAGAAAGTGTAGATCTCTAAGTCTTATATTATAAATATCAAGTCGAAGAATTATAAATGATTGGTTTTAGATTTTTGAGAATATGATCTTCTTAGGAAGTCAACATTATATTGCAATATTGGTATTATATTGAATTTTTCTATATGTCTAAGCTAGATGTTCTTCTACCTAAGTTCTATGAAATCTTGTGTAAACCTAAGTATGAGACATTGGACCTTAGGTTTTTTCCTCCTCCTAGTAAGGGAGGAATTGTGACTTAAATCTAAGAATGGAAAAATACTAGAATTGGTGATTAGAGACTTAGAAGAAAATCATAGGATTTATAATACTTGATAAAGTGTTTAGCTTAATTGGAGAATAGGTTCAATATGATGAAAAATGTTTTAGCTATTGACTCATATTCTTCATGATTGGATCAAGAATGGATAAAATGTTTGTCCTGTTATAAACTCCTTGTTCCTTTTAAGGTTCTTTTGTAATTGAAATATATGATGTTATGGTGTCTGCAAGACTAAGAATTTGCTTAAGGGCCTATTATATGGTTTGTAGAACCTTGTTAATGAATGCATCTTTTGGATGTTGAATGATTGTTGCAATTACATAGATTTTTGTTTAGTGATTAATATTTTCTAGAATTGGAAAATAGTTAAAATTACCTGCCCTTACTTTATTATGAATATGATCTAAACTATATGGAATGTATTAATTTGTCACCTAACCATGTGATTTTATTGAAATTTGAAAGTTAATCATTGTAAGACATTTAAACTTCATTCAACAATGGCATGTTTAAAATATATATGCAATTTGATTCTAGATAAGAATTTATAGTGCATATTACTTGAAAATCAGATTATATATATGTATGTATGTATGTATGAATGTATGTATGTATGTATGTACGTACGTACATACGTACATACATACATACATACATACATACATACATACATACATACATACATACATACATACATACATACATACATACATACATACATACATACATACATACATACATACATACATACATACATACATACATACATACATATATATATATATATATATATATATATATATATATATATATATATATATAACATAACATGTATGTGATCACATTCATAAACACAATGTACATGATCATAATGTATATAATGTATGTGAAATGGTCTGTGAAATAACATGTTCAAAATGTATATGTCAAGTGGCAGACATATAAATAAAAATATCTATAGTCCATAAAATAAAACTATATGAATTATTAAATTAAGACATCTAAACTTCATTCAACAATGACATGTAAATATATATGCAATTTGATTCTAGATAAGAATTTATAGTGCATATTACTTGAATATATATATATATATATATATATATATATATATATATATATATATATTGAACACATTCATAAACACAAACATGATCATAATGTGTATAATGTATGTGAAATGGTCCATGAAATAACATGTTCAAAATGTATATGTCAAGTGGTACACATATAAATAAATCTATCTATAGTCTATAAAATAAAACTATCTAAAGTCTACCAGGACGATTGGTCAAATCAAGTCTATCGAGACCAACTGATTGAGCTGCTAATTCCTGGATATTGAAATAAAGCAAACAATAGGTTAGAAAATATTAGTGATAAAAAAATTATTTTAATTGAAGATATTCAAATAAAGAAAACAATATAGATTAGAATTTATATTAACTTGATAAAAATTTGATTTTAATAAAATATAGTAAATATAGTAAAAATGATTTTAAGTATGCATAAATTACCATATGATCATGTGAATTTACTGGCACATTTTGTTTAAGATGTGGTTTAACTATTGATTGAGGACCAACTAATTGAGCTACTAATTCTAAGATATTCAAATAAAGCAAACAAAGGGTTAGAAAATATTATTGATAAAAAATGATTTTAATTGAAGATATTCAAATAAAGCAAATAATCTAGGTTAGAAAATATTAACTCCATAAAAATTTCATTTTAACTAAATGTAGTAAATATAGTAAAAATGATTTTAAGTATGCATAAATTACCATCTGATCATGTGAATATGTTGGCACATTGTTCAATAGTTGGTATAACTGTCGATTGAGGACCAAATGATTGAGCTGCTAATTCCTGGATATTCAAATAAACCAAACAATAGGTTAGAAAATATTAGTGATAAAAAATGATTTTAATTAAATTTAAATATATATTTAAAAGACATAAAAATTATGTGTAGCCCATTGATTACCAATAGGGAATCTCCTTCGATGGCAACTTTCCGTAGCTTTAGTTTGTGACAAAGTTTTAAGTCTAAGATTAAGGCTTCCAACTCTGCTTCGTTGTTGGTTCCATCTACTAGTGGCTCGGCAAGACTACCAAATGTTTTACCATCCCAATTTCTAATGATGCAGCCAGCACCTGATTTACCAGGGTTCCCTCGTGATGCTCCATCAAAGTTTAATTTGAACCACTTGGGGTCTACGGGGGACTATTTGGAGAGTTTTCTATTAAGCACTATTTGATGTCCGCCTTCCAAACTGATAGACGGCAATTTGAGACCCTACCAGCCTTGTCTTATCTTGGCATCCTAGATTGAAAAAGCCTGCTGTGTTGAGTTACCCAGCATTGAGTTGAAGACCTCAACTATACTACTTTTGACTTTATTGAGAAATGTGGGAAGAGGAAATTCTTTGTCCTGGAAGATTCTTTTGTTTCTCTCTTTCCAGAGCTCCCAGATAAGCAATGAAGGGCAAATTGCCCAAAGTTTGTGAAACACTACTTTTTTTATTTAAATTGGGCCAACTAGATAGCTAGTCTGACAATACTGTTGGCATGGCAGATTTCCAGAGGAGTTTGTCCATTAGCCAATTCCAGCACAAGTTCGCAAAAGGGTAGCTGAGGAAAAGATGATCTCCATCCTCTGAATTTTCTTTACACAAGCAGCATCATGATGGACCCTGGATTCTGAGTTTGGCTAACCTATCAGCTATTAGGGCTCAGCCTTGTGAATCTATCCACAAGAAGACTCCTGCCTTTGGTAAACAATCAGGGTTCCAACACAGCTTCCTTGGGATTGCAGAGACTTTCTTTTGGCTGTTTGCCATCTTTTTGTATTCTTCTTTGACACTATAGACTCCGTTTGGGGCACCTATCCATCTGAGAATATCCGGGCCCTGCCTAAAGCTGATCTGTCTATTAGCTAGAGCTCTGTCAAATAATTCCACTTCTGCCTGACTTAAACTGAGATTTTGAGGACTCTTCCATTTGGCTGTTAGGAAGCCATTGTGAAAAGATAGAGTCAAATAATTTCTTACCTTATCTCCCCATGCCTGGGTTGTAATAGTTTTGACATTTGCCAATCCCACCTTATTGGCCAATTTAGGTAGTCCTTGCCAAGAGTCATCCCAAAAATTGGTTGAATCCCCACTTCTAATTTCCCAAGAAAGATGATTTGAAATGAGGTTTCTACAGCTGTGAATGAAATTCCAGATTCTGGAGCCAGAGGGTAGCTCCCTTGAACTGAAAATGCTATCTACCCCTTCATCTAAATATTTTGCTCGCACAATTCACACCCACTTAAGATCTGGGTTGGAGAAAATTGTCAAGACCAATTTGGCTCCTAGAGCTTTGTTTTAGAACAAAAGATTTTTGATTCCCAATCCGTTCCTTCGTTTAGACTCACAGATTTGCTTCCATTTTACAAGAGGATATTTGAACTGCTCAGACAACCCTTGCCATAAAAAGTTCTTCATTTTCTTATTCAATTCTTTGCTTGCTTTGCTTGACAGAGGGAAGCAAGACATTAGATAGGTAGGCAGGGCAGAGATAACTGACTTGAGTTTCGTTAACCTACCTGCCCAAGATAGCCAACTGTTTTCCCAGGAAACTGCCTTATTGCTTACTTTCTCTAATAAACTGTTCCAAGTATTACCTAGTCAAAGACCCTTGTCCAGTGGAATCCCCAAATATTTGCAAGGGAAAGATCCTTTCTTAAAGCCTAAGATCCTCAAAATCTGAGCTTCCAATCTCGCTATTGTGTTGAAGAAAAAAACTTCTAATTCTTCATAACTAACCTCTTGTCCAGAGGCAATTGTGTACTTTTGGAGGATTGTCTTAAAGCTTCAGGCCTCCCTGATTTGGGCTTTCCCAAATAGCATGGTGTCATTAGCAAATTGCTAGTGAGTTATATATGGAATGCCACTAGTGACTTGAACTCCCATGATCTCCCTTAGGTTCTAGGCTCTGGTAAGTGATCTACCAAGCGCTTCAGCCATTAATATGAAAGAAAGGGGGAGATTGGATCTCCCTATCTTAGCCCCCGAGAAACATTAAAGAAACATTCTGGGGTTCCATTCACGAGGACTGAGAATTTTGGACTTGCAATCTAGGAAAAAATCCAATCAAGCCAATTCTTATTGAAGCTGAACCCTTCCAACACTTTGAACAAAAAATGCCAGTTAACACGATCATATGCCTTTTTTATGTCTAGTTTTATTATCATTGCCTGCTTTCGCATGTTTTGGATTGAGTGAATGGCCTCCTGGGCAATAATAACTCCATCCAAGATAGATCTATTTGAGATGAACCCCATCTGCTCTTTTGAAATCAAATCTAGGAGTGTTTTTAACCTGTTTGCCATTGTTTTAGCTAAAATCTTGTAGAAGGTGTTGCAGAGAGAAATGGGCCTGAAGTCGTCCAAGAGTTCAGGCTTGTCTTTCTTTGGAATTATAGATAAAAAGGTATTATTGATCTCTTTTAGAAGCTGTCTAGAGGTCCTGGATTCCTCTAGGGCCTCCACAATGTCATTGTTGATTATGTCCCAGCATTTTTGGAAAAAACATGCTGGGAAACCATCAGGTCCTGGCGCTTTATCTAGATGAAGTTGGAAAAGTGCAGTCTTCACTTCCTCTTCTAAAAATTTGCTATTTAGCATGTCGTTTTGTTCATCAGTTATCAACTTGGGTATATAGGTCACAAGCTCTTCTTGGGCTGAGAGAAAGGATCCTTCCGGCTCATTCAAAAGGTTCTGAAAATGTTCCACTAGAGCTTGTTTGACCTCTGCCACATCCTCCACGAGTCTTCCATTTTTGTCTCTTACTCTGGAGATTCTGTTTACTTCCCTTCTTGCCTTTGTTGCATTATGAAAGTATTTTGTATTTCTGTCACCGTCAGACAACCAAACTTCTCGATATTTTTGTCTCCAAAACACTTCTTCTTTAGAAAGGATATCATTGATTTTTGCCATCAGCATTTTTGCTTGCAAGTAACTTTGGTTGTCCATTCCCTCTCTGATAATCTTTTCTGAGAGGGCTTTTAATTCTGATTCATATTACTTTTTCTCCTCAAAGATGTTTTTGAAATTGTTTTTGTTCCATAATTTTAGATTCTATTTGATTACTTTCAGCTTGACTGCAATGGTAAACATTTTGGAGCCGGCTGGCTACATTTCATTCCACCATTGTTTGATCAAATCCATAAAATCCTTGTGCTTAAACCACATATTTTCAAACTTAAAGGGGCTCCTAACTGATCCCTTTTCTCCCATAATTTCCAAGCGTACTGGATAGTGATCTGATCCTGGTAATGGTAACAACTGACTATCAAGAATAAAGGGGAAACTACTGAGATTTCCTTTAAATAGAAACCTATCCAGCTTCTCAGCTATGTTATAGAAGCCCAACCTTCTATTTGTCCAGGTGAACTACCCACCCCCCATATGGATGTCAAAAAGCTCATTTCTATCCACAAAATTCTTAAAATCAAGCTAGGACTGAAGTTTCCTTCCTACTCCCCCTTTCTTGTCACTTTCTTTTAAAATTGCATTGAAATCCCCTCCTAGAATATACACCTCAAACCCTGGGGATTTACAGACTTTGTCCAATTCACTCCAAACAATTCTTTTATGAATCTAATTATTAGGCCCATAAACATTTATCAAAAGAAAACTTAGATTGGAGGCTAGACTCCTTACCTTACAGGCTTGCCAAAATTTGCTTGAAGTCACTACTTCAACCATGACTGATTGCGGCTTCCAGAGAGTTAGCAATCCTCCTGAGACTCCTTCCACATTGACTCCACAAATATTCCAATTTCTCAATTTCAGACTGAGATTTACTCTTTCTTGTTCTCCTAACTTAGATTCTTGAATCGAATAAATGTCCAGTTGCTATGTATTCAGATGCTGCTGCAGCAGGCATCTTCTGTTAGGGGTGTTTAATCCCCTAACATTCCAAGTTATAAGTTTCATTGTTGTTCAGGAAGGGGAACGCCCTTCCCTACTTTCAATAATGTTTGGATTTTTAATTGACCTGAGCCTCCCCATCTCATTTTAGTTTTTCCTTATTTGGGATCCTACCTTTTCCTCTGTGTTCTCCACAATCTGGTAGTGTTTTTGTTGGTTCCTTAGTTCTCAGCCCGAGCTCCCCTTGTTCTATGGGGTTGTTCAAAACTTTGCTTGGAGCTTCCTCTTCAACTAAGTGAACTTCATTTCCAACCATCTCGAGTTCTTGATCTGTAAACCAATCTTCATCTTCAAAATTGTCAATGTCGATCTCTCCTTTTTTGGCTGCATTAGCAATGTCCACCAATTCATTGCCAACTCCTTCTTTTGATCAATATAAAACTACTTATTTATGAATAAAAAAAAAAGACCTAAAAATTGTATAGGAGATTTAGTATAGTTTAGGAGCTTGAATGATGTGCTCATGGTCATGACCATGATCAGGTGCCTGCCTACCACCTATAAGGATATTGCTATCATCCTGCATAAAATAATCATAGTACATGTAGTGAGTTTTTAAAGCACATGTAAATTTCAAACTTAAATAAATTTTGAAAGCATGCACCTGAGATGGCCCATGCTTAAAAGTTGATGATGACTCAGGAGTGTTCGCCACACATTGTGGTTGGTAGGTGATGGGTATCGCATGACCTCCCTACATAGATACAATATATCATAATTTCACACATGTGTACAAATTGAAAATAAATTAGATATGCACATAAATTAAAATTTTTATTGGTTTGGATTAGTAATGAGGAGATGACTGAGTGAAACTTTGCGGTTAGAGAAAGGAGCCCGCTGCGGTCTCAAGAGAGTCTTTTTGCAAATTTTCTTAAGAAAAATAGTAGTGTTTTGGAGGCTGAAGCGGAGAACGATGTATTTTCAAGGATTCCTCTTCAAGGAAGAGAAGGTTTTCAATCTAGATCTAGGAGGTTTGGGAAACCATTTAGGAATAAGAAGGGAGCAAGAGCTGTAAAACAAATCTGGGTTCCAAAGGAAAAGCCAAGGACAAAGGATCTTGTTGTGGTAAAGGAGATCAAGATTTAGCTTCCTGAAGATCTTATTCATCCTCATGTACTGGATCTAAGTCAACATGCGTTAATAGGTAAGATCTAAAATTTTTCCTCTGAAGATCATATTTTGGAATCTTGGGTAAAGGAAAACTGGAATGAAGTTTCCAATTTCTAGTTATTAGATAATGGTTTGGGCTATTTCATAGTCATTTTTTCAAATAAGGAAGCTAGAGATAATATCTTGAAAGTCAAATCATGGTTCTTTAGAGGGAGAGGAATCTACTTGCAAGAATCAACACCAAATTTTGATCCCAGAGCCAACTCAAATAATTATTTTCCTTTTTGGATTAGCTTACATAATCTACTATTGGAATATAGAGATTTGAGAGTTTTAAAATTCATTGACGAGAGAGTGGGGCTTTTTGTGAATCATGATTTACTGACTTATATAAACCCTAGTCTTCCAGTCAGAATGTGTGTGGTCATGAATACCTTTTTTTCACTTCCAAAATTGGTAATTTTGAAAACCCCAAAGAGTGTTTGGGTTCAAAACTTGGATTTTGAAGATCCTCAAACCATCCTAAATTTTAATAGTTTAAGTGAAACAGAGGAATGGGTGGTTTTGGAAAATTTAACCCTTGGTCCATTTAATCATGATAAGGATGCTCCCTCAGTTTCATTGAATGATAAGTTAGAATGTGAGAAGGAAGTTCCTTCATTAAATTTGGTAGATGAATATGATCTGGTTGTTAATAAGCAAAGAGAAAATCAAGTGGAAACTTTATCCACTAGATTAAAGAATATGGTATTGGTAGAGGTTAGTTCAATGACTAATGATTTAAATAGAGTCATGCAAGGTGATCCTGGTGTTTCACTGGTTTCTAATTTGGAGCATTCAAATGTTTCTTTGTCTTCTAAGGATGCTGGGGTCTCTTTGTCTGAAAAAAATGAGTTGTCTTTTGACTGTTTAGTTAACTCTTCTTCGGGGTTGGAAAGTAATGTTGATCCCTTTCCTTAAGAGTTGGTAGTAGTGTCTCAAGTTCAAGTTAATAATGATATAGGATCTTTGGTTGATGATCTAGAAAATTCCCATTTAGATTTTGTGTCTAAGGACTCGTAGATTTTGGAGGATGCAGAGATTGAAGGTCCACCAGTTTCATCTATTGATCAGTTTTCAGGGGAATTCACGGAGTCTTTCCCTTTAGAGAAAGTAGAAAAGTTTATTGATGAAGTTATCTTGAAAGTTGGGGAGGAGTTAATTAATAAAATAGCATATGAAGTGATTAATGAAGAAGATGTAGAAGGGAGTGATGTTCTTTCTTCTATTTCTCAAACTCCTTTGGAAAACAATGTTGGCAAGAGACACTATATGGATTCATGATTGTTGTCATTGATGGCAACAAAGTTCATCCCACACATCCACAGGACATGGTGTGTCTCTACCGGAAGTCAGAATGAAGATTGTTGTGGTTCAGTAAACAAGAATAGAGCATGTGGCAAGGTCCGACAGACAGGTCCGGATCTCTCAGAGGAAGTATCTTGGTGAAGTACAGATTTCGGGAAGTCAAGAAGACTACCTTGAGTGGTATATTCTAAGGATTTAGCCTCCGGTGATAGATGAAGAAAAAGATATGAATAGTTGAGTACTGGATACCTGAGTGACAGTGTGAATAGAGGAAGAACTGACTGACAGAACATCAAACTACTTTCCAGATGTGTTACTAATGGTGGTAAAGGTTATGAAGGCATGAATAATGTTTGGCCAACATGATTAATGATTTCTACAAGCATAAACTTGATCCACATTACTTGATGTGCAAGGATTCAGCCGACAGATCAGAATTAGTGAAAAGATTGACTATTCCGGGTGCCGACTAGAAAGGTGATGAAATTACTTGTGCGGATATATATACATGATGGATTTAGTTGTGACATGTGTTGTTGTTGTTAGTGAAGTGCGAATAAAGTAGAAGAACAGAACAGAAGTAGTAAGGAAGGTCCAGTATGTGAAAGGAAAGCAGTAAAAGAGAAGAGGAAAGATGAAGTGCAGCAGATTAGTGTACTGAGCTTAACCAGAACTGAACTCCAACATTTGTAGATGCTCCTAATCAGTTCAAGTATTGTATAACATTCTTTTTGTAGACAGTGAGTCTCTTGTAGGCAGTGTGCCTCTTGTGAGCAATGTGCTCAGGCAGTGAGCCCTAATTGGCAAGTGCCATTTTGTATTTCCTTATTCTTCTAATAGAGAATAATCTTTGGGTTAATCACCCCGTGGTTTTCTCCCTTAACAGGGTTTCCACGTCAAAAATATTGTGTCATGTGTATCTCCATTTCATGGTTATGTTTTCTTGTTTAAATTAATGATGTATTGATTAATAAGAAAGTTTAGAAAGAAGAAATAATTAGGATAACTGATTCACCCCCCCTCTCAGTTATCAACAAAAAAAAGTGGTCCAACTCCTTCTATCAAACCAAGGGGAAGGAAACCAAAGACTAAGGTTACAAAAGAAGAAATTCAAGTAGGTGTTCAGACTACTCTGGAGAAAATGTTAACAAGATCAACAATGAGGAGAGCTGGTAGCTCTCCTCAGAAATCATGAAAATTATTACATGGAATGTTAGAAGTATTAATACCCCTAATAAGAGACACCTGATAAAACACCAGTTGGATTTATCAGGTGTAGACAAAGTCTTTCTTCAATAAACTAAATCATCTTTATCATTAGCAGAGACTATCTTTAGCAAATGGAAAAAGTGGGGTTTTTTTTTCTATGGCAGATTCTCGTGCTTTAGGGGGCTTGGCCTTGTTTTGGAATAAAATTTTAGTTGATGTTCAGATTATTTCTTTAGCTTCTAATTGGCTTTTGGTGGCAATTCATTTTGGTTCAGAAATGTTTTGGATTATTAATATTTATGACCCGACCAATACTGTGGACAAAAAAAGACTTTGGGACTCGTTAAGTGTTATTTTACAAGATTTTTAGAATGAAAAATTAATCATAGGTGGGGATTTCAATGCAATTTTGAATTTGAATGAAAAATCAAGTGGTATTAGCCCTCCTTTAAAGACTATGGAAGAATTTTTAGATTTTGTTGCTGATAATGGTTTGATTGATTCTCCTCCTATTAATGGGAAATGTACTTGGTCAAATAGATAGAAAGATTTTCTTCAAATAGCTGAAAGATTGGATAGATTCCTTCTTTCTTCCCCTTGGCTTTTTCATCAGTGCTCCTTCTCTACTACTATTTTATCATTTTCAGGTTCTGATCATTTTCCTATTCAATTAAATTTGGAATTTGAGTAAGTCTCTCAAGGTCTTAAAAAACCTTTCAAGCTAGAAGCGATGTGGTTTCCTGATCTAATTTTGTTCCTTTTATAAAAACATGGTGGGAATCTTTTCCTTATATTAAGGGATCTTGTATGTTCCAAATCTATAGAAAGCTTCATCTTTTAAAAGATAAAATAAGGTCTTGGAATGTTTTTCATTTTAAAAATATTTTTCAAGAGAAAGAGATTATTTCAAATAACCTACAATTTATTAATCAACAAATCATCAGTCAAGGGTTGGATAATTAGTTGTTTGAGTTGCAAAAATCTTTACAGTCGGATTTGGAGGAAATTCTTATGAGAGAGGAGATTTTTTGGAGACAAAAATGCAAAGAAACTCGGTTACAAGTGGGTGATAGAAACACAAAAAAATTTCATGCCTCAGTGAAAATGAATAGACATGTAAATAAAATTCAGCTCATTCAAAATGAGCAAGGGGTTTTAGTGTCTGATCATGGCTCTATTCAAAAAGAGGTTGTCTCTTTCTTCTCCTCCCTTTTTTCTAAGAATAATTCCTCTTTTCTAGAAGAAATGTGTGAGTCATTATTGAATAATATCCCAAGTTTGGTAGAAGAGGAAGACAATCATATGTTGGAAGAAGTAAGAGGTGTTGTTTTCTCTTTGGATCCAGATAAAGCCCCAGGTTCGGATGGTTATACTCCCTCTTTTTCCAGAAATGTTGGGATATTATTGGTCGAGATGTCTGGATATCATTGGAAGAATCAAGGAAGAATAGTAATAGATTGAAGGAATTGAATTCTACTTTTATAGCCCTAATTCCAAAAGTCAGCTCTCTAACTTCTTCTACCCAATTTAGACCTATCTCTTTGTGTAATACTTTATATAAAATCTTTACAAAATCCATCACAATGAGATTAGCCTCTTTGATACCTAGGATATTTCTGATGAACAAGGTGGGTTTGTTCCAGGGAAGGAGACAACAGATGGAGCATTAATTGCACATGAAGTTCTCCATTCTGTTAAGGAGTTTAAGCTGCCAGCCATGATACTAAAACTAGACATGAAGAAGGCCTATGACAGAGTCTCATAGGAGTTCCTTATGAAGGTTCTTGGGAAATTTGGTTTAGCAAAAAAATGGTGTAAATGGATATGGTCCTACATTTCAAAAGTTAGATCTGTTGTTCTAGTTAATGGAAGTCCCTCTGATTTTTTCCATGTTTCTCAAGGGATTAGACAAGGGGACCCTTTGTCTCCTTATCTTTTTATTATTATGGAAGAAGCTTTCAGTCAAGAAATTATCAATCAGTGCAGGCTTTCTAATTGGAAAGGTATTGTTATTCCTCATGTTCCTTTTCCTATTTCACACACTCTTTTTGTAGATGATACCTTATTGTTTAGCTATCCTTCCTTAAGAGAGGTCAAATGCATTTAGAACACAATTTCAAATTATTGTGCAGTTTCAAATCAAGAGGTAAATTTAGAGAAATCTAAAGTATTCTTTTCCAATACCAAGGTAGATATACAAAATAAAATCATTTCTTTTCTGAAATTCAAAATAGGGTCCCTTCCTAGTTAGTAACTAGGCATTCCCTCATTTTTTGGACCAAATAGGAGGACATTCTGGGCTAAGATTTCTATGTCAATTCATAATAGAATTGCACTATAGAAGGGAAGATGGCTTACTCTGTCTGGTAGGATTACTCTTCTTAAGTCAATTTTGACTGCACTCCCAATTTATATGCTTTCAGTTTTGAAGATTCCTAAAGGAACTATAGAAGATATTCGGAAATCATTTAGATCTTTTCTTTGGAAAGGTAGTTTAGAAGGCAGCAATAAGATCCCATTGATCTCTTGGGACAAGATCAATATTCCTAGATCTTTAGGAGGAGCAGGTATTCATAATTTAGAAGCTCAAAATAAGTCTTTGGGTGCTAAGTTAGCTTGGAAGCTTTTCTCTAAACCCTAGTTAAAATGGTGTAAACTTATGCAGCATAAATATTTGGATTCTTTTTGTCCAGAAAGAATTTTAATAGTGGAGAATCCACCTAAGGGTTCTAATATGTGGAATTTTTTGGTGGCTTGTAGAGGGGTTATTCTTGCTCATCTTTCATGGAAGATTTTTAATGGTTCTAAGGCTTGTTTTTGGAAGGACTCATGGAATGGTTTTCCTCCTCTATCTCAATGTCATGGTTTGGATTAGGCTAAAGAGTTTCTTATCCAGAAGTGGGGGAGAAAGGCGAGGGACTATTTTTCTGTTATAAGGGATGGTTCCTGTTGTGATGTTCACAACACGCCCCATTATGCTCCTTAGCAAAATGGGGACCCCTGTTGATGTTTTGCTTTTTGCTTCTGCTTGTGTTTTTTCTGCTTTCTGGCGGTTTGGTAAAAATGAAGGTCAGGTGCATCATCATCATGATATTGGATAAGGTAGGTCATCATCATGAGGTCAGTTTGTCAAAGTCCATATTTTGTTTCTATGATCTCATATTTAGAAAGAGCTTGAAATTCCATGCAGGTTTGCCTTTTACTTCACTTGAAAATTTTTCCATATGTGGAAGTTATGCACGGTCAAAGTTTTGGTCAAACCTGATATTCGTAGGAGGATCATCATATTTTTATATCCTAAGTCATGTTGACAGGATCATCATGATCTTGGTCTATCACCCGATAAAAATCATGCAGTCGCAATATCCGGACGTCAATCTTAGGTGGTAGTGTCCTTTACCTGTCAAATGGCCTTAGGCGCATCGTCAGCATCATGATTTCTTTTAGGAGGGTCATATTTTATAACTTGGTTTCGCTGCATGAAGAACATCATCATCATCATATTTGAACCCCCCCGATAATATCCTGAGGTTCAAATATCATGATGATATCAACTTTAAGTCAAGGTAAGTTTCCCCGTCGAGCGGTCTTTGTATAGCGAGCATCATCATGATATATCAAATCTTATCATATCATGCTGATAGTATAAGATCACCCTGACTTAGAAAATCCACCTTCGGCATATTTGCATGCGCATGTTATAAACCTATCGCAAGGTCATCATCATGATATTTGCTGAAGTTCGAAATATGATGATGACAACTTCATATCATCCTGTTCGTTCACGAGGGTCATATTCGCTGAAATTCGCTAAGTAGTGGAGACATCATCATCATAATTTGATAAGAAGACCATCATGTTCATATCCTCCTGATCTCCGGTTAGCAAAGTATCATGCTGATCACCCTATCTATTCAGAAGAAGTCGATATTGCATTCCTCAACAGCATGATCATTTTTTTTTTACAATATCACCCTAGCGCAAATATCATGATGACCTCAACTTATCCTTGTGCTCCGAAAACAAAGTATGATGATGACGTCATCATCATATTTTATCCTGTCCTATTGTCAAGATCATCTTGATCTTGTTTGTTCACCTGATATTTCGCAAAGTCCTCCTGCCGATGAAATACAACCTTTTGCAAATATCCTAATGATCCTCATCATCATCACATTTTCCCTTCGGCAGGATTTTTCCCAAACATGATCCGGTTGGCGAAATATCATGATGACGTCATGTTATAAGTTTAACGAAGGCTCCGGATATCATGATGACATCATCCCGATCTGATAAACGAAGAAGTAAATATCCTGATGATCATCATCATCACTTTTTTTCTTCAGCAGGATATTTTCCAAAGCACGATCCGGTTCCCAAATATGATGATGACGTCTTATTCCAAGTTCGACAAAAGCCCCAAAAATGATGATGATCATCATCATCCTGATCTTTCGAGAGGGTTACCTTGGCCGCAAAAAGGGTCATATTACATTCATCATCCTGATCATGCTCCTTAGGTGACCCGATATCACAATTATCCCCTGATCTTAACTGAACATGATGATGACGTCATCCTTAGCATTTCAATGAAGCCCGAATATCATGATGACGTCACCATCATCTTTCCTTTCCTCAGCAGCATGATTATATTCATATCCTCCTATTCTTCTTCAGCATGATGATGATGATGATGTTGTTCTTTTCCCCAATATGCAGAAGCAGAATATCATGATGATGAAGTATATCGACCAACATGTTTTTTGACGCACCGATAGCAATGATCATGCCGATGGGCGGGAAATGAGGCGGTGGAGTTTTAAAGTGTTTTTCTTGGCGCCTCTGGCATTTTTCGGTCAGCGATGGTTGACCCGATGAAGTTTGAGTAGTCTGAGCGCATTTTGGACGCGTTTTAGGAGTTTTCTGGATCCGATTTCCACAATCTTGCGCAGTCACCTGGGTTTGAATGATTATTTTTATTTCATGCTATTTTTGTGATAAATGTGAAACTTATTGCTTGTCTTGTCTTGCAGGCTTGTAGTTGAGGAAGCAGCTGGAAAGTCAACACAGTGACCTCATGAAGGAGGGAAATCTGATCTCAGGAGCAAGAAGATAAAGATAAAGTACGAAAAGTCAAGGCCATTCAAGTGAAAGACAGAGTTGCAGCTGGAGGTATTACTACAACAGACAAAACAGAAGTTATTGCCCAACTGCCGGAACTTCTCAGAAGGGGCAATATTTCACCCAGATTTGACACTGCTCAGAGATATTTTTTGAGAGCTGGTTCGCCTGCATTTATTGCTGTAACCAGAGGTTTGAACCAGGGGTTCAGTTAGGTTTTTGCTATAGTGAGGACAATCAGAATGTTATATATTGTGCCTCTCTACACTGTAATACTCTACAACAAGGGCTACAACAGGGGCTACAACAGGGGCTACAACAGGGGCTACAACAGGGGCTACAATAGGGGCTACAACAGGGGCTACAACAGGGATTCTAAGAAAACACAGCGACTTAGCTTAGCATAGTTTAGTGTAGAAGAAGGAGGTCGCCTGTTTGTCTGCAGTAAGGTGCACGCGGAATGTCTGGCTGCCTTACTGTATCTGTAAAGCTTGTAAGTTCTCTGTAGTATGATCAATGAAACTAAGAGTCATTCCTACATTGTAAATCATGTATGACTATTCGTTTCTAATACAATAGAATCTGGAGTTCTGCATGTATCTTCTGAGTGTTCTCCTGCTCTTCTTTGTGTTTTGAAATATCTTCTTTGAGAGCTTGCAATTTTAAATGTATGTTTGTGAAAATGCTCAGAACTTACATTTAGGGTTTTTACTGTGGATTTGATCAAATTACTGTGGTATTTACATAGTGCATAACAGAAACAATTAGATCCTTCGGTAGATTAAATGAGGTATAGAGTAGATCTTTCTAACTTTTCCCAACCCATCTGAAATATTTAGCTGAAAACGTAGAAATCTAAAGGAGATTGTCTCAAATTTGAAGAAGCATGTATAACAGAGCTATAAGTAGACAGTTTTCATAAGCAGATAAAGAAGAAAGCTGCAAAAAAATCCAAGAAAACCCTCTGAAACCTGCAGCACAGTATCACCTTTATGCAAATGAACAGAATACTTGTTGAAATCTATGACCTCTTTGCATATTCTTAGGCCAGTAAACCACAAAACAAACCTAAACTACGTAAGGCCCCTTGAACATTACAGCTTCACATTGACCAACTGAACTTGACCAACCAAACCATTGTAGACTTGGGATTAGTTGAATCTCAAATGATTCCTTCTTATCTTTCAAGTATAGTTTTAGTTCATTATATGTGAATTTTAACTTATTGTTATGATTGCTTCAAAACAGTCATCAACAGTTTTCTGGCACTAAATAGAGGGCTAGAAGGCTGTATATTGCAATCATCAACAGTTTTTTGGCGCTAGAAGGAGGGCCTTCCTGAGTTAGGTTTCATTTCAAACTGGCTAACGACAGTAATAGAGTGACTAGGTCTAGGTCCAGTTCAGGAGATATATTTGTGCAACTACCTGATACAAGGCGAAGTAAAAGCCCTTTAATTTGGAATCCAAAGATATCGCAAGCGGGAAGTTCATCTGGAACACCTCCTGGGTCACCTTTTAACATCCGTAGTATTGTAAGTCCTGATAGATCACTGTTCAGATCTTTAAATCTTGGTTCAGGCACTCCTGGAGGTCTCAATCCTCCTCTAAATCCTAATCCACCAATCAATCCAGGTATTTCTGCAAGTTCAAGTCAAGCTCAAACACCTGCAATGGCTTATTTCGATGTCAATTCTCCCATATTCTTCAATGATTATCATGACATGCCAAAAAATCTGGAAAAGATATGTCCCAAATACCAGTTGCATCAAGGCCCAGAAGATCATATTAGAATATTTAAGGAAGCATGTTTTAGGGCTATGTTAGAGCACGAGGATGTTGTGTGTAGATTGTTTCCTTACACCTTTAATGAGCAGGCCTCTAGCTAGTACGTAAACTTACCCAATGGTTACATTTCTTCCTGGGCACTTATGGAAGAAGCATTTCTGTCAAGATTTAGAGGACCCATTGACCCTTGTGCTTTGTATCATAAACTGGCTGCTATAAAACGAGGTGAGGGAGAGCTAATTGATAATTTCAATGACAGATTTCAAAAGGCCTATTCTAGGCTAGTAGCCCCATATACCATAGATGATGCTCCCTTGTTGGCTATGTACTATGCTGCCTTGGATCCTTTAACTGCCATGTTTGTCAAAAGGAAACCTGACATAGATTCAATATCCAAAGCCTATAAAGAGGCAGCCTCAGTGAACCAAGAAATGAGACATACAACTTACAGTCCATTTGGAGGAAATTTTGGGGTGCAGAATCAGGCACACCCATGGAACGGAGTCCCTGTATAGCATGCTCCACTAATAAATCCGGTTCCTTCTTACACACCTGTGTATAATCCTACTCCAATCCAAGCTATAACTCCTTACATGGCTAGTACTTCCAATAACAGTCAAAATAATGGTCAGCCTTTCTTCCAACTTCCTAGGGATGTAACTGTGGCAAAAGCACAAGAGGATAGGGAAGAAATCAAGGAGATTACTGCACATTTGAAAAGATTAACAACCGAAGTGACGCAGCTAAGAAATGAGAACCTCTATGGAAGAAGAAACCAAAACTACAATCCACATCAAAATCCCAACCAAGGCCAAAATCAGAATTATAGTCTCAATCAAAATCAGCAGTACAATCAGAACCAAAACTACAATCAGCATCAAGGCCCCAGTCAAGGGCAACCAATGCAAAATAGGGGGCCAGTGATAGATAATAGGACCTGGGGCAATAATAACAAAAATCAGAATCAACCTAGGCCACCCAAGACATGGAACACTGGGCCCAACAACGGTACTCTGGCTTCTCCTTTTGAGAATACATATAATCATGGTGCAAAACAAATAACTAACATACAAATGGCCAATACAGCACCCAGAAATTGGTGCAGATTTCACAATACCAATGCCCATGCTGAGCACGACTGTCCACAGTTCCATTTGGCAGCTAGTATTTTCAACATAGATGTACAGCCTCCTACCTCTGAATTTCTCATTCCTAAGGGTAATGAGGTAGTACCCTCAGAATATGACACAGCATTAGTCTTAGAAACGTTTACCTTTGCAACTATAGAAGAGAAAGGGGATGAATTACTAGAGGATGAACCATACTGTTGTGAAAGTCTTTATCCCGAATCAGCCTTTGTGTTAAATGCTTTTCAGTTTCCTTTTGAATCTGAAAACGAGATATTAAATGAAACAGAGGAGGTGCAGGCCTTTCAACAGACAAATAAAAGCCACACCTACAATTTGAGGAACAACCCTAGGCTGGGAGGACCTTTCACCACTTCCACTCCCCCGAATAACATCAATACACCCCCAGATCAGAATGCTAGCAACAATCCTGCCATACTTAAAGCTAGTCAGCACACAAATAATGGAACAACAGTGCAAAAGGATCAAACAAGTAAGACAGAAGCAATAGAGACGACAAGATTAGTGAATTACTTGTCAGAGGAAATAAAGAAAATTAAAGTCAGCATACCTCTAAATGAATTATTGAAGACCCCAGGGATCAGAAATGCTTTTTTAAAATCCCTAGACACATCCATGACAAACAAGGTGTCTGCTGATATAACTGTTCCTAATAGTGATTCACCACCTAAGGAGAAGGGTAAGAAAGTTGAGCAGCCTTCCAATACAAACGTGGTAATACATGCGGATAAGAGGGATACTCAACCTTTTTTGTTAACTGTTAGGTTGTGTGGGAAGAATATACACAATTGCATGGTAGATTCTGGTGCTTCAGCCAACGTAATGCCCTTAGGAATATGTAAAACTCTCGGGCTGACTCCCACCAAATCTGCCAAGGTTGTCACGCAATTAGATAAGACCGAGGTTAGCGTGATAGGAGAACTCATGAACATACAAGTGCAGTTAGCTTCAGACCCTAGGGTAAGCCAAATCATTGACATTCAAGTAGTGGATATACCCGTAAATTATGGAATGTTGCTAAGTAGGGATTGGTCCAAGACATTAAACGGATATATGGCTACTGACTTTTCACACATGTGGTTACCATGGAGAGGCATCCCAAACCAGATCAGAATAGAGGCAGAGCCCAGAATGAGACATATGATAACAGAGTATAATCGAACTAATGAAATCTTATATGCTACTGTTGAGCCAGGTGTCTATAGAGTTACCAACAATGGGATGCAGATTGAAGAAATTATGATGTTAAACATTAGAAAGAAGTGTGTCAACAATAGAACGGCACTATTCATTGAGTCTGACGGAAATTCTTTAGATGAAGAAAACAATGCCATAGACAAATTTGGTCATGCCATTAGACGAGAGGTGGAAGAGTGCGTTACACACAATCTCCCAGTCTAATGTAAGTTATATAAAAATAAGTGTAGAGTCCATGATAGGCAACATTCTGAGGAGAGTTGTGAAATATGCAAAGACATCATTGAATATGAATACAAAAAGTGCATAGGGAGGGTAGAATCACAAGAGAAAAATGAGAATCCTGATCTGACACAGAGATATGTTCAGGATAATATAGATGCCTTGATTCCAGATTTAGAAAAAAAAATAGAAGACGAGGGTACTTATCTTTCTGAGTTGCAAACTACAAACACACATATGCAAGATAACCAAACGGAAAAACCCATGAATAAACAAGACAACACCCCACAGGCAATAAAAGGGACAAAGTATGCCAAGGTAAAAGATCAGAAAAGTAAAGATGGCATGTGGACGTTAAAATGTGATGGGTCCAAATCAAAACAGGGCGCAGGTGCAGGTATTGAACTCATAAATCCTCAAGGTAAATCACATTTGGCAGCATATAGATTACAATTTTCCTGCACCAACAATATTGCTGAATATGAGGCCCTAATTTTAGGACTTGTCATGGCCATCAAGAAAGGGGTAAAAACCATCAGAGTATTTTCAGACTCTGAATTAGTAGTCAGACAAGTGAGGAAACTATATGCCTGCAATTATAAGAAAATGATCAGTTACAGACATAGAGTATGGAATTTAATGGATTCGTTTGATGCTGTTAACATAGAGCACATTCCTAGAGAGCTGAACCACAGGCCAGATGAGTTAGCAGTTGCTGCTAGTACATTAGAACCATTGACACTGTCAGGATTAAGACGATTTGCTGTTGAGCTAGTTAACGTGCCCAGTATACCAGACAACGTTACACACTTTCAGGTATTTGGAGAGGATCAGCAAATAATTGATTTTCTGACTTGTAATGAGGCATTTGAGGCCCAAATTATTGATGAACAAGAAAGGCCTGAAGTAACATGGGACGAAGAAGATATGATCAACTTAAAGAGCAACTTCTTGCCAAAAGGAGTAATTGAATTAGAACACATCTTTGACTTCGACGGAATAATACGACAGAAAGACTTACCCAAAACAGAAGGGGGTAAGTGTGATTTACATAACTTAGGGACTGAGCTAAATCCACAAAATGTACTAATTGGGAAAGCTTGCTCTGAGAAAATCAGAAAAGAGGTTCTGGATGTTCTGAAAGAATATAAACATGTCATAGCATGGACTTATGAAGACTTGAAAACATTTGATGAGTCCATCATAACTCACGTCATACCTGTAAGAAAAGAAGTCAAACCATTCAGGCAGAAACAGAGGCCTGTAAATGCCATTCTAGAGCCTTTAATCTTTGAGGAAGTTAAAAAATTACTGTCCGCTGGAATAATTTTTCCAGTCAGACATTCTGTCTGGGTAGCTAACTTGGTACCAGTGAGGAAGAAAAACGGAGACATCAGGTTGTGCGTAGACTTTAGAAATTTAAACAAGGCTTCTGAAAAGGATAATTATCCTTTGCCCCCAATAGACGAAGTACTGCAAGCAGTAAATGGCGCAAAGATGATGTCTTTTTTAGATGGTTTTTCAGGTTATAACCAGGTCTTAATTGACAGAGAAGATAGACTAAAAACCACCTTCACTTGCAAATGGGGAAATTATGCGTATAGACGAATGCCTTTTGGTCTAATTAATGCAAGTGCCACTTTTCAGAGGGCCATGGACGTTGCTTTTCGTGGATTATCAGGTAAGTGCATTGTTGTGTATATGGACGATTTAACTGTGTATTCCAAGGATGCATCCACCCACGCTGAGGACCTCAGAAAAGTACTCCATCCATGTGAAAGGTATGGGATTTCCCTTAATCCTAAGAAGTGTATATTTGGCGTAACTGAAGGTAAATTATTAGGCCATGTCATTTCTGAAAATAGAATTTCGATTGATCCGGATAGAATAGAATCCATAAAAAATTTGCAAATACCAAACAATAGGAAAGAATTGAAATCATTTTTTGGTAAAATTAACTTTGTTCGGAAGTTTATAATAGGTTTTGCAGAGATTGTGCAGCCATTGAATGCTATGTTAAAGAAAGATGCACAGATGGAATGGACACCAGTGGCCAAAGCCGCATTTGAAGATATCAAGGAGGCAATTTCTAATGCCCCTGTATTGGCAAGTCCAGACTACACAAGCCCGTTTTACATCTACTCCTTTGCATCTTCTCATTCTGTCGCTGCTGCCTTGACACAGAAAGGTGAAAATAATGAAGAGAGGCCCATAGCATTTATGAGTGCGTCCCTGAAGGATGCACAGCTGAGATATCTAGATATCAAAAGACAGGCATTCGCATTAGTAAAGGCTGTGAAAAAGTTCAGACACTATATTTTGCGCAGCCAGATTAAAGCCATAGTACCAGACGCAGCAGTAAAAATGTTGCTGATGCAAAATGAGCCTGGAGAAAAAAGAGCTAAATGGATCACCACACTGCAAGAATTTGACATGGAGATCATTCCCGCAAAGCTAGTTAGAGGGCAGGCGCTGGTGCAGACCATAGCAAACATGGATCCAAATCTGATAAAACAGCAATACGTGTTGAATTCCCAAGACGCATCAGGCTAGTACGATGATTTAAGCACCTTCCTGATAGCTGGAAAGTACCCAAGCAAGATGAAGGCTTCTCAGAGGAGAGCTTTGAAGATTAAGGCACAGCATTATATGGTGCAAGGAGGTCTTCTATTCAGGAAGAACCATGATGGAATTTATCTGAGATGCATAAACAGAACTGAAGCTGATAAAGTGTTGACAGAACTACATGATAAGTACGGAACCGGCCATGGTTCCCATTTAGCTACAGTACACAAAATACTGAGAGCGGGCTATTACTGGCCCACTATATTCAAAGATACTAAGAGTCACATCAGAAGCTGCCACACCTGTCAGACTGCAGCAGACAAAGGAAGAAATCTGGCCAATCCACTGCAACCTGTGATCGAGTCCAAACCATTTGCACAGTGGGGCTTAGATTTTATCGGAGTCATCAATCCCCCATCTTCTGTAGGACACAAATTTATATTGACGGTAACAGACTATTGTACAAGGTGGACTGAGGCCACCTGCTGCAATTTTCCACAACTGAGGTAGTTATCAAGTTCCTTGAAGAAAACATTATCACCAGGTTTGGAACACCCTATTCATTGGTATGTGATAACGGCCCTGCTTTCTCTTCTTTAAAATTTTCTAAATGGGCATTTGAATATGGGATCATTCTAAGGTTTTCTTTAAATTATTACCCTCAAGGTAATGGACTGGCTGAATCAACAAACAAAATTTTATTAGACATCATCAAGAGGTTAATTGCCAAAAGTCCTAGAGAGTGGAATACTCTGTTAAGATATGCATTATGGGTAGACAGGACCAAGTTCAAAACAGCTTTAGGTAGCACACCTTATCACTTAGTTTATGGGACTGATCCCATACTTCCGGTTAATCTGAGAATACCAACCTGGAAGTTTGCCAATGAATATCTAGGCTTTGATAACCATAGGGAAGCCAGAATAGTGCAAATGTTACAACTAGAGGAGAAAAGAGGTCAAGCCCTCGAGAAGTTTGCCAAACACCAAGCAGTTGTTAAGAGGTGGTTTGACAAAAGGGCAAAAGTCAAAACATTTAGGATATCAGACTTAGTGTTGTGCTGGGACAAAGTACATGAAAAGAAAGGAAGCCATGGAAAATTTGATAAATTATGGCTGGGTCCATTACAAGTCTCAGAAATAATAGGAGATAACACCTTTAGACTTAAGACCTTGACTGGAGAAGATATGCCATTACCAGTTAATGGCCAACATTTGAAACACTACTTCCAGGCTTGAAGGTCAGGATGAGGTAGTCCTTTCTTTCTTAATGTAAAATGCCGTAGATAATGTACAGTTCTTCTTTTGCTGTTTTCTTCTTAGGTTAGCTGTTTGTATAGCTTGTCTTCTGTTTGCTTGTTTTTGCTTTTTGTTTCTTTCTGTTTGTACAGTTTTTTCCTTTTGTTGTGTTGTTTGTATAGCCTGTTTGTTTGGTTTGTTTGTTGTCTCCTCAGCAGGGATCTTTATTTTACTGTAGAGTATTAAGGAGCAAAACTAGCAACCATTCAAAACAGTATAAAATTTAGGATATTCAGGTTAATCATTTGCAATTTACACATAACCTCTCACTGTCATGAATGTAGAGAGTTGTTCATCTTCTGAAGTTTTGTATTCAATAAATGTGATTGAGGGTTCGAAGCAGGTTTCTCACGATGACACACCTAAAATCCTTGGGTTTGTTGAACTTACCAGTGTAGATATTAGGTGAAAAATCAGAGGTCACCCTTGCTACCATTACAATTCTCAGCTTAATTTCAGCAAGTGTCCACTCCTTGCATCATGAAGTTACAAATTGCTATATCTTATGAAATCTTTCAAAATTAGAAAACAAAAAATAAATAAATAAATAAATAAAGTGGATTATACTGAAAATCCAGATTAAGCCATCTAAGTAACTCTACCAGGGCTATGGACGCTCATTGGCAGTGGGGCTCTACTTAGGAGAATTGTAACGATAACCTTGCCGGGGCTATAGATGCTCGCTGGCAGCAAGGCTCTATCCGGTCGGCTATGAGGGAATATCCTCACCTACGTAGGCTAATGTCAGTCACTGGTTTGTTCAACCGATCTTCAAGATGAGGATAATTAATCACATGCACACAACTAAACTAAAAATGGAAATTCATGCATCTTTATTGAATACTTTGAGTCTCAAGCTGAATAGTAATTTGCAGGAAAAGATAGTTGGAAGTTATGAGTTCATTTCATCTAGTTTCCTTGAACACTCTGAATTTAATTGTTTTGTTTTGGTTGCTAGTTGTTGTGATGTTCACAACACGCCCCATTATGCTCCTTAGCAAAATGGGGACCCCTGCTGATGTTTTGCTTTTTGCTTCTGCTTGTGTTTTTTCTGCTTTCTGGCGGTTTGGTAAAAATGAAGGTCAGGTGCATCATCATCATGATATTGGATAAGGTAGGTCATCATCATGAGGTTAGTTTGTCAAAGTCCATATTTTGTTTCTATGACCTCATATTTAGAAAGAGCTTGAAATTCCATGCAGGTTTGCCTTTTACTTCACTTGAAAATTTTTCCATATGTGAAAGTTATGCACGGTCAAAGTTTTGGTCAAACCTGATATTCGCAGGAGGATCATCATATTTTTATATCCTAAGTCATGTTGACAGGATCATCATGATCTTGGTCTATCACCCGATAAAAATCATGCAGTCGCAATATCCGGACGTCAATCTTAGGTGGTAGTGTCCTTTACCTGTCAAATGGCCTTAGGCGCATTGTCAGCATCATGATTTCTTTTAGGAGGGTCATATTTTATAACTTGGTTTCGCTGCATGAAGAACATCATCATCATCATATTTGAACCCCCCCGATAATATCCTGAGGTTCAAATATCATGATGATATCAACTTTAAGTCAAGGTAAGTTTCCCCGTCGAGCGGTCTTTGTATAGCGAGCATCATCATGATATATCAAATCTTATCATATCATGCTGATAGTATAAGATCACCCTGACTTAGAAAATCCACCTTCGGCATATTTGCATGCGCATGTTATAAACCTATCGCAAGGTCATCATCATGATATTTGCTGAAGTTTGAAATATGATGATGACGACTTCATATCATCCTGTTCGTTCACGAGGGTCATATTCGCTGAAATTTGCTAAGTAGTGGAGACATCATCATCATAATTCGATAAGAAGACCATCATGTTCATATCCTCCTGATCTCCGGTTAGCGAAGTATCATGCTGATCACCCTCTCTATTCAGAAGAAGTCGATATTGCATTCCTCAACAGCATGATCATTTTTTTTTTACAATATCACCCTAGCGCAAATATCATGATGACCTCAACTTATCCTTGTGCTCCGAAAACAAAGTATGGTGATGATGTCATCATCATATTTTATCCTGTCCTATTGTCAAGATCATCATGATCTTGTTTGTTCACCTGATATTTCGCAAAGTCCTCCTGCCGATGAAATACAACCTTTTGCAAATATCCTAATGATCCTCATCATCATCACATTTTCCCTTCGGCAGGGTTTTTCCCAAACATGATCCGGTTGGCGAAATATCATGATGACGTCATGTTATAAGTTTAACAAAGGCTCCGGATATCATGATGACGTCATCCCGATCTGATAAACGAAGAAGTAAATATCCTGATGATCATCATCATCACTTTTTTTCTTCAGCAGGATATTTTCCAAAGCACGATCCGGTTCCCAAATATGATGATGACGTCTTATTCCAAGTTCGACAAAAGCCCCAAAAATGATGATGATGATCATCATCCTGATCTTTTGAGAGGGTTACCTTGGCCGCAAAAAGGGTCATATTACATTCATCATCCTGATCATGCTCCTTAGGTGACCCGATATCACAATTATCCCCTGATCTTAACTGAACATGATGATGACGTCATCCTTAGCATTTCAATGAAGCCCGAATATCATGATGACGTCACCATCATCTTTCCTTTCCTTGGCAGCATGATTATATTCATATCCTCCTATTCTTCTTCAGCATGATGATGATGATGATGTTGTTCTTTTCCCCAATATGCAGAAGCGGAATATCATGATGATGAAGTATATCGACCAACATGTTTTTTGACGCACCGACAGCGATGATCATGCCGATGGGCGGGAAATGAGGCGGTGGAGTTTTAAAGTGTTTTTTTTGGTGCCTCTGGCATTTTTCGGTCAGCGATGGTTGACCCGATGAAGTTTGAGCAGTCTGAGCGCATTTTGGACGCGTTTTAGGAGTTTTCTGGATCCGATTTCCACAATCTTGCGCAGTCACCTGGGTTTGAACGATTATTTTTATTTCATGCTATTTTTGTGATAAATGTGAAACTTATTGCTTGTCTTGTCTTGCAGGCTTGTAGTTGAGGAAGCAGCTGGAAAGTCAACACAGTGACCTCATGAAGGAGGGAAATCTGATCTCAGGAGCAAGAAGATAAGGATAAAGTGCGAAAAGTCAAGGCCATTCAAGTGAAAGACAGAGTTGCAGCTGGAGGTATTACTACAACAGACAAAATAGAAGTTATTGCCCAGCTGCCGGAACTTCTCAGAAGGGGCAATATTTTGCCCAGATTTGACACTGCTCAGAGATATTTTTTGAGAGCTGGTTCACCTGCATTTATTGCTGTAACCAGAGGTTTGAACCAGGGGTTTAGTTAGGTTTTTGCTGTAGTGAGGACAATCAGAATGTTATATATTATGCCTCTCTACACTGTAATACTCTACAACAGGGGCTACAACAGGGATTCTAAGAAAACACAGCGAGTTAGCTTAGCATAGTTTAGTGTAGAAGAAGGAGGTCACCTGTTTGTCTGCAGTAAGGTGCGCGTGGAATGTCTGGCTGCCTTACTGTATCTGTAAAGCTTGTAAGTTCTCTGTAGTATGATCAATGAAACTAAGAGTCATTCCTACATTGTAAATCATGTATGACTATTCGTTTCTAATACAATAGAATCTGGAGTTCTGCATCTATCTTCTGAGTGTTCTCCTGCTCTTCTTTGTGTTTTGAAATATCTTCTTTGAGAGCTTGCAATTTTAAATGTATGTTTGTGAAAATGCTCAGAACTTACATTTAGGGTTTTTACTGTGGATTTGATCAAATTACTGTGGTATTTACATAGTGCATAACAGAAACAATTAGATCCTTCGGTAGATTAAATGAGGTATAGAGTAGATCTTTCTAACTTTTCCCAACCCATCTGAAATATTTAGCTGAAAACGTAGAAATCTAAAGGAGATTGTCTCAAATTTGAAGAAGCATGTATAACAGAGCTATAAGTAGATAGTTTTCATAAGCAGATAAAGAAGAAAGCTGCAAAAAAATCCAAGAAAACCCTCTGAAACCTGCAGCACAGTATCACCTTTATGCAAATGAACAGAATACTTGTTGAAATCTATGACCTCTTTGCATATTCTTAGGCCAGTAAACCACAAAACAAACCTAAACTACGTAAGGCCCCTTGAACATTACAGCTTCACATTGACCAACTGAACTTGACCAACCGAACCATTGTAGACTTGGGATTAGTTGAATCTCAAATGATTCATTCTTATCTTTCAAGTATAGTTTTAGTTCATTATATGTGAATTTTAACTTATTGTTATGATTGCTTCAAAACAGTCATCAACAGTTTTCTGGCGCTAAATAGAGGGCTAGAAGGCTGTATATTGCAATCATCAACAGTTCCTTTTCCTTAGTTGTGTGGAAACATTTTTATGGGTGCGATTTTCCTCAGAAACAGAAGGTTTTACTCTCTGATCAGATCCAAAAGAGGAGGATTTGTTACTCTAAAATAGAAGATGAATTGATTTGGACCTTTTCTAATAATGGTTCTTATTTTGTCCGTGATGGGTATAGATCATTGGTCTTCAAACAGGGAAATCAGATTTTGGATTGGCCTTTTTCTCTTTGTTGGAATGTTTCTTGTCTTCCAAAAGCTAGTGCTTTTGCATGGTTGGCCCTCAAGAAGAAAATTTTGACTAGTCAAAGATTATGTAAGGTTGGAATAGCAGAGCCTTTTATATGTGTTTTTTGTGGCAAGTGTAATGAGCAACCTGATCATCTTTTTGTGCTCTATTCTTTGGCTTCATATTGTTGGTATTGGTTGTTTTCAATGCTTAATTAGTATGCTCCATTACCTAATTCTATTTTGGATTTGTTTTGTAGTTGGCCAATTCTCTATAAAGGTTCTACCATCTCTTCTATTTGGTTAGTTTCGCCTTCCATTGTGATATGGAGTTTATGGTTAGAAAGAAATCAGAGGATTTTTAGAAGAGAATTTCAAAATATTGATAGAATTTTATTAGTAATTGAGAAGACTATTTTAGAAGTTGTCATGAGCAATTTACAGAGGAAGGGTGTTTCAAATTTAAGTTTCTCCTTTTGGGATGATCAAATTTTGAAGGATTGGAAGTTCTTGAAACCTTTGCCAGATTTAAGGATTTCTCCAATTTTAAAAGTTGTTAGAAGTATTATTAAATGGAAGCTCCCTGATCTAGGCTTTGTAAAACTTAAGTCTGATGGTGCTTCGCATGGTAACCCAAGCCCTGCCTCGATTGGGGGTGCTTTAAGAAGTGCTTCAAGTGAATTATTGTTGGCTTTTTCCAGTAAAATTCCAAAGACAACAAATAACCAAGCAGAAATTATGGCTTTGGTTAAAGGTTTGAAGCTTGCAAAAAAGTTGAATATTGTTGATCTTCATATAGAAGGGGACTCTTTGATCATTATAAATGCTTTAAAAAAATGTTTCTTTAAATTGGAAGATTAATTATTCTTTACAAGTAGCATAGGATATTTTGCAAACTTTTGAAAAATTCTTTATATCACATTGTTATAGACAAGGAAACCATTTGGCAGATGCTTTAGCCAATTTAGCTTTTGATTTGGAGGAGGATCTTTTGATTTTGGATAGCGGAAACATTGGAGGTTTTCCCAATATCCAAAGCATAGTGGGGAATGAATCGAACACATGTGTGGTTTAAATGCCTCACTCTATTATTGCTATCCTTACTTTGTTTTATGTAGGTTATACGTGTGTATTAAGTGTTTAATGATGATATTTTATTTGTGATCTCCTTCTTTAGTAGGGAAATCTGTACTAAATCCTATCTCTCTGTACTTCCTATCAGTTTATGGTGGTTCCCTGTAACATGACATCACTTAAGTGATCTAGAAATAATGCTGAGTCTTTATTACTTGTTTCCTTTAGGATTATTTAACCATAGCCTTCCCCTATTTCATTCATTTATTGTTAAAGAGTGCAAGATGGAGATTCAGTTGAATCGTAGACTTCTCTTCCCTATGCATAAATGGGAGACACCCTTCTTTGGGATTATGAATGCAGAAGGTTTAGCCTTTGTGTTTGAAATTGAAAACAAAGACATTAAAGTTGTTCTTGAGGTGGTGGGGAAATACTTGTTGGACTCCCGTGTGAGATCTCTCTACCCGTCTCATATTTTGTCAATGTTCGCATCCAATGTGATGGACTTGGTTCAGGACTCTTCACTAGTAAGATAGTTAATCACCAAGTATGTTTACTATTTTCTATATTTGAAGGATTTGTTTCTTGAATCTTTTCAGAATTATGACTTGCTTAAGTCTGGTGCATTAATTGGGGGATTGTTCACTAAATGTAATATTCTCCATTCTCCTACTCATAATTGTACTTTCAATGCCTTTGGCTCAGCCATTCATCTCGAAAATGAGGATCTTCTACACATTTCTCTGCATGCTCATAGGAATGAGTTGGGGGAGTCACTGGTGAATCAGGTGGAAGAGAAATTTCATGCTTTGTTGTACTTGGTTCAGTTCCACCCTCAGATTTCTCCTCCTCCTAGGTCACAAGTTGATCTGGATGCAGCCGAGGGTAACTTTCTGTTTCAAGATTTGAATGATGCTGCTAATGGTTAAAGTGTTTGCCTGACTTCTATGTTATTAATCCTCTTATGTTACTTTTTTTAAGACCATTATTGTAAGGGCATGTATAGTCCAGTGGTGCATAGTCAAAGATGATAATGGACTTTAAATTACTTCAAGATAGTAGATATCTAGTTGACATGTTCTCCATTTCCTATTTTTTTGGAGTGCTGAAGAAGGAGCTAGTTTTGTTTGTTCTAGTGGATTCGACTGGGTTGTAAATCCTTTTTGTATTAGTGCATTCTCTCCCAATTTTGATATTACAAATCCTTTATTTGGAAAAATGTAATCATCGAGCTATAACTGGAGGTTTTCTTCCTGGTTCTTTCCTGCCGGTATGCTTTTTGAACCAGGATTTTGTAACTTTTTATTTATAATAAATATATATTATAGTGGTTTGCCACTTTTTGTTAATATATATATATTGGTTTACCTGACTGTAAGGTGTGCCCATTTCTACAACTCTCGAAAAACAAACACGATCATACTGAGAAATTTGACTCCTCTGATCATGCATCTACACTAAAGACTTCTTGAAAATTAATATTATATTATATATATATTATTTTATTTTATTATTTACATGAATTTTGCACATTTCCAACAACTTAAAGTACATGCCTTTCAAAATATGTACATACCTATGTAGGATGATCATCAGCATATAGCAATTCCATAAATGATTCCATCGTAGATACAAGTGGACCTATAGTGGATGCCTGAGTATGCCCATAAGATGAATCTCCATGCTCTCTATTGCCCACTTCATTTGCCACATGGGTAGTCTGATGAATGAGATCTCCTAATAGAGAACTCAATGCTTGGTGCAGGAGCACCAAGGATACAAGAATACTTGATTTCTCTTGCTTTGAAGTTCATTTCTGTTTTGTTACATAAGGTCCTAGAGACCATTTTCATGATGTAGTAAAACTATGGTACTATGTTGTAATAAGGACTTTGTCCCAAAATCTATTGCTGTCATAAAGAGCCTATAGAGGACAGTCATGTAATCTTCATGTTTTAAACCTTGTTAAGGTATATGCAAAGAGCCTAAGGTATGTCCAAAGAAGTCTAAGGAATGTTCAAAGCCTAATGACATTGTAAACATATTTGGAGGTTCATAATCACTAATGATTATGCAAAAAAACAAAAGATTGGTTGAAATTTGCAAATTGTCCAAAGACAGTTCAGGGAAGTTTGAGTAGTTATGGTCTCTTCCCATCAAACAAAACTACTTAAATGGGAGTTTCAAGGAGTGGACAACCATATATATCCTTGAACATATCAATTGTAACAAGGAAGAGAAGATATATACAAACAAATCATCATTTACTTGTTGTTTTTCTATTTTTTTTGCATTTTATGGAAACTCAGGCCGTACTTCTATATTGTACGAAACTGTCATGTTTGCTATGTCATTCAGGAGTGAAGTGTGGTGAAACTATTTTCCTTCAAGCATGTTTTGAATCCTTGACATTGTATATGGAGCAAGTTATAGCTAGTTGTTAGTAGACTGTTCTCTTATAACTTTGTTTTCTTGGTGGAATTCACTGTCTCAACCAGTACAAGAGGAGGTATTAAACTATTGTCATTTCTCCATGTCTTGATTGGTTAGAGAATTGAAGTGTATTGAATTTCAACATAGTTTGTTAGTTTGAAGTTGCAGTATAAGAAATTTATAAGGATTTGTTCAAAAATAGTCTTATAGAACCCTAAACAAGGGTCTTTGCCTCCAATAATGAGAAATTGACCATCCCACAATCTTCCAAGCCATAAGACCTATGGGATGGATGTTTTCAAGTGTATTTTGTGTAATTTGATTGATTGCATGGGTGGTGGAGTTGTTTTGGCCAAGGTTTGTTGAGGAAGCTTAATAAAACCAGGTATTAAGCCATTGAAGGAAGCTTTTGAGACAACAACAATAGGGAAATTGGTAACAGTCAGTCCTAATAGAAAATAAATATTGGATTCTATGGTTTTGGGATGCCATTGACATGTATGAGGGGTCAAGGGGGTTTCAAGCTACCATTTGAGGGTACTTGCTTCACAAAATAGGCCTAATTAGGGCTTAAAATGACTAGGAGGGTTATTGGTTAGGGCATACTTTCCAAAACAACCCAAACCCATTCTTGAGTATGTTGTGAGGAAGAATAAAGGGTATCTTCCAAGTGTCTAAGATTTGCATTTAGGTGTCTATGCAAGAAGATATCAGGATTGTTCACTGTTTGTAGGGCTACTAGCCATTTTTGAGGTTTGTGAAGGAAGTGTTGGTCCTATAGGTGATCTGCCTTAACCAATGGTTGGAGGGAGTCCCCTAGCATCTCAAATCAATCTTTCCATGAATAACCAAGAGTTCCTTTCTGTTGTTCCCACTTTTCCATGAAGATCCTTGTTTTTGGGCTTTAGGAATGAATAGGATGTTGTCTAGTTTGTCTATCTTCTTGTATCCAATTTGTCTCTATGCCATAGTGGTATTAGAGCCATAAAAGCTTCTATTTTTGGCTTGGTATATGTCAGCAGAGGAGAGTGAAGGAGAGGCTAGCAATATGCCTCCAAAGGGGATGACCACCGAAGTGGTCAAGAAGTTCAAGGAGATGGAAGAGACAATCAAGAGTGGAGTCAAGGAAGCACTCCAAGAAGAGTTGAAGGCATTGAGGATAGGGAAGCAGATAGATGAATGTTTAGATGAAGAGGAAGAGAAAGAGGAAGGATAACAAGAATAAGAAGAGGTAGAGGTACCGGCTGATCAAAGGCATTTCCTTGAAGCCATCAAGGGAATTGGCAAGGATTTTTCAGAGGCTAGGATGGAGATTCCCATGTTTAGTGGGAAGATGAATGATGATGAAGTCATGAAGTGGATTGAGGCTCTAAACAACTATTTGGAGTATAAAGAAGTTCTTGGAAGTAAGAGGGTTAAGTTTGCAAAAACTAAACTCAAAGGTGCTGCCCTTACATTGTGGAATTACACCCAAGGAGAGAGGGTAAAGAATGGGAAGAGCATGATCTCTTCATAGAGCATAATGTTGGAGAGGATCAAGTCCCAATTCCTTCCATTAGACTATGATGTGCAGATCTACAAGAGGATGCAAAATCTCAAGCAAAGAGATTTGGATGTGGCTACTTACACCAAGGAGTTTCAAAAATACACTCTTCGTTGTGGGTACATGGAGGATGAAAAAGCCAAGGTGGCAAGGAATCTAAATGGTTCAATATTCAAGATGAAATCAATTTATTGACCCCTAAAACCATGGAGAAGTACTTTCAAGTGGCACTAAGGGCTAAAGAGAAGTTGACGAGGAAAGGTGAGCAGCAAAGTAGAGGAAGAGGTGGCAGAAATTTCAGAGGTAGGGGCAGTTTTAGGGGCAGGAAATCAGTCCCAAAGAAGCCAAGGGGAATCTAGTTCCCAAGAGAAAAGTGGAGAATCTGGTTCTAGAGGAGGCTTTAGAGGAAGAAGGCCTAATGGGAGAGGTAGATTTGGTGGACTAGGAAGAGGTCCTAATGTCTTCACAGGAAGGTGCTACAATTGCAACCAAGTGGGACATCCAGCCTTCAAGTGTCCTGAAAAGCAAGCCTCAAGCTCTCATGGAGGAGAGAGAAGGAACCAATTGATCCAAGAGGAATATTCCCAAAGTGTCAACTCTCCAATTGGAAGTGCAGCCCTGGTCCATGAAGGAGAAAGTTTGATGATGAGAAGAACCATGTTGAAGGTGCCTCAAACTCAAGAACCCCCTCAAAGGAAGACTTTGTTCAAGACAACATGCAATGCCTATGGTAAGATTTGCAAGGCAATTGTTGATTAAGGCTCAACTAAAAATTTGGTTTCCATTGAAATGGTAGACAAATTGAAATTGAAAAGGCTTCCTCATGTTAGTTCTTATAAAATATCATGGTTGAATAAAGGGCAACAAGTTTTGGTAGATGAACAATCGTGGGTCAAATTTGAGATAGGAGAATATAAGGACAAAATTTTATGTGATGTGATTCCTATGGATGCTTGTCATTTGTTGTTAGGACATCCATGGCAATATGATGTTCAATCACAACATGATGGTAAAACTAATTCTTTCATCATAACTAAGAATGGTAGAAAGTATAGAATGGATCCATTGCCTGATGAACATGTAAAAAATAATGTTGGGTCAAGTGTCATGATTGTGAATGGTAAAGAATTTCTAGATCCCCTTAAGGAGGAAGGAACCCAAGGGTATGCTCTAATTTTGAAGCCTAAAAACAGTCCTAGTTTGCATGATCCTTGTAAGGAAGAAGTTCCCTATGAGGTGCAACAATTGCTAGAGAAGTATAAGGGGATTATGGTAGAAGAAATGCCTAATGAGTTGCCACCTATTAGGGACATAAGCCACCAAATTGACTTCATACCAGGATCTAATTTGCCAAACAAAGAAGCCTACAAGATGACACCTTCACAAAATGAAGAGATTTCCAAGCAAGTGCAAGAATTGTTGGATAAGGAATTGGTGAGAAAGAGCCTTAGCCCATGTGTTGTCCCAATAGTCCTAGCCCCTAAAAAGGATGGTAAATAGAGGTTGTGCATGAATTCAAGAGCCATCAACAAGATTACCATAAGATATAGGTTCCTTATACCAAGAATTGAGGACCTAATGGACTGTTTGGGAGGGGCTAGATACTTTTCCAAGATAGACCTTAAGAGTGGGTATCATCAATTTAGAATCAAACAAGGGGATGAATGGAAGAAAGCATTCAAAACAAATGAGGGTTTTTATGAGTGGTTGGTGATGCCATTTGGTCTATCTAATGCTCCAAGTACTTTCATACATCTCATGAATGAAGTGTTGAAGGATTTCATTGGCAAATTTGTTGTGGTATATTTGGATGACATTCTTGTTTTCAGCCAGACTAAGGAGGAGCATTTGCAACATTTGGATCAGGTTTTGAGGAAGTTGCATGATTAACAATTGATGATCAACATGGAAAAGAGTATCTTCATGAAGGAAGAACTCATCTATCTTGGTTTTGTGATTTCACAAGGTAGTTTGAAGATGGATCCAACTAAGGTAGAAGCCATTTTGTCATGGCCAACTCTAAAAATAGCAGGTGATGTGAAAAGTTTTCATGGTTTGGCAACATTTTATAGGAAATTTATAAGGGGTTTTAGTCATCTTTGTGCACCAGTTTTGGATACCATCAAAGGGGGGCAGAAATGTAAGTTTTTGTGGACAAAGGCAGCCAATGATTCTTTTGAAATTCTAAAACAAAAGGTAGCACAATAGCCCATACTTGTTTTGCCCGACTTTAATAAGTTTTTTGTGGTAGAATGTGATGCTAGTAATCTTGCTATAGGGGCTGTCCTAAGTCAAGAGGGCAGGCTTGTTGCTTTCTTTAGTGAAAAAATGAATGATGCTAAGAGAAAGTACTATACTTATGATTTGGAATTGTATGCAATGGTGCAAGCTTTGAAAAAATGGAGGCAATATCTTTTGCCAAAAGAATTTATTGTTTATACTGAAAACCATGCACTTAGTTTTCTAAATTCTCTGGACAAACTCAATCATAGGCATATGAACTAGGTTGAACAACTCTAAGCCTATACTTTTTCAATCAAACATAAGAAGGGGCAAGCTAATAAAGTGGCAGATGCATTGAGTAGAAGAGTGTGTATGGTTCAAGAAATTCAATTGTAAAGTGTAGGAGTTGATGCTCTCAAACACATGTATCAGGATGATGAAGATTTTAAGGAGGTATATGATGTTTATTCACAATTTTCAGACTCTTATCATTCTGATTTTTCTGAGTTTTTGTTGTAGCAGGGGTTGTTGTTGAAAGGCAACCAACTATGTATTCCTAAATGTTCCATGAGGGAGAACATTATAAAGGAAAAACATTGTGGTGGACTTGGAGGTCATTTTGGATTGGATAAAACATTGGAACAGGTGAAGAGGTATTATTTTTGACCTAAAATGCAATCAGATATCAGAAATTTGTTGAATGTTGTAGTATTTGTCAAAGGGCAAAGGGTACTTCATCTAATGCTGGTCTATATCAGCCACTTCCTATTCCTAATAGGCCATGGGAAACTATTAGCATGGATTTTGTGTTGGGTCTTCCTAGGACTCAAAGAGGCTTTGATAGTATATTTGTTGTGGTGGATAGACTCAGTAAGATGACTTATTTCTTGCCATGTAAATGCACTAATGATGCTTCTCACATTGTTGGTTTGTTCTTCAAAGAAATTGTTAGGATCCATGGTTTACCTCTTAACATTGTGACTGACAGGGATCCAAAGTTTGTAGGCCATTTTTGGCGCACTTTGTGGAAGAAGTTGGGCACTCAATTATCCTTTACTTCAGCCTATCACCCTCAGACTGATGGGCAAACTAAGGTCGTGAATAGGTCCTTGGGAAATCTTCTCAGGTGTCTTACCAAGTAGCATGGAGAGGCATGGGATATGATCATCCCTCAAGCAAAGTTTTCCTATAATGATTCCACTAATAGAAGCACAGGAAGGATCCATTTGCGATTGTTTATGGCCTTCATCCAAGAGGTATTCTTGAATTGAGAGATCTCCACGGATTGGAAAGGAAAAGTGCTGAAGGTGAGGACTTTGCATTGGCCATGAAGGACATTAATGATAATGTCAAGGAAACTCTTCAAAAGAACAATGACAAGTACAAGGAGAAAGCCAATGAGAGAAGGAGAGATGTACAATACAAGGTTGGGGATTTGTTCATGGCACATTTGAAGAGGGAAAGACTTCCTAAGGGGCAGCCAACCAAACTCCTCATGAAGAAGATAGGACCATGCCAAATTGTGCACAAGTTTGGGCCCAATGCCTATGAGATTGAACTTCCTCAAGGCTTGGCCATATCTCCTATCTTCAATGTTTCAGATTTGTTCCCTTCCAAAGGTGATTCTAATGCAGATTCAGAGGTAGATATGATAGCAGTAGGAGATGAAGATTGGGTCAAAGGTCTTCCACCCAATCAACCATTGAAGTTGGAATGCATTCTTGACATCAAGGTCTTGAAGAAGACAAGGAAGAAGACATACAAGCAATTTATTGTCAAGTGGAGTGGCTTGCCTATTGAAGATACCAGTTGGATGACTGAAGAAGACATCTTGAAACATGGTGTCAACATTGCTGATCTACTTCCTCAAGAGACTTGAATTCTCTTTCCACCCAAGGAGTATGGTGCAGGAGCACCAAGGATACAAGAAGACTTGATTTCTCTTGCTTTGAAGTTCATTTTTGTTTTGTTTCATAATTTCCTAGAGACCATTTTCATGATGTAGTAAAACTATGGTACTATGTTGTAATAAGGACTTTGTCCCAAAATCTATTGCTATCATAAAGAGCCTATAGAGGACAGTCATGTAATCTTCATGTTTTAAACCTTGTTAAGGCATATGCAAAGAGCCTAAGGTATGTACAAAGAAGTCTAAGGAATGTTCAAAGCCTAATGACATTATAAACATGTTTGGAGGTTCATAATCACTAATGCTTATGCAAACAAACAAAAGATTGGTTAAAATTTGTAAACTATCCAAAGACAGTTCAGGGAAGTTCGAGTAGTTATGGTCTCTTCCCATCAACCAAAACTACTTCAATGGGAGTTTCATGGAATGGACAACCATATATATCCTTTAACATATCAAGTGTAACAAGGAAGAGAAGATATATAGAAACAAATCATCATTTACTTGTTGTTTTTCTATTTTTTTTGCATTTTCTGGAAACTCAGGCTGTACTTCTCCATTGTACGGAACTGTCATGTTTGCTATGTCATTCAGGGGTGAAGTGTGGTGAAACTATTTTCCTTCAAGCATGTTTTGAATCCTTGACATTGTATATGGAGAAAGTTATAGCCGGTTGTTAGTAGACTACTCTCTTATAACTCTGTTTTCTTGGTGGAATTCGTTCTCTCAGGCCGTACAAGAGGAGGTATTAAACTGTTGTCATTTCTCCATGTCTTGATTGGTTAGATAATTGAAGTGTCTTCCATTTGAACATAGTTTGGTAGTTTGAAGTTGCAGTATAAGAAAGTTATAAGGATTTGTTAAAAAATAGTCCCATAGAACCCTAAACAAGGGTCTTTGCCTCCAATAATGAGAAATTGACCATCCAACGGTCTTCCAAGCCATAAGACCTGTGGGATGGATGTGTTCAAGTTTATTTTGTGTACTTTGATTGATTGCAAGGGTGGTGGAGTTATTTTGGCCAAGGTTTGTTGAGGAGGTTTAATAAAACCATGTATTAAGCCATTGAAGGAAGCTTGTGAGACAACAACAATAGGGAAATTGGTAACAGTCAGTCCTAACAGCAAATAAATATTGGATTCTATAGTTTTGGGATGCCATTGACATGTATGAGGGGTCAAGGGGGTTTGAAGCTACCATTTGAGGGTACTTACTTCACAAAATAGGCCTAATTAGGGCTTAAAACCACTAGGAGGGTTATTGGTTAGTGCATAATTTCCAAAACAACCCAAACCCATTCCTGAGTATGTTGTGAGGAAGCATAAAGGGTATCTTCCAAGTGTTTTAGATTTGCATTTGGGTGTTTGTGCAATAAGAAATCAGGACTGTTCACTGTTTGTAGGGCTACTAGCCATTTTTGAGGTTTGTGAAGGAAGTGTTGGTCCTGTAGGTGATCTGCCTTAACCAATGGTTGGAGTGAGTCCCCTAGCATCCCAAATCAATCTTTCCATGAAGAACCAAGATTTCCTTTCTATTTTTCCCACTTATCCATGAAGATCCTTGTTTTTGGGCTTTGGGAGTGAATAGGACCTTGTCTAGTTTGACCATCTTCTTGTATCCAATTTGCCTCTACACCAATGCTCCTAATGTGGACAATATCATGTGCTACTGATATGTAGCAGGAATACTAGGAGCTAGAGAAGCAACAATCTATGGAATCAGAGCACGTCGCTGAGGATCAACACGTGCTCCTAATCTATTTTGGTGCATCCCATGACCAACTCCCTAAAATGACCTCATATCAATATAGTTGGGTTTTTTACTCATCTCAAACTTAGCCCATAACTTTCTCAAAAAATAAAGGGGCACCACACAATTTCCATGTGGTGGAGTATCAAAGACCATCCACTATTTATCCCAAAGATGTGCACCTATTTATGGGTGCCTACACCATTTAATTGAAAGTCATTTTTTATTGGATGGATTTGGTTCGCTTGTATTGGTGTTAAAGAAATGTGTACAAATTGCTTCTTTGGTAATATGAAGGTCATGGATTTCCTTATAACACAACCCTCCTACATAAAATTGTCTTTTCTCTTCTCTCCATCAATGGAAACTAACTAGGTCCACATCGATGGATTGAATAGAGTCGACAATAGTTTGCATTGAAGATGCAAATCATGCTACATGGGGGGTAAGGTTGGGCTCATTTTTTATCAAATTTATATTTTCTTGAATGACATTTAGGTTTACATTTATGCTCTCTTGTAACTGATTCTGATCAATTTGAGGATGTGGGGAGTTAGGAGGTGGAGGGTTAGGAGGTGGAGAGGGTGGAGGCATGCAGTTTTGTGGTGGTGATCCTTTATGTGGAGGTGATGGTCTAGATAAGGGGTTTTCAGGATGGTCAATATGTATGAAATCCTCTATAAAAAACTCATCGACTGCAGCTATATTTGGCTTCATGTGATGAAAGGGCAACTGCATGTTAAACAATATATATATATATATATATATATATATATATATCAACACTAATTAAATAATGTACACAATTTGAACTAAAAATCACATTGAACATAGACAAATTCAAAATACATGCCATTTGAAGACACATTCAATTTAAACATTAAAAAATGCATAGCATGAAAATTTAGACTAATTTATGTCGTAGAAAATACAAACAATTCGAGCCTCCCCTTCACCCCATATTTTTTGCTAATCACTTTGAAAAGGTCTTGAATGAAAATTAAAACACACATTTTTCTATATCGAGCATTTATATCAATCCAAAGAGTTAGAACTAGAACCTAAATATTGAATGACAAGTAAACATTTTATAAATTTTAATATGAGTATCAAAATACATTCAACCTATTTGAATGATTATCATGTCCATCCATACACTAATTCCTAGGTTATCATTGTTTACTATGATCTACCTTGTCTTCTATCCTAGTTTGGGTCCATGCTTAGAAGGTTGACCTCATGAGCGTAACACTGTTCCACCCAACATCAAATTTAGAAATTCAAATTTGGCCAAGTCAACCCCCCTTTACCTAGGACTTATTCATTGTCTTCAATCATGTTTTCTATTAGAGGATTAGTTAAGAAAAAGTGTCCTCATGGCTTTAATCATACAACCTAGTAAATATATTTATAAATATCATTTGTCCCCTAGCTAATAGAAGGAGCATAGAAGAGCAATTTGGATCAGGCATGTAGAAGGGTAGAAGTTTGTTTGAGCATAGGAATAAGTTTGTGAAAGTAGGAAGTTCATTCATAGTTTTAATTTTATACCTACCTATTAATTTGTTCTCTATTAGAGTATAAAGTAGGCATTTAACAAATAGCCTTCAAATTAGACTAGGAGATCACATTTCTCAAAGCTAAACATCAACACATCAAAGACCCTTGTCAATTATATTCATCATTTAGTGATACAACTAAGCATGAATCTTGTCCTTATTTATTTTGTAATTATAACATTGACCAATTGTAAATTCTATACAATGTTAGTTATTCATGTTCATTTAGGATACCTATTTTCTTACGTGTACCCATTCTATTAAATTTTCCTAGAAGTTAACCATATGGAATCTCTATTTTCATTTTCATTAAATGGTAAACCTAACTGATTTTACATGACATAGTTTTTTTCCTAATGTTTATTATTGATATTAGGGATTTCAAATCTACATTTATCTCTGAATACATCATACTATCATATCTAACTTATTTAAGAATTGTGATAATTATTAATTATATACCTACTTAATTATAGGCCCAAAGAAGGGTTTTGTGGTTTAGGGTTTTAGTTTTAGGTATTGTGGTTTAAGTTTCAGGTTTTAGGGTTTGCGGTTTGCGGTTTTAGGTTTAGGTTTTAGGGTTTTGGTCCTAGTGTTAAGGGTTAAGGGTTTTAGGTTTAGGTTTTAGGGTTTAGGTCCTGGGGTTAAGCATTAAGGGTTTTAGTTTTTAGGTCTAAGTTTTCTAGAACCTAGGGTTCAGGGTTTTGATTTGTAACTCTAGGCTTTGTGTGGTTTACCTGGTTAGATTAGTTAAATTAGTTATCAATTTTATGGATTTCAATTTCAAATTTATGGTTTCTCATTTGCATGATGATTTTATTTCCAAATACACTTTAAAAACTATAAATTAAACAAGCTACTCACAAACAAAATAAACAAATAGTAAACTACAATTACAAGTAAAAAATGCAACATATAAGAGAAAAAAACTGTAGAATTTAACCAACTTGGAGGTCACGAAGTTCACTTGCGTTGACAGGAGGAGGTGGCAACAAAATTTGGGATGGTAAAGGGCCTAAAGAAAGCATACACAAATTTTTCTATCATTGTTCCTCTCCTAAAAGCTCGCTAGAAGAAATGAAATGACAAGCGTTTATTTAAAAAATTAAATACTTTTTAGAAACACGTATGCGTTATAATGTATACATGTTTTATAATGCATACACATTTTATAATGCGTACATGTTAGATAACATGTATGCATTTCTTATTGCGTACCTAAATCATAACTCATAGGCATTTTGATTTAGGCTCAGGTACTCATACCAAAACATGTATGCATTTTTCAATAACGCATATGCGTTTCCTGCAATTTTTTTGAGTTGAAACTTCCCCTCTTCATGGACACAACTTCTTGCTTTTACCCAACTGATTCACCAAAAGAGAAATTATACACAAGTCATTACATGAAATAACTATTTATATTCAAAAGTGAAGTGTTTATATGGTCCCACACAAGCCATGGGAGTAACTGTATATGATTTAATGCACAACAATAAGTACAACTGAAGTAAATGAAAGCATATAAAGTAAAGATGTGACTAGTCATTGCCTGAGTGAATGATGAATCCCGTTGTTTGCACCAGCATCTCTTGTTGTCCTAGTGGTATCTCTAATTGAGCCTACAGAAGGAAGTAAAATGTGATGCTAGAGCTCAAGGTTTCGTCTCTACTTCAATATGTATTAACTCAAAATGTACTTATTATTTTACATCTGATCAACAAAATGGAACAGATAAATAGAGAATTAGATACATAAGATGAAGTACTAAGGAAAAAATCTAATTGAACAATCAAAAGAGAGGCTTTAGCCTCAATGTTTTGTCTAACTTGTTTGTTCATTGTGTAGGTACATGTACATCAAGATCATTCATTAATTTCATGTCACTTGTTACAACAACCATAATATTATCAAAGTAACCAAGGGCAGTCATAGACCATGCCAATCAAAGAGAATAGTCAACATATGTAGCAATCAAATAAAATCAACAAGCACAGTCAAAGGTGTAGCAACAGTCATGAAGATGCCTAAAAGAATAGCTGAGGCAAGAGGATTGTCATCATGAAAAAGGGCTCTCAAGGAGCAGTCTATCTAAGTCACAATAGAATAGTCAATAAAGCAACACAATTTTGAAGGCTTGAGACAACACATAAATTACTAAGGAAGGTGTTGTCACAAGCATAAAGGGGTTACAATGCATAATATGGAGTAATAGTCCTGTTTGCCCTGATCCTTCTATATGGAGTATAAAATCTTCTTGCAAAATTTAAACATCTGTGTGAAGTCGTATTTTTCGTTTCAAATGCATTTGGGGTCACGTTGTAAACTTTTAAATCTTAATTTGTTATCATAAGTCTTCCCTCGTCTCATTTTTCCCTCCATTTAAAATGTCAAAACAAATTTTATCCCAAGGTAAAACTCGCCACTTAGTCATATTTTACTTTGCATCTATTTTTAGTTTTGACTAAGTCCGCATTAATTTTTGCTTCTCCCCAAGTCCATTTGCATCTACTTTTGATCCACACTAAACTCGCACCAATTTCTCCTTTTCACTAAGTGTGCACAACTTGTGAAGTTTGTCTAAGTTGTTCATATCCGCTTTTTACCAATGCAAGAAGTCTACATTCACTTGTGACAACGGCGAAGTAAACGTCGTTTCTATTCAAATCACAAGTTGTACATTTTTCTTTTACGAAGCAAGTAATAAAACTGGGGGGCATAAAATACAAACAGCCAAGGTGTTAAAATTCGCTTGTTACTTGCATTAAAAGTTCGTTACAGTTTTTGTGTCCACGATCATCTCCTAAAAACAAGGGAATATTCTTTTAAAGACCTCCCTGCCATATTGTTATTCATAACTATCATTAAAACTCAATTCAAATTTTCCAATGGCATGAAGGGTTTCGAGTTATTTCCTTGGTTCTATCCGATGATTAAGGAATTGACCATCTATGTTTTCGGTCCACAAAGTTCAATTGTCACATGTATCCAAGTAAATGATCAAGCTGCCACGACCACTATACATATTATTTCACTGATTGGTTTTACCTTTTAGTAATACATGATTGATATATGTCAGAAAAAGTGGCATAGTCGACAGGTGTCGCATTCGTGGGATGAAAATGTTGAAACTCAAACTTATTTTGCGCCATCCTCCACCGAGCATCGTGGCATGAGATAGAAGTTGGTTGGCATACAGTTATGACATTATCACCATCCCTTGTATGATGGCGAAGAGCATGCCTCATGTAGTGTATTCAAGTGCAGACATAAGACAATCAAGACTCTTAGTTATTCTCACAAGTTGATAACTATCTCTGTAAATCTCTGTGTGCTTAGAAGATTTCCATGAGACTCCACCTTCTGGAAATGATTGTTGAGAGCGTTCTCTTATATCAACTAAGGTTGGTTACATCAAATCGCAGAAATAGATCAATGTGAAAATGAGGACAACGCTCATAAGTCGGACTGCCATCAGAAAAGCTCTTCAGAGAATAAAAGCCACGCTGCCGGCATTGTTTTGTTGGCATTGAAACATGGTTGAAAGTTGATTTCTGTTGTATGTTGTCATTCTAGAGCCGTAAATACACATGTAAAGTATAGAAGCTCAAAGAATACACAGAACTGTTTAACAGAATACCTCAAAGAAACGTTATGTCATGAGATGCGGTGGTGGCAGGAGTAAACCGTAGCAACTATTTCAAGCCAAATACCTGAGCTCCATGATAGAAAACTTCATGGAACTACTATGAATTCATTGAAGTATGAGAATCTGGAGTCAAACTTCATGGAAGACATACAGCATGTGTTTATCAATGGCATGAACAAATGGGAACATCAGAGAGACATCCCTCTTTAGCACAAGTGCCATAAGCTTGTTCTATTAACCAAACTTTTGAGCGAAGGCATCTATTCTGACGAGATCATTGCAGATTTAATATTGTTTTTTCTCTTTGCAGGTTTCGAGACTTCATCGACAACCATGGCATTTGTTGTGAAGTTTTTGACTCAGAATCTGAAGATGGCACACAGGAGGTAACATACCATTATGCCGTGGTCTCTTTCTGTCGATTGATTTCGGCCATACAATAGTCACCTTGAAACACACATAGTGTTGCGTATTGGCATGATGTCGATGATAGCAAATTCTCAATGCTCGCCACCTTGAGGTTTCACAAAACTAAGGGTTTCGAAGGACTGAAAGATAGGTGCATTGCCATCATTCTTCTATCAGTTTTCTACAATATGAAAGAGCTGAAGGTTATCATGTAGATAACATGATTATTTGGAACTTGAAGAAAGTATATCTCATAGAACATGACTTTAACTCATTAACAGAAGCACAACTCATAGAGGAAATGGGAACACAGCTATTTTGAACATGTTCTAAGACTAAGATGATGGTTTATCGAGGTGGCTGCTAATTGAAAGTTATGCATATGCATTTGTGTATAACAGTGTGTTTATTAGTACAACAGGATTTGTGGCAGAGATGAATGAACATCATGGAAGGCTGGATTGCAATGCAAAAACTATAAACTCTAAAATCAAAATCACAAGATTCTTGTTGCATTGAAGTGAAATGCTTGTTTCCATTGACAATCTCTATGAAGGAAGTCTTTGATCAGAAAATTGGTTTGTAGGCTATGCTTATTGTTTGAGTACATATCCCAAGCTGATATGGGTGTAAGATGTGAAATCACAAGCTAACACATGTGAATTTTCTACAGATTGATTTATTTGTCATACAAGAGGTGTAGCTTTGTGAAGAAATACAGAAGTATGGACATCACCAAATGCAGTCCTCTTGTAGTGCAATCATGTCTATTCAATGAAGATGCTGGGTATGAACACTTCTTCAACCTTCTAGTTGAATGATGTGTCTTTCCAAATTTGAAATTCATTGCAACAATTTGCACATTGCCAAAACAAAAACCTCCTAAAACAGTCTAGTAAAACTTTGAAAAGGAATAAACACAGAAAGTTTTCACATCTTATTGTAAACATTTCATCATGAAATTTAGATACCAAGGGTTTGAATTTCTCTCAGTACTTGAATCCACTCTTCCAAAAATATCAGATACCTCTCTAGGGCATATCAGTTTGACAGATTTTTGGAAGACAATGAAAAAGAGAAGAAATCACCCATGACTCAGAAGTTGTTTGACAGTGGATTAGCCCAAGCAGCTGGTTTTCCTGTGGCAGTCCAATGCACAGATTTGGTTCTAGAATGTATGAAACATTACAAACCAGAAACCAAAGAGATTAGAACCATTGATGACAAACTTATTGTCAGGTTGGATAGTGTTTCAATTGGTATAGCTTTCAAATTACCTGTCAGAGATGAGTTTGTGAACATAAATAAGGTGCTTACTCATCAATATTTCAATGAAAGACAACATCAGTGCCTCAATACCATTGCAAAACATTGGTTACATACACTGAAAGGAGGAAAATCACAGTTGCCTAAAGTTCTTCACAGATCATGTTTCATAGAGGATATTTCAAATATGATTGTTCTACTTCATAGGGTGATGGGAGATGAAAAAGCAACAAATTTTGAAATGTGGATGTTTCTCTTTGTAAATGTTATTTGTGCAGGAAAATAGTTTATTGATTGGGGCCGCATTATTAGTGACAATTTGCATTATCAGTTGACCAATTTTGAGCTGAATGAACATTTCTATATGTCCTCTTACTTATTTTATGCCATTGCATGCATGAGATCTTGGCCAGGTCTTACTACTAAAGGAACTTATGACAATATGACACAGATCTATGATCATTATCCTCAGTTGCAACTAGAACAAAGTTACAAGCACTACCGCAGAGTAAACGATGCTTTCACAATGTTAACAGTAAGAGAACTTTAAGGTAACACTGCACTCTGGATATCACCAGAAGCTGCCAAATTGATCAAAATATATGGGAGTTACTTCATCCAGTATCCTAGATTTACCTATCTGAGAGTTGGTGGGTTTGATGGATATCCATACAAGTTACCTAGATATGTAGATGACAAGATGATATTGATAGAACTATGCAGGCAAATTGGTTCACTTAACAGGAAATGCAAAGACAAGAGGAAACCTAGAGTTCCATTTCCCATTGGTCTTAGCCATTATAGCTGCAAATCTTCCACAGATGCTCGAAACATAGAGAGATCTCTGATAAAAATAAGCTTGTATGCCTATACTATGAGATTCCCTTTTGAGAGTAAAGGATATGTTAGAGACAATCTATGGCTTGGCACAGGATACTATCACTTTCCAGAACTTGAAGACTTTTGGGAAGATTGTGAAAATGAATATGAAGTACATAAATGGGACTGGATGAGGATGACCATTCCACAAATCAGAGAATTCAAACTACATTGCAATACAGATGGAATTGAGGAAGATGGTTCAGAATTAATTGATCCTGTGTATTTTGATAAAATTGAAACACAGTCTTTACCACCTATCATTTGGGCCAATGAGGAGGTCAAAGATTTATTTACAAGAACTGCACATATCATTCAAAGGACTAAAGCTTGGGTAAAGAAAAGGGCTACTGAAGCAACAGCTACAAAACCAACAAGTAATAATGTTTTGTCATCTAGTAGAAAAGATAAGCATTCAAATTCTTCTTCTTCCTCTTTTCGTTCTCATTCTCCATCTTTAAGAAGTGGTTCCCATAAGAGTACTCAAGGAGGAGATGACGGAGAAGATCCATCAAGAAGAAAAGGTACTAAGAGAATCTGTGAAAATGATGAAAAATAGAAAAGAGGGAAAACAAAAATGAAGGATAATGCATTGCTTGCCATACAGAAAATAGTTAAGGTAAACAAGTCTACAAGTCCTGAGGTAACCCATCAAAATGTTGAGCATTTGAATGTCTCTCCTTTACCCCTTGTTGCTTCTCCTTCTCATGAAACACCTTGTTCACCTCATGCATTACAATTTTCACTCCCGCCACCTATGAATATCTTTAGTGAGCCTATGCTTCCCTCAAACATAGTGCCTCTTTCCACAAATATTCCAGAATCCTCACATAAACCTTCTTCTTCCTGGTTGCAACAAAGTTTGTCAAGAAAAAGAAACACTGCTCAATTAATCATGCCAGATTTTGACATAGTCTCTAATCTACTGCAAAGGTCTCCCAAATCTAAAAAGATAAAAGTCACATCAAGGATGGTAATGGATTCTTCATCAGGTAATCTTTGTGTTGAGGTTGCACAACCTGTTTCAGAAAATAATTTGAATGAGGCCACGGAAAGTGATTTTAACGTCACTAAGGTAGATCTTGGTCCATCTACATATGAGGGTGACATGCAAAACTTTCAAGTATCGGCTGCCCAGTTAATAAAAAGAACAGAAAAGGAAAGACACACAAAAGAGCAACTAAAGCAACAGGTGCAAGTTTTGACATCTTATCTCAAAGCCATCATAGATACATCAGCTTTGCCTCTTGAGGCTTCTTCTTCCTCCACTAATTTCTCTCCTGAAAATAATGTTGAAAAAGAAATTATTGAGAATGTCAGCAAATATCAGTTGTATGGAAAGGTGACTAAAAAGTGGGTTGAACATATGAAATGAAAAGCTTTCAGTTTCTTTGAGCAGGCAAGGAGTCTATTTGATGAAGCAGAAACAAAGAGGGAAGAGATTGAGAATGAAATGAAAGGTATCCAAAAAGAAGAATTGTTATGGCAGGGAATATCCAGAGACCTTGATGAGATGATCAAAACTGATAATGAGATATTACTTGCTGAAAAAGTCTTTCAAAACATTGAAGAAAATCAATCTAGTTCTTGGCTATTTTCAGTTGAATGGAAATTGTCTAATTTAAGACAAGTGTTGGTAGCCCAAGAAAAGCTCTTGGAAGTTTGTGAGCAGGTGAAGAAGAATATTCAGACTGATTTATTGACAATCAATCCTGATATAATTGAGATAGATAAATTTTCAGCTTTAGAAGCCCAAACTATCAAAAGACGTTTTAAAGACCTGATTAACACAAGGTTGTTCAACAAACAGGTTTTCAATGAAGGACTTATGGATAAATTGAACCTCATCTTCACCACTATCAATTCTGGTATTGATCACATATCAATTTATCGACATAATTTGAATGATGTCCATAAAGATCAATCAGAATGGAAGCTTCGCATGACAGGAGTAATTGTTCCCAAAAATAAGTTGATAGCCACAGCATTAAGGATGTTCAGAGTATACAAAACAAAGTCTACTTTCCATTCACAACAATTTGGAGCAGCAGAAACATCTTCAGATGGTGTCAACCATAGCAAGGACAAAACCTAATAGTCTCTCATGAGATCCATCTTATTGGTCTACTTTTCTAAGTTTTGATAGGTTTTAGTTCTCTTTCTATGAAAGTGACTTTATGTCACTCTTTTGTAATTAAGGTGAAAAGTGTATTTTGTTCTTTCAGGGACTTTTCGAAACATTATATAAAGGTTACCTAAAATGCACTTTTATTTGCATAACGTATTTTAGGTAGTTACAAGAAGTAGTTATAAGGTAGTTATAAAGTTGGTTACTAAGACAAGTCTATATATACAAGGCTCGGTGTTTGTAATAGGGACTTTTTGGCTTTCACATTTATAAGGATGTTATAATGAATAGAGTTGTACAACTTAGTGTAGAGAAATAAGAAGCATTTTGGATTGTGTGATCTTAAATATCTTCTTAACATTATTCATTCTTCTTATGTTGATGGATGATGGTTTTCTTTACATAAATTTGCATCTGTAATGTGGAGTAACAACTAGTCTTGAAGGAATTGGTTATTAGATAATGTTTCAACATATGTTGAATATCTCCTGAATCATTTCTTCTTTCAAATGCTACACCCATTGTAACATTTTAAAAAGTATTCTTATATTTGTTTTGTTGAGATTATTGAACTTTATATGGGATGAGTCGATGTTCATAAGTTGATAGAAAAACTACAACTTTACCAACTATTGGTACTTATTTTCGCTATGTGTTTTGCTGGGCAAAGAGTCAATATAATCAGTCATATGTTATAGTGCAAATCTATATACCAGCAGATTTTTGGTGACTCTACTGGGGATCAGATTCAAGCACACTTCTTTTGTTTGGAAAAAGTCACCTTAATGTGTTCAAAGCAAATCTTTTTGATTACTCAATATGGTGCTGCAACATAGAGCTGGACCTATTTTACAACTGAATGTCAACTGGTTGGACCTCGAACAAGAAGATATAATTACTGATTTGTGAGTATTGGCTTGGAGATATAGGAGGTCAAATTGCCAATATCAAGAAATAGATGCAGTGCTTGATGAAGAAGAAGACATAGGAACAGAAATTCGTGTTCATGCTCGATTAATAGCTCAAGGCATTGCAGAAGAAGATTTGGAAAGAGCTAACAGGTATTTTCCTTTTCAAGTAGCTCCAAGAAGAGATAGAGAAGTTGGTCCTCCTATCCAACCTATTCAAGAATATCACCCTCTGAATCCTCCTCAAAATCAACTTGGCCGCCAAGAGGTACACCAGAGGAGACCGTGAAAAGGGCATCCTAGATCTCGATTTTGAAAAGCTTGCAAGTGTTGATTTTTCTCAATCTTTTATTCCCCCAAGAAAGAACATTAAATCTTTTAGTAGACCCCCTTCACCCGCAAGAAGTCCTACCAAACTGCTGCCTCCTCTTCTACTTACCAAGTATTAACCTTGCACGGGACTGCAGTTCCTATTGTTATAAATATTCAACCAATCCCACCACTGCAAATGGCTCAACCAGTGCCTTGGGGAGCAGTTATTAGCCCTCTCGCCTTAGGTAATCAGTTGCATGAACTACCTCATTGATCCAGAAAGGTTTTGCCCAAGTTCACTGGAGATGGAAAAATTTCTACAGATGAGCATATTAATGCCTTCTTTTTTGCATGCAGTGTTCTAGGTGTCATGCACGAAGATGTCTCTGTCTGATTGTTTGTTGAAACTCTAACTGGAATGGTTTCACCATTTGCCTGCCGGAACTATAAACTCATGGGCAATTATGCGCCAAAGGTTTGAAGACCATTTCAAAAGTGCTGAAGATGAACATGCATTATTAGCACAACTTACTCAAATGAAGAAAGAGATTCATGAGCCAATGCGGGAGTTTGTGGCATGATTCAACAAGTTGGTGAATATAATTGAAACTGCTAAAAGACCAATTGTGGAGAATCAAAAATGTTTCTTTCTAAATGCACAACCTCCAGATGTAAGTTTCCATTTGAGAAGAGCTCGAGTTGCTGATTTACAAACGGCACAAACTATGGCCATTGAGATCGAGGATGATTTGTTGACTGCTAGAAAATGGAACAAAGACTTGTAGAAGGCAAAGGCTTAGTCTTCTAATCCATCTACTACAGACTTGATGATACAAAAGCTAGCTAATGATTTACTCTTGCTCAAAAAATAGCTTCCACATAATCCACCTCCGCTATATCAAGATATACCAAGGAGAAATTATGTACCTTACCAACAGAACAAGCCTCCTAGGCTTCCTCCTCCAGTACAAAGGCTAGCTATTGAACATCCTTCTTCCAGTCATAAACAAACTACAGCTACATGTGATTTTCATCTGACTACTGACCATGATGGTAGCACTTGTCCTAAAATGGCAAGGTTCATGCAGATGAATCTATCGAGTGAAAAGATAGAAGAGTATGTCTCTCAAGAAGACGAGACAAATGAGGCCTATGGTCAACCAACAATCAACTTTCTTGAATACGAATTTGATGAGGAAAAAGAAGAGGTTCATGATATTAATAATCATTCTTGTAATATTTTCACAAGAAATCAATACCAGAAGAATGAAGGAAAAGCCAAAGTTGAACCTGTACATAAAATTCTAGAAAATACCCTGAAGATTCTAACAAGAAAACAACCTCTGGAGAATCAACCTCTTACTTTCATGAAGGATAAAGGTACACAAGGTTCCCCTCTCGGAGATTCATTTCTCCCGCCTGATGATGCATTCAATTTCATAAAGCATTGCAAGAAAACAAAGGTACAAATTTCTCAACTTGATTACTTGAAGTCAAATCCTCAACAGCTGGAGAGACTGATGCATGTTGTCAAAGGAAAACCTGATCCTACTTCTTCAGTACACCAACAGTCAAATGACTTTCAACCTGAAGAACCTTCACATGATGATTTCCTTGGTGAATCTCCTCAGAAAAGTACTCCACTAGTAAATGTTATTCTCCCAAATAAGCTTGACCCATTTTATGTTTCCTTGTATATAGCTGGCTGTAAACTTAGCAATTGCATAATAGATTCTGGCGCTTCTGATAACGTCATGCCTGCTAAGGTTGCTCACACCCTCAGCCTGTCATTAAATAAACCTTCAGGTAAAGTCTACTCGATGGAGTCCAAGATAGTCCCATTAGTAGGTCAACTCAAAGATGCACAAGTTGCTTTAGCCGCTTTCCCAGAAAAGAAATTAAAGCTCACCATCTTAGTTGCTGACATTCCCACAAGCTACAGCATGCTACTTAGCAGAAGTTTCTGTAAAGACCTAGGTGGAGAAAATAACTAGATTGGTCTCATGCCTTAGTCCCCATCCATGGAAAGAAAGTTAGACTAAATCCAGAACCCAAAGTGAAGTATACAGTCCTGAAATCTAATGATCCATGAGTAGAGATACTATATGAAGAAATTGGACTGGGTACATATATGCTTATGCAGGAGAAAGACGTAACCCCTGAAGTTATCTCCCTGACATGTCTTCTAGCCTTTGGACAATGGAATTTGATGGCAGTTGTTCTTCTTTCAGCTCAGGGGCTGGAGTTGTTCTTATTTCACCTGTAGGGGAGAAGTTTCCTGTGGCTTTCAAGTTGGTTTTCAACAACACTAATAATACAACAGAATATGAGGCACTCATTTTAGGCCTCGAGGTTGCTAAAGAGAAAGGCATCAAAATGTTGAGAGTTCTCGGGGATGTAGAATTAGTTGTCAAGCAAGTCAGAAATCAGTTTCAAACAAAGAACACCAAGTTGAGAAGATACCAAAACGTAGTATGGGATCAAATAGAATTCTTCGATGCTTTCTCTATAGACGCTATTCCTCAAACTCTTAATTCTAAAGCTGATTGCCTTGCAGTTTCTGTGGCTCTCTTGCTTCCACATCTAGAGTTCAATAAAGATCAATACAAGATTGAATTAGTATACCGACCAAGCCTGCCTGATAATGATAAATATTGGCAAGTTTTTGATGATGATAGACAAATTGTGTCCTTTTTGGAGAGGGCCGGTACTTTTGTCAATCTGTTATTTGAAGGAAGTGAAACTTCTCTAGATGATGAAGTGCTACAATTAAAGGGAAACACCATTCCAAAGGGTTTGATTACTCTAGAGAAGCTGTTTGATAAGCATGATTTCTATGTTAAGAATAAGGATCAGGAGAAAAATCCCAATTCTTCTCAGTATGATAAAGTTGATATAGGCACTAAAGATGATCCTAAAATTGTTTGCATCGGCAAAGCATGTTCGCCAGAAGAAAGAAAGAAGCTCATCACCCTATTGGTCAAATACAAAGATGTGTTCGTATGGTGCTATGATGATTTAAAGAGTTTTAGGGGTGGAAAATTTCACCATTATATCACTCTTAAACTTGGAGCTACTCCTTTTAGGCAAAAACAGAGGCAATTCAATCCTAAAGTTGCTGGAGCTATCTTTGCAAAGATTGATAAGACGTTAAAGGCCAAAATTATATATCCCATTCATCATTCAACTTGGGTAGCAAATATAGTTCCTGTGAGGAAAAAGAATGGCGAAATAAGGATTTGTGTTGATTTCCGCAATCTCAATCAGGCATCTTTAAAAGATAACTACCCTTTGCCTGTGATGGATCACATTTTGCAAACTATGGCTAGATTTGAAATGATGTCATTACTTGATGGGTTTTCTGGATATAATTAGATAGAGGTTGCTCAAGAGGATCAACATAAAACTACTTTTACAATGCCTTGGGGAACACTGGCTTACAATCGAATGCCATTCGGGTTGATCAATGCCGGTGCAACTTTTCAACTTGCCATGGATCTCTCTTTTGGAGATTTAAAAAACAAGATTATTGTGGTGTACTTAGATGACCTTACTATCTTTTCGAGGAAAAGAGATGACCATATCAAACATCTAGAGATAGTCCTACAATGTTGTCGTGAGCAGGGGATATCTCTTAACCCCAAGAAGTCCATTTTTGGGGTTACTGAAGGAAAACTACTAGGGCACATTGTGTCTAAAGATGGGATTCAGATTGATCCTGAATGTGTTGAGGCCATCCAAAAATTGCCATTACCATCAAGCAAACCTGGAGTAAGGTCTTTCTTTGGTCAGATCAATTTCTTAAGGAGATTCATACCAAATTTCTCTGAATTAACTCACCACATTGTAGACATGATGAGGGATAAGGTGGTCTTCAAGTGGACTAAAAAAGGGAAACAGACATTTCAAGATATTAAAACAACGATTGCAGATGCTCTAGTTTTAATTCATCTAGATTTTTCCAAAGATTTCATTATATATAGTTATCTTTCGGAGCATACTTTATCTATTATCTTAACTCAGCAAAATGATGACCATATAGAAGCACCTATTGCATTTATGAGTGTCCCTCTAAAAAAGCATGAGTTGAATTATTCCTTAGCAGAGAAGCATGCTTATGCAGTTGTCAAGGCAATAAAACATTTTAGATTCTATATTCTCAATTCACATTCTAAAGTCTTTGTGTCAGACACTTCGATCAAAACCATACTTACACAACAAGAAATAGGTGTCAACAAAAGAGCCTCTTGGATTGCGAAAGTTCAAGAATATGATATTGATATTAAGCCAACCAAATTGGTACAAGGAAGAGGCTTATGTAAACTCATAGCTGACAACTGCATGATTGAAGAATTTCCAGAAGAGAATGCCGAATTACCTCAAGCATTATTGGTAGGATTGATTGATGAATGGTTTTTAGATATAGCTTATTTCTTGACATATGGTGAGTGTCCTTCACACTTAACTCTGAAGAAAAAAAGAGCAATCAAGTTGAAAGCTACAAAATATATTATTTGGGAAGGTAGTTTATACAAGAAGGGGATTGATGGAAATTTTCTGAAATGCGTGGATAAAGAACAACAAGGAAAATTGCTCCAATTCTTTCATAACGAAGCTTGTGGTGGTCATTTCTCTTCCAATGTCACAGCCTATAAGATTCTAAGACATAATTATTACTGGCCTGGCTTATTCAAAGATGCAGACCAATGGGTGAAAAAGTGTGAATCCTGTCAACAATTTAAAGGCAAGGTCAAGCTAGCCACGCAGCCATTGAAACCTATTGTTATTGAAGAACCTTTCCATCAATGGGGGTTAGATTTTATTGGTCCACTTCATCCAACATCTAGCGCCAGACATACACACATTTTGGTGGCCACAGATTATTTTACTAAATGGGTTGAAAGCATTCCAGTTCGTCAAACTTCCTCCCAGGTGGTGTGTGATTTTCTAAAGCAGAATATTCTTGTGAGATTTGGTGTACCCTAGAAAATTGTGATAGATAATGCTTCCAATTTTTCCTCTCATTAAATCTTTGATTTCTGTTATCGACATGATATCATACTTGCACATTCTTCTAATTATTATCTGCAAGGGAATGGATTGGCCGAGTCCACCAACAAAAATCTCATCTCTATCATACGGAAGCTACTAGAGGAGAAACAAAAGAGTTGGCACAAAAGGTTATTTGATGTATTATGGGCCGACAAGACTACATACAAAAGAATCATTGGCATGTCCCCCTTCCAACTTGTTTATGGAGTTGATGCTCGCCTGCCAATTCCTCTGGAACTTACTGCTCTTTCACTTCAGACAGTAATAGAAGGTAATGAATTTAAAGATTCTCTAGAGAAAAGAATCATGCATCTAACAAAACTTGAAGAACAAAGGAGTCAAGTAGTTGACAGAATAGCAAAACATCAAGCAAAAGTCAAGAAACTATTTGATAAGAAGACCACACAAAGGCAATTTGTTGTAGGAGATCTCATTCTACTCTGGGATAAGACGAAAGAACCTAAAGGGATGCATGTAAAGTTTGAGTCTCTCTGGAAAGGACCTTTCTGAGTCAGAGAAGTATGTGGTGATAATTCATTCTACTTGGCGTATCTTGATGGTACTCATCTACCCTTGCACTATAATGGGTAGCACCTGAAGATTTACAATCAATAATCTGGGAGTTACTCCCAACTCTTTGTACATAGAACAGTTTTGTTGTGTTAGTGAGTTTCCTTGTTTGTCCTATTTTTGTCATGTTGTACATCTCTTTTTCTAGTCTGACTCTATTTGCCTTGAGATAAGATCACAAGTCTTGTCAAAGACACTGAGGTTCGTCTACATCCTTGCAGTCCTTGTCCCCAAGTAGAGCCAGCTGTTTGCCCCGATCCTTCTATCTGGAATATAAAATCTTCTTGCAAAATTTAAACATCTATGTGAAGTCATATTTTTCATTTCAAATGCATTTGGGGTCACGTTGTAAACTTTTAAATCTTAATTTGTTATCATAAGTCTTCCCTCGTCTCATTTTTCCCTCCATTTAAAATGTCAAAACAAATTTTATCCCAAGGCAAAACTTACCACTTAGTCATATTTTACTTTGTGTCTATTTTCGGTTTTGACTAAGTCCGTGTTAATTTTTCCTTCTCCCCAAGTCCATTTGCATCTACTTTTGATCCGCACCAAACTCGCACCAATTTCTCCTTTTCGCTAAGTGTGCGCAACTTGTGAAGTTTGTCTAAGTTGTTCATATCCACTTTTTACCAATGCAAGAAGTCTACATTCACTTGTGACAACCGCGAAGTAAGCGCCGTTTTTATTCAAATCACAAGTTGTACATTTTTCTTTTACGAAGCAAGTAATAAAACTGGGGGGCGTAAAATACGAACAGCCAAGGTGTTAAAATTCACTTGTTACTTGCATTAAAAGTTGGTTACGATTTTTGTGTCCATGATCATCTCCTAAAAATGATGAAATATTCTTTTAAAGACCTCCCTGCCATATTGTTATTCATAACTATCATTAAAACTCAATTCAAATTTTCCAATGGCATGAAGGGTTTCAAGTTATTTCCTTGGTTCTATCTGATGATTAAGGAATCGACCATCTATGTTTTTGGTCCAAAAAGTTCAGTTGTCACATGTATCCAAGTAAATGATCAGGCTGCCATGACCACTATACATATTATTTCACCGATTGGTTTTACCTTTCAGTAATACATGATTGATATATGTCAGAAAAAATGGCATAGTCGACAGGTGTTGCATTCGTTGGATGAAAATGTTGAAACTCAAACTTATTTTGCACCATCCTCCACTGAGCATCATGGCATGAGATAGAAGTTGGTTGGCATATAGTTATCACATTCTCACTGTCCCTTGTATGATGGCCAAGAGCATGCCTCATGCAGTGTATTCAAGTGTAGACGTAAGACAATCAAGACTCGTAGTTATTCTCACAAGTTGATAACTATCTCTGCAAATCTCTGCATGCTTAGAAGATTTCCATAAGACTCCACCTTCTGGAAATGATTGTTGAAAGCATTCTCTCATATCAACTAAGGTTTGTTACATCAAATCACAGAAATAGATCAATGTGAAAATGAGGACAATGCTCATAAGTCAGACTGCCATCAGAAAAGCTCTTTAGAGAATAAAAGCCACACTGCCGGCATTGTTTTGTTGGCATTGAAACATGGTTGAAAGTTGATTTCTATTGTATGTTGTCATTCTAGCGCCGTAAATACACATGTAAATTATAGAAGCTCAAAGAATACAAAGAACTGTTTGACAGAATACCTCAAAGAAACGTTATGTCATGAGATGCGGTGGTGGCAGGAGTAAACCGCATCAACTATTTCAAGCCAAATACCCGAGCTCCATGATAGAAAACTTCATGGAACTACTATGAATTCATTGAAGTATGAGAATCTAGAGTCAGACTTCATGGAAGACATACATCATGTGTTTATCAATGGCATGAACAAATGGGAACATCAAAGAGACATCCCTCTTCAGCACAAGTGCCATAAGCTTGTTTTGTTAACCAAACTTTTGAGCAAAGGCATCTATTCTGACGATATCATTGCAGATTTAATATTGTCTTTTCTCTTTGCGGGTTTTGAGACTTCATCAACAACCATGGCATTTGTTGTGAAGTTTCTGACTTAGAATCCAAAGATGGCACATAGGAGGTAACATACCATTATGCCATGGTCTCTTTCTGTCAATTGATTTAGGCCATGCAACAGTCAAGTTGAAACACACACAGTGTTGCGTATTGGCATGATGTCGATGACAGGGAATTCTCAATGCTCACCACCTTGAGGTTTCACAAAACTAAGGGTTTCAAAGGACTGAAAGACAGCTGCATTGCCATCATTCTTCTGTCAGTTTTCTACAATATGAAAGAGCCGAAGGTTATCATGCAGATAACATGATTATTTGGAACTTGAAAAAAGTATATCTCATAGAACATGACTTTAAATCATTAACAAAAGCACAACTCGTAGAGGAAATGGGAACATAGCTGTTTTGAACATATTCTAAGACCGAGATGATGGTTTATCGAGGTGGTTGCTAATTGAAAGTTATGCATATGAATTTGTGTATAACAATGTGGTTGTTAGTACAACAAGATTTGTGGCAGAGATGAATGAACATCACGGAAGGCTGGATTGCTATGCAAAAACTATAAACTCTAAAATCAAAATCACAAGATTCTTGTTGCATTGAAGTGAAATGCTTGTTTCCATTGACAATCTCTACGAAGGAAGTCTTTGATTAGAAAATTGGTTTGTAGGCTATGCTTATTGTTTAAGTACATATCCCAAGCTGATATGGGTGTAAGATGTGAAATCACAAGCCAACACATGCGAATTTTCTACAGATTGATTTATTTGTCATACAAGAGGTGTAGCTTTGTGAAGAAATACAGAAGTATGGACATCACCAAATGCAGTCCTCTTGTAGTGCAATCATGTCTAGTCAATGAAGATGCTGGGTATGAATACTTCTTCCGCCTTCTAGTTGAATGATGTGTCTTTCCAAATTTGATATTCATTACAACAATTTACACATTACCAAAACAAAAACCTCCTAAAACAGTCCAGTAAAACTTTGAAAAGGAATAAGCACAGAAAGTTTTCACATCTTATTGCAAACATTTCGTCATGAAATTCAGATACCAGGCGTTTGAATTTCTCTCAGTACTTGAATCCACTCTTCCAGAAATATCAGATACCTCTCTGGGGCATATCAGTTTGACAAATTTTTAGGAGATAATGAAACAAGAGAAGAAATCACCCATGACTTAGAAGTTGTGTGATAGTGGATTAGCCCAAGAAGCTGGTTTTCCTATGGTAGTCCAATGCACAGATTTGGTTCTAGAATGTATGAAACATTACAAACCAGAAACCAGAGAGATTAGAACCATTCATGACAAAATTATTGTCAGGTTGGATAGTGTTTCAATTGGTATAGCTTTTAGATTACCTGTCAGAGATCAGTTTGTGAACATAAATAAGGTGCTTACTCATCAATATTTTACTAAAAGACAACATCAGTGCCTCAATACCATTGCAAAACATTGGTTACATACACTGAAAGGAGGAAAATCATAGTTGCCTAAAGTTCTTCACAGATCATGTTTCATAGAGGATATTTCAAATATGATTGTTCTACTTCATAGGGTGATGGGAGATGAAAAAGCAACAAATTTTGAAATGTGGATGTTTCTCTTTGTAAATGTTATTTGTGCAGGAAAATAGTTTATTGATTGGGGCCGCATTATTAGTGACAATTTGCATTATCAGTTGACCAATTTTGAGCTGAATGAACATTTCTATATGTCCTCTTGCTTATTTTATGCCATTCCATGCATGAGATCTTGGCCAAGTCTTACTACTAAAGAAACTTATGACAATATGACACAGATCTATGATAATTATCCTCAGTTGTAACTGGAACAAAGTTACAAGCACTACCGCAGAGTAAACGATGCTTTCACAATGTTAACAGTAAGAGAACTTCAAGGTAACACTGCACTCTGGATATCACCAGAAGCTGCCAAATTGATCAAAATATATGGGAGTTACTTCATCAAGTATCCTAGATTTACCTATCTGAGAGTTGGTGGGTTTGATGGATATCCATACAAGTTACCTAGATATGTAGATGACAAGATGGTATTGATAGAACTATGCAGGCAAATTGGTTCACTTAACAAGAAATGCAAAGACAAGAGGAAACCTGGAGTTCCATTTCCCATTGGTCTTAGCCATTACAGCTACAAATCTTCCACAGATGCTCAAAACATAGAGAGATCTCTGATAAAAATCAGCTTGTATGCCTATACTATGAGATTACCTTTTGACAGTAAAGGATATGTCAGAGACAATCTATGGCTTGGTGCAGGATACTGTCACTTTCTAGAACTTGAAGACTTTTGGGAAGATTGTGAAAATGATTACAAAGTACATAAATAGGACTGGATGAGGATGACCATTCCACAAATCAGAGAATTTAAACTAGATTGCAATATAGATGGAATTGAGGAAGATGGTTCAAATTAATTGATCCTGTGTATTTTGATAAAATTGAAACACAGTCTTTACCACCTATCAATTGGGCCAATGAGGAGGTCAAAGATTTAGTTACAAGAACTGCACATATCATTCAAAGGACTAAACCTTGGGTAAAGAAAAGGGCTACTGAAGCAACAGCTACAAAACTGACAAGTAATAATGTTTTTTCATCTAGTAGAAAATATAAGCATTCAAATTCTTCTTCTTCCTCTTTTCGTTCTCATTCTCCATCTTTAAGAAGTGGTTCCCATAAGAGTACTCAAGGAGGAGATGACGGAGAAGATCCATCAAGAAGAAAAGGTACTAAGAGCATCTTTGAAAATGATGAAAAATAGAAAAGAGGGAAAACAAAAATGAAGGATAATGCATTGCTTCCCATACAGGAAATAGTTGAGGTAAACAAGCCTACAAGTCCTGAGGTAACCAATCAAAATGTTGAGCATTTGAATGTCTCTCCTTTACCCCTTGTTGCTTCTCCTTCTCATGAAACACCTTGTTCACCTCATGCATTACAATTTTCACTCCCGCCACCTATGAATATCTTTAGTGAGCCTATGCTTCCCTCAAACATAGTGCCTCTTTCCACAAATATTCCAGAATCCTCACATAAACCTTCTTCTTCCTGGTTGCAACAAAGTTTGTCAACAAAAAGAAACACTGCTCAATTAATCATGCCGGATTTTGACACAGTCTCTAATTTGCTGCAAAGGTCTCCCAAATCTAAAAAGATAAAAGTCACATCAAGGATGGTAGTGGATTCTTCATTAGGTAATCTTTGTGTTGAGGTTGCACAACCTGTTTCAGAAAAGAATTTGAATGAGGCCACGGAAAGTGATTTTAACGTCACTAAGGTAGATCTTGGTCCATCTACATATGAGGGTGACATGCAAAACTTTCAAGTATCGGCTGCCTAGTTAATAAAAAGAACAGAAAAGGAAAGACACACAAAAGAGCAACTAAAGCAACGGGTGCAAGTTTTGACATCTTATCTCAAAGCCATCATAGACACATCAGCTTTACCTCTTGAGGCTTCTTCTTCCTCCACTAATTTCTCTCTTGAAAATAATGTTGAAAAAGAAATTGTTGAGAATGTTAGCAAATATCAGTTGTATGGAAAGGTGACTGAAAAGTGGGTTGAACATATGAAATCAAAAGCTTTCAGTTTCTTTGAGTAGGCAAGGAGTCTATTTGATGAAGTAGAAACAAAGAGGCAAGAGATTGAGAATGAAATGAAAGGTATCCAAAAGAAGAATTGTTATGGCAGGGAATATCCAGAGACCTTGGTGAGATGATCAAAACTGATAATGCGATATTACTTGCTGAAAAAATCTTTCAAAACATTGAAGAAAATCAATCTAGTTCTTGGCTATTTTCAGTTGAATGGAAATTGTCTAATATAAGACAAGTGTTGGTAGCCCAAGAAAAGCTCTTGGAAGTTTGTGAGCAGGTGAAGAAGAATATTCAGACTGATTTATTGACAATCAATCCTGATATAATTGAGATAGATAAATTTTTAGCTTTAGAAGCCCAAACTATCAAAAGAAGTTTTGAAGACATGATTAACACAAGGTTGTTCAACAAACAGGTTTTCAATGAAGGACTTATGGATAAATTGAACCTCATCTTCACCACTGTCAATTCTGGTATTGATCACATATCAATTTATCAACATAATTTGAATGATGTTCATAAAGATCAATCAGAATGGAAGCTTTGCATGACAGGAGTAATTGTTCCCAAAAATAAGTTGATAGCCACAGCAGTGAGGATGTTCAGAGTATACAAAACAAAGTCTACTTTCCCTTCACAACAATCTAGAGCAGTAGAAACATATTTAGATGGTATCAACCATAGCAAAGACAAAACCTAATAGTCTCTCATGAGATCCATCTTATTGGTCTACTTTTCTAAGTTTTGATAGGTTTTAGTTCTCTTTCTATGAAAGTGACTTTATGTCACTCTTTTGTAATTAAGGTGAAAAGTACATTTTATTCTTTCAGGGACTTTTAGAAACATTATATAAAGGTTACCTAAAATGAACTTTTATTTGCATAACGTATTTTGGGTAGTTACAAGAAGTAGTTATAAGGTAGTTATAAAGTTGTTTACTAAGACAAGTCTATATATACAAGGCTTGGTTTTTGTAATAGGGACTTTTTGGCTTTCACATTTATAAGGATGTTATAATGAACAGAGTTGTACAAATCAGTGTAGAGAAATAAGAAGCATTTTGGATTGTGTGATCTCAAATATCTTCTTAACATTATTCATTCCTCTTATGTTGATGGATGATGGTTTTCTTTACATAAATTTGCATTTGTAATGTGCAGTAACAACTAGTCTTGAAGGAATTGGTTATTATATAATGTTTCAACGTATGTTGAATATCTCCTAAATCATTTCTTCTTTCAAATGCTACACCCATTGTAACCTTTTAAGAAGTATTCTTATATTTGTTTCGTTGAGATTATTGAACTTTATATGAGATGAGTCAATGTTCGTAAGCCCATTGTCTTCATTTTCCAAACCTTTCTCTAATTGTATTTTATTCTCAAAAATCTATACTTTATCAAATGAGGGCGCTGCCCCTCTACAGGTAGAGGTAATTTGATAGAAAAACTACAACTTTACCAACTGTTGGTACTTATTTTCGCTATGTGTTTTGCTGGGCAAAGATTCAATATAATCAGTCATATGTTATAGTGCAAATCTGTATACCAACAAGTCCACATGAAATGACAGCAACAATCTTTAAGAGATAGCTTTGAAGTACAAAATAGCATCACATGATCAACTACCATGGCACCCTAAGCTCAGCATAATGGGGATACATTTGTCATTGATAGAAAAGGAAGCAACTACAACAAGAATGCCAAGAGAATGAATAGGCAGATTAGTTGAAGAAAAGAACAATCATGAAATAAAGATAATAATTTATAGTGGCAAAAGGAGACAACAAGCTTTCATGATTATATGACTAAGATATCATACATCAAAATCTCAACATTATTCAATAAACAGATGAACAATGAAAGAATAAAAATATAAAGCTACAGGAGCATATACATGCATAATGTCAGTGAGATAAGATTACCAGACTAAGGCATAGCTATATAATGAGGCTCATGCACAGCTTGCATCACTTTAAATTGTTACAAAATGAAGCTTTTTCATCATGCTACAGGAGCATATAAATGGAGAAAAGAAGTCTAAAAAGCATAAAGGAAGATCACCATTCTATCAAACACATAAGTTTGAGCTACCCAGCACCAGTTATGAGAAGCACTCATAAGTGTTTCAAGTAGCTATACGAGGAAAAAATAAACTAGGAGGCTTGACAAAGTATTAGAGAAGATAGTATGACTGTCAGGAAGTTGAATTACCATATATAGGAACAAAATAGAGTAAAATAATATTAATGTTTTATATAATGATGAGGGGAACAACATGATGATAAGTCACAGGAACAACACACACTACCAAGTAATAGTAGTTATAATGAGGGATGACCGTGAAGAAAAGAATGGATCAATTATGGAGGGAAGGATGAGTTAGTATTGCTATTCGATTATTTTGGTTGTTCCCCATACCAAAAAAAACTAAATGTGTTAAGAACTACATCATGACACTTTTCCAAGATCATATCTTAAGTTTATTGTAGCCAAGACTGTCAACACCCTATGTATTCAAGAAGGTCAAACTACAATGGTATTGTAATAGGTTTGGTGTTCTAATATCCATTTGGGTAAAGACGAGAGCAATTTTACTATGTGAGTTAACAAGAGTTATGGTGTAATATCGTGAATTAGTTCCAAGGAGTAGTGAAAGCATGGATAAATGTATAAACGTGATAAAAGCTCATAAAAGATATCAAGGGACTCTACTAATTCTCTATCATAAAGAGGACCAATTTTATTAGAGAATGAGGAATGCCATAAGAAGTTTGCTCACTATCAAAACTAAAATAGTGACTTCACTAAAGTCTTAATAGGGTCATTACTCCCATATATACCCTTAGGATCACCACCTATTCATAAAGAAGTCCAAGAACTATTTGGATGTAGTTAAGAAGACACTTTTTAAGTCAAAGCAAAGGAGTCATGGATATAAGACTGCCATGCCATCATATAGTGCCCAAGAGGACTATTACCAACAGTTCAGTCATTATGAAAATAGAGTTTTAGAAAGCAATGTGAGTGGGAATTTATTAAGGGTTGGATACAATCATGATTAAGACTATCACACATCAACTTAATACCTATAATCAGAGCTAAATTCTAGTCTAAAGTACATGGATCACAAGTGAGCAGAGGAGGTAAGAAAAAAGGAAAATAATCAGACAAGTGCCAACCATAAGATTATAAATTCAGTCTAACCAGAGATTAAGTGCATAGTAAAACATCAAAAGAACAAAAGAAGGTTATTGTGAAAATAGAAATAATGTCCTCTAACTTGCAGAAGATATAATCATCGTAAAGTCTGCATAAGGATCAAGAATGAGTCTTTCCAATGACACATTATTGACAAACCAATAAGAAATCTGCATGGCCGTGGTTGGGTATTTCATTCTAGGGATAAGAGAGCAGTAAAGCCATAAAAAAGGGTTTATAGTCATATAGCTACTGATAAAAATAGAGAAGCCACAACAGGTTCTTGAAGCCGTGAAATGCCAGTTAGGGTTTGAAAAAAGCTTTCCTCCTGAAGAGTAGTAAAATAGCTAAATAAGATAAGGGAGATCATGAATAAAACTATTTCAAACTTATGAGCATGCTACCCTTTATAGGGGCTCAAGGTAAACCTTGCTAAAAGTATGGAATTGTCATTACCAATGTGACATTAAGACCCACCAATAGGGTAAAGAATACATCTTCATAGTTTCAAGAAAGCCCCTATTTTTCTCATTTTATCCAAAACCAGAGCAGAGAAATAATATCATATAGAAAATAGAGGGTTTTGTATCTTATTTTCACTGAAATGGCAGTTTATAAAAAGTCTTTTACCACTTTTCTCATGTATAGCACAGTCAAAAATAATACCACATCAAGGTATTGTTTACCAACTTACAAAGCAGTAAAGAGGAGAAACAAAAACCAAAAAAAATTGAAAGCAAATGATGAAAAGTTAGGGCTGAAACAATGTTTGTTCAAAGTGTTGAAACCCTAGCTCATGGTTGAAGGAAGTCTTTTGACTTTAATTCTAATAAAATCATTTGTAGACTAATGGATCCCATGGTCAAGTCTTGAAATCATGATGTCTAGTGATACTAGAGGAGGCCGAGGGAGTCATAAGGGTCTGTAATGTGTTTTTTGTGAAGTTTAATGATGTGATTTCTAGTTTATAATGTTCCTTTTACCTGAAAGGTGAAATAACAAAATGATTATGACTAAGGTTGAAGATTTGAGAAGGCAATGTGGGGCCTTTTGACTTTATTGCATGACTTAAAGTCTTTTTGGAGCATTTTGGAGACCTTCTCGATGTCCATGGGCAGAATAGAGTATATTTTTTGCATGGAGAGATTGGAAGAGGGTTTATTTTTTTCCTTAAGGGCTACTATAAATCATGTAACCCCTTGTCTATTTTTGCACCAATTGAAGACCAAAATAATGTAGTTTAACAATTATTAAGTGCAATAATGTAAAAAATTGCCTTAATAATTGTTATGAAATGACCTAGAGGAGAAATAAGTATTGTACAATACTTATTAATTCAAATCACATTTATTGCATTTAATAATTGTTAAAATAGGTTATTGTTTCCCTCTAATCACTCAAAAATAGAGGAGTTGAACTAAAGTACAGATTCATACAGGAGAGGTATCATGTTCTATTTTTGCCTTGGGGTCAAACTAGGCTATTTTTTGCTTTCTTTTAGGTTAACTATCTCAGGAGCAGTTATGAGTTATTTTTACTCATCATGGAGCAGTTTTGGAGCCTTAATTTTAGGCTTTTCTCTTGTGCTTGCCCAACAACTTGGAGTTGCTTTTCTAGACTCATTCATCCATCATTTGGAGTCCAATTGAGATGGAGTTGACTTCCCTTTACTATTTTGGGATAGATCTTTGTATTATAGGGAAAAAAGCTCATTAGTTACTGCTTTTTCCCTAGCTTTGCACATTGCAGAGAGAGAGATTCAGACTTGTAACTTAGCCATTTTTATAGTTTTGACAATAGCAGTAGTTTATTTTCCAATAGTTCATTGTTATTTTATAGTGCATTCCTTCTATTTATCAATATAATTAGGTGTTGATCTACTCAAATTCAGGTGTCTTATCTCATATTGAGTGATTTGATAGGAATTTACTATGTTTTATCATAAAACTTTTAAGTTTTATGTCTTATTCTTTGAATGCAAGTATACAAAGTTTAATTTTATTACAGGATACAAGTTATGCAAGTCATTTCATGCTTTTCTGTGAAACTCTTTTGTAGTAAAATTGATTAGTTTGAGTTGTAAGAATAGGTGTGTTGAAGAATAATTGTGAATCATATTGTAGATTAGAGTTTAAATATTGGTGCATCACCCCCTTTACGATAGATTTTTAGTTCAGTTTTAGTTTATTCAAGTATTCTTGTATCTCTTTTCCTCATAAGTTTATAGATCTAAAATGACATTTAAAGGGAGTTAGCTCTTCTGGAGGTCCATTCTCGTAATAGACAAACCCACAATCTAAGAATGTTCCCATGTTGTATGGGATTGCCAAGATTGTAAAGGCTTAGCATTCAAGGCACAATCCTACATGACAATATATTTTGGCATGCCTGGTGGAACTCTAAACAGAGTTTCAAGTCACTATCACACATTTTTCTTTGTTGTTTGATATGCACAATAGAGTTTCATCCTTTTAAAGGTAAAAAACAACATACTTGGCGACTCAAAATTATGATTTTTTGCAAATCCAGTGAATATAGAACATGAGAAAGGTCCAAATGAGAGGAAGTTCAACTCCATTTGAGTATCTACAGCTGTCACCTCCAAAGAAAAAGAGGCAAAATATTAATAAGAACACCCAGTCTAGTAGGGAGAACTCAATCTACTCCTCCGAATATTAGGACTACAGAGTTTGATCAAAGAAATTTGGTGATAAATCTTCAAATACAAACTCCACAAACCCCTCAAGCTCCACCAACAATGAGAAGATATCATTTTTTGCAATTCAATGCTAGCAGCCCATTTCTGCTTACAACACATGATGAGATTCTGGTAGTAGCCTTCAAAGGCTTACAATTCTTCATAGGTGAAGACCAAACTACCCTAATTGAACATATAAAAGATGTGGCTATGTTATCTTCAGTCCGTCACATAATGCAGGAGAATGTTGCAGTGAGACTGTTGGCTACATCTCTAAAGGGTAAGGCCCTTCAAGGGTTTAGAGGATTTGTGGTAGGCTCAATTACATCATGGGCTCTGTTAGGGGATGCTTTGAACAAGCCATTTGAAGACAAGTTCAACAATCTGTCATTGGTTGAACAACTTAGCACAATAAAGAGAGCTCCACAAGAGCATATGGCTAATTTCAACTTTTGTTTTCAGCAGACTTGGGACAAAATACCAACAGCAGTAAGACCTACTATTGAACATGCATTTCTATACTTTCTTAGAGTTGTAAATCATGATATTGCAGTAATGGTCCAATCAATGGGAGGTACCACATTGCCAGGTGCTTATGAGGTTGCCATAAGAGCTAAAACGAACCTAATTTAGGCTACTAAAATATCCCCAAGGCTGTCAATGCCCATTTTTCTAGAGATACAGCCATTAATCTCATTACAAATTCCACCTCTTATTGTTGTACCTATTGTACCAGCCTCAATTATCAAGTTTCTACTAAGACAAATGCTATCCTAGCCCCATCCCAAGAGTTGCAAGAACTCAAAGGCATGTTCCAAGAAAAAGTAGGCTTGTTAAAAATAGTTAGCAATAAATTAGTGAGTATAGAGAAGCAGTAGAACTAGTTTTACAGGCCTTATCAGCCCCCATAAAAAAATAAGCCCCAAAAGAAACAATATATAACTAGAAAAGTAACTAGTAGAACAAACCTTCATATTAGCTTAAAAACCAAGGCCAAAAAAGGAATCTCAACACAAGGCCTTATTAGCCTTACAACCAGCATGCTACCAACTCATCAAGAGAGTTAATACCTGTACAAAACAATATGGCACATGAGTACAATTGGTGTTACCCCTATAACCAACTGCACAACCAATCAACCTCCTCAAATGGTATGATTAATTAGGCCTTAACAGTGTAAAATAATGTTGTTCTCCAAGAAAGTATTGTATAAGAAGTTTCAGAACAATAAGCTTATAATCCTGAATAGGAGTAGCTTAATGCAACATTCATGAATAAGAAAGGTGAGGAGTTTTTTCTAGTTAACCATATAGAGGGAAAAAATCAATCTACCCATTCCATAGCAGCTAACATGAGAGCCAAAAAGAGAGCTATTGATATAGGACAACAAGCTAGAAGAGGCCAAAATCAGGCTGAATCAAGCCAGCAAGGAGTTGTTGGTCCATCACAGTAGTTAAATGTTCATGTTTTACCAAGGGGACAACCTATTCCAACCCAGAATCAGTTGAGAGGGCAGCCACAACAAGTACAATAGCAAGCAAAGCCTACTACTTCAAGGGGATAGCTAAAGGTTGGTTCATTTTCTTTTAATATCATTGATTATATGAAAAAGTCAAATGTAAGCATGTCAATGTGAGAATCATTGTCTCTTCCAGGCCAAAAAGATTTATTAAAAAAGGCCTTATCTAATACTTCTGTGAAGAATGAGACGAATCATGACCAACCAAGAGACTAGCCTAGGATAGTGCTTGCAAATGACCCACCAGTTCAGAATGAACAACAAGCCAAAGATGTCAAACCTACACCATTTTATGTTTCACTAATCATTGGTATAAACATTGTGTATAATTGTATGACTGATTCAGGTGCTAGTACGTCAGTGAGGCCAAAACAGATAGTGGACAAGTTAGGATTGACTTGTGAACCAATGTCCAAACCTGTGACACAATTAGATGGTTCATCCATCAATACCCTTGGAGTGATCAAAAACCTAGATCTTATCTTGCATGCTTGCCCAAATTTTGCAATCCCATAAGATATATATGTCATAGATCTACCCCCATACTTTGCCTTATGCCTTTCCAGAGATTTCACAGCAAAGTTAGGAGGTTATCTATCAGTTGATTCATCCCATATGTGTTTTAGGACAAGGTATAGTACAAGAGTGACTGTGAAGTCCAAAAATATCACCAAGGACCACATTGAACCTTATGTTCAAAGTGTTGTTAATACTAATTTGACCTACCATGAGGAGGAACAACCTACTATTCACAAAAGTAACACCCCAATTGAGAACATAGTAGACCTATTTTTAGATAAATGGGCATCAAAAAACCATGAAGGTGACCACTACAGGCAATTGTAGAAAGTTGGGTTAGGAATCTACATGATTCATGAATAGAATTACCCTGTTCCTAACCTGGTGAAAGGAGAAAATGAGCAGAAATATCAAGAGGGATAATACAATAATGATTTATGGCAGCTGTACTTTAATGGGGCAAGAGGCAAAGTTGGTGTAGGTGGTGTAGATATGCTCATTTCACCTGAAAATGAGAAGTACTATGCAACATTCATATTTGCATTTAGGTGTACTAACAATATAGATGAATATGAGGCACTCATCCATGGCTTTGAATGGGTCAGGAAAAAGAATATCAAGTCTTTACAGGTATTCAGTGACAATGAGTTAGTTGCAAATTAGGTAAGGAACACTAATGTCACAAAAAATGACATTAAAGTCTTAGAAGCACAGAGTATGGAACTTAATTGAATATTTTGATGCATTTAACTCATTGTCCATGCCTAGAAACTAGAATATAAATAGGATGATAAACTTGCTACCATGGGGTCTAAATTTGATATACCCAAAGAAATCATAAATACTGAGCAACAACAGTATGTGAAGGTGGTTGCAAGCCTATCAGTTCCTAATAATAACATACATTGGCAGGTTTTTTAATGTGATGACCAGATCTAGCAAATTTTCTCATCGAGGAAGCTAAGTTTTTAGCTTGTAATCAGTAGAAATTGTAGCAACAATTTGAAGACCAGATTGTACAACTCAGGGCAAATAAGCTACCCAACGGTCTTGTGACTTTGGAGTCAATCTTCAATTCAAATGATCAGTTAAGGAAGGAGAATTCTAGCATACTTATCAAGCAGGACCACTATGAATCAGTGGAGATTTTCAAATCCAAACTTCTCAAGTTAGGAAAGGTATGTACACCTAAAGATAAGCATGATTTTGTGTTATTATGCCAAGAATTTGATGATGTATTTTCATGGGAGTACAAAGACCTCAAAGGTTTTAACCTTGATCTATCTCAGCATACCATAGAGCGAGAATTGCGTACAAAACCAATGAGGTAGAAGCAAAGGCCTCTTAACCCCAAGCTAGAGGTTATGATGAAAACATAATTGAATAAGTTGATTCAAGGCAACACCATTTTTCCAATCAAACATAATTCCTAGGTGTCCAATCTAGTGCATGTTAAGAAGAAATATGGTGAGATCAGGCTGTGTGTTGATTTTAGGGACCTGAATAGGGCATCATTGAAAGATCACTACCCACTACCCTCAATGGAGTAGATTCTGCAAGTAGTTTTAGTTTTTGAAAGATTTTCTTTGCTAGATGGCTTTTCAGGGTACAACCAAATTTTGGTTAAGGAGGAAGACTAGTATAAGACAACATTCACAACCAAATGGGGTAGTATGGATTATGAAAAGATGTCATTTGGGTTGTCAAATGTTGGAGAAACCTTTTAGAGAGCCATGTATAAGGCATTTGAAGGCATCATGAACAGTTTTTTTAGGCTTTTCTACATGATATAACTATTTTTTCCATGGATGTAAAAGATCACTTTTCTCATCTCATGCAGGTCTTTGAAAGATGTAGAGAATATGGAGTCTCATTGAACCCCAAAAAGTGCATATTTGTTGTTCATGTGGGTAAACTATTGGGTCACATTGTTTCCAAACATGGAATTACAATTGTTCCAGAAAGAGTAAGTGTTATTTCAGCCTTACCCTTGCCTACCCATATGAAGGGAGTACAAAGTTTCTTAGGAAGAATCAATTTGGTCAGACAATTTATTCCCAATATTGCAAGTTTATTGAAGCCTCTAACAACCATGTTGAAAAAGAATATTGGTTTTAGCTAGACTAAAGAAGGAAGGGACAGCTTTGAAGACATCATGTGGGTAAACTACTAGGTCACATTGTTTCCAAACATGGAATTACAATTGATCCAGAAAGAGCAAGTGTTATTTCAGCCTTACCCTTGCCTACCCATATGAAGGGAGTGCAAAGTTTCTTAGGAAGAATCAATTTGGTTAGAAAATTTGTTCCCAATATTGCAAGTTTATTGAAGCCTCTAACAACCATGTTGAAAAAGAATATTGGTTTCAGCTAGACTAAAGAAGGAAATGATAGCTTTGAAGACATCAAGGCAACTATAGCAACATCTCCAACATTAATAAACCCAAACTTTTTAAAAGATTTCATTTGGTATGCCTATGGAAGAGTTGACTCTATCTCTGCTATGCTAACTCAACAAAACAATGAAGGCTAGGAGCAACCAATAGCCTTTTTCAGCCAGGGATTTTAAGTCTGTGAGGAAAGATGCACATTTGTTGAAAAACATGTACTTTTTGTAATAAGAAGTCTTAAAAATTTAGGCACATGTTATCAAACAATAAAATTTAGCTGATGGTTGCCCATACAAGTGTGAAAGAATTATTGTTGAGAAAGGATCTAGCAGATAAAAGAGCAAGCTAGGTTACCAAAGTGATGGAGTACAATGTTGATATTAAAGTCACTAAGCTAGTCATGGGTAAAGGACTGTGTGAACAACTAGCTAAAACAACAAAAAATGATCTAAAACTACCAGAAGAAGTGGTTTTAATGGCGGATACTACTATTATACCTATTGTTCTATCCAGCAACACTAGATGGACATGAGATATGATGCATTATTTACAAACTAGGGAGTGCCCAGTAGGGCTACGTGCAACAAAAAGAAGGTATTATTGGTTGTAGGCCATTCCATATGTTATTGTCAATGATTATAAAAAACTACAATGGAGTGCTCTTAAGATGCATTGAAACAGATCAGATCGACAATGTTTTGCATGAGTTCCATGATGGACTAGCTGGTGGTCACTTTACAGCCCACACAACAACCTTAAAGATCATGAAGGTTAGATATTACTGGTCATCTCTTTTCAAAGATGTGCATAGCTGGGTAAAAAAGTACATGAAATGTGATGTATTTGTAGGCAAATAAAAACTAGCAGCCATGCCACTACAACCCATTTTAGCTGATCAACCCTTTACCAAGTGTGGTCTTGATTTCATTGGAGCAATTAACCCACCTTCATGTTTTGGTCACAAATGGATATTAATAGCCATAAATTATTTTACTATGTGGAAAGAGGTAGTAGCTTTGAAAGAATCTAATGAGAGTGTTGTATTGAATTTCTATGAAGACTTAATAGCCATGTTTGGTGTATCAGATTCAATCATTTTAGATAATACATTGGGTTTTGTTAGCCTAAAAATAAATGACTGGTCCATCAAACATGGTGTTTACCTAAGCACTTCATGAAATTAGTACACCCAGGGGAATGTAGAGGCTGAGTCCACTAATAAAAACCTCTTCAGCATCATCAAATAGACAATAGAAGATAATCAGAGAACCTGGCATTCAAAGTTAAAATCAGCCTTATGGGATGATAGAGTGACTCCTAAAAGGTCAAATGGTCAATCTCCATATATGTTTGTGTATGGTAAAGAAGCTAAGCTACCAATCTCAACTTAGCTACCAGCCCTAAGTCTCATGAAAGAGCTTGAGTTAATGGAGGATAGTCTTATGGAGGTATGGTTGGCTAAGCTAGTAGAGTAGGAAAAAACAAGGAAGCAAACAACACAACAATTGGAGATGTACTAGGTGAAAATGAAGAGGACATTTGATAGGAGGGCAACATTCATAGTTTTGAAGTAAGGGGATATTATTCTCAAGTGGGATGAGCTAAAAAGTAGACCTACTAAGTACAATAAGTTTGAAGCTATGTGGATAGTCCCATTCATGATTGTTGAATGTAAACAACACAATGCTTTCTAGCTGGCTACTATGGAAGGAGAGGTGTTCTCTATCCCAGTCAATGGGATTCACCTCAAGTATTGTTTCTAAGAAGTAGAAGTTGCAAATGTATCATAGTAGAGTAGGTTTTTTAGTTAATAAGTGTTGGATGCATAGTAGTTTCATTTCAGTTTTTGTTTTCTAAGAAGTGCAGATGCAAAGTTGGTTGGTTCTATTTGAAGCTAGCATTGTTTTGTTTTTAGTTTTGTTTCTGCTACTATTGTTTTCCTAGTAGCTAAGTTGTCAAGAAGTTTTTTGAGTTGTGAAGGCTAAGGAAGGACTCTATTGCCCAATGGATTCACTAGGCAACTGACCTTGGAGTTTTAGTAGGCAAAACTGGCATAAAGGTTGCCAAATATGTTACCAAATTATGCTTTGTAGCCCAACTAGGTTGGATTGTAACAATAATTTCTTTGTTTCTTTGGAGAAGCAGGGAGTTCAAAAGGAAGGGAGAGAAAAAATTTAGCTTCACAAGCTAGCCCAGAAGGCCTACTATCCTGATAAATGACCCTTGCAGAGATAACACTACCAAGATCATGTATCAGCTCAATTTCAGAAGCTACAAGAGCTAGATAAGGTGACATGATACCCCAACAAGGCATGAGGTATTCAGAGACTGACAGGTGAAGTTAAAAGCTAAACTAATTCATTGCAAATCATGTTTTAGTTGTGTTTATTGCAGTTCATATAGGTACATATAACTTTGTCAAGTTTTTCATGACTAAAAACAATCATTGTATGCAATAAAGTTTAGTTCATGTTATGCAATTGATTCGCCAAAAGAGAAATTATACACAAGTCATTACCTGAAATAACTATTTATATTCAAAAGAGAAGTGCTTATATGGTTTCACACAAGTCCTAGGAGTAACTGTATGTTATTCAATGCACAACAATAAGTACATCTGAACTAAAGGAAATCATATAAAGTAAAGATGAGACCCATCATTACCTAAGTGAATGATGAATCCCATTATTTGCACTAGCATCTCCTACTGTCCTAGTGGTAGCTCCAATTGAACCTACAGGAGGAAGTAAAATGTGATGTTAGAGCTCAAGGTTTCATCTCTACTTCAATATGTAGTAACTCAAAATGTACTTATTATTTTACATCTAATCAACAAAATGAAATAGATAAATAGAGCATCAGATGCATAAGATTAAGCAGGAAGGAGAAAATTTGATCGAACAATTAAAAGAGAGGATGCAACCTCAATGTTTTATCTAACTTGTTTGTTCATTATGTAGGCACCAGTACATCAAGATCATTCATTAATATCATGTCACTTGTTACAATAGCCATAATGTTATCAAAATAACCAGGGGCAATCATAGACCATGCTATTCAAAGAGGACAGCTAACATCTATAGTAGTCAAATAAAAGCAACAAGCATAGTCAAAGGTGTAATAACAGTCATGAAGATGCCTAAAAGAGTAGCTGAAGAAAGAGGATAGTCATCATGGAAAAGGGCTCTCAAGAATCAATCTATCGAAGTCACAATAGAACAGTCAATAAAGAAAGACAATTTTGAAGGCTTGAGACAACACATAAATTACTAAGGAAGGTGTTGTCACAAGACTAAAGGGGTCACAATGCATAATATGGAGTAACAGTCCACATGAAATGACAACAGCAATCTTTAAGAGATAGCTTTGAAGTACAAAAGAGCATCACATGATCAACTGCCATGGTACCCCAAGCTCAGCATGATGGGGATACATTTTATTTATACAAAAGGAAGCATCTATAGCAATAATACCAAGAGCATGAATAGGTAGATTAGTTGAAGAAAAGAACAATCATTGAATAAAGAGCATCATTTATAGTGGCAAAAGACAAGTAAAGAAAAAGGAGACAACAAGCTTTCATCATTATATGACTAAGATATCATACATTAGAATTTCAACATTAGTCAATGAATGGATGAACAATGAAAGAACATAAATATGAAGCTACAAGAGCATATACATGCATAGTGCCATTGAGATAAGATTACCAAACAATGGAGTTGTTATATAATGAGGTTTATGCACAGCTTGGATCACTTTATATTGTTACAAAATGAAGATTTTTCATCATGCTATAGGAGCATATAAATGGAGAAGAGAATTCTAAAGAACATAAAGGAAGATCCCCATTATGTTGAACACATAAGTTTGACCAAAACCAAGAGGCTGCCTCACACTATTCATGAGAAGCAGTCATAAGTGTTTCAAGTAGCTACAGGAGGAAAAAGTCAACTAGGAGGCTTGATAAAGTATTAGAGAAGATAGTATGACTGTTAGGAAGTTGAAGTACCATCTACAAGAACAAAATAAAGTAAGATAATAGTCATGTTTTATACAAGGATGAGGAGAGCATCATGATGATAAGTCACAAGAACAACACACACTGCCAGGTAACAACAGTTATAATGAGGGTTGATCATGAAGAAAAGAATGGATCAATTATGGTGGGAAGGATGAGTTAGTATTGCTATTTCATTATTTTGGTTGTCCCCCTTAACAAACAAAACTAAATGGGTTAAGAACTACATCACGATACTTTTCCAAGATCATATCTCATGGTTATCGCAGTCAGGACTGCCAACACCCTATGTATTCAAGAAGTTCAAAATACAATAGTGTTGCACTAGGTTTGGTGATCTAATATCCATTTGGGTAAAGAGGGGAGTAGTTTTACTATGTGATTTAACAAGTGTTATGGTGTAATATGATGAATTAGTTCCAAGGAGCAGTGAAAGCATGGATAAATGTATAAAGGTGATAATATCTCACAAAAGATATCAAGGGACTTTCCTAATGCTCTATCATAAAGAGGTTTGATTTTATTAGAGAATGAGGACTGCCATAAGAAGTTTGCTCACTATCAAAACTAAAATATTGACTTCACTAAAGTATTAACAGGGTCATCACTCCCATATCTACCCTTAGGATCACCACCTATTCATAAAGAAGTCCAAGAACTATCTGGATGTAGTTGAGGCGACACTTTTTAAATCAAAGCAAAGGAGTCATGGATATAAGATTGCCATGCCATCATATAGTGCCCAAGAGGACTGTCACCAATAGTTCATTCATTATGAAAATAAACTTTTAGAAAGCAAAGTGACTGGGAATTTATTAAGGGTTGGATACAATCATGATTAAGACTTTCGCACCTCAACTTTATACCTATAATCAGAGCTGAAATCTAGTCTAAAGTGGAGGGATCAAAAGTGAGTAGAGAAGGTAAGAAGAAAGGAAAATAATCAGACAAGTGACAACCATAAGATTATAAAGTTAGTCTAACCAGAGATTAAGTGCATACTAAAACATTAGAGGAACAAAAGAAGGTGATTCTGACAACAAAAATAATGTTCTCTAACCTGCAAAAGATATAAACATCATAAAGTCAACATAAGGATGAAGAATGAGTCTTTCAAATGACACATTATTGACAAACCAATAATAAATCTACATGGTCGTGGTAGGGTATTTTATTCTAGGGACAAAAGAGTAGTAAAGCAGTCAAAAAGGGTCTATAGTCATATAGCTACTGAGAACAATAAAGAAGGCATAATAGGTTCCTAAAGCTGTGAAACCCCAGATAGGGTTTGAAAAATGCTTTCCTTCTGAAAAGAAGCAAAATAGCAAAATAAGATAAGGGAGATCATGAATAAAATTGTTTCAAACTTATGAGCATGCTACCCTTTACAAGGGCTCAAGGTAAACCTTGGTAAAAGTATGGAGTGCTCATTACTAGTGTGTGATTAGGACCCACCAACATGGTAAATAATATATTTTCACAATACATCTTCAAAGTTTCAAGAAACTCCCTTTTTATCATTTCATTCAAAACTAGAGCAGTGAAAGAATATCATACAAAAAATAGAGGGTTTTGTATCTCATTTTCACGGAAATGATAGTTTATAAAAATGCTTTTACCCCTTTCCTCATGTATAGCACAACCAAAAATAATTTTGTAGAAAGGTATTGTTTACTATCTTACAAAGCAGTGAGGAGTCTATTTTTCTATTTTCTCATCATAAGAAGAACATCATGTCATCATAGATGTTCATCAAAGAGAAAGTATACACAAGAAAGAAACTTTTAATTATTTTCTTACCTATAGAGAGTAAAAAGCATGGATTCCTCATATAAGATTGCATATAATATATTCTATAGTTGTTTTCTACCATTTTTCTTGAAGAAACAATAGTAGAGATAAGGAAATCACTTACCAAAAGGTAGGAAATCTATAGGAGCAGTCTTAAATTGTAGAGGAGAAACAAAAGCAAAAAAAAGAAAATGATGAAAAGTTAGGGCTGAAAGAATGTTTGTTCAAAGTGTTGAAACACTAGCTTGTGGATAAAGGGAGTATTTTGACTTTAATTTTAAGAAAATCATTTGTAGACTAATGGAGCCTAGGGTCAAGTCTTGAAATCATGATGTCTAGTGATACTAGAGGAGGCCAAGGGAGTCATAAGTATTTATAATGTGCTTTTTGTGAATTTTAATGATGTGATTTGTAGTTTCTAATGTTCATTTTACATAAAAGGTCAAATAACATAATGATTATGACTAAGGTTGAATATTTGAGAAGGCAATGTGGGCCCTTTTGACTTTATTGCATTAGTTAGGCTTTTTGGAGCATTTTGGAGACCTTCTTGATGTCCAAGGGCAGAATACAGTATTTTTTGCATGGAGAGATTGGATGAGGGTTTATTTTTTGCCTTTAAGGGATATTGTAAATCATGTAACCCCTTTTCTATTTTTGCACCAATTGAAGGCCAAAATAATGTAGTTTAACAATTATTAAGTGCAATAATGTAAAAAATTGCCTTAATACTTGTTATGAAATAACCTAGAGGAGAAATAAGCATTGCACAACACTTATTAATGCAAATCACATTGATTGTATTTACTAATTGTTAAAATAGCTTATTTTTTGCTCTCTAATCATGCAAAAATAGAGGAGGAGTTGAACTAAAGTATAGATTCATGTTGGAGAGGTATCTTGTTCTATTTTTGCCTTGGGGTCAAACTAGGCTATTTTTGGCTTTCTTTTGGGTCAACAATCTCAGGAGGAGTAGTTATGAGCTATTTTTGCTCATCATGAAGCAGTTTTGGAGCGTTAATTTTAGGATTTTCTCTTGTGCTTGCCCAACAACTTGGAGTTGCTTTTTAGACTTATTCATGCATCATTTGGTGTCCAGTTGAGCTGGAGTTGACTTCCCTTTACCATTTTGGGATAGATCTTTGTATTATAGGGAAGAAAGCTCATGTTTTTTTATCAGTTCTTGCTTTTTCCCTAGCTTTGCACATTGCAGAGAGAGAGATTTTGACTTGTAACTTAGCCATTTTTTATAGTTTTTACAATAGCAACAATTTATTTTCCAACAATTCATTGTTATTTTGCAGAGCATTCCTTCTATTTATGAATACAATCATGTGTCGATCTACTCTGATTTATGTGTCTTGTCTCATATTGAGTGATTTGATAGGAATTTACTGTGTTTTATCATAAAACCTCTAAGTTTTATATCTCATTCTTTGAATGCAAGTATACAAATTTTAATTTTATTATAGGTTATAGGTTATGCAAGTCATTTCATGCTTTTCTTTGAAACACTTTTGTAGTAAAATTGGTCAGTTTGAGTTGTAAGAATAGGTGTGTTGAAGAATAATTGTGAATCATATTATAGATTAGAGTTTAAATATTGGTGCATCACTCCCTTTAGGATAGATTTTTAGTTTATTCAAGTATTCTTCTATCTCTTTTCCTCACAAGTTTACAGATCTAAAGGGGCATTTAAAGGGAGTTGGCTCTTTGAGAGGTCCATTCTCGTAAAAGACAAACCCACGTACTAAGAATGTTCCCATGTTGGACGAGATTACCAAGCTTGTAAAAGCTTAGAATTCAAGGCGCAATCCTTCATGAGAATAGTTACTTTGCACAATTTGGGTATACCACTCAATTATATTGTATCTACAAAAAAATTGTAAAGAAAACAAGCTTATCCTCAAAAGTTGTGGTGAAAAACACATAAAAAGGGTAAATTGATTTGGGTGAAAGATGTGTAGAATTTGACAAAGGAAAGACTTGATGAAATGATTAATTCAATTATAGGTTTTGATTTGATAATGGGTGGAAGCCCCTATAATAATTTGACAATCAAGAACATGAACATAAGGGATGGGCTAGAGGGGAAGCATTCCACCATTTTATATGAGTTTTCATGGAATGTGAATTATGAAACGAATGAAATGCATTCAAGTTTAACTTGATAGAATAATAAGACATTCATTTTATACTAATTTGTAAATAAATAGATTATAAATTCATTATTTTGCATATCCAAGTTTTGGTCTAGATTCTTGATAAGAAATAATACAATTTTGTTGATACTAAATGGTTGTTTCCTAGATCAATCAGTAGAATTGAAAGAATGTAGCAATACATGTGTTGTTGAGACACTTTTGGAAACACAAAATCATTGGCCATCATGGGATTAGAAAATGAATGTTAACTGCATAAACATAGTGGCAAAAGGTGTTACATTGTATGATATACTTGGGGCTATGTTCAAAAATTCTAATGGAAAACCCTATGTTAATGATTAAGCTATGGTACTTTTACAATGTAAAAAATGGTCTTGGTATGAAATGGCACTTTTATAAAAATAGAGGGAGAGAGAGAGCTAACAAATATTAAGGGAAAGTCACTCTCTCTTTTATTTATCGATAGAGAAATAAAGATAACAGACATGAAGGGAAAGAGGTAAAGAAAAGAGAGAGTGACTTTCCCTTTTATATTTTTTATCGCTCTCTCTCTCTCCCTCTATATTTCTTATCTCTATCTCTCTCTTGTTCTATCGCTCTTTCTCTATTCTTCTTTGTCTATCAATCTCCCTCTCTATCTTTCTATCTCTCTACCTCTCTCTAGATCTTTATCTCCCACTCTATCTCTCTATTTCTTTTTATCTCTTTATCTCTCTCTTTACATCTCCCTCTCTACCTTTGTCTCTATCCCTCTCTCTCCCCTTCTCTCTCTTATTGGAGATAGACCAATGGATCATATTAATTGTTGCACTCAATTTTCTACCATCAATAATGGATCAATATGAATGGGACAAGCTGAATAGAAGAGATGGATCTACTATTAGGTTATGTCTTTCTAATTCAATCTTGATGACTGTTTTAGTTCAAACATTGTTAAGAGTTTACGAGATAAAATTATTGCATTGTATCAAACTAAGTGTCTTGTAAATAAGTTATTTTTAAAAAGAAAATTATATTCTTTAAAGATGTATGAAGGAGATTGTGTAACCAAATATTTAAATGTTTGTCATCTAGTAGTGAGTCAATTAGCTTCCATAGATGTAAAAATAGAAGAAGAGGAAAAATACAATCGCTCTAATTTATTCATTAAAGGATACCATATTTCTATTTTGAAGTGTATCTATCTAAAGGGGACCAATATGCTTTCTTTGTTCTCTAGAATTGGGGGTGTAGAAGTTCCTTTGAATAATTTGGGTATACTATTGAACACCTAGAATACTAAGAGGGGGTGAATCAGTATTCTCTAAAACAACTTAAGCATTTAAAAATCCATTTCACATAGCATATTCAATTTGCAGTAAGAAAGTAAAGCATTAAAGATACCATTAAATCACATAAAACATGGATACTAGATTTTTTATGTGGAAAACCCAAAAAGGGAAAAACAACGATGACGATTAGTTCACGATATATTATAATGCAAGTTTTGATACAAAATGATGGACTCACTATCCTCAAGAGAAATGCTCACTTCTGGTGGCTCACTACCAAAGGACTCACTGTCTTAAATAGAGAAAGATAGGAGAAAGGGTGGCTCACTACCAAATGAGAACTATTAACAATGCATCTAACCTATGCTAAAGATAGAGTTCCACTGAAGCTCAAAAAATTGACTTAACACACTTCATCTTCACCTTAATTTTATCTTGCCCTTCTCTACATTGAATTTCACACACATGCACTTAATTGTTTCACATCAACACTCCGCACAAGAAATCAATCTTGTATATATACTGCATTCAAGAAACACATCAAATAGGTTGGCACAATAGATGTAGCATTTGACTTATTGATCTATTAGAACAAAACTCAGCTCTATATGCTTTTGCAAAGATAATTAAAGCATCTAACACATTGCGATAGGTTGGGACAACCTATAATTACTCCCATAATTCTACTCCATACATAACTCAACTCTGCACAACCTCAAAACCTTTGGGTTGGCACCTTTGGTGAAGTAACAATAGAATGAACCAACTATTTACTCACAACTCAACGCGCAGACCACCAAAATGCTTGCCACTCAGAGAGAACATATTTTTGACATCTATGAACTTATTCTCAAAACTGCATAGCAAAATATCCATTTGCGGTGGAATATGGAGCATTCCAATATACCACTAACACTATTATTATACTACCATTACAGAGCCTGATACTCTATCAATTCAATCTTCAACTTTGGAGGACTTCAAGCCTTGAAGCTTTGGATTTAGAATCCTTGAGTAGGTACCAAATACACCTTAGAACCACATGACAAGATTCTTCATTGTGGAACAATGCAAGTCAAACTGGTTCACTAAACACTGAAGATAGTACCCCAAAAAAATAGACAAATTTATAAAACCATTGATACTTTGGTCTTCTCTGGACCAGCACTACTGCATCTCTATAATGGGTTGCCATCAATGAAAACACCATACACTATCATGCTCTTCAATATCCATTAGTTTCTCCATTCATCTAATTTTACCAACACATAGACTTTAATTACAAATTTCCATCAATCTCTCAACATATACCACCCAATTAGTTGTAGCTGTAAAAATTTGTAAAGAAAACAAGCCTGTCCTCAAAAGTTGGGTGGAAAAAACACATCAAAAGAGTAAATTGATTGACGTGGAAGATGTTCAAAATTTGAAAAAAGAAATACTTGATAAAATAATTAATTCAATTGGAGGTGTTGATCTAATAATAGGTGGAAGCCCCTATAATAGTGTAACAGACAACAACATGGACACAAGGGATGTGCTAGAGGTGAAACATTCCTTTATTTTATAAGAGTTTCCATGGATTATGAATTATGTAAGCCATGTAATGCATTCAAATGTAACTTGAAATAATAATGAAACCTTCATTTTGTATTTAATCTAGACTTAATAGATTATCAATTCCTTATTTTCCATAGACAAGTTCCCACCCAAAGTGAGCAGGCTAACAAAAACAAGTATTAAATATTACAAACATTATTATTGTTGTGATTTCATGTAGAAAATCCATTTGTAGAATTAGCATGGGACTAATTGCAAGTGTGGATGTTGCCAATTGTAGATTTGTCTGGACATTATCTTAAGTATATTAAGAATTTTTTTTTCTACAATCAACATGGGAGTAATTGTAGGCTTGGATGTTGCTAATTACAATCTTAGGGTTATTAGTTTGATTAGTTCTGCTAACCATGATTTACCTTTGCAAGGATTTAATGAAAGCCTAGAGGATTGTAGAAAATCAAATGTCATAAAATAAACCACTTAGATCCAGAAAATGATTACTATGAAACCCATTACAAGAAACCATTTCAGAAGATAAAGCTTGAAGAAAGTATATCTTCAAAACATTTTTCCATAGAAAATAAAGATATAATTTTTTGTTTACCACAACATGTTACATGATTGGTAACATTTTGAGTTCTAGATCACATTGTGTGTCATTAGTGGAAGCTTAAAGAGTTTGAGAAATCCCACCATAATTTTACTTTGAATATATGTATAGTATGCCAAAGGTTAACTAAAATTTATGGATTCAAATTACTTTTCAATTTCAAGTAAAAAACATAGCTACATGCATAAACTTTGTATGAATAACTATTTTTAGTTTTACTAGTAGGTTGTATCTTTATAATTCATTCCTCATGAATGGTTTAGTTCAAAACTTTGGTAAGAGTTTATGATACAAAATAATTGCATTATATCAAACTAAGTTTCTTGTAAATAAGTTATTTTTGAAAATAATTTTTTATTATTTAAAGATGTATGAAGGAGACAAAACTAACTGTAATTGCATAAACATAGTGGCAATCGTACCTTGGTGTGCAATGGGTATGCCGAAGAGTTGTGGAGATTTAATTGCCATGTATTTAAGTGAATGATGGGTGTCCTGTATCCCTATGACAGATGTCATTTTTTTTCTCAAGTGTTATGAATTAATTTAGATAATCTTAATATATTTCAAGGTCCATGTGTTTGCCTAATACTTACTTCAAATGTGTGAGCTTTCATGTTTAGTGTTTAGTCTCTATTTGCATGCATCCCCTTTGTATACTCTTATTCATACACTACACATGTGTTCACTTTTATTCCCTTAGTTGTCACATATGCATATTATTTGAAGCATGTATGTATTTTCACACCTATATTTAATGGGCAGTCTCTTGCAAATATAAGGATGACCACTTCCTACAACATGTTTATTTGCTATCCAACCATCATGAATTCTCTCATGGGGCATCACATGATACAAAGAATGATCAAATATAGTGAAGTTCTATAACGACCCTACCCGTGGCAATGAGAAGCTGGTGTAGGAGTTAATGCGGGCAGAAAATATCTGTGTTGTGTCGCCCATTTTGGTTGGATGTGGAGGCATAAAGTAAGGGAGTTTTTCATTGTTTTAAATGCTCTACCATACCTCATATGATGGATTTGGAGGAGTTGTAGGTGAATATGATTAATGCTGGAAGAAATGTCTAGGAGATAGGTAAATGCATTTATGTTTTTTTTTGTAGAGTTTGGAAGGTGTGTGCAGTTTGGTCTAACTATAAGTCAAGCCCATGCTTTAATGAACCCTTGTTCTAATTTTACCTACTCCACTTTACAGAAGGAATGACAAACTCAACTATACTTCTTTATTTTTTTTATGAAAAAACTCACAACTACAAAAAGGTGAAACACTTTTTATAGTTGGATTAATATAAACTGACATTTGCTTCAGTTTTTGTATGGATCTGGAGTGTAGACCTTTTAGATAGATTTGCTTCAAGTGTTTAGAACAATAAGTGCCATGAAATCCCTGGAAGACATCTTAAATAGGATTTTAGAGAAGATTTGATGTGGGAAGAATGGGACAATGACCAGAAATTTGAGCAATAGATGTGATTTTTGGGTAGACTTAGGCATGTGTCGCTTCTTCTAGTTAGATGCTTTAAAAAAATTTGATAATTAGATTTGGGGTGAACAAGAGGATTTAGAGATCAGTGTGGCCATTTATGTTGGTAGTCACTCTTTCTAGGTGTGAGGGAGTGGAAGGCCCTCAATGTTTTTGAGAGGGGCTCATTGTTTCTTCTATGACAGGGCCATTGTATGGTGTAGTAGGCCCAAATGCCCTCTACAAAACTATGGATTCAAATAGGGTCGAATGGGGTTTCACAAGGCACTGTCACAGATTAGATTTACCATCTTGCATTTGTCAGGTGTGACAGAGGAAGTCATCAAAGAGAGGATTGTACAATGTGTTGGGTGCTTTCCAATACCATTTCCCAGTGCCAAATGAGACACACAACCCATAATTGAGCCTCTCCACAGGTTGCACTTGCAGCTGATTCAATTGTTGTCACAGGATAGAAATCACAAGGTAGCAATCAAATCGCCCTTTCAAGGGCATCTAACCTTTGAATCGCCCTTTCCTAGCCATCACAATACTCAGGGGCATTGACTCCCTAGAACAAGGGTAATGGATCTTCTACGGCAGGCCAACTTTGCTTTCCACTTCATCCCAAAACCTCAGAACATCGACATAATGTGATTTCTTCTGATAAAAAAGGTAGGTGCATCAATCATTTGTTTATCTAGCACAAAAACCTAAAGTCTATTTGCTGCAATCTCCTTATCCACAAAATCTAAAACCCAGTACTACATTTTTTAAAATATGACAAGATTTAATTCGATGCAAGATATTTGCATTGCCTATGTACTTGAAATTATTGTTAAAATGTAGAACTATTTCCTTATTCTTTAGATATGAGGATTTTCAAAGAATGATGATGTGTTTTTTGAGTTCAATTTTATAGAGAATATAATGAGGTAGTCATACCAAAAAAAACTAGGATGTCATGATAGATATTGAAGAGATCTAGTCCCATGGAACCCTTCTATTATACGATGACTTCTCTGATGAGATTTTTGTTACCTTATGTTTTCTCATTATGGTTAGTCTCTGTTAGATCACCTACATTGTGGAAACCCTCATTTTGATTTAAAGAATGTTACAGAACTAAAATACCTTAGATACATCGATCTATGGTTGTGCATTGAAAAAATGGGTCACATTATTTCTAATTATGAAAATCTTCCACGCAACACAAGGATCTAAGAAATCTACTATAGGAGAAAATGACTAAGTTTTCCATTTTGTAAGACTTTTTAATATTTTTACTTTGCTATGTTAAATATGTTTGACAATATGTAATTTTAGGCTATGAGTAGCCTTACAATACCATTTGTCATGCTTTTTCTTATGTCTGTGCACTCCTTCATGAATTGTAACCAAATTGGTGTCACTGGAGTTATTACAATACTGTCCTTACTAACAAAGGGCTATTTTCAATAAACTTACACTATCATCAAAATCTTTTGTCCTGTAGATCACCTTGTTCTTCCTTGGCTGATTTACATATTTAAATAGGGATTTTTACTTGATGGATTTAATCAATGATTGTCATGGATTGTGACTGGTTATTGAATTTTTTTGATTTGGCCATATATACCTTCTTTAGTTTAATTAGATGAGCTTAGGTCTAGGTTATTGAGTCCTTGAGCATGGCCTTGAGCACTTCTAAAGGCTAAGGATGCACACAAGAAGGCATATCCATATGTGGGTCATTGAGTTATCCGTCTGCAGGGTGTTGATTCAGGCATGTTTGAGTCTCCTCATCTGTATGAGTAGTGTACTTGAGTCCATGTGGTGCCATCCCTTCGAGCACGCATGATGACTTTCCATCTGATTTACACCCTAGTTTCTAGTGCCTTGGTAGTTGTGAGTAGTACCTGACATTATATTTGATGAGCATCTCTATGTTATGACTTTGGATGTATGCATTGATATCCATGTCTGCTCAGTGATTGATGTGAGTGTTGGCCATCATGTATACCCTTACCTAGTTACTTCTGTTTGGGCCTTGAGACTATCTCCGAGCATGGTGGGGTGGTCTCTTATGAGTCCACATGGTTAGGACATATTGCCACTGCCATTGGGGACCGGTGAATAGGTTATTGGTGCACGAGATTGGAGATGTTCTCACTCTCCATTACCCTATCTGTTGTTGTACCTATTCATTCATTATATCATATTCAGGACTATGTTATTGTACATGTATATCATACTTATGGCTATGCCATTGCACTATATATTCTTATATGTAATTGTACTCTCTTAAGAGAGAAGATGTAATCATGCAAGTTAATGAGAAGAAATGAGATGTTTCCTATTTGGTTTATGGATTTTGATGTGGGTATCAGATCCGCTTGTTCTATGATGCTTTTGGATTCATGTTTATATTAGATATGGGATTAGGAACATTTGATTTTGTGTTTAAAATGAATGTAGTTTTATAATGTTTTCTCTGGAGGATGAATTAGTCCTCTCCTTTGGGTTGCACATTCGGCCATACTTGGCCATGAATGATGTTGATCTCTCGAATTGACAACTGTATCTGGGTATGTTATCTACTTATGTCAAAAAAATTATTTAGGTTCTCATTTGGCCCTTACCCTTCAGGGTTGCAGGGCAAGATGTTACATCTAGTATCAGAGCCCATGTTAATACACTACAAGCTCTGGCGTACTTGAGCCTTATATGTTTTGTTGTGTTTGGTATGTGTGGCATGAGCTTGTTTTATTGTTTTATAGTGTTGATTGATTTCAAGCCTTAGCATGGCATTAGTGGGTTAAGTTACAACCCCATTCTTATAAATCATGGAGGAAATAACCTCCTTGGCCTTACCTTACTCATGGGACTAGAGTGTTGACCTTGGTTGAGAGTCTCCCATGCTTAAGAATGATCACACTCCCATGTTATAAGATGAGGGTAGGAATGTCTTGCCTCATGTGTTTTTCGGTTGAAGGTAACTTGGGATTTCCTAATTACCCTTGCTTGGATATGGTCTTCTTGTGTCTTCCTTTATGATGCTAGTGAATGAAATGACCCTAATTGATCATGAATTTCTCTTGTAATTCCTTCTTGTATTATAGATGTAAAGGATGATAGTATGTAGCTATTTGCGGATGTGGACAGATTAGTTTGATTGCTCCATACTCTCTTGTAAGTATTGGATGATTGCTGATTTTTCTTAGAACATCTTAATGTGCTTGAGTTGCTACCATTTATCACCCTTGATAGCATATTGAAGTCATTGGAATACTAATGGTGCCTTAAAATTTCCCTTAGTAGAATTTGCATGTTTGTATAACGAACATTGGATGGTATGTAATGTCTTGACTTGAGATGAAACCTATCTTTCTCTCGTCTTCGTAGTTGTGAATAGTTGACAAGATGTTAGAATAATGGCATATAGATTTTATTAGTATGTTAAAATTGCAATAAGCAAAAGATGGGAGTAAAGAAGACATTATGCTTGTCATGGCTAGGGATTGAGTGTGATTACATGTTTATTAGTGCCTCCTTACTTAATGAGTTTACATGAGAATGGTAATTGCTTGGTGGATATACCTTGTTGATGAAATTTGATCTCCTCAATTGCATTGTGAATTTTGTTGAGACTTTATAGCTGAATGTTTGTATTTTAATGCAACTGAAAATAATTTATGTAGGGTAATAGGAATGTTGCATATCTTGCTTGATGAGCAATTGAGTTCCATTGACATAGTCGAGGTTACTTATGCTTATATGTATGGATGTGAATGTAGAGAAATGATTAGAGTTCCTCAAATAAAACTCATTCCATTATGTTATTAGCATCCGATTCCCTTGTGAATGAATGGTATTCATGTGACTTGTGACATGATGTCGCATTATGTGTCATTATGAGATGTATATCATTATGTGATTATAGAAGTGAATGTAATAATGATTGTGAAAAATGTTACTTATGTTTATGTATTGATGTAAAAATGATAGTGATGATGCTATACATGTTCATGCACTATTCCATTATGTTGAAATCATTGCAAGAGAATCTATGATGTTATGGGTAAATGAGTTGCCCTTGTGAAAAGAGAAAATTGGAATGGATGTTTGGGAGTACTTATTTTTGGGTAAAGTGTATATTTGCATCATGTTGCATAGTCATAGGTGGGCTATTGTTATGCCTGGGTAAGAGAAATTATGATTGTATTCCTATTGAGTGTTGTGATTAAGCAGTGCTTGAAATGTGTGCCCATGGGATGGTGATACTGTGTACCCATCCATGGAGGGTATGTTTGGATTATGTGTATGGGATAAAACCATACTATCTATGTGTTTTCCTGTTGTCACCCTTTTGACTGCCAACCTAAGGGTTGTTGATAGGTCAATATGTGGAGGGTAGTAGTAGCAATAAAGTTCCTTGGGAGGCAATTGCATGGAGTACGTATAATGGCAGCGTAAAATGATGGCAATTATTTCAACCTCTCAGGAAAGTACTCACTACTTCCCCTTATTAATGGACCGGATACCTGGTTCATATAGTGTTAGCCTAATTCCCTTAGTTCTTGAGGATGATATTAGTTGTGGTATGAGCACTTGTGACATATATGATCTTACCCTAATGTGATTGTTTTTGATATGATGCCACCCCTGCACTGGTGTTTCGACATAGTGCTGGTGAGGATGTCATGTCCCTGATGGTAGTGATCCAAGCTCAAGGTCTTGATGCCACGTACCTAGATACATGATGGTGTAGTATATAAGTTGTATTCGTACTTGTGCTGAGAAGAGTGGTTGCTCACATAGAGTAGAGGGTTCACTCAAAAGGGCCTCGATTCCAGTCGGTTGGCATGCAAGTGGAACCTAGCCATGTGTACCTCTAGATCAGTGTGTAGCCACATGTACTTTCTCTGTGGGTATGCACTATGCAGGATGTTCCTATGAGTAGGACATTGCCATGCAGTATTTGTCCATTGCGTGCTTTTTCTGCTTGGCTTATACCATGCACAGTCGCGCCGCATGAGGTATGTGACCTGGGAGTTCTAGCACAATAACTTTCCATGTGGATGTTGCGTGAGTTTGCTGCACCAACATGAAGGACTGTTGACATAGTCATGCTTGTTTCCCTCCTTCCTCGTGTGGTGACTACCGACAGTCACGTAGTGTTGTAATGTGAATATTTCAAAGATTGTGAAATATTTCTTTCAGTTATTGGTGATGTTTACTTTGCTTTTGTGGACTAGCACTTTGGTTTATCTTGCTTGTATTGGTTTAGCCATGGATGATTTTCTTGGCATGTAACTCTTGTGGTTACATTTGATTTATTGTTGAAGATTATGCGTATTTTTCTTACTTATTGTTGGAATTGAGATTTACTCTTCCTTATTTATATTTTGGTGGCTAAACTAATTGAATTTTTTGTTTTGAATACTGGTCTTGTGTTGTGAGGTGATTCCTCATCAGGTATGGTGAGATCCACCCATTTGAGTGTTTACGAGGAAGTAGATGTAGGGAAACCCTTGAGGATGGGGGTATGTGAGAGTTGTTCTAAGATCTTATTCACTACCTTCCTATTGTTTGACTATATCTTGGAGGCTAAAACCCTTACACAAACAAGAGATATGTCATTGTGGCTTGTATGGAAGGGCTCACTAGGTGGGTCAATCCCATCAAGACACATGGATATGGATTTTGGACATTGTTATTGGTTATGGACTCATGGTTATGTTGGATATGTATGGTATTATGACATCCACATGAACCCCTAGTCTAACCTTGTGATGTGAATGAGTATGTATGTATATGTAGGTGGTACAATTGTCATGTATGTAGTTGCATATTAAAAATATAGAAGAGAACAAAATTTGCATCATTATGCCTTGAAAAGTGACAAACTATTGCATTATATGTAAGGAGATGTCATGCATGCTATGAAATCAGAGGTTGGAATTATGTATATGTGTGTATGTGTGCTCCATTTTATAAATAGATGCATATGAAAAGTTAGAGAACTAGAAATTTTGTATATTAAAAGTGCATTTTGCTACAATTTACGAGAAAACCATGTGGTTTATGCTAGTATATATGTGTAAATTGATGCTTGTTGCTTTCCCTTGATGGATTCTGATATTATTATGATGTTGACATGATTAGTTATCATGCTGGGTTACATGCTTACTATTGCTTCGGCTATGATGTATGTTATATGCACATGTGCTTTGACGTGTGATCGGAGTGATGTAGGTATTGGGTATCGACTCCGCCTGGACTCACAGGCATGAGCATACTCTTATTATCCCCAATGGTGGTTACTAGAGATAGTCACATGCCCTATTCCATACCCTAGCCACTGTACCCTACTAGTACAATGTTCCTGTGTTGTTATCTTATCATCTGGTTACCTAACAGTAACATCTAGATTGCCCCTTATGGTCATGTGTAGTTTGTCAGTGCGGTGCTTGAGGCTTTTCTCCTTAGTTTCCATTGATTGTTCTATGTGGCTTCCTTGGCATCATTTTTTATTTTGATTAGGGAAAATTATTCTATGCTAATGTATATTTTTTAGGAATGACTACCTTGCCTATTGCTTACCCACGTTCTGGGACTGATTGCATGTATTTGTGCATGTGATAACCTAATTTTTATAATTGTATTGAGTTTCATGGACTAGTGTGTGCTTTGGCTATATTTTACAATTCACAGGCTTCTAGGAATAAGCCTAGTCCTAGGGGGTAGGATGTAATGACCCTACCCGTGCCAATGAGAAGTTGGTGTAGGAGTTAATGCAGGCAAAAAATATTTGTGTTGTGTCACCCATTTTGGTTGGACGTGGGGGCATAAAGTAAGGGATTTTTTCATTGTTTTAAATGCTCTACCATACCTCATACGATGGATCAGGGGGAGCAGTAGGTGAATATGATTAAGGCTAGAAGAAATATCTAGGAGATAGGTAAATGCATTTATGTTTTTTTTGGAGAGTTTGGAAGGTGTGTACAATTTGCTCTAACTACAAGTCAAGCCCATGCTTTAATGAACCCTTGTTCCAATTTTACCTACTCCACTTTACATAAGGAACAACAAACTCAACTACACTTCTTTATTTTTTTATGAAAAAGCCTCACAACTATAGAAAGGTGAAACACTTTTGATAGTTGGGTTCAGATAAACTGACATTTGCTTCAGTTTTTGTATGGATCTGGAGTGTAGAACTTTTAGATAGATTTGCTTCAACTATTTTGACCAATAAGCGCCATGAAATCCATGGAAGACATCTTAAACGTGATTTTAGAGGAGATTTGATGGGCGAAGAATGGGACAATAGTCAGAAATGTGAGAAGTAGATGTGATTTTTTGGTAGACTCAGGCATGGGTCACTTCTTCTAGTTAGAGGCTTTAAAAAAATTGATTTTAAGATTAGGGGTGAGCAGGAGGATTTAGAGCTCAATGTGCCCATTTATGTTGGTTGTCGCTCTTGCTAGGTGTGAAGGAGTGGAAGGCCCTCATTGTTTTCAAGAGGGGCTTTTTGTTTATTCTGTGACAAGGGCTATTGTATGGCATAGTAGGGACGAATGTCCTCTACAAAACTATCACTTCAAATAGGGCCGAATGGGGTTTCACAAGGCACTGTTAAAAGTTAGATTCACCATCTTGCATTTGTCAGGTGTGACAGAGGAAGTCATTGGAGAGAGAATTGTAAAATGTGTTGGGTGCTTTCCAATACCATTTCCCAGTGCCAAATGAGACACACAACCCACAATTGAGCCACTCCATAGACCACACTCGCAGTTGGTTCACTCACTGTCATAGGATAGTAATAATAGGGCAGCAATCAAATTGCCCTTTCAAGGGCATCTAACCTTTCAATCACCTTTTCTTGACCATAACAATACTCAGGGGCATTGGCTCCATAGAGTAGGGGCAATGGATCTTCTATGACAGGGCAATTTCTCTTTCCACTTCATCCCAAACCCTCAAAATAACTACAAAATGTGATTTCTTTCAATTAAAAAGGTAGGTGCATCATTCATTTGTTTCTCTAGCACAAAAAAACTAAAGTCTGTTTGTTGCAATCTCCTTATCCATAGAAATCTAAAACCTAGTACTACATTTTTTAAAAATATGCCAAGATTTAATTTGATGCAAGATATTTACAATGCCTATGTCCTTGAAATTATTGTTAAAATGCAAAACTATTTCCTTATTCTTTAGATATGAGGGTTTTCAAAGAACGATCATGTGTTTTCTGAGTTCAATTTTATAGAGAATATAATGAGGCAACCATACAAAAAGAAACTAGGACATCATGATAGAGATTGAAGAGATCTAGTCCCATGGAACCCTTCTGTTATACGATGACTTCTCTAATGAGAATTTTGTTAAAACTCTTCTTAAGAGAAGAGTGTGGCCTTCTGTTTACTCATTATGGTGAGTGTCTGTTAAATCACCAGCCTTGTGGAAACCATCGTTTTGAGTTAAAGAATGTTATAGAACTAAAATACCTCAAATACATCGATCTATGGTTGTGCATTGAAAAATTGGGTCACACAAATTCTAATTATGAAAATATGCCACACAACACGAGGATCTAAGAAAACTACTGTAGGAGAAAATGAATAAGTTTTCCATTTTGTAAGCCTTTTTAATATATTTACTTTGCTATGTTAAATATGGTTGACAATATGTAATTTTAGGCTATGAGTAGCCTTACAATACCATTTGTTGTGCTTTTTCTTATGTCCATGCACTCCTTCATGAATCGTGACCAAATTGGGGTTAGTGGAGTTATTACATAACTGTCCTTACTGAAAAAGGACTATTTTCAATAAAATTACATTGTCATTGAAAGCTTTTGTCCTGTAAATCACCTTGTTCTTCCTTGGCTAATTTGCATATTTAAATAGGGGTTTTTACTTGATGGATTTAATCAATGATTATTGTGGATTGTGACTGGTTATTGAATTATTTTGATTTGGCCATGTATACCTCATTTGGTTTAACGAGATGAGCTTAGGTCTAGGTTATTGAGTCCTCGGGCATGGCCTTAAGCTCTTGTAAAGGCTAAGGATGCACACAAGAAGGCCTATACATCTACGGGGTGTTGAGTTATCCATCTGTGGGGCATTGATTCAGGCATGTTTGAGTCTCCTCATCTGTATGAGTAGTGTACTTGAGTCCATGTGGTGCCATCCCTTTGAGCATGCATGACAACTTTCAATCTAATTTACACCCTCATGTCTAGTGCCTTGGTAGTCATGAGTAGTACCTGACATTATATTTGATGAGCATCTCTGTGCTATGACTTTGGATGTATGCATTGATATCCATGTCTACTCTATGATTGCTATGAGTGTTGGACATCATGTATACCCTTACTTGGTTACTTCTATTTGGGCCTTGTGACTATCTTTGAGAATAGTGGGGTGGTCTCTTATGAGTCCACATGGTTGGGATGTTTTGCCACCACCATTGGGGACCAGAGAATAGGTTATTGGAGCACCAGATTGGAGATGTTCTCACTCTACGTTACCCTATCTGTTGTTGTACCTCTTTAGTCATTGTATCATATTCAGGACTATGTAATTGTATTTGTATAGCATACTTATGGCTATGCGATTGCACTGTATATTCTTTTATGTAATTGTACTCACTTAAGAGAGAAGATGTAAGCATGCAAGTTAATGATAAAAAAATGAGATGTTTCCTATTTGGTTTACGTATTTCAGTGTGGGTATTGGATCTGCTTGTTCTATGATGCTTTTGCATTTATGTTTATATTAGATATGGGATTGGGAACATTTGATTTGGTGTTTAAAATGAATATAGTTTTACAATGTTTTCTCTGGAGGGTGAATTAGTCCTCTCCTTCAGGTTACGCATTCAGCCATACTTGGCCATGAATGATGTCGATCTCTCGAATCGACAACCGTATCTGGGTATGTTATCTACTTATGTCAAAAAAAATATTTTGGTTCTCTTTTGGCCCTTACCCTTTGGGGTTGTGGGGTGGGATGTTATAGGTTTGCATTATTTTTATAATTTCACACCTTTTCTTAATTTGGAGGTTAAATGCATTAAAATTAAATTTAGACATGCAATACTTTTAGAATGAGAATTCCTAATTGTGTAAAAATATTAAATTTGAAGAGAAAAACTTTTGTTTTGTTTGAATTTGTAGATGATATGCGAATGCTCATTGTGTTCAATCTCACTTTGGCAAAACTTTTGTATAAGGAACATGACATAAAATGCACTTAATTTTTGCAAAATCTGTCCATGGAACAACCCTTGTGGAAAATTAACAAATACCTATAGAGAAGGATAAGAATGTCTTTTTAACAAATATCAATGTCCCAAAACTTCTATTTTGTTAAATTAAAAAAATGTATATAAGCATGCTATATTTAAAAAAGGTGGGGGAAGTAGTTTAATACTAATCACCTCTCTCTCTCTCTCTCCCTCTTTATCTCTCTATATGTCTTTCTCTTTCTCTCCACATTTATCTGTCTAGATCTCATTGTCTCCCTCGGTCTCTCACTCCCTATCTTTATTCATCTTTATCTCTCTCAATCTATCTCTCTCTATCCCTCTATCCCTATATATGCTTCTGTCTTTGTATATGTCTATCTCCCATTCTCTCTTTCTCTCTTCCTTTCTCTCTGTCATCTCTTTATCTCTCTATGTTTCTCTATCTCTCGCATTTACCATCTCTCTTTCTTTATCTATCCCTCTTTACCTCTCTATATCTCTACCTCCATATATCAATCTCTCCCTCTCTATCACTCTATCTCCCTCTCTACTCTCACTTTCTCCCCTTCTCCCTCTGTACCGCATCTCGCTCTTCTACCTCTCTCTATATTTATGTAGTTAAGCTTCGTTTTGTAATCCCATGATGGATATGATTTTGTGTTTTAGGAAATGTATTTTCAATTCTCATGAATGGTAAAGGTAAAATTTGAAAATAATTGAATTCAATGTTCTCTACTTGAAACTAAAAGGTACATTGAATCCACAAATTTTAGTTCAACATCATACATAAACAAGGATATGGTTTCCAACCAATCCTTTAACATGGAGTGGTAAACATAAATTTATATCTTTCTTTTGTAGCTGGTAGAATTGCTCTCCCAGTGGTTAACAATGTCTTGGCTTGATGAGACAATATCATTGTTTATGTTTCACCTCTCTCTTCCTCCTTTTCTCTCCCCACCTTTCTCTCTAATTGTTTCTAACTCCCTGTCTCTAGCTCTCTGTTGGTTCTGTCTATCTCTCTCCCTCTCTATCTAATTCTATGTCTATTTTACATCTATCTATGTCTATCCCTCTCTATCTAATTATGTCAACCCCGCCATCCCTTCCACCTCCCCTCTCCCCTTTCTCTCTCTGTGTATAAATATTTGGATATATTCCTTCCTTCATAGAACTCTCTCCTTCTGCTTTCAAAAAATAACCTCTTCACTCTATTTAATGTAGAAACTAAAAACATATTTTAATATTTTATTATCCTTTACTTTAGATTCTAGGTAAAGAAACATTTAAAAAATAAAAGGTAAAATAAAATCCATATTATTATATATGTACACCTTGTTCTTGTCATGCAAATGGTAGATTGAATGTTGGCAATAACATGTTTAGTTGTAGCCAATGCACAAGCTCAAACACAACGTATTTTTGAAATTTTAGCCTTTTTATTATCAAAGACAAAAAATTCTAAGGGACTGATTCTGGTTAAAGGATGACAAAAGTTGGTGAAATTTGTGTCATGCGTGGAATGTTGACGTGGAAAATAGATTATCTGCAGCACCTTAGCAAAAAATAAAGTGAACATCAAGAATATATGCCTATTCCACCTCCTAGAAGCAAGAAAATATGGTATTGTGGTGTGGTAGTTAATTGAATACACATGGACTAAGACCGGGGCATGTGGCAATTTGTTGATATTAACATTAATTTCCATTTAAATTTCACAAATTCCTTCTCTTGTTTCTGTCATAATTCCATGAGAGAGACATATATGGCACATACGGTGAAAAAAAACCTAGCCTTTTGTTCAGTGTTGGTTGTTAATTACATACATGCATGTATATAGATCAATGGATTCCATTACCATGCTACATGTAAATACATAATTTGAAGGGTTGGAGAGTGCTTTAAATCATGCTATAGATCATCTACCCTTTTTTGGTTTCCTTTATTAATTTGTCCTCTTGTTTCATGTTTGATGATATGCACTGCCTTTATGTTTCAATATTATAAATCAATGGCCTAGGGATGTATCTACATCAGATGTGGATAGTAGTTTGGAAAAAGGGTTATATGCCAACTTTAGGTGTAAGTCATATAGAAGATTTTTATGTGTGTTTTTTTTAGTTTAGTGGGTTTTGTTTGTGATTTTTGTATCATTTTTGTATTGTAACTTTATTGAGAGGAAGCTGAATTGGGGAAATGGGGGGTGAATCAAGCACGGCTACTGCAAAAAGTGGATTACATGCTTCTATAGGAAGTCAAAATGAGCTTATGAGAATCAAAGAAGCTTAGCTATGTTTGATTGATGGGAAAGAGAGTGTCATATTGTAGAGTGGGGACTTTGCTTTACATGTGATAAAGCAAAATTAGTCTTCCCTCTCTGCTATTGTGGGCTTGGTTTGCAATCTTTAATGGCCAGTGGGGAGGGATTTCCCTGCTATCATTGTGGGAAGCAAGAAATATGCTTTTGCATTGCTGGGTAAGTGTAAAAAGATAGGGGGAAAAAGTGGCCAAATTGATTTCAAAAAAAATTAATGCATAACGCGAGCACATTATAACGCGCTCATGTTATGGTTTGGTAATGACGAGCCTAAGGCTCATCAAAACCAAACCATAACGTGCTCGCGTTATAACATGAGTGTGTTATGACTTATTATAAATTTAAAAAAAAAAGATTTTCATCTCATTTCATTTATTTTTTCTCCTCCCTAGGAAGCGTGCTCACATTTTGGAAAAGTCAATTCAACACCAAAACCTTATCGATTCATCACCAAAATTCTGCCACGACATTGAGCATGCTAAAGGAGTGAGTTTTATTTGTTTTTTTGTTTGAATTTGTTTCTAAATAGGTAGGTTTGAGTTAGTTTTTTATGTATATTTTGTTAATTGTCAGGAAATGTTAATGCACCTCCTCCTCCTCCTCCTCCTCCTCAAAATCCATAAAATCCTGAGGAGGAAATACCTGCAGAACAACAACCTCCTCCATCCATTCCTCAACATGCCCTTGGCACACAAGAAAATATAATGGGGCAAATTGAAAACAACAAAAAAGAAATTGAAAATATAATTGTAAGGTTGAAAGATCCTTCCACTTCAACCTTGCATAGGTCCACGCTTGCTGAATCTCTTGAATCTATGTTATCAAATGCAGATTCAATTAGCAAGAAAATATCTAGTTGGATGGATAAGAGGAGAGAGTTTAAAGACTATTATGCAGACAAGCTATCATACCAAGATGTGAAAAAATTACAAATTATAAAATTAGACTTGTGTTCGATTTTCACAAACCCACAAACAAATCAACCTCCACCCATTACATGTAAGATGTTCCCTATCCATTGGTACATCAACCAAGTGATAATGGATAATTTTGGGTAGAGGTGGTGGATGGTTTTTGACCATCCTCCATGCAATAATAATGAGGTCCCGCAATACTTTTTGAGGAAACTCTACTATGAGTTTGTCCTCAATAAAGTGCCAAACTATTTTGATATGCGGGACTTCCAGGGTAGAGGTGGGGGGTCAGCACAATATAGACCTGGGGCATGTGTTGACCCATAGTGGGCAGTGAGACGAGTAATCGGTAGACCAACCCATGAGCATGTTTCTATCCCTTCCATTGTGAAGGAGAGTGTTGAGGTTGATACACTTCAATCCATTAGTGCCTTGACCTAGAGCATCATAGAGCATGCCAGTCCTGTAGCATAGAGTGGGTTGGGAGATAGTGCGAGGAGTAGGGTCCCACCCCATGCTTTTCAGACTTGTGGGTCAGCCTGTGGTTATGATCCCATGGATAGTCAGGACGTAGGTGTACAGGTTACATCTGTAGTTGAGAAGATGGTGATGATAGATACCCTCCTGAGTGAGACTTTTAGCCTTGATACTCAAGTAAATATTAACAAGTTTATTGAATTTAATTTAGTAAATTTCATTTTTGAAATGCAAGATTAACTAATTTAGTTTGATGATTTTAATGAAATTTTAGGGTCATAGCATTGATGCAGTTTTCAGTGGTTCTCCACTTGCATATTACACTAGATCATCTACTGTTGGGGTATGTAACTAGTAAACAATTATAAATATTACATGTGAATAGAATTGTTATATGAATGGTATTCTAATATCTAATTTTGGATGTTGAATAGGTTAATATTAGAGATTTCATGGCAACACCTGCCAGCGGTGGTGGACTTCAAAGCTTCACGGAGGTAATAAAATAAATAGTTTAATAATGAATTGTACTTACTAGATTTTTGTATGTGACTTGTGTGCTTTATTGTGTGTACTTTCATGTTTAGATGAACATGTGTGTATGTTAGGAGCCATGATTTAAATCACTATTATAGTTTTCGTAATTGAATAATGTTGTTTTATTTGCAGATGATGTAGGCTGTGGAGACACCTCCTGATGTTCATAGGGCAATGGAGCATGGTGTGACCTCTGCAATTCATAGCTCCATGGCATTGACAGGGGTATGAGGCAGATTAGTAAATTTCAATTTACATTCATTATTATAGTTGTTTATTTTTGAAAAATCAAAAGATTATTGATTTGAAGTTTAATTTCTATTTGGATGGTTTCTATAGGACATGACATCACCACAGCCTATTCCTGCTACTGAGGCAAGTGAGGAGACAGATTATATGGTAGTGGTAAGTGATTATTTTGTTAAATGTTTCATTTTTTATAACATGTAATTTCTATATATTAATGTCTATACTTTTTATTGTAACATCTAAAGATGCCATAAGAACTAAATAGGAGCAGCCCTAGGGTTCGTAGTATACCACCCACATGCACGTCTCCATCCCCTAGAAGATCAAAGGCGACCTGTTATCTATTCTCTTCACCAGCCAGAAGGGATTGACTTTTTATTGTGTTCCTTTGTTGTATGCCTATATGGAATTTGTGGACATATATTTTGTATTGCATATAGTTGACATTGTATGCCTATATGGCATTCTTGTAAGCCTATATGGCTATTTTGTATATATGTTATACTTATATCGACAAATATTGATGTATGCCTATATGGATATTTGGTTAATACAAATCTTTTTATTGATGGCATCCATACTTGCATTATAAATCCACGTTTGAATGGATATTTGTAGATGGCTACTTCAAATATTTAAAGTCCAATTGTATTACATAGGATGTTTGTTGATCCAATAAGCTAGCTATTGTTATTCAAGTATCACCTAAACCTCATTTTGGAACTAAAAGATAAAAGTTGTATTTAAAAAAAAAAATGAATCGTCATGTTGAACATAAAATATTAATATTCTTTATGAGTTGCTCAATTGAAAATATTCAAATGAGTATGCTGATCTATATTCTTTATGAGTTGGTCAATTGAAAATATTTCTTAATTTCTTGTTATTATACCATATTGGGATGCAAAGAGTATGTTTGTTGTTTTGAATAAGATGGTCAAAATCATTGTCTTTATGAGCACCTGATGACCATTGTGGTTATTAAATGTAATTCCTCTTGCATATAAGGTGAGGTAATGAGATTACATTGAGTCTTACCTAATTTTAGTATGCAACATAACATTGGGGCTATAGGCTTCCATAAGTCATCCCTCGTGGATTTTTAGTTTTAGGCACAAATTTTCTTTAAGACCGTAGGCGCATTTCTCCACTTGCACAACCTCAAAACTCCACCTAGAACTCAAGGCGCCTTTCGTCATCCAAACAACCTCAAAATTGCACCTTAATATTGAAAGGATGTTTCAAAGTATAAAGGAGGGTGCCTTAAGGGAGGCAATTCATCTTGATTATCAAAGTTTATCAAACACATCAAACTGAGCATCATACCTCTAGGCACATTTTTGCCTCTCTCTAAACTATCCATTTTGGCACCTTGATGTAAAGTGAGGTCTAAACTTAGTTAAGATTATGCCTAGAAAGATATCACCTTGGATATGTGCCTAGAGTCATCCTAGATCATCCATTTATGCCTAAGGGTCAATATAACATAATATAACTTAGGAAGACTTTGAAAATTGTCAAAAGAAGCTTATGCGCCTTTTCTTGTCTCCACCATCCATTTTGGGTGCCTAGAGGAAAATGAACTTCAAATCACTTCCAACTGTAGCACCTAGTGTTAGAACCTTCAAAATGACTAAATCTTACCAAAGGAAGTATAGGCACCTATTGTCACTTGGATCATCATGAATGAGTGCCTAAGTGGAAGGAGAATAAGCATCTTGTATGGAGTCACACTTTTGTGTCTAAATAACCTCATTTTGGCACCTTGAAGGAAGATGTTCTAAATCCTAAGATCTAGTGTCTAAGTGTAAAATGATCTCCTATAGGTTTGAAGAAGTGATTGAAGCCATGAAATTGCCAAGAAATGAGCTAAGTATACTAAGGTGCCTTTTCTTGTCTAAACTATCCATTTTGGTGCCAAGGAGGAAGGAGATTCAACATCATGAATCAAGGTGCCCTTTGCCATCAAAACAACCTCACATTGGCACCTTGGAGGAAATCAACTTAAAACTTGTGCCGTGGAGCAGGACGAAAGTTACACCCCTTTGCAACTTTACACTGCCTCCTTCTGACAATTTTTGGGGCAGCAGAAAACCTTTCACCACGGGAAAATGCCTTAAAGATATAAACAACTGAGAAAGGTTATTGTAGAGGCACTCTACATGATCGTGTTGCCTCAAATGGAATGTTTCTAAGTAAAATGGTCTCCTATAGGTTTGAACAAGTGATTGAAGCCATCAAATTGCCAAGAAATGAGCTAAGTATACTAAGGCGCTTTTTCTTGTCTAAACTATCCATTTTGGCGCCTAGGAGCAAGGAGATTCAACATCATGAATCAAGGTGCCTTTTGCCATCAAAACAACCTCATATTGGCACCTTGGAGGAAATCAACTTAAAACTTGCGCCGTGGAGCAGGACGAAAGTTACACCTCTTTACAACCTTACACTACCTCCTTCTGATGATTTTTGGGGCAGCAGAAAACCTTTCACCACGGGCAAATGCTTCAGAGATATAAAAAACTAAGAGAGGTTATTGTAGAGGCACTCTACATGATCTTTTTTCCTTAGACAAAATATTTCTAAGTGACACGGTTTTCGAGTAACATCTCGTCAAAGATTGCTACGTTTTTACACTTTGGACTCTTTAGGGATATCATCGGTACAATGTAGCTCAGACTATTTCGACATGTTTGGGTAAAACGTAGAACCATGCCTAGCCTAAATGTACCCATCCAGATGTGTTAGAACTATCAGTTTGTTGGATAACGAGCAGGACACCAAAAATGCAAAAGTTGCTTTGTGCAATTTGACAACATTGACATTTTTTTGCAATAGGACTCAAAGACTCAAACTGACCCCAAATGACCCAAAGTGACTTAAAAAGAAATGAAATGGTCTTAGAAGACCTTATTACATACAATTGACTCAATCAAAACAAAATTTCATTTTTTGAGCCCTCTTGGAGGCATGACAACCTAGGTGACCCTGCACCATTAGTGCAACTGAAGGACTATGGTGGTGGCATGAAACTAGAGTGAGTTGACATTCATTTGCATCTAGTTTGGCATCTTGAAACAATTCTAGAGTAGAGTAAGACTCATTTTCCTGAAAATAGTATAAGAAACCCTTATCTAGGGTTTTGGTAAGAATCATGCATTTTTTGGCCATTCCACTAATTTGATTCACTTTTGATCAATGGAATGGGTTGTAGTAGGTCTGTTCTAGTATGCTATGATAATTTTTTGGTAGGAAATCTAAGGAGAAGAAGTTTTCTTTGAGGAAACCTAACAAAACCATGTGTTAGGTGATGTTTAGAGACATAGAGAAGGAACCATAGAGGCACTTTTGCGAATAGCAGATTGTAGGAGGACAAAACCCACAAAACTCATAGTTTTGGCATGAATACTAAGTGTTCAAGTCATTCGTTGAGTTCTGTGTGTGAATTTAAGGGGGGTCTCTTTGTATTTTAGGCCTAATTGGGGCTCTAGGTTATTGAGAGGAGTTATAGGTTAGGGTATATCATCTAAAACAACCTATACCCAGTTTTGGATATGTGATAGGAAGTCCAAATGGGTATTTACTAATTGTCCAAATTCTGTGTTTGAAGATCTATATCAAAAGTTATTAGGACTATTCTCTTTTTTTAGGGCTACAAGCCATTTCTTGGGTTTGTGAAGGAAGTGTTAATCTTGAATTTGGTCTACCTTTGGCAATGATTCGAATGGGTCCCATAGCATTTGAAATCACCTTTTCCATGAAGAATTTAGAGTCTCTAACTATTGTTCCCACTTTTATATAATGATCATGAAATTTGGGCTTTAGAGCATAAGGAAACCTTGTCTAGTTTGTCATCCTCCAACTATCTCAATGCCTCTACATCACAATTAGAGACACCTATTATCTAGTTAGAAACCAAGACACCTAGAGACACCTATATTTTATACATTACCTAATTTTTATACATTATTCTTAGGACAAACTTCATCCATCACTTAGGTCTAACCCCATGAAGCATAACATGATGATGTAAAAATGTGTATGTGTAAAAGTGTAGCAAGAAATAAAAAAAACAAACCTTACAAATTAATGTGCATACTTACAACTCAATGTAACATGACTTTACAAAATCAATGTGAATAGTTACAAATTAATCCAATGAACCATCCAGGTCTGCTCTACTCTTTATTGTGTCAAGTATTGCCTCATGGTCAGACTCACACACCTTCCACAAGATTTTGTTCAAAGCTCTACCCCGATACTGTATCAAATGAACATTGGATGCCACGACAAGGTTCAACTAATGAAGAATCTTTCGATGTGTGTCAAAGTCCTGAAACAGTCAAACAGTAACACTCTTATGTGGGTACCTTCTAAGCCATGTTCCAGTAATAACCACTGAGCCTATAGGGTATTCGATGTTTTCTCCATCTATAACTGGGGCCTCTAATTTCTTTTTGGCCTCAACACGACATAAGTAATAATTTGTTCCCTCTTCATTATCTTCATCTACAATAACTGCATATACGTGCCCTACATTGATATGTGTAGCAAATTAGATGAAATTAGTCAACATTACAAAACACTACAAAGTAAGATGACATTAGGAATTTTAAAAACTATGCAAATAGATATATTACCTAGTTGAACTAGATCTGATATGTGGTCAAAGTCAACTAATGATTCCATCTTTGTTAGTTCCAGTGCCATCGGGGGTCGATACGTGTCAAGTGGGCTAAGATAACTTAACTGCCATTTGTCAACCCACTCCTTTGACTCGCACTCATCCTGGGCTTGAATTGTATAGGAAGAACAAAAGCATGACATCTTTCATGTATGGATACTCCATGAACCTACAATTGAGCTTCTGAAAGAGTGCATCTCATTTGATCATGTCAGTGTACAATAGTCCTCATATGGTGCACTGTTAGTATCAACTATCAACCGAAAAAATCTACAAAATGAAGACTTACCTTCATTACCTAGACCGATGGAATCATTACACCACTCGACAATCAATTTTGCATCTATCAACTTTGCATTGTCTTTATACTTTAACTCTTCTCATGCTATGGCTCTTTTGATACATGCTCCTGTAGCATCATGCTCCCCCTTTCCATGCCCGGCCTCACAAAAGTTCCACATATGTTGAATACCTGTAAAATTATGCCTTCTACTCGGCCAATAGAAATTCTGCGAGTTCTTGAATTGTGACACATAGTTATCCTACCATATGATATGATGACTGAATGATATGCCCCTTCTAGCCAAATCATTGTAGAACACCTTAAAGCAACCTTGCACGAACTCCATAGAATGCATGCGATCATCACTAATATAGAAATTATACTCCCTTATGATCTTTCTGTCATCCTCTGTACTATCATTCGTATGGATGAATGCAGTGTGCACAAATATAGAAAATTGTGTGGAGTTACAATATTGTGATTGCACCTCATGCTATGGCTGTAGACTGTAGTTCTCTGCAAAGTCGACGACTAAAATAATGCTACCAACTAGAAAATGTGTCCTTATATAACTTGAATTGCAAGTCTAACCATCGATCTCTATGGGTATGTCTTGCATACTCATACACTATTCTATCATGAAATATAGGCATAAACTGATACACTGGAATCTTTTCAATAACCAATTCACACCTTTTTACTTCTTTACCACTTTTGTATTGTATGCCACTATTTTATACTTGCCAAACTCTACTAGTTTGATTCCAACTGCATGTGTTCTTTCCATATGTTCACATATTGGCAAATGTTGCAAGCCACCGCAACAATGACATGTGCCATCCAAGCATAATTTCTTGTAGAATATTTGACCTTCCTCTCTTTCACATAAAATTCTTGATATGAAGTATCTTGAAGATGTTGGTGGGGCATATATGGCACAACCTTGCAAAACATTGTTAGTATGCACATCTAAACATATAGACCTATAAACATCAAAATGGTTAGAAAAATCAATATGTAATCTACAACAACAAGTAGTGCGTGTGTGATTTATTTTGACATAGAAAGATTTTAGTATTTCAAAATATCTTTGACAAATTTTAATTTGAGGATACTTCTCTAGAAATTTATCATAAAACTGTGTTTGAGTCTCATCCAAAAAATGCTTTGGATGTGGCTCACTGTTTTGACTACCGATTCTCCTTCTTACCACATCCCTTTGATTCAGAGATACCTTTGTGTAATTCTTCCAAAAGTCTTCAATTAGTGATCTCAATGCTTCAACAATTGGTTTATCTTTTCGTGGTAATCTCCCCAAGAACGCCCATAATTCATTGGCATTAGTGTCCTCAATTCTTTGGCGTCTTCCAAAGGCTCTTGATAAAGTTTTGCTATTAATTCTCAATTCTTGACTCATCTTTCTTATGAGATGAGCTTTCCTTGTTTGACTACTTACTATAGTCGATGTAATCACATGCCGTGTTACATTACTATCTTTTATGCATGAGGTGTTCCCCACACTCTCATACGCACTCATTAGATTCTTGACAATAGATTTTTCACTTGAAGCCTCTGATGTTCTCAACCCAAGAATCTTCATGATGGACCTATACTTTATACTTCGCATCATTTCAAGGAATAGTTGACATCTTGCAGTCTCATTTAACTTTTCAAAGAACAACCTCCAAATCTTATGAGCATATCTTCTACAAGTGCGTTTTGGAATCGTACCTTCCATTTGCTGTAAAATATTCTCATCATTATCAATCAAATACTTCAGATTTCTATGCAAAATTCTAGGTGGTGTTAAGTTAGATAAATTCATCTCAACATTAGGAATTTAATCAATATTTAAATGAGATGGGCTATATGGCATACCTTCGATCAAAGATGGAATAGACGACGTACCTTGAGGTTGAGGTGGGAACGATGGAGTATCTCCTTCATCACATGTGAGTGATGACGTACTCTCAACTTGAGATGTGGTAGATGGTGTCCCTACATGTTGACTTGCGGTAGAGGATGTGTCTCCAACTATGGTATTCAAATCACTCGTAGCATGAAGTTTTTTCATTCATTCTCTTTGTGATAGTTGTAGTTCCTCTTCAATTGGCATGTCTTCATTTATCATGTCTAATTTCCTCTTCTCATGAAGTTCCCTCATAGCCACTACTTTCTTTGCATTCTTAGCTTCTATCTCTTCTTGTGTTGGTTTAATTCTTGATCGTTTCCTTGGCATGACAGAGAATTTGTCTGTAGCATGATAAAGAGATCAATATTAGTTCTTAAGAAATGAATCCATACAAATAACTAAAATATATGTCATTCAACCCTTCATAGTAAATGTACATACAATCATCATGTAAAAGAGTAAATGTCACTCAACCAAAATAGGTACAAAGCATACAAAGAAAATTATTGCATCCATGAAAAAAGTACATGGGACTTCATGCTTGAAAAGGTTGAGGCAGACCCAATTTGACATGTTTGTTGTTACTAGGGCTACTAGGATTTGGAATTGAGAAGGTGTTTTGTTGGTACTAGGGATACTAGGATTTGGGTGGCTTGTAAAGGAATAGACAACAATTGTTGTGTCATGTGCATGTACAAATCATCATGAATAGGTGCATAAGGAATGTCCTAGCCCAAGATATGTGCATACAAATCATCATGTCATGTGCATACTTGTATGATCTTGGCACCTATTCATTTATATTTTAACTTGTTAATATGACAAGATAATAGTGGGATTGTATTTTTATTATGTTGTAAGGATTTATTCTTGTATAGTTTGACATCATGGTATGTTAAGGTCTGTTTATTACACATAATTATTAAAGAGCCCAAGTGTAGAAAATATACATGGCATCATGTGAGATTGTAGGCTACTTTCTTGATTGGGAATGTGTCTATTTTAAACATGTATGATAAAGCATGATAAAGTAATTCAAATAGAATTAAGGAAAATGTAAAGAACATGCATGTAAAGACTTGACATACCTAAAAAATGAAGATTCGAATGGAGAGAGTACCCAATTATGTAGTGTTTTTTCCTTCTTGCATCAAACTCCTCAACAATTTGAGTTTTTCACCACTTGCTTCCTTTTCAATGTTAAATTGAATAACATTCAAATATAATTACTAACAACAATACTATTAACCAATCTATAATGTTAAATTCCTAAAATTGAATCACAATTAACATTGCAACACTACAATAATTGAAAATTGAATAGATATATATCAAACTTGGTGTGAAAACTATGTTATTTCCTCCTCAAGTTGGGAAAACAGAAAAGGTGATGGAAAGATCATGCAAAGGTGGTAGAATGTGTAAAATCTTGCATGTGAACTTCCCAACAGCATGAAAGCACTTCTTTTTTATCGAAGCACGTACATAATCAGCATGAAAATAGAGCATGTGGGCCTGGAACATGGGGATCAACACTTTTTTACCATTTCTATAGAAGGACAAAATGCTCATGTTTTATCCTTCTATAGATTGATCCATAAATATTTGTGCCTATCTTACCTTCGATAGCACCTTTACAATATCTCACCTCTAGTTCCATTAGTTCATGTTATATATCTCACTTATCTCCTCCCTTACCTCTCTACCTCTCCCCTCTCTATGTCTCTTAGTTTCTCCTTGTCTACCTCAACCCTAAACCTTATCCCTCAATCCTCAACTCTAATCCCTCATCCTTAAACCCTAAACACTATCCCTATTCCTAAAGACTCAATGGGCTCGATACTATACCTTAAACCCTAATCCCTTATCCCTAAACCGTCCAACCCTATCCCTAATCCTTATACCCTCGACGCTCTACTTTAACCCTAATCCCTCAACCCTTGAACCTCAATTTACTCAACCCTCAACATCAAACCCTAATCCCTCAACCCTTAATTTTGATCCCTCGACCCTCAACCCTATCCCTAAACCCTAAACCCTAAAGCCTCAACCCGTAACCCTCAACGTCAAATCCTAATCCCTCAACCCTTAACTCTAATCCCTCAACTCTAAACCCTATCCCTAAACCCTAAATACTATCCCTATTCCTAAACCCTCAACGGGCTTGATACTATACCTTAAACCCTAATCCCTTATCCCTAAACCCTCCAATCCTATCCCTAATCCTTATACCCTTGACACTCTACTTTAACCCTAATCCCTCGACCCTCAACCCTATTCCTAAACCCTCAACCCTCGAACCTCAACCCTCAACCCTCAATGTCAAACTCTAATCCCTCAACCCTTAACTCTAATCCCTCAACCGTCAACCCTATCCCTAAACCCTAAACCCTAAAGCCTCAAACCTCAACATCAAATCGTAATCCCGTAACCCTTCAATCTAATCCCTCAACCCTAAACCCTATTCCTAAACCCTCAACACTATACCTTAAACCCTAATCCCTCAACCCTCAACTCTAAACCTTATCCCTAAACCCTAATCCCTAAACCCTCAACCCTCAACCCTAATTCATCATCCCTCAACTCTAATCTCTTATCCCTAAACCCTAAATGCTATCCCTATTCCTAAACCCTCAACGAGTTTAATACTATACCTTAAACCCTAATCCCTTATCACTAAACCCTCCAACCCTATCCCTAATCCTTATACCCTCGACGTCAACCCCTAATCCCTCAACCCTTAACTCTGATCCCTCGACCCTTAACCCTTAAAACTTGAACCCTAAAACCTATCCCTACATGCTCAACACTCGACACTATATCTTAAATCCTAATCCCTTAACCCTCATCCCTAAAGCCTCAACCCTAAATCCTTAAACCTTCAACCCTAAACCCTATCCCTAATCCCTCTACCCTCGACACTCTTCTTTAACCCTAGAATCCCTTGACCATCAACCCTATCCCTAAACCCTCAACCCTCAACCCTCAACCCTCAACATTAAACCATAATTAATCAACCCTAAACCCTAATCCCTCAAACCTAAACCCTATCCCTAAACCATCAACCCTCAACACTATACCTTAAACCCTAATCCCTATCCGTCAACCCTTAACCTTTAAAAATTAAACCCTATCCCTGTACCCTCAACACTTGACACTATATCCTAAGCCTTAAACCCTCATCCCTAAAGCCTCAACCCTCAATCCTTAAACCTTCAACCCTAAACCCTATCCCTAATCCCTCTACCCTCGACACTCTAACCCTAACCTTGACACTCTAACCCTAACCTCGACATTAAACGCTAATCCATCAACCCTAAACCCTATCCCTAAACCCTCAACCCTTAACACTATACCTTAAACCCTAATCCATCAACCATAAAAACTAATCCCTCAACCTCAACCCTAAACACTATCAATAAACCCTCAACCCTCGACACTATACCTTAAACCCTAATCCCTCAACCCTCAACCCTAAACCCTAAACGCTATCCCTATTCATAAACCCTCAACCCTCAACACTATACCTTAAACCCTAATCCCTTATCCCTAAACCCTAAACCCTATCCCTCAACCCTTATACCCTCAATGTCAAACCCTAATCCCTCAACCCTTAACTCTGATCCCTCGACCCTTAACCCTTAAAACTTGAACCCTAAAACCTATCCCTACACGCTCGACACTCGACACTATATCTTAAACCCTAATCCCTTAACCCTCATCCCTAAAGCCTCAATCCTAAATCCTTAAACCTTCAACCTTCAACCCTATCCCTAATCCCTCTACCCTCGACACTCTTCTATAACCCTAATCCCTTGACCATCAACCCTATCCCTAAACCCTCAACCCTCAACCCTCAACTCTCAACATTAAACCCTAATTCATCAACCCTAAACCCTAATCCCTCAAACCTAAACCCTATCCCTAAACCATCAACCCTCAATACTATACCTTAAACCCTAATCCCTATCCCTCAACCCTTAACCCTTAAAACTTAAACCCTATCCCTGCACCCTCAACACTTGACACTATATCTTAAGCCTTAAACCCTCATCCCTAAAGCCTCAACCCTCAATCCTTAAACTTTCAACCCTAAACCTTATCCCTAATCCCTCTACCCTCAACACTCTAACCCTAACCTTGACATTAAATGCTAATCTGTCAACCCTAAACCCTAATTTGTCAATGCTAAACCCTATCCCTAAACCCTCAACCCTCAACACTATACCTTAAACCCTAATCCATCAACACTAAAACCTAATCCCTCAACCCTCAATCCTAAACACTATCAATAAACCCTCAACCCTCGACACTATACCTTAAACCTTAATCCCTCAACCCTCAACCCTAATCCCTCAACCATCAACCCTAATCCCTCATCCCTAAACCCTAATCGCTATCCCTATTCCTAAACCCTCAACCATCAACACTATACCTTAAACCCTAATCCCTTATCCCTAAACCCTATTAACCCTTAAAAATTAAACCCTAAAACCTATCCATAAACCCTCGACACTCAACACTATATTTTAAACCCCAATCCCTTAACCCTCAGCCCTAAAGCCTCAACCCTCAATCATTAAACCTTCAACCCTAAACCCCATCCCTAATCCCTCTACCCTTAACACTCTACTTTAACCCTAATCCTATGACCCTCAACCCTCAACCCTCAACCCTCAACTCTCAACATTAAACCCTAATCCGTCAACCTGAAACCCTAATCCCTCAAAGCTAAACCCTATCCCTAAACCCTCAACCCTCAACACTATACCTTAAACCATAATTCCTCAACCCTAAACCCTAAACCCTGTCCCTAAACCCAACAAAACTGCTTTGCCTTATGTTAGGTTGTTAAACCCATCATTTTTGACACCCTTCTTTTAAAGATATTTGAGTTGCAAGAATATGTCAGAAAAATGGCTATGAACTTTTTTAATGTTAGTAATGTTATATGGCATGTTTTTCTGGCCCATCTAGGGTTCATTATGCCAATAGGTGTACACACTATGAGAAAAGCTTTGTGTATGGTACATCCACAGTGAGTAATTAATAGTTGAAATCAGAAGGATGATCATTATGAAAAAATCTTTGCATTGGGGTACATCTATGTTTCTTGCTGTCCACCCCGGACTTAGGGGAGGTATATTGTTAGGAAACAAGTAAATAATCTCCCATTGTTTACTCGCTCTATCCACAAGAACTACTAAACTTTTTTCTCTTGGTAATTGTAGAGGACATTCACGTATTTTTGGCAACTCCTGCATTCCCAAACCATTACAAAAACTAAGTTATTTTAACCCAATAAATAGTTGATTGCATTGATTTAATACTCTACTATATTAAAGCTTAGCATTCACACAAATGCGGATGTTCATTTTATAGAAGACTGCATTATATTAGACTATTAGAGATCCCTCAGAAAAATGTAATAACAAAACTGCTTTGCCTTATGTTAGCTTACAATTAAACCCATTCTTTTTGACACTCTTCTCTTAATAAAGTAAGAGTAATAAGAATAGAAGGCAGAGAATTTGATCTTACTAGTATGCATGGTCAGTTTACGTTCTGTGACTTCTTTTTCATTGGATAAAAAGGTAAATATCTGATTTGAAAGGTGGGGCAGAGTTCACTGTCATGTGCTTTTCTAGATGATAGGGTCCATAATGTCCAGGGTTCTTCAAAGAAAGGCTTGTAACATAATTAAGTTTTTGTTATACCAATCCTCTAGGTAAAGCTACAATTCAAATGCCTACTTTGAAAGTTGAAATAAATTAAATTAGACTTACAATTTTTATTTTCTTCCATTGCTTCAACAACATCATTATTTTCTTCATCAGAAACCAATTCAAAATCAACAACTTGTTGCCCATTGGTTGACTTGAATTGCATCCTCTATTAGAAGAAGGGCATTTTTTATCTGTATCAATGTTGGTATTCATAAGCTGAAGAGCAATGATATTTTTCACAAACCCTATTCTTTGAAATATCTTAACCTTAAAATATGACTTGGATATGTACTCGAACACAATGAAATCTCCAATCTCCAACCCATGATGATTCACAAAATTTTCCCAATCCTGCCTAAATTCTAGTTTATTTATAGTACCCCTTAATTATACATCCCATTCCTTCCTAGCTAGGCCTTGAAGAAGGAGGCATACCCATTAAACCAACTCATTCGACAACTTGCTGCCCATCGGTTCACTTGAACTACATACTCTGTTAGAAGAAGGGCATCTTTTATCTGTATCAATGTTGGTATTCATAAGCCGAAGAGTATTGATGTTTTCCACACACCCTATTCTTTGAAATATCTTAACCTTAAATTCTAACTTGGATATGTACTTGAACACAACAAAATCTCTAATCTCTAGCCCATGATGATTCACAAAATTTTCCCAACCCTTCCTAAATTCTAGTTTATTTATGGTACCCCTTAATTGTACATCCCTAAACCCTAGTCCCTAAACCATAAACCCTAATCCCTAATCCCTAAACCCTAATCCCTTATCCCTAAACCATAAACCCTATCCCTAAATCCTCAACCCTCAACACTTAAAACTTAAATCCTAAACCCTATCCCTAAACCCTCAACCCTCAAAACTATACCTTAAACCCTAATCCGTCAACCTTAAACTTTCAACCCTAAACCTTATCCCTAATCCCTCTACCCTCAACACTCTACCTTAACCCTAATCCTTCAACCCTTAACCCTAAATGCTATCCCTAAAGCCTCAACCCTAAACCCTAATCCCTCAAGGTCCTAAACTCTAATCCCTTATCCCTAAACTCTAAATCCTATCCCTAAACCCTCAACCCTCAACCTTAAACCTTAATCACTCAATCCTTATCCACCCCTCTCCTCCCCTATCTGGCTCACTCCCATCTCTACCCTCCTCTACCCTCGACACTATACATACATACATATGGGCATGCATAGATGCATACATACATATAGGCATACATAAATGCATACATACATATAGGCATACATACATGATTACTAGCCTTGAACATAAAAAAATTCAAGGGGAACATAATGTGAGCACGTTATAATGTGCTCGCGTTATTTAAAACATGACAAACAGCACAAACGTTTGCAGAAAAAGGGAAAATGCAAAGCAAACAATAACGCGAGCATGTTATAATGCGAGCACATTATGTTTTGCTTTGGGAATCCCAAGCCTTGGGCTTGGGATTTGCTTTGGATTTCCAACCCAAAGGCTTGGAGTGCCTTTTCAACATCCACAGACGTGTTTTTCCATATTCTTCAAGATTTCACATAATTTTGTTCGTGCTAGCCCTCATATTTGCATGTGTTTCAAGGTCAAACAAATCGAACACCTGGGTAATGTTAGGATTTATCTTAGCTATTTGACAATGTGATTTTTTTCACATTTTAACAATGTTAAGCCTTTCATCTTTAATTTCTTTTGTTTGTGTGTCTGTTTTTGGGCAAAAACCACTGTTTGGTCTTTTTTCATTGTAAATTAACTATTCATTGAAATTTCAAAACAATTACATATTTAGAAACTAGAATCCATTCTACAAATTAAAAAAAGAAAAAAATAATTTTCAATTAGTTTTCAAAATTTATAGGGGTAGCACAGCGAAAATTCTATTTTTTTAGGATGTGTCCACTTTGAAAATTAGTAAAAAATCAAATATTCATCAAAAAATTATCAGAAAAATCGGGCATAAACTACATGCTATTACCTAATTTCTCATTGAAGCGATTTTAAAAATACCAAAAAAAAGTTGACCTTTTGAGGGAGCCACAAAACATGCTATTTTATATTTTTTTGACAGAAACAACACCAATTTTTGTGGTTCCCTCGTTTGAACCCCTTACTCTATGTCATTTTAAAAAAATAGTAGTTTAGAACGTAGACTCGGAGCACTACGAACATTGTTTTGGTTGCATCTCCAAATTTTGAGTGTAACTATGCTCAATTTCTCATCCAAGGCCAGCATTTCCTGATTTCAAAAAAAAAGTGGCCACTTAAGACCCCTTTTTGGCCCCCCATCTTCTTGTACTTACCCTGCTAGGGCTTCTGTATGGACTTCTTTTGCTTGGTAATACACTTTTAGAAGCTAAGTAGAGCTTGGAAGGTTTGTTGCATCACTACTCCACTTTTGAAACCCATTTAGAGGTTTCAGATGGTATGATAACACATCTCTCTATTGCACTCTATTTCTTTCATTTCGTTGTCTCTAACGACACAATAACATGCACAAGCTAGATAAAATTAGAGCCTGTGAGATTCATTCTGATGCCCAACTATTTGCAAATGCAAGGAAATATTAGGGGACCTGCATATTTTATCTCTAATTTAGATGGGCACAGGCTCTAATTTTATCTAGCCAGTTCATGTTGTTGATAGCATTTAATATATTAAAACTAAATTTTTATATTCTTATATTTTCCTAATATATTTATTTTATTATTTTATATATCACAAAGGATAAGTCTTATATTCCTTTAAGATAATTTATTATTTAGAATATTGTTTTAGAACATAGAGAAGATTAAAAATAGTTTTTGTTTCAAGGAGTCAATTTCCTAGTATTTATTATTATCATAGGCAATGAAAAAAAATGGATGTTTCAACAAGAATTTGAGTTTCACATGTTTATTGTTGAAGGAGAAAAAACCAATCTATGTTTGAGTTTGTAGCATCTAATGGTGTTTATATTTGAATGTATGTTTATGAGTGTGAAGTATAAGAATGGTTGATTCTCAATCATTTGTTGGAGCATTAATCTCAACCACTATAATAACATCTATTCATTGTTCATCCAACATTGCAGCAAATAGGACATTGCATCTCATTAAATGTTGAAGACTTTTGTAAACAAAATGTTGACCTCTCCAATGTTTGATTTGTCATCTCTGTTCTCTGTCCTATTTTATTAATGTTTTATGCAAGGAATGGTCTTGGAGGTATGGTCTAGCATCCTTTGTATGGCTCAACTTCTCCAATACAGGACTCAACTTACAAGACCTTATCCATAATTTAATTGTAGTCAAGTCATTTGGATATATGCGTGCTGTTTTATTATTCTGTGTAAGGCATTGCAAAAAAAAAGAATGCTCTATTTTATGGTTTTATGCATATATGAAGAGCAACAACTATATTTTCAATAAAAAGGAACTATGTTTTTCTTTATTAAAAAAATTAGACTGCAGCTCTAATATATATTCCTTTTGTTTTTGGTGTCAAAAATTTATGTTTATGAGGAAGAGTTGAAGCTCTGGTTTTATTCAATAGGGTGTTGTTATTTTCGTCTGCCATTTTTCTTCACTTGGTATCAGAGTCAAGGCATTATCACAAATGATAATAAAGCTAAACATTATCATAGTCACCAATGGCAGCATGCACAAGCTTAACAAATCCTCAGATTCCATTATTTAATGTGAGGAACTATGATTATTGGGCAATCACCATGAAGGCATTATTATGTTGTCAGGATATATGGGATCCTGTTGAAAATTGATTTCTAGAACCAACAAATACAGTACCATACAATGCATTGACACAAGTAGAGAAAGACTTGTTGAGGGATAATAGGAAGAAGGATTCAAAAGCTCTATTCTACATCTTTCAAGTAGTGCATGAGAGCAGTTTTACAAGGATTATAGCAGCAACTAAGTTTAAACAAGCATGAGATATACTCCAAACAACCTATCAAGGAATGACAAAAGTGAAGATAGCTACATTGCAAATGTTGAGAAGAGATTTTGAAACAATCTACATGAAGGACAATGAACTAGAAAATTCATGTTCTTTACTCAAATTATTGGACTGGTAAATCAAATTACATCCCATGGGAAGACTCTTGAAGATAGGAGAGTGGTTTACAAGATTCTAAGGAGTTTACCCATTAAGTTTGAATCAATTGTTGTAGCCATGGAGGAAACAAAGAACCTCTCACAACTTTTAGTTGATGAGCTTCGTGCATCTCTCATTTCACATGAACATAGGCTAAGTAGGTAAGTAAACACCTCATTAGAGAATGCATTCAAGTCACAAGTTTCAATCAACCATGGTAGAGGTAGAGGAAGATCTAATTTCAGAGGTAGAGGAAGGAATTCATATAGAGGTGGAAGAAATAGCCCATCAAGCTCAAGTGGAAGAGGTAGCAACCAAAACTCAAGCCCAAACCCATCTCAAAATCAACTACAAGGTCAAAGAGGTATGAAAAATCTCAAATCTAATGTCATTATTGTACAAAGTATGGGCATTATTCAAATGAGTGTAGAAAGAATCAATATGAATTTATCAAACCAAATGCAAACTTCACAAAAGAAAATCAAAATTAGAGTAATATGTTCATAACATGCAATGTAGCAGAAGAGAATCAAAAGGATGTATGGTTCTTAGATTTAGGTTGTAGCAATCACATGACCAGGAACCTAGAAATGTTCTCAAGTTTAGATGAAAGTGTAAAATCATATGTCACATTGGGTAATGACAAAAAACTATTAGTTATGGGTAAAGGAACATCAATATTCTAAATAAACAAGGGGAGAAGAAGTATATTTTAGATGTGTATTTTGTGCCTAGTCTAAAAAACAATCTAATGAGCATTGGGTAGCTTGTTGAAAATGTGTATAGAGTCTTCTTCAAAAACGAAGAATGCACTATTCTAGATAATTTTCTGAGTAACGAGCTCATTTCTAAAGTGCAAATGACAAACAATAGAATGTTTCCCCTAAAGATTAAGCTAGATTTGAATGTGGAATATGCTGAAGCACAACCCATAATGAACCCACAAGAGGATAAAGAAGAACTTGCAGCAGTCACACAAATAATCTTTCAAGCAGAAATCAAAGATGAAAGTTGGTTATGACACCTAAGATTTGGGCATCTCAACTTTGGAGGTTTAAATATACTAAATAGGAAGAGCATGGTAAAAGGTTTTCCTTTAATAGAGAAACTAGAAAGAATATGTGAAGGATGCATCTTGGGAAAGCAACATAGAGAGACATTTCCAATAGGTAAGTCAATTAGAGCAAAGGCACCCCTTGAAATTATGCATTCAAATTTGTGTGGACCTATGAAAACACCCTCAATTAGTGGAAGCTACTACTTTTTGAATTTCATTCATGACTATTCAAGGAAAACATACGTATGCATCCTAAGAAAAAAGAATGAACTGTCTGATTTCTTCCGTCAATTCAATGTTCTTGTTGGGAAGCAAAGTGGGCACTACATCAAAGCATTGAGAATAGATAGAGGTGGTGAATACATCTCAAATGAATTTCTACATTTTTACAAAGATCATGGGATTCACAAGCAATTTACAACTAGATACACGCCTCAAGAAAATGGGGTAGCTAAAAGAAAGAATAGAACAATCATGGAAATGGCAAGAAGCATGTTGAAAGCAAAGCATTTATCAAATGAATATTGGGCTAAAGTTGTAGCTTGTGCAACATACATTATGAATAGATGTCCAACCAAGAGTGTGAAGAATGTGATTCTTGAAGAAGCGTGGACTAGAAGAAAACATAGTGTTGCTCACATGAGAGTATTTGGATGTTTGGCATATGTACATGTGCTAGATGAGTTGTGAAGAAAATTGGACAAGGGAGAAAAGTGTATATTTGTTGGTTATAGTGATGAATCAAAGGCATACAAACTATACAATTCAATAACCAAGAAAGTTATAATCAACAGAGATGTGCAATTCATAGAAGATGAAGCATGGGATGGAAGTTTGGAGAAAACAATCAATATTGCAGCCAACTTACCACAAGAAGATAGAGAAGTTTTTATACCAGCAGGTACTCCATCAAATGTGACTCCTTCCACACCCATTCATGCTCAACAAAATGGTCATTAAATGACACAATCATAAGGTGTAAGGACATCCCCACACATTCAAGAATCCACTCCTTCAAATGTACACCAAACACCATCTACAATAGGCAATTAGGGTACGGGACTATCAAGTCCAAATTCCACAAGTCCAAGTTCAATCAATATGTCAAATCCTACATTGGCAAGCTTGAGGAGGCAAAAAATTAGAAGTTTGAGAGACATTTATGATCAAAATGAAGGTGAGAACAATGTTGGTATGATTTCTCTTTTTGCATTTTATTCACAAGTAGAAGATCCAATTCATTATGAAGATGCAAGTAAGGATGAAAATGGGTAAATGCAATGGATGATGAAATTGATGCAATTGAAAAGAATCAAACATGTGAGTTAGTGAGTTTTCCAAAAGACAAGGATGTCATAGCAGTGAAGTGGGTTTATAAGACTAAGTTTAATGTAAATGGTGATGTATAAATACATAAATCAAGGCTAGTGGAAAAGGGATATTCACAATAGCCTGAGGTTGATTACAATGAGACATTTGCTCCAGTAGCACGATTAGATACTATGAGAACAATACTTGCAATAGTAGCTTAATCACATCGAATACTATTTCCCATAGGTCACTATCAACAAGTAGGTCCTCCATCTTGAGTTTCCACAACTTGAAATTAGTGCCATTGAATTTCTCAACCTCTAACCTTTCGGATGTGGGTGCCATCTCCTTGCTGCAACAAGATACAAAATTCTTTATACAACACTCCCACTCAACCTAAGATCAGCTCAAAAAACCCCTACCCAACAACTAGGACCAAAGGTGATCAAGCTCTGATACAAACTGAAAGGAAGCTAGGTGTGCAAAAATTGCTTCCTACACTAATCTAATGAGGGGAGGAGAGTGCAAATTCAATTTTATCCTTACTATTGTAGCAATGTTAAACCCACTAACAGAGATAACAGAGATATTGTAGCAAACACATAAACAAGAAAGTGAGACAGAAGAAGAGAGACACAAGATATACGTGGGGAAAACCCTTATCGGGTGAAAAAACCCCACTCTAAAACTTACACAATGTATTAATGAAACTAAAATGGTTTACAATACACTTGCAATGCAAGCTCTCAGGAGTCTTCAACACTTGTATCTGGAGACAAACCAGCAGCATAACAGTGCCTATTAAACCTGTAATACATCTCCTCCTCCAAGCACCTATTTATATAGAAAATACAAGGCAAAATTACCTCTATCTTGGAATGGGCATCCAACTTGGCCTCATGGTCCAAAATCCATGCCTATGGACACTTGGTCAACATTGTAAGATGCTTCTAACACTTTTCCATACACCCCATTCCAAAGAGGTCACCTATTTCCAAAATGGGCTATGATAGATGCTCTTACGACTCTTATGACCATCATAGAATCTGTCATAGCAGTTACAACTTAGAACTGTAAGAGAATCTATCATACATAGGCTATAAATAACATATTCTCTTACATGTCACAGTTCACCTTGGGGCACCCAAAGATGCCTTTTCCAACTCTTACATGTCATAACTTTGTCATAGGAATCTGTCATGACCGTTACGGTCAAAATTCCCTTACACAACATCCAAGATGCCGACACATGGGAAAATATTCCTACCACAAAGTGGGATGCCCATCTCCTCACATGAGGACAAAATTACAAGTTGTCATCTTCCATGTAGGATGACACATCACCGTGCCACATCCCACAAGATGACAATATGAATTTACAATTTAATTTACAACATAGGCAATAAATAAATAAATATAATGAAAATAATACAAGGAATTACCAAGGTTGAGACACCTTAATTCCCAACACATACACCCAACACAAAGGTACACTACTTTATTTACAAAGAAAAACACAGATCTATCTATACCCCATAATCATTTTCTTCTTTTACCAACTATACAAAGAATGATTCTTCAAAATTTTATCAAGCTCATCATAGATCAAATATGAAGCACCTGCATCACACGCTTCTTTATAAAACCCTCACACACACCTTGGCAATCATTGATCTGTTAATTACAAGCTCTCAATACATTTGAACATATCAGTATGTCTCCAAACATATACTATTACCTTTCACAAATGTTTTTGTAGAGGACTTATCAACACTCATATGCAAATATTCATTTCTTCAAAGCTCTATCAACACATCACTACTTTGCTATATTGGATCACTTCATCCTAACTATAGTACATCAAAAACTTTATCTCCTCTGATTTATAAAAGATTCTATAAAACTCATCAGCAAAAACTTTGCACACAAGAAGATTCACCATTTATATTCACAACTAACTTCTAAAAAAAAGGCTTTTTCTCACTTTTTCATATTGGTTTTTAAATTGCTTAGTATTCGCTACCAAAGTAGTTATTAGAACTAACCAAAACTACATTAAAATGGAGCAAATGTGCATCTTCTTATCAAATGTCATACTCGTAAGATGGCAAATAGAGGTTTGAATATCTACCATTGATTTTAAGATTCATGCCATAGATAAATTAAATTTGTACGGTTGATTTTGTTGGCAAGAGACTCTATATGGCTTCATGAGTGTTGTCATTGATGGAAACAAAGTCCATTCCACACATCTATAGGACATGGTATGACTATAATGGAGGTCAGACTGAAGAGTATTTTGGTCCGGTAAGCAAGAATAGAGCATACAACAAGGTCTAACAATCAGGTCCGAATCTCTCAGAGGAATTATCTTAGTGAAGTATGGACTTGGGGAAATCAAGAGGAGTACCATGACTAATACATTCTAGAGATTGAGCCTTCGGTGATGAAAGAGTGAAACAATATGAGCACCTAAGTGTTGGGCTCATGTTTGGCAGAGTAGACTGAGGAAGAACTGACTGACAAAGCATCAGACCTTAATCCGGATGAGATATTGATGGTGATCAAGTTTCTTGATGTATCATTCATGATTGGTCAACATTATTGATGACTTCTATAAGTATCTCTTTGATACGCATCACTTATTAAGCAAGAATTCAGCCGACAGACTAGAGTTTGGGAAAATATTGAGTATTCTAGATGCCGACTAGAAAGATGTTGAAATCCTTGGTACGGATATATATACCAGATGGATTTTGATGTGAAGGTGAGTGTGGTGTATTGTGAAGTGCAAGGAAAAGTAGAGAGCAGTGTGGAAGCAGTAATACAGGTCTGGTATGTGACAGAATAGTATCACTAAAGCAGAGAAAGAATGAAGTGCAGTAGATTAGTATATTGAGCCTAAACTAGAACTGAACCTCAGCATATGTGGATGCTTCTCATCAGTTCAAATACTTGGTCTCTTTCTATAAACTATTGTAGGTAGTGAGTCTCTTGTGAGCAGTATGCTCAGGTAGTGAGCCCTAATTGGCAAGTGCCATTTTGTACTACCTTATTCTTTTAATAGAGAATACAATCTTGGGTTAATAACCCCATGGTTTTTCCCTTAACAGGGTTTTCCACGTCAAAATCATTGTGTTATGTGTATTGATCTTATTTCTACTTTCATGATTATGCATGCTTATATGATTTGATGTTGTACTAGTTGTTAAAGAAGAACAGAAAGTTAAAATAATTAAGATAATTGATTCACCCCCCCTCTCAGTTATCAACAATTGGTATCAGAGCTAAGTTCCTCCAAATAGAGCCTAACAGCTTGAGGAAGATCTAGGAATCTCAATGGATATGTATGGTATGAGGCAACAACTTTAGTCCACCCTAGATGATCTTGAACAGTCTCACTCTAGAGTCAATAACTTGAAGGAAAGACTCAAAGAAGCCGATGATTTCATAAATGAACTAAAAGAGAAACTGAGTATTTCTATGAAAAAGAGAAAGGAACTACTTCAACAATTGGCAAGTCAAAGTGAAGCCAATAATACTGATGAAGATCTGAATGAGAAGAACAAGTTATGTGAGAAGCTATCAAAAGAGGTCATTATGGTAAGACATGAAATGGAATCAGGGGTTACAAAGTTCACCTAAGAAATTGAAGAGAAGAGAGAAATTGAAGATGATCTAAAACAATCTCTTAAGGAGAAGTCAGAAGACTGCCACAAAATGGATAGAATAATCAGGCATCTAGAATCTGATCTTGAAGAAGCTAGAGATAATGAAGAATAACTTGAGAATCAGATAGACACTCTTAAAAGGGATCTTCAAATAGCAAATGAATACAAAGAGAAATTCAAGATAAGCTCTACTCAACTTGAAGTTCTTCTTGAAAGCCAAAAGAGGGTAGATGACAAGCAAGGCTTGGGGTATGAGAAAGGTGAAAGCTCCGGATCTGGTAATAAGAACTCTGGATCAGGAAATCCAAGGAACAGGCCTAGAAGACCTCTGATAAGGCAACCAAATGCTCAAAGATATCCATCCTTCAATGGATACTGCCACAATTGCAATAACTTTGGTCATAAAGCAAATCAATGTAGAAGAAGAATGAATCAGACTAATTCATCTTTCTCCAGACAATGTTTTAACTGCAAAAGGTATGGTCACAAATCTCATGAATGTAGAAGTATGCAAGTAAACAATTCATTCAATGGTAGATGCTTTGCATGCAATAGAATGGGACATATGGTTAATCAATGCAGATCTAGAGGATATCAGTCAAATATGCAGAGAAATATTGTTTACTACAATTACAATAGATCCGGTCATATTGCCAAATTCTACAGAAGTAAGATTCAGGACAAAAAGGGTCTGTACATCAGAATCAAAATCAAGACAAAGGAAAAAGAAAAATGAATGTGGATGAAATTCAAAGGGAGATGAACAAGATTTGGGTAAAGAGAAGTACAGAAAATGTTGGGGATGGATCCGCACCAGAATCTAGTGCTGATATTCCTTCCAAAAATTGAATAGATGAGCTCTGGCTCAGGGGGAGTCACAAAGGAAAATAGAATTCCCCCAGCCAGTCAATCGGTGCCTGAAATTGGCACATGGAAAGTTCCAGATTAAAGGGTTCTTAGAGAAATATTTAAATAACCCCTGGTAAAAATATGAAAGATCCACATGTCTTGTCAAAACTGTGATGGAAAATGCTAATTTGTGTTAGTCACATTGGAGTGACTAACATATCGGAGACACAAAAATGAAGTTTTCTGAAGGTTGAAGTCACGCCGATGAGTGGTTGGTCCATCGGTGGATTGGCTTAAGTTGGTAAGTGTTCACTGATGTTAAGGGTCATAGCAAAGAGAGAAAGTGATCGTGTATCTAAAGAAACAAAATGATGGTTGCCGATAGTGTAGAGTCTCACCGAAGGCAAAAGTCACTGGCATATCAGTGAAGTAGAATCTAAAGTAGCCGATAGCACTTTTCTTGCCGATAGGTTTGACAGTCATCCGGTAAAAGCAGGACTCTCACAGTTAGATCCAGCATGATTTAAAATTGAAATATCTTGATCTACAGATAGATGAAATGATTGGAGAAAGGAAGATAGATTGTCAATAATCACTGAGAATAACTCTAAGTGCATCTCAATGATCTGGAAAAGATCTTTCTTAGAAGAAGGAGAACAAGGCAACCAGAATGACGTAAGTTGTGCATTTATTGCAATGTGGAATTAGGGTTTGCACAGAAATATAAGGGTTCTCTTATTAAACATTTGTACATTTACATTCGAGAAGAAGAGAGGAGCTCTGCAACAAAATTGCCTCAAACCTCTCAAAGATCAAATTCAGAAGTCGATTCATCCAGCAATCCTATCCGGCTCATATCGTGAACCCTAGAGGCGTAAAAAGGTATTTTCACTCTTGAATATTTCTCTCTGAATCTTTTCAAAGATGGCTACTTTGAATGTTGTCAAAATCACTGATAGACCACGCCCTAAGTTCAAGAAACACCCTTTCAAATCTCTAGAAGTTGATCCTTTAGGCGCATTCTCTAGCATTCTGCATGGGGTTCTACATGTAGAAGATGTTAGGGTTTACATACATGCAAACATTAAAGAATTTGGGGAATCCAAGGTGATGGATATCTACCACAAGGAACTGATAGATTAATCACTTGAACTTAAACCTCAATACAAGGCCATTTGGGATAAGCATTTTGGACAGTGCATCCATTTCCCCTATTTTGCAGAAGATGAATGCATCTGGTATGTTTTGAATAGAATGCATGACAACTTCATGTGGTTGATGAGGCCATTTAAGATCAGAAAAGATGCCATTAGGGCGATAACCAGATTGCACTCATCAGGTGGGTTGCCTACTCTCAAATCAGTCAAAAACCAAACTGTCAGTGAGGCTACCGGATCAAAATTTGACAAGAGGATAATGACAATAGAAGACATCATAGATCCGGATATCAAATTTGCCTCTATCATAATTGGTTACAAAATCTATCACTCCAGCAGGGAGAATTTAGTATCTGAAACTGCTATATATACTACTTATGAAATGCTAAGAAAAAATGCTGACTATGATCGTTGCGAGCTTCTTCTGAGCCAACTATTGGAAAACTTACAAAAGATCAAGAAGGATAAGAAGAACTCATTCAAATATGGTGGCCTAATATTATGTTTATTCCTTTACTTTATGAATGAGCTCCCTAGATCCAGTGGTTGGGTATGGCAAAATGACAGACTGGTTGCCATACAAATTAGAGATTACATGTATGGGCTTGGTGATGCCAAGGCACAAAGCACTACACTCTGGGGTTACTTCAAAAGCTTCCAAGGCATGATGCAGGCCAGAGAAAGAATTCCTGAATCTCTAGTTGAAAAATACAAGGATACAGTGTGCTTCATGGTAGACACTGATCAATGCCTAATGGAGGCAGTGGAACCGAGAATAGTGTGGATTATGCCAATGGGCTATGAGGTGGATGAGAAAATTCTAGAACTACATATCCAACACCTACTAAGTCAGCCTAAGGACCCTAAGGTAGAAAGGTTTGGAACCTTCCAAGAGTTGAGTGTAAAAGTTCATGTTGAACTGAGATAGCCTAAGATCAAGAGAAAAGTGAGAAGGGAAATAGAAGAAGTCACCAAGAGATGTGGAATATCAAAGGAGCCAGTTGATGCCAACAGAGAGAAGATGGAAAGGGCAGAGAAAGGAAGGCAAGAAACTGAAAAAGAAAGTGCTCTAGTGCAAGTCCCCTCCTAGACTAGATCCTCCAAAAGCTCTGCACCTGCCACCTCTAAGAGCCAAAAAGCCTCAAAACTGGAAGCCAAGACATTTGATAAGGGAGAAAAGAGAACAAAAACCAAGGCCACAAGGTCCTATACAAGTCAAAAAGAGGATGAAGAGACTGAGTCAGATAAGGAGGTCAAGAAAATGAAGAAGAAGAAGAAAATATTTGGTGAATCCTCTACCAGTCAAGGCAAGGAAGAAAAGGCAAAAGAATTTGTTGAAAAACCTACTCTCTGCATTGATGATATCATCAAATTAGTCACTGTGGATGGGAACCTGAAACCAATGACTGAATTTTATGATTTATATAATGAAGCTGACCAGAAGATTTTGTAAGATGCTATAGTCAGGTATCTTAACATCTATAATAAAGCATTCATTGAGATCATATCTCTAATTCCTAAAAGCTTAGAGAAGGAACTTGAAATAAGAAAGAACAATGCTAAGGCAAAGGACCTAGAGATCTGAGAATGGATAACTATTCAGCTCTATCCTTCCATCACTCCTAAACAACTGAACATGATATTCAAGGATTGCAAGGATGAGTTCCAGAGCAAAGCCAGAATGAACAAGCTTATGCTCAGAGAGATTGATCAGGTGGCAAAAGAAACTGAAGACATCCTCTGGAATGCATACAAAAGATTCAATATTCCTATTATAGAGGACATAAGTGATGAACCTTCTGATGTCGAAGGACTAAGCATATCAAAGGAAGATCCTACAGAGAAAATTGTAGAAGAATCAAAGGAGATAGGTGAGGAGAAGACCAAGGACCTGGATTCCTCTGTTCTAAAAGAGGAAGTCCATGAAGAAGTAAATATCTCTCATCCGGATTCCCCAGCAGACTCTGGATCTAAAGGAGAAGAAAATATAGAGGAGAAAATCAGTCAAGAAGAAGAGGTAAAGGGAAGAGAAGAAGATCAAACAGAGAAGACCCCAGGAGACAGTTCTGAGACTGCAGAAGGAAAGAAGACTCTGTCTCCGGCAAGAGACACTGCAAAAACTATTAAAGATTTCTTGACCAAAGAAATGATGGAGATTGATGAACCGGAACTGCTTCAAGGACCATTCAATTTTGATTCCCTCTCCTTGGTTCAAACAATGAAGATAGCATCCTTTTCCCAAGCAAAGGCAAAAGAAAAACTTCTGAAGTCTCACATGGAAGACTATGAACTAATAGAGATTACATCCAATGTATTGGAGAAGATCATGCCATCCTTCCAGAAGGATCTTTTGGCCTCTTCATCTGGTAATATGAAATCTCTTGTTAATTCTGTTAGCACACATTTTGATTCCTTGGAGAAATCATCAGAAGAAAAAGTCCAGAAAGAGTTTTTGGGTAAGAGATTCTCTGAAGTACAAGGGCTAATAGTAAATGATAGAACAAATCTAAACATTAGAATAAAGAACCTAGAAAATGCTCTTAAAGATGGCAGAGAACTATACAAATTTTGTTTATCTTGGTCCACAGTAACAGTAGACATAGCAAAGAAGGTGGAAGAACAAGAGGGCAAACTCTCAAGTTTATCCTAGAGTTTTGATCCTCTCACCGCGTCCATCATGAATCAAGAGTGCCAGACTATTGCCTCCATAAATGAGATAAAAAGGCTTGAGAAGGAGAAGAAAAATAGAATAAGCAGGCTAAATGAACTAAGAGGGATAATTATCCCCAAGTTAGAGGCAATGTATGAGGCCCTAACTAATGCCCAGACCATAGCCCGGACCAGTGATCTGGTAGACTTAAAGAGGGTAGAAGCCTTTGTATTTTTGCTCAATGGTCATATCTCAATTTTGGACAGGATGAAGCAGAGTTGGTCAACAGAATTTGTCCAGTTGAAAACAACTTTTGAGGATATACTTAAGTATATGTAAGTATCACTTGTATATATACTTATGCTGCTATGTATAGGTTAAATTTTGCAAATTTTGGTACATTAGAATAGAGCATCAGCTAAGGGGGAGTGTACTGTGACACTTAGTCATTTTTCACTAAGTGTTGCCATCAATGCCAAAGGGGGAGATTGTTGGAAAGAGACTCTGTGTGGCTTCATGAGTGTTGTCATTGATGTCAACAAATTCCATTCCACACATCCATAGGACATGGTATGACTATACCAGAAGTCAGACTGAAGAGTATTTTGGTCCAGTAAGCAAGAACAAAGCATATAGCAAGGTCTGACAATCAGGTCCAGATCTCTCAGAGGAAGTATCTCAGTAAAGTGTGGACTTGGAGAAATCAAGAGGAGTACCATGACTAATACATTCTAGAGATTGAGCCTTTGGTGATGAAAGAGTGAAAAAATATGAGCACCTAAATGTTGGGTTCATGTTTGGCAGAGCAGACTAAGGAAGAACTGACCAGCAAAGCATCAAACCTTAATCTAGATGAGATATTGATGGTGATCAAGTTTCTTGAGGTATCATTCATGATTGGCCAGCATGATTGATGACTTCTATAAGTATCTCTTTCATACGCATCACTTAGTAAGCAAGGATTCAGCCGACAAACCATAGTTTGGGAAAATATTGAGTATTCCAGATGCTGACTAGAAAGATGTTGAAATCCTTGGTACAGATATATATACTAGATGGATTTCGATGTGAAGGTGAGTGTGGTGTATTGTGAAGTGTGAAGAAAAGAAGAGAGCAATGTGGAAGTAGTAATATAGGTCTGGTATGTGACAGAACAACAACACTAAAGCAGAGAAAGAACGAAGTGCAGTAGATCAGTATATTGAGCCTAAACTGGAATTGAACCTCAGCATATGTGGATGCTTCTCATCAGTTCAAATACTTGGTATCTTTCTATAAACTACTGTAGGTAGTGAGTCTCTTGTGAGTAGTATGCTCGGGCAGTGAGCCCTAATTGGCAAGTGTCATTTTGTACTACCTTATTCTTTTAACAGAGAATACAATCTTGGGCTAGTCACCCCATGGTTTTTCCCTTAACAGGGTTTTCCACATCAAAATCATTGTGTTATGTGTATTGATCTTATTTCTTCTTTCATGGTTATGCATGCTTATATGATTTGATACTGCACTAGATGTTAAAGAAGAATAGAAAGTTAAAATAATTAAGATAACTGATTCACCCCCCCTCTCAATTATCAACAGATTTTTCTATTGGTGCCCTAATACAAGTACTTCATCAGACCAATCGGTCACCACTAGAGTGAGGGGTTTGTTGCCTCATGACCTTGACCCCCTTAAGCAATTACTTAAGTGATCTATTACCAACTACATCAAGTCACCTTAAAATTAAAACAAAAAGAACCCGTCATAACTTAAGTCCTTTTTAACTTTTATTCTAGGTTTAGGTTACCATTAGGGTTTTAGTAATGTAGATTTTAGGTCTTCAAATATTTATCAAAACCCTAACTTTTCATCACACAACACTGACTCGAAATACCATTGAACCTTGAACTCTGCCAATCACTTATGTTGCAGAGAAATAGTGAAATGATGAAGACTTTTTGAGTTTGAAAGAAACACTTTTCTTTAGAGATATTTAGGGTTTTAGGACTTATAGATTAGGTCTCCATATATTGACAAACCCTAATATGCTAACAAGAAAACTTGATCTTTATCACCCATAAACTATCTATGTAAATTCATAATGGTGACAAGATAAAGAAACTCCTTTTAACATGAAACAAACAAACCTTTGCAATAAATGCATTTTGTAATCTCCTTTGACATTGTCACCTAACATTGATCACTGTAATAGACTTGACTAATACAAGCACTATTCAACTTATAATATCACTTGCTTCTACTCATGATGAGTCCTTGATGAGTCCTTGATGATTACTTTGACTAATGAGTGCAAACAACCTTTGACATCCATACTATGTTGCATCTACACTACTAGACATATATATAACTGATCATTCACTGAGCAATCCATTGAGCAAATCCAACTAAGTTCACTCTAGCACTAACATACCTATATAAACCAAGATCTGAGATCACTATAGCATTCAAAAAACCTGTGACAATAAATGTAACATCATGAAACCCTAATCAGCCAAACCTTAATAATCCACATTACATAACTGATGTTATCAATGCCAACACAAATGCAATCTTGCCAACAAACTCCACCTTTGGCATTGATGGCAACATTTCACTTTTACAACATTTGCATTTCATAATTGCAAACCACCACCACCTTTCAAACCTTACAAACTTGCCACACCACCATACAAACCTGCCACCAAGAAAATATAGTTGCAAGGTCATTACTCCCCCTTTGACATCAATTTATCACTTTAACAATCATGCTCATAGTAATTCAATATATATGGAGTCCTTACATTCTCCCCCCCAGGATTAGACTTCCTCCTCGAAGTCCTCAAGAGGAGAAAATAATTTTAACTCATCTTGTACCAATAAAACAATATACTCTAAGAACCCAATGTACCTTACACTAATTTAAATTCTCATCAATAAGACTAGAGTGTAGAGACCCCAATGCTCAAGTAATTTAATTCATTTTCACACATCTTATAAACTAGGGGTTCATTCGCATCACATATCTCACATAAGTAAAACACACATGAAGAAGACCATACTCACATGGATCAACCTATACTCATTATAAAGGCATCACATGGCTCCCACCACAAGGCTCATCAAGAATGGGTATTACGAGGAGAACAATTACTAATGTACCACTGAGTAATTCCATAGTGCCATTGAGCCAAATAACCAATGAATGAATAACCATACGATGTAGTAACCGCTGTGCCAATATCCAATTGAGCATAACATCATATAATCTCACCTCCAAAGGAAACCAATATCATCCATACCATAGTGCCAAATAACCAATGAATAACCATGCCATGTAGAATCCACTATGCTAGTATCAGATTAGGAAATATTGTCTAAGGGTCCTCTCAAAGGATCCCACCATACATTCCCTAGTAAGAACAAAGTTCTCCAAGCTATCTACTCCCCTATATAGCCTATCAGTGATTCCTCTAGGATATGATAGTAAATAGTAGTCACATGACTCTACACATACCAGCAGTCACAACATTAAAGTGCCTCATAACAATAAAGTTAAAGAAGTAAAGAAAACTCATAATTTAAACCTCAATAAAATAAAATAAAATAAAATAAAATATAATGAATCATAGAAGAAATGGAAATTAAATAACAATCATTGCATCATCTTGAGTTTATTTAGGAACATGTCCTTGAGGCAAAAGGACTATCTCAACATTAAAATGGCTAATTAACCCCAAGTAACAAAATTCTACTGGCTTTTAAGAAAGTATTCAACACACAATAAATAATCTAACAGTCTCTCAAAAAATGCACATTATGGGGGGGTGTGCAAGAAGTTGAGTCCACTTTTTGGCCAAAAAGTGGAAGTGTTTTCCATGATTTTCATAATTTGTCACATTTGACCTTAAAATTTGAAGCCCTTAGAGATGGAATATTGAAAAAAGTCAGTAATCATAAAATGTAGTACACAGAGTCTAGTTTCCAAATATGTAATTTATTTGAATACCTAGATGATACAAAATGATTTTTAGTAGTCCTTTCTAAAAACCACTATTTAAAAGTCACTTTTTTTTACTATACCGTACACGTGCACATCATCCATATTTTGACATCAATAATCATATTCTTCTAAATCTTTTTGGGAAAAGATTTGTGACTCACTGAAGCACATTTTCCATATATTTTTGTAATTTTTTATTGGCCATATTTGGTGTTTTAAAAAATCGTCATGTACGTCATGCATAAGATGACCTAAACTTATCATTTTTTGAATTCTTTTTTTTCTAAATAGAAAAGAATTATCTAAAGTACGTTTTCTTTCAAAAAACAATTTAAATATTTTAATAAAAAGTTATTAAAATACTAAAAAACCCTAATAATTCAAGTTCATGGACCTATTTTATCATAAATTAATTGAAAAATAGAGAAAATAATCCAATTGTAAAAACATTATATATTTAGAATCTACACTGTCTCATCTATAATGGGTTTTAATTTTATCAAAAAATTCTATAAAAAGGTCTTCAGACATATGCCCAAAGTCACTATTTTGTTGTGACATTGACAGGACATTCAACCTGTAGGTGAAACCAAGTCCAAAGCCTAGGTTCGTGTCCCCAACCGTTTTCTCAAACTGGTTAACAAAGTAAAAATCATGCACAAAATTCAAATTTTAAGAAATGGAATCCCGTTTTGAAACGAGATCCCGTTTTAAAATGAGATCTTGTTTTAAAACGTGACCCTGTTTCAAAATGGGATCCCGTTTTGAAATGAGATCCCATTTTAAAATGTGATCCTATTTCAAAATGAGATCCTATTTTGAAATGAGATCTCGTTTTAAAATGTGATCCTATTTCAAAATGGGATCCCATTTTGTTTTTAATATTTAATCCCTCTATGAAACATGATCCCGTTTCTAGAATACCGGATCTTATTTTTAGAAAATGAGATCCCACTTTTGGCTCGAGATCCCTAAGCAAAATGGGACCCCATTTCATAAAAAGCGGGATCCCATTTCAGTTTTACCAATTTTAGTTTTTTGTCCAAGTCTAAAATTTCCACCTTAAGTGCACTAAACTATGTGCATTTACCCATGATCACCTTGCTGTTGCAAACATGTGCATATGATGTGTTGTCATTGATGTCAACATATCTCTTTGTTAGAAACAATGAAGACAATGTAGTGGATTTCTCCGCATTTGCAGTGACAAGAAGATCAGTGTCTATGGACTAAAGGGTTTATAGAGGATTGTCTATAGTTTCTCCAGTTAAGATTTGAGAGGTCCACATGAAGGATTGGTGAAGTTATGGCCATCTAAGTAGAATGAGGTTTTGTAGTTGTTCAGAAGTGACAGAGTGACAAGAATTTTGTCTGGATTGTTCCACATTGAAATATTATGGTCTGCGAATCTAGAGGTATGTTTGGGATATTGGTCAATGTCCTCAACTCAAGTGGTTCATGGTTTGGAGGTCCACAAGTAATCTTTCTAGTGTGACAGTCATGACAATTAGTGTTCTTGAGTTTCTGGATGAATGTACAAGTGGTTCTAGTGATCTAAGGTGGTACAGTTGTTCTAGTTGATTTCATTGTGCTTGTGGTGGTCTCTGGATCATGTGCCTATTGTGTTGGTGGTCCACATTGAGGATTGAGTTCGTAGTTGAATATTTCTCCTTGGGTGTCGCTGTTCTTCCCAGTCTTGGCCGACCGGATGTTTGGTGCATGTTGCGGATGATCTAAGAAGAATTCTATGGAGCATGGCGTGTTGTTCAAGGAAGATTTGAGTTCCAGCTATGTTTGTTCGACAGTGTAATGATTCACATGTAGCATTTTAAGTCTTGTGATTGTAATTGTTTGTAATGCCTATCTTGGAGAATGCTCCAGATAGATGATTGTTTAGCCAACTTTGATGTTCATTCCAAAGTCAATGTCATGTATAAATAAGTGTTGTGAAGTCGTGGAAATGTGTGAATGTGAGCCAAGATGTGGAGGTAGCGAGGAAGTGTTAAAGGGGGTAGAGCAGAGGTGTTGTACGCTTCAATGGAACTGACTTTGGCATGAAGAAGATGTTGTTACCCAGTTCAATATTTCTATGACAAACTTATAAATTTTTCTGTAGGCAATGAGCCTCTTTTGAGTAGTGAGCTCTGGGTAGTGCCTCTGAAGGCAAGTGCCTTCCCATTTTCTATTCTTTTAACAAAGAATAAATCTTGTGGGTTAACCCCCACCATGGTTTTTCTGTTAACCAGGTTTCCATGTAAAAATTCTAGTGTTATGTGTGTTGATTATGTTTCTACTTATGTGTTGTCGATTCATGCTTTCACGATTATATCATTAATCTATTAATAAGTTAAAAACGAGATTAAATGCAGCAGAAGTAAAAGTTTTGTGACAACTGATTCACCCCCCTCTCAGTTGTCTTCCCTAATTTCAACACTTGCGATCTTCCAACAAGGCCACCTAAGGCAAGGAGGGGAATTTGGGTGGACTTACTAGCAACAAAATAAGTAAATCATATAGTGGTCTCAAACCACATAAGCTATTAGCATCCTACATCATGGTGGCGTCAAACCACATGAAATAATAGGGTGGTCTCAAACCACATGAAATAATATGGTGTTCTCAAAGCATAGAATAATATCATGGTCTCAAACTATATAAATTAATATGGTGGTCTTAAACCACGTAAAAATTAGTGAGGAATCACCATGTCATAATAAGCATGTCCCACACAACCCAGAATCCTACCATCATACCAAGGTCCACTAACATATGCCACATATAAGTCATCCATAAGATCTGACATCCACCTCACAAAAGAGAACACACAAGCCTATATGGTTATCATGTATCATGTGTTTGAGATAACACACATGTATAAAGTCATCTACATTTACCCTAAGAAGTGAACAATACACCTCATACTTATACTAATAGCCACATCAAAAGTCATGTCATCCTAGTAACAAAGTGTTAATTACTATTGTCTCATTACACACAAACTATCATTTTATCAAAATGCCATCTAAATTACCATGTCACACTTATCTTAATTCATGTCTATCATCTCTCTGAACATCTTGATAGTACATAATGTGTCAATGCCTGAAGTTACCAATCCCTTGTTTGCAACCAATCTAGAATCTCAAAATCAAATGTTATAACTCTATCTGTATCCAGTGTAATGCTAGTATCTCATAGCTAATGGTAGCTCTCCAAATACTAGAAATCCATGATGACATCAATTACCCAACACCAATAGTGTCCCCATTGCTCATGTCATATGAACTACCAAGTGTCTGTAACTAGAAATGAGAATAGGCTCATGCACATTACAATCCATCCTCAACCCATTAAACAATAGAAGGAAAAAGGGTTAAAGAGGGACTGTACTCCAAAGTGACCATGAGGAATTGCCCTCAAATAGGGGTGACACTAGGACATCACATCATATAAGGACATGAAGGGCGATATACACATCTCCATATAACACAATCCAAAACATATTTCTTTAATGTTTCTTTGCTAGGTCAAAAGGGTCATTCACACATATGCACAAATATCACAAGGGCATTTCACATACTTGAGGTATGACTAAAACATTCACTGGTATTTACACATCACAACACATATACTCATCACACATGTATTACAACTATTATCAATCAGATATGCACCCTATACTAAGTTGTTCAACTTAACTGTGTTGACACATGGGAATAGCCTAGGCCTGTCAATTGCCTAAACTCGGAGTGAACCTCCAGAGTGAGCTGGTTCTCCTAATGATTTTTTTAAATCTAATTGACTTGTAGAGAGAAAAGGTGAGAGGAAAAACTTAAACAGGAAATATTCCTAATTTCTAACTTATCTCAATACTTTCACTCACAAACAGCTCCTTAAACATGAACTCTCACAATTTCACTCAGAACATACAATTCAAAAGTAATTTGCATGAAGGCTCAATTTGAACTCAACATGTAGCCAGAATCATATGAATTATCTACGTACAATTTCATAGAAATGAGAAATAACAAAGGACATAGTACTCTCATAATGAAACATCAGATCAAAAGCTATAAATATGCCACAAAAGAAGTGAAATAGGAATGCTCCGTTGTATTAACTGGAAGGAGTACATGAAAATCTGATAAAAAATGAGTAAAAAATTTCTACAAACTCTTTGCCTATGCCCAAGAGAGAAGAAACAATGATTTGAACTCTCTAGAAAGAGATAGCTTTCTCCAATATATGCCTACAAAATGAACTCCAAGAAAGGCTGAGAAAAAATCCTAAAAATAGCCATGCAAATCCATTTTCGAGCTCCTCAGAAAAGCTAACAAAAAACACTCTGAAATGCTTCCAAACTGAAAATAGAAGCAGCAAAAATCTCTCCAAGGTGGTCCCATCAGAAAATATGCTTTGTCTACTAAAAAAAACTCTATTTTTGTCCATATTTGCCCCAAACGAAAGCAAACACAAAAAGAAGATATTGTTTTCTTTATTTTGTTTCAACTACACAAATAATGAATATTTAAAAGCAATTTATAGATACATTGCAGCTTTAAATATCATTTTACAATGGCTACATTTTTAAATCGCGATCTATCTTTGTTTGATTTTTGCAAAAATTACAAGGCTTTAATTTCACCAAGTACAGGCATATACAAGCATATGATTTTCTATAAAAATCATAAAAAATACATCAAGGCATATATATGGTTGGGTAAAAATAGAAGCCTAAAGGCTTACCCTCCAAATGATCTACAAAAAATTATATCTAAGGGCATATGGAGTTTGCATCTATGCTCAAAAGGGACTGAATGAGTTTTGAGGATAAAATGTAATCAAAAAACCCTCAGGCATAAAACCTAGGCAATGAATCTTCAAAGGGACCTAATGCATGTGATAATATTCTAAGTCATGAAGACACTAGGCATTTGTAAAGTGGACTTTAACACGATGAAGCGTATTACTTGAGGCATTAAAAATGAATTTGATGTGACAAAAATACCACATCGAATTTGGGGCATTTGCAAACCCTAATCACAAAACACTTTCGCCCTATCTTCTTGGGCTCATTTTCACTTTTTAATTTTTAGAAATGCTCTCTGCTGTGGCCACCATAGGGTTAGGGTTTGGAGCTCGACCCTTCGATTTCTCTATGTCTGTACATGACCTTTTTCAAGATTTTCAATAGGAAATCAGAGGTAAAAACTTCTGTGATCAAGAGTGAACCATTTGATTGATTTCTCCTTAAATTTTTTGAGATACAATTGGCTTCTCAAGCCGCGGCTGTACTATACTTCCCTAATACATCTCCTTTTTTTATTCTTTGTTATTACTCTCCTCTGTGGGGGCCACCATGAATTGAATCAACTGAGTCTACTTGAGAGCAAAAATGAAAGCAAAAGAGGGAAAAACCCTCGGCTCCATGCATAGGACCCTACTCTGAGCAAGGTGAGTCTCTTATCTCTTGAACCATACATACTTCTTTTGTATCTGCTTTCCTCAAGAAAATATGATAAGGGTTTTATCATTCTGTGAAAAAGAAGAATGCATTCGTTGACTGTATATGGAATTCTGTTCTATTCTAAGCTTCAAATGCATACATTTTTGTGTGTTTCCCTATTGATATGAGGCTCAGTACGAGCCCAAGGTGTTGCAAAAGAAAGAATCTTTGTCTAATGTAGTCATTTTCTTTTACATTCTACAAAGATATCGTAAAACCTTATGCAAGTTGTGGTTGTATATATATATCTAAGTGTTCATTTCCTTCATGGGTAAGTGCAAAAATATGGGGGGCCAAAAAGTGGCCAAAATAATTTGAAAAAAAATAAAGGCATAACGCGCTCGCGTTATAACGCGCTCGCGTTATGGCTTGGTAATGACAAGCCACAGGCTCGTCATTACCGAGCCATAATGCAAGTGCGTTATAACGCGAGCGCGTTATAACGCGAGCGCGTTATAACGCGAGCGCATTATAACGCGAGCGCATTATAACGTGCTCGCATTATGTGCTTCTATAAATTTAAAAAAAAAAAGCAACTCAATTTCATTTCTCCCATTTTTCTCCTCTGCCCGCGGCCTCCAAACCCTCAAAAACGCGCTCGCGTTCTGCAAAACGCCAATCAATGCAAAAATCTTGTCAATTCATCGCCAAAATGCCGCCGCGACGTCGAGCACGCCAAAGAGGTGAGTTATCTTTTTTTTTTTGTTTGAATTTCTTTCTATATAGGTAGGTTTTTGTTGATTTTTAATGTATATTTCGTTAATTGTCAAGAAATGTTAATGCACCTCCTCCTCCTCCTCCTCCTCAAAATCCACAAAATCTTGAGGAGGAAATACCTGGAGAACAACAACCTCCTCCATTCATTCCTCGACATGCCCCTGGAACACAAGATAATATAATAGGGCAAATTGAAAACAACAAAAAATAGATTGAAGATATAATTGCAAGGTTGAAAGATCCTTCCACTTCAACCTTGCATAGGTCCACGCTTGCCGAATCTCTTGAGTCTATGTTAACAAATGTAAATTCAATTAGCAAGAAAATAACTAGTTGGACCGATAAAAAGAGAGTTTAGAGATTACTATGCAGATAAATTATCATACCAAGATGTCAAAAAATTACAAATTACAAAAGTAGACTTGTGTTCAATTTTCACAAACCCACAAACAAATCAACCTCCACCCATTACATGCAAGAGGTTCCCTATCCATTGGTGCAACAACCAAGCGATAAGGGACAATTTCGGGCAGAGGTGGTGGATGGTTTTTGACCATCCTCCATGCAATAACAATGAGGTCCCGCAATACTTTTTGAGGAAACTCTACTCCGAGTTTGTCCTCAATAAAGTGCCAAACTATTTTGATATGCGGGACTTCCAGGGTAGAGGTGGGGGCTCAGCACAGGATAGACCAGGGGCACGTCTTGACCCACAGCGGGTAGTGAGACGAGTAATCAGCAGACCAGCCCATGAGCATGTTTCTATCCCTTCCATTGTGAAGGAGAGTGTTGAGGTCGATACACTGAGGTCGATTAGTGCCTTGACCCAGAGCATCATAGAGCATGCCAATCCTGCAACACAGAGTGGGTTGGGAGATAGTGCGAGGAGTAGGGTCCCACCGCATACTTGCCAGGCTTGCGGGTCAGCCTGTGGTTATGACCCCATGGACAGTCAGGATGCAGGTGCACAGGCTACATCTGCAGCTGAGCAGATGGCGATGACAGATACAATCCTGAGTGAGACTTTCAGCCTTGATACTCAGGTAAATATTAGCAAGTTTATTGAATTTAATTTATTAAATTTTATTTTTGAAATACAAGATTAACTAATTTAAATTGATGATTTTAATGAAATTTCAGGGTCATAGCGTCGATGCAGTTTTCAGTGGTTCTCCACCTACATTTTTCACTAGATCATCTACTGTCGAGGTATGTAACTAGTAAACAATTATAAATATTACATGTGAATAGCATCGTTATATGAATGGTATTCTAATTTCTGATTTTGGATGTTGAATAGGTTAACACTGTAGATTTCATGGCAACACCTGCCAGCGGTGGTGGACTTCAAAGCTTTACGGAGGTAATAAAATAAATAGTTTAATGAATGAATTGTACTTACTAAATTTTTGTATGTGATTTGTGTGTTTTATTGTGTGTACTTCCATGTTTAGATGAGCGTGTGTGTATGTTAGGAGCCATGATTTGCATCACTATTATAGTTTTCGTAATTGAATAATGTTGTTTTATTTCCAGATGATGCAGGCTGTGGATACACCTCCCCATGTTCATAGGGCAATGGAGCAGGGTGTGGCCTCTGCGATTCATAGCTCTATGGCATTGACAGGGGTATGAGGCAGATTAGTAAATTTCAATTTACATTCATTGTTATAGTTGTCTATTTTTGAAAAATCAAAAGATTATTGATTTGAAGTTTAATTTCTATCTGGATGGTTTCTATAGGACATGACATCACCAGGGCCTTTTCCTGCTACTGAGGCAAGCGAGCAGACAGATTATATGTTAGCGGTAAGTGATTATTTTGTTAAATGTTTCATTTTTTTATAACATGTAATTTCTATATATTAATATCTATACTTTTTTTTGTAACAGGTAAAGGTGCAGGAAGAACTAAATAGGAGGAGTAGCCCTCGGGTTCGTAGTAGACCACCCACATGCATGTCTCCATCCCCTAGAAGATCAAAGGCTGCTCGTGATTTATTCTCTTCACCAGCTAGAGGGGAATGACTTTTTATTGTGTTCCTCTGTTGTATGCCTATATGGCATTTGTGGACATATATTTTGTATTGTACATAGTTGACATTGTATGCCTATATGGCATTCTTGTAAGCCTATATGGCTATTTTGTATATATGTTATACTTATATCGACAGATATTGATGTATGAGTATATGGATATTTGGTTAATACAAATCTTTTTTATTGATGGCGTCCATACTTGCATTATAAATCCACTTTTGAATGGATATTTGTAGATGGCTACTTCAAATATTTAAAGTCTGATTGTATTACATAGGATGTTTGCATTTTCTTTGATAGGCTTGATAGGCCATGGATTACATGATGGTGTTTGATGGAAAAGTATGGTACTAGAAGACTCTAGTTCATTCTTAATAGGCTTGTGATTGATAATATCTTTGCATGATTGCACTTGATCTTGGATCATGGGCATGTTGTTAGGATTTTGATTGCATTGTGATGTTTGATGGATAGGCATGGTGTAAGTGTAAGATACCCAACTAGTTCTACGAAAAATTTTCCTTACTTAAACACTTTTACTTGCTAACAATTCATCAACTACTTCAATAACATAAAGATATACATCAAGATAACTATTTGAATGAAACAACATTAGAGTTGGGTACTTGTCTCGTTACTTGATTCAATCAACTTGCAATGTCTTATTACATGGAAAATGCTTTCAATAGAATGAAGTACAACTCATTCAATGGAAATACAAGGACAGGCCTTGAAGCCTTGATGTTACAATGTCTTCCTTACTTGAGCAACATTTGAAGATTTGGAATGTTCAACTCATCACCTCGCAAGGTAGGCACATATTTGAAGGATTTACAGGTTTTTCTGACTTGGGCGCCAAGTTGAGGTGACCTCCTCCTGAAGTTGCGCCTTGTCAACATTAGGTGCCAATTAGAGTTTATGGATGCTCTGGATTGTTTCCAAGAGTAGGCGCCAAAACATCATCATTATGAAAGTGTTTTAAATGCTAGGCACCCAAATAAGCCCTCTGGAGTCTAGGCGCTCCTTTCATGCATTCTGTGTTCTAGGTGCCAATTGAAAGGAGTGGAGAACAGGGCAAGCGCCTTCCAAACTAGGTGTTTCCTTGAGGTGACAAGGACTTAGAAAGTGCGCCTAAGGTGAGCGCCTTGAGTGAAAAGGTCTAACAAACATCTTTGAACCCCCTTTCAAGGTTAGGCGCATTCTGGAGGTGGAAACAAGTAGAAGGTGCGCCTTAGCTTCCTTTGTCAATTCTTGCAAGTCTTTGTTGATTAGGAAGGTGGAATGCTTCATTTTAGAATGAGCACCTATCTTCTAATGTCCAAACTACTTCTTCTGGCTCACTCTGTGGCTAGGCGCCAGAGCTAAACTATTCACACAAGGGAGTGCGCCTAGACTCACTTGATGTTTTCTTACTACTTCAACCCTTGGAAGATGTTCCAAGGTGTTCCCTTTTACAAGCACCTGACCTCCCAAGTTCCTTCATGTGCTATTCCTTGAAGGTGCCAAAACTGAGCTCCAGTGCCATGGGATTGTGCCTAACATCTTTGAAGAGTTTCTAAGCCTTTTGCAAGTTGATATCCCAAACTCATCTTCTAGGTGCAATAGGAGCTTTCCAAAGGAGTTTCTAAGTTTTAGACGCCAAGCGAGGTCATGGGTGAATGGAACTGCGCCTTAGGAGATGACTGGATCCTAAGCGTCAGTCTGGAGTTACAGTGGAATTGATATGCGCCTCAACTAGCTTAGGCGCCCATTTGAAGTGATTCCTTTAACACTTCTCTGTCAATCTCAACTGTAAGGATGATCTCCTAATCCAATTTTGATCCTCTGGAGATGCAAATAGCTTTACATTTCACTAGGCTCCATCAATGATGATCATCAACCAAAGCGCATTTCAAAGGTGAGATAGGCAAGTGAGGCGCCAAACTAGTCCTTAAGACTTATCTCCTTCTATCAAGTCAATTTCAACTATGTGAGAGAGTTCTATTCTAGGCGCAAAATGGAAATGTTTCATCAATTGGTGCATCTTACAAAGCTCCCAATTCTAGGCGCCAGAGCCAAAGAGTTTTTCCCAACACATGCACCTGGGCTAGGAATTCACCTAAGAGACATCACTTAGCTTTAAAACTTTCAATCTATAGCCATCTGGGCTAGGCGCTCCAATGGAGGATCCTTGAACTCATGCATTGGCGCCTTCTAGTTCTAGGCACCCATTTTGGATGATTCATCCTGATACTAGCGCCCAAAATGACTAGACTCTCTTCATTATCCAATTCACTTAGAAGACTCAAGTTGGAGACTTAGTTGTCTATCCATGTTCTCTGGAAGATTCATTGTACCTCTATGCACTATCTCCTTCAAGGCGCTCCTTAAAATCATTGGAAGTGCTTAGGACTTACCTTAGTCCAAAGCGCCACAATCCATTCCTTAAAGCACAAAGAATTCTCAAAGGCACCCCTATTTACCTCTAAGCACTCAAATATCATTTAGATTCAAGGTGCACATTTAGCTCCAAAACGCAAATTTCCATCATCAACCCATCAAGGTGCATCATCTTCCCTTTGTATCCCCTTCAAGGCGCAGACATTCACTTCTTCACACTCAAACTCACTCTCTGGCGCCAGAATAGGTGTATAACTTCAAATAAGGCGCTAATCTTAGGTTTCTAAGTACTTAGTTTGATCTTAAGGCTATCCTTCCTCTAAGCACTCTCTTCAACTCCCTCACTGAAGGCCCTCTGTAAGTTTGGGCGCATTTCATCCCAAGGTGCTTCAACATCATCCAAGGCACAAATTCACTCTCCAAGACAAGGTGCAAAAAACCCTATCCTAAGGCGCTCAAATCTTGCTTCTAGACCTAGGCGCACAAACATGAGATTAAGGATCATTTTGGCCACCATCACTTCCCTAAAGGCGCAAATTTGGTGTAGATACATTCCATTTATTAAGGATCATTCTGGCACCCAAATCTTGTCAAAGCAAAGGATCAATAGGTTCTCTCTAAGGCGCACTCCAGGGTTTGATCTTGCAAGACTTCTCACGTCAAAATTTTGACCAAGACACTCAAGGCACTAGTCTTTATCATCTAACCCTACAGTACACTTACTCATTATGATATACTCCTCAACTTTGTATTCAACCTTGCCCAAGGCGCATATTCACTATAAGGCATTCTCACGTTGTCAAGGCTCAAAGGGCTTCAACTTGCTAAAGGGTAGAGGTCTAGGCGCATATCTGACTTGAAGCTCAAGGCGCTCCAACCCTCTTGCTCTGGAATTCCTTCTAGGCACTAAGTGACTTCTCCAATTCCTTGAAAACATTTGAAGTGTTTTACCTTCTCAAGGTGCTCCTTCAAACTTGACTCCAAGGTGTTATAATCTCAAAGGTGCTCAATGATTCATCCCATATCTAGGCGCTAAAACACTTAATCAACCAAGTCATTCAAGGCGCCATTCAGTAAACTCATCTTCCATGATATTCCTATCAAGGCGCATATCACTTCTTTCATGGGCTTTAGGCGCTCAGTTGAGTGTTTCAATACTACTTAGGTGCCAAATTCATTTTAATGCACCAAACACAAAGAGCTTTCAAACACTGGGCGCTCACAAAGAGTCTTCCAACCTTGGGTGCTAAATTAGGTCTTTGCAACTATCCAAGGTGCATATCTTCGTTTGAACAACTTATGGTGCCAAGACAACTTCTCATTAGGGCGCTCAAAACACTTGTGTTTACATTTGAAGTGCTTTACCTTCTTAAGGTGCTCCAGACTATCCTGACTCCAAGGCGCTCCATCATCATCCTTAAGGCGCTAAAAACATCATCTCCACTCTAGGCAAAAACATCATCCAACTCCTTAAGGCACTTCACTGTCAAAGTCTGAAGGCACTCTACCTAGACCTTTCCCCTAGGCGCCAGAACTCCTAAGCACTCACCAGATAACTCTCTTCTTCAAGGTGCAAATCTTCCTATACTATGATTGCCTCTAAAATGCCGATTAACGTGATGTGAGGGTGCAAAGGCTACTCCAATCCTCAGTGAGCGCCTAGTTTAAACAAGGAGAAATAAAGCATTCAAAACTATCCAAACGATCATCCCCTTCCTAATGTCTTCACTGCTCCGGAAAACCTTGGCCAAAATGATACATAACAACTCCTATGAGTGCCCTTATGCCCTAGGATCATCTAGTTTGTGAGTCTTGTAATGAGGAGTTCATGTAAGTTTGGAATGAGCACCTTGAATAAGTGTAAACTAGCCTAGAGAAGGGTATGTGCGCCTTGAGCATTCTAGAGATAACTGTGCGCCTAGAACAATATGAGTGCTCATGATGATGATTAACGCCCTGATGAGACTATGAGCGCCTTGTTTAGGAGATACCTTGTTTGATCATAAAATGTACCTTGAGTCTTGAAGGTTTTGAGCGCCTAGGTGATTTGGATGTTGGGATGTTGGTATGCACCCAAGATTGAGGTAAGTGAGCGCTTGTAATGGAGGAGAGCAATGAGATGAGGTTTAGTGCCTCCAAGTAAGGTCAGAGGTGAGGTTAGAGGTGAAATGTGCCTTTGGACCATTCTGGCGCCTTGGATGAAGAACCTATATCTTGAGCCCAAGAGGTAAAATTTGCGCCTTAGTGGATTTGGAGAGTTACAGAGATTAGAGAAAAGTGCCTTGAAGACAGAGTTGTTCAAGGTGCATGTGTGATTTGGTCAAAAATAGGCGCCTAGAGTGAATAGGCTTTCATCCTGACTTAATACACTGCCTCCTTCTGACGATTTTTGGGGCAGTAGAAAACCTTTCACCACGGGCAAATGCCTCAGAGCTATAAAAAATTGAGAGAGGTTATTGTAGAGGCACTCTACGTGATCCTGTTGCCTCAGATAGAATGTTTCTAAGTGACACAGTTTTTGAGTAACATCTCGTCAAAGATTGCTACCTTTTTGCACTTTGGACTCTTCAGGGATATCGTCAGTACAATGTAGCTCCGACTGTTTCGACATGTTTGGGTGAGAAATAGGACCATGCCTAGCATAAATGTACCCATTCAGACGCGTTGGAACAGTCAGTTTGGTCGCATCCAGAGAAGGATGAAAGTTACACCCCTTTGCAACTTTACACTGCCTCCTTCTGACGATTTTTGGGGCAACAGAAAACCTTTCACCACGGGCAAATGCCTCTGAGCTATAAAAAACTGAGAGAGGTTATTGTAGAGGCAATCTACGTGATCCCGTTGCCTCAGACAGAATGTTTCTAAGTGATGATTTTCGAGTAACATCTCGTCAAAGATTGCTGCCTTTTTGCACTTTGGACTCTTTAGAGATATCGTCGGTACAATGTAGCTCCGACTGTTTCGACATGTTTGGGTGAGAAATAGGACCATGCCTAGTATAAATGTACCCATTCGGATGCGCTGGAATAGTCAGTTTGATCGCATCAGGAGCAGGACGAAAGTTACACCCCTTTGCAACTTTACACTGCCTCCTTCTGACGATTTTTGGGGCAACAGAAAACCTTTCACCACGGGCAAATGCCTAAGAGCTATAAAAAACTAAGAGAGGTTATTGTAGAGGCACTCTACGTGATCCCATTTCCTCAGACAGAATGTTTCTAAGTGACATGATTTTTGAGTAACATCTCGTCAAAGATTGCTGCCTTTTTGCACTTTGGACTCTTCAGGGATATCGTCGGTACAATGTAGCTCCGACTGTTTTGACATGTTTGGGTGAGAAATAGGACCATGCCTAGCATAAATGTACCCATTCAGATGCGTTGGAACAGTCAGTTTGGTCGCATCAGGAGAAGGACGAAAGTTACACCCCTTTGCAACTTTACACTGCCTCCTTCTGACGATTTTTGGGGCAACAGAAAACCTTTCACCACGGGAAAATGCCTCAGAGCTATAAAAAACCAAGAGAGGTTATTGTAGAGGCACTCTATGTGATCCCGCTGCCTCAGACAGAATGTTTCTAAGTGACATGATTTTTGAGTAACATCTCGTCAAAGATTGTTGCCTTTTTGCACTTTGGACTCTTCAGGGATATCGTCGGTACAATGTAGCTCCGACTATTTTGACATGTTTGGGTGAGAAATAGGACCATGCCTAGTATAAATGTACCCATTCAGACGCGTTGGAATAGTCAGTTTGATCGCATCAGGAGCAGGACGAAAGTTACACCCCTTTGCAACTTTACACTGCCTCCTTCTGACGATTTTTGGGGCAACAGAAAACCTTTCACCACGGGCAAATGCCTAAGAGCTATAAAAAACTGAGAGAGGTTATTATAGAGGCACTCTACGTGATCCCATTGCCTCAGACGGAATGTTTCTAAGTGACACGATTTTTGAGTAACATCTCGTCAAAGATTGCTGCCTTTTTGCACTTTGGACTCTTAAGGGATATCGTCGGTACAATGTAGCTCCGACTGTTTTGACATGTTTGGGTGAGAAATAGGACCATGCCTAGCATAAATGTACCCATTCGGATGCGTTGGAATAGTCAGTTTGGTCGCATCAGGAGTAGGACGAAAGTTACACCCCTTTGCAACTTTACACTGCCTCCTTCTGATGATTTTTGGGGCAACAGAAAACCTTTCACCACGGGCAAATGCCTCAAAGCTATAAAAAACTGAGAGAGGTTATTGTAGAGGCACTCTACGTGATCCCATTGCCTTAGACGAAATGTTTCTAAGTGACACGATTTTTGAGTAACATCTCGTCAAAGATTGCTACCTTTTTGCACTTTAGACTCTTCAGGGATATCATCGGTACAATGTAGCTCCGACTGTTTCGACATGTTTGGGTGAGAAATAGGACCATGCCTAGCATAAATGTACCCATTCGGACCCTCGAACCTCAACCCTCAACCCTCAACATCAAACCCTAATCCCTCAACCCTTAACTCTAATCCCTCGACCTTCAACCCTGATCCTAAACCCTAAACCCTCAATGCCAAATTCTAATCCCTCAACCCTTCACTCTAATCCCTCAACCCTAAACCCTATCCCTAAACCCTCAACACTATACCTTAAACCCTAATCCCTCAACCCTAACCCTAAACCTTGTCCCTAAACCCTAATCCCTTCAACCTCAACCCTATCCCTAAACCCTTGACCCTCGAACCTCAGCCCTCGACGTCAAACCCTAATCCCTCAACCCTTAACTCTGATCCCTCATCTCTCAACCCTAACCCTAAACCCTCAACCCTCAACATCAAACCCTAATCCCTCAACCCCAACCCTAATCTATCATCCGTCATCCCTCCACACTCTACTTTAACCCTAATTCCTCGACCCTTGACCCTCAAACCTCAACCCTCAACATCAAACCCTAATCCCTCAACCCTTAACTCTAATCCCTCGACCTTCAACCCTGATCCTAAACCCTAAACCCTCAACGCCAAATTCTAATCCCTTAACCCTTCACTCTAATCCCTCAACCCTAAACCCTATTCCTAAACCCTCAACACTATACCTTAAACCCTAATCCCTCAACCCTAACCCTAAACCTTGTCCCTAAACCCTAATCCCTTCAACCTCAACCCTATCCCTAAACCCTTGACCCTCGAACCTCAGCCCTCGACGTCAAACCCTAATCCCTCAACCCTTAACTCTGATCCCTCATCTCTCAACCCTAACCCTAAACCCTCAACCCTCAACATCAAACCCTAATCCCTCAACCCTCAACCCTAATCTATCATCCGTCATCCCTCCACACTCTACTTTAACCCTAATTCCTCGACCCTCAACCCTATCCCTAAACCCTTGACCCTCGAACCTCAACCCTCAACCCTCAACATCAAACCCTAATCCCTCAACCCTTAACTCTAATCCCTCGACCTTCAACCCTGATCCTAAACCCTAAACCCTCAACGCCAAATTCTAATCCCTCAACCCTTCACTCTAATCCCTCAACCCTAAACCCTATCCCTAAACCCTCAACACTATACCTTAAACCCTAATCCCTCAACCCTAACCCTAAACCTTGTCCCTAAACCCTAATCCCTTCAACCTCAACCCTATCCCTAAACCCTTGACCCTCGAACCTCAGCCCTCAACGTCAAACCCTAATCCCTCAACCCTTAACTCTGATCCCTCATCTCTCAACCCTAACCCTAAACCCTCAACCCTCAACATCAAACCCTAATCCCTCAACCCTCAACCCTAATCTATCATCTGTCATCCCTCCACACTCTACTTTAACCCTAATTCCTCGACCCTCAACCCTATCCCTAAACCCTTGACCCTCAAACCTCAACCCTCACCCTCAACATCAAACCCTAATCCCTCAACCCTTAACTCTAATCCCTCGACCTTCAACCCTGATCCTAAACCCTAAACCCTCAACGCCAAATTCTAATCCCTCAACCCTTCACTCTAATCCCTCAACCCTAAACCCTCAACACTATACCTTAAACCCTAACCCTAAACCCTGTCCCTAAACCCTAATCCCTCAACCCTCAACCCTAATCTGTCATCTGTCATCCCTCAACTCTAATCCCTCATTCCTAAACCCTAAACGCTATCCCTATTCCTAGACCCTCAACAGCCTCGATACTATACCTTAAACCCTAATCCCTCTACCATCGACACTCTTATTTAACCCTAATCCCTTGACCATTAACCCTATCCCTCAACCTCAACCCTCAACCCTCAACCCTCAACTCTCAACATTAAACCCTAATTCATCAACCCTAAACCCTAATCCCTCAAACCTAAACCCTATCCCTAAACCATCAACCCTCAACACTATACCTTAAACCCTAATCCCTCAACCCTCAACCCTAAACCTTATCCCTCAACCCTCAACCCTAATCCCTCATCCCTCAACTCTAATCCCTCATCCCTAAACCCTAAATGCTATCCCTATTCCTAAACCCTCAACAAACTCGATACTATACCTTAAACTGTAATCCCTTATCCCTAAACCCTCCAACCCTATCCCTAATCCTTATACCCTCCACACTCTACTGTAACCCTAATTCCTCGACCCTCAACCCTATCCCTAAACCCTTGACCCTCGAACCTCAACCCTCAACCCTCAACATCAAACCCTAATCCCTCAACCCTTAACTCTGATCCCTCGACCTTCAACCCTGATCCTAAACCCTAAACCCTCAACGCCAAATTCTAATCCCTCAACCCTTCACTCTAATCCCTCAACCCTAAACCCTATCCCTAAACCCTAACCCTAAACCTTGTCCCTAAACCCTAATCCCTCAACCCTCAACCCTAATCTATCATCCGTCATCCCTCAACTCTAATCCCTCATTCCTAAACCCTAAACGCTATCCCTATTCCTAGACCCTCAACAGGCTCGATACTATACCTTAAACCCTAATCCCTCTACCATCGACACTCTTATTTAACCCTAATCCCTTGACCATTAACCCTATCCCTCAACCTCAACCCTCAACCCTCAACCCTCAACTCTCAACATTAAACCCTAATTCATCAACCCTAAACCCTAATCCCTCAAACCTAAACCCTATCCCTAAACCATCAACCCTCAATACTATACCTTAAACCCCAATCCCTCAACCCTCAACCCTAAACCTTATGCCTAAACCCTAATCCCTCAACCCTCAACCCTAATCCCTCATCCCTCAACTCTAATCCCTCATCCCTAAACCCTAAATGCTATCCCTATTCCTAAACCCTCAACAGACTCGATACTATACCTTAAACTCTAATCCCTTATCCCTAAACCCTCCAACCCTATCCCTAATCCTTACACCCTCCAAACTCTACTTTAACCCTAATCCCTTCAACCTCAACCCTATCCCTAAACCCTTGATCCTCAAACCTCAACCCTCAACCCTCGACGTTAAACCCTATTCCCTCAACCCTTAACTCTGATCCCTCATCTCTCAACCCTAACCCTAAACCCTAAACCCTCAACCCTCAACGTCAAATCCTAATCCCTCAACCCTAAACCCTATCCCTAAACCCTCAACACTATACCTTAAACCCTAATCCCTCATCCCTCAACCCTAAACCTTATCCCTAAACCCTAATCCCTCAACCCTCAACCCTAATCTGTCATCCCCCAACTCTAATCCTTCATCCCTAAACCCTAAATGCTATCCCTATTCCTACACCCTCAACAGAATCGATACTATACCTTAAACCCTAATCCCTTATCCCTAAACCCTCCAACCCTATCCCTAATCCTTATACCCTCCACACTCTACTTTAACCCTAATTCCTCGACCCTCAACCCTATCCCTAAACCCTTGACCCTCAAACCTCAACCCTCAACCCTCAACGTCAAACCCTAATCCCTCAACCCTTAACTCTGATCCCTCGACCCTCAACACTATACCTTAAACCCTAATCCATATCCCTCAACCCTTAACCCTTAAAACTTAAACCCTATCCCTACACCCTCAACACTTGACACTATATCTTAAGCCTTAAACCCTCATCCCTAAAGCCTCAACCCTCAATCCTTAAACCTTAAACCCTAAACCCTATCCCTAATCCCTCTACCCTCAACACTCTAACCCTAACCTCGACATTAAATGCTAATCCGTCAACCCTAAACCCTAATCCTAAACCCTCAACCCTCAACCCTCAACACTATACCTTAAACCCTAATCCCTCAACCCTCAACCCTAAACCTTATCCCTAAACCCTAATCCCTCAACCCTCAACCCTAATCCATCATCCCTCAACTATAATCCCTCATCCCTAATCCCTAAATGCTATCCCTATTCCTAAACTCTCAACAGACTTGATACTATACCTTAAACCCTAATCCCTTATCCCTAAACCCTCCAACCCTATCCCTAATCCTTACACCCTCCACACTCTACTTTAACCCTAATCCCTCGACCCTAAACCCTATCCCTAAACCCTTGACCCTTGAACCTCAACCCTCAACCCTTAATGTCAAACCCTAATCCCTCAACCCTTAACTTTGATCCCTCGACCCTCAACCGTAATCTGTCATCCCTCATCCCTAAACCTTAAACGCTATCCCTATTCCTAGACCCTCAACGGGCTCGATACTATACCTTAAACGCTAATCCCTTATCCGTAAACCTTCCAACTCTATCCTTTATGCCTTAACCCTCATGATGAATAGCCTTGAATGTAAAAAAATTTGAGTGGGACATAACGCGAGCGCGTTATAACGCAATCGCGTTATGTCAAACATGGCAAAAGACAGACTTGCGGGAAAAAATGTAAGGCAAGAAATAACGCGAGCGCGTTATAACACGCTCGCGTTATTTCTTGCTTTGGGAATCCCAAGCCTTGGGCTTGGGATTTGCTTTGGATTTCCAACCCAAAGGCTTGGAGTGCCTTATGAACAGTCACAGACGTGTTTTTCTGTATTCTTCAAAATTTCACATAATTTTGTTCGTGCTAACCCTCAGATTTGCACGTGTTTCAAGGTTGAACAAATCGAACACATGGGTAATGTTAGGCTTTCTCTTAGCTATTTGACGATGTGATTTTTTTCACATTTTAACAATGTTAAGCCTTTCATCTTTAATTTCTTTTGTTTGTGTGTCCGTTTTTATGCAAAAACCACTGTTTGGTCTTTTTTTCATTGTAAAATAACTATTCATTCAAATTTCAAAAAAATTACATATTTAGAAACTAGACTCCATTCTACAAATATTAAAAAAATAAAAAAATGATTTTCAATTAGTTTTCAAAATTTATAGGGGTAGCACGGCCAAAATTCTGTTTTTTAGGATGTATCCACTTTAAAAATTAGTAAAAAATCAAATATTCATCAAAAAATTATCAGAAAAATCAGGCATAAACTACATGCTATTAGCTAATTTCTCACTGAAGCGATTTTAAAAATACCAAAAAAAAGTTGACCTTTTGAGGGAGCCACAAAACATGCTATGTTATGTTTTTTTGACAGAAACAACACCAATTTCTGTGGCTCCCTCTTTTGAACCCCTTAATCTATGCCATTTTCAAAACAAAATAGTAGTTTAGAAAGTAGACTCGGAGCACTACGAACATTGTTTTGGTTGCATCTCTAAATTTTGAGTGTAACTATGCTCAATTTCTCATCCAAGGCTAGTATTTCCTGATTTTAGAAAAAAAGTGGCCACTTAAGACCCCTTTTTGGCCCCCCATCTTCTTGCACTTACCCTCATATGAGCAAGAACTTATATTTCTCCTCTGTATCTGTAATTTTGCTTAAGACTCAAAATCTTTTATTTCTCCTATACACGAGGTTAACACCTGAAGCTCCATATGGGTTTAAACCGTTATGAGGAAGAACATGTTTCTCTGTATTTGCTATTCACAGCCATACCTCATGTTCTCTGGTAAAAAAAAACTTTATTATAGTGAAAAATCATGACTACGACCTATAGATTCGCCCATTTCTATGTGGTATCCATGAGTTCGAAATTTTCTCTATACTTGAGTGTAGAAGCTTTTCCTCCAAACCCCAAGTGGGTTTATCTTGTCACTAATTGATACCACCTCCAGTCAGGGCCCCATGCTGAATGTTGCTCATTTGGAAGTTATGGATGTAGATATGTTCATTTATGAAGCTTCCTTCATGAGAGTCGTGGCTATCATAATGCATTCCTTCTTTTTATTTCTGAGTATTCCTTTTAAACCTACATAAGTTACAAAGTTCATTTTCTTCCTTTTTTTTCTTTTCTTGTTCATAAAGCTCAATTCGAGCTATAGGGACTATGAGGAACTTTGGGTTTCTTGACTGTAATGGGCCGCGACTATATTAAACTCATCTATTCATCTCTACATATGAGATAATTCTTCCTTATCGATTTTGTAGCAGCATTTATGTGAAGAAGAAAACATGATGGATAAACACCTACATCTGATCTTCCACTATAGCAAGACATCACTATTTTGTTTCATTTATCATGGTATTTTGTACTGAAATCTATTTGATGAGGTCAATGATGAGAAAAAGGCTCATCTCTTGCTGCTCCATTTGCATTTTATAATGATGACATGTTGTTCCTATCAATTCTGTATCACTGTAGATGCTATAATGAAGTTTCATTCTTCTATGATATGGCAGGACATTCACTTAGGATATTCACCACAAGATAAATATATAAATGTTGCTTGATTTCCAGTATCCTTTTGTAGCTGAATATAACACTGAGATTGCACTATTTGCCATGATATAGTGCATTTGATATGGTTGTATGCTTGTATATGCTCCTTTGGATTAAGCATGCATATTTAGATTCTATCTTTTTCAATGGTAAATTGTATCCTAATGCTCATACAGTTATACATGTGATGCTCCGGCATACTTGTTGTCTACTTTGTTGTAGCATTTCAAATGTATTTACATTCATAACATACATAAGGATAATGTCATTTTTCCCTTCTGTATATCATGGATACTTCTAGGTGTAGCATTTCCTCATATATGACCTCCTATAGCTTCATGAACATTGGAAGTCTTGATTTTCCATTTGATGAATGTGGCACCTTTATTCCACTTTGTATCATGGTATACTTGTTTGCTATTCTAGTTCACTACACTATATGCATTCATTTACATACCATATTGAATGGTTGCACTCCTTTACTTTACTGTAGCATGACAATATGTTGAGTATGCATTTTCCACCTGCATCTTCATGGAATCAACTTGAATATTCTATAGTTGATCATGGAGGTTGTATGGCTATTTATCTATAACTATTGATGCTTTGGTTGTTCTACTATGCATATGATTTTTCCTTTAGCACTTGTTATGTTATGTTGGCATTGAATACCACACTTCTTGATCAGCATAAGAGTGTTGTCCTCTTCTTGAATGCATTGAAATCATGTTGTAATAGAAAACAAATGAATTAATCATGTCAATGGTTTTACTCTATTTTAGACATTGTTGAGCTGTGTTGAATGAGCTCAATGTTCACCTATGACTCTCACTTCATCATGTTTGAACTGATAGTCATAGATGGATAGTGATTTTGAATACCTCACACTCAGTTAATGTAGTAGAACAATATGCCTTGATTTTCATATGTACATTTGCATTTCATCCCCTTCTAAGAGTCAGGGGTAGCATGCTGGGCTCAACCCTTGTGGGAGCCCACTTTACACCACATGTTGAAATGGTCTTCAAAATAGTAACATGATTTCACCTATACCTACATAGGAAACAAACATGCTAGATAAAATGAGTGAATCTCAATGATTTTTTTTTAGTCTCTCTTGCATGTGATTGATTTATATCTGATTTAGTGCACTATAGGCAATGTATTATGCCTCTATTGATAGGCACACATGGAACTCATATCTGGAGCTCTAACAACATCTCTTCCAATCCTGCAGGTTCCTCTAAAGATCAAGAGCAAGGACAGAAAGCAACCTCAGAAACCAAAGGCAGTGAATAAGGAATGATGGCTATGATCCTTCCCTTTCTTATTTCTAGATGCATAGTATATCTCCTATATTTGTACTAGTTCAGATATTCCCACATCTTGTGTGGGACATTTGATCTATCATGCTTTCATTTAATGCAATGTTTATTTCATTTGTGGATCTCATTTGTAAAATGAATAATCATTGTAGTGAAATGAAACATCTTATGTCTCATACAATCCTTCTGTAATGCAAATGAATGATTAAGTGAATCATTTTTCTTTGTTATGACAATGCATCATAACTAAACACTTCAAGCACTCCAACTATGCAAAATAAGATAACAGACAAATGTTAAAACTTTCTCATCTAAAATGAACTGAAAGTGCTCCTACTCTACCAATTTGGGCTATAGAGAAAATTGGTAACATTTCTGGCAACCTCTGTTATATGCTTGCCTGCTAAGCATTAGGACCAGTTGCCTTAAGCTGTCCATTGGGCATTGAGTCATACTCTACTCATTCCAAACTTAGAAAACACTGAAACTCATATGCAAATTACTCCAAATAGTAGCAGAAAACAAAAACAAAACCAAACTGAAAGCAAATTAGAAGGCCCTGGTGGCCAAAAAAACATGTGCAACAGCACTTAGGGAAACCAAAATAATTGAAAGAATGTGCATGAAGCACTTATTAATAGTAGCACTAATCTACTATGGTACAAAGTAGTGCTTATCTTCAAAGTCAATGTTTGAGGTGGATCCCATTAACTCGGATAGATAGCACCTCTCCACTCAACTTGGAAAGTTAAAATGCATTATTTTCCTTGCACTTTGTGATTACATAAGGCCCATCCCAAATTGCATCAAACATGGAATGCTTTCCAGGTCTTCTTCTCAATTCATTCCACTTGAAGCTTCTTGGTCTTGCCCTCTTATCAAAAGAACTCTTCATTTGAGATTGATGGATTTCAAGCTTCCTCAAGGCTTTTTTTCTGGTTTCTTCTAATTCTATAAGCTGAGCTAACATTACTACTAAAGGCTGCTCTTATAACAACTCAAGTTCTTTAATGAAATCCAAAGTTGGTAGTTCTACTGAAATAGGCAATCTAGCCTCCTTACCATAAGTAATCACGTATGGAGAACAACCAGTAGCTCTCTTGGGAGTGGTTCAGTCAGCCCAAAGAGGTAACTTCAACTTCTCATGCCATGTCCTCTGGTTTTATTCAATAGTCTTTTTGATGATCTTTATCAGATTTTTATTGGTGGATTCTGCCTGCCCATTACCCTATGGGTAATAGTTAGAAGATGTATTCAAAAAGATATTATGTTTAACAGACCAATCTAAAATCCTTAAACCAATAAAAACTAAACCATTGTCAAAGATAACTGAATCTGGTGTACCAAGTCTTGATACCAAATCTTGATAGAAACTTAAAACAACAGATTCATTTGCTTCTTTCAAAGCAACAGCCTCAGTCCACTTGGTGAAATAGTCTGTAGAAGTCAAAATCCACTTCTAGCCTGCACTTGAAGGTAGGTTTATTGGTCCAATGAAGTCAAGACCCCATTTAGCAAATGGTTGTTCAACTTTGATAGGGTACTAAGGTAAGGCTGCAAGCCTTTGCTTACCTACAAATAATGAACACTTTTCACATCTTCTTACCCAAGCAAATGCATCCTTGAAATGATCTAGCCAGTAATAAGCAACCTGCATTATCTTCAAGGTTGTTCTCCTTGCTGCAAAATGTCCTCCTGAAGGTCCATTGTGAAACTCTCTTAATAGTCTATCAACCTAATCTGGTTCAATGCATCTCAGAAACACACCATTAAAATCTTTCCTATACAAAATACCTTCAATGATAGCATAAGGAGTAGCTTGTATCCTAAAATACCTTCTTCCTACCCTATCCAAACCTTTGGGGCATTCACCAGTCTACAAATAGTGAATCATTTGTTGCACCCAACTATCAATAGGAGCTAGAATAGCAAATGGTTCTGTATTATTTAACATTGTTTTTGCATTCTCTTTGTATTCTTGGCTATGCTCTCCATTTCCAGCAAGTTGCTCACATAACCCCTTGCCCCTAATCAGCTTAGTTACCTTAATATTGACATCAAATTCAATAACCTTTGTTATCCAACCAACCCTTTTATCATTTATTTCTCTATTAAGTAGAAAGCTCTTAACAGTTGGGTGGGCAACCATCAAATGAATTCTATTATTGGACAACATATGTCTAAATTTTTTGAGGCTTCTAACAACAACAAAAACACGTTTCTCAATGAATGAATACTTTACCTCATAATCATGCAATACCTAGCTGAAAAATGCTACTTGTTACTCCAAGCGTTCATCATTTTGTTGGTACAAGATTGTTGAAATGGTATCTATACCTCCAAAAGCATATAAAATGAAATCTCTCTCATAATTAGGATTAATGAGGGTAGGGGCAGCTGTGAGAGTTTCTTTGATCTGCTCGAAGCTTCTCTTACCTTCCTTAGTCCAATTAAAAGGCACATTCTTCTTAAGCATGGTAGTGAGAGGCTGTAATAAAGCAGCAATATTGGTGATAAACCTTCTCACAAAATTAGTTATGCCAAGAAAACTCTGCAAACCTTTCTTATGTGTAGGCAAAGGTAAATCTAGAATTGCAAAAACCCTTTCCAAATCAATGGAAATACCATGTTTTGAAACAATATGTCCTAAGAGTTTACCTTCATGAACATAAAATATGCATTTTTGGGGGTTTAAGGAAACTCCAAACTCTCTGCATCTTTGAAAAATCTACTTCAAATGGTCATAATGATCATTAGCATCCTTTGAAAAAACTAAACATTATATCATCTAAATAGACCAGCACTAGTTTATTCATAAGGCCATGGAAGGCCATATCAATTGCCCTCTAAAAGGTTTCCTTGGTATTGGACAAATTGAAAGGCATCTTCTTATAGGCCATGGTGCCCCACTTAGTTGTAAATGCAATCTTAAACTGGTCCTCTTCCTCCACCAAGATCTGGTTATAGCCTAAATATCCATCTAACAAAGAAAATCAGTCAGAACCATGAACAATTTGCAAAATTTGTTCCATTGAAGGAAGGGGGTAGTGATCCTTTAAAGAGGCCTTATTAAGATCATAGAAATCGACACCAAGTTGAATTTATCCATTCTTCTTTCTGACTGGTACCAAGTTGGAGACCTAGGATGTATGCTTTATAGGGAATATTATACTACTCTCAATCAACTTGTTTAGCTCAACATTCATTAGATGCTCAAGTTTTGGGTTAAGGGGTCTTTGCTTCTACCTAACAGGCTTGGCATTAGGCTCTAATTCAATGGTATGTTGGTCTAAACCAGGATCAAATCCCCTTAAATCCTTATATTCCCATGCAAAAACATCAGAAAACTCTTGACATAACTAAATAAAAGACTGTTGTTGTATTTCAGTACATACCTTTCCAAGCTTAAGATGTTTACCCTGGAAAATCTCTACCACTTCATAATGTTCTTGCTTGAAAGTCATGCTACATTTGTCTTTTCTGAGCTGATCATCTGAATTAAACACTAATTCTAGTGTCACTAGTCCCTTGGGCAGCTTGTTAGATTTCAGCTACACAATCTGATTATCAAATTGCTATTGGTACTTCTAATTTTCAACTGCAAATTCAACTTCTACACTCAAAAACTCAATATTTGCTCATCGCTGTCAAAAACTTGCCAAGAAACACTATTGTTAGGCATAGATGGCCTGACAACCACTATCACATATGGTTGTACCTCTATGTTACGAATTTGATTCAAAATCTCAAACTGAGATCCTAAAGCAGCAAGCTTATCTATGTATTTATTTTAATTTCTGGGAATTGAAAGTAGATTAAAAGCACCAAAATTTTCAATTGAGTCCCAAACTTGATGCTTTTAATTTTTGAGCAAGTCATTCCTAGTAACATTCAAGCTTCTAACCTGATTTATAGTAAGCTCAGAATCACCAAAAACTTGGATAGATTTTATACCTCTTTTCCGGGCCCACTCCAAGCCATGAATTAGGGCTTCATATTTAGCCACATTGTTTGTGAGCTGAAATTAAACCTCAATGTTGCATAGTACTTGTCTCCTTTAGGTGAAACCAACATAGCCAGCCCCTCCACCAGCACCTATTTTGCTTCCTGATCCATCAAAGTACAGCTTCCAAAGCTAATTTTCTTGCTGTTCAGACTGACTTTGATCTTCAATCAGATTAGGAATCACTGCATCAGGTTCATGTATCATATAAATGCCTAATCCTACCTCATTAGTGTGATGGAAAGGGTCATCTTCATGATCTCTAGCTGCCCAGTCATCTAAATTTTCATCTTCCATAGGTGCACTGGGATCTATGCTCATGGATTCATCCTGCTACCCATGGGTGATGGAGAGGTTAGAATTTATTGGGCTAGGGACATAGGGCTCAACATGATCCTTTGCAAGTGGTTCAAACATTATGGTTACTTTCGTACCATATCTTGTTCTAAAAAACAAGTGGGACCAATCATAAGACAAATACCCACCTAATTTGGCAGTAAATTCCCTGGAAAGGTATATAGCAAAGCTAGGTGGTAGATCAATGATGTAAATGTCCTAATGGATCACAAAATTAGGATAGGCATGCAAGGTAAGTGGCAGATTTCTAATTATCCCTACACTATTAACAATAGACCCATCTAGCTGGACTACTCCTTTTGAAAGGGGCCATAGACTAATCTTAATGAATCAACTAGACTCTTGGGCATGATAGAACTAATTTCTCCAGAATCTATCATACAATTATGAATGAGTTTATCACCAATAATCAGACTTGGGTAAAAAGAAGGAGGTTTTACCTCTTTAACTGGTTGTTCACTCTTAATTTCTAAGCTATTGGCAAGTACAATCTTGGCCTTTTCTTGATTAGATCAATGAGACATTAAAATTTTAGCCAATGCATCTTGTAACAGGTTCTTTTGGTCTGGAATACGCAATGCATCCATTACTTACATATTCACTATAGCTTTCTTAAGTTGATCCACTATATTGATAGAAATGGGACTTACCTTTTGCTGTCCTTTAATAGCAGCAACATAATGCTACCTTTGAAAAGGTTGTGTTTGTACTTTGGACTGATCTTTTCTAGGTACAACTTGTCCTCTTTGAAGAATCTGCACTTTTTGTTGTGTTGTGGGGGCAGTTTGTGATGAAGTCTAAAATTTGTCCTTGGCAAGCTGTTGTTGTACATCTGCAACTTGCTGATCAAGATCTACAGCCCTCTTTTTTGACTTTGTGTTGGCTGAAACAACTGTATTTGACTAATTTTCGCCTTGAGGGTATCTTACACCATAGAAATTAGTGCCTTGCTAGTACATTAAGGCCACATCAACATTATTTTGTTGAGCTGAAACTTCATCAAAGACACTTCTCGAACCTGCATAACTACTTTGCACCATAAGAGCCTGATTCCTTACACTATTTGTACATGTAGCTTGGTTATGGGGTTGGTGACATGGATAACACTAGTCACTGTCTTGTTCCATGTTGTTCTGAGTGGGTACAAGCTCTTTTGAAGAGCTGGTGGCATTAGGATTATAGGATTGGAAGGGTGAAGGGTTATAATTTCTTCTTCGACCCTGAGGATCAGCTTGAAAAGGTGACCTATTTGGTTGATTGGGTTGATATGGGGCTTAGTAAGGCCTATACTCTTGACCACTATGCTTCTTGATACTTACCAACTCATTCGCAATGGTTTTTAGTGTGCTTTTAAGCTCTCTAGAATTCTTGAGCTTGGATAGGAACAGTGGTTTCTTGGGCTATAGCTTGGTATCCTATTGCTGGAACTGGTGGGACAGTAGCTAAAGGAGGCACTGCCATTAGCACAGATGACTGGATTTCTAGAAAAATGGGTAAAGGAGGCCTTGGGGCTATTTTTCCTGCTTGAATAAGGCAATTTTCTACTCTATCAGCAATCTCAAAAGCATTAGGAAAGGTGGATCCACCCATAGATTAGATCATTACAGAAATTTCACTATTCAAAGCCTTAAGATAAAACAAAAATACATGCCTTGGCAGATGTTTTACCATTGTAGGGATCCTATCCCAAGTCCTCTGAAATTGGTAGTTGAAATCTGCCATGTGTCCATGGGGGGGGGCTTTTGATGGTGCTCAACTATTCCAGCAATGAGAGATGATTAGACTTGTCTTCAAAATGCCTGTGCAATCCATCTACCATCTAATCCCATGTCGTTATCAAGTTCTCCACAAGACATTTAAACCATTGCAAGGCTTTACCCTTTAATGATGCAGCTAATAATCTGATTGCTACATTTTATTGGGTAAAATTATGTACTGAACACAATGTTGCCACATCCTGAATGTGCTCAACAGTTGTAGTGTAGTCTTCTTTGGTGAAGTATGGTAGACCTTTGAGGGCTACAACTGGAATATCATCACATTGGACAAGTTTTAACAGGCTGCCCCCGTTAACAGGTGCAAATACGAACTGTCTGGCCATTATGGTTAACTGCACTATCAGCATTGGACTTGTGCTTCTTTGTATTGGAGTTGAAGGACTAAGTCTTGAAGTTGTTGATTTTGACCTCTTTGATGAATCAACTGTTCTGCTTGTTGTCCTACCCCTTCTTCTTAGTGGAGATAGCTATAAATTGTCCAATGAACCAGAACTAGATCTAGTTTTCATAAGTTGGATATACTAAGTCTGGATGCAAAACTAGAGAAAATTAAGTCTCCAAGTATACTGTAAAAAGCCTCCAAAGGCTGGAACATTGCTGCATATACTAGAACAACAGCTTTAAGAATTGAAAAAATTCTCTAAAAATGCTTTCAGAGTCCCACCAGGTGTGCCAAAAACTGTTATCAATCAGATATGCACCCTACGCAAAGTTGTTCAACTTAACTATCTGTTGACACATGGGAACACTCCTAGGCCTGTGGGTTTCCTAAACTCAGAGTGAAACTCCAGAATGAGCTAGTTCTCCTAATGATTTTTTTTAATCTAAATGACTTGGAGAGGGAAAATATGAGAGGAAAAACTTAAACAAAAAATATTCCTGATTTCTAACTTATCTCGATACTTTCACTCACAAATAGCTCCTTAAACATGAACTCTCACAACTTCACTCAGAACATACAATTCAAAAGTAATTTGCATAAAGGCTCAATTTGAAACTCAACATGCAACCATAATCATATGAATTATCTGCATACAGTTTCATAGAAATGAGACATAACAAAGGACATAGTACTATCACAATGAAACATCAGATCAAAAGATGCAAATATGAAGCAAAAGAAGCAAATATGAAGCAAAAAAAGTGAAAAAGGAATGCTCTGTTGTATTAACTAAAAGGAGTACATGAAAACCTAATAAAAGCTGAGTCAAAAATGTCTGCAAACTCTCTGCCTGTGCTCAAGAGAGAATAAACAATGATTTGAACTCCCTAGAAAGAGCTAGCTTTCTCCAATCTATGCCTGCAAAATGAACTCCAAGAAAGGCGGAGAAAAACCTCCTAAAAATAGCCATGCAAATCCATTTTCAAGATCCTCAGAAAAGCTGACAAAAAACCATCTGAAATGCTTCCAAACTAAAAATAGAAGTAGCAAAAGTCTCTCCAAGGTGGTCCCACCGAAAAATATGCTTTGTCTACTAAAAAAACTCTATTTTTGTCCATATCTGCCCCAAAAGAAAGCAAACTCAAAAATAAGATATTGTTTGCTTTATTTTGTTTTAACTGCACAAATAATAAATACTTAAAAGCGATTTATAGATACATTGCTTTAAATATCATTTTAGAATGGTTGCAGATTTAAAATCATGATTTATCTCCATTTGATTTTTGCAAAAATTACAAGGCTTTAATTTTGCCAAGTACAGGCATATACAAGCATATGATTTTCTATAAAAATCATAAAAAATACATCAAGGCATATATATGGTTCTGCAAAAATAGAAGCCTAAAGGCTTACCCTCCAAATGATCCGCAAAAACTTATATCTAAGGGCATATGGAGTTTGCATCTATGCTCAAAAGGGATTGAATGAGTTTTAAGGACAAAATGTAATCAAACAACCCTAAGGCATAAAGCCTAGGCAATGAATCTTCAAAGGGACCTAATGCATGTGATAATATTCTAAGTCATGAAGACACTAGGCATTTGTAAAGTGGACTTTAACACCACGAAGGGTATTACTTGAGGCATTAAAAATGAATTTGATGTGACAAAAACACCACATCGAATTTAGGGCATTTGCAAACCCTAATCACAAAACACTTTCACCCTATCTTCTTGAGCTCATTTTCACTTTTCAATTTTTAGAAAATGCTGCTTGCTATGGCCACCACAGGGTTAGGGTTTGGAGCTCAGACCTTCGATTTCTCTGTGCTTGTGCATGATCTATTCAAAGATTTTCAAAAGGAAATTAGAGGTAAAAAATTATGTGATCAAGATTGAACCATTTGATTGATTTCTCCTTGCATTTTATGAGATACAATTGGCTTCTCAAGCCGTGACTGTGCTATATTTCTCAAATACATCTTGTTTATTCTTTGTTATTACTCTCCTTTATGGGGTCCACCATGAATTGAATCAACTGAGTCTACTTGAGAGAAAAAATGAAAGCAAAAGAGGAAAAATCACTCGGCTCCATGCACAGGACCCTAGTCTGAACAAGGTGAGTCTCTTATCTCCCAAACCCTGCATACTTCTTTTGTATCTACTTTCGTCATGCAAATATGATTATGGTTTTGTCATTCTGCAAAGAAGAAAAATACATCCGTTGACTATATATGGAATTTAATTCTATTCTAAACTTCAAGTGCATACATTTATGTGTGTTTCCCTATTGATATGAGGCTCAATAAAAGAAAGAATCTTTGTCTAATGCAGTCATTTTCTTTCACATTCTACAAAGATATGGTAAAACCTTGTGTAGGTCACAGCTGTATATATATTTCTTTCTTCATTCCCCTCATATGAACAGGAACTTATATTTCTCCTATGTATCTTTAATTTTTCTTAAGACTCAAAATCTTCTATTTCTTCTATTTCTTCTATACACAAGGTTAACACCCAAAGCTCCATATGGGTTTAAACTGTTATGAGGAAGAACATGCTTCTCTGTATTTGCTGTTCGCGGCCATAGCTCATGCTGTCTGGTAAAAACAAAACTTTATTATTGTGAAAAATCATGACGATGACCTATACATTCGCCCATTTCTGTGTGGTATCCATGAGTTTGAAAGTTTCTCTATACTTGAGCATAGAAGCTTTTCCTTCAAACCACAAGTGGGTTTATCTTGTCACTAACTGATACCACCTCTAGTCGCGGCCCCATGTTGAATGTTGCTCATATCTAGGTGGTTACTCGTTTGAAAGTTATGGCTATATGTATGTTCATTTCTAAAGCTTCCCTCATGAGAGTCATGGTTGTCATAATGCATTCCTTCATTTTCTTTCTGAGTGTTCCTTTTAAACCTACATAAGTTGCAATGTTCCTTTTCTTCCTTTTTTTGTGTTGTTCATAAAGCTCGATTCGAGCTACAGGGACAGGGAGGAACTTTTTCTTTCTTGATTGTAATGGGCTGTGACTATATTAAACTCATCTATTCATCTCTGCACATGAGATAATTCTTCCTTATCGATTCTGTAGCAATATTTATGTGAAGAAGAAAACATGATGTATAAACACTTACATCTGATCTTCCACTATAGCAAGATATCACTATTCTATTTCATTTATCATGGCGTTTTGTACTGAAATCTATTTGATGAGGTCAATGATCAGAAAAAGGCTCATTTCTTGCTACTCCATTTGCATTTTATAATGATGACATTTTGTTCCTGTCACTTTTGTATCATTGTAGATTCTATAATGAAGTTTCATTCTTCTATGATATGGCATCACATTCACTTAGGACATTCACCACAAGATAAATATATAAATGTTTCTTGATTTCTAGCATCCTTCTCTAGTTGAATATAGCACTGAGATTATACTATAAGGCATGATATAGTGCATTTGATATGGTTGTACGCTTGTATATGCTCCTTTGGATTGAACATGCATATTTAGATTCTATCTTTTGCAATGGTAAATTGTATCATGATGCTCATACAGTTATACATGTGATGCTCCGGCATACTTGCGGTCTGGTTTGTTGTACCATTTCAAATGTAATTACATCCATAACATTCATAAGTATAATGTCCTTTTTACCTTCTGTATATCATAGATACTTTTGATTGTAACATTTACTCATATATGACCTCCTGTAGCTTCATGAACATTGGAACTCTTGATTTTCCATTTGATGAATGTGGCACCTTTATTCCACTCTATATCATGGCATACTTGTTTGTTGTTCTAGTTCACTATACTATATGCATTTATTTACATACCGTATTGAATTGTTGTACTCCTTTACTTTACTATAGCATGGCAATATGTTGAGTATGCATTCTCCACCTACATCTTCATGTAATCAACTTGACTATTCTACAGTTGATCATGAAGGTTGTATGGTTGATAATCTATAACCACTGATGCTTTGTATGTTCCACTATGCATATGAATGTTCCTTTAGCACTTGTTATGTTATGTGGGCATTAAATGTACCACACTTCTTGATCAGCATAAGAGTGCTATCCTCTTCTTGAATGCATTGAAAGAATGTTGTAATAGCAAACAAATGAATTAATCCTATCAATGCTTTTACTATGTTTTAGCAATTATTGAGCTGTGTTGAATGAGCTCAATGTTCACCTATGACTCTCACTTCATCATGTTTGAACTGATAGTCATAGATGGATAGTGAGCTTGAAGTCCTCACACTCAGTTAATGCAGTAGCACAATATGTGTTGATTTTCATATGTACATTTGTATTTCATCCCCTTCTAAGAGTCAGGGGTAGCATGCTGGGCTCAACCCTTGTGGGAGCCCACTTTCCACCACATTTTGAATTGGTCTTCAAAATAGCAACATGATTTCCCCTATACCTGTACAAGAAACAAATATGTTAGATAAAATGATTGAAGCTCAATGATTGTTTCTTTTTCCAGTCTCTCCTGCATGTGAATGATTTGTATCTGATTTAGTGCACTATAGGCAATGTATTATGCCTCTGTTGATAGGCACATAGGGAACTCATATCCAAAGCTCTAACAAGTCTCTTCCAATCTTGCAGGTTCCTCTAAAGATTGAGAGCAAGGACATAAAGCAACCTCAGAAACCAAAGGCACTGAATAGGCAATGATGGCTATGATCCTTCCCTTTCTTATTTCTAGATGCATAGTATATCTCCTATATTTGTACTAGTTTAGCTATTCCCATGACTTGTGTGGGACATTTGATCTATCATGCTTTCATTCAATGCAATGTTTATTTCTTTTATGTATCTTAGTTGTAAAATGAATAATCATTGGAGTGAAATGAAACATCTTATCTATCATGCAATTCTTTTGCAATGCAAATGAATGATTAATTGAATCCTTTTTCTTTGTTATAACAATGCATCATAACTAAACACTTCAAGCACTCCAACTATGCAAAATAAGATAACAGGCAAATGTTAAAACTTTCTCATCTAAAATGAACTGAATGTGCTCCAGCTCTACCAATTTCAGCTATAGAGAAAATTGGTAACAACAACATCACAACATCATCTAGGATAATTACTCAAGTGACCACTATCATCCACAACATAGTACAAGAAACATAATTCTTTTTCTAGTTCGCTATTTAATAAATTGAAACCAAATTTTTTACATGCAATCTATTATGCAATTAATACTCTTTTCAAGAAATTTCCAATAGGTCATAATACAATATCAACTAATAAAATAAACTATTTCTTGAGGCAAAAAATTTCTAATTACTATACCATATATAATCAACTTATCTTATAAGTTCCATCAAAATCATTCACAAGGGCACTCATGTATACATTAATTAACAATTGAATTCTTATAGGCTATCTAACACATCCAAAAGTCTAGTTAAAGCCTTTCTATGTTCATGAGAACAATTCATTCATAAAGTTGTTGAACACACTAACAACAAGTCTTATACAACTAAGTTGATAAGAGAAATAAATAAAATATGAAAATCAAGTTGCATCTGATTTACCCCCTAATAGCTATTTAATGAAAGTATGATTCTCATTTCCCTATAAATGTATAATCTAAGATAATGCAATCTCCAATCTAAGACAATGCACTCTGAGTGCTTCAAAATTGTCTAATAAATTTATCACATCAATTGTCATTATCCTTTCTAACCATTAATAGAGTAAATTTAACAATATAATATACAACGGTATTTCCATACAATACTTGAATATAAGACACAAGTGTGGAACCATAAAGCTACCCCTAATACCGTACAAGCATCTCAAGGTACATATAGTAACAAATAGGTTTTCCTCTAAATTCCATCCTATCTACTTTACACCCAGAGGGTACACGAGGTGTGAGTAGGTAGCGGGCGCCATCCACTCTCATGTTAAGGTTCACATCCTACCCACCAACATAATCACAATACATGAGATGACAGAACTTCATCCTAGTCCACATTGAAGGGCAATAAACACAAGGACTACATAATAGACAAGACATGAGCACTCTCAAGGTTAGCCTGTACAAATACTTCCCACAGTTCCCAGAGTTATAAAACCTAGCTCTAATACCTAATATCATGCCCACAACATGTTAACATGGACACAACACAAATAAACATAATTTACAACAATGTTGATCCATAAACACCCATACACAAGGGCAATAACTAAGGAACATAGCAGCAAGATTCAAAAGATAGTACATTACAATTTCTAAAGGGGTCAGAGTAATTTTTCAAATTTTTTTCTTGAGTGTATTATTACAATAAAAGAGTATACATGATTGAATGAAAGAGTGAGGTCCTACGGGCCTGACCTAAGCCTCAGGGGCTCATCCCAGATGGCCTTGCCTACATGAAAGCGCAGAGGCTTCGAAGTTTAGAAACCTTTGAACTCACAGCTCAACTTGGTTGTCTGATAAAAGATGAAACAATCTCATTATTTGGAGTCTCTACACACTTTTCCATAGTTCCATAATTTCCCCACAATTATAAGATTTAATATTGGTTTGAGGTAGAAGACTATCACATAGGAATCAATTAGGATCTCCCAAGATTTCACAAAATAATTAGGATAAGATATAACTCACACCATCGAATCATAACATAACAAACACCTAATTCACAATTATACTTTCTTTAATATACAAGCACAATGATAATAATTAAATCTTCCTTCCAAAGGGTGCATAAACTCCTTAAGCACACAAATATAAGTTTTATACTAGATTCTTAGTCACGTGGAAGCACACGCATTTCTATGTCATACAAGTACTAATAGTAAAATAGGACTATTATAAAGTTCAAGAAGTTAGACATCAATAATCTATTTATAATTAATCTATTGCAAAAAAAATATGATGGGTATAATAAACGATCTAATCAGTTTTCTAGATAATTATATTTTAAAAGCTTTACTAACTCATAGAAAGACTTCTAACACAATATCATAATACCTATACACCAAAAATGGGCAAAATATGGCTATAACCCCATGTAACATACCCACAATTTGCTATCAAAAAGAGTAGCCACAACAATACTTTACTTTTCATAATAATAGAAGATAAGACGTTGAGAACAATATAAAAAGAGAACTGAAGAAACTAGTGTTAACAAGTAGTGCTGGATGAAAAGCCTACCTTTTCAAGAACACTTTTCCCAAATAAATAGTGACATTTACAAGAAAATACTAATTATCAACTAGATGCAATTCTCACAATAGTTTGACAACCATTTGATAATATTCACTATTTAATAGCCTACACAATAACGAGGGAATCAATAATTTAACATATCATATAGAATTTTCCCAAGTTCTCCAGTAAAACATTGAGGCAATCACAGATAGAATGATTTACCTCCTACGTTGGGCGGTTCACTTTTTGTTATGGTTTGAACTTGTTTTCACTTCATTTATTTTTAAAAGCATGTGGACCCCTATGGTGAGATCATGATTTATTTGTTGATATCAAACCAAAAATAGCCGATAGTCCACTTATTAAGGCAGTGATTCCAAAGAGGACCCAACACCTCTCTTGATGAATTTATTAAATATTGTCATGGTAGCCGTTTCAACTTTTCAAAATACATGGGACAACATAGAAGATTTCTAAATAAAATTTGTAGTGGCTAGCTAGTAAAGGCCACGATTTGTGAAGGAAAAAGTGCCTCCAGCTTGGAAATATGTTATGTATTAAAATATAACAGCAAGTAGGCTCATAATATGGATTGGCTAGCTGTTCCTTCTCACACCACCTTAGAAAATAATAATATTGATAAGGCATGAATTAAAGAGATTTATTCCTACTCCACCTTTCTAATTCAATCACTTCGGCCACTTAAATTAATTTAACCATTCCAAACACTCCTAAAGGAGATGCATCATCCCATAATGAAAGAATAATAACCAAATCGTGGCTCCCTTGGAAATGGAGCAGCTCCATTGAAAGGGCGGTTGGCAGAAACTCTTACAATGAACCAAGTATTAATAAAACCTCAAGTTATTTACTGGTGTGACACATAAGAAAATTAAGATTATCCCAAAACTAAACACAAAAACTCCTTAGATTATCAAACCCATGATTAATGTTTTTAGCAAGTCTTCAATGTACAATTCCTCAACATTTAAATCGTCCAGCATACGTAGGATTTGGATGGAATTATCAACACTGAATTGTATTGTGAAACAAGGGCAGAGCCTAGTACAAATGATATTGAAATAGGAATTAAAAAGAAATGCTAAAGCTGTCGTTGATGTGTGGAATAATTTATATAACTTCCTTGACTCATAATTGTTCTCAGAGTTTATTAGTTGCAAAACCAGAACACAATTCCATAATAACGATATGCCACATATATATCAGTAGTTTCTAAGTAAGGAGCGTCCAAAATGATAGAAACTAAATGGTCAGGGGATCAATAAAATGTAGTAGGTACTTATATTAGTAACAAAGAAGTGACTATTAACACTAGAACCTGGAGGCACATACCCTAAGTTATTGTATGTTCAGAGACAGGTATGTGTCTCACCAACAGAGAGACTTGTAAGAGGAATCTCTGGCCCACATAGTTAAAGAGATGCCCATGTAAATAGTGAGGTTTCGGTGTAACAAATAAGAGAAAACTTGACCCAGATTGAATCCTAAAATTGCACCGTAAGATCACCCCATGAAAGAATGTAGTCCAAATTTACCAAAGTCCATGTTAAAAGCCATCACAACTTCACTTAATATTTAGTAATACTTGATTTTTAGGAAAGACTAAGATGCAATTAGATTCAATAATAACAACTGATAACAATAGATAATCGAGAAGACCAAATAAAGGGACTGACTTAGTTTGACAGTCAGACTGGCCAAGGAATTGATGAGTTTCTTGAAATAGCATAGGCAATTTTCTAGTTCGCTAATATTTATTGATGAAGTCGCCTACTTAGATATTCAATTTAGCTTTCTGTAGTATTTGGCTATTGTATTTGGCAATAATAATATTTCCTATGAAGTTGTTGTTGTAATTAATTAGATTAACCAGATGTAAATATATATAAAGTCGCCTTCTTAGATATTCAATTTAGCTTTCTGTAGTATTTGGCTATTGTATTTGGCAATAATAATATTTCCTATGAAGTTGTTGTTGTAATTAATTAGATTAACCAGATGTAAATATATATAGAGAGATATCATAAATATATGACCAATTGGTATATTTTTTAAATCTTTATATATCTCTGCAGTATTTTAGATCTCTAATATGTAAGAAAGACTTTAAATCTTAAATATATTTTCATTCAAAATGGGGAAACAAAGTCTTCACATGCAAATTGAATTAACTGAAAGTATTATTGGAAAATAAATGGAAATAATAATAATACATTTTATTTTATTTAACACAAAAAAAAAAACAAGCTAAAAAATAACAATAAGAAATGAATCCAAATAAAAAAAATAGTTGTAGAGCCGAAACCCCTATCACCCCTAGCAGGCGTGGCCTCCGAGCGGGCGCAGAACAAATGGATTCAACATCCTATTCGTCCTATTCATCAGTGCATTCCTATCTGTTTCCATATATTAGGATTAGGTTACTATTTTATAAATTGTAATCTTGTGGAAGGATATAACCCATCTCAATTTCCTAGATGAAAAGATAAATGTTATAATTAAGAATATCATTGTTAACAATTGGGATAGCCTTGCAGTTGGAAAATAGGGGGAACAAATGACTCTAGTAATCTCTGATAGAAATGAGAAGACTTCTACGCTGGTAGAGCTTGGAGATTCTGTTTTTGAGTATGTGAACCTCACTGCCTTAAAACTGACATTCTTCATTCTTTCCAAAATACCCACTTGGAGATTCTGTTTTTGAGTATGTGAACCTCACTGCCTTAAAACTGACATTCTTCATTCTTTTCAAAATACCCACTAATTTTAGGGATTTCCAATCTCTGAACACATGTTTTCTATATCATTGTTGTTTTGGGTTGAGGAATTTGAAGCTTCAAACCTGCACAACAAACTAGCATATATGTTTTTCCTCAAACAAAAGTAATTAGTTACTCTAATAGCTAAATTATGACTTATAAAATTAAAATTAGAAGAATGAGAATTATAACTTATATTTGTGTACTATTAATTATAATTCATTTATTTCTTTTAGCAAGTATCATTTAATTTATATTTTAAGTAATTTCTTTAAATTTGATACTAAATTTGAATTTAACTAATTAATTTATTTTATTGATAATCTTTATTAAGTTACCTTGTAAGTTAGTAATTAAATAATAATCATAGTGCTTTATTTTATGAATTTGTTTAATTCTTTTTCTTTTGTTTAAGTTTATTGTAATTGGTAACTTAAATTAGTAGAAATGGTTTTTTTAAAACTAATCATTTAGTTATTTGATTAAATGGTATCACCTATTTATTGAATTTTGCAAAAGTTGTCCAATAAGTAAAGTTAGTAGTTAAGCACAAAGTAAAAGAAGACTTAATGATTAATGTTAAATGGTTAATTGTGACGACAACTTAGTGGTTTTTAGTCCCAATGATTAAATTATTTTAACTTTTCTAAGTAACTTGGGGGGAAATCCTCTTTACAACAAACTTAGGTAAGCCTTAACTATTTTAATCTTGTTAAGTTGCCAAAAAAAAATAGAGGTGGGCATTACAATACTAACCATAATTTCTTAAGTATACTATACTTTAAAGAATACTTAAATATTTATGTGGTTTATAAAATAACACAAGTTACTTTCCATATAAATTAAGACAACTCCAATGAATAAATTAATAAAGTTTCTTAAATATATATATAATTAGAAAAATAAACTCATTTATTTTTATAAATAAAATAAAAATAAATATTTCTTTTGTGGAATACTAACATAATTTCTTAAGTACACTATACTTTAAAGAATACTTAAATATTTATGTGGTTTATGTGGTTTTATGGAAATTACCAAATGTTATTTTCCAAATAAATGAATAACAAGGTTAAGGGAAGAGCTTACCTTTTAGTTTTACTTGAAATAAAATCAATTTTAATTGAAATAAAACAACAAAGGTCATTTACATTTATATATATATATGTAGAACTATGGTTAGAATTAGGGTTGGGGTTAGGGTTAGAATTAAGAATAGAATCAAGGTTAAGTAGATCTAGGGGTAGAATTAGGGTTAGGGTTAGGGTTAGGGTTAGAGTTATAATTTTGGTTCAAATTAAAAATTAGGCCTACAATTAGGGTTAGGGTTAGGGTTCAGGTTGAAGTTAGAATTAGGGTTAGAAATATGGTTAGGGTTAGGATTGGGGATATAATCAGGGTTAAGGTTAGAATTAGGATTAGGGTCAGAGATAGACTTAGGTTTAGGGTTATAATAAGGGTTCTAGGGATAGTTTCAGAATTAGAATTAAGGTTAGGGTTAGCCTAAAAATTAGGGTTAAGGATAAAATTAGAGTTAGAAATAGGGTTAGCGTTAGTGTTAAAATTAGGGTTAGGGTCAGAGTTAGAATTAGGGTTAGGGTTTGAATTACTGTTAGGATTAGGGTTAAAGTAGAGTTAGGGTTAGATTTTGGGTTACAACTATAATTAGGTTAATGTTAGAATTAGAGTTAGGGTTAGGGTTACATTAGGGTTAAGGTTAATATGAAGGTTAAGGTTAGGGATTAAATTATGGTCATGGGTGGGGTTAGAGTTAGGGATGGGGTTAAAATTAGAGCTATGTTTAAGGTCATAATAAGATTTAGGATTATGGTTAGGGTTAGAATTAGAGTTAGGGTTAGGATTACAATTAGGGTTAGGTTTGTGGTTAGGGTTATAATTAGGGATAGGGTTAGAATTAGGTTACAACTATAATTAGGGGTAATGTTAGAATTAGATTTAGGGTTAAGGTCATAATTAGAGTTAGGGTTGGAATAGGGGTTAGAATTAGGGTTAGGATAGGGGTTAAAATTATAATTAGACTTAGGGTTACAGTTAAAAATAGTAAGAATTAGAATGTGAATTAGGTTTAAAATTAGGCTCAGGGTTATATTAAGGGTTAGGATTAGGGTGAGAATCAGGGTTAGGGTTAGGGTTAAAATTAGAGCTATGTTTAGGGTTACAGTTAAAAATAGGATGAGAATTAGAATGAGAATTGTTAGTGTAGGAATATTAACACTAATACTTATTATTTAAATAAGTAATTATGTGTATATTCCCCACATGGATTTAAGCCACCTTAGGTGGTTAGGTGTTTACTTGGAGAGTCCATTACAACTCTCCAAGCCACTTGTTGACACTCTTTCTTCTAACTCTAGTTGAGTGTTGAAGTCGACTCCAAAGTCGACTCAACCTCTCTACCTTATATGTACATCTACTTGTTCATAATCAAATTATTCCAATTTGTAATTAGCTAAGCATTAGTCGATCTTGTTTCTAACATGGTATCAGAGCCAGGTTAATTATCTTACTAGTTTGATTGGAGGTAGAAATATCCTATTTCACAGAATTTTTTGGAAAAAATGCATATTCTTTTAGAAATTTGACATTTTGCAAGTTTTCCTTCATTTTTTTTGTTGAAAATTTACAAAATCAACATTTTACAGGCCTTTGTTTGCATTTTGGGCGATTGACGGCATGGTGTGCATCTTGAGGGTGTTTCTAGTTTTGTGTGATGAGTTAAAAAGCTCATGTGCCAAACCCGTGGCCTCTTTGAAGGCGTTTCCTAGCCAATTTGGGTGTTGTATGGTCTATTGGATCTATGTGAAGACCGTTTGTTATCATCGACAAATTCTGCAATGATTTGGTTCTCTGTCAACGATCTTCCAAGAGGCGATTCAATGCATAGGCCCGATCCTCCAAATGGCTAAGTTGATTCTTTGAGGACTTCTAGAGGTTCACAAGGCATAAGATTGATATTAGTTTCCTTGCTTCTACAGATTTTAGAGTTGCTTCAGAGAATGCTTCCAAAAAAATCTTCAAAGCAGAACTTCACATTGGATTTTAATTGTAGCCATATGGCATGCAATCAGCATTCCACACATGGATCTTGCAAATATTCTGAGACTATCACTTTCAATTGTATTATGTCAAGTGCACTTCCATTGAGTCGTGTCCAGTACACTTTCTTTGTTTCTCTCTTTTGGAGGAATGTTTTTTCCCATAAGGTTTTCTTTCTTTCTTTGCTTTATGAGAGATGCTTTTGTACATGGGTACTTGATCAGGCCTAGTTGCCTGGATCCATCTTTATTGTGCCCACCTAAGTTGTGCTTAAGGGGGAGAGTTAGTGTAGGAATATTAACACTATTACTTATTATTTAAATAAGTAATTATGTGTATATTCCCCACATGGCTTTAAGCCACCTTAGGTTGTTAGGTGTCTAATTGAAGATTCCATTACAACTCTCCAAGCCACTTGTCAACACTCTTTCTTCCACTTCTAGTTAGGGTTACAATTAGAACTATCTTTAAGGTTAGAATAAGCTTTAGGGTTATGGTTAGGGTTAGAATTAGAGTTAAGGTTAGAATTCCAATTATAGTTAGGGTTGTGGTTAGGGTTATAATTAGGGTTAGGGTTAGGGTTAGAATTAGGTTACAACTATAATTAGTGGTAATGTTAGAATTAGAGTTAGGGTTAGCATCAAAATTAGAGTTAGGGTTGGAATTGCAGTTAGAATTAGGGTTAGGATAAAGGTTAGAATTACAATCATAATTATGGTTATAGTAAAAAATAAAGGTGAGAATTAGAATGAGAATTAGGTTCAAAAGTAGGGTTAGTGTTATATTAAGGGTTAGGGTTTGGGTGAGAATCAAGGTTAGGGTCAGAACTAAGTTTACAGTTAGGGTTTGACTTAGAGTTAGGGTGAAGGTTAGAATTAGGGTTAGAGTTAGGGTTAGAGTTAGAATTAGGGTTAAGGTTTGAATTATGGTTATGCTTAGGGTTAGGGTTATTGAACATAGGGTTAGGATTAGGGTTAGAACTATAATTAGAGTCAATTTTAGAATTAGAGTTATGGTTATGGATATAGTTAGAATTAGGGTTAGGGTTACAATAAGGGTTAGGGTTAGTTTAAAATTAAGGTTAGCATTAGATAAAGAATTAGAGTCAGGACTAAAATTAGAGTTAGAAATAAGGTTAGGGTTAATGTTATAATTAGGGTTAGGGCTAGGGTTAAAATTAGAATTAGGGTTAAGGTTTGGGTTAGAGTTAGAATTAGAGTTACTATTAGAATTAGAGTTATGTTTATGGTTACATTTAGAATTAGGGTTAGGTTTATAATAAGGGTTAGGTTTAGGTTTAAAATTAAGGTTAGGGTTAGACAAAGAATTAGGGTTAGGACTAAAATTAGAGTTAGAAATAAGGTTAGGGTTAATGTTAGAATTAGGGTTAGGGATAGGGTTACAATTAGAATTAGGGTTAAGGTTTGGGTTAGAGTTAGAATTAGAGTTACTATTAGAATTAGAGTTATGGTTATGGTTAGAGTTAGAATTAGTGTTATAATCAGGGTTAGGGTTATAATAAGGGTTAGGGTTAGGTTTAAAATTAAGGTTAGGGTTAGGTTTAAAATTAAGGTTAGGTTTAGGTTTAAGATTAAGGTTAGGGTTAGACAAAGAATTAGGGTTAGGACTAAAATAAGAGTTAGAAGTAAGGTTAGGGTTAATGTTGGAAATAAGGTTAGGGAAAGGGTTATAATTAGAATTAGGGCTAAGGTTTGAGTTAGAGTTAGAAAAAGAGTTATTATGAGAATTAGGGTAAGAATTAGACTTACAATTAGGGTTAGGGATACAATTCAAGTTATTAATAGACTTAGGGCTAGGGATATAATTAGAGTAATGGTTAGGGTTAAATATAGGCTTACAATTAGGGTAAGAATTAGGCTTATGACTATAATTGGGGTTAATGTTAGAATTAGGGTTGAGGTAAAATTAAAAATATCCTAACTGTGAACCTAATTCTAACAAGTTGTGCTAACATTACACTTAGCATATTATATCTTTACAGATAATTTTTTTTTTATGAAAATGCCGAATTATCTATTAAGTATAAGATAAAAGAAAACACTTCCATAATAAATAGTTTGGGTGGTTTAAAGGTATGCCCATAGAGTCAATCATATGGGCATAGCCCAAAAAGTTCTAGAAAGTCAATGGGTACACACCTGTAAAAACATGGCAGAAATTATAAAAACATAATAATATGTAGATTTAAGCAACCAAAGCAACACTCGTAAATGGGGGATCCCTATCATCTGGGTTACCCTAAATTGTTGTAGAGTCTGGGATGACATCTGGTGGTGCCCACCCATCGTCATTCTCCTAATTGTCATTCTCTATATTTGGCTACTGGTGTTGTAGTGAGATTGCCAAATTTAAGCGTGGAAAAACTTTGTTGCTATCCCAACCTATGTTGGTTGGATTGGAAGTACCAGGAGTAGTCCATCCTTTATTTTTACTAGTAGGCCAACCTGCATTGTCACCTATAGCACTTGCAGGTTGTCCAGCCACGATTTCATGGAGAGGATGAATGTCTACGATGGTGAGGTGCACGATGAGGAGGAGTCTGAGAATGTGGCTGAGAGTCCCCCGCAGAACCACTCCTTTGCCTTTGTCCTTAGGAAGGTGAATGTGCTCAAACAGAGGAAGGAGAGGGAGGAACCCATGTCACTGTGCAAGGGGCATTACCCTAGTGATCTAAAAATTCCTGTAAGTGAGCAACTTCAACAGTTGCCTTGTTTTCTTGAACTTGTATCTGTAGAAGAACATTAGAACATATAATTGATTTAATATAAAGAGAAAAAGTTGTTCCAATGTGATTGTCTAAAAATACAAAAGAATTACGATCTTTCCAAATTGTGAAAAGAATCTCCACCCTGAAAATATGCCAAATCTGAGTAAATCTTGCAGGGAACCTCAGAGAATCACCCATAAGAATTATCTGCCATGTTAAAGCCTTTGGTCTGAAAAGCCTAAAGAAATCATAAAACCATAGCCAAATTAAAATTGTTGGGATATGGTGCAATACCAGAAGAGATGCTAAAAAGTCTCAGCTTGTTCACAAAATAGACAATGATGATCCTGAACCCCAAGATGAAAATGCCTTACTCTGACTAGCAAACCTTCAAAAAGAAGGCACCAGGAAAAGTGTGCTAGCTTTGTCTCTAGAATGGCCAACCAAACAGTGGAAAATCTAGTATGCCAAACATTCGTTGAATTATGTTGGAGCCATCATTTATTAAGCATATCTATCATTGGAAAATGGGGTGAAATCCACCTGTAACAAATCCTTGGCTTATAATGATGCATTGGAGTGTCTGGATACCATTTCTAGTCTTTCCACCAAGGCCCGATGGAATGGATTCCCACTTTGTGAAGCATTTCTGCTGGTATGACACTAAGAATTCTATCATAGGTAGCCTGATCATTTCTTTGAAGGCCAAATTTATCTTGAAGAGGTTGTCATGCCATAAAGCTCATGGTAGGTCTATGAAAAATATCCTAAAGAGTTTGGATACCTCTTTTATGAAATCGAAGAGCTTTTATGCCAGATAATTTGGCTAATGGTTGGCCTGTAGTAGAAAAGAGAGGAGACCACCAGATGTTCTGTTGATTGATTGAAAGAACATATCAATATCCATCTCCAATCCAATGAAGCCATGGTTTAACTTTTTCGCAGGCTTTCCAAATGCTCTTAGCCACAAATGTACCTAAGATTTGTACTAGTTCTCTCATGACAAGGATTGTTGAAAAACCAATCCCTTTCCATGTAGGCTTGTGCATAGGATGTCCCATTTCAATATTGTGTCAGAGTAAAATTTTCCATGTGTCATTACCAGAGAGAGCATGAATGATCCATTTAACACACAAAGTAGTGCCTTGGTGCTGGGTAGAAAGAAGATCAAGGCCACCAGAATCTCTAGGTAAGTAGCAAAATTCCCATGCCACATAGTGAAAACCATTGTGAGTTTCAAAAGAGGTCCAAAGAAAATCCCTCAAAAGTTTTTCCATCTTGGCATATGAGGCTTTGGAAGGGGCCCAACAAGAAGAGTAATAAACATGCATTGCTTCTAATACTTTAGAACATACCTAGAATTTTCTAGCTAGAGAAAGTGGCTTAGTAATCCAGAAGGCAAGTTTCTATTCCACATGGGAAAGAACTGCTTGCTAGAGATTTGCAGAAGTGCCTTGGAAGGCAAATGGGATGCCTAAATATCAGAAGATTTCACCATGAGAAACTGAGTGCCATCCATACTGTTGGATCCAATGAGGAATGGCAAGAATTGATTACCTATAACAAAGAGTTTTGTGCCACTGGATGGAAGAACTTGATGCTAGACAGAAGGTCTCAAGACATCGAAGAGCATTTTTAACTATAGTTTCCTCTTCCAGCAATGTTAGAAAAGAGTCATCTACAAAATGCCCATTAACCAGTTGGATGGAAGAACTGGGTAGACAAATTTGATGAACAAGCCCATTTGACACAGAGTGAGCAAGAAGGTATCTAAAGCCCTCTACAGCTAGAACATATAGGGCTGGTGCAAGAGGACATCCTTGGCATATTGAATGAAAAAGGCCAAAGATATGAGATTGATGCCCATTGTTATTAAGACATGCCAAAGCATCTAAGAAGAACATTTTCATAGATTAGATAAAGGATGGACCTAACCCTAATGCTGCAAGCATTGCAAGAATAAAAGACCATTCAATTCGATCATAGGCCTTAGCAAAATTAATTTTGAGGAAAACTAGCTTTTTTATCAGATTTTCTTGCCCATTCCATTGCTTCCCAGATAGTAATAATATTGTCTAAGATATACCTAGATTTAATAAATCTAGTTTGTTCAATGCGCGCAATCAAAGGGAGCAGATTGAGGAGCTTCAGTGAAAGGGCTTTGGCTATGATTTTATAGGAAACGTTGAGGAGCGTAATGGGTCTCCAATTGCAAATGTCTTCAGGATCTCCATCTTTAGGAATGAACTTTATATTCCTTTGTTTAATAAGTTTACCTAGAGAGTTGGAATGAAAAGATTCAAGGTAAACATATGCAAATCTTTTCCTAAACAATCCCAAAGGGCTTTGTAGAATTCACAGGGAAAGCCATCAATTCCTGGAGCTTTGTCATCAACCATAGAACAGACTACTTCCTTGAGGTCTTCAATGGTCAGTAACTGATCACAGAAGTGAGTCTAGGCTAAAGAAAGATTTTTTGGAACTACTGCAAGATAATCTTGTAATGCAGCTTATCACTCAGAAGAATATTCTTGAGCTGTGAAAACTTTTTCATAATGTCTTACAAATGCCTGGAGAATGTCAGGTAGTTTTGAAAGAACAATATTATCCTCCCTAATTTGCTTAATACCATGCGAGGAATGGCTGGCTTGAAGAGATAGAAAGAATTCCTTGGAGACATGGTCACCTATTTTTAGCCAATGCATCCTTTCTTTGAGCTATGCTCCTCTGGTAGCTTGATTATTAGCCATTTGCTTTTGATGTTGTAGATTGGCAACATTGATTTGCAGAGATGGAGAAAATTGGCTAGTTCTCAAAGCTGCAATAGCCATTTTCAAAGCAGTAGTTGCACAACCTCATAAGATCTTCTTCTAAAATTTGTTAGTTGATAGCCATAAATGCAAAGAAACCTGACAGTGTGGGTGATGACATCATTCCACTACTGTATCCAACTAGTAGAATACAATGGGCAACATTCCAAATTCCATATAGTTGCAATGTGTGCCAAGGTGGATTAGTGAGATAGCAAAGAGGTGTTAAGGAAAAATTGAGACTTACTGGCGCATGGCTATGTGACTTTCCATTCAATGGAAATTTGAATTGGAAAGTGGTCTGATAATGTAACATCCACTAATGGATGAGCTAGGAGAGTGTCTAATGTGGAAAAAGAAAAGAAAGATTGGGCCAAGATCATGGCATGACCCAGGTGTTTAAAAAATCTGTCAGGCCCAGCTCAAAAATTACACCAAGTATGCCAGAAAGGATGGTATTGACAGTGACCAGTATTGGGATCAGAGAAGCCTAATTTATTGTGCATGTGAAACCATACCTCTCTCTCGCTAGCTGGCTAGAGAAAAGGTAGAATGCCATATTTATCATGCATCATCTCAACCATATTGAAATCCCCACAAATAAGCCAGGTGGCAACCGCCAGAGTCTGCAATCCACTGCTAGAGAGAAGATCATTCTGCCACATCATTAGATGCATAAACATTAATAATCCCAAAGGAATGATTATCAATATCGAGAAGTTTCCAGACTAAATGGTTGGTGGGGTCCACCCCATGGGCTACCACTAAATCATGCCACCAAGGGGAGAAAAGGGTAGCAACACCACCTTTTCCAACCTCATGAGTGGTGTAATATAATTTACAGGCTAGCCAAATGGAATGGCAAGCTGAAGACAACAAAAAGCTTGTAACTTTAATCTCTTGCAGGTATAGCACATCAATTGGAGCATAGTGTTGGATAGTAGCTCTAACAGAGTACTTCCTAGGGAGGTTAGTTAGACCTCGAACATTCCAAGAGAGGAATTTCATTGTAAATCCTCCACCATTTCCGCAGAATCAAGATTTTCAAAGGAAAAAAATGATTATGTAGGAATGTAGTGGGGTTTTATCCAAATTGAATGGGAGGAGTTTGCTGCTTTTTAGCCTCCTAAACAATTTCTCCCTCCTCAACGCAGTTTCAGCTATGAGAGCTTTGGCGAGGCAATAGAGATGTATTTGAACTTGGTCATGCTTTGGGTAGTGACCTTTGTTGTGATGGAAAAGCACTAGAACCCTTGATATTGTCCTTCCCTCCTTTTGCCGAAGGCTTTGGAACATCCTTAGCTGGTTGAACAGCTTTGAGAGTCTCCACAGGAGCCTTAGCCTTGTGTTTGTGAGTGGCTACAGTAGCCTAAGTGTCCACTAGTTTGGAAACTGCCTCTTTAGATAGAGTATCGACTAGACGGGGCTAAGTAGCCTCCCTTGGTGGATCCTGGGTGCAAGGCATAGAAAGAGGACAATACCTAATTTTATGATCAGTTGACTGGTAGCGATAACAAGTGTTAGGCAAATTAGAATAAGTAACTTTCTGAGTACAATGAATTCCTTAAGGTTCTTTGAAAGATCCGCCTCTACACAAACACATTTTTGAGGGCGAGCTTGAAAGAACCTATCTGGTTTGACACAAATGACATCCTAGTGAAGAAACAATATCATGCAAGAAATGCAAGCAAGATAAAGGCAAACTAGGCAATTCAATCAACACAGGGACCCAGAGTTTGGTATCATCATAAAACACAAAATCATAGGTCCTCTGTTGGAAAACAAGTAAGGAAGACCGAACATACCATGGGCCATGGTTCAAGATTACTTGAACATGGCTAACTTTTGCAAAGCAGAAAAGGAAAAAGCCTTTGGTCAAATTTTGAACCATATCAAGGTGGACCCCATGAGGGACCCAAGCCTTTTCGACCCAGTCTTTGAGCATAGATTCAGGGGGAGTTCTCCCAACAAAGAAACCAATAAGAGTATTTTGTTCTAACCATAAACAAGTAGAATCAAATTCCTGCATGGGCAAAATCACATTAGTAAGAGAAGCTGATGGCTTACCTTGTGAAAGACCTTCAGAACAAACTTCTGAGGATGCTTGGTTGGTGCAGGAGCCATTGTATAGAGCTGTCAACTGCCAACACTAGCAACATGTACTGGGTCAGGACCGGTAGGTGGCATTTAAAAGGCCCAAAATCTGTAATAAATGCAGATGTACAGAAGGTAAGGCTATAATTCATGTGCCTAGAGCGCGGTATGACGTTGGTGGAAACAATGGTGAGAAGCTATATATGAGACCCTCGCAGAGCCAAATGAATGGGAATTCTTTCTCTTTTTCAAGTAAACAATCAAAGATAAACTAGGGTTAGGCTACAATTAAAAATATCCTTAAGGTTAGTATTAAGTTTACTATTAGGGTTAGGGTTCGGGTTTGATTTACAACCATAGTTAGGATTAGAGTTAGGGTTAGGGTTAAACTTAGAGGTATTTAAAGAGTTACAATTAAAAACAATGCAATAATTAGAATGAGAATTAGAAAGTAGGGTCAGGGTAATTATAAGGGTTAGGGTTAGGGTTATAACCAAGGTTAGGGTTAAGGTTAGGGTTTGAATCAGTTTTAGAATTAAATTTATTGTTATAATGAAGTTTAAGGTGAGGTTTAGAATTTGGATTAGTGTTATAGTTAGAATTAATTTTAGGAGTAGGGTCGGGGTTATGGTGAGAATTAGGGTTAAGCCTAACCTTATATCTTGCATTGATTTATAACCTACTTTTAACCCTGTCCCTAAACAAAATCATAATTCTAAATCTAACCTTGATTCTAACACTAAACTAAACCCTAATTATTACCCTATCTCTATTACCAATTGTAAGTTCCCTAATTGTAACCTAGACACTAACCCTAACTCTCATTTTAACCCCTAACTCTAATCCTAAATATAATATAATATATTATTTTAAATATTATATATTATATTAATAATTATTATATATTATAATAATAAATATTATAAATATTATATAATAAGCAATAGTGTGTTACTAAAGGAGAGTGAAGGAATCCGAGAGGGTGCACGAGTGCTTCTTTCAAATCCTCTGTGTGCATCCTTTTTGTGGTTCCTTCTCTGCATTGGAAACATTCTGTGTTCTTTATATTCTTAGATAAATTGTATGTATCTCATGACTATTATTGGCCTTGGCTTAGGAGTAAAGGTGGTGGATTCTTTTTTATTACTTTCCTTTGTATCACAAGTTGTCATCTTTTTTCTTTTTCCTATCTTGGTTTATTTTTTCATATTAGGCGACTCCCCTTTCCTTGCCCTTCTGGTGCTCTCATCACCCTGGTGTCACCCGGATACATTGGTGTGCTTTTCTTGATGAAGGCTATACTTGGAAGTGCTTCAGAGTTAATCTTAGCATTCAAGGCACAATGGAAAATAAGGCTGGGGTAGATGATAGTTTTCAACCTAATCAAATGAAATCCTACAGAGAAGTTCTAAGAGTAGAAAATGCTAAAACTTTGCCCAAAAATATGGGCTTTGAGATCAACTATGTACTTGGAGGCAATAATAGACTCGCCAGGGAAAGGAGTGAATGTGGCATGGCTAATGAGTAACTTCAAGGTGAGTTATGTGCCTGGCCTAGGAAAATCTCCTTGTGTCCTAATGGTGATATGCTCAATGCAGTTAAAAATGAAGAATCTAGATTAAAGAATATAGTTGTATTCTTTACATGTATTAACATTAAAAAAATGCCTTCAAGAATATTTTTTGATAATTGGTTAATAGTTGTTTGGGCAAACAAATTAGGCATCCATTTTTCATTCTATAGTATAGTTCAAACCAAAATTTTTGTTAATTTCTTGAAGAGCCACAACATGCAAAAGAGAGTGGTAGAAAAAGATTATTTTAATATCGGGCTTGCACTTTTCGAAGCATTTCCTTGGGCACCAGAGACCACACATAATAAGATTTAGTTTTGTTCTATACCAAGATGGGTGCTTATCAAAAATCTCCCCGTTTGATTTTGGTGCTTCTTACAATAGATTATAAAACCCTTTGTGAAAATTATAAAAGTAGATGAAACTAGGTCTACATTACCACATATGGATGAAAGATTACTTGTTGCATTTAATACCAGAATTCAAATCCCAAAAATTATGGAGATAAACTAGGAAGAAAAATCTGTGCAATGTGATTTTGTTAGGCTAGGTAGTCTCAATTCTTGTTTCTTATGTAAGATGGATGGCCATCAAAGGAATTGTCCTACTATAAACAAGAGATTCAAAAAAGATAATTTAGCATTTGACACTAAAGAAAAAAACTCTAATGACCTTCCAGAAAATGTGGCTTCAGACTTTGGGAACCAACCCATGGAGAATTCTAGGGTACACCTAGTACATGACCCTAGCCCCAAACAAGTCAAGGAGAAATCAAGTGTAAAAATTGATGAATTCAATTTGTATAGTTGCAAAGGGTTGCCCTTCATAGTTTTTGACAGTGAGCACCAAATTGTTGGTGAATCTGATAGCACCCACGATGAAAACCTAAGCCTCTTCTCTAAGGATGAGTTGTGGGAGATGGACTCGATGGCTGAAGATCCTGCTCTTATCTCCCAAATCAAGGAGACTCAACCAACAACAAATTTTATTAATTTAGAAAAAGATGATGAGCTTGAACTACTTAGGAAAGATCAAGATAAGCCCTTAGAGGTTAATAAGCTAGACATCCTTTCTGAAGATGGATTCATCACATTTAGAAAAAAAGAAAAATTTTCAGCAGCTAGCCCTAGACAAAATTAGGGAGGTGGCCAACCAAAGAAAGAAGTTGAACTTTCTTAAGAATGAATTCATCAAGACTAAAGAGGCAAATCCCCTAGGTTAGTAGTTGACCTCCAAAAATAAGGTAGCAGTGTTGCTTTGTCTGTGAGAGATGCAATCCATAACAAAGCTTTGGCTGAAGGGAAGAAAGTCACCCTTGACATTGAATCCTTAGAAGAGGAAAACAAGAAAATAAATAATATGAGTAGAACAAATAGCTTAGTTAAACTAGGTAAGAAAGGCAAAGATGAAAAGCCTTAACTTGTGGCTTTTCTAGTCAAGGATAAAGATAGCATTTATTTCTAATCCTCTATGAAATTTTTACAATGTTTTAACTGGAATGTCAGAGGACTGGAATCTTCTGAAAGGAAATATACAGTGAGAGACTTTTGTAATAAAAACAAAAATATGGACATCCTGTTCCTCCAGGAAATCAAAGTAGTAGGTTTTATGATGGAAAATACTCTACATTTTATCTGGAGAGATGACATGTCTTTCACTACTAACCATGGAAGGGGCAGGGGTGGTAATGCTATTTTGCTCAATAAGAAATGGGAAAATCTTATCCAAAGCTCAGGATACTATCCATGCAATAGATGTATTTGGATCAATTTAAATTTGAAAGGGATGACTATTGGTCTTTGTTCAATCTATCCGCCTAATGAATATTATAACAAAGTAGAATTATGGAAATGGTTGACCTCTAAGTTACCAAGGGTCCCCTGGGTGTTTGGGGGAGATTTTAATATGATTGAACATGTAGAAGATAAATAGGCAGGTAACCCCATGGGGTGGAAAGGTAATGAAAAAATTTTCTGGCAGAGGCTCAAGAAATCCATGAACCTAGGGCATCATCAAAACATGTGCAAACCTCAATATGGAACCCTGCAACTTTGGAGCATGGTAATATACAACATTTCAGACTCCGACACAAAAATTTAGAATCCTCCACCATGGAAACTATGAGAAAACATATTTTGAAAGTCACTAGTTAACTTGCCTAGGGTTTATGACAATTTTGAATTACTTTTGCCAAAATTACAATATCTCTCTCCAAACTCAAAAACCATCGATGAGACCAAGTGAATTAGAAAGTAGATTCACATTTATTTCAATCCCAATTGGTCTAAGATCAAGATATGGAATATCAAATCCGTACCATGTGCTGCAATAGGTCAGTTACAGAAAAAAATTGGGAAGTGGCAGTCACCAATTTGATCATAACTTACATAAAAATTAACTAAAATCAACCAAACCAATTAAAAATGCAACCTAAATCAATCCTCTATCAAAACCAATCATGTGCATATCATGAAAATTCCATACAGTATCGTACTACATCAAGGATCAGTGATGCAACATTCAGATTTGCAGAAAACAAAAGAATTTTATTGCTTAAACTTCAAAATTGTGACTTCCAACCATTGCCTCAACCACACAAGATATTATCCACCACTTCCCAACTTTTATCAAATACATTTTTAAGTTACAACTATTCAAATCCATCTTTTACAACTTTTGACTCATCATATTCCACAATTTGCAACTTTTTGGCAAATTTTGACAATATTTACAAAATGGACTCCAAAATGACTCAAGACACCTTACAAACATAATAAATGGTCTTCAAGACCTTATTATATGCAAAATGACTCAACTAGACCAAAATACTAATAATTAGCAACTTTTCACATTAAGACCTATGGAGCCCTGCACCATGAAGGTTGGCTCTACACATAGCGCCTGTTTGTTAGGTTTTCACTATGGTACTTATCCAATGCACCTGTTTACCAGGTTTTCACCAGATGATGATTTTTTTTAAAGTTTTGGAAATAGGGGATGTAAAGATCAAGGATAAAACTTTTTAAGATGAACACTGTTGATTGGTTCATCTAAATGGATACCTTCAGGCGTGGCAAGAGTGTAAGCTCCAGATCCAAATACAGATGTAATCACAAAGGGCCCCAACCAATTTGGCTCAAATTTGCCCTATTCCTCTCACTACTGTTGATTTCTCTTATTCTCTTTTAGGACTAGGTCACCCACTTGGAACCTTCTTTCTTTTATTTTCTTGTTATAGCTGCAGTGAAGATGATTCTGGTAAGCCTACAAATGATTAATTGATGTGATTCATCTTTCATCCAATAGCTCTAACTCATTGAGTCAAGTTGCTTTGTACTATTCATCAGAGATAATGTGCTAGAGAGAGACTTGCAATGAGGGGATCTCGACCTTGATAGGAAGGATGGTATTAGTACCATAAACAAGGGCATAGGGAGTAGTTCCAGTAGGAGTTCTGACACTTGTGCGGTAAGCCCATAATGTGGGATTTAGTTGGAGGTGCCAATCATGACCATCCTCATTGACTATCTTCTTGAGGATTTTTATGATGGTCTTATTAGAGGCCTCAGCTTGGTCATTACTCTAAGGATAGTAGGGCGTGGAAAATCTGTGTTGGATATGAAATTTATTGCACAAATCACGGACCTCATGATTCTTAAATGGGTGCCCATTGTCAATAATGATGGTTTGTGGGATGACATATAGGCAAATGATATAATGAAGAATAAAGTTAGATATCTGTTTGCCGGTGATGTAGGTCATGGGTATGGCTTCCACCCATTTGGTGAAATACTCTGTAGCAGTATTAGAGGAGGGAGGATGGATCTTCCCTATGAGGTCAAGTCCCCATTGCAAAAATGGCTAGGGAGTAGTAAGAGGCTGGAGCTCATGTGCTGGGGCATGTATGAGGTCACCATGTTTCTGACATTGGAGACATCTTCTGATGAACTGTTGAGCATCCTGCTCCATGGTGGGTCAATAGTATCCCACTCTTAGATGTTTTTTGAGAAGACTAGGACTGGTAGAATGCAATCCATAGACACCATCTTGTACCTCTTGTAAAAAAGCTTTATTCTCTAGTAAGTTGAGACACCTAAGGAGGATACCATCGAGACTCTTAACGTAAAGGGTTTTACCAAGTATAATATAGCGGGAGGTTCAGCGAAGGAAGGTTTTGCGTTGGGTGTTAGAAAGTTGAATAGGGAAAGTACCATTTCTTAGATACTCATAAATATCTTTGTACTAGGGGGAGTTGGGACCAATGATGTCATAGATAAGCTCCGATTGCAGTACATCAAAGGCTGGAATTAGGAGCTTCTCTACCAAGATATCACACCTTTGTATGTTGGCAGGCATGTCTATGAGAGAACCAATGGTTGCCATAGCATTGGCTACCTTATTGTTAATTGTGGTAATATATTCTAATGTGATCTTAGAGAAATATTTCCTAAAGTCATCAACCATTAGTTTATAAGGGAGGAGCTTCTCATCTTTTGTTTGGTACTCTTCTTGGACTTGCTTAATTACTAACTAAGAATCTCCAAATACTTGTAGCTCCTTTATATCTAGTTGGACAACCATATGTAAGCTTGTGATCAGGGCTTCATACTCTTCTATGTTATTAGTGGAAGGAAAGGCAATTCTGTAAGATTTTGGAATATAATCACCCTAGGGGTGATAAAGAGGATTCTGGCTCTCGATCCATGTTGGGTGTAGGAACTATCAAAGTACAACTACCACATTTCAGAAGACGAGAAACTAAATATTTCTTCATTAGGAAAAGTAGAATGGATAGGTTGGGTGTCTGTTATCGATGCTTCTACTAGTTGATCGGCTATGACTTGTCCCTTGATAGCTTTCCGATCAACATATTGAATGTCAAACTCACTGAGGATCATTAACCATTTTTCTATCCTTCCTGTAAGTGCCACTTTAGAAAGGAGATATTTAAGTGGGTCAAATCTAGAGATGAGCTTTGTTGATTGATTCAACATGTAGTGTTATAATTTTTGAGAGACAAACACCACAGCCAAGCATGCTTTTTCTACTATTGGTGTAGTTGAGCTCATAACCCACAAGAGTCCTGCTGATGTAATAATGGCATGTTCTTTTCATGTGTCATCATTCTAAGCCAATAGAGCACCTAGGGCAATTGTCATTGAGGAAGTATATAAGAGCAAAGGTCAATCGAGGATAGGTGGTACTAACACATGTGGTGTTGCTAGGTATTCTTTGATCTGATCAAAGGTTCGTTGACATTTTTCATCCCACTTAAAGGTCTCTCCCTTCCGAAGCAAGTGCTGAAAAGGATGGCATTTGTCTTTGAGCTGTGCAATGAACCCATGCATGGATTGTAGATGACCTTGAAGACTATGTAGTTGTTTTAGATTTGATGGAGGAGGCATGGTGACTATAGCTTTTGCCTTGGTAGAATCAACTTTAATGCCTCTTCTAGAGACTATGCAGCCTAATAATTTCCTAGAATTTACACCAAAAATACACTTTTTGGGATTTAGCCTTACTTGATATTTTTCCAACCTGTCAAAAATTTGTTCCAATACTTGTAGATGGCCTTCTCTTGTTTTGGATTTTCCCAAGATGTCATCGACATAGTCTTCCATTATAGTATGGAAGAGATCATAGAAAATAATAGTCATAGCTCATTGGTAAGTTGCACCTGCATTCTTAAGACTAGAAGGCATTACCACCCAGCAGTGGGTGCCCCATGGATAGATAAAAGAAGTTTTATGTTGGTCCTCTTCTACAATTCTGATCTAATTATACCTAGAGAAGCCATCCATTAGTGAGAGCATTTCATGACCAGCAGTAAGGTCAACAATTGTGTCAATTCTTGGTAAGGGAAAGTCATCCTTGGGGAAAGCCCCATTAAGATCTATGAAGTCATTACAACAGCGGATTCATCCATCGGGTTTTGTAACTGCTACTAAATTGCAAACCCACTCAGAATAATTGATGGGCTTGATGAACTTGGCATCCAAAAGCTTCTAAATTTTTGCCTTGACTAGAAGTGCTATCTGAAGATGCATTTTTTGCACCTTTTGTTTGACTGTTTTGGCATTTGGAGATAGTTACAGATGGTGCTCTACCAGTGAAGGATCTAAACTAGGCATATTTGCATAGGTCCATATGAAATTAATTGGTCTTTTCATGAAAAATTCCATGAATTTAACACTTTCTTCATCTAATAATGATGCTTCTAGAAATGTGATTTTTGGGTTCTATGTTGTGCCCAAATTGATTTCCTTAAAATCTTCTACCAATAGAGATGATCACTCGTGACGCGTTGTGGCCAAAGGAAGGTCAAATCCTCCATCCTTAGGTGCCTCAGAGAGGTTTTCACCCTTGGATACATCCTTTATTTTTACTTTTTCCTAGTCAAGAGGTGCCTTGCAGTTTTCACCTAGTGACCTTTCTTTTTTTATTTTATTTATTTCATTTTTGTGACTAGAGGATTTGATGCTTCCACCAAAGTATGCTAATTGAGGGAGATCCATTATGAATCTAACTTTGTGGTCCCCCAAAGGTAAACCTTTCCTTAAACCCATGAACTCTACTATGGCCTCATCGTTTTAAAATATGTCTAAGACCAATTCCCCCTGTTGGTCCCAATCAATTAGGCTAGGGTGGAAAAGTTGAAGGTTAGAGGATGTGGATGATGAGGTAGATGATAGCATGTAAATTGAAGCTTCTTGGAATAATTCGGTGATGTGGAAAGAAGAGTCATCAATGGTATCCTGACTAGTGGCCTCTTCCACAGGAAAAGCCTTGCCTACGTCATCCAAGATAAACTGAATGTCTGAGGAAGGCAGACCCTCCTTCCGTTATCCTAGACATTGTATGTTAAACCTCTTGGTAACAATAATAGGTTCTAGAGGGCCTTGTTCCTAAAACCCTAGTCCTCCTATTCCATTATAGGCCATGTTCTTGATAGTCTTGAATCCATTGTTGTATCATTCCACTTCTAGAGAAACTTTATCATTTTCATCATAGAAAACCCAAGATGAAATCTCACTATCAACATCTTCATCATCAAGTAGTCTTGATTAGATGAACACAGTTGGAGGCATAGTGATAGTGGCTTTAGATGAAGTGGTTTTGGAGATAGGTAGTTTACCATATGATTTGGGAGACAAGGGCATGGCTCCCACACAAGAAAATTCCTTTAGACTATATTCGCCAAGTCGTCTTTCTTTGATTTCAACCTTGGGAATAGATTTACTAGTGGATAGCTTGTTTAGATCAGATGAATCAACATAAGATGTGGATGAATAGGCCTCAGTATTGCTGAGTATATGATTAGGATTTTGATAGGTGTCTTGGAAGGCTTGGCAATATTCAAATGCATTGGGATCTGTAGGGATCGTGATTTTCACACCATTATATGGGAATTTTAAACATTAATGATATGTAGAAGGTACAACCTTTAGAGCATGTATCCATAGATCACCGAGGATGATATTATAAGGCAACTCAACATCAAGGACTTGGCATTGGGTATCAGTTGTAATGGGACCAACCTCTATAGGCAGCTGGATGATCCCTTCTTAATCCCTTTCTCCATCATCATAAGCCTTGATAGTTATGCTTTTAGAAGTGTCAATACTATCCTCAAAGTATCCCAATAGTTTTACTAACTTCAAAGAACATATGTTCAATCCAGCTCCACCATCTACTAGTACCTATTTAACATGTCGTTGGTTGATAAATACTTTGATATGGAGGGCATCGTGATGTGATGGATCAAAGGATGTAAGGTCTTGATCAGAGAAATTCAAGTGATGGGGGGATGCAATACTTGCCATCATAGCTTGGAATTACATCATATTTTTATCATTTGGTACCGAGGACTCTTGGAGGGCTTTATCCAGGATGGCTTTATGAGCGGGTGATATACGCAACAACTCTAGGATAGAAATATAGGTAGGGGTTTTACCGAGGTGCTCAATAATATTATAGAAAGGATTAGGATGAATGGAAGTTGGGGGTGCTCCTTGAATGGTTATACAGCTGCAACGAGTAGTGACAACACAGTCAGGTGCTCTTCCTCTTATGGTAATAGTGGAGATTTGGGATTGCTCAATACGGCTGATGGTGGACTCATAAGTATAATTAATATTCTTCCCAATATTGGAAGCACTTGCTTTATCGTGCGAAGAGAGTGGACTCTTATAAGCATCCAGGTCATAGTTGGATGTTGGTTGTGGTTCCGTAACATTAACAAGTCCTTGGTCGATGAGGTTTTGAACTAGGTGTTTAGGTTTCATGCAGCTAGTGGTACTGTGCCCCCTTACCCTGTGATATTCACAATATTCATTATCTTTATACCAATTTGGTTTGAATAGTGGCTCTTCGTTTGGTCTGACTTCAGGTAAAGTGATGGTTCCTGATTGCACTAGCTTCCTCAGAATAACCTCAATTGGTTCTTCTAAGGGGGTGAATTTGTGTCTTGGTGGCGGGTTTGCTTTCATTTCGTCACAGGGAACAAAATGTAGTGCACTAGGTGTTGGTTGGACACAGACAGGTGCTTGCATAGTTTGTATGTTCTTTACATCTACAACTCCATCATTTACAACATTTTTATTCTTATTCCAGAAATGAGATTTGTCATTAGAGGATTGTGGATTATCCTTGTTTTCTTTAAAGATTTTGATAAGGCCCTTTGTGATTAATGCTATTTCAATGTTGCTTCTTTTGGATATAACCTCATCAAAGCAAGTTGCATTGTGTATTTGTAGTTGGAATGACAACTCATGATGGAGATTTTGGACAAAAATGTTCACTTGTTGCTTTTCAGGCATATGCCAAGAGAGCTTACTGGCCATGTTTCTCAATTTCTAAATAAAGGATGAAAAGGTTTCACCATTTCGTTGTTTATTATTAACAAGATCATTCATGGTGATTTCATGTTGTATGTTAAATGAAAAATGAGACACAAATTTATGTGCCAGTTCTTTAAAAGTTTTGATGCCCAGAGGCAAGTGAGAAAACCAATCCATGTCTTGCCCCCTAGACTTTCAGGGAAGAGTCATAAAAGATATGTGTTATTATAGGCCACATCAAGATAGGTGACATAGAAGGTTTGGAGGTGATTGTTTGGGTCTCCTTTCCCCTTATATTTATCGAATTGTGGTATTTCAAAGTGTGGGGAAATGGTATCATTTATAACGATTTGTCGAAGGGTTACAGGCATACCTCCTCGAAGGAAAATGTTTTCTTATTTTGGCCCATCCTCATGTCTATCATTCTTTGTTCCATTTGATGGAATCATTGTTCATATTTGGATAGAAATGACTATTGTTGTTATATAGGATTTTGGTGTCTTGGTGGAGGGATATGATAGGTCGATTGTTGATTCGAGGGATATTGTTGTGATGGATCATATAATGGACCGTATGTGTTTTGAGGTTGGCTAAAAGTGTTTTGGGTATGACTACCAAGCAAAGGGGGTGTGTATGAACTTGGAATTAGGTTTATAGTATAGGTAGGTATCACATGTGAGCCAAAGGCAGTATTGGTATAGGATGGGGGTTGTGCAGAAATCAATGGAACTTGGGAGATGGGTGGTGGAGTGACATAAGGTAGTTGTTGTCCAAGGGAGAGCAGTTGATCAACATATGAGATGTTAGAGTGCACATTTGATACGATAGGTTGATCTATAAGGGATATGTTTAGATTAGATGTGACATGTGGGGTCTGAATTGGTTGACTAGGTGGTATAGTGATATGTGAGGTCTTAATTGGTTAACTAGGTGGTATAGTGATATGTGAAGAGGTATTAGGCATTTGGGATGGCGCGACATGCGACACATTCAGATCAGACATAGGTGGGGCTTGAGTGGCTTGAGTGGAAATGGCATTCATGGAGTAAAATGGAATGGGAGCTAACACACGAATGGAGGGTCCACTCATATTAGAGACTGTGGAAGTGAGAGCATAATTGGGGTCAATAATGGCTCAATGGATGTGGTAACATGTGACACACTAGGTCTCATAGGTGTAGATAATGTTTGGGGTGTATGACTTGGTTGGTTGGGCAAGGATGGTGTGAAAGGTATAGTGGACTTGGTAGACATAGTGACAATAGTAGCAGGGCTCTCTATAGTAACATTGGTAGGGTCTTCTTTATGGATTGTGGACACTTCAAAGTTGCTAGGTAGTTTGACTCCGGCTTGGATCAATTGTAAAAGGTTTTTTTCTTGGTTATCTTTTATTATTTATTTGCGTGTCATAAAGCTTTAGGGTCTTACAGATCTTCTTGGTCATCTGATGAATCATCAAAGACATGTGGAGATTGGGGTATCAATGTAGAAGATGAGGGGTCAAAATGCTATTGTTGGGTTGAGATTGATGAGGATGATGGTCCAATAGTATAACCCTTAGGTACAAAGACATCAGGAGGCATGTCATTTGTAAATTGTGAAGCATCTTTGAGGGGAGTGGATTGAAACTATTTAAGGTTAGCTTCCATGTCTACTTTATACTTGCTTCTATTTTGAGGTATGATATTTGGACTTATGCAATAACGCTGAGACTCCTAGATGGATTGATGTTTGGATAGGATGATTTGTTGGCTTGTTTTTTTGAATAGATTGATTGGGGATGGTTGGTGATTTGATTTTGGCTCAGTCAAGAATTTTATTGATTATCTGATTGATGGGTTGATAGGAAAGGATGGTTGATAATGTTAGGATGACCAAAGCCGAAGGATAAAGGTCTGATTTGGTTTAGTTGTTTGGATGATTGATTTTGGGGTCTCGAAAGGATATAGGGCATAAATTGTCCAAGGTTGATATGACTAGGGCCAAGTAGGATGGTATACTGATTGATTAATGTTTGGAATGTAGGGAAATGATTAGAAAATAGGGTTTGATGCTTAGCAAAGTGATGGAAATCAAAGACTAACCAAAGGTGATAGAGAAGGGACCAAATGTGACTATAAATAATCCATTAGCAACCAAGGATAATCGAGAGGCAGCTGTATAATGAGCAAAGGTGACTTCTTGTTGTTCAGATGCAATAGAGAATGGCTCAAATGCGACTGTGACATGTGACATAAGGAAAATGACAGCATAACCAGAAGTGAGCTACTGTGGTTTAGATACAACTAGCTAAGGGAAAAATGCGAGGAGTTGTTGTTCATATGCGACTAGCTGATGGTAAAATATGTAAGATTATTTTCCAAAGGTGACATGTTACTATTCAAATGTGACATGCTGTTGTTCATATGCAATTAGCTGTGATAGAGTTTTGATTTTTGGTGTAATTGGTTTGGCTTTTTTTGGCATTTTTGTGACAAGAAAACATGATGACAAACACACACTCAAAACATGTGCAAACATTACAACCTATGGCTAGGCAAGGACTGTATCTACTAGGATCCCACTTGGATTTCTCCAGCTACATCTATTTATAGTGGATGGCCTAGAAGTCTAGTAGCACTGGCTCCCCCTTACTCAACACTCACTTCTTAGGCGTACTAAACTTCAAATTTCTAAAGGTCCAAAGACATCCATAAATTTGCCATTTCTACTATAAACTGCAAGATTGTGGGACAACTCCAGAGATCTATCTTCTGACGTCCTACGACAGTAGATAGAGGGTGTTTAGCTACTAAAGAAGGTTTTTAATTAGGGCTTCTGTTCAGGTGGCCATACGTGCGGTGATTCACTCTGATAAGGAGGCCCCCTAGCTTGCAAATGTTATGCTCTATAGGGTTTCATGGACCATAAGGTACTATGGGGAACATTCGTCGATATGACATAACAACACCTATTGTTTGCAACTTTTAGTGCAAACACATTATTTTGTATAGCGGCTTAGAAGGGCTTGTCTTTAGCCTATTGCCGCTTGGGTCATACCCTTCTCAGAATGGGAAGGCAGGACCTCTAGAGTTAGCAACGATTTCTCTTGCACCCTAGATCCACTCGTTAGGCAGGGGGAGAGGATACTCTCGTTGCTAAGTTAGGTTACACACAGACTCAAGACAAGCAAATAAAGAGAAAAAGTAGGCATGAAGAAAGCAGAGTTAATTTTAAACACTAAATCCAAATGTGCCTACTCTACTGATAAAAATAAGTTCTTCAACCAATCGATCCTGCAAAACACAAGTCAGTAGTTTTTTTTCCTCCATTCTTGGATAGACGGTTTGGACAAGCTGTACTGATAAAACATTAGTTTCCAAGAAAACCCTAAGTTGTGAAAGCATAAAACCAAATGCGCACGGAACGAACCAAAAGTGATCTATTGTAATTCAAATGCACAGAAAATCTTACCAAATGCAATTAACTATTGTGCAAAGGCAACGTGGCATCATTTATAAGTGAACTTCTGTGGTGTAGATGTGATCAGTTGTTGATCAAATGTGTCTGAAGCATGTAAAACCATAAAACCCTTAACATAAAAAAAATCATGCATGTTTCTGCATGCAAGTGATAAAACCCTAAGGATCCTAAGAAGGAATATTTTACCATTTTTATGCTTATATTTTGTGAAAATAGGAAAGATTTTAGGTTGTGATAGTGCCAGTTAAAGATCTCCAAATAAAGAAACTTATAAATGACTTAGAAGACCTAGGGTTGTCATCTAGAGTGACATGCAACCTAAATCTAATGTTCCAAATGATGTAAAATCTATAAAGACAACCAGATTAGCTATAAAACCCATATTTAAACTAGATGCAGATGCATGCAACTAGAAGTGACTATATGTTAACCAAATGCGACCTCAGATCAACCGAATGCGATTTTGCCCCACTCAAATGCGACCCTACAAGCTGTAAATGCAAATTTATGTCGTGCGATTGCGACTTTTTGAACCAAATATGATTTTACCCGTAGATAAACTCAAAAAACATAATTTTTAGCAATAAAAAATCAACCAAACAATTGGTCCCATTGGGTGTGCCGTTCTATGATGGGTGGAAAATTTGTAGATCAAACAAGATTAGATCAAAATCCAACCCAAAACCTCAAGAAATCTAACCCTAAGCAAAATACAAAACATGCAAATAAAACAAGTTCACCTGGTATTGTGATTTCTTAGTTTTATTGTGGATTACTTCTCCATGCAAACCAAATTGAGGAACCATGATTATCATAAAAAATGCAAGAGATATTTGATACATGCAATGATGGATTCCATAAAAGTAAATAAAAATCAGGTGTTCTTCAAGGCCATTGATGTGAGGGTTTAAAAATCCAAATGAATACATGAGACTCCACTCACAAAATCAAACCTGAGTTGCAAATACAATGACCAGGAGTCACAAATGAGAGAATTTAGGGATTTTATTTGGAGAGGTGAGTGATTTTTAGCAAGTGTACGATCAACAGTGGAGGATGGGAGAAAAGATCAATGGTGGAAGAAATTGGGGGAATGTGCATAGGAAATAATGAATTAAATAAATGTGTTAATTTAATTCATTATGTGAGAGAGGCTAATGGTATGAAGAAATGATAATATAAATTAAATAAAAAGTGAATTTATTTAATTTATATGTTGGATAAAGAAAATAAATAAAATAATAATTTTATTTATTTGTTAGAAGAAATATGTGATAATTAAATAATTAAAAATTATTTAATTATTGGTGGAGGATAGAAGAATGAAGAGGGATTAATTAAATAAATAAAATTTATTTAATTAATCGTGAATATGAAGGAGAAAATAATTAGGGTTTAATTACAAATGTGTTAGATGATGTGATGCATGCACAACAAAAATTTGATAAATGCCTAAATGATGAAGTGGGTCAGTTTTGGGTGTCTACAGTATCCACTATGTTTTGTGTGTCTTTAATATTGTCTTCTCCATGTTTTGTGTGACTATAATTGTCTTCTTCATGCTTTTTGTGCTTGTTACTATCTTCTCTATGATTGGCATGTCTTCTCCGTCCTTGGCATGTTTGTTGTGTTTGTTGACCATATTTTAATGCATGTATTGGCCTTGCATTTATACATACATTAAAGTGGGGGCTAAATGTTATGTCAGAAAAAGTAACCTTGTGGGCTTTTTCCTCTTAAGGTGTAGCTCACAGGTCCTTTAGAATGCATTTAGAGCATCTTGCTTGATTTTTATGACTCCTAATAAGAAAACCCTAAAGTTTCATGGAAAATAGGACTCAGGGGATGCATCTAACATAAATCCTACTTGAAATAGGGGGAGGACTTGGAAGTCCGTGCCCTAGTTCTGCCCTATTTTATGTTAGGACCAATTTCAAAGTGTTGGTTTATGACCATTATTTAGGTCCTATGCCAACACGGTAAGTTTGAATTACAAAATTCTTAGCGGGAATATTTGTAGTTGCATATATAAGCATGAGTAGGTTATCGTTTGCAAACTAGATGAATATTGTAAACTTGTGGCTTGTATGAAAGTGATTTAAAGGCATTCATTGTGTGGCAGAGAAAATTTTTGTGTTGTTCTTATGTTTGTATTTGCAAATTTGGCATCCATCTCCTCATGGCGTGAAGGATATCTTCTTTCCATGAGATATTCACTACAAGCTGATATGAATTATGTTTTCTATCATTTATCATTTAGATTTTGCCTCTATCCCATAGGGATACGCACTCTTTATCTAACAATGGTGTTCAAAAGACTTGAATGTCTCTCCGAGGGTTGACTGAGGCAAGCCTCTAAACACCACAAGCCCCAATGCATTTTTTCATGATTGCAAGTTACAGGTTATGAAAGAAGAATAAGTGGAGTTGCAGGAGAGTAGTGCAGACTGTTGAAATTGCAAATTAGAGAAGAAAATAGGGACCTAGAATTAGGTGCCTACTCATTAGTCCTCTAGATCTCATAACAAGAAAATCTCTAGAACAATAGGAACATGTTACAGACAAGATTCCCAGATCTTGACAAAAACTATGGCACTAGACTAGGGCGCTTGCTCATTAGTCCCCGTCTTTTCCATTTTCTGAACTTCAAAATTTGGTACACATTTGATTGTCATTTGATATCTCTTTGTGCAATCATTTTCTATAATTTGTCTGTTTGTTTATGATTTTATGAAATTAGGGTTTTAAGCATAATTGGACTTAATTGAACAAAAAAATATACAATTCCAATCTTCCCCTATGTTCCAAGTGACAAGAGATCTGTAGTAGACTTTCTACTTGATTGAATGTCCTTGAATGTTTAGTGGTGAAAGGAGGATCACCAAAAACCATTAAAACCAAAACCTAAACATCCTTACCTTCATTTTCACCCTCAACATTTACTGTATGTTGTTTCATTGTATCATCCCCTATGTTGCTTTACTATCTTATTCTTAGTATTAATTTTATTTAACATGAAAAAATGCATATGGTAAGTTGGCAATGTCTATGGAACATTTTAGATGCACTCTCTATCAAAACAATCATTAATTAAAATTTAAAAGTTTAATAGGATATATTTGTTACCATTTTCTACCATAGCTCAAAATTGTCTGAACAGATGTCATATTATAATTTTTTTTTTGGAATGAGGTTTGATATTCTTCTATTATGAATTAGTTGCATAATTATTATGTTTCAATGTTAAATGCAGTTTAGTTGTTCAAGAAAGGGGGAAATATTTTAGATTATTCATTGCATTGCAGGACAGTCAAGAGAGATAAGTATTTCATTCATCACAATGATTATTCATTTACAAGTTGAAATACATAAAGGAATAAGCATTGCATTGAAAGAAATGATGATATATCAGATGTCCCACACAAGCGGTGGGTTATAGTTGAACATATGCAGATATAAAGAAAATACTATGCATCTAATGAATAGAAAAGGAAAGACATAGCCATCATTGCCTTGGGGTTGTCGATCTTCAAAGTTGCCTCCTATCCTACTCCTAATTTTGACATGTACCTACAAAAATGTGGGAAGGGTCCCGTTAGAAGCTCTGGTTATGAAAATCCTATATCCTATCAGAAGAGGCATAATACTTTGATTATAGTGCATTGATCAAATGAACATCATCCATATGTAGAAGGAACTGAGAAGGAAACAATCATGGGACTTCATTGTTTTCTCCAATCTGTTTGTTTCATGTGCAAGTATAGGAAAGGTAATGTTGCTATTTCAGACATTAAAACATGTGGAGAAAATATGGCCCCCACAAGGGTTGAGCCCAGCATGTTTTTCCTTTTTCTATTCATTTTAAAAGGATATCAGAATAAAAGACAAGATACATCATTCAAAGATATATCATGCATCATAAGATCAACTTGCAGAAAAGTGTGTCATCATGATCATGAAAAGGAGCAGTTGCTCCTATAAACTATGTTCACTTTGATAATAGTTGATTAAATCAGATCAGACATATTCAAAGTGCCTGAGTCAACTTGATATATTACATAATACAAAAATGCAGCTATGAAAAGATACTTTTCTTTATTTTACTATCATTAAAATGCCTTACTACTGTCATATTTCATGTCACAGTCACCTAGATAGGTCAAACTTCATAAAATCAAACTTGAGATTTCATAAAAGCATGCTAATGCTATGGAGGATAGACTTGTGATCAAGAAGAGTATCAATTTGCAAAGACAATATCAGGTTAATCCCTATTTGTAGCTAATCATAATGAAACATAACTCACAAATATAGGCATGACATTAATTTGTCAATATTCTTGGTACATAGGCCATTAATGATTGAGAGTGGTATACATAATGAATAGCGACATATTGGTGTAATCAAGATATACATTAAATGTCCAGGGATCAAATGATAAAATCAGATAATCAACTAAAGGAGACAAATACATGTATGATCAGGTGATTGCATATTACTGTATGAGATAAGAGCATGTGCCAACCAAGTCCCATGTACAAGACAAGGAGTATACATGCTACAGGAGCGGTCAAATGTAGAGGAAGGGATGCATGTATCATTTTCATCTCATATGATAATGTGCCATGAATAGTTGACAAGAATATTTGACAGAGTGTATGTTATAGAAGATAAAAATGTCAAAGTTAAAGGTGAGATAAGAGTTACAGAAGGTATATGCATCATCTGACTATGACAGTCATAAAGAAATGAAGGATAATACATCAAAATCATGACAGGATAACTTCATAAAGAGCTACAGTAAGTAATGTTCGGGACATACAGGAATATGTATGGCTATGATAGAGAAAGCATTTTGATGCTTCAAATGTAATACCCATCTGCATATAATAAAAATCCTTGTCTCATATACAGAAACCCATCTTTTTGTTTCATTTTTATGTCTACAGAAGTGGTGGAGCATAGCCGTGAAGGAAATAAACATTTTATGCCAGAAAAATGGAACCCTCATTTAAAAATTTGAAACCCTCATTTCATTTTTACATACAATGGAGAGAAGAGTTATAGAGACAATGTAATACCATAGCCATGACAAGGAGGTGGTTCTATATATACAAAATTAGATACCAATCTCAAATTTTCAAACCCTTATTTCATTTTTGTCTTCTAGTAAATGAACACTACAGAAAGCAGAGTGAAGCATGGCTACAGCCAAGGGAGTTCTTTATGCACAAAATCATTAAACCCTTGTAATTTTTATCTGCAGTCAAAGAGTATACAGGAAAGATAGAACCAAGAGACTCACCTTTAGTATTTGCAGAGGGAGAAGAAGCATGGCCGTGGCCTCATTATGAGGGTTTCTCAAATTTTTGTTATAGTTGCAAGAGAAGACACATACAGATCAAAGAAAAGATGTCAAAGGTTGCACAAGAAGAAAGAAGTCATCATGGCTGCAGCCATTAAAAGAAGTAATAGCTACAAGAAGAAGTAAAATGCCAATCAAAATCTTGCACATCATACTCACCGTGTTCCAAGCTTTCTTTTTACACAGAAGGGTCAAAGTTTCAACCATAGAAGCCCAAGAAAATGAAGGATATATGCCATAGAAGCTTCAAACCCTAGTCAGCCATGGTGAAGTTGCAGAGCGAACAAGATAGAATGCAAAATGAAAATGAGATAACTTTTAGGTTTTTCTCACTGCTTTTGTTCGATGATCTTCCTTTCATTTTTTTTTATTTTGACTTAACAAAATACAAAATCATTACCTTATCCAAAGATAAACCATGGTCAAGACTTGAAAATTGAAGATACCTAGTGATGATTACTTGATAGGGGCCAACAACACCGACAACACATATTACAATTTGATTATTTGCTAAAGTCAATGGTCAATATCATAAGGAGGTAAGGCTTATGCCTTAGGTTTTTTTCAAATAAGCTTTATTTCCTTGTGGTCGACTATGGTATGGTCGAGATTGCCTCTTGTAAAACTCATGCACAGAAAAGTGCATTGTTTGCAATGTGAATGAAGATAAAGATGAGGTGGTAGGATATTACCACATGGGCAATGCTTGTATAAGGATAAGAACTATGGAGATTAAGCCCTAAGGCTTTTATTTATTTTTGCAAAATATATAGTGATATTTTCATCATTTTTATGATTTTTTATAGAAAATTCAATTGTAATGCATTGTAAAATATTTGGTGAAATTATGAGTCTAATACTATTTATTTTTTGCAAAAATCAAATCAAATAGGGATTTAGATTAAAACTGCAAATGCATTGTAAAGTTAGTTTTAAAGAAATCAATTATAAATTGCTTTTAAAACTTAACTATTTTTAGTCTGTTCATAGGCTAATAAAACAAATTAGATATTTCTTTCGATTTGTTTTATTTAAAGGCATATAGGATAAAATTTGAAGATTTCATGTGTAGAAGAAAGCAACTTTGTGGAGGGGACACATCAGAGGATCCTTTGGCATCATGATTTAGTAGTTTGAACTCTTTTTGAGATATTTTATTTGTGCTTTTTCGAGTAGCTCAAAAATGGACTTGGAGTCAATTTTTAGGAGATTTATTCCAACTTTCAAGGGGAGATCTTTCATAGCATATATCTCAAATATCCCTTTCTTTTCAACAGTTCCAGTTTTCATTTTCCAGTTAGAGTTTTAGAGATCAGAGTGCAGAGATACCAGTCTTCCTCACACTAGGGTTGTGCTCATTTTTCATTGTACTTTTTATTCCTTTAGTTATTGAGTAGTAACTTTCCTTCACATTTTGTCAAATTATTTGCAAGTTAATCTGATGTTGCATTTTGATGAATGTCTTCCTTTGCTTTGTCTTAGCTTGTGATATTTTGTAAAGTTCTTGTTTAATTTAGGTTGCATGTTGTGTCTACCAGACCTTCATGTGAAAAATTTATGAGTTAACTGATCTGAGTGTTGCGAGGGTCAGAGTTCAATAATCTATTTGTGAGTAAGAACTATTAGGTGATTCAATCTTTAAGATTAAATTAGAACCTATTTATTTCAGCATATCCTTCTATCCCTTTTCTCTGCAAGTCATTAGATTAGGAAATCATAAGGAGAACTAGCTTTTGAATTAGGTCTGGACAACTGAGAGGGGGGGTGAATCAGTTGTCACACATTTACAATTTTTTCTTCATTTAATTTGTCTTTATAACTTGTGATCAAATTAATGAAATAAACATTTCAGCATCACATAAGTAGAAACATAAATAACACATTTGACACCAAGATTTTTGATGTGGAAACCCAGTTAAGGGAAAAACCACGGTGGGGGTTAACCCACAAGAATTAATACCCTATTAAAAATATTTTACAAATGAGAATGCACATGCATTCGAGCTCACTGCCCAGAGCTCACTGCTCAAAAGGAGGCTCACTGCCTAGAGAAATATTACAATAGAATAATAGAGATCTGAACTGATTAAAAGCATCTACTTATGCAAGAAGTTCAGTTCTAGTTAAGTACAAAAACTGATCTCACACATTTCATCTTTTCTCTTCTCTTATTACTGTTATGCCTTCATTCGCACTTTAGATTTCTGCTCTTCTCACATATGCCTTGTTCACACACACTTACACACACTAAATCATCCACTTCCATAGGCTATATATGTCTGCAACATGATCTCCAATCATTCTATCAGTCAGCTTCATCAACACTTAGAACTTTTATGAAGCTCTGCTCTATTGGCCAACTCTATACAAAACTTAAGGTGAGGACCAAAACTTGCCCTTGGAAATCATTACTCATGTCAACCACAATCACTGATCACCATCATTTGTCCAACAAGCAACTTTTATACATATGGAATCAAGATCTTCTGTAGGGTCTGCCTGTTCTTCTTCTGTCTACTCTGTCATATTGGAACCCGGTACTCAGATGCTAATATCTTTTGAATCCTTCATCACCAGAGGACAAAGCTTTGTATTTAGAGTGTCTTTGCAATTCTATCAACTACCTTAGGTCAGCAGAAAACCATGACTTTCCACCAGAGAGATCCAGATCAAGATACTAGATTCTTTTACTGCTCTATTCTTTACTTCCTGGACTTAGACAAATTCTGATTTTGACTTCCAGAATGAACAACTTGTGTTATGCAGATGTTTGGGATGATCTTAGTTGTCATCAATGACAACACTTATCAAGTAAAGTAGTGTCTCTTTCTAACAATCTCCCCCTTTGGCATTGATGGCAACACTTAGTGAAAAATGACTAAGTGTCATAGTGCAACTCCCCCTATGTCTGTTCACCCGTGCCCTTCACTTATTCTAGTTCTCCCCCTCAGCTGAATTTCTCACTTTTCACTGCCCTTCACTCCCCCTTTGACATCAATGGAAAAGGGTGGGGTCCGCAACTCAAAATTCTTCAAAAATACTATTAAAATTGCCGCATGTGTATAATTAATCAACAAGCTCTATTTACATAAACTTTAGAATATCTGCAAAATAGTTTTTATCTGCACAAATTAGGAGGCCCAAGTACTCTTCATTCCATAAAAAATTGAGATGTGCCCATTCAACAAAAATGAATATGCTTCTGCCTTTGATAGATCTGATGGATCATTGGTCTAGGCTGCAGTCTGAGCTTCAAATATGACATTATACATTGTCTCTAATTTAGGTGCAATCAATCCTCAAAGTTCACATATCCTCTTCATAGTATTGTTTTTCTCTTTCACAAACCCCTTTATTTCATCTGTCAAGCTAATAACTTGACATTCCTGGCTTATAGGAGAGGCAGTTAGAGGATCAAATTTTTGAGAAAGAACTAATATTTTATGTTCTTGTTCCTTTATCTTCTTCTCAATATTCTTATTGACCTTGGACCATGCTAAGAAAAACTTATATATATCTCCTCCATCACTTAGAGCATTCTGAATGCTCTTTATGCTGACATCAAGTATTCTTCTATCATTTCTTATCAAGTTCTTTATTTCACCAAATTTCTTATCCAAAAATTATTTTTGAACCTTTTCTTCCACAGACTTCTCAAGAGACTCAAAATGAGTATTTACAGAACTTACAAGATTTTTCAGATGATCAAAAGGGGAATCAGATGGATTCTTCTGGTAGGTAGGCATTAACTTTTCCAGAATCTCGGATGCAAGCCCTAGTAGCTCATTGTCCTACATGTGGAACTTTAACATCTTTTCTCTAGCCTTTACTTGGGTGTAAGATGCTATTTTCATTAGTTGAATTGGAGAGAGAGCATCTGGATTGGCTAGGCCTTGGAGTAGTTCAGGTTCATCAAGTTCAATCACTTCTTTTCCAAGAAGACCTTTTACTACATCTGCAGTGTCTCTTGCAGCCATTTGAGAATCAACCTTTTGATCTCATGATTTCTCAGTCTCTGCTTTAGGTGCTTCAACGTTTGCACCATCTTCTTCTATTTTATCTTTCTTTTCTCTTTCTTCCTCTAACTCTACTTTATCCTTTTTTGTGTTCTCTATAGAGGAACTTTTTCTTGTTTAATCATCACTTGCTATCTGATCAGGAGAGCTCTATAAAATAGTAATATTATCCTCTTTCCCTGATGTATCAAATGGATTGAGAGTATCTTCTACATCAATTACTTTATCCAACATTTCTGTATCCTCCCAATTCGCTTGCTCTTCTTCTGAAACTAAAGCTTCACCCAACTCAGATTGTTGCTCAATAATATTCTCTTCAAGTCACCATCTGGAACTTCTTTTGTGACTGTGGGAAGATTGTGCTTTCTCAAGGATTTCAAAAGAATCTCTTGAGTTTCTTCAACTATTTCACTTGTTTCTCCAAGCATGAGTTTGTTCATTCTCCTCTTGCTTCTAAAGTCATCTTTGACTTCCTTGAATATCATATCTATTTGATCAAGAGAAATTTGAGGACACAAATTTATTAGCTCATGGTTTCTAATTTCCACATCCTTGTACTTGGCATTTTCTTTTCTCAACTCCAAGATATTTGCCAAACTTTGTGGTAGCTCAGAAGTTATCTCAATTAGTGCCTTGTTGTAGATGTTGAGATATCTGATCGTTGCTTCCTCCAACACCTTTTTATCCATGTCATTATACTCATCATAAAATTCAATCATTGGTTTTAGATTACCATCCACAGTGACTAATATTATCACATCTTCTAGGGAGAGTGTGGGCTTCTTAACATATTCTTCATACTCTTCTATCTTTTACTTTTTGCTAGTCCTTCTTCTTCCGTAGGACTTTTCTTTAGTTAACTTTGTAACTTTTGTTCCAGTGACCTTTAGTTCCTTGACTTCAATGTCAGAGTCTGTATCTACTTCTTCTTCCCTTATGCTTTCATAGGTCTAGGATGCTTTTGCTTTCTTCCTTTCCTCCCATTTTCTAGATGATTTTGCTTTCAATTTTGTAGTTTTCAAAGGAGCAGAGGCAGTAGCAGAACTTCTAGTAGCTCTTGAAGTGGAAAGGAATTCCACCAGATCACCTATTTGTTTCTTGTCTTGTTTATCTTTCTCATCCTTCTCTGTTCTTTCTCTAAATTTCTTCACTACTTCCTTAGTTAGGCCTAGATATTCAGCTACCTACTCAACTTCTTTTCTTACTCTCTTGTTGGTTTCAAGTTCTCTGAGCTCAGTATGTAGCTTTAAACTTAGCTCCTCATAAGTTCCAAATCTTTCAACTATTGTGTCTTTGGGATTGCTTAGTAGATGTTAAGCCTACATATCCAAGATCCTTTCATCTACTTCAAACCCCATGGGCATGATCCAAATAGTTCTGGGTTCCACTGCTTCCATTTAAAAGCATTGTTGTATTTGTCAACAATTAAATTAGGGATTCTTTCCCTTGAGTGCATCATACTCTAAAAATTATTGAAGTAACCCCATATCGAAGTTTTTTGAACATTGAAAACACCAATGTTGCGAAGATGATTTCTTATTTGAATGGCAACTGGCTCATCCTTAGTCCAGTGCACACCTTTTACCCCAGGTACCTCATTCATAAAGTAAAAGAATAGACATAGAATCAGTGTACCATACTTGTAAGTGTTCTTCTTATCCTTTTTGATCTTGTTTAAATTCTCAATTAGTTGATTCTATAGTAGTTTACACAAGTCATAATCAACATTTTCTTTTAGCATCTTGTATGCAGCATATATGGTTGTTCCAGAAACATAATTTTCTCTGCTTGAGTGGTAAATCTTGTACCCAATCACCATGGAGGCAAATTTAACATCAGGTTCAATAATGCCATTAATGGTCATTGCCCTTCTATCAAACTTAGCACTGGTAGCATCAATCACTGTCTGATTTTTCACGGCTTTCAACATGCGCAATCCTCCAGTTGAGTTTAAACCAGTTACATTTCTGATAGCATCTTTGGTAATCTTGAATGGTTTTAATAGCCAAATGAATTCATCATGCATCCGACTTAAGACGTATTGGACCATTCATCCTCATCAAATGTTGGAAACTCCATAATCTGAAGGAAGTGTTTGTCCTGTAGAGCCTTATACTCAGGTTTGAGTTCGTCATTTTCATCCTTGAGTTGTTTCTCAAAAAAGTCTACATACCTTGAATCTCCAAACTCATCTATATTTGGATGAATATAAACCCTAATGTCTTCTACATGTAGCACACTATACGGGACACTTGAAAAAGCACCTAATGGGTCAACTTCAATTGATTTGTGAGAATGCTTCTTGAATTTGGGTTGAGGCCTTTCAGTAATGTCAACAACATGAGGAGTAGCCATCTCAACAAATTTTAGGTTCAAAGTTTTACAGAGAGGTACCTTTTTCTTTTGCAGTGTTAGGGTTGATCAATTTACCGGTTGAATTCACTTTTTGTCTCAATCTCTGGAATTGCAATTCAAATGCTCTTCTTCTTGTTTTCTTCAAATGCAAGGGGATTCAAATGATTGACCAAGTGACCTTTTATCTTTTGCAAAACCTAATTTAGCATTGCAATAAATGTGATGCCCTAATTATATCCGGTTACATTATTTTTGACTATTCTTCATGAATCACTCTGCAAGATTTCACATCAACATCTATTCATCCAGAAATTCTTCCAAAGATCTTGGACAAATTCATAATGTTCTCTTTTATTGTGCCAGACTCAGTCACCTGCTTACTGACTGCGGGAATTTGATGTTCTATATAGCTCCCCCTAAGTCAGAGTTTCTAACTTAATTCCCAGAGGAATTATCAACACTGGATTCTGGTGCGGACCAATCGCTATTGTTTATTGTATCTTTCTTTATGCATGTCTTGTTCATTTCACTCTGTATCTCATTTGCATCTATTTTTCTTTTGTCTCTATTGTGTTTCTACTCACCCGGTTTACTATTTACCAGACCTCTTCTTCCATTGTTCCTATTTCTATAGAATCTTACAATATGACCAGATTTATTGTAGTTAAAGCACACTTGATTTCTTCTTGATCTGCACTGATTAGCCATGTGTCCAAATCCATTGCAAGAAAAGCATTAGCCATGGAAAGAATTGCCATTTGAGTTATTCATTGTCATACTTCTACATTCATTGGATTTGTGACCATACCTCTTACATTTGAAACATTGTCTGGAGAAGGATGGACCATTTTGATTTGCTCTGCTTCTGTACTGAATAGCTCTATGACAAAATTTGTTGCAATTGGAGCAATTTACATTAAATGATGGATATGTTTGAGCATTAGGTTGTCTTACCAGAGGTTTTTTAGTTATGTTCCTCCTATTCCTTTGTCCAGATCTGGAGCTCTCACCTTCCTCATATTTAAGATTATGCTTGTCATTATCCTTTTTATGTTCTTCAATTAGTGCTTCGAGTTTAGCTGAGTTTATTTTGAACTTCTCCTTATACTCATTTGCAATTTCTAGGTCATGTCTGAGAGTGATAATCTGTCCCTCAAGTTCTCTTTGATTGTTTCTACTTTCTTGTAGATTAGATTCTAGGAGACCAGCTATTCCATCCAATCTGCAACATTCTTCAGTTCTTTCTTTCAGATTTTGCTTCATCTCTTCTTTAGTTTTCTTCCTATCTTCAATTTTCTTGGTTAGTCTCATCACTCGGGTTTCCATTTCATGTTTTAGAACAACAACTTCTTTAGCTAACTTTTCACAATCTTTTGTCTTTTCTTTCAGGGCCTTGTCTTCTAGTTGAAGAGGTTGCTCCTTTCCTTTTGCATTAGATTTACTCAATTTTTCTTTTAAGATCTCAATGAAGTCTTCATCCTTTTTAAAATTTTCATGTAGTTCTTGGACTTCTGCCTTGGACTGCTGAAGATCATCTAGGGCGAGATTAAGTTGTCCTTGAAGATTAAATTCATCCATTTTACTGCCTTCCTAGATCTTTCTTAAGTTGTTAAACTTTTCCAAAGGAACCTTGCTCTGATACCAATTGTTGAATTAGGTCCGGACAACTGAGAGGGGGGGTGAATCAGTTGTCACACATTTACAAGTTTTTCTTCCTTTAATTTGCCTTTATAACTTGTGATCAAATTAATGAAATAAACACTTCAACATCACATAAGAAGAAACATAAATAACACATTTGACACCAAGAATTTTGACGTGGAAACCCAGTTAAGGGAAAAACTATGGTGGGGGTTAACTCATAAGAATTAATACCCTGTTAAAAGTATTTTACAAATGAGAATGCACATGCATTCAGGCTCACTACCCAGAGATCACTGCTTAAAAGGAGGCTCACTGCCTAGAGAAATATTACAATAGAATAACAAAGATCTAAACTGATTAAAAGCATCTACTTATGTAAGAAGTTCAATTCTGGTTATGTACCAAAACTGATCTTACACATTTCATCTTTGCTCTGCTCTTCTTATTGTTCTACCTTCATTCACACTTTAATTTTTTGCTCTTCTCACATACACCTTGTTCGTACACACTTACACACACTAAATAATCCACTTCCATCTACTATATATATCTACAACATGATCTCCAATCATTCTATCAATCGGCTTCATCAACACTTGGAACTTTTATGAAGCTCTACTCTGTCGGCCAGATCTATGTAAAACTTAAGCTGCGGACCAAAACTTGCCTTTAGGAACCATAACTCATGTCGGCCACAATCACTGATCACCATCATTTGTCCAACAAGCAACTTTTATACATATGGAATCAAGATCTTCTATAGGGTCTGCCTATTCTTCTTTTGTCTACTCTGTCATACTGGAACCCGGTACTCATATACTAATATCTTTTGAATCCTTCATCACTAGAGGACAAAACTCTAGATTTAGAGTGTCTTTGCAATTCTGTCAACTACCTTAGGTCTGCAGCAAACCATGCCTTTCCACCGGAGTGATCCAGATCAAGATACTGGACTCTGTTACTACTCTGTTCTTTACTGCCCAGACTTAGACAAATTCTAATTCTGACTTCTGGTATGAACAACTTGTGTTATGCGGATGTTTGGGATGATCTTAGTTGCCATCAATGACAACACTTATCAATTAAAGCAGTGTCTCTTGCCAACACTAGCTCACTCTAAAGATTCATTCTCATTATAGGAAACCCACATCCTGAGAGTGTTCCATGTTTCAATAGGTAGCTAAGTTCTGTGAGCTTAGCATGTTGCATACTTGATTGACAATAGTTTTTGGCACATTCGATGGGACTCTAAAAGTATTTTCAGAGAAGTTTTTCAATCTTCAAGTTGTTGTTCTGGTATACGCAGTAGTGTTCCAGCCTTCGGAGTTTTCTTACAAGTATACCTGGTGACTCTGAGTTCAAATCTACTAGTTTCGGTACAATCAATTGCTAGTATGCTATAAAAATCACCTTTCATTCTATCTTCTAGCTTGCATATGAGTAGAAATGTCAGATTTTCATAGGCAGTATGAATATCCACCGCCATACTATGAAAATGTTGTGCATAGGGCTCCTTATCAGCCATATCAGACCAATCAAGATGTTGTTTCCAATTCCATGGCCCTACAAAGCCAACATGCACAGTATAATTGCCACCCACCCACCCCTGCACAACTTCCTTACCAACCATACACAAGTGGCCATGATATTGGTTTTAGTCCAAACAAGGTGCTTACCAAATGCCCATTCCTGCCTAATCTTCTAGTTAGCCTTCGTACACGATGAAAGACATTCTGTCAAGTTTTAATAAGCAAATGGAAGAACTTGAGAGGGAACAAGAGTATAAATAGCACCAAGAGGAACTGGCTTACCAAGCCTATCTATATGAGCAAGAGTTGGAGGCACAAAGAGCACAGTATGAGTAGGAGATTGCAAGGATTAAGGGTTATCAGTACTAGCAAGAACAGGGTTTTCAAGAAAGGTAGTATGAAGAGTTTGATTTGCAACAACAGGCATTAGACCACCAAGTTTATCTTCAACAGCCAGAGCAGCAACCCTATGAGACCTTTGTCTCTAATCAGGAGTGGGAGACACAAAAAAGATAGTTTGAAGAGAATCTTGAGAGGTAGGTTACTGCATAAACAAAGATTTTTCTTGCTCGAGCCCAAGCAACTTTTGCTGTTCCAGAACAACCTATTCATGAAGAGGAACACAAGTATAAATTTCTATGTTTCTGACAAGATAAGCCTCTTAATGCCCCTAAGGTTGAAATCCCAAGTTTTATGCAAAATAAAGTCCTTGATCCCTCAAGCCAGCCTCTTAGGCTTGAAATCCATAGTTTCAGAAACCCTCACCCCTTGCAAGTTGAGGAAAATAACCAGGTTCAACCTAGTACAGTTGCAGGTCAGCTACTTGAGCAACATTCTTTCCTGCAAGAGATCCAAGAAGATCCCCAAGTTTCCCAACTAGACAAATCTGATTGTCCTATCACTCTTCATCTTTGTAAGGATGGCCCTATTGTCTTCCAAAATGACTCATCCACTATGACAGAAGCTAGGAAGGTCAATTTACTGCATATAGCTATGGAGCACTATCAGTTAGAGTAGAAAAAGATTGAACAAGAGGAGACTCCTTTCGATGAATCTGTTAATGTTTGCACCGAAGAGCTTCCTTGTGTTATAGAAGATGTTAAGATTTTTTCAGAAAATCAATCGGTGCAAGAGGCTGATTCACATGAAAAGATTGTTGTTGTTTGTGTAGAGCAAGTTGATGCATGAAAGCAGGATGCAGAAATTGGAGGGTGAATGTCTTAAATTGCAGAAACCAAATGCCCAAATTTCATCACAGAAAACTCTGCATAAGGAAGAGGAGTTAGTTTCTTTGTTCATTTAGTTACCTGGTGTTGTAAAACCAGAAGAGAAATACATGCTTATATCAGAGACAACAATTTTAGAGTAGCGAGAGAGTCCTCAGCATTTCGAGGAGTTAATGAACAAAGATCATCAACATGATAATAGAATCTGAGACAAAGAGGAGGGAAATAAAGAAGAACCTGTGTTGGATCACAATAAGCTTAGTGAAAGTTGTCATGAGCTTGCAGCTAACTTGTTTGATGAGCTTCCTTAGTTTATGCATGAAAGTGGGAGTGGCATGGCTATACCAAGTTCTGATCACCATGGTAATGGGGACTGCTCAAACAATGAGGTGTGGATCCAAGGATAGACTTGTGAAAATAGTCCTGATTTAGATGATCAAGAGCTTGAAGATGATCTGTTTCAAGCAGAAATTGAACTTTTCTACTCACATTTGCATGATGTGATAGCATTGATTGAGGATGGTTATCTTCAATAGCTTAGCAAGGAGGTGGAAGAGACTATAGAGAAGCCTAACTTGCAGCAGAATCTAGATTGGTCAGAAGAGAGACTACCTTTCTATGGTGCAGAGGGCTTTGAAGATAAGGTATAGAATGATGATATGCAAATTGATAAAGAGGTTAGTTCACTACTTGAATTCTTGCCTTCATTTATCGAAGAGACTTTTGTCCCGGTATGTATCCCCTTAGGTCATAGTGAGTATTTTGAACCTAGTATAACTCTTGCTAAGGATCTTCCAAGTTTTGATGGTTTTGATGAGCTATTATCTACTTTGACTGAGGAGAGTAATCCATTGATTGAGGAGGAAGAAGCAATAAGGAAGATTATCATGCAAGGTCTAGATAATGCTCTTGTTTTTAGTCCAAAGCCTTCTAGATGATGTCCTATTAGGTACCTGGCTGGGTTGGCAGCCAACAAATAAGAACAGCCTCTTAGTGATATTGATCTAGATCGTCAAGTAGGGAGGTACCTAGGTGAACACTATTAGTTTATATTTTCATTTGATCAGTTTACTAAATGAGTTAGATGGGTGAGTAATTGCATGATCTTGATTAGAGAGGTGTTGCAACAATTTGCTGGCTATTTGTTTTTATTCCACCTCTTTTGGACAACTCACAAGTTTAGGGAGTATTGCAGATTGCAAAGGAAGGGCAGTTATTTTTTGGAACTAATGAATGGTTTTGTTTGATTAGCCACTCTGGCTAGTTAGAGTAGGTTAGAGTAGTGTTGTCGTTAATAAGTGCTCATGCACATTTGTTTTCAACATTTTTAGTTTTCGCCATTAGGGCCTGTTAGATTGCTTTCAATTTAGTTTGTTTTTAGTTTTCTGTTGCTGTTTAAACTGTTGGAGAGATCAATTCTAGTGATTTCTGAGTTTGAGAAGGATAGAGTATGACTCAATGCCCAATGGATGTTTAAGGCAACTGATCCAATGCTTAGTAAGCAAGCATATAGCAGAAGTCACCAAAAATGTTACCATTTTTTACCAGAACTCAAAATTGGCTAAACAGATGTGATATTATCATTTTTTTTTGGAGTGAGGTTTGATATTCTTCTATTATGAATTAGTTGACAAATTATTATGCTTTAGTGTTAAATGTAGTTCAGTTGTTCAAGAAAGGAGGAAAGATTTCATATCATTCATTACATTGCAGGACAGTCAAGAAAGATAAGTATTTCATTCATCACAATGATTATTCATTTACAAGTTGAAATGCATAAAGGAATAAGCATTGCATTGAAAGAAATGATGACATATCAGATGTCCCACACAAGCCGTGGGTTATAGCTGAACATATGCAGATATAAAGAAAATACAATGCATCTAATGAATAGAAAAGCAAAAACATAGCCATGATTCCCTTGGGGTTGTTGAACTTCAAAGTTGCCTCTTGTCCTGCTCATGATCTTGACATATACCTACAGAAATGTGGGAAGGGTCTCATTAGAAGCTACAGTTATGAAAATCCTACATCCTATCAGAAGAGGCATAATACTTTGATTATAGTGCATTGATCAAATGAGCATCATCCATATGCGGAAGGAACTGAGAAGGAAACAATCATGGGACTTCATTATTTTATCTAATCTATTAGTTTCATGTGCAGGTATAGGAAAAGTAATGTTGTTGTTTCAGACATTAAAACATGTGGAGAAAATGTGGCTCCAACAATGGTTGAGCCCAGCATGTTTTTCCTTTTTCTATTCATTTGAAAATGATATTAGAATAAAAGATAGGATGCATCATTCAAAGATATATCATGCATCATAAGATCAACTTGTAGAAAAGTGTGTCATCATGATCAAGGAAAGGAGTAGTTGCTCCTATAAACTGTGTTCACTTTGATAATAGTTGATTAAATCAGATCAGACATATTGAAAGTGCTTGAGTCAAATTGATAGATTGCAGAATACAGAAATGTAGCTATGAAAAGGTACTTGTCTTTATTTTTACTATCATTGAAATGCCTTACTGCTGTCATATTTCATGCCATAGTCATCTAGATAGGTCAAACTTCATAAAATCAGACTTGAGATATCATAAAAGCATGCATGGATCTATTGGTTTTTTCCCAGACTGGATGCTTATTCCCAGATTTCCCTACAAGGTAGCCATCAATGATCAACAGGATCTCTGGGCCAGGGGCCAACAGTGTAGGAGATAGACTCTATATTTTATCTCCTCTTCTTCTTTAGGCTCTGCAAAACCTAGGGGGTATTCCCTACTCAACATCCATGAGGATATACATACAAGGCTGGGATGCTGACAGAAAGCAGATAAGTCCTCCTGTAAGTAGACCAAAACTGTAAGATAAGAGCAAACGGGCTAGCTTTGGGCCTATTTGCAGCTGTAGACAGAGGACTAAGGATCCTAAAACTAATTATAATGTCCTAATGGTTGTTTTAGAGTTTGGTTTTGATTTTAAGTTTGGATGCAAAGCTGGACATGGTTGTAACACAAACACAAAGCGAGATTCGTGCCTATCCAGGGCCTGGAGTCAGTAGACATACACCTGTGAATGATATGCATGAACAACTAAAATTGGATTTCAAGGGGATACATATGATACCTACCTTACAAATATCTCCCATTACAGAGTGTTAAGCTATCTATACTTATGGCATCCCTACTGCAGTATACCCTTCCCAATGTTCAATCTGAGAACAATTTAAGCTACCCCTTGAGCAGAAGTTAAGAGATCAGACATTCAACACAGGAATTCTATGTTTTAGAGTCTTAAACATTTCTTAAATATCCAGACTCAAAAGAAAGATACATGGAATACTGGAGACAGAATTAACAAAACACATGCTAACATAGCATTTCTCATACAAATTAACCATGAAATCAGTGGATTCATGCAAAAACATACAACAAGAGATACATAAACGCACAGGTTATGCTGTACAGAGCAACCAAATCAGCTGTATTGTATTACAAAGCCAAATGTTCAACTTTCAACAACCTAAAATGAGTAACACTTCCTGCTTATAACAGCCAAAGAAGCGTACTCAGCATTAAATACATGGCTTTGAAAAAAATTTGCCAGATATAGATCCTTCAAAGGAATGGCACTCAAAATTTATTGCTGTAGAGACAGAAAGTAGACAATGGTGGCCTTGAGCCCTGTGCCACCATCTGGAAGTCCTCATGCCAAAAATTAGGTACATGACTATTCAACAACTCGCCCATGCCCCTGCTACAGTCGCCATTGATGGCTCAACCACCCGCGGCCGCTTGAAAACCGTCGCAGCACTTCAAAAAAGAAATTCCCGCCAAAACGTGTTTACCATAGGTTCAAAAAATGTAGGGAGATTAATCCCACATTGGTGCTGCGGAGACAACTTTATCATTTTAAAAACACGGCCGCATGTATAACAAATGTCGAGCGCTTTTGCCGCGCCCGACGCATAAGCCTTTGTCCAAAGCCTATCGCCAAGACCCGAGCCATCGGCACACTCCCAAATCCTCCTGCCGACATCAATAGTCTCTCCGATGCCTATCACAATTCCCTGTCGGCCAGACTACTACCATCAGACTAGCCAAAAGCTTCCCTGGCCGATAGACCAACTCTCCCTGATGACCAAGCAAAACACACTGGTCGCCAAGATATAGACCATCAGCCAAGCATTCCACAGCTCACCCGATCTACCAAGTCTCTCCGATGGCCATCAAAACACACCCTCATCGGCTAGAGACAGACCATCGGCACAACAAAAATCACGCTTGCTGACAACACAACTCACGCCGATAGTCACCTTCAAAACCTTCGTCGATGAGAATACCTCCGTCAGGCTGACCAAAACTTCCTTCACCGATCGTACACGTTACACCAATGAACACAACGCCCAAAACCTCATCGGCCAGAGAAACGATATTGGCAGAGGTCAAAACCCCTCTGTCAATAGCAATAGTCTCGCCGACGGTCCACTCCATATTCCCCTATCGGTGTGACCCGCACTGATGACTCCTCATTGGCCCAACACTCTCCATCGGCGGATACTCCAACTACTAGCCCGATAGCCCATGTCACACCGAAAACACTCCCTTTGGCCAGACCATCGGGGTGACCTCCCTCTATCGGCGAACCACAAAATACACTAGCCAATAATACAAGTCTTGGCGATGAACACACAAATTATCCTCGTCGACGAGACCCACGCCGATGACTTCGCATCAGCCAAACATCCACTGTCGGCTGAATAAGAAACTGCTTCACTGATAGCATAAAACACACCGATGGCACCATCAGTAAGAACAAACCCATCGGGGAACCAGAAAAAACCCTCGCCGATGACAATCATTACGCCGATAGACCTTGGCCTCTCCCTTCTGTTGGTAGGAGTAACTCCGTCGGGCTAGCCAAAAACTCTTCGGCCGATAACACCACTCATGCCGACGGACACCTGAGATACCCTCATCGGCATGACCACTACCATCGGTGGAACCACAATCTCCCACACTGATAGTACAAAGTCACAACGATGAACAAAAAGCTTCACTCTGCCCCCTTGTCGGCTAAACACATGCCCATCGGGAAACCAGAAAGAAGATACGCCGATGACAGAAGTCATCCCGATGGCACATCACCACCACATCGGTGGAACTGAAAATACTCCAGCCGATAGGCCAAACTCTTGCTGATGGACAAGAAGACCTAGGGTTTAAATGAAGAAAACCTCCAACATGCAGAAACAACCTCCAGGTCAAAAATAAGTACCAACATTAGCTCTGAATGGGGATGTGCAGGTGAAAAACCTGCAGTGAGAACCAGATCTCTGGGCAGACCAGGCAAAAAAGCCAAAAAAAGCACGAACTGTATAGAACATTTACACTATATACATATTTTTACAAATGTGCACAGCGACAAGTCATCTATGCAAAATAGAACTTAAGGAATTGGCCATGCACAGGATATTCCAAAAATTCACCATCTAGGGCCAAGAGGAAATAAGAATCCTCCCCATGAATACTGCAAATCTGATATGGGCCCATCCATAAGGGTTCAAACTTACCATGTTTACCCTTGTCCTGATTTTTTGCATTCCAGATGAGCACCAGATCATTGACTTGAAACTTCCTTTTTGTAGCTCTCCTATCAAACTGATATTTCATATCTTGTTATCTCTTGAGGTTAATCTGGTGTGCTTTCCTTCTATTCTCATCCAATTCAACTAGCTGATTCACTCTTTCTGTCATGGAGTCTTCAATCTCCTCATCATTTTCCTGGATGAATCTATAAACTGGTAGGAGATTGTTTATGGGCAACCTGGCTGATGCACCATATACTAGCTCAAAGGGTGACATTCCAATAGCCTTTTTTACTGTCACTCTGTCAGCCCATATTGCTAACTTTAATTTTGAGTCCCAAGCTCTCTTGTTCTTGTCCAGTATCCTCTTGATAATTTTCATGATGCTTTTATTGCTTGATTCTGCTTGACCATTTCCTTGTGGGTGGTATGGTGATGCATATGATAGATTGATCCCATATTTGTTACAAAAATAACAAATTCACCTGATCTGAAACACATAGCATTATCAGTGACTATCTTGAATGGTACTCCAAACCTAATGATAACACTTTCCAGTATGAAATCCATTACCACCTTACTTGTAGCTTTCTTAGTTGGAATGGCCTCAATCCATTTGGTAAAGTAGTCAGTTGCCACCAAAATCCAATTGTGTCCCCCACTTGACTTGTCTGCAATTTCACCTATGAAGTCAATTCCCCATTGCTGAAATGGAGCATCCACAGTTACAGTTCTGAGGGGTAAAGCACCATCATATCTCAATTTTCCTGAGAATCTTTGGCAAGGGTCACACTTCCTTACTAACCTTTGTGCATCTGAAAAGAGAGTGGGCCACCAATATCCTACTCTGAGAGTCTTATGAGCTGTTGTTTGGGTAGTATAATGTCCACCACACAATCCTTTATGCATATCAATCAAAACATTGTTAGCCATATCCTCATCCACACATCTTAACAGCACACCATCAGGGTTTTTCCAGTATAGCTCACCTTGAACAATAACATACCTGATTGCATGTAACTTTAAAGTCCTCTTTTGGCTGTCACTGAAATGGGAAGGACAATTTAGATTTTGCAAGTAGTATATAATGTCCTTGTACCATTCAGATCTTGATACATTTACACTCTCATTTTGGACTGCATTAACTTGGCATGCTTCCAAGTTTGACTATGCCATCATCTTGGCTAATCCTTGTCCTCTTACCAACTTGGTAATTTGTATGTCTATGTTGAACTCTTGCAATTTGTTTATCCATCTGCACCTTCTTCCGGTCACCTCCTGTTGAGTGAATATGTCTTTGACTGCTGCATGGGGTACATATGCAATTACATGTGATCCTACCAGGTATGGTCTGAAACTTTTGATGGCTCTGACTAGTGCATATGCTTGTTTTTCCATAATATCATACTTCAACTCAGAAGCCTGTAAGGACATACTAAAGAAAGCTATGGGCTGTTCAAAACCATCTTCATTTTTCTGTAGCAAACACGCAGCAACAGTGTGAAAGGAAGCAAATGAAAATACTTGGAATGGACTAGAAAAATCAGGAGATTTAAGAACAGGGGCCATCTTGATTGCCTCTTTGATACTCTGAAATGATTCTATTGCTTCACTTTCCCAGTTGACAGTTGCATCCTTCTTCATCATCTTAGAAATGTTCCTTGTAGTTTCTACAAAGTTGGGAACAAATCTCCTAACAAAATTTATTTGTCCAAAGAAGGACTGAACTCCTTTTACAGTTTTTGGCATTTGAATTCTGTCAATAGCAGCCACTCTCTCTGGATCTATCCTGACTCCATCCTTGGAAACAATGTGCCCTAGGAGTTTTCCTTCAACTAGCCCAAAAGCACACTTCTTTGGATTTAAAGAAATACCATATTCTAGTGCTCTTATGTAAATCTGCTCTAGATGCAAACAATGCTGCTCTTCCTTCTTTGAATATGCAGTCAAGTCATCCTGATATACAGCCAGGATTGAATTAATCAACCCTACAAAAGCAACGTCCATTGCTCTTTGAAATGTAGCACCTGCATTTGTTAATCCGAATGGCATTCTAACATATACATAAGTTCCCCATGGAGTGGTGAAGGCAGTCTTATACTGTTCTGATTCCTTTACCTTCACCTGATTATAACCTAAAAATCCATCCATCATGGATAAGAGTTCACAACCAGTCACTCTCTACAACATAGCTTCCATACTAGGTAGTGGATAGTTATCCTTTAAAGAGGATACATTCAAGTTCCTGAAATCAACACAAAGCCTAATATCACCGTTCTTTTTTCTGACTGGGACAAGGTTAGACACCCAAGTTGAATGTCTGATTGGCACAATTATTCTAGCTTCCCTAAGCCTTTTGAGTTCTTCTTGCATCTTTGGAGCTAAGGTAGGATTAATAGGTCTTTGCCTCTGTCTGAATGGCTTAGCTCCAGGCTTCAATGGGATCTCATGCTGGAATAGATCTTCCCTATAGGCTTTTAGGTCCTCATATGACCAAGCAAAAACATGTTTATACCTTTTTAGAAATGCAATCAACATACTCCTGATGTGTGGTTTGAGCTATTTACCAATGTATACCTTCTTGGGGGCCTGAGATGTCCCCAAATTTATCTCTTCTAAATCTTCCTTATTTATGGGAGATGTCCTTGTGACCAATTGGTCTCTACTATCAAAAGCTCTTTCCAAAGCTACTAACCCTCTAGGGATTTTATTAGTCTTCAATTGAATTATCTCTTTTCCCACAAGAGTTTCTTTTCCATCTATAGTTTGTACAAAAGCTTGGAAATCAATTTCTTGATTCTCATATTCATCTATGCAGTGCAAAAATTTTAACAAATCCCTATCATCATTAAACACTTGCCAACTGCATATATTTTCTGGTACTGTAGGCCTGATTTTAACTTCTACATTTGTAACATCTGACAGAGTGATGCCATCTGGCCTTATTGCAACATTAGCTAAGAAATCAGCCATAACATTCTTTGATCTCTCTACCCAGCCTATTGAAAATGCATCAAATAGTTCAATGGTATCCCAAACAACATGCTTGTATTGTTTCAATCTTTTGTTTTTTAAAGCATACCTATCTCTAATTTGGGATACAATCAGCTCAGAATCCCCAAATACTCTTAGCATTTTGATTCCATGTTTGAGAGCTATATTTAGGCCTAAGATTAAAGCCTCATATTTTGTAATGTTGTTTGTGCAAACAAACCTCAGCAAGAAAGAAAATTTGAGGAGCTCACCAGTTGGAGACAGGAAAACAACTCCAGCTCCAGAGCCTTCTTTTGCACAAGCTCCATCAAAATACATGGTCCACAGACCGTGCTGGTCTAGCTCTACACTGCAGACATTTTTCTCTTTATCTTCTCTATCATCTGAGACAACCTTGAAGTTATCACAGTCAGTGTTTACAAAGCATATCTGTTCCTCTACTTCTTGGTCTTCCACTGTCTCTGATGATCTTTGTTCTCTGATTAGCTTAACATCCCTGCCATTCATTGGAATCATGGCATATGACAGGTCCAGCTGCATACTTCCACCAATTAATGCAGCCCATCTTCTTGACAGCAACATACCATACTGTGGCTTGATGTCAACCACTGTTATATTCATTTTATATCTCTTTTCAGGAAATGTTGCCAGTTTAAAATCTACATCCTTCATGATTCCAATAACTGGTACCTCTCTGGCATCCATAGCGTAACATTTTCCACATGCCTTGTCAATTTTCAATCCAGCTTGTTGCATGATGGCCAAAGGCATGACATTTGTAGATGCTCCAGAGTCAAGCATACAATTTCTGATTATTTTTCCATTTATAACCAGGGATACATAAAATGGTTCCACTTGTGAAGGACACTTTGTCATAGTCACTCCTAAATAGACTTCAGGAGCCTCATCTTCTTCATTATACATGACATGTTTCTCACCCTGGGTCTGAACATTTTGTTTAGCTTGAAGAGGCACCCCTGAAATTAGGGATACTGTCCTATTCTTGATTTCTTCCACTTTCATCAGTTCCATAAGTGGAACAGAGACTTTTACCTAGGAGAGGACTTAAGCTATATCAAATGGAGCATAATTTTGTATAACAGTTGTAGCTTGCTCCACAATCTTGTTTTTATCCTGAACTGATTTAGCTTTTACTTTCATAGTTCCCTGATCATCATTCTTGTCTTGGGAACCTTTACTTTGATCTTCAGCTTGAGGGATTATGTTTTCTGGTCCTTGGGAATCATGATCTATTCTATGTCTAAAATTCTATTTATTATTACCCCACTGCCTTTTTTGTGGTTCAATTCCTTTATGACCATGCACTAGCTGACCTGCAGAAATACCTTCTGGTTGATGTGGGCTGCTTACTTGATTTTTACCTCTGAGATTGTAGTTGCTCTTGACTTGAGCAACTGCTGCAGCTGTGAAGGCCCTAATTTCCTCATCAGAAAGTCATTGTAAGTTACTCAGAAAATTATGCGAGCTCTGAGCATACACATAGCTCTCTTCATTACCTTCATCATAAAAGTCCTGTTGACAGGCCCGAATTCCATCATCTGTACTCTCATCAGCATTATAAATGGGGTATCCATTGTTTGTGGACATCATATTAACATCATCATCTTGCACATAATGTGGCTCATTGCATTCATTACAAGATGTAGTATTATCACACAAGGACTGAGCAATCATACACTGTGACTGTGAATGTAGCATCTGACAAATTATACACCATGGAGTATCATCAACAATATTTACAGCTTTCTTTAGAGGATCAGGAGTTTCTTTGACATGTTCAGTCCTCTGATTTGTGTTGTTATGTGGGAATATATGCTTACCATTATGCCAATTGGTATTATAAGGCATATCATGCAATGATGGCCTCTTTTCCTGCCTTTGATAGACTTGTCTATCAGGACCTATCCCTTTTTCACTTCTAGCTAGTCTGTAGCTTAGGTCTTTAACAACATTTGCCAATTTGTCTATCTTATCTTCAGGGGTAGATGTATTACCTTGAGTGTTCTGAGGCTTGTTTGGATTCTGCAGAGTTTTCACATCATCCCTTCTGTTAGTCTTACCTGATGCTTTCCTATTGTTCTCTATATTCACTGCAATTTTGAAAGCATCCCTGAGAGTAGCAGGACCTTTATCTCTTAATCCATATGCAGTTTTTGCATCAAAGGCATTGATATACAATATTATGCACATAGGTTCATTTGGCCTCATGTGATATGGCAATTTGTTTAACACTTTAGTAAATCTTGCATTAAAATTTGCAACCTGCTTATTTGACCCTTTAGTGATACTGGTAAACTCATTTACAAAAAAGCTAGGGTCAGTTTTGTCACCATATTGCTCTTTGAACATCCTTTTAAAATCATCCCATGATGAAATACTCCAGTCAGGCAGATTCTTATACCATTCCCTTGCCTCATCTACTAAAGATTGCATGAATGACTTCATGAAAACATCCTCATGTTCAACCTCAAAATTATCCATAACACTTTGAAAAGCCTTTAGATGATCTTCTCCTGACACTGTGTTGTTTCCTAAAAATTTAGGCACTTGCAGCCTCAGATGCTTGTCAATGGGGTTAGAATACCCAGGAATACCATCAAATACCAGCTGTCTGAATCTATCTAACTGCATGGGCTGTCTGTCAAACTGATTAATATTAATATTTCTGTTTGCATTTTGGTTTCTTGCATTGTTCAGTGGTATCCTAGCATCATTCACATTTTGTCTCTCATCATTATGCTGATGTTGCACTTCATTTCTCTGTTGATGTCTCTGCACATTTATATTCTTAAGGGTAGGAATTGAATTATTTTGGGCAGCCCTTAAAGCTTGCACTTTCTTCCTCAGGTCATCTCTGATTGTTATTGCCTGCTGATATTCGAACTCAGCCCTTAAGCTCTTAATTTCATCAGCTAGTTCTTCCTCGTTAGGCCTAGAGGAGGATGGTTTTACCATATTCTAATCTTCATCTTCATCATCCCTCAAAGATTCTGCCTCTTCAAACCTTTCACTAGGGTCTAGAAATAGGCGTTCTTGGAACACCTCTGACCTCATTCTCACGCTACCACCTTATTGCCTCTCATATGCACCCTGAATATCAGCTTCTGCATTTGAAAAGTAAGGCACATGTTGTCTTGATGGCCTAAGGTTATCTTGCATATCATCATTTTTTCTGGGGGAACCCTCATGACTGACTGAGACAGCTCCCTTTCTTCTATACATCATTCTTCTTGTTACTGGTAACTCTTTAAATAAATGACTTTGTTGGGATCTTCTCCCCTGCATATAAGTTTTACTTTGACCAGTTGGGAGATTACTTCGGAGTCGCCACCTATTACTAAGAACTATTTTCTTTTGAAAATCAGGGTTCTTTCACAAACTCCCCAGTAGAGTCACCATTTTCTGTTGGTGACTCAGATGGGCACACAGATATTTCACCAGGGAGAACAAAAATAACAATTTTCAAATCACCATCCCCAGCGGAGTCACCAATTTCTATTGGTTTTTTCCCAGACTGGATGCTTATTCCCAGATTTCCATACAAGGTAGCCATCAATGATCAACAGGATCTCTGGGCCAGGGCCAATAGTGTAGGAGATAGACTCTATACTTTATCTCCTCTTCTTCTTCAGGCTTTGCAAAACCTAGTGGGGTATTCCCTACACAACATCCATGAGGATATACATACAAGGCTGGGATGCTGACAGAAAGCAGATAAGTCCTCCTGTAAGTAGACCAAAACTGTAAGACAAGAGCAAAGGGGCTAGCTTTGGGCCTATTTGCAGCTGTAGACAGAGGACTAAGGATCCTAAAACTAATTCTAATGTCCTAATGGTTGTTTTAGAGTTTGGTTTTGATTTTAAGTTTGGATGCAAAGCTGGACATGGTTCTAACACAAACACAAAGCAAGATTGGTGCCTATCCAGGGCCTGGAGTCAGTAGACATACACCTGTGAATGATATGCATGAACAACTAAAACTGGATTTCAGGGGGATACATATGATACCTACCTTACAGATATCTCCCAATACAGATTGTTAAGATATCTATACTTATGGCATCCCTACTGTAGTATACCCTTCCCAATGTTCAATCTGAGAACAATTTAATCTACCCCTTGAGCAGAAGTTAAGAGATCAGACATTCAACACAGGAATTCTATGTTTTAGAGTCTCAAACATTGCTTAAATATCCAGACTCAGAAGAAAGATACATGTAATACTGGAGACAGAATTAACAAAACACATGCTAACATAGCATTTCTCATATAAAATTAACCATGAAATCAGTGGATTCATGCAAAAATGTACAACAAGAGATACATAAACTCACAGGTTTTGTTGTACAGAGCAACCAAATCAGCTATATTGTATTACAGAGCCAAATGTTCAACTTTCAACAACCTAAAATGAGTAACACTTCCTGCTTATAACAGCCAAAGAAGCGTACTCAGCATTAATTACATGGCTTTGACAAAAAATTTGCCAGATATAGATCCTTCAAAGGAATGGCGCTCAAAATTTATTGCTACAGAGACAGAAAGTAGACAATGGTGGCCTCAAGCCCTGTGCCACCACCTGGAAGTCCTCATGCCAAAAATTAGGTACATGACTGTACAACAACTCGCCCATGCCCCTGCTACAGTCGCCATTGATGGCTCAACCACCCGCGGCTGCTTGAAAACCATCACAGCACTTCAAAAAAGAAATTCTCGCCAAAACGCGTTTACCATAGGTTCAAAAAATGTAGGGAGATTAATCTCACATTGGTGCTGCGGAGACAACTTTATCATTTTAAAAACACAGCCGCATGTATAACAAATGTCGAGTGCTTTTGCCGCGCTCGACGCATAAGCCTTTGTCCAAAGCCTATCGCCAAGACCCGAGCCATCGCCAAGACCCAAGCCATCGGCACACTCCCAAATCCTCCTGCTGACATCAATAGTCTCTCTGATGCCTATCGCAATTCCCTGTCGGCCAGACTACTACCATCAGACTAGCCAAAAGCTTCCCTAGCCGATAGACCAACTCTCATTGATGACCAAGCAAAACACACTTGTTGCCAAGATATAGACCATCAGCCAAACATTCCACAGCTCACCCGATCTACCAAGTCTCTCCGATGGCCATCAAAACACACCCTCGTCGGCCAGAGACAGACCATCGGCACAACAAAAATCACGCTTTCCGACAACACAACTCACGCCGATAGTCACCTTCAAAACCTTCATCGGTGAGAATACCTCCGTCAGGCTGACCAAAACTTCCTTCACCAATCACACACGTTACACCGATGAACACAACGCCCAAAACCTCATCGGCTAGAGAAATGATATTGGCAGAGGTCAAAACCCCTCTGTCGATAGCAATAGTCTCGCCGACGGTCCACTCCATATTCCCCTATCGGTGTGACCCGCACCGATGACTCCTCATCAACGCAACACTCTCCATCAGCGGATACTCCAACTGCTAGCCCAATAGCCCATGTCACACCGAAAACACTCCCTTCGGCCAGACCATCGGGGTGACCTCCCTCTATTGGCGAACCACAAAATACACTAGCCGATAATACAAGTCTTAGCGATGAGCACACAAATTATCCTCGTCGACGAGACCCATGACGATGACTTCACATCGGCCAAACATCCACTGTCGGCCGAACAAGAAACTGCTTCGCCAATAGCATAAAACACACCGATGGCACCATCGGTAAGAACAAACCCGTTGGGGAACCAAAAAAAAACCCTTGCCAATGACAATCATTATGCCGATAGACCTTGGCCTCCCCCTTCTATTGGTAGGAGTAACTCCGTCGGGCTAGCCAAAAACTCTTCAGCCAATAACACCACTCACGCCAACAGACACCTGAGATACCCTCATCGGCATGACCACTACCATCGGTGGAACCACAATCTTCCACGCCGATAGTACAAAGTCATAGCGATGAACAAAACGCCTCACTCTGCCCCCTTGTCGGCTAAACACATGCCCATCAGGAAACCAGAAAGAAGATACGCCGATGACAGAAGTCATCCAATGGCACATCACCACCACATCGGTGGAACCGAAAATACTCCAGCCGATAGGCCAAACTCTTGCCGATGGACAAGAAGACCTAGGGTTTAAATGAAGAAAACCTCCAACATGCAGAAACAACCTCCAAGTCAAAAATAAGTACCAACAGGATCAAACCCATCTTTTTGTTTCATTTTTGTGTGTACATAAGTGGTGGAGCGTAGCTGTGAAGGAAATAAACATTTTATGCCAGAAAAATTGAAACCCTCATTTAAAAATTTGAAACTCTCATTTTACTTTTACATACAGTGGAGAGAAGAGTTATAGAGACAATGTAATGCCATTGACGTGATAAGGAGGTGGTTCTGTATATACAAAATGAGATACCGATCTCAAATTCTCAAACCCTTATTTCATTTTTGTCTTTTGGTGAATGAACACTACAGAAAGCAGAGTGAAGCATGGCCACAGTCAAGGGGGTTCTTTATGCACAAAATCATTAAACCTTTGTCATTTTTATCTGCATTCAAAGAGTATACAGGAAAGATAGAACCAAGAGACTCACCTTTAGTATTTGTAGAGGGAGAAGAAGCATGGCTGCAGCCTCATTATGAGGGTTTCTCAAATTTTTGTCATAGTTGCAAGAGAAGACACAGACAGATCAAAGAAAAGAGGTCAAAGATTGCACAGGAAGAAAGAAGTCATCATGGCTGTAGCCATTAAAAGAAGTAACAACTCCAGGAAGAAGTAAAATGCCAATCAAAATCTTGCACATCATACTCACCGTGTTCCAAGCTTTCTTTTTACATATTAGGTTCAAAGTTGCAACCATAGAAGCCCAAGAAAATGAAGGATATACGCCAAAGAAGCTTCAAACCCTAGTCAACCATGGTGAAGTTGTAGAACGAACAAGATAGAATGCAAAATGAAAATGAGATAACTTTTAGGGTTTTCTCACTGCTTTTGATTGATGAGCTTCCTTTCATTTTTTTTTGACTTAACAAAATACAAAATTATCAAAATGGTGTAAAAAATTCTCACTAGTTTCCAAGTACTAAAATGTTTTATATGAGTTATAGAGGCCAAATCATCTACTTTGCTAGCAATTCCTTATAGATCTAAGTTTCTATTTGGATATTATTCATTCCATTCTTGTGATTTGTTTGAAATATCATAGTTGCCTTGCAAAAATTGATTTTTAACACTTTATAACAGAGGAAATGAAGGTATATTAACAACGATTTCCATGAAATGTTTTTTTTACTCTTATCTGTGTTGTTCTCTAAGAAAGATTGTATAGAGATTTCCAAACAAGCTATTCTAAAGCAAAACTCAACACCTCTCTAGCTGTATATAAATCAATGTTTTGATAAACCTCTGTTCCTAAAGTTTAGAAATTAGTTAATAAATTAAACCCTCCTTGGCTAGTTATGCGGTCTATGTACAGGCATATGTATCCATCTAAGCATACATATACTTGTATATGAACACATAAACTCTTTCTTTGACTACAAAATTACCAAAAATTTTGTTGTCCCTCTTATTAGTTTTCTAGAACAGTAGTAATGTTTTATTGAAATGCAAGATTAGATCGAGTCTTCTCACAGTAGACAATCATGACTGGTTGAGTATTTGTTATATGGTTTAAGAACCAAGTAATAATATGATTTTTTTCATAAATGCTTGCACAAAACATCACTACCGATTTATTTGAAATGCTAGAATAGACCAAATCTTTCCATAGTAAACATTCATGACTGGCTGAGTATTCATTATAGAGATCAAGATCCAAGTAATAATGTAATTTTTTCCTTGATTGCTTGCACAAAACAACATGTTTTTAAATTGGTTATTTGAAATGAAATAAGTAATCATTGTTGTATGTTTCTAAATTTTAGAACTCATGAGCATGGAATATTTTACTAGTGTGTGTGTGTGTGTGTGTGTGTGTGTGTGTGTGTGTGTGTGTGTGTGTGTGTGTGTGTGTGTGTGTGTGTGTGTGTGTGTGTGTTTTAATTAAAACCAGTCTTGTAATTTTCAACTAAAATCTCTTTTACCCTATTTTACCATAACATGGAAATGATTAGAATACCGAATGAAAAACTACATTAAACTTACCTTAAATATAAAATTGCTTTTGCCTTAAGGAATGATTACTAAACATAAAACTATGTTAAAGACATCAAATCTAGAAATAAACGTGACATTTACTTCATTGATTTTAAAATCACACACAAACTTCATTAATACTGAAATAGGACAAAAATGTATGTAATTTCATCATTGTATTAAAAGAAATCAGTTGTTAGTTGAACTTTCATTATGGCTATCTTGTTTGGAAAGAGAATGTTTACTTTGTTTTCAGTATCCATTGTGACTCTTTGAGGGTTTACCTTCTGAGATGGGTGCCGAATATGGTTTATGAGAGAAGTAGGTTTTCTTTTTCAAAATCTACACACCATTGTACGATTACTATGCTTTGGCCAAAGTAGATTGTATCATTGAAATAGATGACTTATGCCTAGTTGTTATGTTTTTTTCTCTGCCATATCTTGATATTAGATCATTGCATTCATACTAGAGTGAATCATGTAGATATATCAGGCATGCACTGGGTTCCACCCTATCTTTTGGTTACAGATTGCTAGGCACTTTGTGCAAGGTCGGGTATTCTTCTAGTAAGAAGGATTCTAGGGAAGTGTAAGCTTCATGGTGGGGCCAAAAATGCACATGTACCATGTTCTTATCCTTTGGCTTGTGATAGACCAGTTGGTTAATGCCGGCTAACAATGGTTATTTGTATCATTGATCTTATTTGTATAATTCTGACATTTGTACTATACCATTGTTTGAGATGACTTTATGGCATCGGTGCCAAGATTTAACTTTTATATTCTTTTATTGTACTATCAATTGGATATGGCACATGGATTTGTAAGATGTATTGTAACATTTATTGATTATTCTATAGACGATTTATCTTTCCATTTAAAGTTAATGAGTAAGTTGTTTTTACTTCTGTACTTCTAGCATGTGGAATGAGTAATTTACACAAATAATTTATTTAATTCATCCATAGTTATCACTCAAGCTCACTAACTCTCTAAAACATCAACATGTACCCTTCACATAAACTAGTTCTAGAAGATTGCATGCTAAAATATGGTTTTATCAATTTACAAACCCAGAATGCTTGACAAGATGAAGTGGTAATGATGCATTGATAGATTATTTAAGAAATGATACTCTTAATGATGTGAGATTATTTCTTTTGAGGATGACTTACTACCTATGATTAAAAAAAGAGTTAAGGGGTAGAGCTATCTCTTTGATAAAACTTAAAATATAGGATTATAAGAGTAATGCCCCCAAAAATAGAAATATGAATACAAATTGGATCCCTTTGAGATGTTTCTCTACTTCATCCTCTAATAATTTAAAATGTTTTGGTGAAGAATGACATCCATCTTAATCCCAACAATAGTTTAAACATATCGAAATATCTAAGAGAGCTGTGATTAAGATCACCCATGAGCTAGTATGCAATTCTATGATCTTTATTTCTCATTTGGCTCATGTAAATATATAAAATTTCTTTTGAACCCACCTTAATCAATCTCCTAATAGATATTTTATACTTTATTTTTTATGGTCAATGACCAATGATCGATGGTTGAACTTCAAAGTTAGTTGTTTTGTCAAATTCTGAAGGTTATAACAATGTTGGTAAATCTGAGAAATATTCTTTAGCATGTAATTTACTCTTGTGGTCATTGCAAGATTTTGAAAGTTCAAGTATTTGTTAACCAAATATTTTTCAAAAGTGGCAAATGGTCACTAGTAGTTATGGTAATAGTCATTAAAATAGTAAACATTTGGAGAGGCAATCGAGTTGTAAAAAATTAGGTTTAGTAAATATCAACAAACATATCATCTAAAAGGGGCTGAAGTTTTGTGAAACATATCCATGTATCCATGTAACCTTAAAACATATGTCATCCCCTAAGAATGCAATTTAAAACTATCAAAAAGTAATCTTCCATGATCTACAAATAAATATCATAATAACAAACAATCAAAGATAATAATTGTATGAAACACTTGAAAGAAATGGTGTGCTTTTGTGGACTAAAGCATATTTGTATATGGCATCATATATACATGGCAAACATTTCTACTCATCCCTAATTAGGTAAGGTCCCACAATATTCAATTCTAAACCCCTTCATACCCCCAAGAAAATGGAAGTGCAAGAAAACTATTAAAAATAGCTCCATTTCATAACTAAAATAATAAATAAAACACTAAAAGAAAAATGGTTATTGGAAGTCAATAAGATCAGCTCAAGTGAAAAATTAAGAGTTTTCACGATGGAGCTCCATGTTCAAATCTTTGAGCCACAATGCTCATGTGTAAAATTTAAGTAAAACACCATATTTAATTATAGTTATGACAAACACGACTAAGTGTGAGCGATGGATAGATTTGATAGAATAATATGGTCAAAAAATATAGGATGAAACTAAGTAGAAACTTTTCTTCAATATAATATTCCACCTAGTTTAATCCATATAGGTTTGAACATAACACAAGTTGTCATATTTAAAGAATAATATGGTCAAAACATTTCAAGGTTAAACTAAGTAAACTTTTCTTCAGTATAAACTTCTACCTAGTTTAATCCATAAAGGTTTCAATAGAACAAAAGCATGGCGGTCATGCCATGTAACTTGAGACAATTTTCTATTTGAAACACCAATTTATTGATGTGAAAAAAAGTTGGGTATTAGATGGATTTATCATCTAACGAACAAATATGGTAAAAAAATTAAAAAAATTAATGGATCAAACTGCATAGAAACCCTTCTTCAATATAAGCTCCTACCCTATTTAATCTAGAAAAGTTCCAACAAAAAACATACCCTTCACTCAAGGTGTCTATATATATATATAATTTCTTTTTAGATAGAAGAATAAGACAAAAGTAAATAAAAGTAATAATAAATGAAAGTTTAAATTTTTTTTTTGTTTCTTAACTTGTATGACATTATAAAAAATCTACAATCAAGGTCTGTTTGATGGTAGTCTTTTTAATTTCAAACATTCATCTACGTATTTCATCTAATGCTCCTCGTTAAAAGAATGCCAATGGCATAACGAATAAAATGGTTGTTTTTTCTTTATGGTTATGTAGTTTCTAATTCATTTGTTTTTCTTTTTTAAATTTAAATATTCAACCTACAAAAATTGAAGGAAAATTAAATGAAAATTCCCATATTTTAAAATCGTTGATTAGACTAGGTATTGGAGGATCAAGAGTTGTGAATTAAAGTGCAAATAAATAAATAACAAATAAAATATAGAAATGCAAAAAAAATTACAGTCTCGCTGTAATAACTGAACTAACTTGGAGTGGGATGAAATCACTCTAAAGCCTAGCAGTCGACCTCCTGTATTGGCATCATTGTATCGATTCACCCCCCTCCCCGCTAGATAGTTGGTACGAAGTAGAAGAGAAGTCAACTGCATGCATTCAAAGTAGGAAACACTTAGGCTATCAACGCCCCTATTGGTTTGCATAAGCATGCATAAAGAAACAATTTAATAGCTTGTAAAAAAATAGAGAATTGTGTATGTTGTGGGTTAATATTTTTAGATCTCTGTTGTCATTTTTTATGTTGTTATCTTTTTAATCCCCCGGTTCAGGAATAAGGTTTGCTTTTATATTCTACATTTGGTATTAGAGCAGGTTATTTTTTTTGGTAATCATGTCAGGTTTTAACTCTTTGCCAATTCTTGAATTCAATGGAAGTGACTATGAATATTGGTGCATCAAGATGATGAGCTTTTTGATAGGGAAAGATTTGTGGGAGATTGTAGAAACGAGTTATGAAGAGCCAACAGATTGGAGTACACTTGTAGCCAATGATAGAATAGCTAAGATCCATTAATGGACCCTATATATATATATATATATATATATTTGGGTCCATTAATGGATCTTTCTAACCAGAGTCTTCATCCTAGTCTATTTTTGTGGCATGTAGGCCCAAGGGGTTTAGAGTGTTTAGGGTCAACAAAACTGTTGCTTAATTTTTCAAGAGTATCTTTTTTCTCATTGATGTTGGAGCTAGACCCTCATCTATATTATGTAAAATGTATAGTAATCATTCAACCAACTCCCTAAGTTGGTTGTTCTATTCCTTTGTGAATAGTGTCTTATTGTTTTCTAAGTGAATCAGTTGTTCAGGTGTAGAAAAGGAAAGTTTAAATCATTTATTGCATTGCAGAGCAGTAAAAGAGATAAGTATTCATTCACTACAGTGATTGTTCATTTACAATTTTGAATACATAAGAGAACAAACATTGCATTGAAGGAAACTAAGACATATCAGATGTCCCACACAAGCCGTGGGTTATAGATGAACTCATACAAATACAAGTAAAACACTATGCATCTAATGAAGAAGAGGGAAAGACATAGCCATCATTGCCTTGTTTGGGTTGATCTTCGTTAGAAGCCTCTAGTTCCCACTCCCGACCTCGACGTGTATGTGAAAAAATTGTGGGAAGGTCCTGTTAGAAGCTCCAGTTATGAAAATCCTTCATCAATCAAGAGAGACATAATATTTCAATTGTAATGCATTGATCAAATAAGAACATCCATGTGTAGAAGGAACTGAACAGAAGCAAACATAAGAGCATCATTGTTTTATTCTATTTTGTTTGTTTCATGTGTAGGTATAGGAAAAATCATGAAGTTGATTGAAGACATTCAGCATGTGGTGTCTAATGGGCTCCCACAAGGGTTGAGCATAACATGCTGCTGCCCGTTGTTCTCAAAAGGGATGAATAGAAGAAGAGAATCATTGATGACTTTCACATGACAAGCTGAAAGAGTAACAAGACAATTATATGCATCAGTCCCATGTCAGGACATGACCATGATTTCACTTTAGAATATGAAATGCAACCAAGAGCATGGCATGAACAGATGGAGGACAAAATTCAATGCATATAACATCTTATACACTACTTCAACTACTATGAAATAACATTGTCAAGCATGATAATAATCAAGAGTACACAATACATTTGTAATCATCAGACTGATGAAGGATTAAGTGTTCAAAAGTATGAATTATCTGAAAGCTACTTACTAATTCATGATCAACAGTCCAATTGGAGTGTTCTTTTTAAATCAGTAAGCAAATTGCAAAGGCGGGTGAGTACCAAGATTCATACTTTCTCATGTAAATGGAGTGATAGAATTAGATTTAGGATTCAATGACATAAGCTGCCTCTTAAATAATGAAATATATCCAGTTATAACTCACTTTTTCTACTGATAAGTTGAACATCTAACAAGTGTTATCACATGTTACATTTATTGCATATCTATAGAAGAAATGTGATAAGTATTGCAGATCTGTAGCAAAAAATACAAGACATCCAACCCAGATGGCTCATCTTTTGCCTTTGACAAACTCCAAGAGAATCAAAAAGGATCATTTCATTACATGTGTGTAATAGAGTATCATAATCATGTGACAAGAGTAGTTAAACTAGTATGATCATCATCCTTATGCTACAGGATATCATGTTATGACAAACGAAATATATAAGTGTATGGTTGCATCTATGGTTGAGTGAGTTCAAATGAAGTTACATTATAAGAAGTGATTTTCCAAGACTGGACAATAGATACAATGGACCTAATCATGTCCTATAGGACATCTCATATGATGCATTTGATAAGATAGAATATAGTAAAAAGGAACAGCATAGGTTCATCATATGTTATAGTGTATTCAAAACAAGGAAGTGTTGCCCTCATGTGTCAATGCCAACATTTCATGACAGCCAGATCATCATATATGAAAAGTGTGTATGCACAGTCCACTAAATGGACAAGTAAAGATACAGAATTGAGACATATATGCTACTGTAGTGGAGGATTTCAATGCCGAAGTGACATTATACATCCCATGTACAAAGTCCACATAAAGAGCAAATGGAGCTACAGAGATAGAAACAATGCATACATTTATCACCTCTTTTGAACAATAATAGTGACAGCATGAGAGAGAAAAGGTGACACCAGATGCCATGATGCTACAGAAAGAAGTTTCTATACTTAGAAAAGAACAATATTGCTTCATTTTTCAAGTCTGAGTGTATACAATAAAAGGAAAATGTATATACATCAATAGTAAAGCCGTGGCATATACTGCCATTTGTACTATTTTCTCAAACACCCACATCGACCTTCAGAACCATACATTTTATAGTGTTTAAGAGAAAGAGAAATGGTAAGCAAAATTGTCTAGATAAGGCCATGGGGAGACACAATTTATATAGAACACAGAAATGAAACCCTTGTCAGGTGAAAATGCCATCTTTCTTTCCACAGTTGAACAAGGGATAAATAGAGCATAGAAGATCATGGCCGTAGTAAGAGGAAGGTTCTGTGTGACAAAGCATGAAACCCTTATAGGGTTTAAAGAGAAAGAGTCTTTTCTTTTTACTTCCATTCGAGCAATATAAAGTAAATTTCTGTGTGAGTATGGTTGTAGTAAAAGGAAGCTTCTATGCAAGACAAAATGAAACCCTCACTAAAAACATAGGAAACTTCACATTTTGTTACATGGAAAAGACAAGGTAAAGCTACAGGAAGTCTTTAAAAGGAGCGGTCGTGCCTTAAGATAAGGTGTTTTATACACCCAGATGACAAAAGAAAGAATGAATCCCTCTTCACATTCTCATATAATGCAGAGATAAAGAGTTCAAAATGTAAGTATTGACAAAGAAGAATAATGGACTCACCGTATATTGCAGTTGAGGAGGATAATGGCCACGACCAGTTGAACAAAGCTTTTACCATTGTGCCATTTCTCACAAGTTCAACACACAAAAACACAAACAAATGCATATCAAAACTAAGAGATTGAAGAAGCAGTTACATGGCCGTGGCCATTTGAAAGAAAGTAAGCCAACAAAACATAGAGATGCCATTTTTAAGTTTAGTTTCAAGCTTACCAAAGGTAGCTTATCATTTTGGCCAAAGAAGTGCATAGTTTTTGATTGCAGAAGACCATCAAATGGAGCAAGAAAGTATACAGAGAATGAAACCCTAGGTTGGCGACTAAAATTGCAGAGCTATCTCAACAACAGAAAAATGAAATGACCAACATTTTAGGGTTCTCATTTGATTTTGTTTCAACGTCCCTTCCACATTTTTTCCCATGCAACATGTTAATCATTTTTATCCAAATAGGATCGAGGTCAACACTTTGTGTTGATAAGTGTCTAGCAATAATAAGTAGAGGTGGCCAACAACACAAGGAACATGGCCTATTTTATTAAGACAAAGGTGATCATGATTATGAAATGTGATTAGAATGTGCCAAGGTCTTAACATCATTAGTGGTCGACTCACATTGGAGTCAAGATATTATCATTTGATATTGCATGTGGTCAAGTGTCTTTGACCTCCCACATATGCATTTTTTATTATTCCTCCACATAATTCGATATATGCATAAAATCAAACCAAAAGCTTGAGAATGTGAGGAATATGCTAGATGGAAATATGGTCAAAGGGGGTCAGTCCGATATGGTGGCATTATAGAGGTAGTGAGTTGGCATTTTTTGAGCCATATGGATGATGGTGAGGTGGCAGAATATCGACACTTGGAGTCCATGGTGTCAAGCCTTTTAAGGCTTTTATTTATTTTTACAAACATGTGTAATAGTTCATATTTTTTTTATGATTTTTATAGAAAATCATTAATGATATCTTGTAAATATCTTGGTAAAATTGTAAACCAGATATCATTTTCTTTTTGCAAAAAAATCATATCGATAGGATATCGATTAGGACTGCCAAGTCATGTAAAGTTAACTTTAAAGCAATGAAAATATGAATTTCTTTTAAAGTTTAACTATTTTTAGGCAGTTAAAGCATTTGGATTTCCTTGGGCGAAATTGAGCATAAAAGGACAAAAATTTTGCTTTTATGAGGCAGATTGGACAGATTTGGATGTAGATTTGGTGGGGACCACCTAGAGGATCAAGTTGGCTATTTTATTTTGCAGTTTGGAGGTAGTTTGAGGCTATTTTTGGCAGCTTTTTTCTGAGGCTCAAAAATGGATTGCAGATCTATTTTTAGGAGTTTTTTCATCTTTCTTCACTAGAGATCATTTGGAGTCATTTTATACAAGAATAACTTAGCTTTTTTCTCAGTCAGTTAGCATTAGTTTCTTCTCTCTTGCAGAGTTGTATACAACAGTTGGCTCACATATTTTATTTTTCATGCATTGTATTCCTTTCAGTTCTAATAGAAAATCATCTTGTTTCACATACAATTTTACAGTCTTGATCTGATGTTATATTGTGACTATTTCAATCCTTTATTTTGTCTCAATATTGTTAAGATTTAGTTCTTCCTGGTTGCAGTTTGTGTTTGATATCAAACCTTGTTGCAAATTACTTAAGGAGTAACTATCATTTGAATTGTGACAGTTTATGTTAGAGGATCTTCTTGTGAACGATAGAACTACATCTAGTTTAGATTTCAGATTTAGTTTCAGTTACATCTTTCTATCCCTTTTCCCCTCAAATCATAGTTTAGAAATTATAAGAGAAGCAACTAACTTTAGAGATTCATTCTCATGAAAGGAGACCCACATCTGAGAATGATTCCATGTTTCAACAAGTAGTTAAGTTTTCGCAATGCTTAACAAGGGTGCATACTTGAATTGACAACAGTTTTTGGCATGCTCGGTGGGACTCTGGAAGTAATTTCAGAGAGACTTGTACCCTCATAGCTACTAGTCTGGTATATGCAGCAGTTTTACCAGCCTTTGGAGGCTTTCAATATACCTGGTGACTCATTTTTTTCTGGTTTGGATGTAGATTAGTGCTTGTAGCTTATGAAAACTAGGTCTAATCCAGACCCATTTGACTACTTATAGCTGTCTACACCTAGAAGAAGAGGCAGATTAGCAAGTAGAACAACTGAGTCATCAAGAAGATCAAAGTCAATACCTTCTCGATTCAAATCTACAAGCCCGGTCAAAAGAAGTAGAAGTCTAGTGCTGATAGTTCAAATACCTATAATGGCTAGGCAGTATGCTTTTGTCACTTTCAATGGAGGCAGCCCATTACAACTTGCCCAAAGAGATGATATTTCAATGGCATCCCTTAAAAGTCTACCTTATTTCACTGGAGAGGATCACACTACGGCTACTGAACATATTCAAGATGTAGCAACCTTGTATTCCGTGCACAATGTCACCCAAGAAAATGTGGCAATCAGGCTTTTAGCTACTTCGTTAAAAGGAAAGGCCTTACAGTGGTTTAGAGAACTTTCTAAAAATTCAATAACTTACTAGGACTTACTGGGAGATGGATTAAACAAACATTTCAAGGACAAGTCAGATCATCTCTCACTGTTGGAGCAACTGAGAACCATCAAAAGGGCACCCCACAAACACATGGTTGATTTCAACTACTGATTTCAGAGAACCTAGGATAGGATTCCCACAATAGTAAAACCTTTGCCAAGGCATGCTTTTCTATTTTATCTCAAAGCTTTAAACAGTGAAATTTTAGTAATGATACACTCTATGGGAGGGACCACCCTTCCAGATTCTTTTTAGACTATTGTTAGAGTAGAAAACTACCTTATTCAAGTAGGGAAGATAGCCCCTAGGCCTCCTTTATCCATTTTCCCTGAAATATAGCCATCAATGCCTATGGCAATGCCTCCTTTAGTTGTTGTCCCACCTGTTCTAGTAATAGGATATCAAACAGCCCAACAAGCTATTGTCCCAGTTCAAACCCAAAGTACCCCAGAGTTGGAAAGTACTTTAATGACAATTGCAAATAAACAGGTAAATATGGAGAAGCATATGCCCTATCAAAATCAGTATCAACCTAATCAGCAAAATACCCAATATCAGCCCAATCAACAATATAGACAACCTTTTTTAGGCTGATCCTCAGGGACAAAGAAAGAACTACAACCCTCGGCCTTTCCAAGCTTATAATCCAAATACTGCTAGTACCTCAAGAGAACTTGTACCCACACAGAATAATCTGGTTTAGGGTAGTGACTGGTGTTATCCATGTCACCAACCACATAATCAAGCTTCTTACATGAATGGAGTGAGAAATCAGGCACTTATGGTTCATAACAGCTATGTAGGTTCAGAGGGGTTTAACGTGGAAGCTTCAACTTAGTAGAATAAGGTTTATGTGGTCTTAATGAATTGGGAAGAATTTGATTTTTGTGGTGTAAATTATTTGCAATGACATAATCATCAAAATACACCTATTTCAGCCAACACGAGGTCAAAATTGAAGGTTGTAGATGTAAATCAGCAAGCTGCTGTAGTACAACAACAAGCTGTAAGGGATAAAAACCAAGTTTATCCATCACAAACTACCCCTATACCACAGTAGTAAGTATAAATTCTGCAAAGGGAGTAAACAGTACCAGTGAAGGAACAGTCCAAAATGCAATAGTAAATTGGTTCATAACTGTATGGTAGACTTAGGGGCAAGTAGTTCAGTTATGCCCAAGAGCGTAGTTGACTCTTTAGGATTTGTTTATGAGCCCCTTGCAAAAGGAGTAGTACAGTTACATGAGTCTGCACTTAGTACTGCGGGGATAATAAAAAATTTACCACTCACATTGCATGCTTGTCCTAATTTTGCCATCCATCAGGATATATACATCATTGACCTTCCACCTAGTTTTGCAATATGCCTTTCTAGGGAGTTCACAACCAAATTGGGTGGGTTTCTTTCATCTGACTAGACTCACTTGTTCTTTAGAATGAGATATGGTACAAAAGTAACAATACAATCCAAACCACTTGCAAAAGACCACATTGAACCCTATGTTCCCATCCCAATAAATGATAATCTATACATCACCCGCAGGTAGCAGGATGAACCCATGAGCCCAAATCCCAATGCACCTATAGAAGTCATAAGTTTAGATGATTGGATAGCTGAAGATCATGAAAGTGACCCTTTCCATCACACTGATGAGGTAGGATTAGGCATCTATATGATACATGAATTAGATGCAGTGATTCCTAATCTGATTAAAGATCAAAATCAGTTAGAATAGTAAGAAGATCAGCTATGGAAGCTTTACTTTGATGGATCAAGGACCAAGGCAGGTGCCGGTGGAGGTAATATGTTAATTTCACCTCAAGAAGATAAGTAGTATGCTTCCTTAAGATTTACCTTCAGCTGCACAAATAATGTGGTTGAGTATGAGGCCCTGATCCATGGTTTAGAATGGGCTCGAAAAAAGGTGTCAAATCTATCCAAGTTTATGGAGATTCAGAGTTGATTGTTAACCAGGTTAGGAATCTAAATGTTGTTAAAAATGATCTGCTTAAAAAGTACAAGCATAGGGTGTTGGATTCAATTGAATTTTTTGATGCTTTTAATCTGATTTCAGTTCCCAGGGATCAAAATAAGTATGCAGATAGGTTGGCATCCTTGGGATCTCAATTTGAGATTCAGAATGTTGAGGTACAACCATATGTTAAGATAGTTGTTAGACCTTCTATACCTAACAACAGTGTTTCATGGCAAGTGTTTAACAGTGATGAACAAATCTTAAGTTTTTTAAGTGTAGAAGTTGAATTTGTAGTAGATAATCAACATAAATATTAGCAGCAATTGGAAGATCAGATTGTTCAATTGAGGACCAACAAGTTACCCCAAGGATTAGTCACCTTAGAATCAGTGTTCAACACTGATGATCAGTTCAGAAAAGATAAATGCAGCATGACAGTGAAGCAAGAACATTATCAAACCATAGAAAAATTCAAGGACAAATTGCTGAAGCTTGGAAAGGTATGTACTAGAGAAGAATAATAGTCTTTTATTCAATTATGTCAAGATTTTTTTGATGTCTTTGCATGGGAGTATAAGGACTTGAGAGGTTTTGATCTTGGTTTGGCCCAGCACACCATAGAGTTAGAGCCTAATGCCAATCCTGTTAGGTAAAAGCAAAGACCTCTCAATCCCAAACTTGAGCACTTAATGAAGGCTGAGTTGAATAAACTGATTAAGAGTAGTATCATATTCCCAATAAAACATACCTCCTGGGTTTCCAATTTGGTCCCAGTTAGGAAGAAGAATGGTGAAATCTAACTTTGTGTCAATTTCTGTGATCTAAATCAAAACTTATTAAAAGACTATTACCCTCTCCCTTATATGGAGTAAATACTGCAAGCTGTTTCAGGTTCTGATAGGTACTCTTTGTTAGATGGGTACTCTGGATATAATCAAATTTTGGTCAAAGAAGAGGACCAATACAAAACTGCATTCATGACTAAGTGGGGTACCATGGCCTATCAAAAAATGCCATTTGGGTTGTCCAATGTAGGGCCAACCTTTCAAAGGGCAATGGATATGGCCTTCCATGGCCTTGTGAATAGAATAGTACTGGTCTATTTAGAGGATATAACTATTTTTTCAAAAGATTCTAATGATCATTTTGACCACTTGAAGTAGATTTTTCAGAGGTACAGGGAGTTTGGAGTTTCATTGAACCCCCAAAAATGTATATTCTCAGTACATGAAGGAAGACTCCTCCGTCACATTGTTTCAAGAGAAGGTATTACTATTGACCCTGAGAGAGTTTTAGCTATTCTAGATTTATCACTGCTTGCACATAAGAAAGGCTTGCAGATCTTTCTTGGCAGAATTAATTTTGTTAGGAGGTTTATTCCATATATTGCAACTTTGTTACAACCTCTTACTACCATGTTGAAGAAGAATGTGCCATTCAGCTAGACTAAGGAGGGAAAAGGAAGCTTCGAGCAAATAAAAGAAGCCCTCACTGCTGCCCCTACCCTCATCAATCCTAATTATGAGAAAGATTTCATTTTATATGCTTTTGGAGGAACTAACACTATTTGTGCAATGTTATGTCATCAAAATGACAAAGGATTAGAGCAGCCAATTGGATTTTTCAGCCAAGTGCTCTACGAGTATGAGGTCAAGTACTCTTTTGTGGAAAAACATGTTTTTGCTGTTGTAAGGAGCCTCAAGAAGTTTAGACACCTGTTGTCTAATAATAAAATTCACTTAAAGGTTGCTCATCCCATTGTTAAGAGTTTTTTATTAAACAAAGATATAAATGACAAGAGAGCTAGTTGGATAACCAAGGTTATGAAATTTGACATTGACATCCAAGTAACCAAGCTAATTAGAGGTAAGGGTTTATACAAGAAACTTGCTGAAAGTGAAGAGTTTGAGCAAAAATAGCAAGGAGACACTGAAATGGTGCTGAATAATAATGAACCAGCCAATGCACCAGCTCAAATAGATAGCTAGGTGCACCAATTGATGCATTATTTATAGACCAGTGAATGCCCAATTGGTTTAGACAGGGTAGGAAGAAGGTATTTTCGATTGCAAGGTACTCCTTCTCCTATTATTGATGGTATTCTATATAGGAGAGACTTTAATTGTGTTTTTCTGAGGTGTGTTGGACCTAAACAAGTTGATTGACTGTTAGAAAAGTTTCACAATGGAACTTCAGGAGGTCACTTTGTAGCTAGAACAACCACCTTGAAGATTATGCTAGCTGGTTATTACTGGCTTGATCTATTTAAGGATTCTTTTACTTGGGTGAGAAGATGGGAGAAATGTTCCCTATTTGTAGGTAAGCAAAGACTTGCTGCCTTACCCTTACATCATGTTAAAGTTGAACAACCATTTGCAAAGTGGGGATTGGATTTCATAGGACCAATAAATCCACCTTCAAGTGCAGGCCACAAGTGGATTTTGACTACCACAGATTATTTTACAAAGTGGACCAAGGCTATTGCCTTAAAAGAAGCAAATGGATATGTTGTCCTAAGTTTTTATCAGGATTTAGTGTCTATTAGTAATCATTTTGGTCAAGGGTTTGAGCTTAGATGTTTGCAGGTTTTTTCATTTAAACCCTAAGTTTCTTGTCCATCAGCATGAGTATCTTGTGTCTTGGCGATCATGTTGGTAGTGGTGGTATTTTATTCCATCGCTAAGACTTTGTCTATCAACGGCTAGGGTTGGTGTCTTTCCGATAATTTTGGTCACACCGATGGGGAATCATCAAGTTTTTTCTATCATCAAGTGTTCATCGGTGTGATATGGTTTATCGGTGAAGGAAATTTTGCTTCCTCTAATGCGTTTGGTCTAGTCGACGGTGTCATCGACGTATGTTTGGTCATTAGAGAGGAAATTTTGTGGTTTGCTGATAGTTTTAGTCACACCGACGAAGGCAGTTTAGATGTTCATTGGGGTGACTTGGTGCATCGGTTGGATATTTTCTGGGTTGGCCGATGGGTAGTGGTCTCGCTGAAGACCGAGTAGGGGGTATTCATCGGCAGGAGTGGTGTGGTCAGCGAGGGAGTTTTTGGTCATCCTGACGGTCAGGGTCTGGACGATGGACTATGGATTGAAGGCACCCGTCAGCAAGACAGTGCGTATCAGGTGAACTAACAGGGAGTGTGCCGATGGTAGTAGTCTGGTCGACAAAGTGTGTTTTAGTGGTTATCGGTGTGATGGGTGATATCAGCAGGAAAGCTTTTTGTTGGGCTGATTGTGTTGGTCACACCGACGGACACAGGAGATGGAGTGATGACCGTTAGCAGAAGGTTCATGGGTCGAGCGGGGTAAAACGCTTGACACTTATTATGTTTGCGGCCGTGCTTATAAAGTGATCAAGGGGTTCTGGCAGGGCAAATGTGGGATTTTTCATCTCACAGAGTTTGAAGAGTCAGCGAAAGCAAAGGTGCCTGCGTGGCACATTCTCAGTGGTTCTCGACTTTTCAAAGCGATTTGAGGCTGTAGATCCTGCGAAGGGAAATGATCAACGGCCATGTTTTAAAGTTGGAAGCATGGGTTTCCTGTGTCTTCAGGTACGTTTTGAGTAGGAAATTTCCATTCAAGTTGTGCGACAGTTTCCAGGAGAAAATATGGGTGGTTGAGCCATCAATGGTGATTTGCAGAGGCATGGGCAAGTGGTCGAATAGGCATGTACCTGATTTATGGTAGAAATTTTTCCAACGGTGGCACAAGGCTCGAGCTCATCTGCCCCTTGTCCTTTCCTTACTTCTCCATGTTTTGTCCCCTGCTGCATTTAATCTTTGGAGGCCATTTTCAAATGGAAGGAATGTATCTGGTGAATTTTGATCTGCCATGTAATTAATGCTGAGAACCTTCCTTGTTGTATTTAGTAGGTTGTGTTTCTTATTTTTGGTTGTTGAAAACTAGACACATCTGGCTCTATACTAAGATACAACTGGTTTTGGTTGCTCTGTGCAAGAGGTCTTGTGTGTTTATGTATCTCTTGTTGTATGTCTCATGCATGAATCTACTGATTTCTTGATTGGTTTTATATGAGTAATGCTATGTTTGCATGTGTTTTGTTAATTCTGTCTCCAGTATTGCATGTATCCTTCTTCTGAATCTAGATATCCAAGGGATGTCTGGTATTCTAGAATATAGAATTCCTATATTAAATGCTTGATCTTTCAACTTCTACTCAAGGGGTAGATTAAAGTGTTTTCAGATTAAGTATTGGAAAAGATATACTGCAATAGGGATGCCATAAGTAGAGATAACTTAACACTCTGTATTGGGAGGTGTCTGCAAGGCAGATACCACAAAATCCCCTTGAAATCTAGTTTTAGTGTGTTCATGCTGATCATTCATAGGTGTATGTCTATTGACTCCGAGCCCTAGATAGGCACCAATCTAGTTCTCTGTTGAGGTTATACACCAGGTCCAGGTTTGCATCCAAACATAAAATCAAATTCAAATTTCCAAAACAACCATTAGGATAGTAGAAGTAGTTTTAGGACCCAAATCCTCTGCCTACAACTGAATATAAGCCCAAAGCTAGCCCCTTTGCACTTATCCCACAATTTTGCTCTACTTACAGGAGGATTTATCTGCTTTGTGTCAGCATCCCAGTCTTTGCATAGTTGTATCTCAATGGGTGTTGAATAGGGAATCCCCCCCTAGGTTTTGCAGAGCCTGAAGAAGAAGAGGAGATAAAAATAGAGTCTATCTCCTATACTGTTGGCCCCTGGCCCAGAGATCCTGTTGATCATTGATGGCTACCTTGTAGGGAATTCTAGGAGAAAGTATCTAGTTAGGGAAAAAACCAACAGAAATTGGCAACTTTGCTGGGGATTGTGACTTGAAAGTTGTTATTTTTGTCATCCCTAATATATCTGTGGCCCATCCGAGTCGCAATAGAAATTGGCGAATCTGCTAGGGATGTGTAGTCAAAATACTATCTAGTCATCTCTGGTGATAAATATTTGTGGCCCATCCGAGTCGCAACAGAAATTGGTGACTCTGCTGGGGAATGAATAGAAAAAGTGATATCTTGCAGCTTCTAGTGAAGTTTTGCCTGGCTTTGCTGGTGGAATGAACCTGGAAGAATAGCTAAAAAAAATTTGTCCTCTCTGGAGAGGTGGTGACTCTGCAAGAAAGATTCAAGTGCACATGAAAGTTGATGTGTGTGTTTTGACAAAAAATGTGCTATTCAGACTTTAGCATCTGGATGAGAAAAGGTACCTTGCTCCTTCCTACTTGTAATTGTTGTTTTATTGCATAGGTTAGATGCTAGGGGGCGTTATAGGTCTTAGGTATATATAAGATGTCTGAAATGGGACTTATATGAATCCAAATATGTATACACTCGTGCTCAACCAAGAGGGAGATGCAATGTTATGTGACAGAATAGAAGAGATAAGAAATAGGTTAATACTCTTAGAGGCTAGGCAGGCTTAGTTGAATAATGATAACCCTATTGTGTCTGCCAGTCAGAAAGCTAAACCTCTCGTCAGCCCTTTTGATCCTTTGTATGACCAACTAGATTTGTCATGGGTTGATTATAAAGTAGAAAGTATGCCTGCTAGGATATACTGTTAGATGCCTAGATTTAGTGGTCACAGTGTATGTAATGGGGGTGCACATATCCAAAATTTTTGTAGTTTTATGGAAAAACATTCATTTAGAGATGAGGATATGTGGATAAGATTTTTTGTTAGATCCTTTGATGCAAAAGCTAGAGATTGGTATTTGAGCTTTCCAAAGAGATCCTTTGCTTGTTGGGATGAGCTTGCTAACTGTTTCAAAAAAGAATTTGCAAGAAAACCAGCTGATCTTGTTACAGAATTAATGAAAATTAGAAAACAAGATGAGGAGCCATGTATTGATTTCAGTCATAGGTTTGTAGTAGCCCTTTCACAAGTCCCTGAAAACTTCAAACCTGATATTTTAGCCTATGTTGGCATATATTTTGAGGCTTTTGAGGAGGGCTCTAGTGCAATACTGAGGGAATTCAAGGTGACAAGCATTGAAATGGCATACATTTTTTTAGAAAATGTAGAAGAAATGAGAAATGAGCACCTGCAGAAATCCCTGTCTCCAGGCTTTGGTGTGAATAATAGTTATATAGCTGCAAATGACCAAGTGATCATGGCATCGGTTGAAGATAAAAATGAGAGTGAAAATACATCAGTTGAGGATGCCAAGTAAGGGACTAATAAGGACTCCCATTGCAATGTTGAGGCATCTAGCCATGAAAGCAATAATGAGGTTGTGGACAATAATGAGCAACTTTTTGAATGGATTTGTGAAGTTAATTGTGAGTATTGTACTCAAGACAGAGAAAATATAAGCAAACAGAGAAATAGTTCCATGTGTGAACCATTGCCTTCTTTTAAAACACATGGATATCATGGAGAGCAGTCAGAGATTGAAACAAGTGCTAGTGCAGAGCATGATTTATTTTTATTTGATGATTTTTTTGCTTATGACACACAAGTTGATACTCTTCCACAAAGGGAACCTATTGGTGATGAAGATGCATGCTCTGCTGCCCATGAACAAATGGCATATTATGATCAAGCTGATGTACCTAGATCACCCATTTTTGACACATATGGTGATGAGGATCTATTTGAGTATGGTGAAAGTTTGAGCATTGTTTTTGACTTGGATTCTATTTCTCATACTAGTGAAAGAGAAAACAACATACATCAGGTAAGTGACTGTAAAAGTGTGCCTGATTTGAAAGAGGTGCCAGAGCCTGACCTTTTCTAGTTTGGTGCTGCTATTGGTTGTGTACATGATGTGCACAATTATGAATTTGAAAGCTTTTCTTTTGATATGCCAGCTCATGAAGAGAGCCCTATTTTTCCTAGCTACGTGGTGGACTTTGAGTGTTTTCAGTTTAGCTAGGAGATCATTTTACAATGCAAAATGCTGATATAGATGATAACATGTGTTATATTTCATTTGAATTTGCATTGCTTGATAAATACTGCATCCATTTGTTGCCTGATGCTAAGGGTTGATTGCATAGGGTCGACAGTGACAAACTGAATCAGAAGGTTGAATATGCAAATGACCAAGGTTGCTTATGGTCAGATCATGATAGTATCTCCAGGTTTGACCCATTGTATGCAGATGAAAACAAGGTGTTTGATAAGGGGAGATACAAGTTTTTCTTTTCTTGGTGGCCTTAGGCCATCAAGTGTGTTTAGTGATGTAGATTTGTAGTTTTATGACTCTGTAGCCCAATGGATAAGGGACTGGTCTGCATCCCAGAGGTCTGGTTCTCACTGCAGTCTTACGCCTGCACGTCCCCAATCAGAGCCTATGTTAGTAATCATTTTGGTCAAGGGTTTGAGCTTAGATGTTTGCAGGTTTTTTCATTTAAACCCTAAGTTTCTTGTCCATCGGCATGAGTATCTTGTGTCTTAGCGATCATGTTGGTAGTGGTGGTATTTTCTTCCATCGCTAAGACTTTGTCTATCAACAGCTGGGGTTGGTGTCTTTTTGATAGTTTTGGTCACACCAACGGGGGATCATTGAGTTTTTTCTATCATCAAGTGTTCATCAGTGTGATATGGTTTATCAGCGAAGGAAATTTTGCTTCCTCTGATGCGTGTAGTCTAGTCGACGGTGTCATCGGCGTATATTTGGTCATCAGCGAGGAAATTTTGTGGTTCGCCGATGGTTTTAGTTACATCGACAAAGGTAGTTTAGATGTTCATCGGGGTGACTTGGTGCATTGGTTAGAGATTTTCTGGGCTGGCCGATGGGTAGTGGTCTCGCCGAAGACCAACTAGGGGTTATTCATCGGCAGGAGTGGTGTGGTCAGCAAGGGAGCTTTTGGTCATCCCAATAGTCAGGGTCTGGTCAATGGACTATGGATTGAAGGCACCCTTCAGCGAGACAGTGCGTATCAGGTGAACTAACAGGGAGTGTGTTGATGGTAGTAGTCTGGCTGACAGAGTGTGTTTTAGTGGTTATTGGTGTGACAGGTGATATCGGCAGGAAAGCTTTTTGTTGGGCCGATTGTGTTGGTCACACCGACGGAGACAGGAGATGGAGTGATGACCGTTAGCGGAAGGTTCATGGGTCAAGAAGGGAAAAATGCTTGACACTTAATATGTTTGCGGCCATGCTTATATAGTGATCAAGGGGTTCCGGCAGGGCAAATGTGAGATTTTTCATCTCATAGATTTTGAAGAGTCAACGAAAGCAAAGGTGCTTGCATGGCACATTCTCAGTGGTTCTTGACATTTCAAAGTGATTTGAGGCTATAGATCCTGTGAAGGGAAATGATCGACGGCCATGTTTTAAAGTTTGAAGCATGGGTTTCCTTTGCATCTTCAGGCACGTTTTGAGCGGGAAATTTCCATTCAAGTTGTGCAACAGTTTCCAAGAGAAAATATGGGTGGTTGAGCCATCAATGGTGATTTGCAGAGGCATGGGTGAGTGGTCGAACAGTCATGTACTTCATTTATGGTAGAAATTTTTCCAACGGTGGCACAATGGTCGAGCTCATCTGCCCCTCGTCCTTTCCTTACTTCTCCATGTTTTGTCCCTTGCTGCATTTAATCTTTGGAGGCCATTTTCAAATGGAAGGAATGTATCTGGTGAATTTTGATCTGCCATGTAATTAATGCTGAGAACCTTCCTTGTTGTATTTAGTAGGTTGTGTTTCTTATTTTTGGTTGTTGAAAACTAGACACATCTGGCTCTGTACTAAGATACAACTAGTTTTGGTTGCTCTGTGCAAGAGGTCTTGTGTGTTTATGTATCTCTTGTTGTATGTCTCATGCATGAATCTACTGATTTCTTGATTGGTTTTATATGAGTAATGCTATGTTTGCATGTGTTTTGTTAATTATGTCTCCAGTATTGCATGTATCCTTCTTCTGAATCTAGATATCCAAGGGATGTATGGTATTCTAGAATATAGAATTCCTATATTAAATGCTTGATCTTTCAACTTCTACTCAAGGGGTAGATTAAAGTGTTTTCAGATTAAGTATTGGAAAAGATATACTGCAATAGGGATGCCATAAGTAGAGATAACTTAACACTCTGTATTGGGAGGTCTCTGCAAGGCAGATACCACAAAATCCCCTTGAAATCTAGTTTTAGTGTGTTCATGCTGATCATTCATAGGTGTTTGTCTATTGACTCCGAGCCCTAGATAGGCACCAATCTAGTTCTGTGTTGAGGTTATACACCAGGTCCAGGTTTGCATCCAAACATAAAATCAAATTCAAATTTCCAAAACAACCATTAGGATAGTAGAAGTAGTTTTAGGACCCAAATCCTCTGCCTACAACTGAATATAAGCCCAAAGCTAGCCCCTTTGCACTTATCCCACAGTTTTGCTCTACTTACAGGAGGATTTATCTGCTTTGTGTCAGCATCCCAGTCTTTGCATAGTTGTATCTCAATGGGTGTTGAATAGGGAATCCCCCCCTAGGTTTTGCAGAGCCTGAAGAAGAAGAGGAGATAAAAATAGAGTCTATCTCCTATACTGTTGGCCCCTAGCCCAGAGATCCTGCTGATCATTGATGGCTACCTTGTAGGGTATTCTAGGAGAAAGTATCCAGTCAGGGAAAAAAACAACAGAAATTGGCAACTCTGCTGGGGATTGTGACTTGAAAGTTGTTATTTTTGTCATCCCTAATATATCTGTGGCCCATCCGAGTCGCAATAGAAATTGGCGACTCTGCTAGGGATGTGTAGTCAAAATACTATCTAGTCATCTCTGGTGATAAATATTTGTGGCCCATCCGAGTCGCAACAGAAATTGGTGACTCTGCTAGGGAATGAACAGAAAAAGTGATATCTTGCAGCTTCTAGTGAAGTTTTGCCTGGCTTTGCTGGTGGAATGAACCTGGAAGAATAGCTAAAAAAAATTTATCCTCTCTTGAGAGGTGGTGACTCTACAAGAAAGATTCAAGTGCACATGAAAGTTGATGTGTGTGTTTTGACAAAAAATGTGCTATTCAGACTTTAGCATCTGGATGAGAAAAGGTACCTTGCTCCTTCCTACTTGTAATTGTTGTTTTATTGCATAGGTTAGATGCCAGGGGGCGTTATAGGTCTTAGGTATATATAAGATGTCTGAAATGGGACTTATATGTATCCAAATATGTATACACTCGTGCTCAACCAAGAGGGAGATGCAATGTTATGTGACAGAATAGAAGAGATAAGAAATAGGTTAATACTCTTAGAGGCTAGGCAGGCTTAGTTGAATAATGATAACCCTATTGTGTCTGCCAGTCAGAAAGCTAAACCTCTTGTCAGCCCTTTTGATCCTTTGTATGACCAACTAGATTTGTCATGGGTTGATTATAAAGTAGAAAGTATGCCTGCTAGGATATACTGTTAGATGCCTAGATTTAGTGGTCACAGTGTATGTAATGGGGGTGCACATATCCAAAATTTTTGCAGTTTTATGGAAAAACATTCATTTAGAGATGAGGATATGTGGATGAGATTTTTTGTTAGATCCTTTGATGCAAAAGCTAGAGATTGGTATTTGAGCTTTCCAAAGAGATCCTTTGCTTGTTGGGATGAGCTTGCTAACTGTTTCAAAAAAGAATTTGCAAGAAAACCAGCTGATCTTGTTACAGAATTAATGAAAATTAGAAAACAAGATGAGGAGCCATGTATTGATTTCAGTCATAGGTTTGTAGTAGCCCTTTCACAAGTCCCTGAAAACTTCAAACCTGATATTTTAGCCTGTGTTGGCATATATTTTGAGGCTTTTGAGGAGGGCTCTAGTGCAATACTGAGGGAATTCAAGGTGACAAGCATGCAAATGGCATACATTTTTTTAGAAAATGTAGAAGAAATGAGAAATGAGCACCTGCAGAAATCCCTGTCTCCAGGCTTTGGTGTGAATAATAGTTATATAGTTGCAAATGACCAAGTGATCATGGCATCGGTTGAAGATAAAAATGAGAGTGAAAATACATCAGTTGAGGATGCCAAGTAAGGGACTGATAAGGACTCCCATTGCAATGTTGAGGCATCTGGCCATGAAAGCAATAATGAGGTTGTGGACAACAATGAGCAACTTTTTGAATGGATTTGTGAAGATAATTGTGAGTATTGTACTCAAGACAGAGAAAATATAAGCAAACAGAGAAACAGTTCCATGTGTGAACCATTGCCTTCTTTTCAAACACATGGAGATCATGGAGAGCAGTCAGAGATTGAAACAAGTGCTATTGCAGAGCATGATTTATTTTTATTTGATGATTTTTTTTCTTATGACACACAAGTTTATACTCTTCCACAAAGGGAACCTATTGGTGATGAAGATGCATGCTCTGCTGCCCATGAACAAATGGCATATTATGATCAAGCTGATGTACCTAGATCACCCATTTTTGACACATATGGTGATGAGGATCTATTTGAGTATGGTGAAAGTTTGAGCATTGTTTTTGACTTGGATTCTATTTCTCATACTAGTGAAAGAGAAAACAACATACATCAGGTAAGTGACTGTAAAAGTGTGCCTGATTTGAAAGAGGTGCCAGAGCCTGATCTTTTCTAGTTTGGTGCTGCTATTGGTTGTGTACATGATGTGCACAATTATGAATTTGAAAGCTTTTCTTTTGATATGCCAGCTCATGAAGACAGCCCTATTTTTCCTAGCTACGTGGTGGACTTTGAGTGTTTTCAGTCTAGCTAGGAGATCATTTTACAATGCAAAATGCTGATATAGATGATAACATGTGTTATATTTCATTTGAATTTGCATTGCTTGATAAATATTGCATCCATTTGTTGCCTGATGCTAAGGGTTGATTGCATAGGGTCGACAGTGACAAACTGAATCAGAAGGTTGAATATGCAAATGACCAAGGTTGCTTATGGTCAGATCATGATAGTATCTCCAGGTTTGACCCATTGTATGCAGATGAAAACAAGGTGTTTGATAAGGGGAGATACAAGTTTTTCTTTTCTTGGTGGCCTTAGGCCATCAAGTGTGTTTAGTGATGCAGATTTGTAGTTTTATGACTCTATAGCCCAATGGATAAGGGACTGGTCTGCATCCCAGAGGTCTGGTTCTCACTGCAGTCTTATGCCTGCACGTCCCCAATCGAAGCCTATGTTAGTAATCATTTTGGTCAAGGGTTTGAGCTTAGATGTTTGCAGGTTTTTTCATTTAAACCCTAAGTTTCTTGTCCATCGGCATGAGTATCTTGTGTCTTAGCGATCATGTTGGTAGTGGTGGTATTTTCTTCCATCGCTAAGAATTTGTCTATCAATAGCTGGGGTTGGTGTCTTTTTGATAGTTTTGGTCACACCAATGGGGGATCATTGAGTTTTTTCTATCATCAAGTGTTCATCAGTGTGATATCGTTTATCAGTGAAGGAAATTTTGCTTCCTCTGATGCGTTTAGTCTAGTCGACGGTGTCATCGGCGTATATTTGGTCATCAGCGAGGAAATTTTGTGGTTCGCTGATGGTTTTAGTCACATCGACAAAGGTAGTTTGGATGTTCATCGGGGTGACTTGGTGCATTGGTTGGAGATTTTCTGGGTTGGCCGATGGGTAGTGGTCTCGCCGAAGACCAAGTAGGGGTTATTCATCGGCAGGAGTGGTGTGGTCAGCGAGGGAGTTTTTGGTCATCCCAAGAGTCAGGGTCTGGTCAATGGACTATGAATTGAAGGCACCCTTCAGCGAGACAGTGTGTATCGGGTGAACTAACAGGGAGTGTGTTGATGGTAGTAGTCTGGCTGACAGAGTGTGTTTTAGTGGTTATTGGTGTGACAGGTGATATCGGCAGGAAAGCTTTTTGTTGGGCCAATTGTGTTGGTCACACCGACGGAGACAGGAGATGGAGTGATGACCGTTAGCGGAAGGTTCATGGGTCAAGCAGGGAAAAATGCTTGACACTTAATATGTTTGCGGCCATGCTTATATAGTGATCAAGGGGTTCCGGCAGGGCAAATGTGAGATTTTTCATCTCATAGATTTTGAAGAGTCAACGAAAGCAAAGGTGCTTGCATGGCACATTCTCAGTGGTTCTTGACATTTCAAAGTGATTTGAGGCTATAGATCCTGTGAAGGGAAATGATCGACGGCCATGTTTTAAAGTTTGAAGCATGGGTTTCCTTTGCATCTTCAGGCACATTTTGAGCGGGAAATTTCCATTCAAGTTGTGCAACAGTTTCCAGGATAAAATATGGGTGGTTGAGCCATCAATGGTGATTTGCAGAGGCATGGGCGAGCGGTCGAACAGTCATGTACTTCATTTATGGTAGAAATTTTTCCAACGGTGGCACAATGGTCAAGCTCATCTGCCCCTCGTCCTTTCCTTACTTCTCCATGTTTTGTCCCCTGCTGCATTTAATCTTTGGAGGCCATTTTGAAATGGAAGGAATGTATCTGGTGAATTTTGATCTGCCATGTCATTAATGCTGAGAACCTTCCTTGTTGTATTTAGCAGGTTGTGTTTCTTATTTTTGGTTGTTGAAAACTAGACACATCTGGCTCTGTACTAAGATACAACTGGTTTTGGTTGCTCTGTGCAAGAGGTCTTGTGTGTTTATGTATCTCTTGTTGTATGTCTCATGCATGAATCTACTGATTTCTTGATTGGTTTTATATGAGTAATGCTATGTTTGCACGTGTTTTGTTAATTTTGTCTCCAGTATTGCATGTATCCTTCTTCTGAATCTAGATATCCAAGGGATGTCTGGTATTCTAGAATATAGAATTCCTATATTAAATGCTTGATCTTTCAACTTCTACTCAAGGGGTAGATTAAAGTGTTTTCAGATTAAGTATTGCAAAAGATATACTGCAATAGGGATGCCATAAGTAGAGATAACTTAACACTCTATATTGGGAGGTGTTTGCAAGGCAGATACCACAAAATCCCCTTGAAATCTAGTTTTAGTGTGTTCATGCTGATCATTCATAGGTGTATGTCTATTGACTCCGAGCCCTAGATAGTCACCAATCTAGTTCTGTGTTGAGGTTATACACCAGGTCCAGGTTTGCATCCAAACATAAAATCAAATTCAAATTTCCAAAACAACCATTAGGATAGTAGAAGTAGTTTTAGGACCCAAATCCTCTGCCTACAACTGAATATAAGCCCAAAGCTAGCCCCTTTGCACTTATCCCACAGTTTTGCTCTACTTACAGGAGGATTTATCTGCTTTGTGTCAGCATCCCAGTCTTTGCATAGTTGTATCTCAATGGGTGTTGAATAGGGAATCCCCCCCTAGGTTTTGCAGAGCCTGAAGAAGAAGAGGAGATAAAAATAGAGTCTATCTCCTATACTGTTGGCCCCTGGCCCAGAGATCCTCTTGATCATTGATGGCTACCTTGTAGGGAATTCTAGGAGAAAGTATCCAGTCAGGGAAAAAAACAACAGAAATTGGCAACTCTGCTGGGGATTGTGACTTGAAAGTTGTTATTTTTGTCATCCCTAATATATCTGTGGCCCATCCGAGTCGCAATAGAAATTGGCGACTCTGCTAGGGATGTGTAGTCAAAATACTATCTAGTCATCTCTGGTGATAAATATTTGTGGCCCATCTGAGTCGCAACAGAAATTGGTGACTCTGCTAGGGAATGAACAGAAAAAGTGATATCTTGCAGCTTCTAGTGAAGTTTTGCCTGGCTTTGCTGGTGGAATGAACCTGGAAGAATAGCTAAAAAAAATTTATCCTCTCTAGAGAGGTGGTGACTCTGCAAGAAAGATTCAAGTGCACATGAAAGTTGATGTGTGTGTTTTGACAAAAAATGTGCTATTCAGACTTTAGCATCTGGATGAGAAAAGGTACCTTGCTCCTTCCTACTTGTAATTGTTGTTTTATTGCATAGGTTAGATGCCAGGGGGCGTTATAGGTCTTAGGTATATATAAGATGTCTGAAATGGGACTTATATGTATCCAAATATGTATACACTCGTGCTCAACCAAGAGGGAGATGCAATGTTATGTGACAAAATAGAAGAGATAAGAAATAGGTTAATACTCTTAGAGGCTAGGTAGGCTTAGTTGAATAATGATAACCCTATTGTGTCTGCCAGTCAGAAAGCTAAACCTCTTGTCAGCCCTTTTGATCCTTTGTATGACCAACTAGATTTGTCATGGGTTGATTATAAAGTAGAAAGTATGCCTGCTAGGATATACTGTTAGATGCCTAGATTTAGTGGTCACAGTGTATGTAATGGGGGTGCACATATCCAAAATTTTTGCAGTTTTATGGGAAAACATTCATTTAGAGATTGGGATGTGTGGATGAGATTTTTTGTTAGATCCTTTGATGCAAAAGCTAGAGATTGGTATTTGAGCTTTCCAAAGAGATCCTTTGCTTGTTGGGATGAGCTTGCTAACTGTTTCAAAAAAGAATTTGCAAGAAAACCAGCTGATCTTGTTACAGAATTAATGAAAATTAGAAAACAAGATGAGGAGCCATGTATTGATTTCAGTCATAGGTTTGTAGTAGCCCTTTCACAAGTCCCTGAAAACTTCAAACCTGATATTTTAGCCTGTGTTGGCATATATTTTGAGGCTTTTGAGGAGGGCTCTAGTGCAATACTGAGGGAATTCAAGGTGACAAGCATGCAAATGGCATACATTTTTTTAGAAAATGTAGAAGAAATGAGAAATGAGCACCTGCAGAAATCCCTGTCTCCAGGCTTTGGCGTGAATAATAGTTATAAGGCTGCAAATGACCAAGTGATCATGGCATCGGTTGAAGATAAAAATGATAGTGAAAATACATCAGTTGAGGATGCCAAGTAAGGGACTAATAAGGACTCCCATTGCAATTTTGAGGCATCTGGCCATGAAAGCAATAATGAGGTTGTGGACAACAATGAGCAACTTTTTGAATGGATTTGTGAAGATAATTGTGAGTATTGTACTCAAGACAGAGAAAATATAAGCAAACAGAGAAACAGTTCCATGTGTGAACCATTGCCTTCTTTTCAAACACATGGAGATCATGAAGAGCAGTCAGAGATTGAAACAAGTGCTAGTGTAGAGCATGATTTATTTTTATTTGATGATTTTTTTGCTTATGACACACAAGTTGATACTCTTCCACAAAGGGAACCTATTGGTGATGAAGATGCATGCTCTGCTGCCCATGAACAAATGGCATATTATGATCAAGCTGATGTACCTAGATCACCCATTTTTGACACATATGGTGATGAGGATCTATTTGAGTATGGTGAAAGTTTGAGCATTGTTTTTGACTTGGATTCTATTTCTCATACTAGTGAAAGAGAAAACAACATACATCAGGTAAGTGACTGTAAAAGTGTGCCTGATTTGAAAGAGGTGCCAGAGCCTGACCTTTTCTAGTTTGGTGCTGCTATTGGTTGTGTACATGATGTGCACAATTATGAATTTGAAAGCTTTTCTTTTGATATGCCAGCTCATGAAGACAGCCCTATTTTTCCTAGCTACGTGGTGGACTTTGAGTGTTTTCAGTCTAGCTAGGAGATCATTTTACAATGCAAAATGCTGATATAGATGATAACATGTGTTATATTTCATTTGAATTTGCATTGCTTGATAAATACTGCATCCATTTGTTGCCTGATGCTAAGGGTTGATTGCATAGGGTCGACAGTGACAAACTGAATCAGAAGGTTGAATATGCAAATGACCAAGGTTGCTTATGGTCAGATCATGATAGTATCTCCAGGTTTGACCCATTGTATGCAGATGAAAACAAGGTGTTTGATAAGGGGAGATACAAGTTTTTCTTTTCTTGGTGGCCTTAGGCCATCAAGTGTGTTTAGTGATGCAGATTTGTAGTTTTATGACTCTGTAGCCCAATGGATAAGGGACTGGTCTGCATCCCAGAGGTCTGGTTCTCACTGCAGTCTTACGCCTGTACGTCCCCAATCGGAGCCTATGTTTGTAATCATTTTGGTCAAGGGTTTGAGCTTAGATGTTTGTAGGTTTTTTCATTTAAACCCTAAGTTTCTTGTCCATCGGCATGAGTATCTTGTGTCTTAGCGATCATGTTGGTAGTGGTGGTATTTTCTTCCATCGCTAAGACTTTGTCTATCAACAGCTGGGGTTGGTGTCTTTTTGATAGTTTTGGTCACACCAACGGGGGATCATTGAGTTTTTTCTATCATCAAGTGTTCATCAGTGTGATATGGTTTATCGGCGAAGGAAATTTTGCTTCCTCTGATGCGTTTAGTCTAGTCGACGGTGTCATCGGCGTATATTTGGTCATCAGCGAGGAAATTTTGTGGTTCGCTGATGGTTTTAGTCACATCGACAAAGGTAGTTTGGATGTTCATCGGGGTGACTTGGTGCATTGGTTGGAGATTTTCTGGGTTGGCCGATGCGTAGTGGTCTCGCCGAAGACCAAGTAGGGCTTATTCATCAGCAGGAGTGGTGTGGTCAGCGAGGGAGTTTTTGGTCATCCCAACAGTCAGGGTCTGGTCAATGGACTATGGATTGAAGGCACCCTTCAGCGAGACAGTGCGTATTGGGTGAACTAACAGGGAGTGTGTTGATGGTAGTAGTCTGGCTGACAGAGTGTGTTTTAGTGGTTATTGGTGTGACGGGTGATATCGGCAGGAAAGCTTTTTGTTGGGCCGATTGTGTTGGTCACACCAACGGAGACAGGAGATGGAGTGATGACCGTTAGTGGAAGGTTCATGGGTCAAGTAGGGAAAAATGCTTGACACTTAATATGTTTGCGGCCATGCTTATATAGTGATCAAGGGGTTCCGGCAGGGCAAATGTGAGATTTTTCATCACATAGATTTTGAAGAGTCAACGAAAGCAAAGATGCTTGCGTGGCACATTCTCAGTGGTTCTTGACATTTCAAAGTGATTTGAGGCTATAGATCCTGTGAAGGGAAATGATCAACGGCCATGTTTTAAAGTTTGAAGCATGGGTTTCCTTTGCATCTTCAGGCACGTTTTAAGTAGGAAATTTCCATTCAAGTTGTGCAACAGTTTCCAGGAGAAAATATGGGTGGTTGAGCCATCAATGGTGATTTGCAGAGGCATGGGCGAGCGGTCGAACAGTCATGTACTTCATTTATGGTAGAAATTTTTCCAACGGTGGCACAAGGGTCGAGCTCATCTGCCCCTCATCCTTTCCTTACTTCTCCATGTTTTGTCCCCTGCTGCATTTAATCTTTGGAGGCCATTTTCAAATGGAAGGAATGTATGTGGTGAATTTTGATCTGCCATTTAATTAATGCTGAGAACCTTCCTTGTTGTATTTAGCAGGTTGTGTTTCTTATTTTTGGTTGTTGAAAACTAGACACATCTGGCTCTGTACTAAGATACAACTAGTTTTGGTTGGTCTATGTAAGAGGTCTTGTGTGTTTATGTATCTCTTGTTGTATGTCTCATGCATGAATCTACTGATTTCTTGATTGGTTTTATATGAGTAATGCTATGTTTGCATGTGTTTTGTTAATTCTGTCTCCAGTATTGCATGTATCCTTCTTCTGAATCTAGATATCCAAGGGATGTCTGGTATTCTAGAATATAGAATTCCTATATTGAATGCTTGATCTTTCAACTTCTGCTCAAGGGGTAGATTAAAGTGTTTTAAGATTAAGTATTGGGAAAGATATACTGCAATAGGGATGCCATAAGTAGAGATAACTTAACACTCTGTATTGGGAGGTGTCTGTAAGACAGATACCACAAAATCCCTTTGAAATCTAGTTTTAGTGTGTTCATGCTGATCATTCACAGGTGTATGTCTATTGACTCCGATCCCTAGATAGGCACCAATCTAGTTCTGTGTTGAGGTTATACACCAGGTCCAGGTTTGCATCCAAACATAAAATCAAATTCAAATTTCCAAAACAACCATTAGGATAGTAGAAGTAGTTTTAGGACCCAAATCCTCTGTCTACAACTGAATAGAAGCCCAAAGCTAGCCCCTTTGTACTTATCCCACAGTTTTGGTTTACTTACAAAAGGATTTATCTACTTTGTGTCAGCATCCCAGTCTTTGCATAGTTGTATCTCAATGGGTGTTGAATAGGGAATCCCCCCCAGGTTTTGCAGAGCCTGAAGAAGAAGAGGAGATAAAGATAGAGTCTATCTCCTATACTGTTGGCCCCTGGCCCAGAGATCCTGTTGATCATTGATGGCTACCTTGTAGGGAAATCTGGGAGAAAGTATCCAGTCAGGGAAAAAACCAACAATGTCAAGATTCGGTACACTAGATTCAATCATATTTGATAATGGTCTAGCCTTTTTGGGATTGAGAATTTCAATTTGGTCTATCAGAAATAACATTTATTTGAATACTTCTTCTAACTATTACCCACAGGGTAATGGGCAGGCTAAATCTACCAACAAAAATCTGATAAAAATCATCAAGAAGACTATTTAGGACAATCTGAAAACTTGGCATGAAATGTTAAAGTTAGCTCTATGGGCTAACAGAATCACACCTAAGAGGGCTACTAGTTGTTCCCCATATATGCTTACTTATGGAAAAGAGGTTCGCTACCTATTTCAATTGAATTGCCTACATTGGCCTTCATCAAGGAACTTGAGCTGCTAGAGGAGCAACATCTTGTAATCAAATTTGCTTAGCTCATGGAGGTGGAAGAGACAAGAAAAGAGGCCTTAACAAAGCTTGATATGCATCAAACCCAAATGAAGAATGCTTTTGATAAGAGAGAAAGACCAAGGAGTTTTATTGTTGGAGATCTAGTGTTTAAGTTGAATGAACTAAGGAGCAAATCAAGTAAGCATTCTAAGTTTGATGTCATTTGGGATGGGCCTTATGTTATCACAGAGTGCAAAGAAAATAATGCATTTTAGCTGTCCAAGTTGAGTGGAGAGGTGTTGCCTATCCCCATTAATGGGATCCATCTCATGCATTTCTTCTGAGAATAAGAGTTTTCTTTTGTATATAGTAGAGTAGTTTTCCAGTAAATAAGTGCTCATGCACATTTTTTTTAGTAGTTTGTTTTGGCCATCAGGGCCTGTTAGTTTCCTTTGAGTAGAGTTGTTTTCAGTTTGTTGTTGTTTTAACTGTTGGAGAGCTGAAGTATAGTGTTTTCTGAGTTTCTGAGAAGGACAGAGTATAACTCTATGCCCAATGGATGACAAGGCAACTGGTCAGGTGCTTAGTAGGTAAGCATATAGCAGAAGTCACTAGAATTGTTACAATTTTTTGACCCCAGCTCAAAAATTGGCTGAGCAGATTTATCATTTATCATTTTTGAATGTGGTTTGATTTATTTCTGTTATGGTTAGCTGCATAGTTGTTATGACAAGTACAGTTTAGTTGTTCAGGTATAGAAAAGGAAAGTTTCAATCATTCATTGCATTGCAGAGCAGTAAAAGAGATAAGTATTGATTCACTACAGTGATTGTTTAGTTACAATTTCGAATACATAAAAGAACAAACATTACATTGAAGGAAACTAAGACATATCAGATGTCCCACACAAGCCATGGGTTATAGATGAACTCATGCAAATACAAGTAAAACACTATACATCTAATGAAGAAGAGGGAAAGACATAGCCATCATTACCTTGTTTGGGTTGATCTTCATTAGAAGCCTCCAGTTGCCACTCCTGACCTCGACATGTACCTGAAAAAATTGCGGGAAGGTCCCGTTAGAAGCTCTGGTTATGAAAATCCTTCATCAATCAAGAGAGACATAATATTTCAATTGTAATGCATTGATCAAATAAGAACATCCATGTGTAGAAGGAACTGAAGAGAAGCAAACATAAGAGAATCATTATTTTATTCTAATCTGTTTGTTTCATGTGTATGTATAGGACAAATCATGAAGCTGATTGAAGACATTCAACATGTGGTATCTAATGGGCTCCTACAAGGGTTGAGCCTAGCATGCTGGTGCCCCTTGTTCTCAAAAGGGATGAACAGAAGAAGAGAATCATTGATGACTTTCACATGACATGCTGAAAGAGTAACAAGACAATTATATGCATCAGTCCCATGTAAGGACATGACCATGATTTCACTTCAGAATATAAAATGCAACCAAGAGCATGACATGAATAGATGGAGGACAAAATTCAATGCATATAACAACTTATACACTACTTCAACTACTATGAAATAACATTCTCAAGCATGATAATAATCAAGAGTACACAATACATTTGTAATCATCATGCTGATGAAGGAGTAAGTGTTCACAAGTATGAATTATCTAAAGGCTACTTACTCATTCATGATTAGCAGTCCAATTGGAGTGTTTATTATAAATCAGTAAGGAAATTGCAAAGACAGGTGAGTACCAAGCTTCATACTTTCTCATTTAAATGGAGTGATAGAATCAGATTCAAAATTCAATGACATAAGCTACCTCTTAAATAATGAAATATATCCAGTTATACCTCACTTTTGCTAGTGATAAGTTGAACATCAGACAAGTGTTATCACATGTTGCATTTATTGCATATCTATAGAAGAAGTGTGATAAGTATTGCAGATCTGTAGTAGAAAATACAAGACAGCCAACCTAGATGGCTCATCTTTTGCCTTTGACAAACTCCAAGAGAATAAAAAAGGAGTATTTCATTACATGTGTGTAATAGAGTATCATCATCATGTGACATGAGTAGTTCAACTGGTATGATCATCATCCTTATGCTACATGATATCATGTTATGACAAATGAAATAAATAAGTGTATGGTTACATCTATGGTTGAGTGAGTTCAAATGAAGTTACATTATAAGAAGTGATTTGCCAAGACTGGACAGCAGATACAATGGACCTAATCATGTCCTACAGGACATCTCATATGATGCATTTGATAAGATAGAATACAGTAAAAAGGAATATCAAAGGTTCATCATATGATACAGTGTATTCAGTAAAAGGAACTGTTGCCTTCATGTGTCAATGCCAACATTTCATGACAACCAGATCATCATATATGAAAAGTGTGTATGCACAGTCCTCTGAATGGACAAGTAAAGATATAGAATTGAGACATATATGCTACTTTAGTGGAGGATTTCAAAGCTGAAGTGACATTATACATCCCATGTACAAAGTCCACATAAAGAGCAAATGGAGCTACAGAGATACAAATAGTAGATACAATTATCACCTTTTTTGAACAATAACAGTGACAACATGAGAGAGAAAAGGTGACACCAGATGCCATGATGCTACAGAAAAAAGTTTCTATACTCAGAAAAGAACAATATTGCTTCAGTTTTCAAGTCTAAGTGTATACAATAAAAAGAAAATGTATATACATCCATAGTAAAGCCATGGCATATACTACCATTTGCACTCCTTTCTCAAACTCCCACATCAACCTTCAGAACTGTACATTTTGCAGTGCTTAAGAGAAAGAGAAATGGAAAACAAAATTATCTAGATAAGGCTGTGGGGAGAGATAGTTTACACAAAACAAAGAAATGAAACCCTTGTCGGGTGAAAATGCCACCTTTCTTTCCATAGTCAAACAAGGGATAAATAGAGCATAGAAGATCATGGCCATAGTAAGAGGAAGGTTCTGTGTGACAAAGCATGAAACCCTTGTCAGGCTTAAAGAGAGAGTCTTTTCTTTTTACTTTCAGTTGAGCAATATAAAGTAAATTTTTTTGTGAGTATGGCCGTAGTAAAAGGAAGCTTCTATGTAAGGCAAAATGAAACCCTCACTGACAATACAGGAAACTTCACATTTTGTTACATGGAAAAGACAAGGTAAAGCTACAAGAAGTGTTTAAAAGGAGTGGTCATGCCTTAAGATAAGTTATTTTATGCACCCAGAAGACAAAAGCAAGAATGAAACCCTCTTCACATTCCCATATAATGCAGAGATAAAGAGTTCAAAATGCGAGTATTGACAAAGAACAATAATGGACTGACCATATATTGCAGCTGAGGAGGATAATGGCTGCGACCAGTTGAACAAAGCTTTTACCATTGTGCCATTTTTCACTGTAAGTTCAACACATAGAAACACAAACAAATGCATATCAAAACTAAGAGACTAAAGAAGCAGTGCATAAGTGTCAATCTTACCAGAGGCGACCTATTATTTTGGCCAAAGAAGTGCATAGTTTTCAACCGCAGAAGACCATCAAATGGAGCAAGAAAGTATATAGAGCATGAAACCCCAAGTCGGTGGCTAAAATTGCAAAGCTATCTCAACAACAGCATAATGAAATGACTGACATTTTAGGGTTCTCATTTGCTTTTGTTTCAACATCCCTTCCATATTTTTTGCCATGCAACATGTTAATCATTTTTATCCAAATAGGATTGGGGTCAACACTTTGTGTTGATAAGTGTCTAGCAATCATAAGAAGAGGTGGCCAACAGCGCAAGGAACATGGCCTATTTTATTAAGTCAAAGGTTAGCATGATTATGAAATGTGATTAGAATCTGCCAAGGTCTTAGCATCATTAGTGGTCGACTCACATTGGTGTCAAGATATTATCATTTGATATTGCATGTGGTCGAGTGTCTTTGACCTCCCACATATGCATTTTTTATTATTCCTTCACATAATTTGATATATGCATAAAATCAAACCAAAACCTTGAGAATGTGAGGAATATGCTAGATGGAAATATGGTCAAAGGGGGTTAGTCCGATATGGTGGCATTATAGAGGCAGTGAGTTGGCATTTTTTGTGCCATATGGATGATTGTGAGGTGGTAGAATATCAACACTTAGATTCCATGGTGTCAAGCCTTTTAAGGCTTTTATTTATTTTTGCAAACATGTGTAATAGTTTATATTTTTTTTTATGATTTTTATAGAAAATCATTAATGATATCTTGTAAATATCTTGGTGATATTGTAAACCAGATACATTTTATTTTTCCAAAAAAATCATATCGATAGGATATGAATTAAAACTGCCAAGTCATGTAAAGTTAACTTTAAGGCAATGAAATTATGAATTGCTTTTAAAGTTTAACTATTTTTAGGCAGTTAAAGCATTTGGATTTTCTTGGCTGAAATTGAGCATAAAATGATAAAAAATTTGCTTTTATGAGGCAGATTGGATAGATTTGGATGCAGATTTGGTGGGGACCACCTAGAGGATCAAGTTGGTTGTTTTATTTTGCAGTTTAGAGGCAGTTTGAGGCTATTTTTGGCAGCTTTTTTCTGAAGCTCGAAAATAGATTGCAGATCTATTTTTAGGAGTTTTTTAAGCTTTCTTCACTAGAGATCATTTGGAGTCATTTTATAGCAGAAAAACTTAGTTTTTTCTCAGTTAGTTAGCATCTATTTCTTCTCTCTTGCAGAGTTGTATACAACAGTTGTCTCACATATTTTATTTTTCATGCATTGTATTCCTTTCAGTTCTAATAGCAAATCATCTTGTTTCACATAGATTTTTGCAGTCTTGATCTGATGTTATATTGTGACTATTTTAGTCCTTTATTTTGTCTCAATACTGTTAAGATTTAGTTCTTCCTAGTTGTAGTTTGTGTTTGATATCAAACCTTGTTGCAAATTACTTAACGAGTAACTATCAGTGAAATTGTGACAGTTTATGTTAGAGGATCTACTTGTGAATGATAGAACTTCATCTAGTTTAGATTTCAGAGTTAGTTTCAGTTACATCTTTCTATCCCTTTTCCCCTCAAATCATAGTTTAGAAATTATAAGAGAAGCAACTCACTCTGGAGATTCATTCTCATGAAAGGAGACCCACATCCGAGAACGATTCCATGTTTCAACTAGTAGTTAAGTTTTCGAAAAGCTTAACAAGGGTGCATACTTGAATTGACAACAAATCCAAAGATGCTCCAAATGGTATGTGATCAATCTTGTTTGTAGGAAATTTAGTCTAAGGTAGACTTTTCTAAGAGACATTTTCAGCGCTAAGTATGGGGGAGACAATGCCACTTTTGATACCGTCCAATTTGTTATCCATGATTTTCTCTTGATCTTACATTGACTTTTGTCATGTGAAGAGTTTTATCTTAAGTCACTTGGAGCATTCTTATTTGTACTTAAGATAGAATGCTTGATTACATTCCAAGCATTCAAATTGTTAGCCATTATGATTTCTTTAGTCTTTTCAATGGCATAGTCTACCAATGTGCTTGAAATTTGTTATCTTTCCCATAACAATGTTGGATTGAATAATTGTCCATCTAATCATGAATCAGCCATATTTTTGGTGTCATAGCCTCATTTTGAACGATTCAATAATCTATTTATGTTAATAACGAGGAAATGAATGAGTGGCTTGGGATGACTTGTATATAAAAAAAAATTAAAAAAATAGTCACAGGTGAAAAGATGACTCTACCATAACCCTCAATTTATTACCCCAGCCAAATTCTAGCAAAAAAAATAATTGAAAAAAAGACTGGGAGTTATGATGGAGGTTTCATGGTGTAGAAGGAAGAAAAAACAGAAAGATCTAGAAGGAGATCTAGTAAAACAAAAAGTCAAGGTTTGCTGGACTTTCCATCACCCACCGAAATAAAAAGGGGAGAAGAAGGCACGAAAGAGAATGGAAGAAAAAGAAAGAAGAAGAAGAGGAGGCTAGGTGTAGACTAGAGGCAAGTAGATCAGCTCAACAGGTACAAACTACTTCCTTTCATTTGCTTGACATTCTCTGAAAAGACTTTTCAATCAATCCATTTCTTTTTGCATGTCCCGCAATCATGGCGATTCATTAGACTGCATTTCTTAGAGGCATACTGTCAAGTAGTTTATGTGCCTGTCTATGCTTCTACATTTCTGCATACGTGACTACTAGGGCACTTGCAAATTACATCTAATAAGAGAATCCCCTTCTGTTTGCTTTGAAGGATACCCATACCCTATTTTTTTTTTAAAAAAGGGGGCCCTATCTTGCACAGGCAGAGTGAATGCTGGCAAAGGTGAAAATTGACTTTACGCCAGCCACAATTCATTTGCTTGAAAGTTTCTAACACCTTTTCAATAAACCCATTCTGTGCATGCTCTACGATCATTAGGTGATGCCTCTTTGAGGCAGTCTGTGAGACATTTCAAGTGACTTGGCTATGCTCCCATGTTTTGCATATAGGTCCACCAAAGAGTTTTTCAAATATAATATCTGAGAAAATCCCCTTTCCCTTATGCCTTGAGGGATGTCCATACCTGAATGCCAAGCTCACATTCAATGCAAGCAGGTAGGATGCTGGCAAAGGTTGTGAAATTTGGCTTTATACCTACTAATTGCAATTGCGTGAGAGTTTTTAAAGCCATATTTGGCAAACCCATTTTGATTATATCCTGCACTCATGGTGTTCCATGAAAACCACATTTCTTTGAGGCATTCTATCAAACAGGTCAAATGTCTTGTCTTTGCTCCCACATTTTACATACATATCTGCCAGGACATCTACAATGACAACATCTGATATAAAATCCCCTTCCATTGTTGATAGATTTCTATACCCTAATTTAATGTGTCCATTTTGGCACAGTCAAGGAGGACACTGGCCAAGGTTATGAAATTTGATTTTTCCCTGTCAATTGCATTTGCTTGAAAGTTTCTAACACCTTTTCAACAAATCCTTTGTGTGTGCTTTCTGTCACCTCTTTGAGGAAGCCTGTCAAAAAGTTCATGCACGTGTCTATGCTTCCACGTTTTGCCTATGTGTCTACCAGGTGCACTTGCAGCTACAACCTTTGACAGCATATGCTTGATTTCATTTTCAATAGTTTTTCATACTTCTTCTTTATTTATTTGTGATTTGAATAAAACCTTCCTTGCAACTATTGTTTGTAAGTTTTCATATACAAATTAGGGTTTGTCACTCCCTGATTTTTTGGAAATATTTAGTAAATGGGTATTCTTGTATGTATGTTTCCAAGAAATTTTTTTTAGGGTTTGTCACTCCTTGATTCTCTGGAAATATTTAGTAAGTAGGTATTTATCAAACATCTTGTAGACACATCTTACAGGAATATGCTCTCGAAGCCTTGGGTTAAATAATTCATGGGAATCGTCCCATTATCCCTTATATTTGGAAAATAGATTTTAGTTTAATTCCAGTCAATTATCCTAATTATCCTTTATATTTTTAAAATATAGATTTATTTTCAATTCAATTAAGTATCCTATTTTCCTTTATATATAAAATATAGATTTTATTTTAAATTCAAATTAGTTATCCCATTATCCATTATAATTAATCAATAGATTTTATTTTAAATTCAAATTAGTTATCTTATTATCCTTTATATTTAAATTATAGATTTTATATTGAATTCAAATTAATTGTCCTATTATTTTATATTAGAATATAGTCTTTATTTAATTTCAATCAATTATGTATTTTTTTTTAATAAGGAGAAGGACTCATCAGAAGAAAAAATATATACCTACAACTTCTTTGTACTATAATTTTGGTAAATAGGGTTGATAATAAAATAAATTATCTTGAGTAAAGAGTTTAGTGGGAAGTAAAATTATGATCTATTTTGACATTGAAATCATTAGAAACTCTTAATGGTAATTATTTTTATTTAAATTGTGCAAAATCTGTAAAATTAGATAGCATGTGGTAGAGTGTAGACTTTATTTTAAATTTCATTTAATTGTCCTTTATGTATCAATGAGAAGAACTCTTAAGGGAAATTTTTATTACTTACATTTTAATTGTGTAAGTACAATTAGATAGCATGTGGTAGAATGTAGACTTTATTTGAACTTTCAATTAATTATCCTTTATGTATCAATGAGAAGGACCCTTGAGGGCATTTCTTTTTATTTATTTATTTATTTATTTATTATTTACATTTAATTGTTGTAAATTTGATACAATTAGATAGCATGTGGATTATGGTAAATCAAGAATTAATTTTATGATTTCTTATTTAAGAAATGATTTCTCTTAAATATACATTCCTCCTATAAATCGGATAATTAGACTTGTAATTATTATGTAAGAAAATGATATTCTTTTAGTTGTATTAGAAATGATGGAAGGGTAGGGAATCCATTTTATAGAAAACTCACCATTTTAATAAATACACCATGGGATCAAACAAAATTATTGACAAAAAAAGAAAGAAAATTCTCTAATCTTGCCAATATTGAACAAAACCTAGTTTTTAACTAGCTCAGACAAGCTAGCCTAGGATAAACAGGAGTAAATCATTGAGTCCTATTAAACTCATATGATGAAGAATAGATCAAGAACTATGGTCTGAAAATGAAGCTATAAGCCTAGATAATGGTACAATGTTACCTATAGATAGACTCTCGTTGGTGATAGGTACATCATATGCTCTCACCTCGCCTCCGCAGACCTTGGTGATCAGAAAATAGGGCTTGTTGACAACACAAGTCTAAATTGGAGATGGCTTGGAAATTGTCAGATAGGGTAACCAGTCCAAAAAAGAAACCCTAACTGTTTTATGCTCTCACCTCGCCTTCACGGATCTTGGTGATCAGAAAGCACTAGGGAACCTCGATTGGACTTAGTCACCAAGTACCCAAATTATCTTATACAAGTGAACTAAATTTCTCAAACTGACACTTGATAGGGATTCCTCAACACTAGGACTGAATGGAAAACACCCTTTTAGGTGTTTGTGATAGTGGACTAATTTTTAGTCCCTTTTTCACCTAAGTGGGTGGCAGCCAACGAAGAACTATCTGGGGTAGGGAATAACCCTAGAAAGCGCTGGATACCTGCTCACAGTTACATCAAACATTGTGTAAGACAAAACTACATATTCGCAAACCCCAGTGTCAGTCGCATCCGGAGGGGGCCTTGATCCCGTGGATACATGGTATGTAGGCAGTCTAGATAGTGAAGGATTCCCCTAGTACTTAGGTCCCTCGGATATAGGGTACTCTTTTATAATCAACTACGTAAATTTAATTCTTAATTTAGGAAGATTAACTAGATAACTAAAGAAGTCTCCAGTACTCAGATGAATCTTCGGGAGGATTAACCTTGTACATAGTTGTTTTCCAGAAACCTGAGGGAAGGTACCAGGTCCTCAGAATACTTTTATTGAACAAACTTACAGAAATTTCCTCTGTGCAATATATGGGCCTATTGTGTAATTTTCTATAAGTGACTCAGGATCTAAATTGATCCCAATGAGTGTAAGACTCTGGCCAAAGCATAATGATTCATGTCCTTATTAGCCAGTTTGGCTATTGTGTTTACCTATCCTGCATTGGATAGAATTTTGGTGAGTTTGACTAGTTAGGCCATTTAGCCATCATTTGATCTACCCCTTATTGGGTAGTGATAAGGTCTGTTAGACCCAGTTCTGTATGAACCAATTTTCCCAAAGAATAGAAGAGCTCATTCAACTTTATCTCAATATGTCCCATTTTAGACACCATAGCCCGAATTGGCTAGTTGTTACTTTCTAGGTACTCAAACTAAACTAAAAGCTTAGAAAACAAAAACTAAGATCTAGACAACAATATAGAAAATGAACGAGACTCCTTGAGTTGAATATGAAACCTTAGATCACATAAGAAAGATAAACAAAAAAAAATTCCAAAAGGTCCTTGAACAAGGTCCTTACATGTGGTATCAAAGCCAAGTTTCAAACACTCGGCCTGGTGGCCTACTAACCTAAAAATGACAATAATTGGTATATGAGATAAAATTTGTGATAGATTTATTCACTATCGCTTTGCATGTTGTAAACTAAAATTGTAGCAAATGGTAAATTACTTTTCTCCTTTTTTTCAAAATCAAAATGGCAAAAACCCAAAATCTATGAAATTTGTGGGGAAGGAAACCGGCCAACCAAAAATTAGCTAAAAACCCACTGAGAATCCAAATGCCAGTATAGAAGCAATCATTAGCCTATTAACTGAACAGATAGATAAATTGGAAAACCTTGAGCAAACTGTACAAGACTTGAAGGTTAGAAAAGGGACAATAGAAAACATTCTGGAACCTCAAGATGAACTTCAGAATGAGGAAGTACCCATAGCTCAAATAGCTAATGAGCCAGAGATTCCTAGGTCAGGAGACCATCATCTTAGATATCTCACAAGATCATAAGAACATAGCTTCTCCTAAATTTGATAGTAAACAAGTTGGAGATGCTACGGAAGGATGGCTCACTGAGATGGAAAAATATTTTGAGTTAAGGAACTATTCAGAGAATATCAAAGCAACTTGGGGAGCTTATCAACTGGTGGGAGAGGCTACCAGCTGGTGGATAAACATAAAAGAACAATATTGCTATTCAAAGGAAAACCTAACTTGGAGGTAGTTTGTGAACCATTTCTGTGAGAGATGGCTTCCACAACTATTTTATGATGAAAAGATGACATAGTTTTTGAATCTCAAGCAAGGAAGTCTTACAATCTAATAGTACTGGGATAGATTTGTGAAGTTGCTAAAATATGTTCCTATCTATCAAAGGGATGAAAGGTCTTAGGCAAGAAAATTTCTTTTGGGATTGAATATTGATATTGGGGTAGAAGTGGATATGTTTGGTCCTGAGAGCATGAACCAAGTGTTGGAGAAGGCTCTCAAATAGGAAAATAAATTATAGGCACTATCAATGGCAAAGTAAAACTTGTGGGACAAGAAATTTGCCTTCAAAAGGAAAATAGACAATAGGGACAATAGACGAGATCAACAAAACAAGAGTAGAGACTGGGGTAGAATAGAAGCTACTAGTAATCAGAATCAAAGGAACAATTAAAATGGTAATGCCAGAAAGAATGAGTGGGATGCACCACCTCAGAATTCAAATGGACCCCCTGGTGGATATTTCATGTGTGGAGGCAATCATCGTGCAAGGTATTGTTCAAAGAGGTATGGATCAATTCAGCCACAACAACCTTGCTAATATAAAATACATGCTGCCATTAGGAATCATCAGACTTGCCATCAAAATGTACCTATGGAGACAAAAGGTACATTTTTTGGTAAATCCATCACTATTCTTATAGATACTGGTTCCCCTAAGAAATTTATTTCCCCAAAATTGGTAAGCAAAATGTCTTTGCAACCTAAGAATATGGAATTATCATGGACGGTTTAGTATGGTGACAATGCTACATGAAGAGTGAACAAGTATGTAAGAGGAGCCCTTATTAAGTTTCTGGAACTAGAAACCAAAGTTGACTTATATGTTGCACCTTTGGGAGCTATGATGTCATAATTGCAATAAGTTGGCTAATGAGTCACTAGACTAACATAGATTTCTATAACAAGGTGATGGAGTGTGTAGATGATAAGGGCTATAGAGTTAGGATCCAAGGGATTTACAAATCTATATCAGTGGAGACCATTTCTACTATGCAACTAAAGAAGGCAAGGTGGAAATAAGGAAATTAGATATTCTTAGTATCTTTAGATGAGAAAGGAGAAGAGAAAGAGGCCCCTACCTTTGAGAATAACTCGTTCCTTTGGGACTACAAGGATTTGTTTCCTAAATATCTACTAGGGTGACCTCCAAAAAGGGAATTCAATTTTTCAATCGACATACTTCTAGGAACCACACCTATATCCAAAGCCCTATATAGGATGAACACAATAGAACTCCAAGAGTTGAAAATAGAGTTGCAAGAATTGTTGGAGAAGGGGTTGATAAGGCCTAGTGTATCACCTTGGGGAGCACTAGTCATATTTGTAAAAAAGAAGGATGGGACACTAAGGTTGTGTATTGACTACAGAATGTTGAATAAAGCCACCATGAGAAATAGATGTCCCTTGCCTCGCATTGATAATCTATTTGACCAAATGAAGGGAGCATTAGTGTTCTCCAAAATTGACCTTCGCTTTGAATATCATTAGTTAAAGATAAAAGAAGAGGAAATCCCAAAAACAACATTCAGGACTATGTATGGACACTATGAATTCACTGTAGTTCCATTCAGATTGACAAATGCTCTGGCTACCTTTATGAATCTAATGAATAGTGTGTTCCATGATTTTTTATATAAGTCTCTAATTGTGTTTTTGGATGACATCTTAATATATTCCAAGGATGAAGAGGAACACTTAACTCATCTGTAGGTAGTCTTACAAAGGCTATGAAAGCATAAATTGTTTGGGAAGTTATCCAAATGCTCCTTCTTTGAAAGGAGGGTTCACTATTTAGGGCATATAATATTAGCTGAGGGTATAGCGGTAGATCCTGATAAAATAAAATCCATCACCAAATGGCCTATACCTACAGATGTGACCGAAGTGAGAAGTTTCATGGGGTTGAAGGGGTATTGCAGGAGGTTCGTGAAAGACTTTTCAAGGATAGCCAACCCGATTACATTGTTGCAAAAGAAAAACAAAAGATTCATTTGGACTGAGTAGTGTGATAAGGCATTTCAGGTACTAAAGGAAAGGCTAACATCATCTCCAATTATAAAGGTGCCTGACCCTAATCGTAACTTCACAGTAGTAATAGATGCATCCATAGAAGGACTAGGAGGAGTTATTTTCCAAGAGGAAGCAATAGTGTCTTATGAATTGTTGAAACTGAAAATCCATGAAGTCAATTACACTCCTCATGACCTTGAACTTGCAGCCATAGTTCATGCCTTGCAAAAATGGAGGCATTTCTTGTTGGGAAAACTGTTTGAACTTAAAACAAACCATCAAGAGCTGAAATATATCTTCACTCAACCTCATTTGAATGCAAGATAAAGAAGGTGGTTAGAGTTCCTAAGTGAGTATGATTTTGAGATTGAATATATCAAGGGGAAAGAAAAAATGGTGGTCGATGCTCTTAGCAGGAGGAGACACATAATGGCCATATCCAACTTGCACATAGACCTAAAACAACAAGTAGTCTCTAAGCAGAAACATGACCCATGGTATGCCCAGGTTAATGTATCTTTTGCTAATACCTCTGTGGAACCTAAGTATTTGGGTTATGCTTTTGATCCCAATGGGCTAATGAGGTACTAGGGAAGAATATACATTCTTGATAATGTGGAACTAAGGGGTATGATCCTAGCAGAGGCACATAATGCTCCATATTCAGGGCATCTGGGGTGAATAAGATGCATGTAGATCTCAAATTATTGTATTTCTAGCTAGGAATGAAGAAGGATGTGGTAGACATAGTTGCCAAATGTCTAGAATGTCAGAGGATTAAGGTAGAACATGTGCATCCAATGAGACTTCTTTATCCGCATGATGTCCCTTGCTGTAAATGGCAAGTCATAGGTATGGATTTTTCCATGGGCTACCAATGACATCTCATAGGCATAATTGCATTTTGGTGCTAGTGGATAAACTCACTAAGGTGGCCCACTTCATACCGGGGAACCTAATAGATGATGCACCTACGGTAGCAAAAAGGTTCATGAAGGAAATTTTTGGGTTACATGGAATCCCCGAGAAAATCATCTTTGATAGAGATGCAAAGTTCACTTCTAGATTTTGGACCACATTGCAGGCTACCTTAGGAACACAATTGAACTTTAACATAGCCTATCATCTCGAGATAGATGGCCAAACAGAAAGAACCAACCAAATTTTGGAAGACCTCCTTCATATGTATTGCATGGATCAAAAGACTAAATTGGAGAAATATTTTCCGTTAGTTGAGTTTGCGTATAACAACTCATTCCAATTAGATATAGGTATGGCACCCTTCAAAGCTCTCTACGGGAGACCTTGTCGAACACCCTTGAGTTGGGATAAACTGGAGGATATGATCCTGGTTGGCCGTGAAATGTTGAAAGATATGGATAACCAGGTGCAACTTATTTGACAAAGCTTGAAGGAAGCCTTGGATCGCTAGAAAAGTTTTGTAGATAAGAATAGGACACCCAAAAGATTTCAAGTTGGTGAGAAGGTGTTCCTTAGAGCTCAACCTCATAAAAGTTCCATCTCTTTCGGAAGGAAGTCGAATCTAGCTCCTCACTTTGTTGGGCCTTTTGAAGTGCTTGAGGAAATCAATTTTGTAGCTTACCACTTGGCCTTACCTCTAGAATTGAGCCAAATTCATGATGTGTTCAATGTGTCCTTGTTAAAAAGGTATATACCTGATCCTAAGCATATTCTTAATTCGAACACCCTACAAGTGGAAGAACCCAATACAATAACAATAGAGTCATGCAGAATCATCGAGAGGCACCAGTTCTAGCTCTACAATAGGATAGTGGACCAATCTAAGTTCTAGTGGGACTAGTACTCACCTGAGAATGCTACATGGGAAGACACAGTGGAAATACAGTAGCTCTATCCGCACTTATTTTGAAAACTCTAGTTAATTTATAAACTTTTCAAACTTCAAATTTTTCTTAAAGACAATTGTGTTTAGATGATATAGACAATTAAGTTTAGATGATATAGACAATTATGTTTAGATGATACTCTTTGATTTCCTTATCTATGATAAACTGTTTAATCTATTTTGTTGAAGGATGGATTTTGAAAATAGGCAAATATACTGATGGTAAATGACGCTTTATTTTATGGACTTATATGTATATGTTTATAGTTTAACCTTAATTTTATATTTGTAACATGCATCAAGACGATGCATAAATTTAGGGGGGAGGAATGTCACAGCCTCATTTTGAACGATTCAATAGTATATTTATGTTAATAACAAGGACATGAATGAGAGACTTAGGATGACATGTATATAAAAAATAAATAAATAAATAAAATAGTCACCTGAAAAAATGACTCTGCCACCGCCCTATATTTATAACCCCAAACAAATTCTAGCAAAAAATTTATTGAAAATAGGACTGAGAGTTATGATGGAGGTTTCGTGGTGTAGAAGGAAGAAAAAATAGGAAGATCTAGAAGGAGATCTGGAAAAACAAAAAGTCAAGCTTTTCAAGACTTTCCATCATCCACTAAAATAAAAAGGGGAGAAGACAACATGATAGAGAAGGAAGAAAAAGAAAGAACAAGAAGAGGAGGCTAGGTACAGACTAGAGGCAAGTAGATCAGCTGAATAGGTACGAACTACTTCCTTTCTTTTGCTTGACATTCTCTAAAACTCCTTTTTAAACAATCCATTTCTTTTTGCATGTCCTACAATCATGGAGATTCATTAGACTGTATTTCTTAGAGGCATACTGTCAAGTAATTTATGTGCCTATCTGTGCTTCTACATTTCTGCATATGTGACTACTAGGGCACTTACAAATTACATCTGATAAGAGAATTCCCTTCTATTTTCTTTGAAGGATACCCATACCCTATTTTTTTTAAAGGGGGGGCCTATCTTGCACAGGCAGAGGGAATGCTAGCAAAGGTTGTGAAAATTGATTTTATGCCTAGCAAGATTTGTTTCCTTGAAAGTTTCTAATTCCTTTTTAACAAAACCATTCTGGGCATGCCATATGATTATTAGGTGATGCCTCTTTGAGGTAGTCCGCGAGGCATTTCAAGTGCCTTGGCTATGCTCCCACCTTTTGCATATAGTCCCACCTGAGAGTTTTTCAAATATAATATCTGACAAATCCCCTTTCCCTTATGCCTTGAGGGATGTCCATACCTAAATTCCAAGCTCACATTCAACATAGGTAGGTAGGATGCTAGCAAAGGTTGTGAAATTTGGATTTATACTTGCTAATTGCAATTGTGTGAGAGTTTCGAAAGCCATTTTTAGATAACCCATTTTGATTATATCTTGCACGTATGGCGTTCCATGAAAACCAGATTTCTTTGAGGCATTCTGTCGGATAGGTCAAGTGCCTTGTCTTTGCTCCTATGTTTTACATACATATCTGCCAAGACATTTGCAGTGACAACATCTGATATAAAATCCCCTTCCATTGCTGATAGATTTCTATACCCTGATTTAATGTGCCCATTTTGGCACAATCAGGGAGTACGCTGGCCAAGGTTATGAAATTTGATTTTTCCCTGTCAATTGTATTTTCTTGAAAGTTTCTAACACCTTTTCAACAAATCCTTTCTGTGTGCCTTTTGTCACCTCTTTGAGGCAACCCATCAAAAAGTTCATGCACTTTTCTATGCTTCCATGTTTTGCCTATGTGTCTACCAGGTGCACTTGTAGCTGCAACCTTTGACATCATATGTTTGATTTTGTTCTCAACAGTTTTCCATACTTTTTCTTTATTTATTTTTGATTTGAATAAAACCTTCCTTGCAACTATTGTACATAAGTTTCCATATAAAAATTAGTGTTTGTCACTCCCTGATTTGCTAGAAATATTTAGTAAATGGGTATTATTATACGCAAGTTTCCAAAAAAAAATTAGGGTTTGTCACTCAATTCTTTGGAAATATTTAGTAAGTCAGTATTTATCAAACATCTTGTAGACACATCATACAAGAATATGCTCTCGAAGCCTTGGGTTAAAGAATTCATGGGTATTGTCCCATTATCCCTTATATTTGGAAAATAGATTTTAGTTTAAGTTCAATCAATTATCCTAATTATCCTTTGTTTAGTGGAAAATTGGGTTTGTCAATGTTCTAGTGTTTAGATGTTTAAATCTGCCTCTCCACTAGACATTGAAGGATCTAGGGTTGAGTGGTGAGCACTATCATACCCTAGGTCACTTGCAATTGTAGGGAAACTCAGATTAGGGAATTTAATTATCAATTTTCCTTATCCTATTCTTAATTGACCATTAAAACCCTAATTATGCAAATACGACAACAAATTGACGAATAATAGAAAAACCTCTTACAAATAGGAGTAAAATACCAAATCACAGAATACCTATTTTTGGGGTTTTGAAGTGGAATAGTCAGGGACACTAGAGCGGGTGCCCAAGTCCAAGGTGCCAGTTTCTTCACGTGAGCCGGACCTCCTTTTGACACTGATTATCCCTGTAACTTCTATTTTCCAAAACTTAGTTGTGGAGGACACTAGAGCGAGCGCCCAAGTCTTGGAAGTGCTCCTGTGTCCTACTTTTCTTTAGATCTTGAATCCTTGATGCCTTCCAATCCTTCCTACAAATCCACTTTTCCCAAATATGACACATGTAACTTGCAATCATAAGACTTGGTTTGGGGGTTGTGGTGTTTAGAGGCTTGCCTCAGTCAAGCCCTAGAGGACACTTAAGTCTCCGAACACCATTGTTAGATAACGAGTGCATGCCCTTGTGAGGCAGAGGCAAAAACTAAAGGAATCAATGATGAAAACACAATATTATGTCACCTTGTAGTGAATCTCTCATGGGAGGAAGATGCTATTCATGCCATGAGGAAATTGATGCTCAAATCTACAAATATCAACACACAAAACACACAAGTCTACTCTTGCAACAAAATGAAAGCCTTAAATCACCTTGAGAACAGAATAGCTTGCTAGTAATCATCTAATTGAAATCTAGTTTACAAATGAATACCTAAACATGCTTTTACATGCAACTACAAGCACTCCCGCCAAGATTTTAAAAATCCAAACCTACCATGTCGGCAAAAAGACCAAATAATGGTCACAAATCGACACCTAGAAATTAGGGCTACTCCAAAATAGGGTAGGACTAGGGCGTGGGAATCCAAGTCCTCCCCCCTATTTTGGGTAGGGTACAGCTCAACGGGTCCACCTAGGTCCAATTTGTCATGAAAAATAGGCCTCATTCCATCGGGATGCCAAAATATGAACTAAGATGTCCTAAATGCATGCTAAAGACCTAGGAGCTAAACCTTATGAGGGAAAAGCACCCAAGGGGACATTTTCCTATGTTACATTTAGCCCCCACTTTAATGTATGTATAAACGTGAGGCCAATACATGCATTAAAGTAAGGTCACAAACACAACAAACACACCAAGCACAGAGAAGACACACCAATCACATAGAAAATAGTAACAGGCACGCAAAACATGGAGAAGACAGTTAAAGTCATGTAGAACACAGAGAATACAATCAATGTGATGTAGAGCAGGCATAGTAGAAACTCACAAATAGGATGAACAACCGATTAAAACCCACAACCTAGGGTTTATACTTCATTTTCTTTCAAAACCATCTTCTTTAAAGACAATATAATATCAAAATATGCATTTTCTTTGTCATCGGCAAGATAACATATAATGTCTCATCGAAATATACCTTTCCTTCCTTATCGGCTAGACCTCCTTCTTCGCCCAGACTTTCATTTAAACTTCCGATCATACTTCTCACACCGATATACTTCACCTCTCTTTCGTCGGTCTGACTTAGACTATCGGCGTAACTTAACCCTCGTCGTCTGATATCAAACTTTACGCCGATGCACATCCTCTGCTTTACCTTCGTCGATGTGACTGAGACCATCAGTGGGACTCTTTGCCCACCTTTCGACAATACAACTCTTACCGATAAATCAACGTAATGCTTTATCTTTGGTAAGACATTACCATTTGTCACCCTGACACAAACATGATTGGCAAGATTAATGTTATCGGCTCAATGCACTTTTATCTACCTGATAGACATAGTCAGTCTGATGACCTTACGCTAAAACAATAAACTCCAAACTTTGCCTTCATTGAGACGAATGTCTTGCTCTCCATGATGCTCCTTCTATCAGCATGACTCCGTCGATCGGCATAACTTCCAAAGCTTCGCCTGATGTGCTTTCCTCACACCGATGACTTTTACATACATTTCTCGACTTATTCTTCTGGTCCTCCTTACCGTTTCCACCGGTCATTTCTTGCATCATTCAGAATGCATATTCTAAAAGCTCATATACAACAACGATATTCAAATGGAAGATACACATGAACTATCCTCACATACATTTGCGATATACACAGAGAATGCTTTTCAACATACAATTGTAGTATATACATACAATGCATATTTGGTGACATAACACCAATCTCATGCCGATAACCTCCTCCGCAACTCTTGTAACCAAACAGAATCCACAGAAACTAATCTAATAGAACATAAAGCTAACTACATGGAGGTCATTCCACTGGTTTCAAAGAAACCCACCAGTGGAATGACTCCAAACTGATGTTCTTGTAATTAGACTAGAAACCAAAACTTTTCTATTCCTTCCAGAAATTATACATACAAATTGTTCTTTTTTCCTCTCTGTCTGTTCACTTTTCTAAATAAACAGAGTCTAACTATTTAATGACTCACAATTGACAGTTACACATGGTGGAAAACAAACACCACTGCCAATCAGTTACAAACTACAATTCGGTTACAATTCTTTTCTTGACAACCCAACATTATGTCATTACTCAGCCAGACATGACTCCATATGGCATTAAGGCTTTACAATATTACACTTTGAATACAACATAAAATGTAGGGAATCTTCCAGATTCTTCATGTTTTGAGGTGCTTCTGCACCATACAACCAACCAACAAAATTTCCATGTCCCTTGGAAATGTATCTGCAACAAAACCTTTTTCTGCAGCTCTTCAGCTTCAGGATTTCAATCTTCAGATGAATAGAATGGTGACCAACCAACCAAGAAATCAAACTACCATCTTCATAGAGCATACTCAGGCTCCTTCTACTCCCATCAATGGAGTATTCTTCAGACTAATCAAAACTTCATGACTACAACACAATGCTCCATAAACTATCCATCCTACACACTGCTTCACAGACCCATTCCTCATCCAACAACAGATCCTGGTGATGCACCTACCACGCTCTCCTCGGTGGCCTCTTTCGGCACCCTTCTCCAGTGTAATCTCTGTTGGTGAATGGTCTTGACAGACCTCATCCTCGTCTGCCCACACATACGAATCCTTATTCCTTCTTGCAACTAGATGGCACAAGCATTTGGAACAATCTAATAATTACTATCAGCCATCAAAATACCTTCTACAATCTCTGGCTTTAAAAATGGTCACCAACAAAACTTTAACTCTTCATCTACCTTCAGAAATCAAAATACAGAACACCTCTGCCCAGAGCTTTCGCTAGCTCTCATACCACTTTGATGTAGAGCATGCACAGTAGAAACTCAAACAGGGTGAACAACCCATTAAAACCCACAACCTAGGGTTTATACTTCATTTTCTTTTAAAACCATCTTCTTTAAAGATCATATAATATCAAAATATGCATTTTCTTTGTCATCGGCAAGATAACATCTAATGTCTCATTGAAATATACCTTTCCTTCCTTATCGGCCAGACCTCCTTCTTCACCCAGACTTTCATTTAAACTTTCGATCATACTTCTCACACCGATATACTTTGCCTCTCTTTCGTCACTCTGACTTAGACTATCAGCATAACTTAATCCTTGTCGTCCGATATCAAACTTTACGCAGATGCACATCCTCCTCTTTACCTTCGTCGATGTGACTGAGACCATTGGTGGGACTCTTCGTCCACCTTCCGACAATACAACTCTTACCAATAACTCAACATAATGCTTTATCTTTGGTAAGACATTACCATTTGTCACCCCGACACAAACATGATTGGCAAGATTAATGTTATCGGCTCAATGAACCTTTATCTACCCAATAGACATAGTCAGTCTGATGACCTTACGCTGAAACAATAAATACCAAACTTTGCCTTCGGTGAGACGAATGTCTTGCTCTCCACAATGCTCCTTCTATCGGCATGACTCCGTCGATCGGCATAACTTCCAAAGCTTCGCCTGATGTGCTTTCCTCACACCGATGACTTTTACATACATTTCTCGACTTATTCTTCCAGTCCTCCTTAATATTTCCACCGGTCATTTCTTGCATCATTCAGAATGCATATTCTAAAAGCTCACATACAACAGCGATATTCAAATGGAAGATACACATGAACTATCCTCGCATACATTTGCGATATACACAGAGAATGCTTTTCAACATACAATTGCAGTATATACATACAATGTATATCGGTGACATAACACCAATCTCATGCCGATAACCTCCTCCGCAACTCTTGTAACCGAACAGCATCCACAAAAACTAATCTAATAGAACAGAAAGCTAACTATACGGAGGTCATTCCACTAGTTTCAAAGAAACCCATCAGTGGAATGACTCCAAAATGATGTTCTTGTAATTAGACCAGAAACCAAAAATTTTCTATTCCTTCCAGAAATTATACATACAAATTGTTCTTTTTTTCTCTCTGTCTGTTCACTCTTCTACATAAACAAAGTCTAACTATTTAATGACTCACAATTGACAGTTACACACGATGGAAAACTAACCACCACTGCCAATCAGTTACAAACTATAGTTTGGTTACAATTCTTTTCTTGACAACCCAACATTATGCCGTTACTCGGCAAGACATGACTCCATGTGGCATGAAGGCTTTACAATATTACACTTTGGATACAACATAAAATGTAGGGAATCTTCCAGATTCTTCAAGTTTTGAGGTGCTCCTGCACCACAATGCATAGAAGACACATTAATGCATGAAAGACAAAAATGATATCTTTTCTTTTCTTTTTCTCATATATATGAAATGCAGATGCAAGTACTAGAAAGTAAACAAACCTCCCATAATACAGGATGCACTACTCTGGGGTGCAGGTCTTTGTATATATGGGGAAACACACACGCAAGAAATGCAAAACCTCTCAAAATACAGGAAGCACTACTCGAGGGCGTTGGTCTCTGCATGTGGGGCAACAAACATGCCACACAAAACAAGCACGCCAAAACACACACATTTGAAGATAGAGAAAACACGGCAGACAAGCGATGGAGTGTATCTATTTCTAGGTCCAACACTATCTTAGGCAAATTACAAGCACACACCAATGATTGGGCTTCGCCACAACAATCACCATAAACATGCTTAAGGGTTGAGTTAGTCACAGAACCGCTCCCTGCCTCCACAGAGGACTTTGAAAAATGATAGGATGATGTAATCTGCTCTGAGAAATACAACATCCCCACCTCCATAGAGGGCTTAAGAAAAAGGATATGCTTGATATCCCACCTCTGTAGAGGGCTTACATGATTGATTGATTGATTGCAAACAAACTGAGGATGCACGATGCACTACCCTGGGGTGCAAGTCTTTACATCTGAGGTCAAACACATTGCTAACATCTATAACAGACAACTTACCTTATATATGCCCCCACCTTAAGGTGGTTGATATCAGTTATTGATAGCAAGCATGTTAAGGTAGGAAGACAACACATAAGGGAACACCAACTTTCACAAAGCCCATGCCCCCCGGAGGTGACATGTACTTTATGATCGCCAAATGTTCCCACAAACACATCCCTACAAGAAACATGTTAGTGTCTACAAGATCATGATAAACAACAACATCAATGCATATGATTTACCACACAAAGATCCAAGCTTATCCAACGAATTCAGAGTTCAAGGATAACTATGAGGCTATATCACGAAGCTCTCTGAATCAAGTACTGCCAAGGCTAGATTTAAAGGCAAACAAAGGTCCATAGAGCAGCAGTATTGTTAAGGTTTGTAAATGTGATAGAAACATCATGAAATTAACTACGTGGAAAGAACAAGTGCTTCCAATAGCCAAGCATCGGATAAGATATACAACCCCATCATCATATTAGGAACTAAGTCCATTTGTTGGTTGCTCTCAAAAGGGACACTAGGTCCGCATCAGTATAAATGTTTGTCGCCATCCGCATGCTAGATGGAAACACTAGAGGAAGGGAAACAATAAATAAGAGAGGAGAAATAAGTGTCTTAGGGATAGTCACATAAGAGGGTGCCCCCAAGTCACCAACCACAACGCTATGTCCATAAGACACAACACACAACAATGAAATCAGAGAGAGGCAATATAGAAGAATGATGATACAAATAGAAGGTCACAACAAAGGCGGTATTCTGGTATCCTGAACCTTACGGGAGAATCTGAGGTCATCCCAGGAGGCCTAAACAACACATAACACATCATGGGGGAAGCACATCACAAGAGAGATAAAGGGTTAGAGATACTTTCCTGTAGGGAGATTCATGCTAGAAGTTGTCATCGGGGAGGTGATGATCTTCCCATAGCTAAATACTAGAAAGAGATGTAGGTTGGTCCATTTGTCTGTCTAATGTATTTTGATCACTTTCCTGATCCCTGAAGGGATAACAAAGGATGGACCTCGACATGAATGTCGTCTCTTAGTGGACTAGGTGGGTTATGAAATTGTTCCTTATCAACATCAATCACACCAAATAGGTCAAGATAGTCAAAACAATGTTGCATTGTCACAATGTCATCTCTTAATACTACATTTTGGTTAAGAGGGTTAGTCAAATTAATAGAGCTAACCCTTGTCTTTTCATCTTACTTATCTGAATGTTCAGTTGTAGGATTAGTAGGGTAGCTTGTGAATTCATTATCGCTCTCATGATCATTGTCAATATTATCACCATATGTTTGAGCTATTAATTCCAAACTATTATGATAAATGTCATGCTCTTCATCCAAAGTGTGTTTTATCATTTCTTCTACTACCCAAAGGTATGTATTGATGAGAGATATGAAGTTGTTAAGATTAGAAACATAATCAAGGATCTCGAAAGAAGATGACACCAATATACCCTTGTGGTACATGGCTTGTCTATAGGGCATGACATAAGGATGTTTACTAATGAATTTATAAAGATTTTTCAGATTTTGAGATATATTTGTGTAAAGATTCCAAGGAGCACAGAGAGGCCATGTTTATATGCTCAAACCAATGCAAAATCATATTTTTAAGAGCAAAAATAGCCCAGATTGCTTGATTTTTTAATACTTTTTCAATGCAAATGAATGAACCGAAGGGTGTTGTAAGGATTTCAGTCAAGGGAATCAAGTTATATTTCTGATATCAATCCGAAATAGAAATATAATCACTCTCAACACACTCTTGATGCAAATCCAAGATAATGCCAAGTCGAAATATAGTGAAGATATGTCAAAATAGGTACATTTTTCACAAATACTCAATGCAAAGGAGCATAGAAAAGGGCGTTGTGAGGAAAATGATGATGGACAGCAAATAATATTAGTAATAACAACCACTTGGTGCCAAGATATCCAACACAACATGCTTTTAGTGTCACTTAGGGTAAAACCCTAGTGAAAATATAGCAAAATATGCAATTTTTCACGGTTTTTCAACTCCAAGACCTAGAAAAAGGGGTGTTGTAAAGAATTTTAGGAGGTTAAAAAAGTAATATCAATAATATAAGTCACATCAATCCATAAAATTAATCACAACACACTTGGAGTGTAAACTAGGTCAAACCCTAGGGCAAAAATACCTAAAATATGTAGTTTTTTACAAAATTTTCACTACAATCTAGCCCGATAAAAGGGTGTTGTGAAGATTTTTGTGAGGGGAAACAAATTATTACCCTAATGACAGAAAAATAATGCCAAAATACCTTTCACAACACACCTATGGTGCAATTTTATAAAGTTGATAAGGCCAATTTTAGTGAAAATTATTGTTTTTGAAGCTCTAGGTTTGAGATCTTGAGACAAAATGCTATGTGAATGCTGTGAAATCTGGTTTATGATGAAAACGACTTACTCTTAGATCTGAAAATTATTTTCAAGCTTGATAATGCAAAATGCCCATGCAAATTTAATAAAAATGCATCAAAATTGCTAGTTTTTTGTTGAAATTTTCTATGCAAAAATGCAAATATTTTAAATCTAAATACAAATTCACACTAAAATGAAAGAATACAGACAAATGAAAATTTGAATGAGCCTCTAAAATTAGTAGAAAAATCTAAGAAAGAGATTTTTCCTACTAACCCTAGATTTTGGAATTACTAGGTTATATAAAATTGTCAAAATTTCCACAAAACCCTAGCAATTAAGTGATGAAAATGTAATGCAAGAATTTGAATTTTTGTATTTGTCTATAGTTTATATCAGATCTGATGCAAAAATCATGAATTAGGAGAATTTAGATAGAATTGATGCAATTTAGTAATCCAAACAATGCAATTTTTTTGTATTTTTCCAATTTTTCAATTTTTTTAAATTTTTCTCAATGCAATAAAATGAATGACCACATGAATGAATGAAATAAATCCAAATCTAAATACAGACACTCATAAAGTTTCAATTTAATTCTGAAAACATGGGTTCACCAAAATGTTTAGTGGAAAATTGGGTTTGTCAATGTTATAGTGTTTAGATGTTTAAATCTGCCTCTCCACTATACATTGAAGGATCTAGGGTTGAGTGGAAAGAACTATCATACCCTAGGTCACTTGTAGATGTAGGGAAACTTGGATTAGGGAATTTAATTATCAATTTTCCTTAATTGACCACTAAAACCCTAATTATGCAAATATGACAAGAAATTGACGAATAACAGAAAAAGCTCTTACAAACAAGAGTAAAATAGTAAATCACAGAATACCTATTTTTGAGGTTCTGAAGTGGAATAGTTGGGGACACTAGTGCGGGCCCCAAGTCCAAGGTGCTAGTTTCTTCACGAGATTTGAACCTCCTTCAAACTGATGAGTGCTGTAACTTTTGTTTTCTGAAACTCAGATGCAGAGGACACTAGAGTGAGCGTCCAAGTCCTGGAAGTGCTCCTATGTCCTATTTTTCTTCAAATCTTGAATCCTTAATGTCTGTCAATTCTTCTTACAACTTCACTTTTCCCAAATGTGACACCTGTAACCTACAATCACAAGACTTGGTTTGGGGGTTTTGGTGTTTAGAGGCTTGCGTCAGTCAATCCTTGGAGGACAGTTAAGTCTCTGAACACTGTTGTCAAATAAAGAGTGCATGCCCTTGTGAGGCAGAGGCAAAAACTAAAGGAATCAATGATGGAAACACAATATTATGTCACCTTGTAGTCAAGCTCTCATGGGAGGAGGATGATCTTCATGCCATGAGGTAATTAATGCTCAAATATGCAAATATCAACACACAAAACACACAAGTCTGCTCTTGCAACACAATGAAAGCCTTGAATCACCTTGAGAACACAATAGCTTTCTAGTAATCATGTAATTGAAATCTAGTTTACAAATGAATTCCTAAACATGATTTTATATGCAACTACAAGCATTCCCACCAAGATTTTAAAAATCAAAACTTACCGTGTTGGCAAAAGGACCAAATAACGGTCATAAACCGACAACCAGAAATTAGGGCTGTCCCAAAATAGGGTAGGATTAAGGAATGGGCACCCAAGCCCTCCCCCCTATTTTGGGCAGGGTACAGCTCAAAGGGTCCACCTAGGTCCAATTTGTAATGAAACCTAGGCCTCATTCCATCGAAACGCCAAAATATTAACTAAGATGTCCTAAATGCATGCTAAAGACCCAAGAGCTAAACCTTATGAGGGAAAAGCCCCCAAGGGGACATTTTCAGACATTACATCCTTTATATTTTTAAAATATAGATTTATTTTCAATTCAATTAATTATCCTATTTTCCTTTATTTCTAAAATATAGATTTTATTTTAAATTCAAATTAGTTATCCCATTATCCATTACAATTAATATGTAGATTTTATTTTAAATTCAAATTAGTTATCCTATTATCCTTTATATTTAAATTATAGATTTTATTTTATATTCAAATTAATTGTCCTATTATTTTATATTTAGAATATAGTCTTTATTTAATTTCAATCAATTATATATTTTTCTAATAAGGAGAAGGACTCATATACCTACAACTTATTTGTACTATAATTTTGGTAAATAGGGTTGATAATAAAATAAATTAGCTTGAGTAAAGAGTTTAGTGGTAAGTAAAATTTTGATCTATTTTGACATTGAAATTGTTGGAAACTCATAAGGGTAAATATTATTATTTAAATTGTGTAAAATTGGTACAATTAGATGGCATGTGGTAGAATATAGACTTTATTTTAAATTTCAATTTATTATCCTTTATGTATCAATGAGAAGAACTCTTAAGGTAAATTTTTATTATTTACATTTTAATTGTGTAAAATGAGTACAATTAGATAGCATGTGGTAGAATGTAGATTTTATTTTAACTTTCAATTAATTATCCTTTATGCATCAATGAGAAGGACCCTTAAGGGTATTTCTTTTTATTTATTTATTATTTACATTTAATTGTTGTAAATTTGATACAATTAGATAGCATGTAGATTATGGTAAATCGAGAATTAATTTTATGATTTCTTAGTTAAGAAATGATTTCTCTTAAATATCCATTCCTTCTATAAATTGGATAATTATGCTTGTAATTACTATGTAAGAAAACGATATTCTTTTAGTTGTATTAGAAATGATGGAATGGTAGAGAATCCATTTTAGAGAAAACTCATCATTTTAACACATACACCATGGGATCAAACAAAATGATTCACAAAAATAAAAAGAGTTCTATAGTCTTACTAATATTGAACAAGACTTGTTTTTAATCAGCTTAGATAAGATAGCCTAGGATAAATAGGAGTAAACCATTGAGTCCTATTAAACCCATACAATGAAGGATAGATCAAGAACTATGGTCTAAAAATGAAGCTGTAAGCCTAGATAATTGTACAACGTTACCTATAGATAGACTCTCATTGGCAATATGTACCATTGTATGCTCTCACCTTACCTTCACGGACCTTGGTGATTAAAAAATGGGGCTTGTCAACAACACAAGTCTAATTTGGAGATGGCTTGGAAATTGTCAGATAGGGCAACCAGTCCAAACAAGAAACCCTAACTATTGTATGCTCTCACCTCGTCTTTACAGATCTTGGTGATCAGAAAGCACTAGGGAACCTCGATTGGACTTAGTCACCAAGTACCCAAATTGTCTTATACAAGTGAACTAAATTTCTTGAAAAAACACCTGATAGGGATTCCTCAACACTAGGACTAAATTACAAACACCCTTTTAGGTGTTTGTGGTAGTGGACTAATTTTCTGTCCATGTTTCACCTGAGTGGGTGGCAACCAATGAAGAACTCTTTGGGGCAGGGAATAACCCTAGAAAGGGTTGGATACCCACTCATAGTTACATCAAACATAGTGTAAGACATAACTACATATTCTCAAACCCTAGTGTCAGTCACATCTGGAGGGGGCCTTGATCTCGTGGATATAGGGTATGTAGGTAGTCTAGATAATGAAGGATGCCTCCAGTACTTATGTCCCCCGGATATAGAGTACTCTTTTATAATCAACTACCTAAATTCAATTCTTAATTTAAGAAGATTAACTAGATAACTAAAGAAGTCTTCAGTACTCAGATGAATTCTCGGGAGGATTAACCTCATACCTAGCCATTTGCCCAAAACCTGAGGGAAGGTACCTGTTCCTTAGAATACTTTTATTAAATAAACTTACAGAAATTTTCTCTCTGCAATATATGGGCCTATTGTGTAATTTATTGTAACTCAGGATCTAGAATAATCTTGATGAGTCTAAGACTCTGTCTAGAGCATAATGATTCTTGTCCTTATTAGGTAGTTTAGCTGATGTGTTTACCTATCCCGCATTAGATAGAGTTTTGGTCTGTTTGACTAGTTAGGTCGTTTGGCCATTATTTGATCTACCCTATATTGGGTAGTGATAAGGTCCATTAGACCCAGTTCTGTATGAACTAGTTTGCCCAAAGGATAGAAGAGCTCGTTTGACTTTATCTTAGTATGTCCCAGTTTGGACACCATAGCCTGAATTGGCTACTTGTTACTTTCTAGGTACTCAGACTAAACTAAAAGTTTAGAAAATAAAACCTAAGATCTAGACAACAAGTTAGAAAATGATCAAGACTCCTTGAGTGGAATACCAAACCTTAGATCACATAAGAAAGATAAACAAAAAAAATTCCCTAAGGTCCCTAAACTGGGTCCTTACATGTGCTAAGATATTTTTGAGTTTCTAATTAGGGGTATTTTTCTTCATCTTCACATTGATGGTGATCAATGAATCACCCTCTATTTGAATATTAGTTATAATTTTTTTAACGTACTTTTTTAGTTCTAGTAGTAAAGCTAGAAATTTATCTCATTATTTGTTCCTAGTGATAGTTTTTGTTGTTGCACTAATTAAATTTCTATGCCCATCTCAAATTATGTAAAAAGCATTGGACCCCCCAAGTTGTCTTAGGAGGCTCCATCAAAGTTTAGTCTTAATTTGCCTTATGGGGGTGGAAACCATTTGATTTTTCCCCTTTTAGTCTTCTCCTTATAGTTAAGTCTGCAAGCTCCTTGAAGGTGGGGAGAGTTAATTAGTTTCCAATTCTTCATAATTCTTTTGTCCCATATTATGTTTTTTCTCTTTTGGAGGGTCTCTTCTAAATTGGAGCTCTTTGAGTTTTATAACTATTTGAGCTTGTTGTCTGATACATGAGCGATTGAATCAAGTTGAACATCTCATATGTAATATATAATATATAATATATAATAAATTATTACAAAATGGGTATTACAAAAATATTGCAAAAACCTCATAAAATAATTTAAATTGGCCCAATAGACTAGCTAGATAGTGAATTGTTTCATTCATTGAAGTTTTTTTGTTATATGAAATGGAATTTCCAATTTAGGATGGAAGATTAATTTTGGTGGGATTTTTCATGGCAATTAGGTTACTTAAACTATTTTGGCAAACATGGAGTAAGTTTGTGTATGAGGTTCCATGTGCTTTTGCTTGCCCCATGTAACTCTTTGGGTAGAATTAGAAAAGTGGAATATCAACACGTGCATGTTAAAGGGTAATAGTTTTTGGTGTGAGTTCACATTGTTGTGAGTTCCATATTTGCTTTGGCATGATTTTAGGAGTAAGTCTATTCCTAGTGGGGGAGGATGTAATTGCATAGACATCCATGCCTTTTGCATGATGTAGTTTTTGTACCAAATATTTATATGCAAAACTAAATACATCAAACCCAATACCCTCATCTTTGGGGATGAGTGGTGGATATGTAGGGGGTTACGATGCTCATAGTGGGAGTCAAGGAGTAGGAGCATATGGTCAGATGGGTGCCTATGGGGTCCCTCCTATTTATGAGGCCCCCACCCCTCCTAGTTCAGGTGGATTTTCACAAATGAACTATCAAATCAACAAGAACACCAACAATCATGGCCACCTGTGCATATGTCCATTTCATCCAATATAGGTGGGCTTTTTATTTCTTCATTGTAACGTTTGTTGAATTAAGTGATTCAATAACCTATTATTCATTTGTCATTTTGCAAATACTTCTAGCATCGCTTATTATCCTTGCCTTTTAAGAAATACACAGAGACATTATTAGTGCATTAGTTTCCCACACTGCATATCCCTTCTGAATCCTATCATTTTTCGTAATTTTCAAAATCCCTGTTTTACAACCTTGTTTGTGTTCTTGTGTTCTCTATCATATTACATCTTATGAATTATATTGTAGTTACCATAATATTGTGTTTGTGATTCATTGTTGAAATGCTTAGCTCTACAACTTTAATCTTGTACACTTTGACTGCAGATTCTGGTGTGTTGAAGGAGGAGCTCTATCAAGCATTTAGGCCTTTTGAAGGAGGAGCTCCAACTGACGATGGTGAAGTGTCGTTCTACTGGGAAATAATATAAGTGCTTAGAATTATATATGGGCGTGAAAAAATATAAGTTATTATTAGGTTTAGTTTTTATGTTAGAAGTTAAACAAATTTTTATAAATTATGGTGATAGTTATATGTTTTAAAAGACAAAACATGTTTTCATGATCTTTTCTTGGTTGACTTATGTTGGAAGATTTTGATACTATACGGCTTGGAACAGATATTTTGTTCAGGTTAAAAATAAATTCTATCTTTATAGAGGAGAAATATGCTTTATATCTAGTATAATGACTTATCATAAAGAGTTTATTGTCACCCTTGCTTTTCCGTATTGAGGAATTATAATTTTGTCTTTAAAATTATGTCTTAGTACTTTTGTTTATGGAGTAAAATTTTTAAATTCAGTCATGGTTTACCACATAAATTATATCTATTTATACTTATATTCTGGAGTACAATTTCTAGATTGATTTGTGGTTTATCATAGGAAATTTGGAAACTTATAGCATTTATAGTAACAAGTGGAATTGTGCATTTATATAAACAAGTGCAAATGCCTAGACAATAAAATAGAGGATATACATTAATTCTTTCAACAATTTGAGATATCTATTTTTTTTTTCAAATATAAAAAAATTGAAATGGGACAATTGTGCTTTATTCTTGCTTCCATACATGTTAAAACTCTACACATGGCTTTAGAATTTTCTATTGTTTTTGAACCTCATTTAACAGAGGTTAAAACTCTATGTTGACAAAAGAAATTACTTATTGAAGATAAAATTGATTAGGAATAGTAAAAAATAGCATGTTTTTCACAAATTTTATGATTAATTGCGATTTTTTCTTGATTTCCGCTACTATGGTTCACATCATTAAGATAATGTTATTTTTCCTTGTGACTTTTTGAAGATAGGAAGCTATGATTTACATAATTATTAATAATACTATCTCGCAAACCTATATGCTCTGTCAATTTAAGCCAACATAGAGGTATAGTCTTAAAGTCTTTGTTGATTATATTGGAAATCTCAATGCTTGCATGGTCATATTTAATGATCACTACACATGTAGACCTGTTGTAGCAATGTTGGAATCAAAGTTACCAAAAATGAGAATGCAAAATAGCCATTTTAAGTATTTATGAATGCTCAAATAAATAGATCAAGGGGCACAACATGCTTGTTGCACTAACACTTAAAAAGTTAGTAATCATGTATAAAATGAAGAAACCAAAAATCTAAATCCCAAATAGATATCTAGCTATCCAGGAAACATCGACAAATGTGAGATCATAGCTGCAGAAGCTCACTTATCATGATTCTTGTAGAAATGTATAAATAAATCTGCATACTAGGTTTAGTCTGCCCAAAGTTAAAAACAAAACAAATGGAGAAAAGATTCTCAAAATAGATGATCTATACCTATATCGAGAATAAGTGTCTGTGTTGTAAGCTATATAGTGTAAGAATTATAAAGTGTAGTGCCACTCTTCAAGAACTTGAATGAGACATGATTTCATTTAACATTAAACTAAATACTATAATGTGGATAAAATATCTAGCCTCTTATAATTGTTTTTATCTTATCACAATGACAACAACTTAACTCATACTCATGTAAGAACTTCTCTATGTTAGAAGGATTATACAATTGCTTTGTGGACAGAGTTATCTTTCCCCCATACAAAAATAACAATTCAAAGAGCCATCGAATATATTTTCCACCCACTCCTAGAATAGCTTTTGTAGAGTGCTGGTAATCTCTAAGTGGACCTATCAAGAATTACTACGATTTCTTCACTGCTTGTAATAAACCATAATGCACATTTTTTTACGATAATTAAATTCTTAAAGAATATTTTGGGATTAAAAAAAAAGAGAGAATTGATAGAAAATATTACAAAGATAAATAGTGAAAGTGATAAATTTTTTTGAGTTTTATGTCTATTTGATCTTGTCGTCTGATACATAAGGATTTGAATCAAGTTGAACATCTCATATGTAATATGTAATATGTAATATATAATATATAATATATAATAAACTATTTCAAAATGAGTATTAGAAAAATATTGTAAAAAACTTCAAAAATAATTTAACTTGGCTCAATAGACTAGTTAGATAGTGAATTGTTTCATTCATTGATGTTTTTTTGTTATATGAAATGGAATTTCTAATTTAGGATGGAAGGTTAATTTTGGCAGGATTTTTCTTGGCAATTAGGTTACTTAAACCATTTTGGCAAACATGGAGTTAGTATGTGTATGAGGTTCCATGTGTTTTTGCATACCCCATGTAACTCATTGGGTAGAATTAAAGAAGTGGAATATCAACATGTGCATGTTATAGCGTAGTAGTTTTTTGGTGTGAGTTCACATTGTTGTGAGTTCCATCTTTACTTATGCATGGTTTAAGGAGTAAGCCTATTCCTAGTGGGGGAGGATGTAATTGCATAGACATACATGCCTTTTGAATGATGTAATTGGATAGAAATACATTCCTTTTGCATAGATCTTTCCAAGCTAGACTCCTCGTCCTACTCTATTTTTGTGGCATCTAGGCAAGGGGTTTAGAGTATTCAGGGTCAACAAAATCCATACATGTTATTGTTAGACACACAATAATACTGAGCGGGGGATGAATCAGTATTCAAACAATTTTCAATTTCAACAACCTCAACTTATATGGAATAGATTAAACATTAATCATCGCAATATCAAAATGAAATAATAACATAATACATATCAACACAACACCAGATATATGTGTCCAAAAACCTAGAAGGGAAAAACCATGGTGAGGATTAACTCAAAATATATGAATCTCAAATAATAACTTTGTTTTAGGGGCTATAACCCAAGAAAACTACTACTCCCTAAGTAATTTTTATGTAGGACATGTTTAGGGTAAAATTGGATTTGTTGATCTTTTGTGGTTTAGATGTTAAAATCCTCTATTCACCCTAACATTGAAGGATCTAGGGTCGAGTGACAAGCACTATCATACCCTAGGTCACTTGCAGATGTAGGGAAACTTGGATTAGGGAATTAATTATCAAATTTTCCTTCTTCTATGCTCCATTGACCATTAAAACCCTAATTATGCAAATACGCCAACAAATTAATGAATTACGGAAAAAGATCTTGCAGATGGGAGTAAAATGCCAAATTACAGAATCCAAGTCGGGGACACTAGAGCAGGCACCCAAGTCCAAGGTACCTACTTTTTTTAGGAATCTGGACCTCCTTCAGACACTGATTAGCCCTGTAACTTTTTCTTTCCATAATTTCTCTGTGGAGGACACTGGAGCGAGCGCCCTAGCCCCAGAAGTGCTCCTTTGTCCATCTTTCCTTTAGATCTTGAATCCCTGAGGTCTTCCAAGCCTTCTTACAACTCCACTTTTTCTGGATGTGACACCTGTAACCTGCAATCACAAGACTTGGTTTGGGGGTTGTGGTGTTTAGAGGTTTACCTCAGTGAAACCTCGGAGGACACTTAAGTCTTCGAACACCATTGTCAGACAAAGAGGGTGTGCCCTTGTGAGGTAGAGGCCAAAACCAAAGGAATCAATAATAAAAACATAATGATAAGTCACCTTGTATTGAATCTCTCATGGAGAAAGATGCTCTTCATGCCATGAGGAGATTAAAGCTCAAATCTGCAAGTATCAACACAAAAAACACACACGTCTGCTCTTGCAACACAATAGAAAGCTTTGAATCACCTTGAGAACACAATAGCTTGCTAGTAATCATCTAATTGAAATCTAGTTTACAAATGAATGCCTACACATGCTTATATATACATCTACAAGCACTCCCACCAAGATATTTGAAATTCAAACTTACTGTGTTGGCAAAGGGACCTATTAACGGTCACTAACCGACACCCAGAAATTGGGGCTGTCCCAAAATAGGGTAGGACTAGGGTATGGACACCCAAGTCCTCCCACCTTATTTTGGGTAGGTTACAACTCAAGGGGTCCACCTAGGTCCTATTTTACAAGGAACCTAGGTCTCATTCCATCGGGGTGTCAAAATATGAACTAAAATGTCCTAACTGCATGCTAAAGACCCGGGAGCTAAAACTTATGAGGGAAAAGCCCCCAAGGGGACATTTTCTAACATTACAAGACCACTCTAAAGGAACCTTCTACTTCCTAATGAATTTGTTTTAGGGTCGCTCCCAAGGAATCTACTACTCCCTTAAATGAGAACACATTTACAAAAGATTATAGTGTGACAGTCTTTCTACTGTCGAAAAACTGACATTGAAACTCACACTTTTGATGATTGCACTTTTGCCTCTTCATACTTTCTTCTAAAGATTTGATCAATTAGGCACACTCTATACTTGATCCTTGTCACAAAGATATCTTCAAGATGAATTCGGACAGCATCAACAACTTCTTCTCTTTCTCCTTCAGTTGCACATCAATAATGCATTTATTCTATTTTTATCTACTTGCAAACCTTTTCAATCAACTTGTAATCATAATTTCCTCACTCAATTTGATTCATTTTTTATACATGGTATTACATTGATTACATTGATTGTCGGCTAGATATAACATGGAAAAATACATTTACAAGTCATCCAGACAACACACAATATGAAATGTGTAGAAGATAGGTCCTAAGTGAAACCACACATTACACCAGCAGAAGATCCAAGCCTTGAGGACCCCAAAAATTTCTTAACTAAGTCCAAAATATCATTCATAAATTCAAACACCAAGGAATTGCATTTGCACACTCTAGTCAATTGGAAACATGACAGCTTTAAGGAAAACACATGAAGACTTGAAGTATAATGACCACATCAACTTGAAGAACCTTGTGTGGTACTGGAAACAAGAAAGATCTTTGTGAAACTTTTCTAGATGAGTCCACATGACTCATAAGACATCCCCAAACACTTCTTTTCCACTGCACATCAAATAATTGTGTTGCATGGCTTCAATCATTTACTCTGAGAATACTCTATCATCCAAAACACATTGCACGATGTTGTCATTTGAAAAACTGAGTTGTAGACCACTGAGAACCTTGAAACTGAAAAGAAGCATATAATACACATCCAAGAACATGTCCTCAAAACCACAAGGGAAATCATGCATTTGCATAGGAATGTGGAGCATTTGCATAGAAATGCGGAGAACTTGCATAGGAATGCAGAGCATTTCAACAAACCTTCAGCACTAGATTACTATGCTAGAACATCTACCGGTACTCTATCATGCACAACTTTCAAAGCAAAAGGGTAAATGATTTGAATCTTTGGAATTATCATCTTCACTAGAATCTTAACATACCTTCAGAACTGCATAGCCAAATCTATAAATATGGAGGAATGCGAAGCATCCTAGTTCCATGTAGTGGCTATTTTCACATAACCAAAATTGTCTTCACTCTATCTTTTGCAAAACATACTTCTGGTATTCCATACATTATAAAACTTGGAATATGCAAGATTTGTCATTATATTAATCTATATTCCAATCCACAAAGGCTGAGTAATTTCCTGGATAGTCTTCAAAGGTGGTCATTCTGAAACAAAGATTATCACCAACATCTAGAGGCTAAATCTTCTTTCCATTAACACATGCATTCTTAGGGATAGTTGAAAAGAGAATACAACATACCTTAGTCCATCAATACCATATCTTAGTGCTTCTACTTCCCATTTTAATGTGTCTTCTTGATGATTCCAATTCTCATCTCAATATATCTTCTTCAAGAGAATTACATCCAACTATGAACACTATTACACATTCATAACAATGTTGATACCAATGACAACCTTGTGATAGTGATGAAATCAATGACAATCAATACAACTATAGGAACCATATGTGTAACAATCTCTCCCTTTGGCATTGATGGAAACACATACTTGCACATTTCTCCCACTTTGACATCAATGACAAAGGGCAACTACAATAATCTTATCAGAAACCATACATTTGCACATTTTTCTTTAGGTTATAATTTCTTCTTGCAACAAACAAACTCCCCCTATCATCAACAATCACTACCTGCTCCCCCTGAGAGGTAGTCATTATCAGTCTAGAAAATAAGGATATAATATTAACTCCCCCTAGACAGATGCATCACTATGCATCTTTAGCAAGAAGAAGGAGGGGCAATTACCCCTAACTTCTTTTAGAGATCCTCAAAGGTGTCCTTTGCAAGAGCCTTTGTAAAGATATATGTAATTTGATCCTTTGTTGGAACATATTCCAACTTTGCTTCCTTACTACCAACCTTCTCTCTCAAAAAGTGATACATGATTACTATATGCTTAGTTCTAGAATGTATCATTGGACTCTTAGAAATATTGATAACACTTGTATTGACACATAAAATAGGAATACGCTCATCATATAATACCTTGATATCTTTCAGAGTTTGCTTCATCCACATCACTTGTGTAGAGCAGGAGGTTGTTCTAATATACTCTGCCTCTGTAGTTGATACGGATATTGAATCTTGCTTCTTGATCTACTATGAAACCAATCTACTTCCTAGAAAGAAAGAACCACTACTTATACTTCTTCTATCATCAACACAACATCCCAATGAGTATCAGTTTATGCACTCAAATCAAAGTCATTACCTTTTGGATACCATAGACCATAGTCTGGAGTTCCTTTCAAGTATCTAAATATCCTTTTTCACTACCTTCTCATGTGTTTTCTTAGGATTGACTTCATATATATAGCAACCACACATACTACATGCATAGTGTCAGGTCTAGAAGTAGTCAAATAGAGCAATGCTCCAATCATAGACTTATAGATAATTTGATCCACCTTTGGAGACTCATCATCTTTGCTCAAGTGACATCAAGTGACCATGTGAGTACTCATTGGTTTTGAATCCTCCATACCAAACTTCTTCAACAATTATTTGACATACATAACTTGATAAATAAAGATACCATCATCTGGCTGGGAAATTTGAAGTCCAAGGAAAAAAGACATTTCACCAATCATGGACATCTTAAACTCTTTGCATCTCTTCTACAAACCTTTTACACATATCATCATCTCCACCAAAAATGATGTCATCAACATATGCTGCAACTATCAAAATCATGTCTCCTTCTTCCTTTATATAAATATTACTATATGTAGTGCCTTTCTTGAAGCCCTATTGAAGTAAGTACTTGTCTAATCTTGCATACCAAGCCCTAGGTGCTTTCTTGAGACCGTACAAATCCTTGTTTAGTTTGCATACCATGTCTAGATCTTCTAATATCTAGAAACTATCTGGTTGCTCAATTGATGTATACTTCTTCTAGGTCACCATTTAGAAATGTTGACTTGACATCCATCTGATATACTTTGATATTCTTATGAGTAGTAAGAACTAGGAACATTCTGATTGCCTCCATCCTTGCTACTAGAGAAAAAGCCTCCTCAGAATCAATGCCTTCTACTTGATTGTATCCTTTACATACTAGACTTGCTTTGTTCCTTACAACTTCACCTTCTTCATTCTATTTCTTATGAAACACCCATTTTTCTCCTATAATATTCTTGTTTGCTGGTCTAAGGACCAATTCCCATGTTTGATTCATCCCAATCTGATCCAATTCTTCTTCAACTGCTTTTATCCATCTATCATCCTTGCTTGCTTCAACAAAGGTCTTAGGTTCTACTTTTGATAACACACAAGTTTACTTTCTCATGTGTCTTGGAAAACCTTCTCCTTGTCTGCACACCTTCACTCTTGTCTCCAATGATCTATTTTGCTGAGTGATTCTTCTAAATGTACTTTGATGGGGTCTTACGCATATGCTCTAGTTCTTGTTCCTTTTCTTCTTTCACTTCTTCTTCTTTATATTCAATGCAAGAAAAGATAAATCCAGTGTGTTCTAAATCTTGTGAGATCAAATACAAGTCTTCATCAACTTTGACATTTGTTCTTTCAATAATCTTTCCCAACCTTTTTTTCTAGCATCTATAGGCATTACTTTTGGTTGAGTAACTAAGAAAGATTCCTTCATCACTTCTTGAATCAAACTTTCCTAGGTCTTCTTCATCTCTTCTTATATAGCATTGGCTACCAAAGCTCCTGATGTATCTGATAGTGGGAGGTCTTCCATACTACAACTCATAAGGGGTCTTAGTATTGTAGATCCTTAACTACACTCTACTAGTTAGATATCTAGTAGTGTAAATTTATTCCTTCTAGTATATATCAGGTAGATCAACATTTTCAACATTGCCCTAGACATTTCTTTCACAGTCCTATTCTTCCCTTCCACTACCCCATTTTGCTGAGGGGTTCTAGGAGCAAACAAATGCCTCCTAATACCATGATCTTCACAAAACTTTTCAAATTCATTTGAAGTAAACTCACCTTCTCTACCTAACTTTAAACATTTGATCTTAGTATCCATTTCATTTTCAACCAAAGCTTTGCAAACTTTAAACTTATCAAGGGCATCAGGTTTTTCTCTTAAGAAGGTAACCCTAGTCATTCTAGAATAATCATCAATGAGCAACATAAAATAACTTTCACCTTGTTGACTCTTTACTCTTGTAGGTCCACATAGATCTATGTGAATTTGTTGCAATGGATTTGAAGAAGAATACTATTTCTTTTAAAACTTGTCTCTGTCTGCTTTCCCATTTGACATTCCTTGCATACAATGTTTGTAGGCTTGATTATCTTAGGCATATCTCTCACTACATGAGTAGAGTTGATTCTTACCATATTATTAATATTGTTGTGTCCCATTCTTTTGTGCCACAAAAAAAACTCACTGGATTGAGCCAACAAACATATTCTTCTATTTACCTCTTTCAAGTGATAAATATCACCACATGTCTTGATACCTTCTGCAACTAGATTTCTAGATCCTACCTTCTTGATTTCACAACCATTAGCATGAAAAGTAAGATTGTAACCTTTGTGGCACATTTGATTGACACTAAGAAGATTCTACTATAATCCTTTGACATAGAGGACATCCTCAGTCTTGTTCTTTCCATCAATATTTATGACACATTTTCCACATATTTGAGTTGACTCATCACCTCCAAACTTGATAGCTCCACCATCCCACTTCTCAAGGTTGATAACTTCTCTTTGTCACTAGTCATATGATTTGAATAACCAGTGTCAATAACCCAAAATTTGGTTTCTTCTATTGCATGGAATGTAGTCCATACAATCATTGATCTTTCATTGTTTTGGACTATTTGCAAGGTATCAATTTTTCCACATTTTCCAATATCATCCTTTTTGTCACCAACACTCAAGGCCATGAAAAGTGTTTCATCATTTGAATCATCATGGTCCTCATCTTTTGAAGAACAACTATCCTCTATGGAAAACATAATCCTTTTGAATTTATCTTTTCTATTACTTCTCCTAACTTCTTTAAGAGGACATTTAGAAGCAAAGTGACCAACCATTCCACAATTGAAACATTTGAAGGGTAACTTACCTTTATATTTTCTAGAGCCTTTCTTCAATGTTGTCACAAAATTTTCTTCAACATCATCAGGACTTTCATCTTCATCAGTAGTTTCATCCTTTAGCTTTTTACTGACTTTGAAAGCAAATTCGTTCTTTGGAACATCACTATCACACTCTCTCATTTCAAAAGAAGTAAGGGTACCAAACATTTGGTCTAAAGTGTATGTATCAAAGTCTACAGTCTTGTCTATAGAAGATACCTTATGGCTGTAACATTTGGGAAGTGATCTCAGAACCTTCTTCACAATTTCATCCACTTTTATTGTACCACCAAGGCTTGTGATACCATTGACCACTTCATTCACCCATAGCATAAATTCCATAATGTTTTCATCCTTTGTCATCTTTAGGGTTTCAAATATGCTTTTGAATATTTGCATCTTAGCTTGCTTTACTTTCTTAGCTCCTTCATAAAGAGTATCAAGTTTATCCCAAACTTTTTGAGTAGAACTACAACTTACCACCTTTGAAAGTTCTGAATTAGTTAATCCACTCATGATAGCAAACTTTGCCTTGGAATTATTATCATACTTCTTGATTTCATTTGCATCTATAGGAGTAGTAGCAGGAACAGTGTAACCTTTCTTGACATAATCCCAAACTCCACACCCTAGAGAATTGTAGGCTTCCATCCTTAGCTTCCAAAAAACATAATTTGTTCCATCAAACCTAGGTATTTTACTTGATCAACTTTGTTCCATCTTGGACCTTTCTCATGCAGTTAATCTTCTCTCAAAGGAACTTGGCTCTGATACCGATTGTTAGAAACACAAGAATACTAAGAGGGGGAGTGAATCAATATTCAAACAATTTTCAATTTCAACAACGTCAACTTATCTAGAATAGATTAAGAATTAAGCATCACAATATCAATATGAAAGAATAATACAATGCACATCAACACATAACACCAGACATATGTGGAAAGCCCTAGAAGGTAAAAACCATGGTGAGAATTAACTCACAATAAATGAAGCTCAAATAATAACTTTGTTTTAGGGGCTATAGCCCAGGGAAGCTTCTACTCCCAAAGTAACTTTGATTTAGGGTCACTCCCAAGGAAGCTTATACTTCCTAATGACTTTGTTTTATTGTCTCTCCCAAGGAAGCTACTACTCCCTAAAATGAGAAGACACTTACAAAAGATTATAGTATGACAGTCTTTCTGTTGTCTGAAAACTGACATTGAAACTCACACGTTTGATGATTGCACTTCTACCTCTTCACACTTTCTTCTAAAGATCTAATTAGTGAGGTACACTCTATACTTGATCATATATCACAAATATGTCTTCATGATGAATCTAGATAGCATCAATAACTTCTTCTCTTTCTCCTTCCATCGCACATCAATAATGCATTTATTCTACTTTTTATCTACTTGCAAATCTTTTCAATAAACTTGCAATAGCACTTTCCTTACTCAATTTGATTCACTATTTATACATGATATTACTTTGATTGCATAGATTTTCATCCAAATACAACATGGAAAAATACATTTGCAAGTCAGCTAGACAATAGACAATAGGAAACATGTAGAAGATAGATCCTAAGTGAAACAACACGTTACACCAACAGAAGATCCAAGCCTTGCGGACCCCAACACTTACTTAAATAGGTCCAAAACATCCTTCACAACTTCAAACACCAAGGAATTAAATCCATACACTCCTCTCATTTGGAAATAGGACAGATTTAAGGAAAACACATGAAGACTTGAAGTATAATGACCATATCAACTAGAAGAACCTTGTGCAGTACTAGAAACAAGAAAGATTTGTGTGAATCTTTTCCAGATGATTTCACATGACTCATAAGACATCCCCAAACACTCCTTTTCCACTGCACATCAAATAGTTATGTCGAACGGCTTCAATCATTTACTCATAGAATACTCTATCATTCAAAACACACTGCACCATGCTGTCATTTGAAAAGCTCAACTGCGGACCACCAAGAACCTTGAAACTGAAAAGAAGCATATAATAGACATCTAAGAACATGTCCTTATAATTGCAATGAAAATCATTCATTTACGGAGGAATGCTGAGAATTCCCACAAACCTTCAACATTGGCTTACTCTGCCAGAACATATGCTAATACTCTATCATGCATAACTTTCACAATGGAGGGGTAAATAATCTGAATCTTTAGAATTATCATCTTCACTAGAACCTTAATATACCTTTAGAACCACATAGCCAAATCTACAAGTATGAAGGAATGCAGAGCATCCTGTTGCAAATATGTGCCTAAGTGATGTTGTCATTGATGTCAACACATCCTTGTTGCATTGATGTCAACTGTATCCTATTTTGTTGCCTGGTTAGAAGACTAGAATGTTGAGGATATTGAGAAAATTAAAAAAGATCTATGTATGTAGACCATATGGCTGAGTAGAGGATTTTCTGAAGTAGCTCTAGTTAAGAGTTGAGAGCTTTGCATGAAGATCTAAAGAAGCTATGGCCATCTGAGTAAAACTAGGTTTTGCAGTGTTAAGAAGAAATAGAGTGATAGGAAATGGGTCCAAATTGCTTTGCAAATGAAAAATTATAATCCTTGAATCTAGAGGCATCTTTGGGAAGTTAATGTGTATCCTCAACTCAAGTGGTTAGTGGTTTGGAGGTCCGCAAGCAATCTTTCTAGGTTGATAGTCATGGCAGACAGTGTTCTTGAGGTTCCGGATGAAGATGCAAGTGATTCTGATGATTTGGAGGAGTGTGAATGTTTTTGTTGAATTCAATGTGCTTGTGGAAGTCTCTGGATTGTGTGAGTGCTATGGTGGAGGTCCGCATTGAAGATTGAGCTTGTTGGTGAAGATTTCTTTCTTAATGTTGTTGTTCTTCCCAGTCTTGGTTGACTGGATGATTCAAACATGTTGTGGATGATCTAAGAACAATTCTTTGGAGTGAGGCATGTTGTTTAAGGAGGATTCAAGTCTCAACAATGTTTGGCTGACAGTATAATGATCTGTGTTAAGTCAGGCTGACCTTGATGATCATTGCAAGGTTGATAAAGCATATAAATATTTGTTGATGAGTTGTGGAATGTTGTCCTTTTGCAAAAATGATAAAATCCTAAGAGAGGTATAGAACCAGAGCAAAGAGGAAGAAGTGCAGAGGAACAAGAGCAATAAAGGATGGAGATATAGTGAAGAAGTGCTTAGGAATAGAGCAGAAAATTTGTGAGCTTTCAAAGGGACTAAACCAATCATAAAGAAGATGCTATTTCTCAGTTCATTATCTTTGTGTTAAACATAATTTCTTGTAGGTAGTGAGCCTCCTGTAGATAGTGAGCCTCTTTTGAGCAGTGAGCTCTAGGTAGTGCACCTGAAGGCATGTACCTTCTCTTTTTCTAAAGTACTTTTAATAGGATACGAATCTTGTGGGCTAACACCCACCGTGGTTTTCCCTTAACCGGGTTTCCATGTTAAAAATTTTGGTGTTATGTTTGTTCATTTGTTTCTACTCATGTGTTGATGTTTCATGCTTTAATGTTTACATCATTAATCAATTTTAAGTGGTAAAGAAGAATTAATTGCTACAAGTGATTAAGTTTTGGGACAACTGATTCACCCCCCATCTCAGTTGTCCCACCTAATTCCAAAAATTAGTATTAGAGCCAGTTCCTCTAAAAGAAGCTTGACCGTTGGAGGAGATCCAAGATGTCAACATACAAGAAGGATAGTCTGAGATTTGATGAAACAAACTACACCCTTTGGAAAAGTTAGATGGAGAGTCATTTACAATGCATGGGCGAACAATATTGTTTAGGGTAAAATTGGATTTGTTGGCCTTTTATGGTTAGATGTTAAATCCGCCTTTCACCCTAACATTGAAGGATCTAGGGTTGAGTGGCAAGAACTATCATACCCTAGGTCACTTGCAAATGAAGGCAAACTTGGAATAGGGAATTTAATTGTTAATTTTTTTCTCTTGTGTCCAATTAACCATTAAAACCCTAATTATGGAAATACAACAACAAATTGATGAAAGACAGAAAAAGCTCTTGCAGATGAGAGTAAAATAACAAATCACAGAATACCTATTTTCAGGGTTTCGAGGTGAAACAGTCAGGGATACTGGTGTGGGCGTCCAAGTCCAAGGTACCTACTTTTTCAGGAAATCTAGACCTCCTTCCGACACTCATCAGCCCTGTAACTTTTATTTCCTGAGATCTATCTATGGAGGATGTTGTTGCAGGTGCCCTAGTCCCGGAAGTGCTCCTTTGTCCAACTTTTCTTCAGATCTCAAACCCTTGATTCCTACCAAGCCTTCCTGCAACTCCACTTCTTCTGGATGTGACACCTATAACTTGCAATCACAAGACTTGGTTTTGGGTTTGTGGTGTTTAGAGGCTTGCCTTAGTCAAGCGTTGGAGGACACTTAAGTATCCGAACACCATTGTCAGACAAAGAGTGCATGCCCTTGTGAGGTAGAGGCAAAAACTAAAGGAATCAATGATAAAAACATAATGATATGTCACATTGGAGTGAATCTCTCATGGAGGAAGATACTCTTCATGCCATGAGGAGATTGATGCTCAAATCTGCAAATATCAACACATAACACATACAAGTTTGCTCTTGCAACACAATAGAAAGCCTTGAATCATCTTGAGAACACAATAGCTTCCTAGTCATCATCTAGTTTACAAATGAATGCCTACACATGCTTATATATGCACTTACAAGCATCCCTGCCAAGATTTTAAAAATTAAACTTTACCATGTTGGCAAAAGAACCACCTAACGGTCATAAACTGACACCCAAAAATTGGGGCTGCCCCAAAATAGGGCAGGACTAGGGAACGGGTGCCCAAGTCCCCCTCACTATTTTGGGTAGCATACAGCTCAAGGGGTCCACCTAGGTCCAATTAGCCATGGAACCTAATTCTCATTCCATCTGGATGCCAAAATATGAACTAAAATGTCCTAAATGCATATTAAATACCCAGGAGCTAAACCTTATGAGAGAAAAGCCCCCAAGGGGACGTTTTCCAATGTTACATTTAGTCCCCACTTTAATGTATGTATAAATGCGAGGCCAATACATCCATTAAAGTAAGGTCACAAACACAACAAACACATCAAGCATGGGGAAGACATGCCAATCACATAGAAAACAATAACAGACACACAAAACATGGAGAAGATAGTTATAGTCATGCAGAACACGGTGAAGACAATCAATGCATAGAAGACACATTAATGCATGGAGGACAGACATGATTCTTTTCTTTTCTTTTTCTCTTTCATATATGAAATGCAAATGCAAGTACTGGAAAGTAAACAAACCTCCCATAATACTGGATGCACTACGTTAAGGTGCAGGTCTTAGTATATATGGGGCAACACACACACAAGATACACAAAACCTCCCAAAAGTGCAGGAAGCACTACCTAAGGGCGCTAGTCTCTACATATGGGGCAACAAACATGGCACACAAAATAAGAATGCCAAAACACACACACTTGAAGACACAGAGAAAACATGGTAGACAAGAGATGGAGTGTACCTATTTCTAGGTCCAACACCATCTCATGCACATTATAGGCACACACTGATGAGTGGGCTTCACCACAACAATCGCTGAAAACACACTTAAGGGTTGAGTTCATCACAGAACCACCCCCCACCTCCACAGAGGACTTTTGAAAATGACAGGATGATGCAATCTGCTCCAAGAAATACACCATCCCTGCCTCCATAGAGGGCTTAGATGATTGATTGATTGATTGCAAACAAACTCAAGATTCATGATGCACTACCCTAGGGTGCAAATCTTTGCATCTGAGGTTAAACACATTACTAACATCTATAACAAATAGCTTACCTTATATATGCCCCCACCTTAAGGTGGTTGATATCAGTTGTTGATATCAAGCTCGTTAAGGTAGGAAGAAAACACACAAGGGAACACTAACTTTCGCAAAGCCCATGCGCCCCGGAGGTGACATGTACTCTACGATTGGCAAATGTTCCCACAAACACATTCCTACGAGGGTGTTGTGAGAAAAATGATGATGGAAAGAAAATAATATCATTAATAAAAGCCACTTGATGCCAAGATATCCCACACAACACGCTTTTAGTGCCACTTAAGGTCAAACCCTAGTGAAAATATAGCAAAAATATGTTATTTTTCATGGTTTTTCAATTCCAAGACCTAGTAAAGGAGGTGTTGTAATGAATTTTAGGAGGTACAGGAAAGAACATCAATAATATCAGTCACCGTAATCCATAAAATTGATCACAACATGCTTGGAGTGCAAACTAGTTCAAACCCTAGGGCCAAAATAGCCAAAATGTGTAGTTTTTCACCAAATTTTCACTACAATAGCCTGATAAAAGGGTGTTGTGAAGATATTTATAAGGGGAAAAAAATTATTACCCTGATAACAGAAAATTAATGCAAAATTGTCCTTCAAAACACACCTATAGTGCAAAATTATCCAAATTTAGCGAAAATAATTGTTTTTGAAGCCCTAGGTTTGAGATCTTGAGATAAAATTCTATGTGAATGATTTGAAGATTGATTTATGATGAAATTGACTTACTCTCAGATCTAAAAATGATTTTCAAGGTTTAACATGCAAAATACCCATGCAAAGTTAATGAAAATGCATCAAAATTGCTAGTTTTTGTTGAAATTTTCTATACAAAATTACAAATATTTTAAATCTAAATACAAATTCACACTAAAATGCAAGAATACAGCCAAATGAAATTTTTAATGAGCCTCTAAAATCAGTAGAAAAAACTGATAAAAGATTTTGCCTACAAACCCTAGATTTTGGAATTATTAGGTTATATAAATTATCAAAATTTCCACAAAACCCTAGCAATTAAATGATCAAAATACAATGTAAATTTCTGATTTGTTGGATTTTTCTATAGCTTATATCAGATCTGATGAAAAAACCATGAATTAGGAAAATTTAGAAAGAATTGATGGAATTTAGTAATCCAAACAATGCAATTTTTTTGTATTTTTCCAATTTTTCTTTTTTTTGAAATTTTCTCATTGCAATAAAGCAAATGACCAAATAAATGAATGAAACCACACCAAATCTGAACAAAAACACTCAGCAAGTTGAAATTTAAGTCCAAAAACATAGGTTCACCAAAATGTTTAGGGTAAAATTGGATTTCTGTCAGAAGCGAGTTTTCAGGAAACTGCTCGGGTCCTAGCTAAATCTGCTCTTCAAGGTTGTATTGATTGGTTGAAGGGCTTGAAGGAAAATGTTATTCTCAGAGGAATGATACCTGTCGGTACTGGATTCAACCGTTTAGGAAAAGGCAACAAAATGGATCCGAGAACGAGGAACAAAAATCTATTTATCAATAAAGTGAAAGATTTTTTCTTTGATCATCGATATAAAGAAATCTCTATTTTATCTGTTTCTGTTAAGCAAAAAAAAAGTGATAAAAAAATAAAAAATTACTAAAAAAGAAAAAATCAACACGAGCAGTAAAAAAAAAAAAGTCAACAAGAGCAGTAAAAAAGTAATTTTTATAAATGAATAAATGTCTTGTTAGATTTCTTTTCTAATAAAAATAGAAAATGAAATGAATATCTTGTACCAAGTATACTACAGCAAGCAATCTTTTAAATGTAACCCATTCCATTGGAATGTAGATATTACAGTTTATAGTAAAAAAGAAAAACAAAATGACAAAAAAATTGGAACATCAATTTGATTGAGATGGTAAAGGTAGGAGTTCATTTTGGTCATGAGACTAGAAAATGGAATCCTAAAATGGCACCTTACATTTTTAAAGAACGTAAAAATAGTCATATTATAAATTTGACTTACACTGCTCATTTTTTATCAGCAGCCTGTGATTTTGTGTTTGATGGAGCAAAGAGAGGAAAACAATTTATGATAGTTGGTACAAAACACAAACAGCTGATGCTGCTAAATTAGTTGCTTTAGTAGCTCGATGTCATTATGTAAATAAAAAATGGCTCATGGGTATGTTAACTAATTGGTTTACTACAGAAACAAGACTTGAAAAATTGAAAAATTTAATGAAAAAAAATACAGGAGGATTTGATCGATTTACGAAGAAAGAAGCAGCAATACTCAACAAAGAATTGAACAAATTGTAAGAAGATCTAGGTGGTATTAGATACATGACAAAATTGCCTGATATTGTAATAATTCTCAATCAAAAAGGAGAATATACTGCTATTCGGGAATGTAGAACTTTAGGTATTCCAACAATTTGCTTAGTTGATACAGATTGTGACCCAGATCTTGTGGATATCCCAATTCCAGCCAATGATGATGGTAGAGGACCAATCCGACTGATCCTAAATAAATTAATTTTAGCAATTCGCGCGGGTAGAGAACTGTAATTATATAAAAAGTGAATTAAAAAAAAAAAACGAGAAGATAGAACTAAGTTGGCTACTATTCCCAAATCTTATAGAATAGATTAAGATAAAATATTTTTATAGAAATAAATAAATCTTATTAATCAATCGAATAATCATTCCATTATTTTTTTTCATAGCCTAATTGATGATAGTGAAATAATTGAGGAATCGGTCATTGAACCAAAATCATTTCTTTTTGAAGTTCATCTTTATAAAGGGTAATATGGATATTGTACAATTTCCTATTAACACGCTGAGTCATTTCTACAAGATATCTGGTGTGGAAGTAGGTCTGCATTTTTATTGGCAAATAGGGGGGTTTCAAGTTCATGCACAGGTACTTATAACTTCCTGGATTGTAATTGCTCTCTTATGAGGTTCAGCTACTCTAGCTATTCGAGATCCACAAATAATTCTGACCAGAGCTCAAAATTTTGTGGAATATGTTCTCGAATTTGTTTTGGACTTGGCTAGAACTCAGATTGGCGAAGAAGAATATGGTCCTTGGGTTTCCTTTATAGGGACTATGTTTCTATTTATCTTTGTTTCTAACTAGGTAGGTGCTCTTTTTCCTTGGGGAATTATTAAATTACCCCATGGGGAATTAGCCGCACCTACAAATGATATTAATACTATAGTAGCTCTAGCTTTGCTCACATCAGTAGCCTATTTTTATGCAGGTCTTACAAAGAAGGGTTTAGGCTATTTTGGTAAATATATTCAGCCAACCCCAATACTTTTACCAATTAACATATTAGAAGATTTTACAAAACATCTATCACTTAGTTTTTGACTTTTTGGAAATATATTAGCTAACGAATTGGAAATATATTAGCTGAGGAATTGGTAGATAGAATAGATCATATTTGTAGGTTCATATATTAGCAACTACCAATTCGTCAGCTAATATATTTCCAAAAAGTTGAAAAATAAGTGATAGAGGTTTTGTAAAATCTTCTAATATGTTAATTGGTAAAAGTATTGGGGTTGGCTGAATATATTTACCAAAATAGCCTAAACCCTTCTTTGTAAGACCTACATAAAAATAGGCTACTTATGTGAGCAAAGCTAGAGCTACTGTAGTATTAATATCATTTGTAGGTGCGGCTAATTCCCCATGGGGTAATTCAATAATTCCCCAAGGAAAAAGAGCACCTGCCCAGTTAGAAACAAAGATAAATAGAAACATAGTCCCTATAAAGGAAACCCAGGGACCATATTCTTCTTCGCCAATCTGAGTTCTAGCCAAGTCCCGAACAAATTTGAGAACATATTCCACAAAATTTTGAGCTCCGATCAGAATTATTTGTGGGTCTCGAACAACGAGAGAAGCTGAACCTAATAAGAGAGCAATTACAATCCAGGAAGTTATAAGTACCTGTGCATGAACTTGAAACCCCCCTATTTGCCAATAAAAATGCTGACCTACTTCCACACCGGATATCTCGTAGAAATGATTCAGCGTGTTAATAGGAAATTGTACAATATCCATATTACCCTTTATAAAGATGAACTTAAAAAAAAAATGATTTTGGTTCAATGACCGATTCCTCAATTATTTCACTATCATCAGTCAGGCTACGAAATAAAATAATGGAATGATTATTTGATTGATTAAGAAGATTTCTTTATTTCTATAAAAAGATTTTATCTTAATCTATTCTATAAAATTTGGGAATAGTAGCCAACTTAGTTCTATCTTCTCATTTTTTTTTTGTTTTTTTTTTAATTCACTTTTTATATAATTACAATTCTCTACCTGTGCGAATTGCTAAAATTAATTTATTTAGGATCAGTCGGATTGGTCCTCTACCATCATCATTGGCTGGAATTGGGATATCCATGAGATCTGGGTCACAATCTGTATCAACTAAGCAAATTGTTGGAATACCTAAAGTTCTACATTCCCGAATAGCAGTATATTCTCCTTTTTGATTGAGAATTATTACAATATCGGGCAATTTTGTCATGTATCTAATACCACCTAGATCTTCCTGCAATTTGTTCAATTCTTTGTTGAGTATTGCTGCTTCTTTCTTCGTAAATCGATCAAATCCTCTCGTTTTTTTTTTTTTTCGTTAAATTTTTCAAATTTTCAAGTCATGTTTTTGTAGTTAACCAATTAGTTAACATACCCGCGAGCCATTTTTTATTTACATAATGACATCGAGCTGCTAAAGCAGCTAATTTAGCAGCATCAACTGTTTGATGTTTTGTACCAACTATCATAAATTATTTTCCTCTCTTTGCTCCATCAAACACAAAATCACAGGCTGCTGATAAAAAATGAGCAGTGTAAGTCAAATTTATAATATGACTATTTTTACGTTCTTTAAAAATGTAAGATGCCATTTTAGGATTCCATTTTCTAGTCTTATGACCAAAATGAACTCCTACCTTTACCATCTCAATCAAATTGATGTTCCAATTTTTTTTCGTCATTTTGTTTTTCTTTTTTTACTATAAACTGTAATATCTACATTCCAATGGAATGGGTTACATTTAAAAGATTGCTTGCCATAGTATACTTGGTACAAGATATTCATTTCATTTTCTATTTTTATTAGAAAAGAAATCTAACAAGAAATTTATTCATTTATAAAAATTACTTTTTTACTGCTCGTGTTGATTTTTTCTTTTTTTTACTACTCATGTTGATTTTTTCTTATTTAGTAATTTTTTTATTTTTTTTATCACTTTTTTTTTTTGCTTAACAGAAACGGATAAAACAGAGATTTCTTTATATCGATTATCAAAGAAAAAATCTTTCACTTTATTGATAAATAGATTTTTGTTCCTCGTTCTCAGATCCATTTTGTTGCCTTTTCCTAAACGGTTGAATCCAGTACCGACAGGTATCATTCCCCCGAGAATAACATTTTCCTTCAAGCCCTTCAACCAATCAATACGACCTTGAAGAGTAGATTTAGCTAGGACCCGAGTAGTTTCCTAAAAACTCGCTTCTGACAGAAAACTTTGAGTATTAAGAGATGCCCTTGTCATTCCCAATAAAATGGTTCGATAGTTGATTATTTTTTCTAGAGCACGATCCATTCTGTGTACTCGTGATAATTCAATGAGTTCTCCGGGTAAAAAAACACTACTTAGTCCATTTTCCAAATTTTTATTTTCTGAATTGTCCACATCTACAATTAAAACTTTTGATGTAATTTGGCGCACAATAATTTCTATATGTTTATCAGAAATTCGCACCCCCTGGGATCGATAAACCCTTTGAATTTCATTGACCAACTGATTCTGACTATGCTCCATAGTTATCCTAACACTAATGAATGACCCCCAAAAGTTTCCAAAAAATATTGCCAGGTGCCTGTTCAATTTTTGGAAATATTTTTTTCAATTTTTTGATATTGAAGTAGCCGAGCGAGCTTCTGACAATTATTCAACTTTAGGAAGACCTTGAATTATATCATCGAATTTTAATCTTTCGTATAACAGAGTTATTAATGTATCTCCTTCGTAAAGAATTTTTTTATAATGACTATTAAGAGTTGCTCCTCGAGTACCCAAATAGGGTTTAGCTAATCTAATGATTAAAGATTCCTCATGAACAACTACAATTTGACCAGATCCTTGGAGTTGTTTATCTTCGGATATCCATATACTTTCAAAAAAAATTGTCCAAGGCTAACTACTGGAAATGTTTTTTCAAAAAAATGGGATAAGGAGAAGTACGAATTCAAATTGAAGAAATTGAAAATAATATTCCTGCATGAATCAAATTTATAAATTCCCCTCTTTTCATCCATAAAATAGCATTTAGGTACTTGGAAAGTGTTCGAGTCATTGTTAGAAATTGAACGTTTATTTAGTAACACTTTTTTATAAGTTATGAAATGGGAGTATGGGAAACGGTTAGCAATACTATGTAAATGACCCAGGAGACCTGACAATTCAATGATTTTTCTATTTGCATCCGACTTTTTGACTGTATTCAAACATTTTAAATCATTAAATAGAATGATTTGCAAAAAATTAGAAGAAGAAAGAACCATAAAAGATTCATCTTTTTTATTCTCATTAGGGAATGAACGAATAGTCCCCTTACTAAGTAATTTACGTTTATTGTTGGAAAAAGAAGAATTAGTTATGGTTCGATCAGTTTCAAAATAATTCAATATATATTTTTTTATTTCTTTTTCAAAACAGTTTGAGTCAACTGATTCGTGTTTTACTTGATCCACTGAAGAATTCGAAAGTGATTTATGTTTTTTGTGAAGAAGAAGTTTTGTAATATCCACTTGATCTTGATCTTTATAAAATGAAGAAAAAGGTACTACAATAGATTCATATATATTCTGGCCTAACAGGAGAAATGCACCGAAGTCTCCCTATGTCTAATTTTATATTAAAGACAACTCATTTATGGGTATTATCGGGAATCCTATGTATGTATATATACATAATAGTATACAAAGTTAATTAGATCTCAACCAATACTATTGTTTTTATGGCTACACAGACCATTGATGATACTTCAAGAACTGGAACAATACGAACTAGTGTAGGAAATTATTTAAAACCACTTAATACAGAATCTGGTAAAGTTGCTCCCGGATGGGGCACTACTCCTTTTATGGGTGTTGCAATGGCTCTATTTGCAGTATTCTTATCTATTATCTTGGAAATTTATAATTCTTCCATTTTATTAGACAGAATTCTAGTTAGTTGGGTCTAGAAAAAATAGAAAATCTGCCTGGATCTCGAGTTCATCCAAAAGAAAAAGAACTTAGGAAGGAAAGATTTTGAATAGCTTTCATTTTTAGGTTATTATGTTCTGGTAGTTTGATCGTGTAATTACTTTTTTTATCTAAGGATTTTTGGAATTATGGGTGTGCGACTTGTTAAAATTGATCTCTATTCTAGTACATAAAACTGGTCTATTGTCTTCATAAAATAAAGACGATCCTCTTACCTCGTTGGATATTGCTCTAATAGTTAATATCTGGAGCACGAGGAATATATTAAAGAAAATCTGAACTATGGTTTTTTATGCCTATTTTTGAGACCTCGTGACCAAGCTTCTGAATAATTTGAAAGAAGTATGATCATAAATTGAGGGATCTCTCTTCCTTTTTCTACTGATGCTGATTAAAGAATGAGATAATTTCATTTTTATTAGTTAGTATATTTCATTAAGTGAGTAACAATGAAATGGAAAGGTTATAACCCATAAAACCTTTTGAATATAAAAAAAATCATCGGGGTGAAATGGAAATCTGAGGTTTAGATTGATTCATCTATCGAGATCTCGACAAGATAATTCCTATTGATCGTCCATACTAGTTGTTCTATCACGAATAGGATAAAAGATCGTTCAAAAGGCCTATAGCGATTTATTTTGCATAAGAATGAGCCAACTTGAAATTTGAGGACTATGAATGAAGTTTCTATTCCTTCTTATTGTAGGAAATCATGGATTATTTTGAATCCTCTTCCTTCATACAAAGAAATGAAATATCAAGAAACCATGTACTTTGTTCAAAAAGGTATTTGGGTGTTCTTGTTTAAGCCATATGAAAGGAAATTTTCATATACGGTTTTTAGAGGGGGAATTTGAGTTTACCTATCTCAATAAAGTATACGATTGGTTCAAGGAGTGTCTCGCGGTTCAGGCGATTACGGATGATATCACTAGTAAATATGTTCCTCCTCATGTTAATATATTTTATTGTTTAGGGGGGATCCCACTGACTTGTTTTTTGGTACAAGTAGCTACCGGTTTTGCTATGACTTTTTACTATCGTCCCACTATTCTAAAAGCTTTTGCCTCTATTCAATACATAATGACTGAAGTGAACTTGGGTTGGCTAATCCGATTGGTCCATTGATGGTTGGCAAGTATGATGGTTTTAATGATGATCTTGCATGTATTCCATGTTTATCTAACAGGTGGATTCAAAAAACCTTGAAATTAACTTGGGTTACGGGTGTAATTCTAGCGGTATTAACCGTATCTTTCAGTGTAACTGGGTATTCTTTGCCCTAGGATCAAATTGGTTATTGGGCAATCAAAATTGTGACCGATGTGCCTGAGGCCATTCCGTTAATAGGAGCTCCTTTGGTAGAGTTATTACGTGGAAGTGTTAGTGTGGGTCAATCTACCTTGACTTGTTTTTATAGTTTACACACTTTCATATTACCCCTTCTTACTACTGTATTTATGTTAATGCATTTTCTAATGATCCGCAAGCAAGGTATTTCAGGTCTTTTATAGAGAGGAAATAGAAATTTTGAATAAGTATTCAAAACATATTATTTTATGATATATCAATATCATTGCCGCAAATATTTCTTATTGGAAATATGGAAATAAGAAACCATGTTTCTCGGATTTCTCCTTTCAATTATTAAGTATTCTTTATTTAATACAAAAAATTGAAGTAGATACTCATTTCAGATGGAGAAAATGGATTATGGGAGTGTGTGACTTGAACTATTGGTCAGGCCGTGCAGATCAATTTTTGGATCTGTCATATAAAGATTAATTGTGTCTCTGTCCCGATTTTCTTCCCAAAAATAGGAAGTTTAGAACCTGGGTAAAAGGGGAGCACTTTGTTGTGTTCTAAAAGAGTTATTTCTATGATCGAATCTGAATTAGGCTCCATGAGATCCAGGTAATAGTAATAACATTCATAAGTAAAATTTATTACTTACTTATTCTTTCATTTTCATAATATGAAAATGCATGCATTTCCCTTGCATTTCAACCTATTCTTTCCATGACCCCTCTTAATTAAACTAGAGATAAAACTAGATAAAATAAGAATCTATCTAATTTATTTTCATTGGAAGGCGAGATAGCGATATCTTTTGCCATTATTCTTCCAACTGAATCCTTATTGCTCGGCTATATTATAGCTGAGCATTTTTTTTGTACTGAACTAATAAATTAGTTTTATTGTTTGACAAACAAAAGGAGAGAGAGGGATTCGAACCCTCGATAGTTTTTGAACTATACTAGTTTTCAAGACCGGAGCCATCAACCACTCGGTCATCTCTCCCGAACAAGGATAACTCATCCTATCTTACCCTGACAGATAATACCTAACCATAGGGCTGATAGTCATATATGTATGATATTGATACATCATGATGATAAAAAGATATAAATTTCTTGATTCTTTTATACTAGCACGATCTAACTCAAAAATTTCACCTAATTGTGCACGTTTAGCATATTTTCTGACTATAGCAGGATCACCAAAACTAACCCCATCAAGTTCACCACCATAGAACTCAACAGTTACACCTACTTGTTCAACACTATATTTTGATTCTGCTCTTCTAAAAGGAACATCAGCTTTCACAATTCCTTCTTCATCTACTAGAACGATTGGAAATGTTTCGAAAAAGGTAGGCATATGACGTATAAAAAGCTCATGTCCCTTTTTATCTTTGAAAATAGGGTGTCCTAACCAACCAACAGCAATTCCATCTCCATTATCCATCGCACCCTCCCTGAATAACCCCCCTTTAGCTGGATTATTCCCAATGTAATCATAAAAAGTAAGTTTTTCAGGAATTTTTGACCAAGCTTCTGATAGACTTAGATTTTCAGCCAGACCGGCACGAACCCGTCGATCTATTTCTTGTTGAAAATATCCCTAATCCCATTGGTAACGAGTAGGACCAAATAATTCGATTAGAGTGGTTGCGAAACCATACCACATTGTTCCGGCCACAATGAAAGCTGCAAAAATATAGCAGCAATACTGCTGGATAGAACAGTTTCAATATTCCCCATACATAATCCTTTGTATAAACATTGGGGAGGATGAACACTGAGATGGAATAGACCTACTAATATACCCAATATACCTACTACAATATGATGAGAAGCTATTCCTCCCAGAACAAAAGGATCAAAACCTTTAGCTCCCCATGCCGGATTTACAAGTTGTATTTTTCCAGTTAGTCCATAAGGGTCAGACACCCATATTCCAGGGCCATACAAACCTATTACATGAAACACTCCGAATTCAAAACAAGCTGCTCCTAAGAGGAATAAATGAATTCCAAAAATCTTAGGCAAATCTAAAGAAGGTTTTCCTATATGGGAATCACAGAATACATCTAGATCCCAATATACCCAATGCCAGATAGCTGCTAAAAAGCACAAGCCAGAAAACACAATATGTGGCCCAGCCACACCTTCATAACTCCAAATACCTGGATTAGATACAGTTTCTCCAGTTATACTCCATCCACCCCATGAATCCTTTATTCCTAAACGAGTCATAAAAGGTATAACAAACATACCTTGTCTCCACATTGGATCAAGAACAGGATCGGACGAGTCGAAAACTGCTAATTCGTAAAGAGCCATTGAACTGGCCCAACCAGAAACTAGAGCTGTATGCATTATATGTACAACAATTAACCAGCCAGGATCATTCAACACAATGGTATGGACACGATACCAAGGCAAACCCATGAAAATACCCCTTTATCAGAAAAAGTAGACACTATGTAACTTTCTCGCATTAGAGAAGATTATGTTATGGAGTTAGACCTTTGTCTCAAAGGTAAACATTTATTCATTAATAGAAATAGAAAAACATCTATTAATAGAACGGTTTCAAAAAATAGAATTGAGAAGCGGAGATATTTTATCATTTATATGTACCAATATACAATGTGGAAATTGGTCCCATTTATATCAAACAAAATAAAAATAATAAATTACTTTACAAAACACCTTAATGAATTAGGTATTTTATGAAGAAAGGCACGTCCACTTATTTGGTCCTATTACTCATTTGATCTTATAATCTATCTTTGTAACAGAGATAAATATTATTGAATATACTTTTGATATAATAATGACCAACTTACCCTCTGTTTTCGTGCCTTTGGTGGGCTTGTTTTTTCTGACAATTAACATAAAATTTGAAATGCCTTGACCTTTTTAGAACAGGTTCGATTCAAATAGCATTTATTTAAAACACCTTCTCCTATTTTTTACACTCTTTTTTAAACCTAAGGACTTAATCGTATAGAATATGTCAAATGTGCCAAGTTACAAAGTCTGAGAGGTAGATATGAAAGTTTGAGGATGAGTGAAGATGAAAACATCACTTCCTACATGCAAAAGATAAATAAGCTTGTGTGTGGTATCGGGAGTGTTGGTGGAACTTTTGAAGAATCAAAGATTGTTGGAAAAGTGCTCAAATCCTTACCTAATTCATACAAACATAAGGTTGCTTCTATAGAGGAGATCAAAACTATCTCAAAAGTTACAAGAGATCAGTTGGATGGCAAAATTTCAGCTTTTGAATTGAGTGAGTTTGGTGATTCCCTTCCTAAATGAGAATCTACATTGAACGCCAGTGTTTATGGAAAACAAAGATTTGATCCAAGTGAAAGTTCTTCAAGAAGATCAACCAGATTTGAAAAAACAAGAAAGGAAGTTGAAGAAGATGAATCTAGACTTGAACAACTTGAGGCCCTTATTGCCAAAAGAGTACCAAGAGGATTAGGTAATAATGAAGGAATTTTACCTCTCTAATGTTTTTCTTGTAATAAGATTGGTCATTTTTCTTCAAGATGTCTGAAGAGGTTTTCAAAACTAAATGCTAATAGACCTAGGGGTTAGAAGAAATGCTACTATGTCCAAGAAGCTGAAGGAGTCATAGATGATGAATCTGATAAAGGGAGTACCTCTGAAAAATGATTGGGTGTTCATTGTTATCAAGGAAGAAGATCCAATGTCTACTAAATTTATTGGCTGTGTGAATGTGGAAAGTCCTTTAGCTGCTTAGATTGAAGAAAAGGATGAATGGGTGATAGACAATGGGTGTTCTCATCATATGACCAGTGATAAAAGTAAGTTTGTTAGTTTGGAAAGATATGAAGGTGGAATTGTGAAGTTTGGAGACAACTCAGCTGGTAGAATCTATGGGAAGGGATCCATCTCTTTTGATGGTAAGAATATCAGTGTTAGACAGTTGGTTGACAAGGGTTATGATCTTCGATTCAAGGATGGAAAATCCATAATTTTGGAAAGATATGAAACTAAAATTGTATCTGGTACTTAGACTAGAGGTAACATCTTTCATTTAAGTAGTTCTGGTAAGAGTTGCTTGATTGCTTAGATTGATCAGAGTTGGCTATGGCATAGGAGAATGTGTCATGTGAATTTTGATAACATTGTCAAGTTAAGTTCTACTTAGGCTGTGAGAGATCTTCCAAAAATTGTAAAACATACTGATAGCATATGTAGAGAATGTCAGTCGGGTAAACAAAGTAAAACTACATTTAAGAGAAAAGAACACAATTCAAGTGGATTGTTGGAAATTGTGCATACTCATCTTTGTGGTCCTACTAGAATTAGGAGTGTGCAACGAGACATATATTTTATGTTTCTAATTGATGATTACTCCTGGATGATGTGGGTAACCTTCTTGAAAGAAAAATTATAAGCTCTTGACAAATTCAAGGTGTTCAAGGTTATGGTTGAAAATGAGATTGGTGTGAAGATAAAGTGTTTGATATCCGACAGAGGTGGAGAGTTTACCTCCGGTGAGTTTGACTCATTCTGTGAAAAGCAAGGGATAAAAAGATAGTTATCTGCTCCTAGGACTCCTTAGCAGAATGGAGTTGTGGAGAGAAAGAACTAGACCGTTCAATAAGCTGCTAGGACCATGATGATGGAAGTAAATGTTCCGCAAGTCTATTGGAGAGAAGCTGTGAGTACTGTTGTCTACACTCTTAACCAGGTGCAGATCAAAGGCAATTCTGGTAAGACACCTTATGAGCTATGGTTTGGTCATCCTCCTACTATGAAGTATTTTAGAGTTTTTGGTAGTAAATGCTATATCAAAAGAGATGAGGACCTAGGCAAGTTTGATGCAAGAAGTGATGAAGGAATATTTCTGGGTTACTCAACTCAAAGCAAGCCATACCAGTGCTTCAACAAGAGATTGAAAAATATTGTTGAAAGTACTAATGTTAGAGTTAATGAAAGCAAGGAGAGACCTTCCACGTCTTGCGGATATGATTCAGATGATCAAGATAAAAGTCAGAATCAAGGAAGGCAAGTTCAAACCCAGACTCAGATCCAGATTGATCTAGAAAATCCAATGACTCAAGAGGATAGTGCAAGTGTTGAGGAACAAGCTCAAGAAACAAAAGTTCAAGCAGATCCCAAAACTCCCATGTATGTAAGGCTAAATCATCATGAAGTTAAAATCTTTAGAGATAGAGACAAAGGTGTTCAAACTAGGAGAAGAATTGCTAAAGATCAAGAGGAGATTTGTTTGATCTCAAAGATTGAACCAAAATCAGTAAGTGAAGCTTGCAATGATGAAAATTGGGTAAAAGAAATGGAAGAAGAATTAATGTAAATTGAAAAGAATCACACTTGGGATATTGTTCCTAGACTTGAAGACAAAAATGTGATTGGAACTAAATGGGTCTTCCAGAATAAACTAAATCAAGATGGTGAAGTTGTAAGAAACAAAGCAAGGTTGGTATGCAAAGGATATTCTCAAGTGGAAGGAATTAATTTTGAAGAAACTTTTTCTCTGGGGGAAAGAATAGAAGTAGTCAGATTATTTCTTGTATTTGCTGCTTATAAAGATTTCAAGGTATATCAAATGGATGTCAAATCAGTATTCCTGAATGGAGAATTGGAAGAAGAAGTCTACATTTAGAAACCAGAAGGAGTTCAATTGTTTGATCAAAAAGATATGGTCTATAGATTGAGGAAAGAATTGTATGGACTCAAATAAGCCCCAAGAGCCTGGTATACAAGATTAGATAAGTATCTACTAAAACTAGGTTTTAGCAAAGGCACTGCTGACAATAATCTTTACTTCAAGATTGATCATGAGCACATTTTGATTGTTGAGGTATTTGTTGATGATATCATTTTTGGTGGAAATGAGAGTATGTGCAAAACATTTTCTGATCAAATGCAAAGTGAATTTGAGATGTCAATGTTTGGTGAAATGAATTTCTTCTTAGGTCTACAAATCACTTAGTTAGATAAAGGTATCTTCATATCTCAATCTAAGTATGTGAGAGAATTGTTGAAAAAGTTTGGGATGGAAGATTCAAAGCCATTGGGTACACCTATGGTAATTAGATGCAAGTTGAGTAAAGATGATGACTTCCCTAAGGAAAATCAGAAAAGGTATAGATCAATGATTGGAGGACTACTCTATCTGACTCAAACCAGACCCGATATCATGAATGCAATTGGAATTGTTCCTAGATTTCAAGCTGAGCCTAGAGAATCTCATGTGGTAGAAGTCAAGAGAATTTTCAAATATCTCAAAGGGACACTTGACTATGGCTTGTGGTATCCAAAGGACAATGACTTCACTCTTCATGCATATACTGATGCTGATTGGGTAGGAGATGTGGATGATAGAAAAAGTACTAGTGGTGGTGCATTCTTCTTGGGAAGGAGATTGGTTTCTTACTTGAGCAAAAAGAAAGAGTCAATATCTCTATCTACTATAGAGGTAGAGTATATAGTAGTAGCAAGTAATTGCATTCGAGTTTTGTAGATGAAGCAAATGTTGAAGGATATCAAAATTGTGTTTGAGGAGCCTGTTACAATCTTCTGTGATAATTCAAATGCAATAAACATCTCCAAAAATATGGTGTTACATTCAAAGACAAAGCACATATCCATCAAGTTTCATTTCTTGATAGAGAAGGTAAATGAGAATGAAGTTAGATTGGAGTTTGTTTCTTCAAAGGATCAGATTGTGGACATATTTACCAAGCCTTTGCCTAAGGATACCTTTGAGTATCTCAGAGAAAAGTTAGGGGTCATCACCCCTCCTGATCAAAACTAAGATGGATCAGTTCAGTGTAATTCACAGTCACATCTTGTGATCTGGATTGATGTTAAGGAGATACTACTCAGGGGGAGTATTCTGTATGCAAATTATTGGAGATCAGTCTGAAACAAAAAGGGGGAGAAAAGATTGTAAATATGTGCCCTTTGCCATTGATGTCAAAGGGGGAGAGAAGTCATTTGAAAAACTAGTTACTGACGAAAGGGGGAGCAGTGAAGAAAGTGGTTGTAGAAGTGATAAGAGAAAGGGGGGGAAGTTCTTGTCTTGATGGTTGAATCAGTTTGTCACATCATATGTTGCCATCAATGACAAAGGGGGAGATTATTGCAAATATGTGCCTAAGTGGTGTTGTCATTGATGTCAACATATCCTTGATGCATTGATGTCAATTGTATCCTATTTTGTTGCCTGGTTAGAAGACTGGAATGCTGAGTATATTGAGAAAATTAATAAAGATCAATGTATGTGAACCATATGGATGAGTAGAGGATTGTCTAAAGTAGCGCCAGTTAAGAGTTGAGAGGTCCGCATGAAGATCTGAAGAAATTGAGGCCATCTGAGTAAAACTAGGTTTTGCAGTGTTCACAAGAAATAGAGTGATAGGAAATGGGTCTGGATTGCTCCACAAATAAAAAATTATGATCTGGGAATCTAGAGGCATGTTTGGGAAGTCAGTGTGTATCCTCAACTCAAGTGGTTAGTGGTTTGGAGGTCTGCAAGCAATCTCTCTAGGTTGACAATCATGGCAAACAATGTTCTTGAGGTTTTGAATGAAGATGCAAGTGATTCTAATGATTTGGAGGAGTGAAGATGTTTTTTGTTGAATTCAATGTGCTTGTGGAAGTCTCTATATCATGTGACTACTATGGTGGAGGTTTGCAGTGAAGATTGAGCTTGTTGGTGAAGATTTCTTTCTTAGTGTTGTTCTTCCCAGTCTTGGCTGACCAAATGATTTAAGCATGTTGCAGATGATCTAAGAGCAATTATCTGGAGTGAGGCGTGTTGTTTAAGGAGGATTCAAGTCTCATCTATGTTTGGCTGATAGTATAATGATCCGTGTTAAGTCAAGCCGGCCTTGATGTTCATTCCAAGGTTGATAAAACATATAAATATTTTTGGATGAGTTGTGGAATGTTGTCCTTGTGCAAAAATGATAAAATCCTATGAGAGGTACAAAAGCAGAGCAGAGAGGAAGAAGTGTAGAGAAACAAGAGTAGTAAAGGATGGAGATATAGAGAAGAAGTGTTTAGGAACATAGAAGAAAATGTGTGTGCTTTCAAAGGGACTGAACCAGGCATGAAATAGATGTTATTTCTTATTTCATTATCTTTGTGTTAAACATAATTTCTTGTAAGTAGTGAGCCTCCTATAGGTAGTGAGCCTCTTTTGAGCAGTGAGCTCTAGGCAGTGTGCCCGAAGGCATGTGCCTTCTCTTTTTCTAAGTATTTTTAATAGGGTATAAATCTTGTGGGCTAATACTAACTATGGTTTTCCCTTAATTGGGTTTCCACATTAAAAATTCTGGTGTTCTGTGTGTTCATTTGTTTATGCTCATGTGTTGATGATTCATGCTTTAATGTTTACATCATTAATCAGTTTTAAGTGGTAAAAAAGAATTAATTGCTACAAGTGATAAATTTTTGGGACAACTGATTCACCCCCCCTCTCAGTTGTTTGGCCTAATTCCAACACATCCTACTTCTATGTAGTGATTGTCTTCACAAAACCAACATTGTTTTCACTCTATCTTTTGCAAAACATACTTCCAGTAGTCCATACATTATAAAACTTGGAATATGCAAGATGATGGAAATGTTGAGCAATTTTCCAGACAATCTTCAAAGGTAATCATTCTAAAAAAGAGACTATCACCAACATCCATAGGCTAAATATTATTTGCATTAACACATGCATTCTTAGGGATAGTAGAAGAGAGCATACAACATACCTTAGTCCATCAATACTATATCTTAGTGCTTCTAATTCCAATATTAATGTGTCTTCTTGATGCTTCTAATTCTCATCTCAATATATCTTCTTTAGGAGCATTACATCCAACTATGAACACTATTACACATTCATGATAGTGTTGACAGCAATGACAACCTTGTGATAGTGTTCACTTCAATGACAAACAATACAACCATTGGAACCATATGTGTAAGAATTACTTCATTTTTCAAGAGCATCTTTTTTTCTCATTGTTGTTCTATATCCTCATGTATATTATGTAAAATATATAGGAATCATTCAATCAATTCCCTAAGTCATTTGTTTTATTCCTTTGTGAGTAGTGTCTTATTGATTTCTAAGTAAATCCATAGATTCTACAAATGGTATGTGATCAATCTTGTTTGTAGAAATTTTGCAATGATTCTCATCTTCTTGTTGCCTATTAGAGATTTTTTATGGGGAAGGCTCCATTGATGTCATTTTTAGTTATATCACACCCATCTATGGATGTAGTTTGTAGCCATTGATTTTTCTATGCCCTTTTCTTGGAGGATGCTCATGGTGTAAGCCAGAGAGAGATCTATCATTTCCTAATTGTCTAGATCCGTCTCTAGATTTTCCAATCTTTCATTTCCAATTATCATTTGTATTCCGTCTATATCATGTGGTGATCCAATATAGAAAGTCTACCTTAGTCTCTTGGATAACTCTCCACATTCATAGCATCCCATGGGGAGAGACATTCTAAGAGACATTTTCAGTGCTGAGTATGGGGTAGACAATGCCACTTTTAATACCCTCCAATTTGTTACCCATGATTTTCTCTCAATCTTAATTTGACTTTTCTCGTGTGAAGGGTTTTATCTTAATTCACGTGAAGCATTCTTATTTGTACTTAATATAGCATGCTTGATTACATTCCAAGCATTCAAATTGTTAACCATTATGAATTCTTTCATCTTTTTAATGGCACGGTCTTCCAATGTACTTTAATTTTGTTAGATTTCCCATAACAATGTTGGATTGAATAATTGTCCATCTTATCAAGAATAAACCATATTTGTGCTAAGATACTTTTGAGTTTCCAATTGGGGGTATTTTTGTTCATCATCACATTGATGGTGATCAATGAATCACCCTCTATTTGAATATTAGTTTAAAAAAATTTAACGTACTTTTTTAGTTCTAGTAGTGAAGCTAGAAATTTGACTCGTTATTTATTCTTGGTGATAGTTTTTTGACATTGCACTTATTAAATTGCTATGATCATCTCAAATTACATAGGAAGCACTGAATCCCCCAAGTTGTCATAGGAGGCTCCATCAAAGTTTATTCTTAATTTGTCTCATGGGGGTGGAAACCATTTGATTTTTGCCCTTTTAGTCTTCTCTTGATAGTTGAGTCTGCAATCTCCTTGAAGGTGGGTAAACTTAATCAATTTCCAATTCTTCATAATTCTTTTATCCCATTTTGTTATTGTTTCTCTTTTGGAGGGTCTATTGTGCATTGGACATGACCACTTTGTTGATCCCAACTTCTATACTTTTTATTACTTCATTGACTCCCAACCCTTTTTCTTTAAAAATTTCTTCATTTCCTCTCCTTTCACATGTACCATATCACCATCGATGAGCAAAATATTCATAGGATTTGTAAATAAGAATTATTTCAAAGTTTGGGCTATAAATTAAACAAATCTAGTAGGTCATTTCACATTGCACTTGACCAATTTAGGTGTTCATAGATACAACACCAAAACCTATTTGCAAAAGGGTAAGTTAAGAGGATTTGATCTACAATTATCTTCACATTCCTACTTAGCATGCACTTTGAGGGGCCCTCAATTCCAAGTTTTTTTAACCTTTTTCTTGCTAAGATCTTTAAATGTATTGTTGCCTTTGCAAACACCTACTTTCAATAGGCATAGGTGACTCCAACATAAATCTATTGGTTACTTAGGATTATTTTTCATATGGTTTGCAATTTTATATCCAATTTTTATTGGGTATATGCTTGTTTTAGCTCTAGATCATTTTATTTGATCATCTCTCATTAATGTTTAGACTTTTTATTTCTTTAGTTCTTTTATCTCTTTCTTTTGGGTTTTCTAAATTTTTGCATAATAGAAATCAAACATATAATGATTACCGAGATATTTGATAAATCAAATAAGAAGCAAAATGTTTTCTTATAGAGTTTTCAATGACCAAATAAAGCTTGAAATAAAAATACTAAACTAAAAATAAACTTAGCTAAAAAAAGCAAAAACTAATTAAAGCAAACCATCCAATTAAAGAATAACCTAACTAAGGTTATGTTGACTATTTGACTTAACTATTAAAATATAATAATACTATAATACCCTCCCTTAATGGTTAGTCTACTAACTACACCAAGCTTATCCCAAAATTTTACAAATTTGTCAGGACCCAAAGGCTTGGTAAGAATGTAACTTGCAATTTGATCCTTTGAAGGACAATACTGCAACATGACCAATCCATCTTCTACATTTGTCTAATGAAGTGACAGTGTAGTTCCATATGTTTGGTATGCTCATGGAAGATTGGATTCATGGTGAGTTTAAGCACCCCTTGATTGTCACAAAATAAGGGTGAAGGCACTACTTGAGGCAACTTCATGTCTGAAAGCATCCTTCAAAGCGATACTGCCTTACTTGATGCTTTTACTATTCCTTGATATTTTGCTTCAGTCGATGAAAAAGCTACTGCTTGGTACTTCTTGTTGGTCCATGATGTGACTGCATCTGTGCCAGGGCTAAAAACATATCTAGAGGTGGATTTTCTATCATCAACAAAACTTTCCCAATATGAATTTATGAACGCAACCAACCTCGGATCTTTGCTTCTTCTATACAGAATGCCAAGGTCAAGTGTCCCTTTCACATATCTCAACACCCTCTTCATTACATTTCAATGTTCTCCATTTGGTGCTTTCATAAATCTGAAAAAAAAACCCACATCATAGCTCACATAAGGTCTAGTGGCTGCAAGGTATATCAATCTCCCCAGTAGTTGCCTATAAACTAACTCATCTAATGACTTAAAGTCAATTTTGTCTGAAAGTTTAAGCTCTTTCTCCATAGGTGTTGACAAAAATTTTCAATCTATCATTTTGAATTTGTTGAGAAAACTCTTGGCATATTTGGATTGTGAAATAAAAATGTTGCCACATGTTTGCCAAACTTCTACCCATAGACAATAATTTAAGAGGCCTACATCGGTCATGTAAAAATTTGCACTTGTATTGGATTTAATCTGTGCAATCATAAGTGCATCACTACCTATAATAATGATATCATCTACATATATGACCAATAAAATGATATCATCACCAATGCTTTTGACATATAGATTTGGATCCAAAGGATTTTGTTGGAACCCTTGTTCATCCAAATACCTATCAATTTTGATGTACCATGCCTTGGGTGTGTACTTTAGGCCATAAAGATCTTTCTTCAAATGACATACAGACACTCCTTCCCTGTAACCTAAAAACCCTATGGTTGAGTCATGTAAACTTCTTCCTCCAAATATCCATTGAGGAAGGCACTCTTCACATCCATTTGATGGACTATCCAACCAAACAGAGTTGCCATGGCTAGAACTAATTTGATGGTGCTCATCTTTGTTGTAGAAGAAAAGGTATCCTCATAGTCAATTCCCTCTATAAAAACCCTTTAGCAACCAACCAAGATTTGTACTTTTCTAATGTACCATCTTCCTTGTACTTGAACTTGTACACCCATTTGCAACCAATAGGTTTCTTGCCTGGTCGAAGTTCTAAAAGATCCCAAGTGTCATTTTTCATATGATTGTTATGTTCACTTTGTATGGCCTTTTCTAATTTAGGCTTTCTTTTTTCCTCAACATTGAACACTTGTGGCTCATACACTCCCTGAATATTGGCCATGAGAGCTCAACATTAACTGTGTTCACTCTTTCCTCTCGATGATATACCATTGATCATTTCACTTACCCAAACATCTCATATGGTGCTTTCCCACTACTTGGGTCTCCTTTTGGAAGTCTCGACATCCAAATCAATGTTGCCATCATGGCTCGTGCTTCCTACATCTGATTCTTGTAGATGTTGTTCCAAGTTGTCATTAATGAAAACTGGGTCTATTATTGGTGTGAAAGACTCCTCATGCTCTGAATCCCCCCTTCAGGTGGAGTTACCTAAACACCTAAATCCTTAGACAAAAAAGGTGTTTCATTAGTAATCTAAAACTCTAGAGATGTTGAGAAATCATGTATACAGTCTCATCAATCAGAACATCTTTGCTGAAAGTCAAGAGGTCAGTGTCCATATCAATCAATCTACAAGCCTAATGATTGTCATTATACTCTGTAAGCATCAATTTCTTACTCTTAGGATCTAACTTACTTCTCTTTTCATCTGGAATCTAGGTATATTGATGCAGGAGCATCCTGGTTCAAGTGCAATCTTGCATCACCCAAAAAAATTTGATTTTTAGTTTGTTTGCATTGTAGTTTGTTTCTTTCATTTTCCAGTTCAGTTGAGTCAGAAGCAATTGCTGTGTTTTGGTCCACATTCTGCCACAATTACATTTTAGACATTGTGGAGCTGGATTTAGCATCTATATTCATTCATCTAAATCATATCCATAATTCAGAGCATTTGAATCAGTTACCGGAAAGATATCACTATCAGAAGATCAACTGTTTTCTTAGAGTAGAGCATCCTGACATTCTCAGGCAACTAGCTGTAGGAGAAGACCTGCAGAGCAATTCCTAATCTCTTAAGCCTAATGACACATCATTCGATGATCTTTGGTTCCTGGCTGACCTTCCCCGAGATCCACAAATCATTCCATTCATTTGCAGAAGTGTTCTATGTGATTAAGTCCGACCTATCCTTGTACACATGTTACAGCTCTTCATTGGAGTTTGTGATCTTCCTTGGCCAACGCGGAGGAATCTTATGATCTGGACATGATATATAATGATGTAATAGAGCCTTAGGAAAGTAGTTTTGGATTGATGGATTATTTTTATTTGAATTCTTGCAAAGGAGCTTCAAAGATTTATCTTGCACATGTTTATAATTAGGCTTGTGAGCCCTATTTGTAAGCCCACATGTTGTCGGCTGATCTATATTTGAATTCTATTATATATTGAATGACTGAATCTGCATTTGTTCCATCTCATGGAGTTGTTTCTATTGTGTTTACTCTTGCTGCACAGCTTGGACAGTTCATTTTGTGAACCCTCCTACTGTGACTACACCAAGTGGTATTAGAGCCAAGTTTGAATCTTTGGGAGTGAATTGAGTGAATTGGTGAAGGGAATTCTGTAAGATCTTGTAATGTACCCAACTGAAATATTTCAATTTAAAATCAGATCTTGAAATGAATTAATTACTTTCACCGAAAACATACAACAATTTCACCAAGACTAGCAAGCTAGTCTTACACAGAACTAACACCCAAAAGCATGAAACTTCTCCCAAATAGTTTTGCATTGAATTTCTAATGTGATAACATGTAATCAGGTCTGAGACACTGATTTACAATAGCAACAAGCAATATGAGTTTATACAACAATTTTTATGCAAAACCCACAAAACTAAGAACACCGAATAACACCCAAAATCACTGCAAACTCCATAAACTCAATTTATTTGAAATTTCTGTTGTAAACACCTGATAATAGGTCAGATACATCTGATAAACATAACAGCAAACTTCTGCAACAAATAAAATAAAACCCACAACAAACTACTCAAACTACACCGAAATATACACTGGGAAAGTCACTGAACACTGCCAAAATCACCACAACACCTCCCAAATGTGCAAGGAATGATCTCTGGAACCTGGAATAGATGTAAAATAGAAAATATACAGCACCACACATGAAACACAACAGCAGCACCAAACAACACCTCTAGAAGCACCAAAACTACAACAGAACAACCTGTAAACACAATACTGTAAAACTGCCGAAACTGCACAATCCTTTGAAGCCCAATGCAATCCCTGGATGGAATTACTCTCTATAACCAAAGGTTTTTCATCCTCTGATCACTTGAGACTAATGGGTTTTCATCCACAAGCCTCTAACTCCAATGGGTTTCCGTCCACTGAAGAAAATCCAAGCACAAGTGCTCAAATTTAGAAATTTGGGTTGTAAAATGATCAAAAAGCCCTTCTGAAAGAAAATACTTGCATATTTATAATAGCTCCAAATCCAAACGTCCCTCTCTTGGAAAATAAATTAAAATAATTTAATTTCCAACAAATTTCCTCAAATGGTGCTTACGTGTCATAATCCATGCAAGATTCTTGGCTAAAAATAAGAAATAACTCCCCTCTTACAAGCTGTCATAAAATCAACTATTTTTAGGAACCTATCATAAGATCTCCTAAAATCACTCTTGGGAGTTACAATTACACCTCATATTCCCCACTTGTGCAAATAAATTAAAGTATTTAATATTTAATTGCTCCCGAAAATAATAAATCCTTAATTAGCGGGATTACAATTAAAATATTAAATAAAATATTTTCCCTTCTGATTTACATTAGCCCATGGGAAAATAGAAATGGACTAATAATTTCACCAATTTATTTTTACTATAAAGGGGACATGACAGATCTTGTTGTCAAAAGATCGCCAATCCAAGGTAGGTTACTTGTGTTGCAACCGATCACCAATTGTGAGGCAGTTGTCACTTGTAGCCTGAGCGCTAAATTTGAGGCAGTTTGCACTTGATCCTAGGAAGATACTGCCAAGGAGAGTTGTTGCTATTGGTATAGTGGCTAATAGAATGGATGAGATGATTGAAATGATGAAAACAATGTGAATCAGATTGGATGTTGTTGAAGAAGATAGAAGAAAAGGACTAAGCCCTAGAATTGATGTTGAGAGTGATGAAGAGGAAGAATTTTAGTCTGCGAATCAAACTGAAGAAACCCTAGGAGGTGAAGAAGAAGAAGAATCAGATCAAGTTAAGATGTTGCAAGCTATTTCAAAGATTGGAAAAAGACCTAGAGTTGATGTGCCTAATTATACTGATAATTTGAATCCTAAGGAGTTAATTGACTAGATAAATGATATGGAAGAGTACTTTAAATATGAAGAAATTGAAGGTCTAGAGAAGGTGAAATTTGCAAAGACAAAACTTAAAGGACATGCTACTATATGGTGGAAAGAAGTTCTGTTGGATAGAAATAGAAGAGGAAAGGAAAAGATTACAAAATGGGATAGAATGGTTACAAAGTTGAAGAATCAATCTGTACCTGCTAACTATGAGTTGGAACTATTGAAGAGATTGCAAAACTTTAGACAAAAGGAGAAATTTGTGAAGGAGTATACTTAAGAATTTCATAAGATAATCATAAGGACAAGACATAGTGAAGAAAGCAAAGAGAAAGTGGCTAGATACATCAATGGACTGAGATTGAACATTCAAGAAGAACTAAGTTTGGTAAGGATGACATCTTTGGAGGAAGCATATCAGTTTGCCCTGAAAGTTGAAGACAAATTGAACAAGAGGCATGACCAGAGACAGAGAGGTAGATGAGGTAAATTTTAGAAAGGTAGAAAGTTTTCCAGAGGAGATAAATCATTTGCGGAGTAGAACAAACAAGAACATACATTCAAGAAAAAAGACAGAAATAGTAGTGCATACCAGAGAGATAACAAAAATTTCTACCGCGGAGGAAACCCTAATGCATACCAGAATGAAGGATATAGAAGAGAAGGAAGAGGACCTGATAAGAGAACATTCAGAGGTACCTATTTTAAATGTGGAGGTGAAGGATATAGAGCATTTGAATGTAATCTGGGTAGCACAAACAAAAGGACAAAGAACAGTGGAAGAGCAGCCTATGTTGAAGAAGAACCTATTGGATCACCTACTTCTGTTGGTAAACCTGAGAAAAGAGAATCACTTGTGATACAGAGAGCACTATTTCAAACTAAGACAACTGAAGAATCACCATAGAGAAAGAATTTGTTCAGAACAAGATGCAAATCTGGAGGTAAATGTTGTAAAGTTGTAATTGATAGTGGTAGTTCAAATAATCTTGTTTCAAAGGAGATGGTAACTAAGCTGAAGTTGGAAAGATTGAGACGCCCTAATCCATATCAGATAGCTTGGATTCAAGATGATCATAACGTATTGGTGAGTGAACAATGTTTGGTGAAATTTCATATTGGATCTTATCATGATGAGATATTGTGTGATGTTATGCCTATGGACACTTGTCATATCGTGTTGGGTAGACCTTGGCAGTATGATAGGAAAGATTTACATGATGGGAGAAAGAATACATACACTGTAATAGCAAATGGAAAGAGAATTACCTTAATTCCTTTGGAAGATGATCCTAAGAGTGAGTTATGTGGACATACTAGAATCTATTTGGTAGATGGAAGAAAATTTCTGGATGGCTTGAGACATGAGAACTTGTGATATGCTTTGATTCCTAAGAAACCTAAAATCTTGAAGGGAACTGAAGAATCACAATCAGACGAGATAACTAATTTTTTGACACAATATGAAGACATCATATCAGAGAATGTACCTGATGGATTGCCACCGGTAAGGAGTATCAGTCATCACATGGATCTTATACTTGGAGCTAGTTTGCCTAATAAAGCTACACATAGAATGACACCAGTAGAGAATGAAGAATTAAATAGATAGATACAAGAATTGTTGAGGAAAGGTTTGATCATAGAAAGTTTGAGTCCTTGTGCAGTGCCTACAGTGTTAGCACCTAAGAAAGATGGAGAATGGAGAATGTGTACTAATTCAGGAGAAACAAACAAGATCACAGTTAAGTACAGATTTCCTTTACCTAGAATGGATGATATTATGGATTGTTTGAGTGGAGCAAAATATTTCACAAAGATAGACTTGAAGAGTGGATACCATCAGATCAGAATCAGAGAAGGGGATGAATGGAAGATTATTTTTAAGACAAATTAAGGACTGTATGAGTGGTTAGTAATGCCTTTTGGATTGACAAACACACCTAATACTTTCATGAGATTGATGAATGAAGTCTAGAAGAATTTATTGGGAAAGTTTGTTATTGTATATTTGGATGATATTTTGATTTTCAGTAAGACAAAAGAGGAGCATTTGCAACACCTTAGACAAGTATTGCAAAGACTGAGAGGAGAGAAACTGCTGATAAACATCAAGAAGTGTAGTTTCATGAAGGAAGAGTTGGTATACTTGGGATTTGTGATTTCTACAGAAGGATTGAAGATGGACCCTGAGAAGGTAAGAGCAATTGCTGAATGGCCTACACTGCGGAGCATTGGAGAAGTCAAATCATTTCATGGATTAGCTAGTTTCTACTAGAAGTTCATCAAAAATTTTAGTTCAGTTTCTAACCCTATTATAGAGACAATCAAAGGTGACAGAAAGGATTTCAAGTGGACATTAGGAGTAGATAAAAGTTTGAAGTTGCTGAAGCAGAAGGTGACAGACCAATCTATTTTTGCATTACCAAATTTTAATAAGGTATTTCAAGTTGATTGTGATGCTAGTGGAAATGCAATAGGAGTAGTATTAAGTCAAGAAGGTAGACCTATAGCATATTTTAGTGAGAAGTTGAATGATGCAAGGAGAAGATATTTAGTTTATGATTAGGAATTCTATGCTATAATTCAAGCATTGAAGAAGTGGATACATTACTTTTTTTCTAAGCAGTTTGTGTTGTATATAGATCATCAAGCTTCACAATATTTGAATAGTCAAGAACCTTGGAAAGCATGTGAGGAACATGTTGTGATAGATAGGAGTAAGTGGTTGGATTATTTCATTCAGGAAGATATGTTGTTCAAAGGAAGTCAGCTATGCATATGTATTAGATCAGCATAGGAGAGTGTGCAGGCAGTTAGAGCTCGTGATCAGGTAGTATGAGCTGTCTTCTCCCAGCCGCTTGGAAGCTCCCAGCCGCTGGGAATCGAGTTGGTAGTACTCGTAGGATGTTGCTATAAATAACTCAGATTAGTTAGGGTTTGATATCATATCACATCACAGAGAGAGTAGTAGTTATGTTATGTTGTACTGGTGATTGAGTGAGATCTAGAGATCAGTCCAGACATTGTGAAACATTGCTGTAGAGACAGGACATTTGTGTTTCATCTAAATAAGATCTCACCAATTGCATTATCTGGTTAGTTTAGGATATAGTCCGCATGACAGGACATTAGTCTATTTTTAGTATGTTTGATTTCATAATGTAATAAGGTCCATTGGACCAATGCATATGTATTAGATCAGCCTAGGAGAGTGTGCAGGCAGTTAGAGTTCGTGATCAGGTAGTATGAGCTGTCCTCTCCCAGCCGCTTGGAAGCTCCCAGCCGCTGGGAATCGAGTTGGTAGTACTCGTAGGATATTGCTATAAATAACTCAGATCAGTTAGGGTTTGATATCATATCATATCAAGGAGAGCAGTAGTTATGTTATGTTGTACTGGTGATTGAGTGAGATCCAGAGATCAGTCCAGACATTGTGAAACATTGTAGAAACAGGACATTTGTGTTTCATCTGAATAAGATCTCATCTATTGCATTATCTGGTTTATCAGCGGTTTATGTTTTGATTTATGTTCTGATTACAGGTTAATGGATACTTTCAACCCTTCCACCGGTTGATTCTGTGAATCGGTGGAATGGTCATGCATGTTAGTTTAGGTTGTATTTTAGTTTTCTATTTATGCATTTCATTGTGTGGGAGATCGATTGGAAGCATGCTGTGAATCAACCTAGCATCCTCATGTGCTAGGGTTTAGGAAGATAAATTGTTAAGTTTTGATCTAAAGGTGATCCGGCCCGATCATCATGTTTTCTTTGTGAAATTGTGCAGTTCTATGAGTTTGCATGCAGCTGACGGATATACAGGGATCTGCATGTACTTTTCCAGACGGAGTGAATCGCATCGACATCTGTGAGTATATCGCTATCCGAATCGGGTTATGAAGCTGTCGAAGATTGTATGTTTCAAGTGCATCAGGATGATATAGGTTGGATATATACTCAGTGTGTATATCGTCATCAGGATCATCTTTCGTGTGTACCCACCATCTGCATATCGCTATCGTATGCGGTAGGAAAAATCATTGTTTTTTGCTAAGGACAGGAGGTTCTTAAAAGTCGTCATCAAGATCTTAAAGGTCATCATCAGGATAATATCACCTGACATTTTATTATCATGCTGTGGAGGATGTAAGAGTCTTATATCCGGGTGACATCATCATCAGGTGCATGTGACGTCATCGTCATCAGGATATTGCAAATATCACCCGATGCAGATTTATCCTGCTGACGTTAAGTGTTTCGGCATCGGTAGGAGTAATAGCATCGGGGAGACCTTTTTCGGCCTGGTCGATAGAAGAAGTGTTGCCGATAGGCAACCTGACCGATGAAAAGAGATATCGGGGTGATATCGGACATCGGGACAGATTGTTGGAGTCCGGCCGATAAGCCAAGTCTGGCCGATCGGTATAGGACCGATATATTCATCGGGGTGACATTAGTCATCAGGGTTAAGACATTTCCCCTTGGCCGATGAACCATCTCTCGCCGATAGGCGATAAGGAAGTGAACAGTGGTCAGCAAGAGGATATTTCATGCCTCTTCGAAATATGATGATGTTGTCTGTGTTAGCAAGAAATATGATGATGATGATAAGCCGATAGGATTTTAACATGCTGGTTGTGCTAATGACTCCTCCTTCCCATTTGTAAGCTCCCGTTGCGTTTTACCTCTGCATCATAGTGGTATCAGAGTAAAGGAAGGATCTTCTGGAAAAGATCAGGATATAGCAGGATGTCAGGTGACGAAGGAACATCGGAGATTCCGGCAAGGATGACCAACGTTGAGTTGGCAATTCTGGTAAAGAAACAGATTGCAGACAGCAAGGCCGTGAAGGCTCAGAATCAGGAATTGAAGGATGAGTTAGCGAAGTTGAGGAGCAGAGTAGGTTCTGGTAGAGAAGAAGATAGGGAAGAAGAAGAGATCCCTAGTTGGAACGAGGAGGTCGTTCCTGCAGACCAGAGACCACTGTTGAATGCCCTTAAGGCCATGGAGAGGAGAACCATGGATGTGAAACTGGATTTGCCAGTGTTTACAGGAAAGATGGAACCTGATTTAGTGATGGAGTGGATAGACTTCTTGAACAATTTCTTTGAAACAGAGGAGATACCAGAACAACAGAGGGTGAAAATAGCCCAGTCAAAAATGAAAGAAGCTGCCTTGACATGGTGGAATTTCATCCAAGATGATAGAGTACAAGAAGGAAAGCGTAGAGTCACTACATGGAAGAAGATGATGGCATTAGTGAAGGAAGCTTATGTCCCATTGGATTACAGTATCCAATTACACAAGAGGAAGCAAAACCTGAAGTAGAAGGAGCTAGATGTCAGCTCATATACAGAAGAATTCATGAAACTTTGTGTGAGAACAAAGGTAAAGGAAAGTGAAGAAGAGAAGGTAGCCAGATACCTTAATGGATTGAGGTTCAACATTCAGGAAGATTTAAGTCTGCATAATCCAGATACAGTTTAGAAATGCTTTCAGTTGGCATTGAAAGTGGAAGAGAAGTTAAAGAGAAAACAAGAACAACACAATAGAGGAAGAGGAAGACAACAAAGGGGTGGAAGAGGTCCTTTTAGAGGTAGAGGACATGGACATGGATATCAAGGAGAATCCAGTCATGATAATAGTCAGGGAAACAATAGTCATAACCAGAAGGAAAATTATAGTCAGCAAGGAAACTTCAGAGGTAGAAGACCTTTCAGAGGAAGATCCCAGGGCAGAGGATCCATCAGATGTTATAATTGTAACAAAGAAGGCCATATAGCCAGCAGATGTCCAAAAAAGGCCACAAGCTCAATAGGAGAAAGGAGAACAAATCTGGTCCTAGAACCTGATGATCAAAGTATGACAGGCTCTACTTCTTTTCAGAGTGTGAATGCTCCTGATAATTATGGATACCCAGAAAGTGGAGAGTCTCTAATGATGAGAAGAATAGTGACTACCATGAAGGTACCGGACAAAGAATCCCCTCAAAGAAAGTCTCTTTTCAGGACTATTTGCAAAGCAGGAGGTAAGGAATGTAAAGTTTTGATTGATTCTGGTTCTACTGAAAATTTTGTGTCTGAAGAAATGGTGACAAAGCTTAAGCTTAGGAGATTGCCTCACCCATCCCCATATAAAGTCTCATGGCTTACCCAAGGTCAGCAGACAATTGTAGAAGAGCAGGCTTGGGTAGAATTTCAGATTGGAGCATATAAGGATAAGTTGTTGTTTGATATTACCACGATGGATGCTTGCAATCTTTTATTTGGTAGACCATGGCAGTATGATTTGAAGGCACAACATGATGGTATTAGAAATACCTATAAAATCAATAAAGATGGTAAGGTTATAACGTTACTACCATTGACGGAGAAAGAGGAGAAATCTAAAGGAAAAGAGGTGAAGGTAATGCTGATGGAAGGTAAACAGTTCATGAAAGAAGTAGCAGCAGAAGGTGCAGTTGCATATGCCCTAATCCCATGTATGAGGGTGAATAAAGAACAGCAGCAAGAAGTCAAGGAAGAGAAGAAGCAAAGGTTCATAGACCCAGCTATCCAAGAGCTATTGGATAAGTACAAAGGTATCATCTCAGAGGGAATGCCAAGATCCCTACCACCTGTCAGGGATATCAGTCACTGCATAGACTTAATTCCAGGGTCAACACTTCCAAACAAAGCAGCCTATAAGCTAACTCCAGAACAGAATGCAGAAGTAGCCAGACAAATTGAAGAATTATTGGATTCAGGTCTGATTGGGAAAAGTTTAAGTCCATGTGCAGTACCAGCTGTACTAGCACCAAAGAAGGAAGGTACTTGGAGGCTTTGCACAGATTCCAGAGCTATTAACAAGATCACAATCAGGTATAGGTTTCCAATCCCTAGGATAGAGGATTTACTTGACTGTTTGGGAGGTGCTAAGTATTTTACAAAAATAGATTTGAAGAGTGGATATCATCAGATCAGGATTAGACCAGGAGATGAATGGAAAACAGCATTCAAAACTAATGAAGGGTTATATGAGTGGAAGGTTATGCCTTTTGGTTTATCTAATGCACCTAGTACTTTTATGAGGTTTTGAAAGAGTTCATTGGTAAGTTTGTCATAGTATATTTAGATGACATTCTAATTTTCAGCAACACAAAAGAAGAACATCTCAGACATATAGATTTGGTTCTTAAGAGGTTACATGAAGAGCAGCTGATGATAAATTTAGACAAGTGTTTGTTCATGCAAGAGGAGATCACATATTTGGGTTTTGTCATTTCACAAGGAAGGTTACAAATGGATAAGGAGAAGGTAAGTGCCATATTGTCTTGGCCAACCCCACGGACTATGAATGATGTCAGAAGTTTCCATGGGTTAGCAACCTTCTACAGGAAGTTTATAAGAGGGTTTCGTCATATTTGTGCACCCATGCTTGATACCATCAAAGGAGGACAGAAGTGCAGATTTGTTTGGACTCAAAGAGTAGATGATTCTTTTGAAACATTGAAGAAGAAGGTGGCACAGCAGCCAGTCCTTGCACTTCCAGACTTTAACAAAATCTTTCAGGTGGAATGTGATGCCAGTCACATGGCCATTGGAGCAGTACTCAGCCAAGAGGGTAGACCTATTGCATTTTTTAGTGAGAAGCTCAATGATGCTAAAAAGAGGTATTCCTCATACGATTTGGAAATGTATGCTTTAGTCCAGTCACTCAAGAAGTGGAGGCATTACTTGATGCCAAAGGAATTCATAGTATTCACAGATAACCAGGCTCTGAGTTTCATAAACAGCCAGGAAAAGCTGAACCACAGACACATGAAATGGGTAGAAACCTTACAAGCTTTTACTTTTACATTGAAGCATACGAAAGGAGTCAAGAATAAAGTTGCAGATGCTTGGAGCAGGAGAGTTCTAACAGTCAACCAGATTCAGTTAGAAAGTGTTGGCATTAATTCACTAAAGACCATGTATGAGACTGATGAAGATTTTGGGGAGATATATCATGTATGTACTTCTTTTGGAGAGAAATATCATGCTGAATTCTCTGAATTTTTGATTCAGGATGGATTGTTGTTCAAAGGTGGACAGTTATGTATTCCAAGGTGTTCTATGAGGTTAAACATCATTAAGGAGAAACATTGTGGAGCTATGGCAGGTCATTTTGGTCTAGATAAGACTCTTGATCTGGTCTGAAGACATTACTTTTGGCCTAAGTTACAATCAGATGTCAGAAAGTTTGTAGAGACATGTGTGATATGTCAGAAAGCTAAAGGCAGGTCGACTAATGCAGGTTTATATCAGCCCTTACCCATTCCTTCCAGGCCATGGGAAAGCATAAGTATGGATTTTGTCTTGGGTTTACCAAGGACAAGGAAAGGGTTTGACAGTGTTTTTGTTGTAGTGGATAGATTCAGTAAAATGGCACATTTCTTGCCATGCAAAACCACTGCTGATGCTTCATACATTGCAGATTTGTTTTTCAGGGAGATTGTCAGAATCCATGGATTGCCATTGAGTATAGTGTCAAATAGGGATGTGAAGTTTATTGGTCACTTCTGGAGAACTCTTTGGAAGAAACTTGGAACAAATTTGTCTTTTTCCTCTGCATATCATCCTCAAACGGATGGACAGACTGAAGTAGTGAACCGTTCCTTAGGAAATTTGCTTAGATGTTTGACAAAACAATATGGAGAAAAGTGGGATAATATTCTATCTCAAGCTGAATTTTCCTATAATGATACTATCAATAGGAGCACAGGGAAATCACCTTTTCAGATAGTTTATGGTATACATCCAAGAGGAATTTTGGAATTGAGAGATCTACCTACAGTAGACCCTGTTAGTGCAGAAGGAGAAGCTTTTGCAGAAGCCATCAAAGAGGTTCATGATCAAGTCAAGACCCAACTGCAGCAAACCACCTTGAAGTATAAGGAATATGCTGATAAAAAGAAGAAGGATGTACAGTTTGATGTTGGAGATTTGGTATGGGTTCATTCGAAGAAGGACAGACTTCCTAAGGGAAAATATACTAAACTCATGCAGAGAACAGTTGGACCATGTCAGATTTTGCACAAGCATGGACAGAATGCTTATGAGATACAACTCCCTCCTGATCTTGGTTTGTCCCCTATGTTCAATGTATGTGATTTAACTCCATACAAGTCTTATCCAGATGCAGATCAGGAACTCCTACAGGATACAGTCCATGATAATATTCCCACGCATGATCCTCCACAGTTGCAGAAGGTTTTGGACACCAGAGTGGTCAAACAGACCCGGAACAAACAGTACTTGGAGTATCTAGTCTCTTGGAAGGGAAAACCTAATTCCGAAGCAGTATGGATGACTGAAGAGCAGATCCCGAAACATGGTGCAGATCTTCATACTCTCATCTCAAGTGGACTTGAGATTTCTTCTTCTGGGGAGTATGGTGCAGGAGCACCCCTACAAGCCAGGATATAGTCCGCATGACAGGACATTAGTCTATTTTTAGTATGTTTGATTTCATAATGTAATAAGGTCCATTGGACCAATGCATATGTATTAGATCAGCCTAGGAGAGTGTGCAGGCAGTTAGAGTTCGTGATCAGGTAGTATGAGCTGTCCTCTCCCAGCCGCTTGGAAGCTCCCAGCCGCTGGGAATCGAGTTGGTAGTACTCGTAGGATATTGCTATAAATAACTCAGATCAGTTAGGGTTTGATATCATATCATATCAAGGCGAGCAGTAGTTATGTTATGTTGTACTGGTGATTGAGTGAGATCCAGAGATCAGTCCAGACATTGTGAAACATTGTAGAAACAGGACATTTGTGTTTCATCTGAATAAGATCTCATCTATTGCATTATCTGGTTTATCAGCGGTTTATGTTTTGATTTATGTTCTGATTACAGGTTAATGGATACTTTCAACCCTTCCACCGGTTGATTCTGTGAATCGGTGGAATGGTCATGCAAGTTAGTTTAGGTTGTATTTTAGTTTTCTATTTATGCATTTCATTGTGTGGGAGATCGATTGGAAGCATGCTGTGAATCAACCTAGCATCCTCATGTGCTAGGGTTCAGGAAGATAAATTGTTAAGTTTTGATCTGAAGGTGATCCGGCCCGATCATCATGTTTTCTTTGTGAAATTGTGCAGTTTTGTGAGTTTGCATGCAGCTGACGGATATACAGGGATCTGCATGTACTTTTCCAGACGGAGTGAATCGCATCGACATCTGTGAGTATATCGCTATCCGGATTGGGTTATGAAGCTGTCGAAGATTGTATGTTTCAAGTGCATCAGGATGATATAGGTTGGATATATACTCAGTGTGTATATCATCATCAGGATCATCTTTCGTGTGTACCCACCATCCGCATATCGCTATCGTATGCGGGAGGAAAAATCATTATTTTTTGCTAAGGACAAGAGGTTCTTAAAAGTCGTCATCAGGATCTTAAAGGTCATCATCAGGATCTTAAAGGTCATCATCAGGATAATATCACCTGACATTTTATTATCATGTTGCGGAGGATGTAAGAGTCTTATATCCGGGTGACATCATCATCAGGTGCATGTGACGTCATCGTCATCAGGATATTGCGAATATCACCCAATGCAGATTTATCCTGCTGACGTTAAGTGTTTCGGCATCGGTAGGAGTAATAGCGTCGGGGAGACCTTTTTCGGCCTGGCTGATAGAAGAAGTGTTGCCGGTAGGCAACCTGACCGATGAAAAGAGATATCGGGGTGATATCGTACATCGGGACAGAGTGTTGGAGTCTGGCCGATAAGCCAAGTCTGGCCGATCGGTATAGGACCGATATATTCATCGGGGTGACATTAGTCATCGGGGTTAAGACATTTCCCCTTGGCCGATGAACCATCTCTCGCCGATAGGCGATAAGGAAGTGAACAGTGGTCAGTAGGAGGATATTTCATGCCTCTTCGAAATATGATGATGCTGTCTGTGTTAGCAAGAAATATGATGATGATGATAAGCCGATAGGATTTTAACATGCTGGTTGTGCTAATGACTCCTCCTTCCCATTTGTAAGCTCCCGTTGCGTTTTACCTCTGCATCATATAGCATATTTTAGTGAGAAGTTGAATGATGCAAGGAGAAGATATTTAGTTTATGATTAGGAATTCTATGCTATAATTCAAGCATTGAAGAAGTGGATACATTACTTTTTTTCTAAGCAGTTTGTGTTGTATATAGATCATCAAGCTTCACAATATTTGAATAGTCAAGAAACTTGGAAAGCATGTGAGGAACATGTTGTGATAGATAGGAGTAAGTGGTTGGATTATTTCATTCAGGAAGATATGTTGTTCAAAGGAAGTCAGCTATGCATACCTAGGAGTTCAATGAGAGACAATTTGATCATGGAGAAACATAGTGGCAGATTGGCAAGGCATTTTGGCATTGATAAGACAGTGGCTTTGGTAAGTGAAAACTACTTTTGGCCTTAGATACATAAGGATGTTAGGAAATTTGTACAAAGTTGTAGAGTTTGTCAAGTTACAAAAAAAATAGTTAGAATACTAGATTGTATAAACCTTTGACAGTATCGGAGGGACCTTGGGAAGACATAGGCATGGATTTTGTAATGGGATTGCCAAAGACACATAGAGGACATGATTTAATATTTGTGGTAGTGGATAGATTTTCAAAGATGTCTCATTTCATACCTTGTAAGAAGACAACTGATGCAATGCATGCAGTAGATCTATTTTTTGAGATTGTGAGATTGCATGGATTACCTAAGAGCATAATTTTAGATAGAGATACAAAATTTGTTGGATACTTTTGGAGGACACTTTCGAAGGAGATGAAGATAGATTTGAAGTTTAGTTCAACATTTCATCCACAAACTGATGGACAGATAGAAGTTGTGAACAAGAGTTTGGGAAACTTGTTGAGATGTTTGGTTAAAGAAAAGGTAGGAAGTTGCGATTTGATTCTTTCACAAGCAGAGTTTGCATATAATAATTTAGTGAACAAGAGTATTGGAAGAACACCTTTCGAGATTGTTACTAGAGTAAATCTGAAAGGAGGTACAAAATTAAGAGATATCAGCATGGAAGAAAAGAGAAGTGCAACAGTAGAGGAATTTGCAGATCGCATGAAGATAATACATGATCAGGTTAAGAAGCATTTGGAGAATATGAACAAGTACAAAGAGAGGGTAGATGAGAAGAGAAGACATAAGGAATTTAGAGTTGGAGTTGAAGTGATGGTATATCTAAGAAAAGAAAGATTTCCAGTTGGGACATATAACAAGTTGATGATGAAGTTTGGACCTTGTAAGATACTTAGCAAATTTGATTCAGGAAATGTATATGAAGTGGAGCTACCAGAGACATTGAGTATATCACATATTTTCAACATTGTAGACCTATATCATTATCATGAAGCATAATTTAGTGATAGTCGTGAAGAAGACCTGAAGAAGCAGTTGCAACAACAAGCACCAGAACAAATTGAAGACATTTTGGACAACAGAGTTGGACATAGCACCAGAGGAAGACAATACAAAGAATATCTTGTGAAGTGGAAAGGTAGACTGGAAGAAGATTCATCATGGATTTCTCAGGCTGAGGTGGACCATCTTGGTTTCCTCCAGCCCTTGCAAAGTGAGGGACTCACTTTTTCAATAACCTCAAATGTCTGATGCAGGAGCATCCTGGTTCAAGAGCAATCTTGCATCACCCAAAAACTTTTGCTTTTCAGTTTGCTTGCATTGTAGTTTATTTCTTTCATTTTCTAGTTTAGTTCATTCAGAATTAGTTTCTATGTTTTGGTCCACATTCTACCACAGTTGCATTTCAAACCTTGTGGAGCTAGAATAGCATCTACATTCATTCATCTACATCATATCTAGAATTTAGAGCATTTAGATCAGCTACCGGAAAGATATCACTATCAGAAGATAAACTATTTTCTTAGAGCAGAGCATCCTGACATTCTCAAACAATTGGCTGAAGGAGAAGACCTACAAAGCAATTCCTAATTTGTGAAGCCTAATGACACATTATTTGATGAACTTTGGTTTATGGCCAACCTTACCTGAGATCCACACATCATTCCATTCATTTGCGGAAGTGTTCTATGCGATTAGGTTTGACCTATCCATGTACACACATTACAACTCTTCATTGGAGTTTTGTGATCTTCCTTGGCTGATGTGGAGGAATATTATGATCCGGACATGATATATAATGATGTAATAGAGCCTTAGGAAAGACGTTCTGGATTGATAGATTTTTTTATTTGAATTCTTATGAAGGAACTTCACAGATTTATCTTGTGCATGTTTGTAATCAGGCATGTGAGCCCTATTTGTAAGCCCGCATGTTGCAAGCCGATCTATATTTGAATTCTATCATATTGTTATAATGGAAAATGTCCCCTTGGGGGATTTTCCCTCTTAAGGTTTAGCTCCCGAGTCTTGTTTATGCATTTTGGACATCTTGCATGTTATTCTGACTTCTCGATGAGAAAACCCTAAAGTTCCATGGCAATTTGGACTCAGGAGATGAATATCTTGCAGTTTGATATATAAGGTAAGATGTCTGTTATAGATGTTAGCAATGTGCTTGTGCTTAGGTGCAGTCTAAAGACTGGTGGTGATGAGTCCCTCCTGTACTCTGAGATTTGTTTGCAATCATTTAAGCCCTCTATGGAGGTGGGATATCGTGCATATCCTTTTTGTCTTAAGCCCTCTGCAGAGGTGGGGATGGTGTATTTCTCAAAGAGATTATGCATACTGTCATTTTCAAAAGTCCTTTGCAGAGGCGGGGAGAGATTATGTGACTAACTCAACCCTGTATCTTTGGTGATTGTTGTGGTGAAGCGTAATCGTCGGTGTGTGCCTGTAATGTGCCTCAGATGGTGTTGAACCTAGAAATAGGGACACTCCATTGCTTGTCTGTCATGTTTTCTCCATGTCTTCCAAGTGTGTGTGTATTGCAGCTTTATTCCCAAGCATAGTTTAAAGACCAGTAGTGATAAGTCCCTCCTATGCTCTGGGATTTGTATGGCATCTTTGTTTGGTGTGTATTGCGTGTGTGTTGCCCCATATGTAGTTTAAAGACCGGAGGCAATGAGTCCCTCCTGCATTATGGGTGGTGTGTTTACGTTCCTATACTTGCATCTGCATTTCATATATATATGATAAAAAGAAAAGAAAAGAAAATCATCTCTATCTTCTCTGCATTCACTATATTCACTACATTTTGCGTGTCTTTAATACTACCTTCTCTATGGTTTACATGACTGTAACTATTTTCTTTGTGTTCTGTGTGCCTATTATTGTCTTCTCTATGATTGACGTGTCTTCTCCGTGCTTGGTGTGTTTGTTGTGTTTGTTGACCCTACTTTAATGGATGTATTTGCCTTGCGTTTATACATACATTAAAGTGGGGGCTAAATGTTATGTCAGAAAATGTCCCCTTGGGGGCTTTTCCCTCTTAAGTTTTAACTCCCAGGTCTTGTTTATGCATTTTGGACATCTTGTATATTAATCTGACTTCCCGATGAGAAAACCCTAAAGTTCCATGGCAATTTGGACTCAAGATATGCACTTGTGACAAACCCTGTGTAAAATAGGGGGGTGGACTTGGGCGCCCACTCCCTAGTCCCGCCCTATTCTGGGTTAGGCCCAATTTCAAAGTGTCAGTTTATGACTATTATTTGGGTCCCAGGCTAACATGGTAAGTTTCAATTATGAAATTCTCAGCGGGAATGTTTGTAGTTGCATACATAAGCATGTTTAGGCATTCATTTAGAAACTAGATGGCAATTGTGACCTTTAGGCATTCTTGTGATTTTAGCATTCAAAGTATTCATTGTGTAGCAGAGGAAAGCATTGTTCTTGTGTTTGTATTTGCAGACTTGGGCATCCATCTCCTCATGGCATGAAGGGCTTCTTCCTTCCATAAGATCTTCACTATAAGGTGATATAATTTGTGTTTTCAAGCATTTATCATTTGGTGTTTGCCTCGACCCCACAAGGTCACGCACTCTCTATCTAACAATGGTGTTTGGAAGACTTGAATGTCTCTCCAGGGATTGACTGAGGCAAGCCTCTAAACACCACAACCCCCTCCCCATTTCCCGTGATTGTAGGTTACAGGTTGAAGAAGCAAGGAAAGTGGAGTTACAGAGAAGGGTTGCTGAGTGTTAGAATTGCAGATCAAACTAAAAATAGGGACATAGACTCAGACACCCACTCATTAGTCCTCCGAGTCCTGCAATGGAGAAATCTCTAAAACAATAGGAACAAGTTGCAAATAAAGTTCCCAGGTCCTGACAAAAAGCATAGCACTGAACTAGGGTGCCCGGTCATTAGTCCCCGACTATTCCACTTCCCAAACTTGGGAAACTAGTACACATTTATCTATTATTTTACATCTTTCTGTAGCATCTTTTTTTGTATTCATCCCTTTGCTTCCATATTTGCATAATTAGGGTTTTAAGTATAATTGGGCATAATCAATAATCAAATCTACACAATTCCAAATTTCTTGACATTCTACTGTGATCAAGGGCCTGATAGTAGATTCCTACTCGACCCAAGGTCCTTGAATGTTTAGGGTGAAAGGAGGATCGACATAAACTATCAAATCAAACCATCTTCAAATTTTACACTAAACATTTTGGTGATCCCGATGTGCAATTACCTATCAAATCAAAATAATTATCTTTAAATCTCTTACAATTTTACCGTAAACATTTTGGTGAACCTGTGTTTTCAATGAATTTTTCACCTTTCTAAGTGTTGTGCTTTAGATTTATATTCATTTAATTCATTCATATCATTGTTCATCTTATTGCATTTGGAAAATTAGAAAAAAATTGAAAATTTTGAAAATAATTACATTGTAGGGTTTCTATTTGGCATAAATTAATTTGAATTTCATCAAATTTCTAATTTTTGCATTAGATCTGAGATAAATTGGAGAAAATTACAAAAATTCAATCACTTGCATTGCATTTTCATTATTAAATTGCTAGGGTTTTGTTGGAAATTTTGAATTTTTCATATAACCTAGTAATTTAAAAAACTAGGGTTTGTAGGTAAAATCTTGTTTCGGATTTTTCTACTGATTTTAGGCACTCATTCAAATTTTCATTTGGCTATAGTGTTGCATTTTAGTGTGAATTTGCATTTAGGTCTCAAAATTTTGCATTTTTACATAGAAAATTTCAACAAAAACTAGCATTTTCATTGATTTATCATTAGATTTGCACTTGCATTTTGCATTATAGGGTTTGAAAATCATTTTCAGATCTGAGTGGAACTAATTTTCATCATAAATCAGACTGCAAGACATTCATATAACATTTTGCATTAAGATCTCTGTTAGGAACCCGTGTTTAACCCTTCTCTTTACTTTGTTAATATATTACATTTGGACACATATGCTTTGTAAGTCATCCCGTGAGTATATTGTATTATCCCACATTCATGGGGAGTAATAGTTGTTTAGATTAGACTTAGTATATAAGTACATGTTGAGGCCAATGAAGGCATCCACGAGTATATTATATTGAGCTTGCTCAAAGGAGGTTGCCCCCTCGAAGTGGCTTGCGATCAATAAATTCCTTCTGTGTTCTACTATTTCTGTTATTTCGTGCATTTTCATTATTTTATTGTAGGAGGTTCCTCTCCTCTGGTATCAGAGCACTTTCTTGGGCTCGTTGGGTGGAATTTCTGCCAAATTTTTTTTTGCAGTGGCCTCCAGGCATTGTGATTATTGCAGTAGTTCTTTTCTCTTTGCATCTATATTGTTCATTTCAATTGCAGGTTCGGATCAGGGAATAATCCCTATCCGCTTAACTATGGGAAGTGCCTGGGCATAGCCCTAAAACTCATTGTGAGGAGTACAATATGAAGCCCGAAGTAGCTGGCCCATTGAGAGGACCTGCTAGCGAAAAGGGCAATGGCCCCTACTTGATTGACTAGTTCCCATCCATGAGGTAAACCAAGAGCTATCATTTGTGGCAAAGCGGTTATTAGTTTTACCTGAGCCGTGGGGTGAGGGGTACTACCACAATACGCAAGTCATTAGTCAACATTGGTATCCGAGTGAATCCTCTGAACCTTTAGGAAGCCGAACATACCTGGGGTCCATATCTATTACCAGCTAACAAATCGTTGATTGAATCTATCCAGAGCCATTTGCAGATCCTGTTGTAGATCATTTCCAAAAATAAAAAATAAAAAAAAAATCACCATATCTTCCTTGCTTTCGCTCCGTTTCCTCTGAAAATTCACTAGAACCCCTGAAATTCCATTTTGCATATTTCCTTCCTCAAGGACCATATCCCAAATTCCACTTATCGAAGCCAGAAATCCCACATTTGTCTATTTTTAGGGTTTGCCATAACTTCTTCGATTCTCACCCAATCGCCTTCAAATTTTGCCACATTGTTCATTTCCTATTTTTGCTTCTTTGTCCCTCTTGGACAAATTTTCCCATTCTTTCACCCCGCTTCTGAAATCCCCATTTTCTACTTCCTTGTCCTTCAAAAAGTGTCCAAAACCTAGTCAAACCCCAATTACCCATCAAAGTTTTTCCCAAATTCAAATTTTCCTTTAGTAAAAAAGTTTCTATTTTTATTTTTCTACCCATTCCAAAACAAAAAAAAAATCCTGGTTATGGTTGTCATCCATGCAGGAGCAAAAAACATGGAGGAGGAACTTATAGCCATCAAGACTAAACTCCAAGATCTGGATGAAAAAATTATTGGGCTCAATCTTCAGCATTCAGCCATGAACAATAGATGGCAGCCAGAGTCTTCTCCAGATATAGGGTTTTCTTCTTCCGGCAATTTTCGTGGACTGAAGCTTGATTTTCCTCGCTTCAATGGTGATGATCCAACTAGATGGATATACCAGGCAGAACAATATTTCAATCTACATAATACTTTTGATGTCAACAAAGTCCCACTTGCCTCCTTTCATTTGGAACATGAAGCCCTTCAATGGTTTTGTTGGTACATCAAAGCTCATGAAGAGCCAAAATGGACAGATTTTTGCAAACTCATTTTGCAACAATTTGGCCCTAGTGCTTTTGATGACTTCACAGGAGCACTCAAAAAATTGTACCAAACAGGCACTGTGAGAGAATATCAGACAAAATTTGAAAAACTGGCCAATCACACAGAGGGATTGTCTGATGAATTCTTCAGGATTTGTTTTGTCAGTGGTTTGAAGGATGCAATTCACTCTGAGGTTAAAATTTTCTACCCAAGCACAATGATGGAAGCCTTAGGGTTGGCTAAGTTGGCGAAGGACCAGATCACAGCTCAACAACACTCCAAATCCAATTTTGTTCCATTCAGAAATATGGATCCCCAAAGCCCTCAAATAATACTAGCTCCTAGAACAAGTCCTATCAAGCATTTGACTAAAGCAGAGATGCGAGCACGTAGAGAAAAAGGGATTTGTTATAATTGTGATGACAAATTCTCTAGGGGACATAGATGTGTTGAGCAAAAGCTCTATCTCTTGGATGTGGATTCTCCGCCTAGAACTAAAATTTATGCAAATGCTTAGGATACAGTAGCTGATCAGCTTGAAACTTAGTAGTCGCCTATTGACTCTACTTCTCAGGAAAACCACCCAGAGATCTCTCTCCATATCGTAGAAGGAGTCACCACCCCACAAACCATGCAAGTCAAGGGTTGCTTCAAGAAGCTCCCTCTTACAATACTCATTGATTATGGTAGTACTCATAACTTCATTGACCCTCGCATAGCCACACAGGCTGATTGTTTTGTTCATCCTTGCTCGAACTTTGAAGTCATTATTGCCAATGGGGGAACATTACCTTGCAAAGGGAAGTGTCGCAATGTGTGTATCTCTATTGGAGATTATAACTTGCGCTCTGACATGTTTGCCTTGCCCTTAGGTGGATGTGATGTGGTTTTGGGTACCCAATGGTTACACACACTTGGACCCATCTTATGGGATTTTGCTAAACTTTGGATGCACTTTTCAGCCAATGGGCACAAACACACATTGACGGGCTTACAACCAAGGTCTCTCAATATCATAAGTTCACATCTCCTAGAAAAGATTCTTAAGAAGAATTCACATGGTGTCATCACTCAGCTTCACTCCATTCAGATGTAACCATCTGTGGTCTCCACTACTCCTTCCGCTCTACAACGAATGATGGCTATTTTGCATGCTGTACCGACGTGGCAGCAATACCTATTAGGGAATCATTTTTACATTAGGGTGGCTCACCAGAGCCTAAAATATTTCCTAGAACAATGGGTCTCCTCCCTAGCACAACAGAAATGGATCATAAAACTCATGGGTTATGACTATGAGATCACTTACAAGAAGAGTAAGGACAATATTGTGGCAGATTCTCTTCCTCGCACATGTCATGACCAAGCTTCTCTTTCAACTATTTCTATGTCTTCCAAATTGTTTGGAATCTATCCCATAGGCTATCTTCTATGAACTCTATGTTTCTCCATCGGTACGACACTCTAGGTTCCTCAAAACTTATGAGCGGGCATGGCGTCACTTCTTTTGGAAGGGAATGAGCAGGGCAATTCAACAGATTGTGGCTATATGTGATACCTCAAACCAATAGCATCAGTGGGAAAAGTGGCTCCCTCTCACTGAATGGTGGTACAATACCTCCTAGCACACTGCATCTAACATGACTCCATATGAAGCAGTCTATGGTTAGGCACTGCCAACGCTCCTTCTATACTCCCCCAATCGTTCACGAGTTTAGGCAGTTGACATGGTTCTCCGTACCTAGGATCAGATTGGGGATCATAAGCTGGCTCCTTCTTCCCACGTTCATCCAATATTTCATGTCTCTTGTCTAAAGAAATTTCTTGGCGCCAACGATAGAGCACAAACTGTTTTACCACAACTAGATAATGGAGGATCCATCCTTTTGGCACTAGAGGTAATCCTTGACAGGGGTACTCATCCTCTTCGCTCCCGCTCCATCATAGAGGTATTAATTCAGTGGCATGGAATGTACCCAGAGATTGCTATAGGGGAACCACTCCTTTAGATTCAACAACAATTTCCACATCTTACGCTTTGAGGACAAAGCTTTTCTAAGAGGGATGGGATGTTAGGAACCCGTGTTTAACTCTTCTCTTTAATTTGTTAGTATATTACATTTGGACGCATATGCTTTGTAAGTTGTCCCGTGAGTATATTGTATTATCCCACATTCATGGGAAGTAATAGTTGTTTAGATTAGACTTAGTATATAAGTACGTGTTGAGGCCAATGAAGCCATCCATGAGTTTATTGTATTGAGCTTGCTCAAAGGAGGTTGCCCCTCGAAGTGGCTTGCAATCAATAATTCCTTCTGTGTTCTTCTATTTTTGTTAGTTTGTGCATTTTCATTATTTTGTTGCAGGAGGTTCCTCTCAATCTCATACCTAGGGCTTGAAAAACCTTGATATTCACTAGATTTGGCCTTATCGACTCGCTAGATTCGCACCATAGGCATGTTGTAAAAAATATTTTTGCACTAATTGGCTTTTATCAAAGTTATTATCTTCTACCCCTCCTAAAATTCTTCACAACACCTTTTTATTGGGCTCTTGTATTAAAAATTTGGTAAAAAATTGCACATTTTGGCTATATTTGTCCTAGGCTTTGACCTATATTTGCACTCCATGTGTTTTGTTAAAGATTTTATGGCTTGAGGTGGTTGATATTACTGATATAATTTTCTGCACCTCCTAAAATTCTTTCCAACACCTCTTTCATTAGGTCTTGGAATTGATTGTGAAAAATTGCATATTTTAGGGCATTTTCACTATGGTTTGGATTTTTCATCATTCTAGATTTGCATTAAAAGTGTGTTGTGAAAGATATTATTGCTTTATTGGACTGCTATCAGACATATTATTTTCTAACCTTTATCAATTTCCTTACAACACCTCTTCTTTGACTTATTTGCATTGAAAAAGGTTGAAAAAATCAAGCATTTTAGGTCATTTTCATACATACTTTTGCATTTGTTTCTTGCATAAGTGCTCAAAATCTTTGGAAATCTAATATCTTGCATCCATATTGAGGCCTACATTCATTGGTAATCTCAAAATTTTGCTTCATTTCATAGATTTTTGTGAAAATTGGCACATGTGTTAAAACACACTTAGAGTATTTCAATACTAGATGTTTATACACTTTGTTCAAATCTCTTGATTGATTGTGAAATTTGTGAGTTTTACTATTTAAAGACCTAATTTCCACAATCTTGTCATCATGGATACTTTTTGTTATTCATCTTTGGAAACATTGTGTGCATCATTTAGTAGTGATGGCTTCAATATGTTAGATGAAGCACTAGATGACTTTATCTCTATTTGACATTCCACTATGGCACCTATTGTTAAAGCATGTGATGATAAATTAGTTTTACCTTATGATCCCTCTCCCAAAGTTGTTCCTCCTCATGAGGACACTTCAATGCAAGAGGATGATTTCATTGACACATCTCTTAACATCATACAACCATCTCTTCATTCTAATGCTCTCTTTGGCTAAGAAGAAGCATTAGTGAATGAAGAGCTCCCACCACTTTATTGCAATGTTCTCTCTAGCCAAGATGAAACATCGATGAATAAAGAAGCCCCTCCAACCAAGAACATTCCATGTGTAAACAATGATATTTCATCCAACAACACTAAAAACTCTCTCCCTATCATAGTGCATAAAACCTCTATGGAGCATACTATCAATCTTCCCGCTTTAGATGAATATTCAAGTACCTTGGACATTACCAAGGAAGTAAAGACCATTGAACCCCTTCCTTTGGGTGAATGTTTAGGTCCCATAGATATCACTAAGGATGTGAAAACCTTGATTGCATATTCTTTGAGCTCCACTAGAGATAGAATTACGGACAATTACCTTCCCTTCATTCTTATGCCCTCTCTGTTGCAAGTATGGACCTAATTGGTGTTGTCATTGATGTCAACATACTCCTGTTGCATTGATGTCAAGGATTGGATGAGTTGTGTGCTAAGGATATTGAGAAAATTAGTCCTATCAGAAACAAAGAAGAACAGTGAAGACAATGAAGCTCTATGAAATCAAGATCCCAGCTAAGATGAAGATCAGAGGATGTGCATCAAACGGTTTGTAGATATGTGTGTAAAGGTGATCTAGTAAAGATTTGAGAGGTCCGCATGAAGATTTGAAGAAGTTATGGCCATATGAGTAAAACCGGTTCTGGCAGATGTTCAGAGGTGACAGAGTAACACAAATAGGTCCAATGAGATCCAAAAATTGCAATATCTTGTTCTGTGGATTTGGTGGAGTGTTTAGGAAGTCAATGTGAATTGACAACTCAATTGGTTCATGGTCTGGATGTCCGCAAGCATCTATTTCAATATGATAGTGATGACAGACTGTGTTCTTAAGATTCCAAATAAAGAAGAGAATGATTTCAGTTATCATAAGTGGTGTGGATGTTCTTGGTGAATCAGACAAGCTTGTGGGGGTCTCTAGATTGTGTCCAGTTTGTGTTGGTGGTCCACATTGAAGATTGAGCTCATAATTGAAGAATTACTTCCAGATGATGATGTTCTTCCTAAGCTTGGCCAACTGGATGATTTACACATCTTGTGGATGATCTTGAAGATGTTTTACAAAGCATGGTGTCTTCCTCAAAGAAGATTGAAGTCCCAAATCTGTGTGGCTGACAGAGTGGTGATTCGCATGAAGTCTTTTGTAATAAGTCAAGTTGTATTTGTGTATTTTCTCTATAATAAAATAAAGTGTGCTGACTTTGATGATTATCTCGAAGTCGATGTCTTGTATAAATAAGAGTTGTCAAGTCATTTTAGGATCATCGGTGAGAAGATGAGAGTGTGGTAGAAAGGAGAAAAGCGAAAGGCAGGGCAGAAGTATTGAGCTTAAATGGAACTGACTCAACCATGGTGAAGATGCTAATCTTCAGTTCAAGTATGTAATATTTATCATCCTATAGATAGTGTGTCTCCTGTAGGCAGTGGGCCTCTTGTGAGCAGTGTGCTCAGGCAGTGAGCCCTAATTGGCATGTGCCATTCTGTTCCTTTTATTCTTTTAATAGAGACTATAGTCTTGGATTAGTCACCCCGTGGTTTTCCCCTTAACCATGTTTTCCACATTAAAATCTTAGTGTCATATGTGTTAATGTGTTTTTGCTCTTGAATTATTGCATTGTGTTTCCATGACTGATTTATTATTATGCTGCTGAATTACAAGAAGGATTTAAGTGGTTAATAAAAGGAAAGTTTTGAGACAACTGATTCACCCCTCCCCTCTCAGTTGTCTGTCTTGAAACTAACAATTGGTATCAGAGCTAATTTCCTCTAGAAGAAGCTTAACTGCTTGAGGAGATCTGAAATGTTTACCTACAAGAAGGACAGTCCAAGGTTTGATGGTTCAAACTTCACTACCTGGAAAAGCCACATGGAATGTCACATACAATGCATGGGATATCAATATTGGAACATAACCTCAATTAAATATGTTCCCCCAACAAATGGCCCTACAACTCTAAATGAAATCAGAGATGTAGAGAATAATCTTTGAGCTAAAGAAGTCCTACTAAGTGCCTTGTCTGATTCAGAGCTAACAAATGTTATGGGTTTGAAGATTGCCTATGAAATTTGGACAAAGCTTGAAAATCTATATAAAGGAGACAAATATGTTAAGTGTGCCAAGCTACAAAGTCTAAAAAGAAAGTTTGAAAACTTAAAGATGAATGAAGATGAGAATATCACTTCTTACATGACAAAAGTAAATGAGCTTGTTTGTGGCATCAGATGTGCTGGTGGAGTACTGGATGAAGATGAAATTGTTGCTAAAATTCTCAAATCCTTACCTCTTGCTTATAAATCAAAGTTTCTTCTATTGAGGAAATTAGATCCTTAACAACTATCACAAGGGATCAATTGGTTGGTAAGATATCTACATTCAAGTTAGCTAAGTTTGGCGATGCACTTCCCAAGACTGAATCTTCATTCAAAGCTAGTGCCTCTACAAAAGGCAAACAAAGATATGATCCAGGAGAAAGTTCCTCAAGAAAATCATCTTCGTATGAGAAAGCAAGAAAAGATCTGGAAGAGGATGAATTAGAAGCTGAACAACTTGAGTCCCTCATTGCAAAGAGATTGCCAAGAGGATCCGGTAAGTATGAAGGAAAATTGCCTTTGAAATGTTTTAACTGCAACAAGATTGGCCATTTTGCCTCAAGGTGTCTGGAAAGATTTTCTAGGCCAAATCCTAATAGATCAAGATTTCAAAAGAAGTGTTATTATGTTCAAGGAGATGATGATGAAGGAGTAACAGATGATGAATCTAAGATAGGAAACATATCCGGAAGTGACTGGGTGTTTATTCCTATCAAAGAAGAAGATCCAATGCCTATTGAATCTGTCAATCAGAAGGTGATAGAAAGGGCTCTGGCTGCTCAAGTTGAAGAAAAGGATGAATGGGTCATTGACAGCGGATGCTCTCACCATATGACTGGTGACAAGAATAAGTTCATAAACTTGGAAAGATATGAAGGTGGACTTGTAAAGTTTGGAGACAATTCTGCTAGTAGAATTAAAGGTAGAGGAACCATTTCCTTTGATGGAAAGAACAAAACTAGTGATGTTCTATATGTTGAAGGTCTGAAACATAATGTTCTCAGTGTTGGACAGTTGGTGGACAAGGGCTATGATCTCCATTTCAAAAATGGAAAATGCAAAATCTTTGAAAGCTCTAGAACTGAGATTGCATCCGATACACAGACAAAAGGTAACATCTTCCAATTAGTTGGTACTGGCAAAAGTTGCTTATTTGTTCAAATTGATCAAAGTTGGTTGTGGCATAGAAGAGTGTGCCATGTGAATTTTGATAATATCATTAAGATAAGAAACACTCAGGCTATAAGAGATCTTCCAAAACTGATGAAACCTACCAATAGTTTGTGCAAAGAATGTCACTTAGGTAAGCTGAGTAGAGTCACATTCGAAAGTAAGGAACATCTTCATCTGAATTATTAGACTTGGTGCACACTAATCTCTATGGTCTGGCAAGAGTCAGGAGCCTTCAAGAAGATAGGTATTTTATGTTATTAATTGACAACCACTCTCGGATGATGTGGGTGACCTTCTTAAAGGAGAAATCTGAAGCACTTGAGAAATTCAAAATGTTCAAAGCTATGGTAGAAAATGTAACTAGCTTAAACATAAAGTGTCTTAGGTCTGATAGAGGTGGGGAATTCACATTCAGAGATTTCATAACATTCTGTGAGAAGTATGGGATAAAGAGACAATTATTTGCTCCAAGGACTCCTCAGTAGAATGGAGTAGTGGAGAGAAAGAACCGGACCATCCAGGAAGCTTCTAGGACCATGATGATGGAAGCAAATGTTCCTCAGATCTATTGGAGAGAAGTTGTAAGCACTGTTGTCTATACTCTCAATCGAGTACAAATTAGAGGCAATACTAGTAAGACTCCTTATGAACTCTGGTTTGGTATCACTCCTACTCTAAAGTATTTCAATGTTTTTGGTAGCAAATGCTACATCAAAAGAGATGAAGACCTTGGGAAATTTGATGCTAGAAGTGATGAAGGAATATTTTTGGGATATTCCACTCAAAGTAAAGCATACCAATGTTATAACAAGAGATTGAGAAAGATTGTTGAAAGTACAAATGTGAAGGTTGATGAAGTCATGGATAATCCCTCAAGGTTTTATGAGTATGAAGCAGATGATCAAGATGATGTCTCAGTCCAAGAAGAACAAGCCCCAACTATAGCTCAGATTCATATTGATCTGGAGAACCCTGAAATATAGGAAGAAGAAATAGGTCTGAATGAACCTGTTCAAGAATTAGAAGTATAAGAAATTCCTAAAACTCCTAGGTATGTAAGATTGAATCATTCTGAAGATCAAATTATAGGAGATAGAAACAAAGGTGTTCAAACAAGAAGAAATATTGCTCAAGATTCAGTGAAATAATGTCTAATTTCAAAAATTAAACCAAAAACAATAAGTGAAGCCTGTAATGATGAGAGTTGGGCTAAAGAAATGGAGGAATAATTGATTCAAATTGAAAAGAATAACACTTGGGATCTTTTCCCCAGACCTAAGAATAGAAATGTGATTGGGACTAACTAGGTCTTCCAGAATAAACTAAATGAAGATGGTGAAGTGGTCAGAAATAAAGCCAGATTGGTCTATAAGGCTTATTCTCAAGTAGGAGTTGATTTTGAAGAAACTTTTGTTCCGGTGGCAAGAATTGAAGTAGTAAGATTATTTCTTTCTTTTGCTGCCTTCAGAGATTTCAAAGTATATCAAATGGATGTCAAGTTTGCCTTCCTGAATGGTGATTTGGAAGAAGAGGTATACATTGAGCAATCGGATGGATTTCAATTGTCTGGTTGTGGTGATATTGTTTACAAGTTGAAGAGAGCACTATATGGACTCAAACAAGCCCCAAGAGCTTGGTTTGAAAGACTAGATAAACATCTTTTGAAGATTGGGTTCAACAAAGGTACTGTTGACAGTAACTTATACTTCAAGATTGAATATGAAAATATCTTGATTGTTGAAGTATTTGTTGATGATATTATTTTTGGAGGAAGAGATAGTATGTGTAAGATTTTTGGAAATCAAATGAAAAGTGAATTTGAGATGTCTATGTTTGGGGAAATGAATTTCTTCTTGGGTCTACAAATCACTCAAACAAAGAAAGGAATCTTCATATCTCAGACCAAATATGTGAAAGAATTGTTGAAGAAATTTGGGATGGAAGATTCAAAATCAATGAATACTCCCATGGCAACTGGATGTAAACTAAGAAAAGATGATGAATCTCCTAAGGCTAATTAGAAAAAGTACAAGTCAATGATTGGAGCACTACTATATCTTACTCAAACTAGGCCTAACATTATGAATGTTGTTGGTCTTGTTACCAAATTCCAAGCTGATCCTAGGGAATCTCATGTCATGGCAATCAAGAGAATTTTTAGATATCTAAAGGGAACAGTTGAGTATGGTTTATGGTATCCTAGGGATCATGATTTCTCTCTTCATGCATATATAGATGCAGATTGGGCAGGAGATGTGGATGATCGGAAGAGTACCAGTGGTGGTGCATTCTTTTTAGGGAAAAGATTGGTTTCTTGGCTAAGCAATAAATAAGAGGCAATATCTCTATCCACTGCAGAAGTAGAATATATTGCAGCAGCAGGTAGGTGCACTCAAGTATTATGGATGAAGCAAATGCTAAGAGACATCAGAGTGGAGTATGAGGAACCTATCACAATCTTCTGTGATAACTCAAGTGCAATAAACATTTCAAAAAACCTGGTGTTACATTCAAAGGCAAAACAAATATCAATCAAATTTCACTTTTTGAGGGAGCAAGTGAACAAGAGTGAATTCATATTGGAGTTTGTGCCCTCTAAAGATCAGATTACAGACATCTTTACTAAACCTCTACCTAAGGACTCTTTTCAATATCTTAGGGAGAAGTTACGGGTTATTACCCCTTTGGTTTTGAATTAAGGTACACCGATGTGCATCAGTCTGGTGGATCTCATAATCATATATTGTGGTCCAGATTGATGATAGGAAGCTATTACTCAGGGGGAACAGTCTGTATGATTCTGAGTGATGCAAGTATGTGCCCTTTGCCATTGATGTCAAAGGGGGAGAGAAGACATGTGAAAAACAAAAAGTGGTTGCTGATCAAAGGGGGAGCAGTAAAGGAAGAGAAGACATGTGAATGGTTGTCGTTGATAGGGGGAGCTATGTCATTTAGTAAGGAGAAGTTCTTGTCTTGATGGTTAAAACAATTTTTCACATCATATGTTGCAATCAATGACAAAGGGGGAGATTGTTGCAAGTATGGGCCTAATCGGTGTTGTCATTGATGTCAACATACTCCTATTGCATTGATGTCAAGGATTGGATGAGTTGTGTGCTGAGGATATTGAGAAAATTAGTCCTATCAGAAACAGAGAAGAACAGTGAAGACGATGAAGCTCTATGAAGTGAAGATCCCAGCTAAGATGAAGATCAGAGGATGTGCATCAAAGGGTTTGTAGATATGTGTCTAAAGGTGATCCAGTAAAGATTTGAGAGGTCCACATGAAGATTTGAAGAAGTTATGGCCATATGAGTAAAACTAGTTCTAGCAGATGTTTAGAGGTGACAAAGTAACACAAATAGGTCCAATGAGATCTGAAAATACAATATCTTGTTCTTTTGATTTGGTGGAGTGTTTAAGAAGTCAATGTGAATTGACAACTCAATTGGTTCATGGTCTGGAGGTCTACAAGCATCTATTTCAATATGACAGTGATGACAGATTGTGTTCTTAAGATTCCAGATGAAGAAGAGAATGATTTCAGTTATCAGAAGTGGTGTGGATGTTCTTGGTGAATCAGACAAGCTTGTGGGGGTCTCTAGATTGTGTCCAGTTTATGTTCGTGGTCTACATTGAAGATTGAGCTCATAATTAAAGAATTAATTCTGGATGATGATGTTCTTCCTAAGCTTGGCCGACCAGATGATTTACACATCTTGCCGATGATCTTGAAGATGTTCTACGAAGCATGGCATGTTCCTCAAAGAAGATTGAAGTCCCAGATCTGTGTGGCCAACAGAGTGGTGATTCACATGAAGTATTTTGTAATAAGTTAAGTTGTATTTGTGTATTTGTGTATTTGATAAAATAAAGTATGCCGAATTTGATGATTATCCCAAATTTGATGTCTTGTATAAATTAGAGTTGTGAAGTCATTTCAGGATTATCGGTGAGAAGATGAGAGTGTGGTAGAAAGGAGAGAAGTGAAAGGCAGAGTAGAAGTATTGAGCTTAAATGGAACTGACTCAAGCATGGTGAAGATGATAATCTTTAGTTCAAGTATGTAATATTTATCATTCTGTAGACAGTGTGTCTCCTGTAGGCAATGGGCCTCTTGTGAGCAGTGTGCTCGGGTAGTGAACCCTAACTGGCATGTGCCATTCTATTCCTTTTATTCTTTTGACAGAGAATACAATCTTGGGTTAGTCACCTCGTGGTTTTTCCCTTAACTGGGTTTTCCATGTTAAAATCTTTGTGTCATATGTGTTAATGTGTTTCTGCTCTTGAATTATTGCATTATTTTTCCATGATTGATTTATTATTATGTTGCCAAATTACAAGAAGGATTTAAGTGGTTAATAAAAGGAAAGTTTTGAGACAACTGATTCACCCCCCTCTCCGTTGTTTGTCTTGAAACTAACACTCTCTTCAAAAGATGCAACACTAGTGGATGATGAAAGGTCTCTTACATTAAATACCTTTTCGATGGATGGTGGGATCACTATAGACAAATCAATTCTTCCACCTCCTAAGAGGATAGTGAATAAGTGTATTTTTCCCTCCCTAATCCACACTCATTGTAGCACCTATTATAGTTTCTCTCAATGGTGGTCTCCTCCTAGATATGTATGTTATTAGCATTGGGATCTACATGTAAGTATTTCTAACACTTTACCTTTGTGATGTGTTTCCCCCTTGACGTAGTTGTTTAGGCCTCCTAGGATGACCCTTGATTCTCTTGTAAGGTCCAAGATAGTAGGAGACCACCTCTATTGTGACCTTTCTTCTATTTGTATGATCATTCTTCTATATTGCTTCTCCTCTATTTCTTACTATTATGTGTTGTGTCTTACAGACATAGCATTGTGGTTGGTGACTTGGGGGTACTCTCCTATGTGACTATACCTAAGGTACTTGTTTCTCCTCTCTCAATTTATTGCTTCTCTTCCTCTAGTGTTTCTATCTAGCAAGTGGATAATGAAAAACATATTATAATGATGTTGACCTAGCATCGTTTTAGTGAGAAATCAAAAATTGGACTTAGTTCCTAATATGACGATGGGGTTGTGTTAGGTCTCAAAAATGCAGGTTGCTAATCCTAAGAGAATGCCAGGATCTATGCTTAGATTCGCAACATTTTTGAATTAACTTGATGAAATCAACCTTTAGGGTTTGATGATTTCCTACACTTTAGGTCCTGCTATACCTAGGTGGGTAAACCTTGGAAATTAAAGCAGATCGAATACAACTATTTTGACTAAGTAAATGGATCTACCTACAGTGGCAAATGGTGTAGACTAGATGAGAGCTTGTTGAATAATTCTAGTATCTAATGAATGGTTGGTATAAATTGTATAAGCAATATCAAGGTGAATTCTATGATTGTGCTTAACTAATAAAAGGGTTTTAAGTGATGAATTGAAATGAGACCAGTGCCTTGTTGGGTAAAGAGATTCAAATGGAAGACTAAGACTAGTGGCTTATAGTTGGCAATAATTCTAACTGTTTGGCACAATATTTTAGTTTATAACTCGTATAAACGTGCAAGGAAATGACTGACAAACTCTTCTTAACAATCTGACTAATAAAATCAGATCTCTTCTAATTCACCAGAAGGTAATTTAATCCTTTCTTGAAGGAACCAATTGAATGAAATACACAAGAATGACAAATAATATTAACTTGGAGACAAAATGGCAGTCCTAATTATATGGTTCTTCTTAGTAATCCAAACTAACACTTCCAGGTTACTGTGATTGATCAGAAGGATTTTTAATTCCTCTAATGGAAACCAATTAATTCAATCACATAGATACATCAAATGTGCATTGACAAATTAACTATATACTTGATATATTAATTTGAATAACAAGGAAATACTAAAATGGAGACAACCACACAATTAAATAATCTTAACAAACAATTGATGCCAGAATAAAACCACTCAATCAGAGAACTTCAATTTACTTCTTCAATTATAAACTTGCAACATGGTCTTTGAGAAACATTGTAAACTATATGTCTTATATTCTACTACTAATCCTTATTCAACATCATATGTCCAATTTATATAGGAATACTTATGAAGAGAAATAACTCTTCAAAGAAGTCTTTTGGGAATTAACAAACATAACAACAATAAAATAACCATGATTATGCTCTATTCAACCACAAGTATAGCCGAGCAATATGATCTAAGTACTCTTGGCTGTGATGTGAATCAGTAAATTCAATGGCGTTCCTTTTAATCACATCCATTGTAACCATCCTCTCCAAATGCTTGCAGGCTTCCCCAGATGCAGAGTCTTTGTCTTTAAGAGCTCCTAAAGCTTCATGTAATATTGCTTGATAGTCTCTGCTCCATTCTTCTTTGTTCTTTAATTCTTTATCTCTTTTGAACAATGTGGGCACTTTTGCCTTAGAGGCTTCAACACATTCTTTGGTGTCAGTCTTAAGTTGGTCATAAAACTTTTGATGTTGCTCAACCAAATCTTTAGCACTGGAGGTATCTAGAATTTCAGAAGTAATGACCATCAGAGGAATTGTCATAAAGTCAGGGACCTCTGATCCTAGAACTTAGCCCATAGAGTAGTAAGTATATTGTATGTAAGGTTCAAATAGAGACACATGAAATGGAGGGCCATCATTTTCATTGAGGGGCATCATTTCTCCCTCTGCCCTAGGCCTGTGAATAGGCAATCCCCACCCATTGTATGTAGTATCCATTCTCCAGTACTCCTTTCCCAAATCCTCATAAACAATGGGGACAGTACATAAATCATCCAAATCGAAAACTTCACAGATGGCATTCTTTGACAGGTGTATAATAGGCTCCCCTTGTGGGTTGCAAATAGCCTTAAGACTTGGGTTATATTGTTTAGCAAGAAGTTCGAGGAGTTCAACATTCAGAAACACATCAAGAACAACTAATTTACCCAAATTCAAGTGCCATGGGTTTGACACTGGGAAATTCCTAATTCTTCTGTTGTAATGGAATTTGTAGAGCTCATAGCCTCTAATTGGAGTCCAAATATTCCAAAGGTATTTACTCCTGTCTTCTAGTTTCTCCACTTCTTCCCTAAGTTGTGCAGACCTTCAGGCTTTGGGAGTTGATCCTAGTAGTTGATCAATCAGGTCTTGGTTCAGTTTTCTTTCTTTTGTTTTCTCTTCAAGAGTTTTATCAATTTTCTATTTTTTAGGTTTGCTTGTGTCACCCTGGGCTTTTCTACCCTTTCCTTTCCCTGGAGTCTCCGTTTACAATCCTTGACAAAAAAATTCAAATTACAGGGTATAGCACATAAATTTGTATATATTTACCTGTTATCTAAGGCGCTGATCGAATTACCCTATTTTCTGCTTCAAGTCTCCGTTTGCTTGCTCTTCTCAAACAATTCTATCGAACTTAATTGCAATGATTTCGAATGTTATCTTAGAGGATTTCTTCTTCATCTATAATTAATTGTTCAAGCATTTCAATTTTTTTGATCGTTGTGAAATGTCACATCATCATAACTTCTCTCATCAACATGATTTTCATAATGTCTAGGTGATTTTAATATCTTCTAATGGCGCGAACGTTTGTTCATGGGTCAATCGTTGTAACCCTTCAATTGTCTCCTCGACGTTGTATTTCATTTGTGAATTTGTATCAGCCAGACATCTTCAAGATCTACTCGATGTAGAAGTGGGCATGGTTATTATCGGCATGACTTTCTTCATCGCTATGTGAATAACCTTCTTCCCTAATCTCCTAAGTGTTACCAATATGGTTATCGGTGAGAGTCTCATCGATGAATGTGACTATCATTTTCATCGGGGTAATCTATATCATTAGGATAACATATTTATGGATACCCGATCGTACTTGTCTCCCCGATAGCTTTTTATATCCTGGATTGGAAAGACCTTCATAATATGTTACCAACATCATCATGAGAATTACTTTGGCCAGACTTGTAAACCTTGTTCTGATTCATTTGCTTTTGCCTATGGTTATACATATCGGCATGACTTATACTGAAAACACCTTTTGTTACTCCCTAAGACATCAGAGTATCAGAGAATTATTAATCTTTCGCTCCAATGTTCATCTCATGCCGATGACCATTAGTTCCTTTGATCCCATGGGATGCACAGTGAGAGTTTTGCCGAAATACTCCATTGGTATGATCTATACCGTTGGGAGGGTTTTCAGAGTATTCTCTGATAGTCTTTTCTTATGCCGATTAGAGTGACTGGTAACTTTCTCTTCGATGAAAGGTCATCGTTGCCACTTTCTCCATCGGTGTTATCTAAAACATTTTCCCCGATCCTTATTATCATGCTGATAGCTATTTTAGCTAGTTCCTCATGGATCGATATAACAATAATGAGGTCTTTCTGATATTAGGAAATTTGAACCTTCTTATTATTATGATTTTGGGCATAATATTTTATGATTTGGTCAGACATGGATGAGTAAGAATATAGGAAAATTTTAAATTTTCCTATCTCAACAGTGGCTCTGTCTGGGATGTATACTCCTTGTGAGTATAACAAGAATTCAGATCTCCTGGGGAGTAGACCATATGTTTTATTTATTTTGTATGATAGTTTTATGGGAATGTGAAATGGAGGTGATAATGATGGGGAATTGGGATTATCCTATCTACTGTACATGGAAAGAACTTTTTTTTTGTAAAGATTCACGGGACTGTCCATGTACTGGCAGGTCCCGATCTCTTTTGATTTCCCTATACTACTGTGCATGGAATAGAAGTATTTTGAGAATTATTCAAGGGTTGTCCATACACTGGCAACACTCAATCCTCTTCATGCATGATTATGAAAAGAAAGGCTTCAGATATTGCCCATGCACGGGCAGTTCTTACTCTTCTTCGGACATGTTTTGCAAATAGTAAGAGTCATCACCTCCTTTGCCAATTATAACAAAAGGACCTAGCCATAAAGCTTCAAACTTTCCATGTTTTCCTTTCTCTTGGCACCTAGGATTCCACATCAGTACTAAGTCATCTATCTCAAACTTCCTATCTTTGGCCTTTTTGTCAAAAAGGTATTTCACTTGTGATTGCAACTTGACATTTTGCCTTTGGGCTAGTCTCCTTGTTTCATCAAGTTCTACAAGATGTTCTAGCCTTTCCTCCATTGGTTCAGGAATGTTTAAGTCTTCCTAAAGAACAAACTTGTAAACTGGTAGGAGATTTTCTAATGGCATTCTTGCTTGTGTTCCATATACTAGTTCAAAAGGAGATCTTCCAATTGTTCTTTTGACAGTAATCCTATCAGCCCATACTGCCATTCTTAATTTTGAATCCCATGCTTCCTTGTTTCCATCCAACATTCTTTTTATAATTTTCAGAAGGCTTTTGTTGCTGGATTCTGCCTGTCTGTTTGCTTGTGGATGATAAGGGGCAGCATAGGACACAATGATGCCATGTGTACTACAGAAATTTTTGAATTCATCAGATCTAAAACACATTCCATTATCCGTAATTAACTTTACTGGAGTGCTAAATATGAATATAATATTTTCCATCAGAAAGTTAATCACCACCCTGCTTGTTACTTGTTTGGTTGGGATCGCCTCTACCCATTTTGTGAAGTAATCAGTCACCACTAAAATCCATTTGTGTCCACCACTTGACTTTTTCACAATTTCTCCTATGAAGTCAATACCCCATTGAAAGAATGGAGCCTCCACTTGCATGGGTTTTAAGGGCAATGCTCCCTGATATTTTAACTTTCCTAAAAACTTCTGACATGCTTCACATCTCCTAGTGTAATGATATGAATCATTAAAAACTTTAGGCCAATAATATCTAGCCCTTAAGATCTCGTGGGCTGTAGTCCTTGCTAAAAAATGACCTCCACACATGCCTTCATGTAACTCTTTCATGATATGTTTTGATTGATGCTCATCTAGGCATAATAGTAGAATTCCATCTCTGTTCTTCCAGTAAAGATCCCCATCAATAAATACATATTTTGAGGCTTGTAATTTAAGTTTCCTCCTTTTGTTATCATCATACCCCTCAGGACACTTCATGTGCTTTAGATAATATATAATGTTAGAATACCATGGAGTATGCTCAATGCTAGAACTGGTATTATCAACATTATTAGCACTACATATCTGAGAAGCTTCAAGATTACGTTCAACCATCAACCTAGCAAGACCTTGTCCTCTCACTAGTTTAGTGATCTAGATTTCAATATTGAACTCCTGAATTCTATTGATCCATCTACATCTTCTACCTGTGACTTCAGTTTGGACCAATACATCCTTTACTATAGCATTAGGTACATATGCTATGATTTCAGCTCCCACCAAGTATGGCCTAAAAGTTTTAACTGCCTTCACCAATGCATATGCCTGTTTTTCAACAATGTCATATTTTAACTCTGCATTTTGAAGAGATTTGCTGAAAAATGAGATGGGTTGTTCATTTCCCTCATTATTTTTCTGCAATAGTACTGATGCAACTGTATGATAAGAGGCAAATGAAAATAGTCGGAATGGTTTACTAAAATTAGGGGATATTAGGATTGGGGCTTCTTTGATTGCCCTCTTAATATTAGCAAATGTTTCTATTGTTTCTATTATCCATTTCACTTCTGAGTTCTTCTTCAACATTCTAGATATGGGAGTAATAATTTCTGCAAATTTTGATATCAACCTCCTGACAAAGTTAATTTGGTCAAAAAATGACTGTATAGCTTTCAGATTTTTAGGGATAGGAACCTAGTCAATTGCTTTTACTCTCTCAGGGTCTATTCTCACTCCATCTTTTGAGACTATGTGACCAAGCAACTTCCCCTCTGTCACTGTGAAATGGCACTTCTTAGGATTCAATGAAATCCCATATTCTAGGGCTTTAATAAAAATTTGCTCTAAATGTGCACAATGATCCTCAACCCTTTCAGAATATGCTGTCAAGTCATCTTGATATACTATCATGATTTTATATTAATCAATTCAGCAAAGGCCACATCCATTTCTCTTTGGAATGTTGCTCCAACATTAGTGAGTCTAAATGGCATCCTTAAATATACATATGTTCCCCATGGAGTGGTGAATGCAGTCTTAAATTGCTCTGATTCTTTGACTTTCACCTGATTTTGTAACCTGAGAAGCCATCCATCATTGACAACAGTTCACATCCAATAACCTTCTATAATATTGCTTTCATATTAGGGAGGGGATAGTTCTCCTTAAGAGAAGATTTGTTTAAATTCCTGAAGTCCACACATAGTCTAATATCACCATTCTTTTTCCTAACTGGCACCAAATTAGAAACCGAAGAAGAATGCCTGATGGGTTTAATGATAGCTCCATCCCTTAATTTTGTGAGTTCTTCAAGCATCTTAGGAGCTAATGTAGGATTGATAGGCCTCTGTTTTTGCCTGAATGGTTTAGCATCTAGTTTTAGTGGTATTTCATGCTAAAACAAATCCTCCCTATATGCTTTTAAATCATCATATGACTAGGCAAATACGTGTCTATACTTCCTAAGTAAGTTGATAATCCTGGTCCTAATTTTGGGGTCAAGATTCTTTCCAATATATACTTTCTTTGGGGCTGCCTGTGGCCCCAAATTAATCTCCTCAAGGTCATTTTGTACCACTGGTGTGTCTTTCATTTTAAATCTATCATGTCCATCAAATGCTTTTTCCAATGCTATAAGTCCCTTAGGTATTTTATTTGTTTTCAATTGAACTATCTCTTGACCAAAAAGGGTTTCATTCCCATCATGTTCTTCTACAAATGCATTAAAATCAATCTCTTGACTTTCATAATGATCAACACAATGTAGGAAGTTGATTATATCAACATCGTTATCAAACACTTGCCAGTTATGTATATTATCTGGGATGGTGGGTCTAGTTTTGAATTCAACCTCTGTAATGCCTACTAATGTGACATCATCCCTTTTTAATGTGATAATCGCTAGAAAATCTGCCATAATGTTTTTTGACCTATCAATCCAGTTGATTGAAAAGGCATCGAATAACTCAATATCATCCCATACTGCATTCCTGTACTATTTCAACCTCTTCTTTTTTGACTGGTATTTCTCTCTCACTTGGGAAGTAACCAATTTAGAATCACCATATATAGCTAACTTTTTTATCTTATGCTTTGTGGCTATATTCAAACCAATGAGAAAAGCCTCGTACTCTGCCACATTGTTTGTGCATTCAAATGTTAATAGAAAAGAGTATTTGAAAGTTTTACCTCATGGTGAAATAAATACTACTCCAGCCCCATTTCCCATTTTGCTACATGCACCATCAAAATACATCTTCCATACATCATTTTCTTCTTTCTTAGATTCAATATGTATTGGATCAGTATTCTGCAATTCTGGCTATTTTTTCTTAACCTTGAAGGCTCCCAAATCTATATCACAAAAGAAATTTATTTGATGTTGATCCAAGCGTTCTATAATATTCGAACATATCTTGGCTCCCTGCATAGCTTGATTTCTTTACCTCTCACTGGTATTGTGGCATATGATAAGTCCAATTGGACATTCCCTCCTACCATTGCAGCCCATTGTCTTGATAGAAGCATTCCATAATATGGTGGGATGTCAACCATAGTAATATCAATGTTATAAGTTGCTTCAAGGTATGAGGCAAGTTTTATCTCCACATCCCTCATAATACCAACGACTGGGATGGATCTATTATCCATTGCATAACACTTACCAAATGTAGTGTCAACCCACATTCCCAGTTCTTTCATAACTGCTATTGGCATGATGTTCATGGCAGCACCTGAATCAATCATACAGTTCCTCACTATCCTATTTTTGATCAATAATGTAGTATAGAAAGGGTCCACCTGTGAGGGATTCTTTGTCAATGTATCACCTAGGTATACCTTAGGCATTTGGAATGTTTCTTGGTGCACATTGTTTGTTCTATTTTCAGATCCTTTATGTTTTTGACTTGGGATATCTAAAATCAATTTAACTACTGTATTCATGTATTTGTCTATCTTCATCATTTCTAAAAGTGGAACTGATATTTTTACCTGAGATATTGTATGAGCTATGTCAAATGAATGGGCCATAGTCTGATCATTCTTTTCTATCTTTGTATTTTCTTTTTCTTGATTTTGTGATTTTTCTTTCATTTTATTCTTACCACCCTTTTCTGGTTCTTTAAATGATAACTTTACATTATTCTTTTTGTAATTCTGATCTTTTATAAATACACTCCTAGGTGTTCCTTGTTCAACATTCATTGTCTGGTTCCTTAATTTATAGGCATTTTTAGCTTGAGCTATTGTAGCTATTGTAAGAGCCTCTCTTTCATTTTCAGTGGGCTTTCTCCATTGATCATATGGCTGATTGTTATAATAGGTAGGTTCCTCATAACCATCTTCCTGATCTGAGAACACTTCTTGTTCCCCCATATTGATATGATGTCTCTGGTTTCCCACATCACATTCATATCCCTCTTCCTCTACAAAAGAATAGTCTTCAGTCAGCAAATATGGTGTATCTTGCATCATGTTTATAGTGTGATTATCTCTGTTATAATTGTATAACATTTCTTCTTGTTGTACTATTTTAGCCACCTCACAATACTCAAGTGAATGTGGTAATTTGCACACCAGACACCAAGGTTTATCTTCTACCATATGTGTCATATTTCTTTTTAGAGGGTTAGGGGTATCCTTGCCATAATATTGCTTTCTGATGTTATCAATGGGTCTCCCATCTTTCCAATTTGTATTATACGGCATATCATGTAACCTGGGCCTTTCATGCCTATGCTAACCTTCTTGTTTAGTCTGCTGGATGTTTGGGTTCTGAGGATTTCTAGGGTTATCTCCCTTGCTAACCATACCTACAACCTTCCTATTGTTCTCAATAGTTAATGCCACTTTTTGTGCTTCAGCTAGGGTTGTAGGGCACTGATTTCTAAGTTCGTACCCTATCTTGGGATCAAATGCTTTCATATAAATGCTCAATTCTACTGGATCAAATAGTTTGGATCCGTGTGGTACTTTGTTGTGTAATTTGGAAAATTTTAGATTGAAGTCATACACTGATTCATTTTGGTATTTCTGGATACTTATTAATTCATGTAATGCAAATTCAGGGGCATACTGATTACCATAATGCTCCTTAAATTGATTATGGAAATTAGTTATTGAATTGATTAAGGCATCAGGTAAGTTGTTGAACTAGTCTCTTGCATCTTCAGTCAGGGACATCATGAATAACCTCATTCTAATATCTTCCCAGTCCATACCAATATCTTGTATGAAAGCATTAAAGCTTCTGATGTGATCTTCAGCTAATATTGCACTATTCCCAGTAAACTTAGGAACTATATTTCTTCAATTACTATCCATAGGACATGGATACAACTGATACCCAATCAAATCAAATTGGTTACATATGTTTACGAGGTTTTGAGGTGGAAAATTCATAGGTGGTGGATTAGGATAGTAATTATATCCGCCTGGAGACTGATGATAGGCATATTATTGCTATGGGTTTATGTGGGGATTTATGCAAGGATTTGGTGGTCTATAATATTGTTAGCCAAGGGGTGGGTAAGGATTAGCCATATGTTGAGAGGTGTTGTGCATGGGAGGTGGTCAAGGAACTTTAGGAATGGTATTCTGATGACTTCCAGATGCTTGTGAATTTGAAGCACCACCTGTATTTTGATGTAGATTTTTCTATGGTTTCCTTGAAGTGTTTCCCCTATGTGGAGGTACATATTTTGGGGGGGCTGTTTTAGCCCTACTCTTTATCTGTTGAATCTCCTGTTGCAACAACCTCTTAGTCTCTTCTATCTTCATCATTTCAAGTTCTTCTTGGATCCTAAGCAAATCTTGTTGTGCTTGATTCATACCTCCTGAAGTCTTTGGGATTTCATCTATTTCTTGAGTTGAAAATCCATGTTTTACCCTTTCTCCTTGTTGTAATGACATTTTAAAATCATATTAAGCTTGTCTTTGATTGATTTCCCTCATGGCCCATGCTTCACACTCAAGTTGTTCTTGAGGACTTGGTCTGTATTTTGCCAATATGTCATCATTTAATCTGTTGAGATTTTCATTTATTTCATGCAGAGGTGTAAACTTATTGTTAATTTTGATAGTTTACTCTACATTATCCTCTTGAGCCTCCTAGTTATTATCCTAGTGAGAATAATTTGAAGCTCCATTTCTTTTGGAGATGTTTCTAATTGGTGGAGATGATTTCAATTTCTTGCCTTCCATCTTGGATCTCCTACCATCCATTTGGTATCAATTTTCTGTTATAACAGTTTCTAGAGTCGCCACCTATTTTGTAAATAGGAAAAGTTTATAATTTATCTTTCTGGATTCTTCTCGCCAGCAAAGTTAGCAAATTAAAGTTTTTCTGAAATGACTCTATAAAAGGAATGGTTTGTTACTAAGGTCTTTTACTTATTTCCCCAATAGAGTTGCCAATTTGTTAGGTCTAAAAAATGTAGGTTGCTAATCCTAAGAGAATGCCAGGCTCTATGCTTAGATTTGCAACATTTTTAAACTAACTTGACGAAATCAACCTTTAGGGTTTGATGATTTCCTACACATTAGGTCCTGCTACACCTAGCTGGGTAAACCTTGGAAATTAAAGCAGATGGAATACAACTATTTTGACTAAGTAAATGGATCTACCTATAGTGGCAAATGGTGTAGACTAGATGAGAGCTTGTTGAATAATTCTAGTATCTAATGACTGGTTGGTATAAATTGTACAAAAAATATCAAGGTGAATTCTATAACTATGCTTAACTAATAAAAGGGTTTTAAGTGATGAATTGAAATGAGACTAGTGCCTTGTTGGGTAAACAGAGTCAAATGGAAGAATAAGACTAGTGGCTTATAGTTGGCAGTAATTCTAACTGTTTGGCACAATATTTTAGTTTATAACTTGTATAAACGAGCAAGGAAATGCTTGACAAACTCTTCTTAACAATCCAACTAATAAAATCAGATCTCTTGTAATTCACCAGAAGGTAATTTAATCCTTTCTTGAAGGAACCAATTGAATGAAATATGCAAGAATGACAGATAATATTAACTTGGAGACAAAATGGTAATCCTAATTATATGGTTCTTCTTAGTAATCCAAACTAACACTTCTAGGTTACTGTGATTGATCAGAAGGATTTTTAATTCCTCTAATGGAAATCAATTAATTCAATCACACAGATACAACAAATGTGCATTGACAACTTAACTATATACTTGATATATTAATTTGAATAATAAGGAAATACTGAAATGGAGACAACCACACAATTAAATAATATTAACAAACAATTGATGCCAGAATAGAACCACTGAATCAGAGAACTTCAATTTACTTCCTCAATAATAAACTTGCAACATGGTCTTTGAGAAACATTGTAAACTATATGTCTTATATTCTACTATTGATCCTTATTCAACATCATATGTCCAACTTATATAGGAATACTTATGAAGAGACATAACTCTTCAAAGAAGTCTTTTGGGAATTAACAAACATAACAACAATAAAATAACCATGATTACGCTCTATTCAACCACAAGTATAGCCAAGCAATATGATCTAAGTCCTCCTGGCTGCGATGTGAATCAGTAAATTCAATGGCATTCCTTGTGATCACATCCATCGTAACCATCCTCTCCAAATGCTTGTAGGCTTCCTTGGATGCAAGGTCTTTGTCTTTAAGAGCTCCTAAAGCTTCATGTAATATTGCTTGATAGTCTCTGCTCCATTCTTCTTTGCTTTTTAATTCTTTATCGCTTATGCACAATGTGGGCACTCTTGCCTTAGAGGCTTCAACACATTCTTTGGTGTCAGTCTTAAGTTGGTCATAAAACTTCTGATGTTGCTCAACCAAATCTTTAGCACTGGAGGTATCTGGAATGTCAGAAGTAATGACCATCAGAGGAATTGTCATAAAGTCAGGGACCTCTGATACTAGGACCTAGCCCACAGAGTAGTAAGTATATTATATGTAAGGTTCAAATAGAGACACATGAAATGGAGGGCCATCATTTTCACTGAGGGGCACCATTTCTCCCTCTACCCTAGGCCTGTGAATAGGCAATCTTCACCTATTGTATGTAGTATCCATTCTCCACTACTCCTTTCCCAAATCCTCATAAACAATGGGGACTGTACATAAATCATCCAAATCAAAAACTTCACAGATGGCATTCTTTGACAGGTGTATAATAGGCTCCCCTTGTGGGTTCCAAATAGCCTTAAGACTTGGGTTATATTGTTTAGCAAGAAGGTGGAGGAGTTCAACATTCAGAAAGACATCAGGAACAACTAATTTACCCAAATTCAAGTTCCATGGGTTTGACACTAGGAAATTCCTAATTCCTCTGTTGTAATGGAATTTGAAGAGCTCATAGCCTCTAATTGGAGTCCAAATATTCCCAAGGTATTTACTCCTGTCTTCTAGTTTCTCCACTTCTACCCTAAGTTGTGCAGACCTTCAAACTTTGGGAGTTGATCCTAGTAGTTGATCAATCAAGTCTTGGTTCAATTTTCTTTCTTTTGTTTTCTCTTTAGGAGTTTTATCAATTTTCTATTTTTTAGGTTTGCTTGTGTCACCTTGGGGTTTTCTACCCTTTCCTTTCCCCGAAGTCTCCATTTACAATCCTTGATAGAAAAATTCAAATTATAGGGTATAGCACAGAAATTTTTATGTATGTACTTGTTATCTGAGGCTTTGATAGAATTCCCCTATTTTCTACTTCAAGTCTCCACTTGCTTTCTCTTCTCAAACAATTCTATCAAACTTAATTGCAATGATTTCAAATGTTATCTCAGAGGATTTCTTCTTTGTCTGCAATTAATTTTTTCGAGCATTTCAATTTTCTTGATCATTGTGAAATGTCACATCGTCATAACTTCTCTCATCGGCATGATTTTCATAAGGTGTGGGTGATTTTTATATCTTCTAATGGCGCGAATGTTTGTTCATGGGTCAATCACTGTAACCCTTCAATTGTCTCCTCAATGTTATATTTTATTTATGAATTTGTATCGGCCAGACATCTTCAAGATCTACCTGATGTAGAAGTGGGCATGGTTATTATCGGTGTGACTTTCTTCATTGCTGTGTGAATAACCTTCTTCCCCGATCTCCTAAGTGTTACCGATATGGTTATCGGTGAGAGTCTCGTCGATGAATGTGACTATCATTGTCATCGGGGTAATCTATATCATCGGGATGACATATTGATGGATACCCGATCGTAGTCATCTCCCTGATAGCTTTTTATATCCTAGATCAGAAAGACCTTCATAATATGTTACCGACATCATCGTGAGAATTGCTTCGGCCAGACTTGTAAACCTTGTTCCGATTCATTTGCTTTTACCGATGGTTATACATATCGGCATGACTTATACCGAAAACACCTTTTGTACTTCGCTGAGACATCGGAGTATAGGAGACTTCTTAATCTTTCACTCTGATGTTCATCTCATGCTGATGACCATTAGTTCCTTTGATCCCATGGGATGCTCAGTGAGAGTTTTGCTGAAATACTCCATCAGTATGATCTATACCATCGGGAGGGTTTTCAGAGTATTCTCTGATAGTCTTTTCTTATGCCGATCGGAGTGACTAGTAACTTTCTCTCTAATGAAAGGTCATCGGTGCCACTTTCTCCATTGGTGTTATCTAAAACATTTTCCCCTATCCTTATTCTCATGCCGATAGCCATTTTATCTACTTTCTCATGGATCGGTATAACAATAATGAGGTCTTGCCGATATTAGGAAATTTGAACCTTCTTATTATTATGATTTTGGGCATAATATTTTATGATTTGATTGGATATGGATGAGTAAGAATACAAGAAAATTTTAAATTTTCCTGTCCAAACAGGTTGATATATATTATTTGATGCTTGGTTAGTAGAAGCACTTCGTGCTTTTACATAGTGATCTTGATGATGTCTTATCTCTCTTACAAACCTAACAATACTGCTGCTCCATGCACTTCGTTTGTCTTTGAATCTTGCCTTGGTGACACTCAGTTTTGAGATTTTTATGATATAGCCCCATGGTTATCCTTGATCTCCGAAGTCGTAGTATAACCTTGGCTTTTTCTGTGATTGATCAGATGCATTAATGTTGTTGTTTATCATGATTATATGGACATTAACTTTTCTTGCAGGGATGTATTTGTGGGAACATTTCACAATTATAAAGTGCATGTCACCTCCGGGGGGCATGGGCTTTGCAAGAGATCGTGTTCCCTTGTGTGTTTTCTTCCTACCTTAATGTGCTTGATATCGATACCTGAAATCAACCACCTTAAGGTGGAGGCATATATAAGGTAAGCTATCTATTATAGATGTTAGCAATGTGTTTGTGCTCAGGTGCAGTCTAAAGGTTAGTGGTGATGAGTCCCTCCTACACTCTGAGATTTGTTTGCAATCATTTAAGCCCTTTATGGAAGCAGGATATTGTGCATATCCTTTTTATCTCAATCCCTCTACGGAGGCGGGGATGCTATATTTCTTGAAGAGAGTGCACATCTTGTCATTTTCAAAAGTCCTTTGTGGAGGTGGGGAGCGGTTCTATGACTAACTCAACCCTTAAGCTTGTCTTTGGCAATTGTTGTGGTGAAGTGCAATCGTCGGTATGTGCCCGTAATGTGCTTGAGATGGTTTTTAACCTAGAAATAGGGATACTCCATTGCTTGTCTGTTGTGTTTTCTCTGTGTCTTTCAAGTGTGTGTGTATTGTGTGTTTGTTCCCAAGCATAGTTTAAAGACTGGTGGTGATGAGTCCCTCCTATGCTTTTGGATTTGTATGGCATGTTTGTTTTGTTTGGTGTGTATTGCATGTGTGTTGGCCCATATGCAATTTAAAGACTGGTGGTGATGAGTCCCTCCTGTATTATGGGTGGTGTGTTTACATTCTTGTACTTGCATCTGCATTTCATATATCTATGAGAAAAAGAAAAGAAAATAAAACCATCTATGTCTTCTCTACATTCACTGTATTCACTACATTTTGCATGTCTTCAATACTGGCTTCTCAATGTTTTACGTGACTGTAACTGTCTTCTCCGTGTTATATGTGCCTCTTACTATCTTCTCTGTGATTGACGTGTCTTCTCTGTGCTTGGTGTGTTTGTTGTGTTTGTTGACCGTACTTTAATGCATGTATTGGCCTTGTGTTTATACATAAATTAAGGTGGGGGCTAAATGTTACGTCAGAAAATGTCCCCCTGGGGGCTTTTCCCTCTTAAGGTTTAGCTCCTAGGTCATGTTTATACATTTTGGACATCTTGCATGTTAATCTGGCTTCATGATGAGAAAACCCTGAAGTTCCATGGCAATTTGGACTTAGGGGATGCACTTGTGACAAACCCTGCATAAAATAGGGGGGGTGGACTTGGGCGCCCGTGCCCTAGTCCTACCCTATTATGGGTCAGGCTAAATTTTAAAGTGCCAGTTTATGACCGTTATTTGGGTCCTAGGCCGACACGGTAAGTTTCATATACAAAATTTTTAGCGGGAACATTTGTAGTTGCATATATAAGAATGTTTAGGCATTCATTTGGAAACTAGATGGCAATTGTTAACTTTAGGCATTCTTGTGATTGGAGCATTCAAAGTATTCATTGTGTAGCAAAGCAGAGCATTGTTCTTGTTTTTGTATTTGCAGACCTGAGCATCTATCTCCTCATGGCACGAAGAGATTCTTCCTTCCATGAGATCTTCACCATAAGGTGATATCATTTCTATTTCTAAGCATTTATCATTTGGTTTTTTCCTCTACCCCACAAGGGCACAGACTCTCTATCTGACAATGGTGTTCAGAAGACTCAAATGTCTCTCCGAGGCTTGACTAAGGCAAGCCTCTAAACACCACAACCCCCTCCCCATTTTCTCGTGATTGCAGGTTATAGGTTGAAGAAGCAGGAAAAGTGGATTTGTAGAGAAGGGTTGCAGAGTGTCAGAATTGCAGATCAAACTAAAAATAGGGACATAGACTTAGGCACCTGCTCATTATTCCTCTGGATCTCGCAATGGAGAAATCTTTGAAACAATAAGAATAGGATGCAGATAAAGTTCCTAGATCCTGACAAAAAGCATGGCACTGGACTAGGGCACCTGCTCATTAGTCCCTAACTATTCCACTTCCCGAACATGGGAAACTAGTACACATTTATCTGTTATTTTACATCTTTCTGTAGCAACATTTTCTAGTATTCATCTATTTGCTTCCATATTTGGATAATTAGGGTTTTAAGAATAATTAGGCATAATCAAGTAATCAAATCTACACAATTCCAAATTTCCCCACATTCTACTGTGATCAAGGGCCTGATAGTAGATTCCTACTCGACCCAAGGTCCTTGAATGTTTAGGGTAAAAGGAGGATCCACATAAACTATCAAATCAAACCCTCTTCAAAATTTACACTAAACATTTTGGTGAACTCGACGTGTAATTACCTATCAAATCAAAATAGTAGTCTTTAAATCTCTTACAATTTTACCCTAAACACATATATCGAATGACTGAATCTACATTTATTTTATTTTGTGGAGTTGCTTCTGTTGTGTTTACTCTTTCTACATGGCCTGGATAGTTCATTCTGTGAACCCTCCTACCATGACTGCACCACATATGCAATAGAACCAAATACTTTATGATGATTGATTTTCAGTTTCCTCCCAGACCATGCTTCCTCTGGGGTCTTCTCATTCACTACTTGTGTTGGAGAACGATTTAGTAAATAAACTGTAGTATAGATTTCCTTAGCCCAAAACTTGTTAGGAACACTCCTGCTCTCCATGATACATTGAGCCATCTCTATAATAGTATGGTTCAGCCTCTCAACAAGTCCATTTTGATGTGGAGTGGGTGTAGTAAATTGTCTTTTGATGCCAAAGTTTGGGTTGAAATATGCCATCTTGTGGTTGGTTAACTTCTTAATATTTTTTTTTTATGTATGGTTATTTTAAAGATCTACTTATTTTACTCATTGCTTACATTTTGTATGGTTGTGAGATTTAGTTCCCATACCTTACGACTGATGATAAAAGTTAGATAGATAAAATATTGGTTATGATGTTATCTAAACATATTCACTCTAAAAGTTTGGTCCCTCATGCCATCATCTTTGTAAAATTTAGCACAACTCCTCTCATTACTTTAGTATTATTCCATGTGGTGACTATGGTACGTAGGTTTAGACTAATTTCCACCTCCCAAATTAGCCATCATAGGTATCCTTGTCTTGCTCATAGATCTTCTATGGCATTGATAGATTGTAAGTAAGTCTTGTTGTAATACACGCACTTCCTCCTTGTTGCTCCTCATTAACCTCGATATCGCTACAAAACATTTCAGTCAATACTCTTGTTCTCTCCAAGGGAGAGATAAAAAAGGGAATTCATATTAAGATTTATAAAGCATACCTATAGGCTACATGGATTTGTTAGGATTAAGGTACCATCAACCTTGTAAATCCTATGTAATTTATTCCTATTATTGTTTGTAAATCACACATAAGAGATGAAAGGTTTCACCAGTAGTGATATCATTTTAGTTGTATGTTTATATCTGATCCTAAATCCTAACACATCTGTGAATCAGAGTCCCAGGGTGGTTTGGCATTGTAAATCTGGACTTTTCATCATTAGGTCACAAATTTGATGGTGGAGATTTTGTTGGTTTGTCTTGCCCTAGAAGGCAACCCCCTTTTATAAGGATATTGGTACTACATTTTTATAAGAGTTTAGAGTAACAGGTACTGCTGGATTGAAGACTAAAGAAACAGAGGAAGTGTATGCATTGTAATCTCATATTTGAAGATAATACAACTTGGAGACTCTTTTCTCGGTAGATTTTTCACTTGAAAGGGTTTTCTCTACGTTACATACTATGTTATGTGTCTAGTTCTTCATGCATCTTATTTTTGTGTAGTGGGTTTTCTTTCTATTGCAATCTCCACTAATTCTACATTGTTTAGAGGACATAAATAAGCTTTGAATCATATTTACGTTGTGTGGTTTCCACTGTCATTTCTAATATTACAGTGTTACTTAAGGGGGGGTCGGAAGCAAGCCACACCTAGACCGACAATGGACTGGCCACAAGGGGCTAGTAGCTCAGTTGGTAGAGCACTCTAATAACAAATGGAAGGTCCTAGGTTAAAGTCCTAGCTGGTCCATATGAACAGTTGCTCAATAATTGGTATCACAGCAAGGCTAGGAGCCCTAAGCACCTGCAATGTGGCTTAAGTGGGGGTGTTGGAAGTAAGCCACACCCAGACTAATGATGGAATGGACACAAGGGGCTAGTAGCTCAATTGGTAGACCACTCTAGGAGCAAATAGAAGGTCCTATGTTTGAGTCCTAGCTGGTCCATATGAGCAACAACTCAACAATTGGTATTTCTTATAGGCTACATGGATTGCATCTAGAGAGCCACTCTATTTAGAACTTCATTACTGCTTAGATCTATATCTCCAATTTAGTAGACACATCCCCTCTTGAGATATACTAGACTCTAGTTACCTTGTAGCCTAAGGATTCCTCTTGTACAATTCAAAGTTTTCTCCCAATAGCTTTCAATTTCTCAACAAACCACCATATTCCTAAAGAGCATCATATTTCCTAGATATGTTCCTTAGATCCAATGACTAAGGAATATTTTTTGTTCAGATGTTCTCCCTATTATGAGATCAAAGGAAAACACTTTTAGTATCTTTACAAATTTAGTTGGTTCTTTCCAAGCTCTCATGGCTTATGAAGACAAGCGATGTCTTGTTGTCCTCTTCGAGGAGATGTTCGACCTTTGTCAGAAACTTTCTAGAGACATGTCTACCTAAAGGGTTCATACTAGATTGATTACTTCCTATCTCTATCCCTTTCACTTTAGTACGAAGAGGCCTCTTGGCCAACTTCCAAGTCCATATTGTAGATCTACGAGGTGTTACAAACCTAGTGAGCCCCATGGTTACACACCCATCATTCACTTTTTTGTAGCCTTTGATTTTAAAAAGGTTGCCTAATTCCTTCTAGAACCATCTTTAGTTCATGGTTTTTGCTGTTACATTGTTCACTGATTGTTTTGTATATTTCTTGCAATGTCCCCTTATAATCCCCTTGTCCTCCCTACATTGTATTTCTTTTAGTCACATGAACCAATTTTGGGCTTCCATGAACATTAATATATAAATTAAATTAAATTAAATTAGTGATGTAATGGTGAAAATTGCATACCGTTATCATTTTCCCTTTGTTTTGGCCCATTTTGATAGTTTTATCCTAATGACAACTTTACAAGTGGTGTATTCTAGGAAAAAAATTATCAAGTAACATGAACCTAGCCATATCTTATTCACACACATCTCCATGTATCAATCCAAATCCTTGGTTTATACATTCATCATGTTGGCTCAAATCTTTGGGCATGGAAATGATGTTTCAAAATTTAAATTTGGGCTCTCATCATGTCCAACAATTTTTTAGTCAAAAACTTCACCAATTGGTGAGTACTTTGTATCGGTCAATTCAATTTTGACAAATATATAAAATGTTTGAGGGCTCAAATCACTAAGAATTTATGATTTATCAGTCCAATTGGTGTTAAATCACCACCAAATTATTTATGAATCATTTATATAATAATATTTTTCCCAGAATAGACTATGCATTTGTAATGATGAATCGCCTAGAATTTCATACTCATGTTTCAATTAATTGACATATTCACCAATACTATTAAAATTCCACCAATTTAAGGGACAATTTCACCAATATGATTATAACTCCATGCTATCGTTGGGGCCATAATCATCTTGAAATCATGACATATGTTTTGGATTGTGGTCCCAATCACCCAACATTTATATCAATCATTTTATAATTATGCGAGGTTTGCCACATTTTTATTCCACCTTTTTACAAAACCAAAATTAAATTCATATAAATATAATTAAAACTCTAAATTATTCTTTTACATATTTTGTTGTACTCGCTATTTGGATTGACTCTATTCTTGAACCTTTAGATTCTTTCAAGAATTATTTTTGGACTCATTTCTTTGGTTTCTTCTTTTCCTAGTACCTACTTCATACATAGAATTCTATTTGTAGTGAGCCATAGACTACTATAGGCATTAGCAAGTCAACCAAAGACAAGTGATAATTTTTTATTGTTTAATAATATAAGATTCCTCTTGTTTATTAATCTATTTGGTTTTACTATTACAAATGATATTGAGTGGTGATACATCTAATCCCTAAGGATCTATGGTTCCTTTTGTTAAATTTTTCTATTTAGTTTCATTGTTACATATGATACTGAAACTATTAACATTGAGTCTTTCACGATGACCTTAAACACAATAGATTTTTTTTGTATTTTCTAATTTGTCAGAGATGTCGAGAAGTATCCAATTTCATGGAAATTGTAAAGGGATCTCATCAAAACATAGAATTATGATGGAAGTGCATCCTTGGGCATCAAGGAAATGTAGTATTATGTCTAAAGAAGTGGAATTTGTGGTTTAGTCTAGTAGTTTGTGTCTATAAGTTTATGGTTAATAGTTTGTGGTAAAAAATGGATTTCACCACATTGAGGAATTAGCTTCTATGGTTTGGAGTATAGTTTTTTTTATGGTTTGTTTATCTTTTTTTGATATTTGAAGTTGACAAGTAGAGGTTAGTAATTTAGTTCATGTAGTGTTTGAAAGTTGATAGTGTGTTCAATTGGAACTATTTCTATTTGTGAAAAGTTTATTTTGGGTTTATTACAAAGTTGGTATTTCGGAAGTGTGTAATAATTATTGTGAAAGTATGTGGTGTACCCCATGGATATTCTCCAACATTTTACTATTATAATTTATAATTTTATTTTTTTCAGTTAGGGACATGTTTCATGTGGTTTCAAGCTTTGTACTATCTTGAGGCTAATGCAGATCGTGTGAAGAGATTGAGGATGATATATATAGAGTTTTGCATTGATTGAAAGAAAGTGAAGAATATTAGGAGGGAGTAGAGGCATAAAAGGTAAGTTTAGTAGCAAGGGAGCAAGATCTCAGAGGTAGAGTGTGGTAACTAGGAGTATGATGTGGGCTACAGTTTGAAAAGATTGAATAAGGCATGCAAGAATGTTGTTTAGTGCTAACAATTAAATGTACTTGTAATTGAAATAGTATGTAGCCCATGTACCATGTCTATGGTTAAATTATGAGGTTATATTGTGTTGGAAATCATTATGTGCCAAATTGCAACAATGTTTGGAAGTGGTGTTTCTTTAGTTTAGCAAGTATTTGCATGTTGGAAGCTCACGGGGTAAATATCCATTTGTGTAATCTTGTTGTAATCAAACAATAGTGGCCTATAATGTAAGAGGTCCCATTGTGGCAAATCTTGAGGTTATAATTCAGTGATAATCGTACATGTTATCTTATGAATAAAATGTGGTACTTTACATGAATTTATGTGGTTTACCATAAGTTGTGTGTTAGTTATTGTTGTAGGTTGCACAGTTGGATAGCTCTTTATTGAACCCTCCTATCATGACTACATTAAATGGTATCAGAGAAAATGTTAGATCAAGGGAAGATTGTTGGTGTGGATTTGAGCAAACCTAATTGATGTAATTTCTTAAGAATGAGTTTGACTAAAACCTAAACTATGGTGGTGATACGTAAATGAAGGTGTAAGTTTTTGAGACATAGTGATTGTAGGGATTAAATAATGTTTGAGTTGTGGTAGTCCATGGGGGTTTGTAGACAAAGAACTAGCTTCAAGGTAGTTTATAAGGGATAATTATAGATATATTGTCGACATAAATATGTTTCCAAAGAGAAGGTGAGGTATTGTCAATGTTGCAAGAAGAGTGGAGGATATGTATGAGATGTTGAAGGCTATGTAGAACTAGATGGATGTGTTGGAACAAGAGCATTGGAGGAACCATAACCCTAGGGCCCAAGAAATTGATGAATTGTAGGAGGTGGATCTTGTGGAATCAAGAAGAAATAAAGAGGACAAGAAAGATAGGATGTTTAAGGACATAACCAACATTAGTAAGAGGACCAGAGGGGGCATTCCAAACTATTTTGGGAACATGATTCCTGAGGAATTGATAGACTGGATCACTAATCTAGAAGAACATTTTAAGTATAAGGACACTATGGACTTGAATACGATAATAATTTATAAAGACTAAGTTGAAATGTCATGTGGCGTTATGGTGGAAGGAAGTCCAGTTGAGAGGTAAATAGAAAAGGAATTCCTTGCATTGCAAAGTTGGACTAAATGTTGGAGAATTTGAAATTCAAATTCATTCTAGAAATTCACCAATTGGAGTTGTTGGATTTGCACAATTTATGACAAGGAGATGTGACTGTGAAGGAGTACACCAAGGAATACTATAGGCTAACAATTAGGTTAGGGCATCATCAGGAAGGGGATTAGAAAGTGGAAAAATATGTCAATGGGTTAAGGGAATCCATCGAAGAGGAGTTGGGTATGTGGAATATTTAAACAATTGAGGGGACTTATCAATTGGCTCTCACTATGGAGAAGAAAATAAAGTGAAATATGGAAAATAGAACCACTAGAGAGGAAGAGAAGAGAGGAACTAGAGCAATAAGAGTTCAATGGAGAGGTGACTAGTGCCATTATGAAAGAGAATGCTAAAGTTTCCACTATGGACAGAAATAAGATGATATGAGCTATCATGACAATATGGGAGATGATTGTAGCAACTACCAAAAAGGTAGGGATGGTAATGGAGGCCACCACAAAGAGGCTCGAGAGGAGTGTGGAGGGTATTCTAAGCAAGGTAGAGGAGGATATGAGAGGAAAAGGCAAAAATCCTTCAACAGAACTTGTTTCAAGTGTGGGAAGGAATGACACAGGGCATTTGAATTCTGAGGAAAGAGGGAAAAAGACAACACAAGAGATACCTTTGGTGATGAGAGGTCACTTGTTGGGAATTTTAAATATTAAATCAAATTTTCTCAATTGATGAGATACAAGGATTTGACTACTACAAAATAGAAACCTAAAAATTGTATGCAAATATAAAATTAAGTTTGCTTAATCTTTAAAATACCATTAATATTTAATGGATTTAAATAAGAAAATAAAAAAATCAGAAGAAACAATTATTTATCACATAACATAGAATTTATCATGGAGAAGCCCTTGTGAGAAAAAAACTCTACACATAAGAGATGGCAAGCTTGTATTTACTTGGAAAATAAGATTACAATACAACCATACTTCCCAATCTCCTCTTTACCTCCAATATGATAGCACACTTGTGTACCTATGACCAATCTCAACACATCTCGTCAATCTTGCAATTGCAATGTCCTCTTTGAGTATTCTATTCAACATTGTTCTTTTTTTGCTCTTCCCTGCTCAAAACCCCACACAATATGCTTATATTTAATATACATTAGAAGAATTTTTTATGATTAGATGAAGAATTGTGTCCAATTTGGGAAATCTAATGCCCACCTTTGGGAATCTCTCAAATAGGCCAAAAATAGCCTCAATTAAAACCTTGTACATGTTGTCATAATTTTCTATCAATAGACGGTCCAAATAATAATTGTTTCCTTACAAAATGTAATAGCCTAATAATAATAGATTCTCATACACTATGTTATTAGCCAATAATAAACTTGGGCTTCCCACTTTTACCTATTACCTTCCCAAGGCAAAACTCATATTATTTCCATTATTATTCATCATAAATTGTTACTATTACTGTAACAAAATAAATACCATAGTAAATGATACATTCTTACTATTATCAATACCAGTAATTAAATAATAACTTCTATCAATTGAACCTTCATACATTCTGAATAAATTTACAAAATTAACACCCTATCTCCAAAGATGTTGGAACTCTCCAAGAAGCTTGGAACTTTCTAAGAATAGTGGAAACCATATCATAAGATTTACATGGTTGATGGCACCTTAGTCCCAACATTCTCTTACTTGACATCATAAATTATAAATACATATCTGTAGGAGTAACCAACAAGGGAAAAATATCCCTTAGTCAACGACTTACTATTGATTCTTCAATATGATTTTATGCTTCAACAAGATATGTACAATAACAACCAATGTAACCACCATCTCAAGAAAGAACTTTTCACACCCACGATAGGACAAGGAACAAGCTAAGGTGAAATATATCAATTGTCACTGAAACCTACACCAATCTATATATGAACACGAGCATCAAATTCAAATGATAAATAAATAACTCTAAGTGATTGTCACACTGATACCAGTTGGAATAGTAACCACAACAAGTTTCTAGCTCGTCTAAACTATCCATACCTCAAATGAGGGTAAACAAACCATCATAGGTAGAACTTCATGCTATCAACATGAAAACCCATGTCTATAAACAAGTCACTATATATCCAACATCCTATGAAAGAAGACTCCAAGGTAACAATACACATAGACATGTGACAAAAACCTCTGAAGTAACTCACTATAGTAAAGTGAAACTAGCTCAAGAGAGTGGCCACTCTCATATAGAACACACATACTTGGAACTAGCATTGCATAGGTAATGTCAAATCTAAAAACAAGATCAAAGCATTAACAAGTCCTATATCACTTCACATAGAGGATGTTGCTAACTCCTCTATCACATAGTGTCAAAGAGACATATAATGATATGTAAAATACATCTCTCATTACCAATCCAAATAACTCTCCCAAGTCCTGCAAACCAATGAAGAAGGAGATCAACGAGCTACCAAACTATTGGCAAAAAAATAATAAAGTACAAACAATAAAATTGAATCCATACAAAATCTCAACCTCATAAACATAATCTAAACCTTCAAGACAACATAGAACTAAGATCTTGAAACAATAAGATAGAACATTCTAAGTAGCTACACACATCTCTCAGAGTGGGGGCCCTGGCTTGATTGGCTAAAAAATTCTGTTGCTGTAAATAAGGTCACGAGGTCCAGTCTCCCCCCATCCCCATGGTACCAGAGGGCGTGTCGTGCTGGCATCACTGGTCATGTGAAAAATGTTTACCAGGCACTGTGCATTTTATAGGGGGGCTACCCGATTCGTGCAATCTAAAAAATAAATAAATACACAAATCTCCCACTAAAAGTGATACCAAACTATACATGGCATCATGACCAACATCATTGCCAAAACTGCAGTGAAAGTGAATAGAGCCTCTCATGCACCATAACTGACTGCTATAGGTCCCAATGAAGAAGTGCGTTAATTACTCCAAAACAATTAGTTTGTCTCACTACAATAATCATACCACTATAATCAAGGTGACCAAGAAGATGGCTACCAAGCATAATCCACATCAAATAATTTATGAGATTTGCACACATGAAACATCTCAAAGAAGCAATACATGATCAATGCTCCAATATCAAATAACTGAAAGTAGATTCTAGACCACATCAGTAACAAATAGAATAGAGGAAAGCAAGTGTAGTGCATAAGATAACAATTCAACCTAAAGAGTTTCACCTCTAGACAAAGTGATCTTACAAGACACTACTCTGGAATATATACCTTCAAAGGAGAAGAAGTCATGTTTTATAATTACAAAACTATCCTAGATATTCCAAATATGTTGTTAACTAGAAAATAGTTCTTTTCTAAGCTAAATGAAGAAATAAATAGACAAAAATAAATTATTGTTTATAGGATACTGGAAAGACTTTTGGTAAACAAAAACAAATCTAAATAATGTAGTGCAAGATTAACCTATCACCAAAGGGACATAGTCTTAGCCAAGGATGCTAGCATGGCATGCAGACATTTATGTGTCATGCTACCATCTGTAAGTTGTTGTATGGATGACAAAGTTAGGTGGTATTAATCTATGTGTACCTAATAAGCTTCTTCTTTGTTTGTGTGCCTTCTTGATCCACTTGCACAACATAGTGAGGGAAAACACAAGCATACTATCTGAGTAGATAGATAAACTAGACCAAGTCTAAATGATAAAATCCACCAAAACAATAAGACTAACACTCATAAACCTTCATGTGATTGATGTCTTCCAACTAACCTATTTTTGATAAGTTGGGAAGAAGTTTGCCATTTCCATGGTGTTTTCCAAGAATGGTCAAACCCCTGCTTTGGTCTTTCTACCTCCATGAGTAGTAAAATTTCACATATCATGAGTCATTTCACTGGAAATTGCTTCTAAATTTAATCAATACAAAAGAAAGTCATACAACCCCTACCATGGCCTATCTCCTCTATTTTTAAAACTTTTTAAAAATGATGCAATTTAGGCCAATTTTTAGTGAAAATCTTGAAGGAGAAATATTGATGCAATACACAAGGTCATTTGGAGAAAATTGTTAGACCATACAAAGAATGATGCAATTTCTACCATTTGATGGAGGAGATCTTTAAATTATAAAACAAATAGTGATGCAGTAAAAAAATCAAATAATGCAAATAGTAACCCAATTTACAATATTTGTATACAAAAAATCCTAATTCTATACAAAGGCTAATGATAAATAGTGGAAAGTGCCAACACAATCTAGAAATTTCTCCAAGAAACGATTTAAGACATATAGACAAGTACAATTTACATAGAGAAAATCTATCCTCTAGATATTTATCTTCGTGTTGGCCTAGTTCTATGCACAAAATCTTTGTGCCAAACAAGGGAAGGATTATAATGAAACAATTTTCCCATGTAGTGCACATGTGCATAGATGTGTTGTTGGAAGCCTATAGAGTGCTGACTTAATGGATAGTATATGGTCAAAGTAGTGTAGGATGGAAGCATTAGAACTATATGCTATAGGGTTTTCCTTTCCATGTGCAAAGCAAAATCATAGAGGTTGCATAGTAGCAACTTGACATCCTTATTGACTAATGAAAATTTTCATATGTGCATGCTTGTTTGCATGGAAGAACTTGTTTTGGAAACTCACAATATGGTTACAATGATGTTTCCTAAATATTATCAATGAGTATGGATTACTATGAATCTAATGTCTACATAAATTATTGTGAGAAATGAGTTAATTATCATTATCTTATAAATTTTACCATTATTTTGCACCTTGAGTAGTTCTTAACTTGTAAAATACAACAATAGTAGTAAGTTTAATTACCATTGTTTTTGTAAGCTAGGGAAAAATCAGTGGAAATCACTAACGGCAATCATAAAACCCTAACTAAACAATGGAGTATGAGATAACATAGAAATTCAAAGCATAAAAGCAAACTAAATCAAAATCCCTATGCTAAGCTTGGCTCTCCTCCATCAAGGCCTTCTTCATTTTGCATAGGATGCAAAATATTGAAGATTTTTTTTCTTGGATGAATGTTGATTGCTCATTTCAGCAGGATAACACTAGATGGAAGATGAATGAGAATTGAGATCAATAATCATTTTGACAACATGATGTTACTTCAAGATTGATCCCCTGAATGGCTTGAGTGAGGCTTGGTTTATAGGAAAGGAGTGATATGAATCAATGGCTAAGATTGAAAGGTCAATTGAACAATGTGGATGGTTGAGATTGAATAGGTTTTCCCACTCCAAAAGGAGTTGTAGTCATGTGACAAGTTTAGGGATAGAAATAGGGCTGACCTAATTTAAATAATATTTTATTTAAATTAGTTGGTAGTGTTAAAAGCCTTAAATGAAAGTTGTAGTATTGTTGTAGTATGGGACAATTTGGTGTAAAAAGAGGGTTTTCAATTTCAATGGATATTTGGGTTAGATCCTCCTTTCACACCTTACATTCAAGGACATAAATTAAGTCAAGCCACAAGGACTCTGCTATAGATTTAGTGTCACTTGTAATGAAGAGGAAACTTGGAATTCACTAATTAATTGATTGATTAAAGTCCAATTATGCTTAAAACCCTAATTTCGCAAAATTGTAAATGAACAGACAAATCATGGAAAATATTCACAAATAGAGATATCAAATGACAACTAGATACATACTAGATTTTGAGGTTCTAGACACAAAAATGTTGGGGACTAATGAGAGGATGCCTAAGTCTGAGGTACTATTTTCTATCAGGATCTCTGAAAGTTGTCCAAAACCTATTTCTGTTGTTCCAGATATTTCTGTGTCTTAGGATCTAGAGCACTAATGAGTTGGTGCCCAAGTCTAGGTCCTACTCTTCTTCTTTGATCTGCAATTCCAACACTCTGTTATGCCTCCCTACAACTCCACTTCTTTCACTTCTACAACTGTAACCTGCAATCACAAAAGAGGGGGTTGGGTTTGTCGTGTCTAGGATCTTGCCTCAGTCAAGCCCCAGAAGGACATTCAAGTCTTCTAAACACCATTGTCAGATAGAAAATGTGTATTCTTGCGGGATAGAGGTAAAACCAAATGATAAATTCAACACAAATAGATCACACCTCTGAGGTGTAGCTCTCATGGAAGGAACAAGCTCTTTCATGCCATGAGGAGATGGATTGATAAAGCCAAATCTACAACAAACAAACATAATAACAATACAATATTGCTTTGCAACATAATGAAAGCCTTGAATCAACTTAGCATAAGATCACAAGTTCACAATATCCATCTAGTTTACAAATGAATCCCTAAACATGCTTATATATGCAACTAAACGCATTCCCACTTTAAATTTGGTGATTAAAACTTAAGATATCAGCCATGGGACCTTTTAATAGTCATAGAACAGACATTTGATTTTAGGACCTACCTAAAATAGGGAAGGACTAGGGCACGAGTGCCCAAGTCCTTAGGTCCTATTTTAGGGTAGGTCTAAAGCTCACTGTTAGAATATAATGAATAACTGGTTTATTCACATGTGGTGAATATGTGTCAACTAGAGTAGTGTAGTTATAGATGTGTCAATAGAAATTATAGAGGTGTCTCAGTTATTTTTAGTTAGGTGTCAATCAATTGTAGTTAGCTGTCAAATTAGTTAGCAGATTTATAGGAAGCTGGTAAACTTCTCTGAAGTTATATATGTAATCTTATTTGTTGAATAAAATAGATTGATTTGTATTGCTTGGGTGGTATCATTCAAAGGTTCTGGCTGAAGTTTTGATATTTCTGTGAATGTCAAATGGTCATCCTTAGGCATTTGTTTTGGCTCTAGTCTTTGGAGTTACTCACCTCCACAGAAGTCATCAGCATTCAGGTGTCCTGTTTGAAGATATGACTTCTGGAGACACATTTATGTGTGTTAACAATTTGCAGTAAAGTTGAATTGACTCAAGCAACAACAAAAAAAATCATTGCTCGGCACACCTTATTTGGATATCAGAGAGGGTTTGGATTGTGGAAGGGGCCCTAGAGAGAGACATTTTTTTGCACGCAGTAGAGAGGCATTTGGAATTTGGGTGCTGCAGAATCTACAAAAAGAGAGTTGTTGCTAATTTAGTGTCAAGTGTTCCTGTTGTTGTTGTAATTTCCTTCTGCTGCCTATTCCTCTATTTCACTATTAAATTACTCAAGTCATACCACTTTATATTGGTCTTTGCATTGAGTAGTTGGTACGGTGAGCATGGAATCAGGAGAGGAAGATGATGATACTGCAGAAACAATCAAATGGAATGGTTTTCTATTTGATATGTGATTTCTGAAATTGCATCCTATATTTTCTAGGAGATGTGTGATAATACAAGGGAGATTGTTGTTATGAGTTGCAGTGCAAACCATGGGAAAGGTGATGGCTATGAGAGCATAGTGTTTCTTTCTATTTGTCAATGTATGATGAAGAAGAAATAATCATCCAATTATTTGAATGACTATTAGATAGTTTGAGATCATCAAAGCACATTGAAAAAGGGTTGTCAGAGGAAATATGGGTTCCTTGACATGCCTCCATTTATGGTGTTGGAGGAGGAGTGGTGTATGAGATTTCAAAGGAGCAATGTTGTGCTCATGTGAGAATTGGAGTTATTTTAAGTTATTCATTAAGAGAGGATGTTAGAATATAATGAATAACTAGTTTATTCACATGTGGTGAATATGTGTCAACTAGAGTTGTGTAGTTATAGATGTGTCAATAGAAATTGTAGAGGTGTCTCAGTTAGTTTTAGTTAGGTGTCAATCAATTGTAGTTAGCTGTCAAATTAGTTAGTAGATTTATAGGAAGCTGGTAAACTTCTCTGAAGTTATATATGTAATCTTATTTGTTGAATAAAATAGATTGACTTGTGAAGTTGTAATATTTGTACTGTTGTTCATATTTTTATCAGTATTTTAATACTCACAATGTCCCTCAAGCCCCATTTGACATGGGATTCAGGACATTTTCTTCTGGGATTTAAAATGAACATGCAAGATGCAAAAGGACTCGAGAGCTAAACTTAGGAGGTAAAAGTCCTAGGGGGACATTTTATGACATAACATTTAGCCCCCACTTTAATGTATGTATGAATGCAAGGCCCATACATACATTAAAGTATGGTCAAAACATAACAAACATGCCAAGAACTCAGAGCTAATGCATACAAAAAGATTGAGAAACTATTTCTAGTTCCTAGTCTCAGGTAGACATTAAAGAAGACACATTACAGACATGCCAAACACATTGAAGACAATAACAAGCATGCAAAACATGGAGAAGATAGTATTGAAGACACGCAAAACATGATGAATATAGTGAATGCAATGATTATTTGTTTTTTAATTTTCACTTATATATTTGAATGAATGTAGATGCATGGAAAGTAAAAATGCAACATATAATGAAGAAACACAATACAAACCTCGAGTGTAGGTGGATCTCACCACTACACTCACACAAGAGGGGAAAACACACCTTACAAAGCCCAAGTGAGGGAAAACCACACAAGGGGGAAAACACATGATAGACACAGAGAAGAGATGAGTGCCTTATAGCATGCCAAAGAAATACTATACATCTAAAACATGACAAACAAGGTGATGGAAGGAACTTATTTCTAAGCCCCCACCATCTCAAGCATGCTATAGGCATACCTGACAGTTGGTCTTGTGCCAAAACAACCACCAAAGACACACTTAAGGGAGGATAATCTTAGATCCAACCCTACCTACTCGGAGGACTTTTGATATAAAAAGGATGTGTAATAGCTCAAGAGATGCACCATCCCCCCTCCGCAAAGGGCTTTGAATAAAAGAATACACACTAGCTCAAGAGGTATGATATCCCACCTCCATAGAGGGCTTTCTCAATTGCAATATAGAATAAAAATGTGCACTCATGTAGAGATACAACATTCTACCTCTGTAGAGGGCTTACAAACATGCTTCATTAGTATCAAATCATTAGACAACTTACCTTTATATGCTCCCACCTTAAGGTGGTTGATATCATGTACCAATATCAATAACATTAAGGTAGGAAGAAAACACACAAGGGAACAAGAGCTCTTGTAAAGCCCATGCCCCCAGAGGTGACATTTACTTTATGATCACTGAATGTTCTCACAAAAACAAAATTTCCTGCAAGCAAGAGGTTAGAAATATTTTTCTAAGATAATAACCACATCACATGATAAAAGTAATGCATGTAATCATTCAAATAAAGAGTCGAGTCTATACTATGGGTCCAAGATCCAAGTATAACCATGGGGCTATACTATAGAAAACTCCAAACTGAGTGTAACCAAGGCGAGATTCAAAGATAAACAAAGTGCATGGAGCCATAATATTGTTATGGTTTGTTAGAAAATATAAGACATCAAAATATCACATGGTGTGATTCTACTAGCCAAGCATCAGATAATATATATCAACCATGTCTTAATATATGGACTAGGTCCATTTTTACTTTGCTTGCTAGAGGGACACTTGGTGCTTATCAGTATTATTTGTTTTTTGTCATCCGCCAGATAGGTAGAACCACTAGAAGAAGGTTAACAATAAATCAAGAGAGGAGAACAAGTGCCTTAGGTTCGTCATGTAGGAAGGTGCCCGCAGGTCACCAACTGCAATGCTATGTCCTTAAGATAGAACACACAACAATAAAAATAGAGGAGAAGCAAGATGGAAGAACGATGATATAAATAGAAGAATGGTCACAACATAGGTGGTCTCCCAGTATCCTTGACCTTACAAGAGTATCAAGGGTCATCCTAGGAGGCCTAAACAACACATAACACATCACGAGGGAACACAACACGAGGGAGAAAGAGGTAGAAATACTTACCTAATACAACCCAATGTTAAGAAGATACATATCTAGGAGAAGGCCACCCTTGAGAGAAACTATAATATTTTCAACAATGAGTGTGGCTTGAAAAGGGATAAATATTTCCCTAATTCATAGGGATAGCTCCTAGCGGACAATTTTTGTTGATCAGCCCAGGATATCTCTCATGTCATTTTGGTCTTGTTGATATTGTGTTAACATTAAGTTTAGGATGATGAGAGTCTTTGATGGGTTTCAAAGAGCAGTATCCAATACCATTTGTATAATTAATTCTAGCAACTTGTAAAGGTACTTTGATTCCTTGTTGATTTACACCACATCCATTACCTGTATAGTCACCATTTTTATATAAAATCTGAAATCCACGACCATAGAGGGAATCCATTTCTTTAGAGGAAGGTGAAGCCTCATAGGGCTCATAATCTATAGTATAAGTAAGGGTATTGCCTTTGTTTTCTACTAAGGAGGCTTTGTTTTTCTTACATGTTTCAAAAGATTGCTTGGATGAGATCGATGCAACTTTTGATGTGTCAGAATTATTTAGTTTATATTCCCGTACACTCTAAGGATTAAAATCTGATGAACCCCAATCATCACCAAAAAAGTGCACTTGATGGTGTAGAGTCTTGCATAATATTATCTATGCTCAGAGGTATCGGTGAATCAACTCGTAGCATGTTTAGAATCGTATGATTGTTAACTTGTTTTTGCATTTCAATATGTAAACAAGTATATGGCTTGGGATTGGCTTCTATAGTGTGGAGCTTGTTTTGATAAATAAACTTTAGTGATCGATGAAGGGTAGATGGAACTGCCCCCATGGCATCAATCCATGATCTACCTAGAATCATATTATACGAGAGAAAACTAGGCATAACATGAAAAAGAGTATCTAAAGTCACGGGTCTAACATTTACTAGTAATTTTATGGTACCCATGGATTGTCTACCAACATTATCAAAGCTACAAATGCTAATCCTATCTGGTTTGAATAAAGATGTGTCAATCTTGATTCTATGTAGTAAGTCTATGCCACAAACATTAAGAGTCGATTGATTGTTAATCATAACTCACTTTATCAACTTTTTATTTACAGTGACAAAGATTATAAGAGGATCATATTGGTTTTAAACTTTCATTGATGATAATTCATTTGGTTGAAATAGAATATGCATTTTTGTTTGCATGTATAAAATCTAATAGAGCTGCTACATCATTTGGCTTAACAATAGGTGGTATAATCACCTTTTGTAAAGCTTCTTGGAGCATTCCATGTTATGTAGGTGATGTTTGTATTAAATCCCAAAGAGACATCTTAGTTGAAGTAGCGTGAAGATGCTCGATAAGATCATATTCTTGACTACTTCTAGGAGTAAGACAAGGTGGTGGAGGAATCATAGGTTGAGAACATAGAAGAGAGACAGGCACATGACGTGCTTGCTTACTTTGCTTGTTATTACAGGTGTTGTATGTGTGAGCAATCGCATTGTGGTGTAGTTGTTACAACACATTTTTAACACCTTGATTTCTTTGAGTGATTTATCTTGCATAGTTTAGAATGTAATCTGGGGGTCGAGGTGGCTTTAGATCACCTTGAACTATAATCATCATTTTTTAGCAAGAGGGTTCACTAGGTGTCCCCAGCACAACCATCTTAGGAATATTTCTACAAAGTTTATTAGTGAAGATCAAATTAACATTTTTGTCCTTTCGATTATGTTCAACATCTATCCCTAAAGGATTTAATTTGAAAGACCTTTTCTCATCCACTAATGCTTCATCTTGGCCAAGGAGACAACTGGAACGAAAGGAATGTATAATGTTGTTAAAGAGTTTGGTATCATTTGAATTTGCAACAAAAGTAGAGTTATCCATAGTCTTCACTTCCTTAGAGATATCCAAGGTACTGGCACATTCAATCAAAGGTGGAAGATCTACTAGATTATCCTTAGAGACCTCATGTGCCATTTGATTATTAGTTGAATAGTCATTTTCTACCCATGAAGAATCCTTCTTGAGAGGGAGTCCTTTATCCAGTAATGTTTCATTTTCTAATGAGGGTAGGGTGGTTTTAAGGAATGTGTCAATGATTTCATCCTCTTATCCTAGTATATCCTCATAAGAGGGATCATTTTTGATAGAATGATCAAAGGTCAAGTTCATGTCATCATCACATGTAGTAGAGACTAGATGTATAGAAGAAGTGCTATCATAATTTTCTTTTCATTACTACTCATGGAGATGAACTTGGTTAAGCTTTCTAATATTGTAGGATGTTCACTCATGAGGGTTAAGAATCTATGAAAAGGAAGATCTTTGATAAATGCATGCAAAGATACCAAAGAAAAATGACATGAAGATGCCATAGTAAAATGACCAGAAACATCAATAAGAGCTAGTAGTACACCCTAGGTGGAAATAAAAAATGTGTAATTGACATAATGCAAAATTTCAATCAAGGATATCAAATGATGCCAAATTTATGTTTTCAAATATATGCAAGATCAGATTTAAAATATTTTTATATGAAGGAAAGAAAGTAAGTGCAAAACTATGTGTAAATATGATCTAAAATGCTTGAGTTTTTCACCTTTTTCAATGCAAATACCTATTTAAGATAAGGTGTTGTAAGGAAATTAATGAGGGGAAGTGAATTATATCCCTAATACCAGTCCAATAATGCAGCAATATCCTTCACAACACACCTATAGTGCAGATCTAGAGAAATGACAAGTCAAAATCTAGTGAAAATGCAAGGTTTTCAAACCCTAATTGTGAATTCATTTATAATTATGAAATTAAATGAAAATGAATTTTAGATCTAATGTGAAAATCAGAAATTAAATGAAAATTAATTCAAATTATTTCAAATACAATATGAAAATGATGAATTGAATGAATGTAAATCTAAAGTACAACATAGGTTAAAAATAGAGGTTCACCAAAATGTTTGGTGTAAAAAGAGAGTTTTTTAATTTTAATGGATATGGGGGTTAGATCCTCCTTTCACAGCTTACATTCAAGGACATAAACTGAGTCAAGCCACAAGGATTCTGCTACAGATTTAGTGTCACTTGGAATGAAAAGGAAACTTGGAATTTACTAATTAATTGATTGATTAAAGTCCAATTATGCTTAAAACCCTAATATTGCAAAATTGTAAATGAACAGATGAATCACAGAAAATACTCGTAAATAGAGATATCAAATGACAATTAGATACATACCAGATTTTGAGGTTCTGGACACTGAAAAGTCAAGGACTAAACAATGGGCACCCAAGTCCAAGGTACTATTTTCTATTAGGATATTCGAAAGTTGTCTGTAAGCTTTTTCCATTGTTCTAGAGATTTATGTGTCTTGAGATTAGGAGGACTAATGAGCAGGTGCCCAAGTCTAGGTCCTTCTCTTTTGCTTTGATCTGCAATTCTGACACTCTGTTATGCCTCCCTGCAACTCCACTTCTTCCGCTTTTGCACCTGTAACCTACAATCATAGAAAAGGGGGTTGAGGGTTGTGGTGTCTAGCAACTTGCCTTATTCAAGCCCCCAAAAGGACATTCAAGTCTTCCAAACACTGTTGTCAAAACAGAGAATGCATAGATCCCTATGGGAATAGAGGCAAAACCAAGTGATAAATGATAAATTCAACACAAATAGATATCACCTCAGAGGTGTAGCACTCATGGAAGGAAGAATCTCTTTCATGCCATGAGGAGATGGATTGATAAAGCCAAAATCTTCAACAAACAAACACAATAACAACACAATACTACTCTGCAACACAATGAAAGCTTTGAATCACCTTAGCATAAGATCACATGTTTACAATATCCATCTAGTTTACAAATGAATCCCTAAACATGCTTATATATGCAACTAAACACATTCCCACTTTAAATTTTGTAATTCAAACTTAAGATGTTGGGCACGGGACCTTTTAACGGTCACATAACGGATATTTAAATTTAAGACCGGCCCTAAAATAGGGAAGGACCTAGGGCATGAGTGCCTAAGTCCTTAGGTCCTATTTTAGGGTAGGTCTAAAGGTCACAATGTCCATCAAGCCCCATTTGACATGGGTTTCAGGAAAATTTTCTTCCGGGAGCTAAAATGAACATGCAAGATGCAAAACAAGGGACTTGGAAGCTAAACTTAGGAAGTAAATTTCCTAGGGGGGACATTTTACGACATAAAAGGGGACATGTGTTGGAATGAGGCTAAAGGTGAGGAATAATTCAAATATTTTATTTAAAATTAGGTTGGAAAATGGGAGAGGGCTAATATAAATAAATATTTTATTTATTTAAATTAGAGAAAGGTGGGAAATTAATTAAATAAATATGATTTATTTAATTAATTAGATAATGGGATAAATGGGAATTAGGATGGGAATTTCATTAAATAAACAATATTTATCTAATTAACTAGCTAATGAAAGGGGATCTAGGACAAAATGTCATATGATGTCTCAAGTAATGTATCGACAAAGTGATGTTGTATGACATGGGACAATTTTAAGTGTCTACAGTTTGCTACATTTCTTTATTTTTAAAGTGAAAGGTGCATACTATTCATAATCAAATAAAAATAGATTATTTTGTCATGGCAACCAAATACGTGCACTTTAGTAGGAAGTTTTAAAATGTTTTGGCACTTAGAAAGTTACCCAAAAATGTCTTGAATTGTTCTTTATTAAAGAATATATAGTTTATTTTTTTATATTAATAAAAATGGGAAAAGGGCTCAGTGTTGGCAAGAGACACTGCTAGGCAAAATCAAGTGTTGTCATTGATGGCAATTGAATCTATCTTACACATCCACATTGTATCATTTAATCATAATGGACGTCAGATTGCAGATTTGTCAAAGTCTGGATAGACAGAAACAAAGCATTTGACAGGGTTCAACATTTTGGTCTGCATTTCTCAATAGGTAATTCATATTGTGTTGTGGATTTTGAGGAAATGTTAAGGTATGTTAGGGCTACCCAAATCCAAAAATTTTAGCCTCAGGTAATAAAGGGATTGAAAGTTACAAGCATCCGAGTATCAGGTTTTGGTTAGACAGTTCAGTCCCGGTCAAGAATAGATTGACTTTGTGTTTTGATCCTTGTGCGGATTAAGAGAAGTGGTTGGTTGAGTAATTTATGAGATCCACTGACATTGGCCAACATGTGTGGTGACTTTAATACATAGGTTTTGGTCTGCATTGACAATTGTGCATGGATTCAGCCAACAGTATAGTAATCTTGAAAAAGTTTCTAAGTTTTCTTGAGGCCGACTGCAGTTGATGTAATTTCATGTTGCATATATATATGATCGATGAGTGCGAGCATTTTGTAATAGTGAAGTGTGAATATGATGTAATAGGTGTGAAGTATGGTAACTTATCAAGTACGAAGCAAGAGATCTAAGTGTCAGATCATGGTAGAATAGAGAAATAGGACAGTGAGAGATGAAGTGTGTGAAGCCAGTAAATTGAGCCTAATTGGAACTGTAATTCTTGCATTGTCAGATGCTATTCTTCAGTTCAAGTATTTTAGTGAAACTCTTGTAATTGATCTTGTAGGTAGTGAGCCTCCTTTGAGTAGTGAGATCTGGGCAGTGTGCCTGAAGGCATGTGCCTTCCCATTTGTAATACTTTTAACAGAGTATAAAAATCTTGTGGGTTAACCTCCACCGTGGTTTTTCCCTTAACTGGGTTTCCACGTAAAAATCCTTGTGTTCATGTGTGATGATCTTGTTGTTGTTGTTCTTAAGTTCACGCTTCTTTCTTTTGAATGTATGTGGTAAATTTATAAAGGAACATATTAATAAGTTTTGCAGAACACTGATTCACCCCCACTCTCAGTGTTCCTTAATTCTAACAATTGGTATCAGAGAAAGCTTCCTTGCAAGGAAGTTTAACAGCTTGAGGAAGATCTGGGAAGGTGTTTCAATGGGTTTCATTTTAGGTATTTTAATGGCATCAATGAATAACTTCAAGTTGCTTTAGAAGATCTTGATCAGTCCAGAGAAGAAGTCAAAGAACTGCAAGAGAATCTTAAAGATGTTGAGGATTTCATGGAGACTTTAAAAGGGCAAGCTGAGCAAATCTATGGGAAAGAGGAAGGAGCTACTTCAATAGTTAGAAAATTAGAAGGAAGACAATGGCATGGATGAGGCTCTGAAGGAGAAGACAAAGGAATGTGACAAACTAACAAAAGAAGTTGTTGTCCTAAAATATGAGATGGGAGTCTGAAGTGATGAGGCTAACCAAAGAAAATGAGGAAATGAAGAAGACTGAAGAAAACCTGAATCAGTCTCTGAAAAGAAAGAATAGAAGAATACTACAGATTGGATAGAATAAATTGGCCATCTAGAATCTAATCTACAAGAAACCAGGGATAATGAGGAACAACTTGAAAGGCAAATTATCATTCTTGAACATGACCTAGAAGTTGCAAATGAATACAAAGAGAAGTTCAACATAAGCTCAGCTAAACTTGAGGTGTTGCTTGATAGTCACAAGAAGGTAGATGATAAATATGGTCTGGGGATATGAGAAAGGTGAAAGCTC